>OX411791.1:3367500-4775040 GCA_948252455.1 Acleris cristana | reverse complement strand
TCGTGTCACAGTGTTTGTAACAAAATTCATCCGAAACGGCTTGACAGATTCTTATGAAATTTTGTATCTAATACAGTAGGTCTGTGAATAGGTCGTTAAGTATATTTCATAAGGTTTGTATGAAAAAAAAATACACCCGGGTGGCGCCGGGAGTGGACAGCTAGTATTCTTATAAAGTGAGTGACATTACTGGTTACACGAGTTCTCATTCATGTTTTTTTTTTATGAAATAATGTTACAATAACTAAATAATCAAGATGGGAACTGTCAGATTTTGGTCTTGAATTAGATTTTCGAGTATAGTTAATTTAACGGCGTGTATGTTTACTTTGCTAGATTGTCTTGACGTAAAACTGTACAACCTGGAACTCGACATCGAATATCAACCTATTCTATACGCTGATTATGTGTTCTATGCTTATAATTCCAATCAAATTGACGATGAACAGTTGCATTAATGTACGTAAAATCAAAATAACGTGGCAAGCCCTCGTGGCTTAAAATCACTAAAACAGAAAATACACAGCAGTGTCTGTTTCACAAGCTAAAAAAGCGAAAGGGATATTAAAAAAATTGCAGAAATTTCATATAAAGTGAAGTGTATTTTTAGTAGAGTTACATTTTGTCTCAGTTTAGGTATAAAAATCGAATTAAAATATCATATCAAAGTCCTTTGCCGTTCGAAATTCTTGCGAATAATTGAATCCTGGACCCCTATTCTCACGTAATAGAAACTAAAATTCGAGATGGCACGTTTTAGTTTACTTGATAGTCCAGTTGTTCGAAGAGGTGTGAAGTAGCCAACGGGACAAGGTTTTGGGTTCGAATCCCACTAGGGCAAAATATATATAAGTATCGCATTGTACAGTAACACCAAATAAATATTACTACTAGATTGTTATTTTTATTCTATTATAATTCACGATCAAGACGAAAAGGCTCCAAATTCACATTTAATGTTGCAAAGTGACCCGACCCGAGTGTGAAATTATGGTTGTAAGCTCAACATTTTTACTCGTTTTGTCTGTAACTATAATATCTTAACAATGTTGTATCTCGACGGTGACTTGATCTCTATCGTCGTCGGAATTGGCCTACTGAGTCACCCGCGAAGTCAACAAACGTGTTATTTTCGAGTTGCACCATCAAATTAATATTTTTAAGATAATGCGGTATTTGGGCCGCACATTATGTTAAACATTATTAATGTTGTTTAATATGCTAAGTGTTTCGTACAATAATATCTGGTAGTTATACCACGGTGGCAAAGATGTATGAGTTACTTATAAGGATAATAACTATTAATTAGATTAAACTAATTACGTGTGGTTGCCGGGTCAGAATATTGCCACTCCATGTCTTCCCGTGGATGTCGTAAGAGACGACTAAGGGAATAAAGGCTTGTAGTACTGTTAGGCGATGAGCTCGCAACCTGTCTCTAATACAATGGTAAACATCTTAGCCGACTGTGCAAAATGTGGTTGTAGCATTGTCAACAAGTTTTTAGAGTTTTAGGTAATTCTGTAGCTCTGCCTACTCCACTCTGGCAACGAAGGCGTGAGTTTATGTACCTATGTATATATGTAATTAGGTAAAATCCTCTGATATAATGGTGGTGGTTTCAGAGCTGATATCACTTAAACGGCCCAACCGATTTTCATGAAAACTAGAAAAAATCCACCCCGATTAAATTAGCTACACGCTTGTTGGTAGTGACCCTGCCTACGAAGCTAAAAGTCTCGGGTTCGATTCCCGCTATGGACAAATATTTGTGTGATGTATTTGTTCCGAGTCTTGGATGTCTTATAAATATACCCCCTTACTAATAAATGTCGAGTAACGGTGGTATAGCTATACAATGTTTTGTCCTTATCTGTCAAATGCAAATGTCACAATGACAGATAAGGACAAAACATTGTATAGCTATACCACCGTTACTCAACGTTTATTAGTTAGGGGGGTAGTTTGGGACTAGGTCAATTTGTGTGACATTGTCCTTTGATTTTTATCATATTAATTTAGGTTTCTTTAAAATCTCCGCCCGAATCGGTTCATCCGTTTCGAGCTATGACGGCACAGAGAGACACACAGGCACATTACCCCCCCCCCCTCCCTTTTGCGTCGGGGGTTAATAAAGCCACTTGGTCGTTATGAGTAGACTACGTGAACTACGACTTATCCCACCGTTTGATAAGATTGTATCAACGAGAAAGAAAGATCTTTTAAAAAATGTTGTAGAAAGTTTTTAACTAACTTATTACATATTCTTATCAGGGTCGAATGTAACCAAAGCCTTAATCCTCATAGCCGACAGTAATATACAGTTAATCATCGTTTTACGAGCAAAGCCGGGGAGATAGCGTGTATGCGATATAGTGCTTCTACTGATTATCTAAATACTCCTAATGGTCGAAATGATCTTGAGATGGAATGTGGGCGTAACATGTTTTTAATTAGGTTTTAGTATATTTTTAAATTATTAGTTTGTGCATTCATTACATACCTATACCTACTTTAGGTTTTTTTCACTTCGATTCTCCTAACTGTGTGCACAAAATACCGATTTGTTCCTTCGTTTCACTTGGGTTACCATATTGCTTTTTAGGGTTCCGTACCCAAAGGGTAAAAACGGGACCCTAATACTAAGACTCCGCTGTCCGTTTGTCCGTCTGTCCGCCTGTCCGTCTGTCCGTCTGTCCGTCTGTCCGTCTGTCCGTCTGTCCGTCTGTCCGTCTGTCCGTCTGTCTGTCACCAGGCTGTATCTCATGAACCGTGATAGCTAGACAGTTGAAATTTTCGCAGATGTATTTCTGTTGCCGATGTAACAACAAATACTAAAAACAGAATAAAATAAATATTTAAGGGGATCCCATACAACAAACGTGATTTTTTGCCGTTTTTTTTAAGATACGTTCTCTTTTACTGCCAACTTTAACAATATGATATGACTATGTTAATGCTTCTGTCGTATTGTGATTTTAAGCTACGCTACGAACAATAAATAAGGACTCGATGGGTTTGCGATGTAAACACTAAAATATAACCAAATAAAAAACTAAATCACCAGGTGTAAATAAAACAACCAGACTAAAACTACTATTTTTTACTAATAAATATATGTATTTAAGGATAAACAGCGGCTTAGGTTCAAATACTACCGCATACGTAGGTGTTTTTTTTAATACACAGCGCATGCCTTTATTCAAAAGTAAAATCCTAACCTTACCTAAGACGAAGCAGATTGAATTCAACATGAAATAAAACGCCGTCCGCCATGTTCTACGACCATCTGTCCAGAACCCTTCCCGCCATGTGTCCGCTGATTGTTAAAAAGATGCCCATAGACAATGGCGGGAAATTTATAACTTTTTAAAACATCTGGCGTACCTGGACCAGGGAGCCGAGGTGCGAACGGCCGGCGGCTACGTAATTATTGATGTAATTGATTTTTGAGATGTATTTGAAAGCTGAGGTTTACTGGTGCAATAATCAATAATAATGGAAATAGCACTACTTTGTAGCTGTGCTTTTTCTTCTTTAACAGCAAGTATGTACCTATGTTTTTTATTTTTATTATAACAAATACATATTATAAAAATATTATGCGTGAACCTTGAACAATAAAGCATAATAAAGGACAATTATATTCAAATTGATTTAATTAACCCCAAACAAAGTTCTTGTTTGTATAAAAAAGTGTCTAGTTACCTAATAAACTATGTCCCTTCTTTTTATGTTTATTTTTGTAACACCTGCAGTGTTTTATTATAATATTAATAGAACTGTATTTAATATCTTTTGAGAAGATTCAACGTAACTTCCATTCCCTGCATACTTCTACCTCAACGCATTTCTTTACAACATTTAATCACCAAACTTTCGCTCAAACATATCAGTACCCAAATTCACTTAACGTTTACCCAAGAATCTTCGCCGCACATTTAATCTTCATTAAAAAATACCACTCAAAATGCAATCCTGCGCAACGCGTTATCGTATAAGTAACCAAGATAAAGAAGTCGTTCCTAAGTTAAATCTGCGAATAAGTAAAATAACTTAGTCCTTTAAATTCTCTCAAGTAATTTACTTGATTAATTTGGAGATACGAAAAAAATGTTTTCGACGTGACACGTGCTGTTTGCGTGTTAGCCACCCGATAATTACACTTATGTGCATGTTGTTACGGGGCATGATTGCTTGGAATGGCCGGCACTTTTATGTCATCGAACGGCTGTGATCATGCTGCGTATGATTCCGATAATGCACGTGCGTTAAAAAAGCGTGTGTTGTTTGGATAAAAGTTCTTGCAATGTGTCTATGGTGAATAAAATAATGTTAGTTAATGTTAAAGATAATTGGAAAATAAGTACTTAACGACCCATTGTGTTGCCCGATTCTGAATCATTCATGAAGATTTATAAAAAAAATATGAAATGATTAATAAATAATGAAACAAGTTTTTAATAATTACGGTTTCCCAAGAAAATAACATAATTATTATTTTCATAACAATTATATATGATCGACTAGTAACAGAAAGTGACTGCAGTCTATCTGATAACTGACTATGTGAGAAATAGAAAACCCAAGTGCGCGCAAAGAGCGCGACATGAGAAAAGATTGACTTGAAATCCTTATTATTTCTTATATATAAAAGTCCATAAAATATACTACTTTTGTGGCAACTTAATCTCAATGAACCCATTCCACGACATTTCCATAAATTTTCCTAGGTAACAGAAAAACATGTTTTATACAGCATATCGAAACAAAACGGCGCACTCTTTTCTCGTGCTTAAACTGTCAACCGATTGCATCGCGACACATGACGCCTCATGTTTTACTCTTTTAATTAAAAAAGGAAAAGATAAACGCCGCGATATCACCTGCCGATGCCAAGGTGTAGATTTACCCTAAATTCCCCCCCTTCCCCCCTTCCTCTTGTTAATTACTCCGAGGACGTCCACGGATTTTGATGGACAATTTAGATATGTTTGAGGACTAGCGCTTTGAGGGTTTCGTTGAGAAGTTAAAGGGTTAATTATAATGATGAAAATTTAAGAGAACGGGAGGTTTTTAACGGGAGAGGAATTTTAGTTTTAGGAGGAATTTGGGTTGTTTTTAAAAAGATACGACATGGATTTGTATTGGGACTTTATAATGAACATAGGTACTTAATTGTGTCTTGTTTTCAGCGGGCACTGTAATTTTTGTAATGGTTTAGATGACCTCTAAATACACATCAATACATAGTATAAAACAAAGTCGCTTCCCGCTGTCTGTCTATCTGTCCCTATGTATGCTTATATCTTAAAAACTACGCAACGGATTTTGATGCGGTTTTTTTTAATAGATAGTGTGACTCAAGAGGAAGGTTTTTATATATAAAAAATGCTGATTTATTGTACGGGTGATACAGAAAACTCAAATAAACCGAAGCGAAGCGAGGGCGGGTCGCTAGTAAAAATATATAATAAAAGGTGTTTCATAATATTGGTGCCGAGATGATAAAAGATTTAAGTTTTATAAAAAAAAATACGCAAAATTTATAATATTTCTGCCCCGAAGCACTTAAAAGTATTACATATTCTAACAAAATATGTTTATTTTCATAGATCTATTACAATATTACACTTTTATGAATAGTCGCTCACCTCACCTCACTCACTCCGACGCAAACCCTTTTGTCACGTAAATAAAATAAACGGTTTTATTTTAAACTTAAAAATAAATAAATACGTCAGTCGTAAACACGCAAAAACTTACTTGATTAATTTAATAGTACAATTTTGAATAAATGCATTTTTAGTTGTAATATCGTAATAAAATAAATATGCGCAGGCGCATCGTAAACAGAGGCCCTACTTTGAAAATCGAAGTTTGAAGTTACGTTAACTCCCTCCTTTTCTCTCGAATGACGAGTAACAGGGATGGAGCTAACGTACTTTCGAACTTCGATTTTCAAAGTATAGCCCCAGCTGTTCCAGACAATGTCCAATCACGAAGCGCCGTGAAGTACACCCAGTGATCAATTAATGATCTACAGAGTGCTTAAGGCAATTGGACATAAAATATATGTTGGTTATCCTTAAACAAAACATTTTCCGAACCATTTCAAAATAAATAAATACAAATATCAAAATATTAGAACACTAACTCACACACATTAACCTGATCCCAAATTAAGCTCTAGTATGCGCTGAGTGTGCCTGTAGACTGTATGACTGCGTCTTTATCGCGTGTCAAATATGGATAACGCATCCGTCACTCTCTTACTTATTTACGTGTCAGAAGGTGACGGATGCCTTATCCAAACTTTGTCACGCGATAAACGTAGCTATATTAGGGCTAGCACATGTTGTCCGCGACTTGTTTGTCGCTCGGATCTCCCTTTCTTACTAGTCTGTAACGATAGAGACACACTGAGCGACAAGCGAGAAAATACAACTTGCAGAGCTTCATTTGGGTGAAATGATATGATATAAACTATGATAAAAATATGATTAAGATTAGTATGGCTCACGACGAAAGTAGGGGTCGCAATTTGGTGTCGGGGGTTTTATCTACTTTATGTATGTATGTATGCATGTAAACATTTTATTGTACTAATACAACTCCAGTACACTAATATTAAAGTTACAGAAATAAAAGTACATAGTACCAAGGCGAACTAAGGGTTTACCTACGACATAGCGAAGTTAATAATCACATTAAACTTTGTATACAGGATGAGTTCCGAAGCTTTAAGTGTGATTTTCGATTACATCGGATATATCAAAGAACAAGATCGATATAAATTCTACGTTTAAACGGTTTCATATGATATTAACTCGTAAAATGTATCTGAGTGTACTGTTTTATGGCCAGTTACTAACTAAACTACTTCTAAGATTAAACGCGTACTTAGTTTAAATTAACCAAGGTTTCAAGGCCTTAATAAGGCCTTATGGCCTTTTTCAGGCTTTCAGGAATTTTACTCTATCGTAAAGCCATGATTTAATTATATTTTATTCGTATTTAGGTACTTTATCGTAGCTCTTATTCACTTGGCAGTAAAGGTGGCTGTATCGTAAAAAAACAATAGAATTCTGAAAGCAAGATGGGTTAGAAGGTATAGCGACCCAGAGACAGGTCGCAAAATTCAAATAATTGTGAAAACCCTTTTGTAAAAAACTAAATTATTTTTGCGCAGCCCATTTAATCAATACTTAAAGATACTATCATTATACAATTTAAAATTGTTATTATTTGTTTCCTATTTATCTCCCTAGTGGTGTGGTATGCATTGTATCATTTGAATACTGTTTATGACTGATACACATAAGGCTACCTGCATCTTCGCATGAATCTGAGGATATCATGAACAGATGCCAACATACGGTATCTGAGGAGAGAGGATCTTTATCAAAGGCACCTAACGGGCATGCATCTGCCGACAGGCTCCCACACCCGCCCAAGGCAGGAGCGGAAGCGTTTAATACAGACGACTATAGCTCATTTTAACATGGTCCATTTGACAGCCGTATTTTTTGCCATCGACGGACAAACAGGCAGACGTCCCACTTGATGGGAAGTCGTCACCGCCGCCTATGGATACCGTCCATAACATATCCATAGCAATATTGTTTTACCGTGTAGAATAGAGCCCCAGAAAGGGTCATGTTATCCTGTTATTTGTAATGATGATTTTAGTTTATCTGCAATTTTTTTGGTCATTTTTTATTAATACGAGTCGATAACATCTAACCGTATACTTGAAGCCATAATTTTTTCCGTCTCATAGAGCTACTGTGCGGACAATTTTTTGGGATTTTAGATCTATCTTTATGTAAAGTACCTACATGTATTTGTACGCTCGTTATAACACTTATAACACCACATACCTACTACCAACACATGATATTATCGATACCTTAAATCAAATTCGCGTCAGGCACAATAATGCTTCGCGAATTTAAGTTTTATTACCTACCGCGTTAAGCATCATCTTTGCTTTACGCAAATTGAAATTTAAAGTTATCGATATTTACCCGCTTGCTCACATCACTTGGCCCGCCCCGCGCAGTACTCTCCCAAAGGGTTCAAACAAGCTGCGCGGGCGCACCGTCGCGTCGGTTTTTTGGCGACAAGTTGAAGAAAGGTGCGTATTGTGTGTACACTAAATGTCACCTGTAGCGTGTAGGTACCGTAATTATTGACATTTGTGAAGGTTACTTCCTGGTACAGAACCGTGGGATATGATTATACTCGTATATGCATATATTTGTTGATATTAAAATGTGAAAGTGTCTGTCTGTTGCGCTTTCGCGGTTAAACCGCTGATCCGAGTTTCATAAAAAAATGGTGGTAGCTGAACTCCAGGAATGGATATTTTAACCCTTGTCTATTTCTCAAGGTCATATTTTTTAACTATAAATGAGTTCTACGCTAGTTGTTAATAGAAGAACCAAACCTAAGGCTGCGGCTCCACTGAGGCGGAGATGAGCGGAGCTGTGCCAATATTAACCAATAGAATCTAAACTAACGTACGCAAGGCGCGCTCGACGTGACCGCATGCCCCTTCTATTGGTTAATATTAGCATAGCTCCGCTCCGCTCATCTCCGCCTCAGTGGAGCCGCAGCCTTAATCTAAGCTTTAACCGCCGTACTCAGATATATTTTAGAAACAATTAACTCGTTTCTTTTTCGAACTTCTGTATAAAACATCGTCGGATAGCGACGATGCGACCCTTACTAATAAACGTTTATTAACGGTGGTATAGCTATACAATGTTTTGTCCTTATCTGTTAAATCCAAATGTCACAATGACAGATAAGGACAAAACATTGTATAGCTATACCACCGTTACTCAACATTTATTAGTAAGGTGGTAAGAAACGACTTAATCATCATTAACAGACATATTGCCACCGTAAAGCAGCAAGGAAGCTATAAGGAGTGTTAATAGTACTTAAATCGTTGAGTCAGATTTTATATATAATAGCAAAAGGTAACTCATTCGATTTATAAAACCATTTTAAAATGATGTGTAAAACGAAGGAAAACTTAGATTAAGCTATAACGATTTTTATGAACAATAAATAAATAAATCAATATTCAGGGGACGATATAATAGATAACAATGAAATAGAGACTAAAACGTGACGTTTAAGGATGTTGAAGCACTTCCAAAGTGGCACTTTTTGTCTCTTTATAAAAAGAGTACAAAAACTTTAGCACAAATTGGAACAACATTCCAAACAAACATATCTTTAAAAACTTTAACAATCTGCAAACAGTATTCACCATATTGTTTTAATGCCAGCTGCTCGTCAAATATTGATAAATTGCTCTCAAAAATAGTTAAAAACGCGAAAAAACCATAAACAGGCGACACTAATCACTGGCTGCCGATTTTTAAACGGATGCAAGATCCGAACGGAAATTGGCACCTTTTTATGTTACCAACATACAAAACTAAACATCCCTCATCAAACACCCTAATAGTTCTTCTAATAAGGTCTATGGTTCACTATTTTTTGTTTCAACACTGGAAATATTTAACGTGGTTCTTCGTAGTCAAATTTTTTAACATAAAAAGTAAGGTGATTTCCTAAGTTTTGTAGGTCACTTTTTGTTATCACTTTATGCAGATGTGCCGTTAAAAATATGTTTTGGCAGATGCACGAAAAAAGACCTTGAGATGTTTGGCGGAAAAAACGAGCACCTTGGCTTTGGTTTTTTATTTAAAAAGATACGGTGATAAAGATAAAAGTCGTGCGCAGTTTTTTCTAGAGCAGATGTGATTTTAGTTAATTTAATATTTTTAATGACATCGTTTTCGAAGTTTTGGATCATGTGAGCTATGGTAGGAAAGTATATTTTTTCAAGTGATGTACCTATGTAGTTGTTAAACATTACACATGTCTTAATGTTGTATTTTTTGACCTTGCAATCTTATTTAACTTGTGAGTATAATAATGCTTTTAAAACTAAGTAAGTAAATATATTGTTACTTCAATTAGCAAGTTTAACTTATACTTAGAAACTTATGACAGCTACTTCGTCCCCATAGTATTCGTAATTTTGTTATCCCACTGGAACCTTACATTTTTCCAAGATAACACAAAAAGCCTATGTGATATTTCGGACTATAATCTACCTATTTGCCAAATTTTATCCGAATCTGTTCAGCCGTTCTGGCGTGGTTGAGTACCTATCAAACATCCAAACTTTCGCTTTAGTAGGAAGTTAGATAGCACAACAACAATACATGATAAATGATAAAAATTTTAATTGACGTGTAAAAGTGCCCGTGCGGCCTACTTACTGAATAAACATCTTTTATCTTTTTATCTTTATCTTTTAAATAAAATGTTTATTATTTTTCTTTCTTACATAACTGCAGACAAGGCTGAGGTCTCCTTTCAAGTATAACAATACCTGTGTCAGGAGAGCCCGCTCTCCCACGATTAGCATACAATAATTAATTAAGAAATTTGTTACTTGGTTTCATATTGAACACATTGAAATATGTTATACATTGTGACCCAGACTGATAACTTAATTCCAACTACCTATAATACGAGCTGTCAACGTTAAATAAAAAACTCACGTAGTCCAAATGACAGTAATAACGAAACTAAACACGTCTTTCAATGAAAAGGTTCCTAAATAAGGGTCTGCTTCGAGCCTTCGATTTAAAAGACGCGTGGACATTTGCCCTGAAGCTAAATTACAATTCGGACCGGCCACGCGACCGAAGTTACACGAACGCCTCCGAAGATTCCCGAAGACCATCGCCAAAAGATGCATCAAGATCACATCAAAGGGATTTAAACTTTAACTGTATCCATACAGGGTTTAGTTTAAAATGGGGGTGTGATTTCGGCAAAGCAGATGTGCTTCACACACTTTTTCGAGAAACATTAGTAACATTAAAGATTTTTTTTCTCAAGAAAGGCATATGCAGTAAGACGGTCAGGTAAGGGCAGATGCTCTAGGCTCAGCGGTCACTTTCTGTCTTCCGGTCGTGAATTAGGCAGACTCGAGTGTCTGTTTTAACTTTTAAGTGGCCTTTCCGCAGTGAAGATGTATTGTGTACCTATTTTGATGTAAAGTTGTTCAGTTGAAAAAGATATCGTTAAACTGAAGACTGATTTCAACTCTATTTTATTGACTTCTTCTATTTTACCATTAACTGTATTTAATTATTACATTGTTTATGTTTTGCTCTCGGTTTAACCTCGGTGTAATCTTGCCTGTGTAATAATTGAATTTTGGCTTTAGTTTGGCATTTTTTTATTTCTAAAAACCTAGTGTCTGTTTTTGGTTTATATTGATACATCAGATTCAAAATGAAAATAGGTACTACTGCGTTTTTCTAAAATTGACGCCGTTGCCAATTGAAGCAAGTTGTGTGGCGCCATCTCTTGAATTTCTAATGTATTTCGTTAAGAAAATCAATACTACAAGTTGTCGCTTAGAGCACTTTACGGCGGAGATAGCTATCGGCGATAATATGATGACCTAAAGATTAAGATTCTAACTAAATTAGATTATTTAGTGAAATTCAAATTGGTTAACATAGTGAAGTTACAAGTACGGTCGGCCAAGCAAATGGTCTACCAGTTTTGACAAAAGTTTCTGTGAGATCTAATTATCGCTAAGGTTGACACTTTTCACTGTCATAATATTATAGCAAGGGAAAATCGAACTTGTTGTATCATGACGTGCAAATGAATTTCAACCTAGGGGTAGGGTGGTAGACCACATTTTTGGCTGACTGTACCTACTATAGGGATACAGCAGAACAGATTAATAATTGGTGCATCGAGATCAAGAGCGAGTGGTTACAGAGTGGTGGAGAGCGTCCTGATAATTATCTCTTAATCGCCCAAACCAATTTCATGAAACCCAGCTAAAAATTGTAAAAACCTACCATACCAACCATCTTTAAAAGAACCGCATTCAAATCGCTCCATCCACTTGTGAACTGCGATGTCACATCACCAAATTACCCCTGATACACGAAGACACAGATACACTATAAAACACGTAGAACTCATATCACTCCTATCTAATCTAATTCTAATTCTTATTCTAATTTTAATTAATGGCTTTCACTCCTGTTAAGGTGTATTTCGCCAATGTCAAGTTATATATAGACACTCTCATGGACCTATTAGAGAAATAAGTCCATGGATAGCACATGCAAGGACAATTTTATTGCTCGGTAAAAGAGTAAGTATTATCTTTTATCTCTAATTGACTAAACAGAAGTACATGGGGTTAGCTCCACGCGCTTCTGTCAAGTCAACAGTCCTCTATCCTCCTCCTCTTTACGTCGGGAGTTGAAATGAAGGTGATTATTTTGACCGGTCACTTGACATCTCTATTGAGTAGTATTTTCATTTTTTTTCATTACCGGTAACCTCCAATCTGCTGTTATAAAAAAATTAAGTCTATGGGCTCTAGAAAAAATATGGCGGCAGATTGGTTATACTCAAACCATAGACAACATGTTAAGATTTTTTCCTCAACTTGGCACGTACCAAATGTTGCACGGCAGCTGCGCGCGAGTCGCGAATTTTCGTCTCACTTCGCGCAGATGCTGTTATACCTTGACTGCGACAGAGTTCTAAAATGTTTCGGTTTAGGATCGAGTTGGAACCTTGTGTGCGTGGATTATTGTCTTAAAATATACAGTTTAAGTAAATTGTAATTTGTATGGAATGTCTTGTCTTTAAGCTTAAACGCGCTTGCGTTTGCAATGTGTTATTATTTTGCACCGTTATACTGTACGTTTGTGCTTTAAAATGTAAACAACATATGTAAGTATTATTATAGTAAATAAGCTTTAAGTTAAGGTGACAGAGTTCAAATTAAATTAACTATGAAATTGTTTTTTAAATAATAAAAATCTCGGAAATTATGCCATATTGGACTTCATGTTATACCACATTAAATACTCCAAATAGGCTCTAGAATCGATGGTTAAAATATTTCGGGTTATTAACGCCCACGGTGTATAAAAAAAGAGCAAAAGTTTAAAAACTTTGCTGATTCGTAATTATTGTAATAATACCACTGAAAAACTTCTGAAATAAAACATGAAATTAAGGATTTTTCGTAACATAAGGGAAAATTACAAAAAATCAGATTATAATGCTCAATATCTCCGAAACTAGTAGAAATCGCTGAACATACATAGGGGTTAAATCGATAGCTTTTTAGCTGCTCTATCAGCCCTAGGCGGGTTGACGTCGATTTACGGGACAACCTGTATACTTAAGTATTTATTTTTCTTTATAAGTATGTTTATCGTTGTCTTGTACCTTCCCATAGTACAAGCCTACAGCTCAGTTTGGGACCAGGGCCTCTATTCAACACGGTAAAAACCATATCGTTTTTGATCTGTTATCGTATTGTCACCGTTTTGATAGCTCTTATTTACTTGACAGTAATGGCGTCTGACGTCATAACAATACCATAAACAGAGGGGCTAGACAAGATGCACTACGCTAACTATCGTTTCTAATCGCTTCGTTTTTAAACCAATCACGTCACTGGTAGGATCACGTGACTTTTCGTATCACGTCATCTACAAGTGATGCGATTGGTTTAAAAACGTAACGAGTAGAAACGCCTGTTAGCGTAATGCATCTTGTCTAGCCCCTCAGGTCAACTACGATATCGTTTTTACCGTCGGGAATAGAGGCCTAGGTTTAATGCATTTTATTTATGGTAGTATAATACCTATATCCTATCAATTGCAATATATGTCTAATATATATATAGGTTAATTTTGCTCTTAAGCAATTTTTAATAGACCCTATTATTAATACAATACGGAAGTAATAAAAGCCATTTAATTTCATAATTCACATAAAAGTCCGCGAATTGAGACAAACACATACAAATACATATCAAATAGGGCCAATAAAATATGCGCCGGCGCTATTGAAACGATGCGTAAATCACTCGCACTTAAAACATTCACTGCCCTCAAACCAAAAACTATATGTCATTTTAACACCATATGGGGTGTCGCCGGCACTCATTCTGTAAGTCTATTTACACCAAACCAAGGCCTCCAAATGGCGTCAATTTTGCATAAATAGAACAATATTGGCGTTGAATCAACTCATTTTTGAGGACACGCGTTTAATAAGATATAAGAGCTGTTTTTGAATAGCTAAACGAGTTCAAATGTTTTTACTGCCTCATAGACAGTTCCCACCGACTCCGGTCGCTGCGCGGAATACGAAATGCTCGGTGTAACGGTGGGTGAGAACGTCCATATAGTGCAAACTGACTGACAGTCAGGAAGTGAGAACACGCGGGCTATCATAGTAGTTTAAAGTTATTCTCCAATACCACTAATTTTACGATTCGTCGACGAATTATGCCAGCGCGTGTAGTGACTGATAAAAGGGTGAATTGCAAAAATATTGTAATAGTTAAGGGCTCTATTAAAAAAGGGTTGTTAAGCCCTTAACTTTTTCCTTTGTGTATCGAAGATTAGTCATATAATCAAATGGATAATTTTCGTTACACAAAGGAAAAACAATTGAAGAAAGTTAACGTTATCTCAATTAACTCCTTAACTATGTAGGTACAATATTTTTGCAATTCACCCAAAAATCTGATTATATTTAGAGGGAGAAATATAAAAAAAGAAAAGAATGAAAATCATTTATTCGTGACATACATAACAAAGAATAGATTAACACGTACAGTCAAGGACTTTAATTATTATGCCACTATGGAACCCTGTCATAATGACAGCGTCAAACCACATGAAAGAAATTACGCCAAAATGAATGATTAACGTTATGCGACAGGGTTCCATAGTGGCATAACAATTAGAGTCCTTGACCTTAAGAGGAAAGTAGCCACGAAATGGTCCCAACTCAGTGTATTATTAACGCAGTTTGTATGAAAATGTGATATAGTTGATAAGATAGATAAGTAGGTAGGTATATAAGTAGACATCTGGGGCAACCTAAACAAATTAATCTAGGCCCAATCTAAGCTCTAGGGTTGTACGGTAGGTACTCCAGGCAACGATATAGTGACATGTCTCGTTCTATGATACCACTATTAACGATAACAATGACGGATACGAAAAACTACAACGTCATTCTCGGAGTCATACAGTTTGAGTTTTGCAGAAATATTGGTCTCATTTGTTTAGATTTTGCTATAAAAGTGAGAGCCCTTTTTGAAATTACTCTGTTTGTGTACTAAAGACCTCACTTGATCTTTAAAAGTACGTAATTATCGAGTAATCAAGGTGAATTGGTTTGTTTGGTTTTGTTTACATCTTTTTCAAGTTCCATTGACGGCGACTTTAAAGCCCTATGTG
Source organism: Acleris cristana (assembly GCA_948252455.1). Classification (NCBI taxonomy): domain Eukaryota; kingdom Metazoa; phylum Arthropoda; class Insecta; order Lepidoptera; family Tortricidae; genus Acleris; species Acleris cristana. The sequence continues at coordinate 4,759,690 of OX411791.1, read as the reverse complement.
TCAGTTACTGGTGAGCCAACCTTTTAATATATTCTACGGTGCTCTGCTCTGAGCCAATACTTAAGTGGATATCGGCGTATCAAATATCTATTAATATAACTCTTGCAAATAAATAGCTATGTATTAAATGCCACTTGATAATTTCGTCATTTATCAATTATTGGGCTAATCTGAATTTTATGAGCGATATAAATTTTATAACATTTTATGGAAGAGATTTCATCGTCATATTTGTTACAATTACAGCTATAATACCTAAGTATATACCTCTTATTGATTATTACGTCATTTATAAAATTTGAATGTTGTTCCCAAATAAACTATCAATTTTTTCGGGTTATAAACTATTCTAGACTACCTGAGTGCAGAATATAATCCAAATCGAGAACTCTTTAGCCTCATCCGCCATCCTTTTTTTAGAGCTATTTAGCGAAAATGATTGGCGTTTGAAAATTTCGTTGGCAGTATAAACCTGCGGCCTTAGTATGGCTACATCTTTATCGCGCGTCAAATGTGGATAAAGCATCCGTCACTCTCGTACTTATTAACGTGTCGGAAGGTGACGGATACCTTATCCAAACTTTGTCACGCGATAAACGCAGCCATATTAGGGCCCCCGACGTTGAAACAGTCCAGTCCAACAAAAAACGTCAATGCTAATCTAAATAATTTTGTCTTATTCAATGTTCATACTTACATATACCTACACTTTTGTCATTAAGTCAATATAATGTTCTTTAAAAAAAAGACTTCTTCAAGTCCACCCCCAAACATCAAAATCTTGGATTTCTACTAGGACCTACAACATAATAATTCTAAGGGCCGATTTCACCAATGTAATTAAACGCGATCAATTTACGATAAGTGTTTAACGTGTTGAGTAAACGTCAGATTCATACGAAAACTGTGATTTTAAGTCGAGTTAGTCTTAACCTAGGTTAAAAAATTTGCTGAAATCGGCCCTTAACCCGTTTATTTTCCACCTTTTGTAGAGCAAAAATGCTTAGTTACAGACTAACTAGCCAGTTACAAAAGAGATTCTTCATGACTATGCGGGTTAACTGGCTATAGGTTAGCAAAAAACTGTTCGGAATTCAACAGGCAACATTATTCACTTTTTACTCAGAAATCTCATGCATAGGTGGTTGCACTTTGAGAACTTTGAGAATATTTTAGTACACCCTGCCACTACGACCGACTCTTTTTCACCTATAACTTTTATAACATTTAAACTAAGATAGAAACACTAAACTAAAACATTATACCTATTTCCGTTCTAAACTAATCAAAGTATTTAAGGCTAATTGATCGTCTTGTGTCAATAAGAGGTCATGTTCACATATTGAGTGGCCACGCTAATATTTGCGCAGTATGAGCAAAGTTTGACAAACAGACAAACTGAGAAAACCAATATATTGAGGTTTGTTTAGATTCATCCAAAGCCTTTTAATCTGCCAAATACTTTGAAGATGATTTAGTAGTTTCTTAGTTAGTATTGCTTAGTTTTTAGTAGTTCTTAGTCGGTAATGTTAGTAATAGTAATTTGTTTGTTACCGATTAACTCAAAGATATTTGAGAGACAATTATCTTGTTCCTTTTTCAAACTTTGTCCCTAAGTAACGACTTAATCAACTGACTGAGAGCGGCCGTATGTGTTATTGTTTGTGATTATTACGTTTATCAAGCTATACAAAACCCCCCTTAATAGCTCGTTACAGATAAGATAACTTTTTAATTATGAAACACATTTATTCCATCTTAGTCCTTCATAAAACTTCCATCACTTTCTGACACGTAGGTATGCGTAAGTACGAGAGTGACAGGTGTTTTATCCATGCAACCATACTAAGTAGGCCCGCTGGTTACCATTGAGGCCTGCTGGTTTGCTGGGACAAATCTTCGGGGGATACACAAACAAACATCCAAAGACTTCTGTCATTGTAAACTTTGTTAAACACATGAAAAAAGATACTTACGAGTATTAAGTAGGTAAGGAAGAAAAATATTTTGTATTGTAGATATTGTTAAAATGTATCTGTTATCTTTCGTTTGAATACATAACATCATTAATATTCGTTGCGAGGTTCTCAGATTAGCGCAGTCATACTCAGACTTTCGGCGACTTTCTTTTAACTTCATAGAAAGACTAGAAAGTTTAATATGCTTCGGAATGTTACAATTGTCGTTTTGAAAATAACATTACCGTCATGCCTTGTACGCCTTGGGAAAGAGGAACTGTACAGTAACAAATGTCAGTGCCTCTATTTCCGGCGGTAAAAATCATATCGTATTTGTCCTGTTACGACATTGTTTTGACGTCAGCCGCCATTACTGTCAAATAAATAAGATCTATCAAAACGTTGACAATAACAGATCAAAGACGATATGGGTTTTAGCGCCTAGAATACCGGCCCAGGGGACTATCCTAAACAAATGTCTAGTTCCAAATCTATTAACCTAACAGGCTCGTACATAGAGAAATAAATGGCATCTTTAACTTTATCCTTACATATTTAAAAAACATCGATTTCCGCGTCTATCTATCTATCTGTCTGTCTATATATCCGCTAACTCGAACGAAAGGTTTTTAAGTATAACTAGCTTCTGCCCGCGACTTTGTCCGCGTAGGTTTCGACTATCGCTATTCTCCAGAAAACTGATTTTTTCTGGGATAAATTTATCTCCATTTCAAATTTCATCCAGTCATGGCTGCGAAAATTAGTAATACCTAAACTAACACCCCAAAAATTGCATTTGGAATATTAGTACGATACATTCTGGATTATGTAGGTATGTATGAACGGTTTTCCCAAAAACTTACATAAACCGAAGCGAAGCGAGGGCCGGTCGCTATATTAAAATAGTTGTAACTAAATCGGTACATTCGGTAAAATAAAGTACCTTTTGCACCAGCGGGCCTAGGATAAAGCATCCGTCACTCTCGTACTTATCATACGTGTCAGAAAGTGACGGAAGTTTTATCCACATTTTGTAACGTGATAAACGCAGCCATATTAGGCCCCCATTAGTTAAATTTGTTGATGTCTTAAAATTGTCTTCTCTTACCGTTAGAAAGACAATAAAATAAACGTTTGTATAATCAAATATGGTACACGCGCCAAATATTAATCCAAGCTTCTGGTGTACATTACACATAATTATTTACTTATCATCGCATATCATTGGTTGTAAAACAATACTTCAATTTGTCTATACGTAATTTAATATTAGTAATCGATGATCGATTCGAATCACGATTGTACGAGCATAATCATTTATAATAAGCTTGACAAATTATACATTGTTTCGTCATTTGTCTGACGTCAACGTTATTCCCACAGTTGTGCGTTTTTGTCGGAAATTCGTATAATTTATCAAAATTGACATATCCTTGGGGATTGCACAATTAAGTGGTTAGTTGGTGGTCAAGGGAAATCTTTTATACTGACAAAACATGACGTTTTATACGAGTCTATTTGTTTATTCCATATTGTCTTTACCTGTATTGTTTTCTCGTTATGATAGCCCTTATTATTTGTGAGTAAAGGCGACCGAGTCGTAAAGATACACCTGCAATGGTAGAAACAAAGTGGAGTAAAGAGAGTGGCCCTTTACAGAAAGAGGTACCAAAACGTTATCAATTATGTTGACGACATTTACACACAGGATCGACTAATCCAAAGAGGCTCGGGTATTGTCTACAATTTAGATAATGGAATGCCAAAATTAAAGTCAAGACCTGCTCAAATGGGATCCACAATCGCGGGAACCCATTTTCAACTCATGACCCCCCTTTTTTCCCCTCACATGGATGCTACCCGACGTCGACCCCCACTGATCACTGATTTAGTAGAACCAGTGTGAATGGTAATACTTTTTTTTTAAATAAAAAATGCATTATCTGTGCGTCAAAGACCGTATCCCTTTAGTAACTAAAAGTCAAAGTTAAAGATAACAGTTTACACTACGGGTACACTGCATATTATTCAAAGTTGTACCTACTCGTACGTCAAACGTAATAACTAAAGTTCCATAATACAAGAAGGGGTCCAATCCAACACGGTCCGTACACATTTGTTGGAACCCCACCGACTAAAAGCTAAGTATCATGTTCTAGTAAAAAGAGCTACCTTTATTCAAATGAACAAAGGCTCTAAAAGTAATTTAATTTGAGCCAAACTGGTTCTGCGCAAAAAACGCGTAAAGTTCAAAGCGCTATGTGTTTGTTTTTTATCAAACACCGAGGTCGCGAGGTTCGGGCTTAGCTTGACAGTGCTGCGCTAGGCAGGGGGCACAGTGGGCGCTGCTCGAACCGTGACTTACATGGCGATGATGACGATGATGATATAAAACATCACAAATACACCACAAGACAAAAACAAGGAAAAACAACAGGCGGTTTTATCTCTGACGCTGCAGCGCTGCAAAGTTATCATAGAAGTGTAAATAGCGTCTTTGCTAGGATGACGGATTTTATTTATGACATGAAAAGCCAAACAAGGTCACGGGCTACGGGTAATAAATAAATGGTTTATATTTGAAATATCAAAAGAATTAAGAGCGAATGCATCAACGAGACGCCAAATTAGCGGGTGTTGCGGCTAAGATGGTGACAATCTTAAATAACTTGTTCTAGAAGTCTACGCACCAAATTAACCGGCAAGTTGTATATAGTCAAAGCGTAAAAACCCATTTAATCGAGTGCATTCTCACCCTACCAACTTTACCCGTCGAGTAAACGAGCTCGTATGACTTCACTTACGATATCGAACGTTTCGTCAGAGAGCCGTTTTTAAGAGAATAACCTCTGGACGGACCATGCACAAGGTCCTATGACCTGCAGATGTAAGAGGACCTAACCCAACCTAACCAAAAGTTGGATGAATAAATAGGTCAGTCAATGCCACTGTTCCTGTCTCGTAATACGTGTCGTTTTTTGTCCCACGGCTGGGGTCTTCCCCATACCTTTCAATGTACGGCATTAACAGGTAATATCAGTTAAGCACTCAAAAGAGATCTGTACTTAAAGATACACATTAGGTACGCTTACAATCAAAACTCTACACAACAAGTACCGTCTTAGTGACGATTTTAAAGAATCCAATTAGGACGATTTCTTCTTACTCTAAATAATCATCATTTCAGCCGAAAAACGTCCACTGCTGGACATAGGCCTCCCACAAGGTTTGCCACAATGATAATTATGATTTGGTTTGATAATTGTATCAGTACAAATTATCCACCTTACATCATCTAATGTGAAGTAAACTGCTTCTAATACTTTTTTCTACCCTGTGTTAACTAGACAACCTTGAGCTTAGTGTCCCTCAGGGCTTAGGGGCGTCTCGGTGACTCAGCCCAGTCTCGTCTCGTGCTCTTGCGCAACACGCACACAAACAAGCGCTTTGTCTATTACACACGCCCACATTCACTAACCAATATACTAACACCGAGTACATTGACGACTGCGGTCATTCTTGAAGTTACACGAAAGGTTGAAATGCAGTAATGGATGCGTGGTTAACTTGAATTTTGTGCATGTATGTTATTTGAATGTCAGTAAACTTAGTTAAGCACCTGTTTACATATGAATGTTTCTTGTACGTGAAAGATTTGATTGAGACGTCTCGAGGTATTTTTTTGTAACACTTCTAGTGTGGTAAGTGTTTAGGTTGGAAGAGTTTGTTTTTGACGAGTGCATCTTGAAGTGTTATGGTATTTGTATTGACTTTTGAATGGTTGCATCAATTGGCTAATCATAAACATGGGTTTAAAATATGATTTATTGAATGATAGAGAGTATTTTTCGATCTGAAGCACTTCCAGCTATCTTTTTATAACACAAAAGATAAAGGTCAGAAAGAACCCCCGTAATTTTAAGATCAAATTGCCTCATTAAAGCTAAGTTTGAATCGTAAATATCATATGAATGTATAGCAAAAAGCCAGTTACGGACAGGTACGTGGAACATACCTTTAGGCTATGGGTATGTGGCCCAACTGATGCTTTAAACTTCGGCCTTCCTCAAGGTCTTCAATAACTTCCGCCTCGTTCATTATTGTTGTAATCGACGTTCCATTGTTTAATTTACAATAAAAAAAAGTACCTACCTACTCAACAAATTGTTTAATCTACAACTTGCTAACACAATTAATCATCGGTTTAATGATTTGATGATTTCAAAGCACCTTTTTGATACTTGATTAGTTGTGAAAAAGGTTTTTGTACACACAACTAATACAATATTAAGGAAATTGTCTGTACTTACTATTAAACATCAAATAAAACTGTTTCATAAACATTTTGTTACAAAAATTAAGCAATTGCATCAACCATTTCGATTAAACAATATTTGTATCATACGAAACTAACGACAGGAATTTCCAGTTCTGCCAACATAACGTAAATCATAGATTACGAAAAAGTAAATCTAATTTGAAGATGGCCAGCGCGTTCGAAATTTGAAATGAGAACAGGTTTGTTTCACAAATACAGACTAAGTAAAAGGCTGCAAAATTGGACTATTGCGGACTCGGGGTTCCGTCCGACAGATGATTACACTCGCGTATCAGACTTGGTTCCCACGACGCCAGCAAACGGGTTATTATTAAAACCTACTGCACCATGCAACGAAATCTACACTCTATTAAAGCAAACCAACGTTTACTTTGCTATAAAACGTACAACGGATACCTTTACTGACAATAAAGGTGAAACAGACTGTATACATGATACGCTTAAGTCCTTTTCTCGTTGTTCGTGGAAAAGAAGAAGCTGACCAGAGAGCACAATTTGAAATTCGTATTTGGAATCGTTCGGTGAAGGATTTTAAGTCCTCTGCCTGTTGTTTAAGAGCGGTTTACCTTAAGTAGCGGTAAATTTTTGTTTTATAGTCGAGATATAAGTAACATATTAATTGCACCAGTAACTGTGGTACGTATATATCGTGCGCCTGACTATTACTGTTAAACTGCTTATAAAACGTCTGAATGTTTAGTGTTAGCCATTATCGGATAGTTTGGTTTTTAGGATAATGGTCTTGAGTTCCGGTTGGTACCTAATGGGGATTTCAGATGGCTAGATTGACGAAATAAGGATAAGTGTAAAAAAACTTGATTATTTCCTGAGAATTATTACATACTGTCTAGAAAATATACTTTCGTGTCTAAGTGGGATTCAGACATGATTATCATTTTTGATATTTTTTTCGAACGATTGGGACCTTGGATAGCTTGCTTGCATTCAACGTTTGACGAAGCATTATAATTTAATTGAACATCATTATTTAGTATTAATATAATGATTATTTTAAGTTTAAATGTTAATGAACCTATGCGATTAATTGGTTTCGAAATTAGCGCTCCGAGGTTCGATTCCTGGTAAGGGCAAATATTTGTGTGAGAAGCAAGATAATTTTTTTATTTAATGTTTTCTATGTAATATGTGTTTATTTTTCTATATAAGTATGTTTATCTTTATTAAGTACCAGTAGACCGAGCTTAATTTGGGACTAGTTCAATTTGTAAGAGATTGTTTTCTGATATTTATATCTTAGCACAAGGTAGTAACAATATATGTAAATAAATTTAAAACACCACATGTTAACTGCAAAAGTACATTTATCAACGTCTTAAAACTGTGTCAAAGGCAGTAATTAAACGGTTATATTTTGTTTTTAAAAAAACCCTTTAAATGACTAAAGGCTGGTAGTAATTCCCAGGTAATAATTAATGTAATAACATCGAGCATTTGGACATGGAGTAGACAACAGCTCACTACGTAATAAAAGGTTCTATAGAACTATTCACCGTCCGAGGAAAAACACCACAAGTACGTATTGACGACAAGCATCTTTCAATTCTATGTCTTGATACATTAAGTTTAAAATTCAAATGTGAAGTTAAAGCACTTACTTATGGTTGATATGTGCTAGGAACATTTGTAGCAGTTTACTGCTTGGTTTACAATCGGTGCACCATGGCTTTTTTTAATATCATACTATTTCGTTTCCCACAGCTAAATTACTAGAATGATCAGTTAAAGAAAAATATAAAATATAGGTAATGATTGCTTCGGCTTTCGCAAAAGGGCTTTTTTTTAAATAACCGCTAATCTAGAATTATAGTGCCGCTGTTTATTTGGGGTTAGGTACCTACCTCATTATGCAACTAAAGTACAGTCAACCAATTTGATTTCTAGGCCACTTTGGACTATGTTAAAGTGACATTGACAACCAAACGTTACAGACTTCTTAGTGGGCTTCTAAACGGGCCATATTTTCACTGCAATATGTGGCCGGCAACTATTGGTATCCCTCTCTTACTCGTATGTTAGAGAAAGACACCAATAGTTGCCGGCCACATATTGCAGTGAAAATATGGCCCGTTTAGAAGCCCCTTTATGATTTGGTTTACAACGTCACATTGACAAAGTCAATAGTGGCCTAGGAATCAAATTGGTTGACTGTACGTAAGAAAACTCATTATTGCAAAAAAAAGAAATTGTTAAAAACAATATGTTCCACTAATTATTAGCTCAATCTGCACATTTCAAAACTATATTTTTTTTAATTTTCTGCGACGAACTTTTTGTTTTATAGATAAAAACGTACAAAAAATGACCGTTTCCCCTTATCTCCGAAGTTTGTGGACCAAAAAATCTGAAAAAATCCTCACATAATAACTACCTAATTATTCATATTGTATGGGAAAAATAAAATGAATCAGCAGAAAACAATACATTTTATTACCTTTAGACATCATGTTTCATAGTAACATTTATTGCTAAGACCTACACAATCGATATCTAAATAAAAAAAGGGATGTGTAGTTTTATTTTCCAAAACGTCCGGGTTCGGTTCCCGAGCTGAGTACAAGTTTTATTTTTAAATGTATGGAATCCGTTTTCCTTGTTACTAAAATCGAGGACATGGTTCCTAAGAACAGATCTCGTAATAAGTCTTATTGTTTCAGACTTTCCCATACTGACCGATTTAAATGTTACAATCTGTATATTGGTATATTACTGAGATAATTTATGTAGGATCCCCCCGTTCTCGTGGATATCGTAAGTGGAAACTAAGGAATTGATATATAGAAAACGGGCAGCAGTGTTCTGAGCTCCAATTCCTCAAAGTTTGATCGCCACCCCGCTAGCCAAGCGTGGCGTTTTATAAAACCTTCCTCATTCTTCTAGTTCCGAAGATTTCCATCTCTGAAGAAACAATATTAATTATTTTAGACGATGCTCGAGAATTGTTTAATTGCCACTTGTTTCCCATTTTTTTCCGGAAGGGTAGATAACCTGGGAACTTTTGCTATTTCGCTCTAAATAATACTTCCTCATAATATGTCAAGCCTAGAGCATAGTTTGGGACTAGGTCCATTTATTTTATGTAAGATTGTCTTAAGATATATTTTATTTTGAGCTTGTTTTTTTATTAAATATTTTCGTTTTATCCTCTAAAATCAAAATCGAGGTTGGCCTCGTAGTCTGGTCTGTTAATCAGCTAGCAACAGAATACTTTATACCTATATTATACCTATAAATTATGCAATTAACATCTCGTCCACCAAACAAGGCAATTGAATTACAATTACACCTACAATTGCAATTTCGAATTCCTAGTTTTTTCCATAGATCTGAATTATTCCATTCCAAGAATCTGCGCCCACGCAATTCCGCGTTCTTCAACCTTAGTACGTGACTAGAGAGGACAAGAGCGATGTTTAGCCTAAAAACACTTCAGCAGAATCGGCTATATATGGTAATTGTGTACATACTCGTGGAAATAATGTCCCACGTCAGATGTAAGATGGAATAAATTTAACTTGAATTCACGAAGAGCATGAGGTCCGCTGGAAAACTTGTCAACACATCACATCTACCAGTTAACAGGGATAAGGCTACTTGTGCCATAAACTCCCCCTTAAATTATGTTCCATGAGAGCCTAAACAAATCAATGGCTAGGCCAGTATTATGGTCACTCTTATCGCGATGGATAAAGCATTCGTCTCGCTCGCACTTACGTACTGGTCAGGGAGTGACAGAAATTTTATCTACATCGATAAACACGACCATAATAGGCCGGCTGGCCTTTATTCTTCTCGAATAAACCATATTGCTTATGACATGTTATCGTATTGTCAACGTTAAGATAGCTCTTATTTACTTGACAATAATGGCGGTCGAGTTAAATGAATACTCGTCAAAGGCAATATGGTTTTTCCCAGTAGGAGAGATGCCCCCTCCTTCACCCCCACTGAAACCGCAAAATTGAGACCAAAATTAGGGCAGGTTTACCATTTTGGAGTATTGGCTTAAAGGAAATGCCTCCCCTCGATGGAATTCTAAAGCCGCCACTGCAGCACTGTACAGGTCATAAACAGTGACATACTTTCGGTCGTAGCTATACATTTAAGTAGGTACCTTGTCGTTGCTATTGATATACTAAATTCAAACCAGTGTCACTTTGACGCGTTATTGCAAAAAGGGACTAAAAAGTACCTACAGCTGCTTATGAGTTCGACAGTAGGTACCTTGTCGCTTAAAGTCATGTCAAAACGGTAACCGAGTCAAACGCTTTTAAAGTCTCGATATTTAAACGCTCTTCAAAGTGAGAAAAAATAAAGTATAATCCAATGGAGACTTTATCAGCGGCCTGGCAATGGCCTGCAGTTCAAATTACAGGATAGAAAGTATCTTGGTCCAGAATCCAATATCCAACTCTTTCGCCGAAGTGTTTTCAGATACTACTTACGGATACTCAATTTTTTTATGCCTTAAAGATAAAATTGCAACAAGCCAAACCGTTAAACCGCCTATAAAACCCACTATCTCTGTAAATTTCCTGGTACATCCTAAAAAAACTAGTATTTATGCAAAACAGTTCCCATTCTCCGCGATAAGCGACACAAGGCGGTAATTATAAAAATAAACTTCCTGCGATTACCGCGCACCGGCGCCCGCGCATTCATCACGCGACTGCGCTGTCAACTTGTTCCTGGGCCCGTATTATGGCCGCCTTTATCGCGGTGGATAAAGCATCCGTCACTCTCGCACTTACATATTGGTCAGAAAGTGACAGATGCTTTATCCACGTTTAATTCATATCGATATACACGACCATAATTGGCGTGCCGAGAGGATATTCAACTTGCTTCCTAAACTGAAAGTAGACTTTTTTACTTGAAGGCCAAGTTTGCCTTTATTCAGTTCAGTTCAGTTCAGTTCAGTATTTATTTGCGATAAGTATCTTTTACATTCGTCTTGTTTTTATAATACTAAAGCACACACTTAGCTACATCAAGCATGCAAATTCTACATTTTGTTTTGTCCTAAAGTAGTTGTAGTTGTCAGTCACCAACAATGTTTAAAATATCTGACACGCTCTTATACTTAGTAATAGAAACGTGTGAAATATATTTCATTTAAACCCAATGTTGGATAGTAGTGAATAGTGGAAGAAGGAAATATTTTGTGCCAACTCCACCTAGTGGAACAAGGGCAGGAAGACGATAATGATTATGGTAGATAATATGTTAATGTTGGTGAGTTCAGAGCTACTGTGGAACTATGTCAAAGTGATGTAATCAATCAAATATGTTGAACCTTTTTTAGGAGTTGACATAGTAAATCCATTTTTAGCCTGATGGCTATCCCTAATAATGGAGTAAAACCTTTCAGGTTCTGAACTCCTGGGGCACGTTTTATAAAGCTACAAGTTACAATTTTACAGGTCTAAACTGGCAACACTGCTCAAATGGCTGGTCGTCATTGGTCGAGGTGGTGTCAAATGCAAACTTGTAACCTGTAAATTGTAATTTGTAGTTTTATAAAACAGGCTCCTGGTGACCGACGTGAACGATGATTTACGTGTTATTTGTGATTGTTTATACATAATGAATGAAATCATGTTAAGCTATAAATGTTGTAGAAAATATGTATTATAAGTGCACTAATATTTTGTCAGTAGGTATGTATTAGAGCAGAGACTAATTTATCCTTATGCAGTTTTAAGGACCATTAAACAACATTGTTTTTTCAAGTCTACTTAGTTATCGTTTGCGGATGTACTAATTATTTTTTAAAATACGATGTGTGTCTGGTTTCTAGACTTCCGTTAGGATAATTGATCTAATTAATTATTGGATTCATCCGTTTGTACAGGTCGTTTACCTTGAGAATATCTTAAAAAACAATTTAAATGTCATATTTGCGTTGCGTCAAAAACATCAGTGTTTGCTGTAGTTTATTTTTATAAAATTATATTAGCAAACCAAGAACTTTCAGGCAATTTTTTTTTGATACTCATTCTTTTATGCCAAGGATGCAGAAGGAGGTCACGCTAGTATTGCTAATAATGGCGGCATGTTAACGTGGAGGCGGACGTCACAGCGATATATGCGTGAGTACTTTAAGGACAGTGTCACAGTGAACAGAAGACAAACGGTACACGGACACGTAGCCAGAGAAAATAAGGAACACTTTAGTGCCTTGTCATAATAAACTTCAAACTAAACATCAAAAAAGGATGGCCATGACAATTGTAATGACAAGTTTTTTAGCTTGCTTAACTTTAATATATTGGGGGACTGTTCCTCACTAAAAACGCATGACTTCAAAATACAAGTTATACTGGTGCAGTGTTCGTTATGATTCATATTTATTTTCTCACTTGCACACATTGGTTTTCTATGACTTATCTCATTGGTCAAACTGCTTTGTCGAAAAAAACTGTAACCAAATACATAATACAGGGTGTCCCAAAAGTACCACGCCACAGTGACACCGGAGGTAGGTCAGCTCAAGAGGAACCTAACCAGCCTAACATGACCTCAGTAAAATATGACTTTATTTTTTTCAAATTGCTAGACCAATTTAATTTTAATTTGCAATTGGTCTAGCAATTTGAAAAAAATAAAGTCATATTTTACTGAGGTCATGTTAGGCTGGTTAGGTTCCTCTTGAGCTGACCTACCTCCGGTGTCACTGTGGCGTGGTACTTTTGCGACACCCTGTACATGCACTGAAACATTGTTATTGCAATGAGTATACGAATTAAAAAGTGAGTTCTTTAAGAGAAATACAGGCTCAGTACTTCGCTCTCAAACTTGCCTAACTTAAGCCACGCTATTCGTGTCTACACATTTAACACATCATAGCCTCAACCAATCACAAACACCACAGCTTAACATGATTCCTGGATTTCCTTACTGTTTTTACGTAACACACTGTGCCACCGTATCAAGATAATGAAACAAAAGTCTGTCTCACGGTAGATTAGCTATGCAAATGCGCGCGCGCACAATGAAGACGTCGCTGCGCCGGCGCCGATTTACATAAATAGAAGGATAATAGCAATCAAGGTGTGATATGAGGATTTTTATGTGAAAATTGTAAAAATAATAGTTGTGTTAGACACGGGCTAAAATTCTGCTCTCCTAAGCTAAAAGGTGGTATCTCTAATTCAATAGACAAAGCAGATTCAGTCTTCTTCCGTTATGGCAAGGTTGTACATGCTATAGTTGCTACAGAAATTTTGTGGGACATGCTATAATTGGTAGCAGGACAGAATTAATATGACGTATTTTTTCGTCCTAGCTTAATCTGCACCGCATCTGTTAATGTTATGGAGCTTATAAGTAGAATGTATATAAGCTTACTGACAGAAGCTTTGAGTCCTATGAAAAAAAATGCTAAGTTATGTAAAAAATATGTACTTAAGTGGCCGCTAAGGAGTTTTTACGAGAGCATATAGAGCGCTTTACAAGAGATTGTTGAGAAAAATCCAAACACTCTACAGGTTTTTTCTTCGGGAAGTGCAACTTGGACAAAAAGGAGTCTATCTTGGGCTGGCATTCCAACTCTCTAAATATTTTTCGATCCGTTGCTTCTGAAATTATTTGCAAACTGCTTCTATTCTCGGAATATAAAGACAAATATTTATGCACTGAACGGGCGAGTATTAGTTTCTGAGGGTCTAATCAAGATGCATAACGATAAGTTAGCAATTTTCGAAAATTAACAAAATGTATAGGATTGACGTAAGCTGATGACAGATCGCGTCGACTGCTATGCCAATTCCATACATTTCAAATCGATAGAAAATAGAAACGTTAACAGTGTTTGCATCATGGCTAGGCCTACTGAGTCTTGAATGTTTTCTACGTATGTTTATCGCTGTCTAGTACTCATAGTAGTCCCGTGTGGGTGCCGGGTTAGAATAGTGCCACCCCTTGTCTTCCCGTGGATATCGTAAGAGAAGACTAAAGGAATAAAGGCCTTTAGTAGGTACTGTTAGGCAATGGGCTTGCAACCTGTCACTAATACGCTGATAAACATCTTTGTGCAAAATGTTGTTACAGAATTAGTAACAAGTTTTTAGAGTTGTTGGTAATTCTGTAGCCCTGCCAACCCCACTCTAGGAATGAAGGCCTGAGTTTATGTATGTATGTATTTAGTACTCATAGTACAAGCCTAAAGTTTAGTATGAGGCTGATTAGTTAATCCTGTCGTTCTTTTTAAACCGCGCAACGTCAGTTTGAGTTTTAAGTAAACATTAAATAACAGTGAATACTTGTGTCCTTGATTATACAATAGATAATAGCAAAATAAATGCTCTTGTTTTATATTTATTTAATACAAGAACAAAGCTCGGCCGCCAACGGGATCATTATATTGTGTTCTAGAGATGAAATCTGCAATGCCGTCTATTTTAGTATCGTTTGTCGCTTTATAAATGACGATCGCAAGGTCGCCATGATCGTGATAATAAGTAATGGAGGCTTCATGAATTATTGCGAAGTGGAAAATAATCTTTAAGTATTTGTGGTTTGTATGGTCACTTAGTAGGCTTGGGAAAATGGTGATTTATTGCGTGGTTCAGTAATGACGTCAGAGAATTGTCTAACTAGGTATGACGCAGTGGGAAAATACGTATAAAAAATAAATCTCAACCGAGTAAAGTTAAAAACTCCGCAATTGCTAAATTAGTCCATTTGCGCTCATGCCCATAGTTTAACACGGAAGTAAAAGTTTAGTTTAGCGGGTTACACTTGCATAATTTCGAAGAGCCATAATTCCGAACTGAATAAAATCCCGAGTTTGCATAATTTCAATTCCAATTGAATATTTATTCGAAAAAATTCATGGAATTTTAAGGTGGTCCCCAATTCAGCCTGTACATAAGTTTAGTATTTAATAGTATATGAGTATAAGTATTTAATTACCGTGAAACCGTCCAATTTTGCCCTGGATGGATTTTTTGCCCGCTGAGTCAAAAATAAGCTAACATTTGAATTAAAAAAAAAAACAGTATTTTAGTAACTTTAGATTGTATTAGTAGAAAACAGGTTATACTTATGGCAAAACTACGAATTGCTTTTGGTTCCAACTTCATTCAGTTGACTGTCACAGCTTGTCAAAGTGGAAGCGTGTTTGTTGCGGGCGAAATGTGTCTACAGTGTTTTTAAAATATTGGAAAATGACGAAGACAAAGGTGAGTGTTTGTTTTTGTATAATATAAACAAAAGTTATCAGAACATTTACTCATTGCTTTTTATGCAGTGAGTAGCTTAAATCGTGAATTAAGATGGCGGGCAATTTAAACCGCAAGTGTAGCATCTCGTATCTGTCAATTTTGCCCGCTCTTAAATATGTACTAGGGTTGTCACTTTTTCATTTCTCACTTGCTTTAATTTGGGTTAAATTATATATTTGGGTCTGATATTTTTATAGCTGCAAAAGAAAGGCTGATTTTTGTTACCAATGACTAGATAAAGTTTTGTAATTGAACTTATAAGTACCTACTGCATTAAAAAAATTGTACCACTAAAATGATTTATTATTTTTCAAACATTATCAAACAGGTTTTGACAGCCCTAACACTTATGAGTTAGTTGTATGAAAACAGTTGTAAATTAGCGGGTAAATTTGCCCACCTCTTTCTAGACGAATTTATTATTATTTGCTTATTGGTATTAATGTTTTTAGGACAATTTTACCCAAAACTCTTTGTGGTCCTTATACATGAATGCTCTAAGAGCTATAGTTTGGTAAATAATGGGCTTGGGCAAATATGGACGAAAGTGAAGGTAATTTGGCCCGCCATGAAAATATCAAATTGCTTGAAATTCTTTAAAAATAAGGACTATTTCTTTATTGTAACACAATGCTATGATTAGTTAGACAATATTTACACATAAAAAAGTATATGAAACCTCACATTTTTTTTAGAAAAACTAAGAATATTTAAAAAAAGCGGGCAAAATTGGACGGTTTCACGGTAATGTATTATTAATTAGGTAATCATTTTTAAGAAGATACGAGTGCAAAAGTCTATGTGTGGAGTGATAAAGACACAATGATTCGGAACAAAATAGATGCGCTCACGTCTCGTTGCTCATATGAGATTGAATGACAAGTGCATTTGTCATTAAGTGCTTACAAAATAAATGACGCAAGCGTAGAGCATCATCAATTTGGTTAGGTATGTGTTCATCATATCTTTTAACCTGCCCTCAAGCAGCAGTGTTTCCAATAAAGTGTTCCGGCGTGGGGACAAGACAGCCGATGAAATGACTAGGTATTAGTCCTCCGGATAAGCAATGCATTTGCATTCTTGTGATTGTAACTAGTCTTGGAAATGCAAAATATTATGGGGCTCACATCCCACTAGTCCTTGTCATAAAAAAATTATGATGTTCCATCACCTAAAATCATGAAGGTAGACAAACTTTCCAAAGTTTATACTTTCGAAAACATATTCTACAAGAGATTTGCTCTGTTCCGATTTATTTATTAAACATTTATTTATAAGTCATAACATAACTAATTATGCCTCTAACTACCTATGTTCAAGATTCCTCAAGAAAATTATCAGAGGATTTTTTTTAAACTGTACAGGCTCGATACTGCTCTGATTTCCACACGGCAATTAAATATAAAATGTGTAATTCATCTATAAATACTCCATTAGTAGGTACGCAACATGCATCAACGCAGTGTTTTCCAGATAATGTTGATCCCTAGATTTAAACATCAATTATAACTGGCTTATTGTATAAAATTTTGGCTACGACTACGAAACCCTAGTTTTGCTTGAAATAAGCTGAAAAGAGATTTTTTTTCTTTGTATTCTCCTATTTATTTATCATCACTTACCTATATCGTACTAGCGACCCACCCTCGCTTCGCTTCAGTTTATGTGAGTTTTCTGTAACGCCCGTACAAAAACCAGAATTAATTACACATAAATACCTTCCCCTTGAATCACTCTATTTATTAAATGAAAACCGCATTAAAATCCGTTGCGGAGTTTGAAATATCTAAGTGTTCATACAGAGAGACAGGAAGCGACTTTATTTTATCTATACATATAATAAAGTTGTAGAAGGGAAAAAATCTGTACATTCGAGATATTTACTCAAAAATACTATAGGGGCCCTCAGAATGAGCAGCAGAACACGTTTCTACAATTTTTAGAGTTGGTGTCTGTTTGTCTGTTTGTCTGTTTGTCTGTTTGTCTGTTTGTCTGTTTGTCTGTTTGTCTGTTTGTCTGCTTAATTTTGTTTCTCCTCGCATCAATTGAAAACCACTGAACCAATTTTAATGCGGTTTTCACTAAAACATTTCAGTAAACGGTGACTAGGTTTATATATAATAAAAAATTAAGATATGACAATCGAAGTGGGGGAAAAGAGGGGTTAAAGTTAGTATGGAAAAAAGTTACCGGATTGAGCTGGTTACTTGAAACTTTGTATAATTACTCTTCGTAACAAATTAAACAATACCTGTTTCAGGATTTCTTGATTAAAGTTAAAATAACTAGGAAATTATCAAATTAGGCCAATTACAAGTATTTCTTTAAAACCCTATTCGAGGGCCGTCGATCACTTTACGTGATTACAAATATCAACATTTTATTCTCCGTTTATTACATAGAAACTAAATTCAAGGATTTTTTATAATTCAATGTACAAAATGTTATAAAAAGACAAAATAAATTGTTCCAATACGTTGTTGTAACAAATGAGACGCCATGATGACGTGCACCAAAGAAAAGGACAACCATATCCCTCCCATAACTGGAGAGATCAAGACAGAAAAGCACGCGGTCAGAGATAAACGTTATAGAAGCGAAGTTGTGATTGAAATTTACATTGTCGCGTTGATGCTTGAAAACATTGTTTTAATGCCTAATAACGAAAGATCAAGTTCGAATACATATTTAAGACAATATTTGGACAACCAAACTCCTATTTTTAACCGCCGGAAAAAAAGGAGGAGATTATACGTTCCACTGTATGTATTTTTTTTTATGTATTTTCAACGATTTCTCCGTCAATTATGGTCCGATTTCAAAAAATCTTTTTTGTTTATAGAATATACTTCCGAAGTGGTCTCATTGTCACCAAATTGTTATCTGATGAGGGGATCCATGAGGAATTGAGGGAACTCCTCAAATATTATAGGTAGTATTTTTACTAACAAGTCCAGCATTTGCATTCAGATAATATCATTTGGTGAACTGAAACTGATGATGAAGACCACAGATGGTCAACGGAACTCCTCAATGGTACCTATTTCAAGGGTGACGATACTTAAGATATCTCGATTAAGATAGTTGAGCGACTATAACGTAGAACATTTAATTGTTGAAATTATGACTATGACTTTCCCGTGGCTTTACTTGCGGTGAACTTGAAATGTCTTAAAGTTTCATATCAACTAAAAAGTGGGACTACATGACAGCTTACTATGATCACTAAAAAGTATAAAATAAAATAAACGTTTTAAAAAACACAAAACCACCTTCAAAAACGCATAAAATATCTTCTTTTAAAATGGTAGGTAACTTATAGGTCAGTGGCTCACAATATTTTTAACCAAAAGCCGACTTCAGTTTGACTGACCTATATGTACAGTCAGCTGCAGATAGATCTAACGGAACAGCGAGCCCAAAACAATCTGTTGCATTAGATTAGTCTTTTTTGTAAATCTAATGCAACAGATTTTTTTGGGCTCGCTGTTCGGTTAGATCTATCTGCAGCTGACTGTACCTACCATTTTAAAAGAAGTTACTTTTTGCGTTTTTGAAGGTGGTTTTTATATTAACTTAGCTTGGGTTTAACAATTTCGATCATTAATTATTCTCTTCTTTGGGTTCCGCAGCATTATAGCGAAAAGAGAAACCGTACAATTTCGTCATTTTCATGTTTATCTAAAACATATATGTCACATATACCTAAATTTTTTTGGTTATAAACATTAGTTGTATATCAATCAGATTATGAAATAAAAAAATAATTTCGTTAGTAGTAAAAAACAGTACCTACTGAATAAACTAACTCTAATAGCGCAAACTTGCAATGCATTTATTTCAGGATCATAGAGTTCCATAGATTATTAGTAACATTAAATCTTATTCTCTATTAGTAATTATTTGTCAAAAATGTACAATTGATTAACTTATTTTCTCCTATGGCTTCTGCCACCCAGTGTGACAACCCATGTTGTACATTCTGTTTTGTTAGTCTATGTCAAAATGAGCGATGTCAGATTGACGTTGACATATCCGGATTTTATATTTTTTCATCTCACTAGCTCGGAAAGCCCTTTTTGTTTGTTTGATATCTATTGAGAAAATCGCTTTTTATCCACATGTGAAGAAAGAGTTTTGACATTTGAAGGCAGCTTAATTTTTTTTTCTTTTGTTTTATTCCAGTGGGAAAGGCAAAAGACATTGATCCATACAGCCTAGTCAAGGCAGCTTAAGTGATATTTGACAGCTAAAAAAACGTAAAACGTTAAGTGCTGAATTTTAACATCACAATTAATGAATTGCATCGAGTAAAAAACACAAAAAAAAATTGTATTGACAAAGAGGTAAATAAATAATTATTGATAGTAAAAACCCTTATTTATATTTTCCTCGCTGTAGTGAGGTGAAAAGTTTTGTGTTATACACGGGTGAAAAGTTATTTTACGTCTCGTGTGTTGAAACACTCGCTACGCTCAGGATTCTATTTTTGAACCACTCGCTACGCTCGTGGTCAATCATAGAATCCTTTCGCTAGCTCGTGTTTCAAATGAACACTCGCAGGTAAAATACAATTTTCCCCCCTTGTATAACAAATAACTATTTTCCGCCATTTTCAAGACTTCGTCTCCTGACATTGGTGGAAGAATCGATAGTAGGTATCGATGGAGCTACAAACGAAAAATTGAATTGAAAATTGTCTGGACTTCG
Source organism: Acleris cristana (assembly GCA_948252455.1). Classification (NCBI taxonomy): domain Eukaryota; kingdom Metazoa; phylum Arthropoda; class Insecta; order Lepidoptera; family Tortricidae; genus Acleris; species Acleris cristana. The sequence goes on along the minus strand of OX411791.1, from coordinate 4,739,438 downwards.
TCAAGGCTTATCAATATTACCATACTCCTTCTTCTTAGTAGCTCTGGGCCGGTTATGGCTATCACACTTGCACTCGCATCTCACAATATGTTTGTCACTTTTTTTTATAGAAAAACGAAGATTGCCGAGTGCTATTAAGAAACTGGTCGTACTGTACAGTTGTTATTTAAATATTAGGGCGGTTAATATGATCATTTGATTTTTTTACGGGTAGTCACATAATTTTTGGCGGTTGATTAACTACTGTGCTACTATGAAAAATATGAGGGTAGTTTTGCGTGCGGAAGTTAGCGTTGGTTTTAGTTATAGGTTTAAACGATTACACGTTGTAAAATCAAGTTTTAAGGAAACGAGCCGGGGGGTGCGGGGGCAAAGTGATAAATAGGGGGCTCTGAGGCGCAGCCCCCGCCTTAAAGAAAGGACCTTACCGACATCATGAATAAGATAGGTAGGTAAGTTTTTTAGTTTTCATGTTTCCTCTAGAGCAGATAATAGGAGCTCTGATGATTTTTCGTTCGTTTCGTTTTGCGTGCGGAAATCAGCGTTAATTTGAGTTAAGTATTCGAGTCTAAACGATTAGATATTACATTAGGCATTGTGAATATTAGGTAAAGTCAAGGCAAAGGTTTACACAGGAGGGGCTCGAGGCCGTAGCCCCCTCCTTTAGAAATACACCGTACCGACATATTTATATGTTACTAGAGGACGCCCGCGACTTCGTATGCGTAGAATTAGTTTCCCACTACTCCCCCCATTTCTTCCCGTTGGGGGTCGATTTTCGGGAAATCCTTTCTTAGTGCTCACTTACATCATGAAAGGTACCAAATTTCAAGTTTCTGGGTACAGTAGTTTCGGCTGTGCGTTGATATATAAGTCAGTCAGGTTTGCCTTTTATATATATAAGATAGAAGATAGATAAGATAGGTAGATTTGAGCTTTCTTTTGTCTTTCAAAGTAGAAAATAGGAGTTCCGTTGAGTTGTCTTTAGAACACTTAATTGGGTTTGACGGATCTTACCATAATATTATAAACTGGCCAGAGCCACGACTTCGTCTGCGTTGATTTCGATTATCGTTATTCCCTCGGGAACTTTTAAATTTTCCGGGATAAAAAGTAGCCTATGTTTTAATCCATTGTATAAGCCATCTCCATTCCAAATTTCATCCAATTCGGTTCAGCTGTTGCAAGAGTGCATAATGTACACATACTTACTATGAATTTCGCGCTTATAATTATTAGTAAGGATGAGAAAGTTTGGAAGTTTGTTAATCACGCTTCAACCACTGAACGTATCCAGATTAAACTTGGCACACATATAGGTTAGGTTCTGGAATAGGACTTAGGATAGTTTTTATCCAATAAAACATCTCATTCCTACGGGAAATCAAATTAATCGTTAAAAGATGTGAATTTGCTCACAAAGTTTACATGGATGAGTATAAAAATTAAAAAGGTGAAATCTCAGGTAGCCATGTGTGAGTAGTGTGTTTTTATTTCTGTTTACGTTTGTCATCCTGTAATCCTTTCAGTTGTATCCACTGATGTGTGCGTACACGGAAGTTACTAAAGAAACACACTTTTAGTATATGGATACGAACTAGATGGCGCTAGCTGGGTATCGAATTATTGCTCTGGTGTGGTCAAAGTCGCTGCCCGGGGTGGTTGAGCGATTTTCCCTATACAGCGCAATTATAAGCTTTATGGTTAGGCTAAACTTATATATTCATCCTGGTAACATCAAATTCTGAAGTCCACGCAGACGAAGTCGCGGGCAGAAGCTAGTAATATAATAAAGAGAGATACATTAAAGATAAAGATTTATCAGTCATTACTATTATAATTCTAAATGTACGTTGACATAAGTAATTCTATAATAAAATAGAGCGATTATTTAAGATATATATGTATTAATTTAGGGAAATAGCACCCTTATTCCTTATTTCTGGAGTTTCTTGCGGCGCTTCTTCTCCGCAATGATGGACTTGCCCGAAGCGCTGGTGGATTCACTCCATATTACCGACGTGTAAAAGAGCCGTCATGTGGCCAATTTACTGAATAGGTAAAGATTTTGTATTTTTTTTTAATTATCATAGAGAATAGTTTAGACTTTATTGCCCTATTATGTATATTTAATAATTTATTATTTAATAACTCTGCTTCATAGGAGACCAAGCTAAAGTTTAGTATTAGTCGAATTATAATATTTCCTTAATTTGAATTTGTTGCATATTTGCGTCTCATTGCTTACCACTTCCTCTGTACGAGCAAATTTAATGCAATTAGTATATTTAAGTATGGCACTCAAGGTTGATACTTATAAAACTGAATAAGGCCTAAATAAATAAAAAATAGGTAATAGGTAGGTACTTAAGTATGAGTATTATAATGTATCGGATGCCTTAGAATACCGTAGCTACGAGTGTGCACTGCGCGGTATGGCAGGAATCGCGCGTCGCCGGCGCCTGCGACGCTCCCACGACACTGACTCACGCGCATCATAACGTTACGTGGATCTTTACTGTAGTCAGATCGGAGTAATCATGATCTATGCGATATCATTGAATAAAGGTCATTCGAAACAATGCTACCTAAAGGGATTGTTTAAAAACTGGTAAAAATGTGACAACGTATTTGAATATTTTAATCGTCCTGTCGGTAGGTATACAAAAGGTGAAAATATACAAAATTGGCATTTCTGGCTCGTCTTCAGATCCATCTCACCCATGGTCGTAATAGTCGTAATATCAACACAGCCCTTAAACTACTTGTCTGTCTTGAGATCTAATTGTTTGAGTGTAATTCACTTAAAAAAAAGTATCTAGGTACTTCAATCCACAATTATTATATGTATGTAACTTGACCCGCACACTCGTAGGCATTATGCGAAGTTAGGCACCCACAAACCCCGACAGATCAAATGTCGAAACACGGCCAAGGTTGCACAGGTAATTTATACGCAAAGATGGTCAAGTTGTACTCACCGGCGACGTCGTCGGCAAAGACTTAAAATTAAACTTAGATTAATCTAGTTTTTTCCATTGTAATGTTATACTCGAATATTTTAGAGGCTTCTATGCTACTAAGAATGTATAACCTTACAGTCACACCGATGCATCTTAGTGACAGCATTCCTACCAAACACCATCAAATGTCATAGGCCTAATAATAAAGTCGGTTTGGTCAAGGCTTCAGAACTGAAATTTGCAAATAAAAACATAAGCTACGCTATTCACCATATTGATTTTCCAATTCAAATATCTGTTCGTTTTCCTATTTAATCGACTGAGATTAAGTTTAGTCCCAGCTCATAATTTAGCCCCTAGTTGTTTAATTAAACCTTATCCGCTATCTAGGGACCCAGGTCTTTAGTTTTGACCCCAAACGCCTTAAACGTGTACCGTCGTCCCGGAATGCGGAAACGGACAATCAGACGCCATAATTATAATTTGTTGGAATCATTGACAGCGTGGTTAGATAAATATAGAATAAATATAGCCTTGCAAAATATTTTGACATGGTGACGGGTGGAATTACAATGTAGGCATTGCTTGGCCGATATGCGTAAAAGTTTCGCGGTCATGCGTAAAAGACAGTGGTCCTTTATGCAGAGACTCGAAAGGTCGACGAATAAAATCATGACGAACACGAACTTTGCATGTTGCTTTGCAAACGCATCCTCTGCTCTAAAACTATTGCTTTTTAACAATGATTGTACTCTTATTTTACTAACTGATAAGCTCAGGCCCTTGCCGCCAAGATGCATTACGCTAACTAGCGTTTCTATTCGTTTCGTTTTTAAACCAATCGCGTCACTGGTAGATGACGTGATACGAAAAGTCACGTGATCTACCAGTGACGCGATTGGTTTAAAAACGAAACGAATAGAAACGCTAGTTAGCGTGATGCATCTTGGTAAGGGCCTCTGACCCATCGATCAACGTACAGCCGAAGCCTCTGGACCTAGTTACTTGAAAGGAGGAAATAGTCCTTGGATACCCTGGGGGTGCATTAAGAAATATTTTTTGGAAATTCATCCCTTCAGGGGTTAAATATGGAGAGAAGTGGAAAAGTAATTTTATGCGTAGGAAGTCGCAGGCGTCCTATAATGTATAATTAATAAATACTATTGGACTATCTCATACAAAACCTAGTCGTAAACTAAGCTCTAGGTATATACTATGAGTACTAGGCAACTATAAACTTGCGTAGTATATAGATAAAATCATAGGAATCCAAGACCCTGAAACAAATAATCACGATCATCATACATTGCCCGGTAATGAATATAGACAGCTGACATATAGAAGTTAGTGACTTAATAGTATAACAGGCTATGAAAGCATCCAACCTGCGCCTACGCAACACAAACAAACAGCGATCACAACAGCCGCGTGTTATTGTTCCCGCACAATGATGTTTGTTTATATTGATCGCTGACGTTATTACATGTGATTTCATTGGAGAGATTGATGCGTTTAGGTAGCGTTTGAATGGAATAAGCAAATGGAATAGAAAAGTGTAGTAAAACTTAGTATAATGTTTATTTAAAAAAAAAACTTAGGCATAGTCTTATTTGACGTACCTATCTATGTTTACGATGGGTAGGTACCTATAATTTTTCAACAAACGTGTCATACCTACGCAGAATTCATTTCATGGAAAGGCATTTCTCGCTGCATAAGTTTTTTTTTGGTAGTCAGAAGTCTGACCTACGTAATCATCATAGCTTCAGAAGAAAATAGAGTTCGATGAATCGATGAAGTGAAATTCGGTAAAATAAGGGGTTACCGTTTACGATATATCTTCTTTAATCCATTGATAGAAAAAAGAGCACGTATAGAAACGGTTTAGGCAGGCATACCTACTAGGTACTACTAGGTGGACTGACAACGACTTGGTGAAAGCTGAGTTCGTAAGGATACTGGCAGCGCAGAAGCGGTCGTTCCGGCAATTCTGCAAAGAGTATTTAAGTAGTATTTAATAACAAGAAGTGAAAAAAAAAACTACCAATTGTCACGTTGTGGTCCCAGTCAAGAAGCTTATAATTATAACCTATGGAAAGTGCACAGCTAACAAACAATCGAAGCTACAAAAATAATACCTTGAATTACGTCAGGTATCTTTTGCATCTCATTTTCCTGGAAGGTAGTAAAGAAATTAACATCAACTTTCTTCAGTCCTGAGAAAAGAGATGCAAAACAGACGTGACGTAATTCGAGTTTCAATCCAAAGATTGCTCTGCATTCTCCACGGTATATAAGCTTATTGGTCTCAGTTCAGCAAAACGCTGACATAAAACGCATGTCTTTTGGTATTCTGGTCAGAGCCCACGTCTTTCAACTGGGATAATGACGAAGCAGCTATTCAGCCCAAATTAAGCACTTATCCCTGACTCTATGTAACCTTAACAATGTAAACAGCCCAACCTATTCTACCTTCAACAAATTCAGTGCCAACTCCCCAAATCTTCAACACAATAGACCCCAAATCGAGCCCTCGGCAACGTTAATGCACTTATGAAGCTACCGTGTTATTATAGGAACGGGTTCGCATAACTCGGTTTGGCATAATGGTATAATTGGGCGCCATTAGCCGTACTAATAGAAGAAGGCTATTAACCGAATCGCTTTATTTATAGCGCAAATGTTCGCACAGCGTATAAACAGTTAATTTAAATTAAATACCCGTTTTTGTAGCAGTTTATTTGGTTGTTTTTGCTATTTGACCATTTGAAATGCAGTTTTTTTAAATTTTATACGCTTAACAAGTAATAAAATAATTGCGAAACGAATAATGACTAAGTATCAAGGAAAAATGGGAGAACGGCTGATGACTGAAAAAACATCTGCTATAAAACATGATACTTTTGTTAGAAATTATTTTCTAATGACGTCGTCCGTTTTCTTTTTACCTGTTTAAGAAGGTGGTTATTTTTTTTCGGATGAATGTGTATATGTAATGCGATAGCTCTTAGAAGTGCTTCGGGTTTGTACTTGTCTCTCACTCGCTCTCATACGCTCTTATTAAGAACGGGTGAAAGAGGAGTACAAACCCGAAGCACCTTCAAAGTGCTCACAGACTGTATGTATTTTATACGTATCCATGTTTCTTAGTAACCTCCTGTAAACTGTTGGCTTCACCGATATTGAACAGTTTGGTGTCGGTAGATTCGTCTTGCTTGTAGGAGTGACATAGGCTATATTTTAATATGAGTCAAAGTAATGTTACCTACATCGACGACTAAATCAAAAAATTAAGTCGGGTTTTTTAAAGCTTGCGTTTTGTTTTCATTCTTCATTCATAACATGCTAACTAAATACGACCAAACATGAACAGTGCACGTCATGGGCAATACGGGCATGCACTATCTGTTCTTAGCTACCAACCTATGATCAATGTGATCATGCATTATTAAAATATGAGGTAATAATGAAGTCCGTGTTGCATTGATGCGTATGCGCGTCAAGGCTACGGCGAGCTATCATTGAGCCTTAATTATTGATGATTAAGGAAAATCAGATGAGAATATGTGAGGCTAAGTTAATTGCCTGGTTTATTATAATAAAACATATGAGATTTGCACTTCATTATTTGCAACTACGATTCTTACTAATATTGTAAAATAAGTAGCTGCCCGCCCGCCAGCGGCTTCGCCCCGCTGCAAATGTCCGACTTTCCCGATGAATTTTTCAACATACAAACCTTGTCCAGACAATAACAAACTAAAAAAAAAACTATTTGGTGCGATCGTTCGGAAGTAATGCGCTTACGAGTACATACACTTCGGCGATTCATTTTTATTTATATAAGACGAAAATGTGTTTGTAAGTCCTGTTTAGGTATATTGATGCTTTATGCAAGCCTAAAACTTTGTTTGTGACTAGGTCAATAATTTATGTAAGGATTTAATCGGATATATTATATTTTCTTACGATTACGCAGTTTATCAATTTGCTAATATTTAACGATGATAATATCAGTTATTATTACTTGGCAACACATAATCATCGACACAATAAAATTAGGTACGCTTTCATGGTAGCAAAGGAAGTGTACAAATTAATTGTAGTTTTCTACTAAGTATACAATTAAAAATATGTATAATGCTATTATCTCTATGTACATGAGAAATGAGTTGCAAAAAACTAGACTTCCCCTCTTTAAAAAGCTATAGAATTGCCCTTTATAAAATCAGCTCGTGCCTGTATTTTTCAAGTGCACTAAAATGCATTATCATGCAAAAGTGCAACTTTATCAATTGACACGATCGCGCGTGCTTCTAGACAATTAAATTAAAAACTTAGTTCCGTTTTGTTGGAAACGGCCACTCCACATATTCGCTACCGGCTTGTCTTATTCTCATATGAAATAGACTCCTTGTGGAGTTTTTGGAACAAGCGACGATCGCTCATGTATATCTAGGTTTCTTAGTATAAAGATTTGGTTCCGTAGCGTTAGCAACAACCATTCATTACATTTTTTAATATTTTTTAGTTTTTAATATAATTAATATGATCCGAAAAGCTAAGTAGTGTGATGGCATTGCCATTGATCGGTCTCGGGTTGTTCTAAAACTGCAATTGAAAATGTTCAAATGTGTTATTTTACTTAAAAAAAAATAGAATTTTGTTATAATTGCGTTTGAATGCTCAGCGGTTAACGTTTAGTAAATTAATAGAAAATGTTATTTTTGTTTTGTAAATATGTATATTGATTAGTTCCATCTAACTGATGGTAAAATCCTTCGTTAACTTTAAAATCATTAAGAAATTCAACAAGTTTATGAGAAATGCCTTAAATTAATTGTTTGTTTCTGACGTTGCCAACTTGATAGAATCATCTAGACCAAAAATGCTTTTAATATTGTAGAGACAATTAACTCGTTTTTTTTTTAAATATGTGTATGAAAAATGATCACTGAGGAACAACATAACAGTCAATGAGTCTAGGGCCGTAAGTGTCCTATTATTTAGCCTTAAATAAATACAATACCAATTCAGTTCCATCCTCCACCATAATACAGGTGTTGTATTATTGTGGATTATTTATATCTATGTATTAAATTCCATTTTATATAGGTAAAACTAATTTTAAAAGTAGATCATAGAGTATGAAAAGTTACAATAGCCCCGCAGATGCAATAGCCCCACCTCACCTTACGAAAAACAATTCTAATAAACGAAGTTCTGTGAGGACAAACTATTACCGGTAAAAAACTAAAAAACGTTCTACCCCTCATCCACCTCTCGGTCTAATTCGAAAGGTTGGTTCCGTAGTGTCGGTAACGACCACTCAAGCACCTCTAGCGTTATCAGCTCTTCATCACGTTCAATTGGTGCTAGATCTCGATGGGTCCGGAAGGCTCTAGAGTCTAGACTGGCTCAGGTAGGGTTAGGTTTAAGCCTTTAGGCGCTCTTAGAAATAAGGGTTGCTAAATTTCAAAAAGTAATGCTTTTGTGTAATATAGTGAGCCTCTTTTTAAGAGGCGAACTCTTGATAAGACTTTTGGTGTTATTTGAAGTTGTCCAGATTTAAAAAACAGGACTAAACCAAGATATTAAGTCATTAAGCTAACATATAGCTTACTGTATAACTTTACCAGCGTCGATTATTATTTGTCACAGGGGCCTACTTATTAATATTTTTATTTTTAACACCTTTACAATTAAAAATAAAACAGAAAGATTGGAGATCTACTTTAGATGACAATCGTTTTCGATAGACATTCAAATTCATTCATACAATTTTATTCTTAATCATTATTTTGTCGAATTTACTACTACACATCTAGACCACAACCACCAAGTGTTTAACTATACGAGTAGCTACAATGCTATATGCAGCTTATCTCATAAAGACAAATTACAAAACCCGTTAAACATTTATGCTTCATCAAATTCTACCGCTTAAAATCTAAAACAATGTAGACCATCACTTAAAGATAGCCATCTTCATAAAACACCAACATTGGCACTTCAATATCGTTGTCTCACTTAACTCGATGCACTCAACTCATGTATGAAAGAGATACTCTGTTACTATGATCAAGTATTCTGCATGCTAAAATCAAAAAGTAATAAGTTGATTTAAGGCTACTAGTGTTTGGAATTTTATAGCTTAGGTTGAAGGTTGAGATTGGAATTGGTTTTATATTGATATAAGTTGTTATGATTGTAAAGTTTTTTTTTTACAATTGGCGATTTCCTCCGTTTACGAAGTATGCGATGCAAGATAAAGTTGCTACAAAACATTTTGACGGAGCGATGGTATCGAGTGGGAAGTGCTTTATTATTAAAATGAGGTTATTGTGGTTTTTACAAGAGTTTTGTTAATTATCGATCGTTTTGATTGCTTAAAATTATGTTAATTTACCATATAATGCGTTTCGGATTGTTTGCAATGTACTTTCTTTCTCTCGCTCTTTCTTTTCTTTTACGACAGGTTGTTTTTTTTATTGATATGCCTATAACTCTAGCAAAACTAGTAGTAGGTATAACTATCTATATTTATTGTTTATTTTTCTGTTTACTGGGTTATGTAATAGTTATAATCAAATTAAATTAAGCTATGTTGCCATTTGTGCAAATTAATTACATACTTAAAGGTATTGGTAGGTTAAATCTCAATAAGGAGAACTTTGCTATTTAAAATAATATGTATTATCAATAATAATAATCAAAATAACAACTTATTAATAAAAAGTAACACCCGCAGGTCCCATTACTAGTCGCGTTGACGGCACACATTAGACATAAAAAAACATATGTAAAATACAAGTCTATTCCTCAATGAACCTTATTGAGCGCTAACAAAGTTTAAATTAAAAGTGAAATGCTATTGGACTTAAGCCTTTCTAGTTTTCCACGCGTACCGTCGCACGCGCACGTATTGTTCTGAAGTTCAAATCTAAAAGGTAGTAAGTGTTTGGTCTTCGTAGACACATTTATATTGTTTGTATACATACATATGCAAGATTGAATGAATGATAATAGCAAATGACATTCAATCTAAAATAAGCATTTAATTTTTGCACGGACACTTTTACAAGTTTTAAATCTACCAGCGCTTCCCAAGAGGAGACCACTGCTGAAACTCAATAGTCAGTCGTCAAATATTTGTAGCGATGGTTTTACCATTATACTTAGAAAAAAAAAACTTGTAACTTTTAAGTAAAATACTATAGTTAATTGTGACACTTTGTTTCTATGTCTGTTTGTATGTTACGCCTTCAAGACGAAACTTCTGATCCAACCTTGATTAAATTTGGCATGAAGATAGCTTAAAGCACAGGAAAAGACGTAGAATACTTTTTACCGTGGAAAAGTAGATAGATAACCAGAGAAAAACAATAAAAAATGTATACGCGGTATGTCGCAGGGATCATTTAGTTTACCTACAGACGTTTAATGCCTTTTGGCATTAGGTTGTTGCATTTTATAGGGTGAATGTGGGTAGAAAGGGTAAGAGCGCACGTGCGCTCTCTCCCCTTCCGGTTCCTGCTCGGTGCCGGGGTTTTGTTTCCAGTAAATAATAGGGTTTTTTCAATGCAACAATAATGATAATAATTCTGCTTTTTATGCCATGGAGAATACAAGGCACGGGCCACCTGAAGATAAGTGGGCTCTGAGATTGACACTTGCTATCTCAGGACTGGAATCGCGTTGCTATCCATAAGGACTAAGAAAGAAAGGTGATATGCCTCTTGATCTTACCTTTACACTGGAACACGATTATGGGAACACTGCTGCTTGGTTGCAGGACAGGTTATGTTATGGATAGTCGTAATGTTAAAAAGAAACGTTTAGCTCGTGCAGCAATGTCTGCAAGCTTGCCAAAAGGACTTCGAGTGGAGATTTACAATATTTTTATTTATTTATTATTTCAGCAAGCTAGTGGTCCCAGGTTTGATCTCGGTAAGGGCAAATATTTGTGTAAAAAGCACGAGTATTTGTTCTGAGTTGTGGATAATTTCTACGCAAATAAGCACCCATAGTACAAGCCTAGAGCTTAGTTTTGGACTAGGTCAGTTTGTTTCAAATTTAACTCCACTTTTATATTTATTTATTCGCAACGTTCACAGAAGTAGAAAATTCGAAATTTGCCTTACTCCAAAATCAAAGGAGTATGTATATTTATTGCCTTTTTTCTCTAGATTTAAATACACAAGCTATTAGAAATACCTATATCATCAATACTACCTACCTACTGAAAACCAGCGCTGCGCAGCAGTCCTACAAGACTGCGGCCAGCACCAGCTGAGTTTGCTCCTTTTGATGTAAATTCTATTTTTCATTTAATTTCGTTTCATTTCAATATCTATAATATTAAGGTGGAACCAATACATCCCCATGACTATCGAAACTTTCGATTTCGATTCGGAAGGGTACCCTGTTCCTCCCTGTCCCCCCCTGTCCCTCCCTTTCCCTCCCGTAATCCGCTGCAAGCGCGCCGCACGCGCATCGAACTTAATTGGAACATAATTAATGCCCCGCTTTCGGAAGTATCCCTTTTAACTCTTTTTAGGGTCCCTTGGGAAGGGTAAAGATGTGTTCCAGATGCAGGTAACACTTCATTTTCCTGATGTGATACGGGCTTTCAATGTAAATTTCGAGAATTTTACAATGCTCATATACTTATAACTTTTTACCAAGAGGATAGGTAACAATCCATGTATTTATTGACATGGTTTATATATTGTCCTATGAACCCATATTACTCCTTTAATATCACCAACCTACCTCCCCCCATAATCCACCAAAATATTCCTTCCTCAGGTTCCTCTTGGTGTTCATAAGTAGCAGTGACTTTCAATTTTTAACCGACTTCAAAAAAAGGAGGAGGTTCTCAATTCAAATGTCAATCAAGAAAACAACAGTTCAAAATACTGAAGTTTATGGTGAAATAAACATTTTACCATAATTACAATGCAATGCAGTACAGAAATTCTTTATTAAACACCGCATACACCAAGAAAAGTAAATAATAAGTTGTATTGTAATACTATAACGAAACCCTCCTGCTCAAAAGCACCCCAACTGCTTTTTACCAAAAGGGTTAGCTCCACAGATGTATGATTTTCCGTCAAGCCGTCTTTTAGTAATCGCTTACGTTCGCACTTAATTGGTTTTTTCAAAGCAGCTGTTCGACCGATTAATTGGTTGTTAAAATGTTGCTAATGCTGCGCCGCTAATGTGGAAAATAAACCAACCAGTGACCAGCCAGTGGCCAGCCGAGACATACAATACCTGGAAGTATGCGCGTGGGATTTTAAGAGTATAAACTCGGGGTCATAGTTTTCGTAAGACATCCAAAATATTATGATCTTGGAGTCATGTATCGTCTTTCACCACTTTAAAACTGTAACATTTTGTAGAGACGAAAACTGGCAAAGGATTGGTCGACTAATTTAATTGTATTAAACGATGCGTGACAACGTTTGCTTAGTTGGTACGAGTAGTGAGCCTGCATGCGGAACTTCTTACTACTTAGCGGTTTAGGGTTTCGATTCCATTTTTGTGATGAGCTCGTGTCCATTACCCCTGAGTTTTGGATCTTCTCTGTACTTGTGTAGGTACAGTCGGCTTATAAGAAGCTGAACACTTTTGTACCTTGTCGCTATAACGCCTTTGACAGATTAGTACAGCAGTTCAAACATGACGTTAAAGTGACAAAACACTAAAGTGTGCAGCTTCTTATAAGGCCGACCGTACCTACTTACATGAGTATGTACAGACTAACGTCTAGCTTAGTTTGAATTGAATAATTTATATCTTAGTTTAGAAACAACTAACTCTTCCGCTATTTTTCGAGTATTCATTTGTCCGAATTTTCATTTTATATTCGTTTGAGGTTAGTTTTAGGAGTATGTTATATTTATTACTAGAGGATACCCGCGACTTCGTACGCGTAGAATTAGTTTCCCGCTACTCCCACCATTTCTTCCCATTGCATCCCTCCATCCTTTCTTAGTGCTCACTTAAATCATAAGAATAAGAATAAGAATAATTTTATTTACACAATTCACATAGTTACAAATAAAGCAGTATCCGGTGGATTTCAAACTAGGCTGAGCCTGTACCTACCTTGAAACCCTCCTGTATCATGAAAGGAACCCCTGTACCAAATTTCAAGTTTCTAGCTACAGTAGTTTTGGCTGTGCGTTGATATATAAGTCAGTCAGGTTTGCCTTTTATATATATAGATTTATTTAGGTTTATTTAAAGTATTGAAAACACTATTTTTCCTAAATAAAAGTCTTCAAAATAAACAATGTTTTAAATTAGACCAAGCTAAACGAGTAATTTGGTAAAGTAATTTTAAATTGACCAATACCAAAAAAAAAAGCGTTCTATCAAAAAATTACGTTCTGAATTATGAAAATTTGTGCCTGCCTAACCTTGTTCATTTCCACTACCACATATTAAAATAATTTTAAGTAATTCCAAGTCAACGAAATCCACGTACAACCGCTAGTATTACCCAAGCATTATAAAACGTTAGCACAGCGATGCGGCGCGCGCGCAGGCTTATCTGCAGGATCGGCTTACGAAAGCGCAACCAGACCGAGACCCCCGTTGCCCACGTTTGGGCGGTGAAAGTGCTGGGGAAGCGGATTTTTAATAAAAACATACCTACTTATATGGAACTTACACATACTATGATTTCACGGGCTACTAGATCACAAAGTAGGCAACATACATAAATAGTCAGCAAAACATATTACTATCCGCCATCCATGTCCAGCAATGGATGAGTTTCGGCTTACAATGTACAAGTTGATGAAAATTTCCAGGAGGATACAAGAAATTACTGAAAACATTCTCGGAAACTTTTGAGTTTTGAGAATTTTTACATTCCATATAATTTGAGAAGTTTCCCGTCAGTATAGGTACAATGGTAGGTACTTTCGGCATTCTGATGATAGGTCTTTCTAGGAAAATCATGTTTTATTAGTCCTAACTGGTTACTCCTGATTGCTCGTATTTAACTTTACTTATAGTGATTCTTGTTGTAATACAAACCAATCCCCAATCACAGGCTTTGTTGGAAAACCTAAAAATGACCTATAAATGCGTCCAAAATTTCAGTTTTCTAAGGGTTGACGTTTACTTTACCGTGTCTTGATACAGGTATCTCGGGTTTATTAAACGGCCCTATGTATCCTCAGCTAGTGCTGAGTTGTGTAGTGCTTTTAGGCTGTGTGTAGTGCTGTTAGGCGATGGGTTTGCAACCTGTCACTAATACGCTGGATAACATCTTAGCCTGGTTGCGCAAAATGTGGTCACAGAATTATCAACAAGTTTTTGGAGTTGTTGGTGAGTCTGTGGCTCTGCCTACCCCACTCTGGGAATGAAGGCGTGAGTTTATGTTATGTTATGTTTATGTATCCTCAGCCTTGACTTTGAGTACTTTTTACCCTAGAAAATGAGACAGTCCCCGAGGGAAGAGCTATAACTGATAGCTATCACACATAGCTATGTAGATAGATACTTTTCAGTTATATTTAGAAACTTGTACGATTTGGACCGTTAATTTTCAAATGAAAAAAACGCAGCAGAGAGCCTTGAAGTTTGCTCACGCAAGAAAGATAAAGTTAATTTTACAACTAGACATATCTATAAAATGGTAACATATTCAATGCCCACAAACGCTACATCGGGTCAAATTTCTTCAGAAATCGGAGATCTTGGCATTGTAGCGTTAGTTGTTATCCTGTATTAGTCCCGGGCATTTAACATCCTAAACGCTTTCCACCCCGGCGATCGCCGTAATGGCGACGTACGGTGCGGTACAGTTAGACGCGAGTAGCTATCGTCAACACGTGAATCGGAAAGCAGCTCAAATTGACTAGAAAATTGTAACGCTAGAGCATTAATCTTAGACGATGTACAGTCAGCTTTAGAATGGTAATTGACAGTATTTTACTTTAGTTTTGAGGTCGGTGAAGTCGGTTTTTCGATTTGTGAAGAACTGTGTTGAAAACGATTTATTTACACACATCAAACATTTCTAAGGATCAAGAATATATATCCCTACATTATTTTGATACTTTGCGCTGCGATACATTGCAACTTTTTTTTAAATATATATCGGAACATACAAGATGTTTATATCTCAACTCTCCTCTAGTGCTCAAGAAGTAAGAACGTATTTAGATATGTTTGAGTTTCTTGTATATGCCGCAATATGTTTGCTGACGACTATATTTGTAATTAGTTCATTAATTTCTCTACCTAGAGCACATTTTCATCAACTAATTAACTTAACAAAGTTAGGTACCAATATTTGTCCAGATTAATTTAAAAACGAGTATCACGCCCTCGCTTTGCTCAGGTTTAAAATTTTAAGACTAGGTATAAGTAAGTTATAATGTCGCTTTCTATTAGTGTTTTTTAATCAGTCCAGTAGTTACAGAACTCTTTACCTCTTTAAAATATTAAGAATAGATATAGATAAGTATAGATTTAGACAATCGTTTATTCATCTATGTTATACTATGCCTTATAATAAGTACGAACCTACTTATTTGCTAGAAATGACAGGTACTTCTATTTTCTATGCCGCCTGTACATGCGCAGACGCAACAGTTTTCACAAGGCATTAGTGCTCGCTGAACTATGTTGCGATTGCAGAACGTCTGTCAAACGATGCTCCTGATTGATACGGAGTTGTAGACAATACTATAGTTAATGGTCATTTAGTTAAGATAAACTATAACATACATTTCGCTGCGTTAAAATTATAACTTTGAACTTTTATTGAACGACTATTAAAATTGTAATATTTACTTTGTCGTATGCAATGATGATGGAATTTGAAAGAAAAATACAGTTGGTTAAACATATTTGTATTCCCAATAACCCAGTCGTCCTTGTAATGGACAGTTTTTTTCATTTTATTCTTTTTTTTCCAAAACGGTGAGTAACTTTTGATCTATGATAGTGATATTTGTATCAATTTATTCCGTCCAGCAAATTGGGAAAAAGTATAAAAGCTACAGACGGACAGACGAACAGACATGCGAGCAAGGGTTCCGTTACATATCCAGTGAATAAAACCATAAAGAAAACTGCCGTGGTGAAATTCTAGTGCTATAATAGTCAAAAAGGATACCTGTACAATCTGTACATATAATAATAACATAATGACTCGTGTCAAAGGAGCTGCGATGAACGAAACGAACGAAACTAATGCCACATTATAGTTCCGCTTTTAAACGTAGTTCGAATTTCAAACCGAACGTTACGTTTCATTTATATACTTTCATTCACCCATTCGAACCGTTCGCGGCAACTCTTGTGAAATGACCTGTAACTTCGGTGGGAATGTAGCCAGTGACCTTTGGCACCGTCAATGTTTCAAATAGTTGTAAAACACCGCCCATTCTGTTTACGATCAGAGACACCTGATAATTTCCACGTGAAAGGGACAGCGATTTACGACACCTATAGCTCTATCCTTCTCACTGGCTGTATTTTGGCAGGTATTAACAGCACGTAATAGTTTTTAAAGCCTTCATGTCATGTCAAAGGCTCTTTTCGCAGAAGTCTCAAACAAACGTTGGTTGTTTGAGTAAAGCTTGCACAATCTGTGAATCACGGGATGAGCGGATGTGCCAATGCCAATATCTATGATTTGTTTGTTTAGAACTCTTAGTTGTAGTTTTATACTAACTAATATAACGTCAACGTGAGAGTCAAGAAATCAGTTGGAGTTAGAGTACCTATTCTACCCGGGTAGCTTCCAAAAGCGGGTATTACGAGTAACAAGGTAAAAACTCAATTTACTCGATAAATCGGGTTTAAATATGTATGGTATAATATACCCAGGTATTTAGGGAACCCCAAAATGGGCAGTGGATATATAGCCAATATTCGGTAAATACCCACTATAAATCCACTGCCCATAACTAGTAGGAGTGTACCACTCATATAAGTAAGTTTATTTAGGTACCAAAAATTCTGCTCCAAAGTTAACATCGACGTTAAATATGAATTTTTGAATTACTTGTTGATTTAATGGCAGCTCTTATTCACTTGTCTAAGGTTGCATTCGACCAAACTGGAATAAGGTCTTGTACCTAGATTAAACGCCGAATTTGTATAGACTAATCTCGGAGTAAGTGTTATTCCAAGTTGGTGAAATGCAGCCTTAACCGTCATAACGTCAACATCGTAATGACGATATCTTAGGAAGATGGAATAAACCGAAATAGTGAATATATAAATCACTAGCGACCCGGCCTCGCTTCGCTTCGGTTTATTTGAGTTTTCTGTAACACCCGTACAATGAACCATCATTTATTATACATAAAAACGTTCCTCTTGAATCACTCTAACTATTAAAAAAAACCGCATCAAAATCCGTTGCGTAGTTTTAAAGATCTAAGCATACATAGGGATAGACAGACAGACAGCGGGAAGCGACTTTGTTTTATACTATGTAGTGATACGATGACGTGCCATATAAAAATAATATATTCTCAATAAAATTCCTTATCCCTATCATCGATCTTCTACATGACTAACATTGACCCGGTACGCGGGTCATGACTGACTCATCATGACTTGGTTCCCAACAATGAATCATTGGACCTGTATAGTAGTTAGCACTCCGTCCAACCAACCTACGAGCCTAGGTTCCTTCTCAACGCCCTCGGTTGATTGTTTAGATAAATTTAATAGGTCTCCGATGCACTTTCGATTTGAGATTTGAGATACTGCGATACAAAGATATAGCGCAAGCATCTAGTACAACTCTAATAAATAATAGGGAATAATTATGATTTATTTCACAGCTTCAATAAAAGCTGATTCATGTAACAAACAATTGAGAAAAATATTTTTTTGAATAGCTACAAAAAAAAAATACTTAAGCCAACAAAGATTTGTTCCTATATCTTTCTAGCAAAACAGAATTTAACATAGAGTTTATATGGCCGACGTGTTACATGACGCCACACGGCATACCTATCGGATCTCTGTCTAATCGTTGTCTAATTATCAGTTTAAAATGCTTGTATCACCCGTATTTCTTGGCCAATTTTAATTTAAATTTCACTTTTGGTCATCTTTTTTACGGTATTTTCATTTTTGTTTGAGAAGTGCGATTTAAAAAATCGATGCATATTCCCTATTGTTAAAACAGGTAGCATCAATGTGTAGTGGATAAGCCTATATAGGACGCGTTGGCCTAGTTGGTAGTGACCCTGCCAACGAAGCTAGCGGTTCCAGGTTCGATTCCCGGTATGGGCAAATATTTGTGTGATTAGTTTCTGAGCTTTGGATGTTTTCTATGCTACATGTATTTCTATGTATCTCTATGTAAGTATTTAGATCGTTTTCCAATACCTACCCATAGTACAGCGAAGAAAAATAATGTTTTTTTAGGGTTCCGTACCTCAAAAGGAAAAAACGGAACCCTTATAAGATCACTTTGTTGTCCGTCTGTCCGTCTGTCAAGACCCTTTATCTCGGGAACCCGTAAAGGTATCGAGTTGAAATTTAAACCATTATACATATGCATCTGATATACGTTTCTAATATGTTTAAAATACTTAATTGAAAAAATTTAATGTGCTTGTTTCTTTTCAAGGAGGTTAATAAACATTTTCATTTTCATTTTCATTTTCAATATTATGTTGAAAAAAAATAACCCCCCCCTTTGATTAAAATATATGTCACTCCCACAACCAAGATCAATGAATCTAACGACATCTCATATGTTTAAACTCCATCAATCCTTTTAAGCTGCAGCTAGGGAATGCAAATAACCGGTTATAACCGGTTATAACCGGTTACTTTTATACAAAAACGGTTAATAACCGGTTAAGTATTCCCTAGCTGCAGCTTACATACATACCTACTACACTCAAAAAACATAACCCTCCTGACGCAGTCGGGTAAAAAGGCAACCGTGGCACGTGGCACGTAAATTACCCTAGCATATAGCCCACGCTTCACTACCCATCCTTTATAACTATAGTTCACCGGCAGCTAACAGTATTTAATTACAAAAAACATTCTTTTGATCAACAACTAGCCATAACTTCCTCTACACGCCTTACACATAACCACCATACTAAGCCCTTAAGCACTCCAATTATCTCTATAGCTTCAACTAATGTTAGAGATCTAGTTACGCTGGTGAGGTAATGCTACACTAGTGCGGCGACCGCGGTTTGTCCGTTCCGGTAGGGTAGGCTGATACTCGAGCTGTTTTGTGCGCTTGACCTACGAAAGAGAACATTTCTACATGTGCTGCTATTGTTTTTAGTTAAGAGCAGGTGCTTGTGATTCTAGTTACGAGTATTATTTAATCTATTTTTTAGGCTGGTAATGTTTCGAAGTTGGGTTTAAATTAGCTTTATTGAAATTAAAGAGTTACTCAGTAAATAAATGTTTAGATCAATGACAATCTATAAGTCAATGTTTTAGATACTTAAATGATATTAATAAACTTAATTTAGAATCAAAAAAAGGCTTCAATAAATTTTACTAGAAATATTAAAACAGTTCAATTATTTAATGTTTGACAGACAATCAATTTTAAATTATTTGAATCCAAAACACCCTCGTCAAATCATAGGTGAACAAAAATAACTACTTATTGTTAAGGGTATATTGTTTTAAAAATAAAGTCTAATCTAAACAAATATGTTGATGTTGGTAAGTCTTGACGAGAATAACACAAGACTACTGCGATTTGTCAGTTATTCAAAACCAAACAATTAAACAAAACAAATTTAGAATAATACATCAATAGGGTTTACAAAATGGTTCACTAATGTTTTACCAAATCATCATTTGACAAACAGTACTATATCATTTTACAAACTTTCGAACAAAGTCGTACTGCACTCCACAAAAATTTTTTGTTGTCTTTAATTTAACCTAACCTTACTTATTTAATAAGCCCATGTAACCTATATAATATTTAATGGTTTAAGCACAATTAAATTTTTGCGAATTGAAAGTTTGTAAAATGATATACATAGTTTGTCAAATGATAATTTGGTAAAAAGTCAGGATAACTTAAACAAATTCATTTTAAAAATCTTCCTTACCGAAATACAGTAAAAAATGTTTTGTTGAAAGAAAAAATCCAATCACAATTATTTATATTTAGTATCAGTAAAAAAACAGTCAGTTGTCTGTGTGTGTGTAATGAAATGACTAACACATATCGCATTCCTCAAAGTTGGCGGTAGTCCTCTATTTGCAGTCATGACAACGCAATCTTGAGATAGCTTTTATGGGCTTCAGCCTAATGTCATTAAATATAATAGGACCTGAGGGCTTATTGTCTAACGCACTCGCAATCGCAACCGGCTTCAAAGTGGAACAATTGTTTTCATTTTGTATGCAGACAAGCCTTCGATTTTCAAAATGAAAACGATCGTGATTGCGAGTGCGGTAGACAATAAGCCCTCTGGATTATTACCTTTTTTTTCCAAATAAACACGCCTGTTCGCCATTTTGATAAATGAATTATTCTAATTCGAAAATAAAGGGTTACTGGCCACCTCGGGTTGTCAATCAAGATGGAGGGATGTTTTTACGATTTATAATTACGAAGCATTTGCGAACAGCTGAATGGTTTCCACCCTAAAATTGTATCCGGTTATAGTCGTTTTGAAAAGTATCAAGATTGCAGTCTACTCATAATTGCCACAAGGTGAAGCATCAAGATCATTTAGGTTTTATAATCATTTGCCAAATGTTATCAGTTCTCTGCATCTTTATTTTAGTATATTTGTACTGTCATTAAAATGTAACTAGAGTGTGTCTTTACTACATTGAAGATATTTACATTAAAATGTTTGTGTCCCTGACTTCATAATTGTTCGTCTGTCGGTCTGTTTGTTCGTTAGTTCGAGCATCATGCATTAACTACAGGAACCCGACTTTGAAAATCGATCCCTTTCTCTCACGTAACTTCACACTTCGATTTTCAAAGTAGGGCCTCAGTACCAATTTCGATGATCTTTTTTCTGCTGGTTCTAACAATTTGAGGACAGTATCGTACCTAGTACATTTTATCTCTCTACGATGACGACATACGGAAAAGTCCTGGATCCTCGCAGGCGAAGTCAATGGCAAGCAATAATGCCTTAGTAAATCAGGCCAACAGTACCCTTACCATGAGTTACAAATTACAATTACCGTACTCGCTAACAAGTCGAATGCTCTGTCCCTCGCACTCTATAAGAATACTGCGAGGTCTGCGAGGGACAGAGCATTCGACTCGTTAGCGAGTACTTAATTGTAACTCATTAATGGTACAAGAGGCATGTGAGATCATTTGCCATCTTCGCAACATAAAAATATTCTAGCTTCAAGTAGAAGTATCGACTCTCCACTTTATACAGCCATAAATATCATTTACTTTACTTACACGCAATATAAGTTGGAAAAGTTTTTTCCTATTCTTGTTTAACTTGAGGGCGAGTAGCGAATACAATGTACGAGTATACTGTCTAGCAAAACCAGTCCGTGGGTCCACAGAAAACCAGCGTCGTACTCCCAATAAGTGGTACTACATGTAGCTTAGTGGATACCATTTTCGCAGCACTACTATTCACATACTGTAAAAATATGTAAAAATTAAGCGAGAAAAATGTTTTCTATTCTATTCTATTATATTTTAAAAACAACAGCATTTTTTTCCCTATTGTTTTGTTGTTTTCTCGACGCAAAACAGATAGACAGACCTTTTGAGGATTCAAATACTTACTCCAATGTCTAGCTCTTGAATTAAGAACAGTATTGTCCAGGCAATATCGAATCGTCCCTGGCTCGTTTGTCCATTCAAATTAAAAACATACGTATAACCAGTGACAAGTGCGAGTGGCGCATGTCTCCCCTCGCGCACGCGCCGCCGTGCGCCGTTCCGGACGCCGCGCACGCGTGGGTCAGTCCTGCGCGCGAGGGAGGGAAGCATGCGCAAGTGTGGTCGTGTCATGGAATTTATAGTGAGACTATAGTTTATATGGAGTTTATAGTCTTACTAATATTGTAACTATGTACGTGCATGAAGAGGTTGAATGTAGAGGAAGCGAAAGTTGTATGTAGACCGGTGCACCGGCGTTCCATAGTCTGCCTACCCAATTGGGAGACAGGAGTGAATGTATGTGAGTATGTACCAGTATGTGTATGTATTATAAATCCATAAGTTTGGATGTTTGTTATCTAATCACGCCAGAACTGCTGAACGGATCTGGATAAAATTTGGCACAGTCCCGGAACTTTTAAAAGTTCCGGAGGGAATAACAATAATCGAAATCTACGCGGAAGAAGTCGCGGGCAGAAGCTACTGTAACTTTAATAGAAAAGTGATGGTTATCAATGTAGATGGATAAAAGGGTAGAGGAAGACCGAAAAAGGTTTGGATTGCGTGACGCATGACATTGTGTATGAAAGGTGTGAGTACGGAGTTAACACCGGATACTCGAAAGGAGAGTGGAAGAAGAAAATATGTTGTGCTGCTACCTACTGTGGGGAAAAAGCAGGAGGATGATGATGAGTCATCCTATAACGGCGAGGGCAAACACGCACTCGGTACCTAAGTGATCTTTGAGGCCCATACACATTTGAGTAGGTACGCTTTCTGCTGTATGTATGTTGCTGTCCTATGGCTCCAAAGGTGCAGGATAGGTACCTAAAGTCGCTGTCAATAGAATTTGCAAACTATGTAAACGAAACCAAACGAACCAATTCACCATGATTACTCGATAATCACGTACTTTTAAAGATCAAGTGAGGTGTTCGCAACGATTTATACACTAAATCATTATTTTCATATTAAGTTTAAGATGAAATAACTATTCATTATACGTTATTTTTAATAAAAACACGCTTGGTGGATATTTGAGGTTATGTGTCAAACAGTACTAATTTGTTTACATAGTTAGCAAATTCTATTGACGGCGACTTTACACAAGATCACGCTACGCTTTCCTGTTCTCCACGCCGTGTTTCAACACTTCTATTATATATATTTTTAGTTCTATCTCATCTAGTATTAATATAATCTGTAGCTATACATTATACTAAATTGAAACCGAAGTCGTATCTGTTTAATTCGCAATAAAACGCACGTGTAAGGGACCAAGTACGAGTAGTATACACGTTACACTAAAGCCGATTTTTTTATTTTGAATTATTGTGTGCTGCAGTACTTTAGGGAAGGTATATGACCACATTGTAAACTGTAGACAATAGTAGACATGTTTCCGCGGTCGTGATGATAATCAATGATGAAAAGGATTTCTAGGGAGGCTGTAATTTACTATTTGATACGCTATATACTAATTTCTGCTTTATGCTTTAATATGTTTTCGATGATAATTTACTTAATATTTGGAAATAACCAAGTTAGTAGCCAGCTAGGTTGCAAATGATTAATGACAAGTGTATGAACTCCGATGAAATGCTTACGTACTTAAAATGATGCGTAAATTTATATTTGTTAATAAATAATCAATCAACTTTACTTAACATAGCATTTTAAAGTACCTAGTTTTACTGGGAGCGCATTTTTTCACATAACTTTTTAAGTCCTATTAATGGAAGTCCGAATTTTTTTTCTCATATCATTTTACATCATAAATATCATAATGATCACTCTTCATACTCTTCATTTTTTTTTAATACTAACGATCGGAACTCATACTCATCTGAATTCATAACGCCAATATTCATAGAAAAGTACACTTTTCAAAATTTCTTAAATATCTTATGTGTAGATAAGGAAGGTTAGGTTTGGTTAGGTTAGCTTGTATTCATAATGAATACAAATCGGTAGGAAAACAAAAAATAGTAATAAGAATTTTATGTGAGCCAATATGGACCCAGTTTTACTACCTAAGATGCATGTATTTATTTTATACTTGCTAAATTATCCTACCATAGTTAACAAACTATAATCCAAATAAAATACTCAACCGTCTTGAAACGTTACAAAGTTCGCATCTGATAGATGGCCATGTTAATGAGTTTTATGAAATAATGAGCGAGAATCCAGGGAATGAGTGAGTGAATGAATATTCATGAACATTAATTTCAGTTCGTTGGGCGCCGATCGGTTGGAATGGATTAAAAGAACGGGAATGATTGCTAGCTCGTTAAACCGACGGTTTGCAATTATTATGTTTGATTATGCTTCGATGAGCTGGTTTAATTGTTGTATCGTATCTAGGACAGGCTTTTAACAGCTACAGGATAAAAAAAAAACCATATGGAATTGAATGACAGTGAGTTAATGATCAATCGAAATCTAAAATCTTACAGCTTAATCTACAAATACAACGACGACGTTATTATTTCACTTTCAAATCCCCCGTAATCTATATATAAAAGAAGAAACTGACTGATCTATCAACGCATAGCCTAAACCGCTGGGTCTAGAGATTCCAAATTTGGCATGTAGGTTCCTTATGAGGTCTAGTCACTAAGAAATGATTTTTCCGAAATTCGACCCCCGAGACGGGAAGAAATAGGGGGAGTCGCTACTCCCCCGAATTCTACGTGTACGAAGTCGCGGGCGTCCTCTAGTAACATATATTCTGAATGAAAAAAAACGCTATTATATGGTTCAGAAGATCCAGCTCTTTAAAGTTACGACGGACGGACGAGCATATTAATAGGGAATCGTTGAGCTGCCTTAGGGCACGGAACCCTAAAAACAACAGTAATGTTGATATACATGTCTCTTAAAATGTATAATGAAAATGAAAAAAAAAAGTTTATTGAATATATGAAACATTTCAGTGGATATATCACGACCCTCAGCAGGAGAGCTAAATATGAAACCCTGTGTTACAGGATGCAGTTTCGTTCGGAATGACATAAAAAAAACACAACCTATTTAAACAACCAATATTTTCATTTTTGCTATTACATGTTATGTATGAGCCTGTATGCATGTAGGGGTGTATTAGATAATATATAATATGCTAAATAAATACAAAGATACAATTCTGTAGTACTTAACTATAGTTGCCTATTTTGTCACGGCAAAAATAATAGCCTGGTAATTAGTGATGAAAATGGCGAAAGATACATTTTGGTTTTTTTCGAAACTTTGTAACTTTCCTGTAAAATACATGTAATTTTCGAAAAAAGCACATAAGAGGTTCGTCTGAAAAGTACAATCATACACGTATAATACTTGTTTCATACTGTAATTTTCATATTATCAATCAAAATTAATCTTGCTTATTAATAATAATTGAACAGTAATGTATGTTCTTTATGTAATCGAATAAATGTCTCTATATAAATAATAATGCGAAAAATACATTGTAAAATACACGTAATAAACTTAAACTTGCGAAAGATTCAAGCGAAGATCCGCAAGGAAAGATTCAGCATTTTATTGAAAAATACAGGGGCGTTTGAAAGATACACTTGTATTTTACAAGTCATTTTCAATGCTACTGGTAATGTGCTATTAAGTGCGTCTTTACAAAATTCTACATTTTTACACCTACTAAAGCAAATACAAGACCTAATAAACACATCAACGAACTTCCATTCTCAGGCAAACCGGTTAAATCGGAAGTGGACAACCGACCATCAGATAATGCAGGATAAAAACTCTCACAAACAACGATCATAAACCGATTGCATTAACCCCATTTCATAAGACATTGAATATTATCGCCACTTCCTGTTTTCCATCCGCTATTAAATAACGTCCAAAAGCTTGAGACAATAAAAAAATCTAACAATAAACTTGTGGTCTTTAGCCCTTGTGATCAGTCAGGCATGACCTGGATAAGAAGTAACACTACACACTAAACATCTAAAAGCAACCTTATTCTAAATGTATAAAAAACAAAGTTACAACGCTGTTAATTAGACTTTAAGATTAACTTATAATTCCAAAACGATCTAACTTACAAACTTTAGACATGCCATCTTGAAACTTGCTTCTACGCTTTAAAGAAGAAGTTTCTATTCTGTTTTGAGATCAGTAGAGATGTAAGTAAAGGCAGGGGCTCACAACCCTTCGGTCACGGCGCACGCGCAG
Organism: Acleris cristana; assembly: GCA_948252455.1. NCBI lineage: Eukaryota > Metazoa > Arthropoda > Insecta > Lepidoptera > Tortricidae > Acleris > Acleris cristana. The sequence continues at coordinate 4,713,404 of OX411791.1, read as the reverse complement.
CGGTAATGGGCAGGCAAACAGTGGGTTTTTACTTCGAGTTGGTTCGAAACAAATTGTTAGGTAATTCAATTTGCGTGGTGAGAATGATGAAAGAGGTTTGGGACAACTGGATGGTGGGATATTGGGATTGCTTGGTATGAATGAGGAGGCTGTATAGCTGAATGAGAATTTCAATACAGTATCGTAAAGTGCTCAGGGTAGTGATTCTCTCATAAGCAAAGGTGAGCGAATGCAGGAGTGAAGTCCAAGCGGCGAGTTTAAGTAGTCCCGTCAGAGCGAACAAAACACATATTAGCGCGTGCATTCTCAATTAGGCAGCCTTATACGTTCGAGAAGCCATGCTGCCAAATTGAATACACACGCTGAAATGTGTTTTGTTCGCTTTGACGGGACTACTTAAACTCGCTGCTTGCACATCACTACTGCGTTCGCTCACCTTTGCTTATGAGAGAATCACTACCCTGGATATCCTCATCATCGTGCAATGCCAGCTGCATTCTAATTGTAGGTATTTGTATGCCTAACGGCAAAACATAGTGATCCTAATTACACCGACGTTAGATCTATGTTTACACCCATGTTTTACACATAAATTATATGAATTGAGTCGCTTAACCTCAAACTCAGATAAGTCCGTGCAAAAGGACAACGGAATTTGCGTCTTTTTTCAAACAAATTAAGTTTTAAATTCGTATATCAAATTTCAAGGACATATCGGAGTTTTAAGTAAAGCGACTCAAATTGAATCGTCATATCAGGGTAGTGATTCTTTCAAAAGCAAAGGTGAACGAACGCAGGAGTGAATGTCCAAGCGGCGAGTTTAAGTAGTCCCGTCAAAGCGAACAAAACACATTTCAGCGCGTGTATTCAATTTGGCAGCATGGCTTCTCGAACGTTGACTAACCTAATTGAGAATGCACGCGATAAAATGTGTTTTGCTCGCTCTGACGGGACTACTTAAACTCGCCGCTTGGACGTTCACTCCTGCATTCGCTCACCTTTGCTTTTGAGAGAATCACTACCCAGCCGAAAACGTCTACTGCTGGTGACGACACGGTAGTCTAGTGGGTAGTGACCGTGCCTACGATGCTGGCGGTCCTGGGTTCAAATCCCGGTAAGGGCAAATATTTGTGTGATGAGCGCTAGTATTTGTTCCTGAGTCTTGGATGTTATCTACGTATTTAAGTATATATTTCTCTATATAAGTAAGTTTATCGTTGACTAGTACTTATAGTACATGACTAGAGCTTAGTTTGGGAAGAGGTCAATTTGTGTGAGATTGTCCCCTAACATTTATTTATTTATTATCTATTATATCCTCTGAATTTGTTTGTGCAAAATGTTGTTACAGAATTAACAAAAAGTTTTTAGAGTGGTTGGTAATTCTGTAGCTCTGCCTACCCCCTCTCTGGGAATGATGTGTGTCCTCAGAATTCCCAGAAATAAAAAAAAAAACCCAACTTTATGTTAAAAAACAGCTCAAAAATATCGATCAATTTAGACAAGTTTAATCTAAACAGCTAGCTTAATGGCACTAACAGATAAACCAGCAGGAAGCGAGACAGTTGTAAATTGTAAACGACACGCTCCGTAAAATTATATTAAAAAAAAACATATTTATAGTCTAAATAGTACAGGAAATATTCAAATGATACAGTTATTTCTAATTATTGTATTTCGGTAGCAGGTGGTGGGTTGAAATTTATATGTCCATTAGATGTTTTAGGGGTTAGGGTGGAAATAAGGGGTGATGGACACGAGGCGGTCACGCGCATGATTTTCACTTTTAATTGGATAACTATAATAATATAAATTAAGGAACAAAAGAGGTTGATTGACTTATTGTAAATTCAACTTCAAGTTTTTGAGGAGGGTTGGATATATTAATGTTACAACTATTAAAATAAGGGAAGGTGTTATCATTTAAATGTACTTACGCACGTCCGACGACGCACTGGCCTAGTTGGTAGTGACCCTGCCTACGAAGCTAGCGGTCCTGGGTTCAAATCCCGGTAAGGGCAGATATTTGTGTGATGAGCGCGAATATTTGTTCCTGAGTCTTGGATGTTTTCTATGTATTTAAGTATATATTTCTCTATATAAGTATTTATATCGTTGTCTAGTACATAGTCGTTATAGTATAAAAAAAAGCCTAGAGTTTATTTTTACACTTATTTTTACACTTGTACGGTAGGCCAAGAAAGTGGTCCACCAGTTTTGACAAAAGTTTCTGTGAGATCTAATTATTGCTAAGGTTGACATTTGTCAGTGTCATAATTGCAAGCGAAAATTTAACTTGTCATGGCGTGCAAATGAACTTACCGTAGAGTGGTAGACCACATTTTTGGCCGACTGAGTGAGACACATGTACTATCAGCCCAATTTAATCCTGACTCACCATAGAACGGTGAATTTGTTCGACATTTCTTACGACTTGAATCATAACGTCACTGTGACACGGTTCTATGGTGGGTCAGGGTTCTATTGATGGGCTGAATACATACAATTTCCAGCGTATACTTTGTGTAAAGCTTGTCTAAACTGAAGCACACTAGTCATATATCCGAGGTTACGATCCTTGACCGATATAATTTTCAAATTAACATATATTTGAATAAAGGATTCCACGTCCTGTCCGCCACGCGCCGGTAACTAGGCGCGGTTAATATATTCATTCACGGTCACCTTTGTCTTACTCTGTGGTCTAAGTTGGACAACTTAAGTCCATTCTTAAGTTTCAAGAGGATACTGCGCAATAGCTCTTGAAAGGTCCTTCGAGTTTCTACTTCTCTCACTCACTTTCAAACGCCCTGATGCGAATTTAACCGACCTTACCCGAGCGCGAAAGACGACCTCTTAAGGCCTACCATACAGAAATTTGTCAGTGGAATATGAGCCTTTTGAGAACATTATAGAGTAATTTTCTCTATGATTTAGGAAAATCTATTTCATTTCCGGGATAAATAGTAGCCTATGTGCTATTCCAGACTATAATCATCTCTGTGCCAATTTTCATCCGAATCCATTCAGCCGTTCTCGCATGATTCAGTTACAAACATGCAAAATTTCGCATGCGTTTCGACTTATTATGTCATAGAGAAGGCAAATGAGCACACAGGCCACCTGATAGTAAGTGCGAACTGTGACCCATAGACATTCGCATTCACAAGACTGCAATCCTAAGACTGCAAATGCGTTGCCAACCCTGAGGACTAAGATGGAATGCCTCTATGCTAGTCATTACACCGGCTGTCTTACCCCTAAACCAGAACACAACAATGCGAACACTGCTGTTTGGCGGTAAGTTAATGGATAAGATGGTGGTAGCGATCCGGACGGACCCTGCACAAGGTCCTACCACCATAATCTATATATATAAAAGGCTAAACTGACTGACTGACATATCAACGCACAGCCGAAACTACTGAACCTAGAAACTTGAAATTTGGTACAGGGGTTCCTTTCATGATGTAAGTGAGCACTAAGAAAGGATTTTCCGAAACTCGACCCCCAACGGGAAGAAATGGGGGGAGTAGCGGGATACCAATTCTACGCGTACGAAGTCGCGGGCGTCCTCTAGTCTATATATAAAAGGTAAACCTGACTGACTTATATATCAACGCACAGCCGAAACTACTGTACCTAGAAACTTGAAATTTAGTACAGGGGTTCCTTTTATGATGTAAGTGAGCACTAGAAAGGATTTTCCGAAACTCGACCCCTAACGGGAAGAAATGGGGGGAGTAGCGGGAAACCAATTCTACGCGTACGAAGTTGCGGGCGTCCTCTAGTATAGAATAAGATAATATTCTAGAAATTATAGGCAACTAACTTACTTACGTGTACTATCAGCCCAATAGAACCCTGACCCACCATAGAACGGTGTCACAGTGACATTATAAAACAATTTGTTTGACACTTCTTATGACTTGAATCATAACGTCTCTGTGACACAGTTCTATGGTGGGTCAAGGTTCCAATGGTCTGATAGTACCATAGCTCGCCCTCGTCTGTCCCTTGCCCCACTAAACACACGGCTCATTAGCTGCAACCAGCCAGCGTTCCAGAAATAATGCGATCATTCACAAACACCGATCTCTAATCAATTATTAAATGCATAGCAGGACAAACACTCGTATTATTTTGTAGCGTATAGTTACTGCAGGCTGACGATGACATTAACCTATAAAGTTAAATAGGCAGTTGCAATGTATCCGCTGTTTACTTTAAATACAGTTTAATTGCAATACTTTACAAAATAAAATGTACTTAGGGCCTGAGGGCCCTGCCAAGATGCACTACGCTAACTAGCGTTTCTATTCGTTTCGTTTTTAAACCAATCGCGTCACTGGTACATGACGTGATACGAAAAGTCAGGTGACCTACCAGTGACGCGATTGGTTTAAAAACGAAACGAATAGAAACGCTAGTTAGGGTAGTGCATTTTGGCAGGGCCCTCTGTTTCACAATCGACAAGTTTTATCTGCAATTTAAAGTTGGCTCTCTCCTTGTCTATTTTCAAGTGCAAGAAAGAGAAAGTACTAAATTTATGTGTCAAATATGCTTTACTTGTCGATTTTGAAACAGGCGGTTAATCTTATTTCTTACCAATGTCTTCACTATAAATAAGGAAGTGACTTTGTCTGTCTGTTACGCCTTTATGATAAAAATCTAAATTCAAAAAGTAACCGGATTTTCAAATAATGTTTAGTTATTCATAATAAACTTACCTTTTCGTCTAGACCGACGTAACTGTTCCCTCAGGAATTGTTCTATTTATAGAATTAAAAAGAACCCTATTGTCTATCTACCTGTACCAAAATTCAGTTTGAAGAGTTGTAAACGTCCTCTACATGAATGTACCAGGTTACAATTTTACAGGTCTACACTAGCAACACTGCTCAAATGGCTGGTCGTCATTGGTCGAGGTTGTGTCAAATGGAAACTTGTAACCTGTAAATTGTAATTTGTAGCTTTATATAACAGGCTACAGGAGGGCGGCAGTTCGCGAAGAATGGCGTCGCATTGTGAAGCAGGGGACAAAATCAACGTGACGACCGGCCGTGGTCACGTCACGTGGTAAGTGTTACGCCAAAGAAAAAGAAACCTTTAGGGGACGACGGTTGCAAACCAACATTATTGTACGAGTATATTATCCAAATCATTATTATGATAATCAATCGTGATCACCACACCAATTTTTATCATAACCGAGGATCGAACCGAAATCATAAATCAATAAGAGCTCGAATGATTACGTATGTAATTGAGGTATTTACGTACTATTGCGCTTAATCTGCCGTCATTCGTACCTCTTATGAAACCACCTGTATGTTGGTAGCGTGGTAGGTGGTGGTAGGTCACCGTTGCATAAAGTCTCAGTCGGCGAATAGTAAAAATAGATGATGGATAACGCGGCAGAGCGGCGCGAGGACGAGCCTGGTGGCTTAGTGTGGATATACCCACTTAATAATCCAGTTTAAAAAAAGAGTTACACCTTAAAAATATTATTTTTTAACTAGCTTACCTATACACTTATGCCCTTATTAACTATCAATATCCATATGGAGTATCCGTGGAGTATCTAAGCCATTATTTGTTCTTATCTGTCATTGTAACATTTGAATTCAACAGATAAGGACAAAGTATGGCTTAGCTACTCCACGGTTACTCCACGTTTATTAATAAGGGATAATAATAATGAAAGCTCTAGCAGAGGTTTATCCGTAGTACCGACGAAAAACTTCTCAAGTTTCTTACACTTAAGTAATTATTAGTAACATCTAAGAACATTCGTATTTTTTGTACAAAAAATACACATTCTCAAATGTTTCCGATAATTATCTCTGTAATTTCTTGAACTTATAATGAATATTTCAGCTTCATTTATCTTATTCTATAGTATAGGTGGTATGGCTAAAGACAATCACGATATATACCTACTTCAACAAGTACCTATAACAAAAAGAATGCTTTAAAAACCCAACTGCTGTTTGGACCCACTAAGACGAATCTAAAAACACCTCTCTTGTCGATATCGGGCCATCCGTTTAGCCTTTACAAGGGAACAAAAATCATACATACAATATATACATACAGGTCAAAACATTACACTTCTCTTTTGACAGTCGGATAAAACACAATATAATAAACAAGTAGCGTATCCACACAAGTGTTAGCCAGCCGGTCCGGTCGCGCATCGGCGGGGCCAATTATCATATCCACTTTCTCCGTTATGCAGGCGGATGACACTCGGCGATAGACATTATGTCTACTGAAGCAAGGACTTGATAAAGTTGGCCTGGCTGGCAAGCCAAGAATTTGTTCGTTGTTCCCTCAGGAACTGTCGAAAATAAGACAATTTTGAAAAAAATGTTTATGTTTTAATAAAAGGACTCTATGTCAGTCTCCGGGTTATCCAAACTAATATTATGAATGTGAAAGTAACTCTGTTTCTTCGTTTGTTTCTTTCATAGCTAAACCGCTGAACTGATTTTATTTTAGTTTGGTATGGAGATAGCTCAAACCTCTAGCAAGGACTTAGGGTGACGGCACCAATGATGGACACTTTTAGCGGACGGGCACCGTAATGGACACTTCATTCTTAATTCAAATGTCATACGGTCCTAAATTGATTGTTGCAAAACAAATGAATAACCCTTATCTTCTGTTAATGAAGAATCTAGTGTCCATCATTGGGTGCTAGTCTATTACTGGTTCCACTATCCTACGGTACTTTTTATCTCGTAGAATTTCACAGTTGTTGAGGTAGTAATAAACGACTTGAAGGCGGACGGAGTCGCGGGCGACAGCTTGTTACTTATACCTAATTGGCAACTAACTATCGTCCGAACTCACAAAAGCAACGGGACTCATCTGACTATATTTCCCCCGAATTGTGTTCATTCAACCACTACACCAAAATACTACTCTGAATATATTCATCAATGCCGACACCGGCTCCACTTTGTACGTGCAATCAGGGAGCGGCGCCGAAAGTGTTAAATACTTCAAGTAATTTACCTGCAGCAGTTATGATGCACTAAAACTTGATTATCTGCATACCTATTAACTGGGAACTCTAGGTTTTACGGCGATAATATACTTGGATTACATCACTGTTACACGATGTGTAATATTCGTTATAAGTTATTACTTGAGGAAGCCCGCGACTTCGTTCGTGTAGAATTGGTTTCACGCAACTCCTATTTCTTCTCGTTGGGGGTCGATTTTGAATAAAATCCTTTCTTAGTGCACCACTAGTGAACCCAAGGAATACCTATAAATTTCTAGTTCCTAGGTCCAGCGGTTTAGGATGCATGTGCGTTGTTTTTCAGTCAGTCAGCCACAGAAGAGTTTTCTATGTACAGGACCTAACCTATAGAAGAAGAAAGAAGATACCTAGTATTATGATGGGGGGGGGGGGCTGATATGGGCCTTCGACCATTGCTGATCTTTTGTGGCATCACATCAGGTTTAGAGCTCACCGCGAAGGCCCATTGCGTCCAGGAATTTCTAGACGCTTTGGTCAGTGTGGAGGGCATGACTGACATAGATATCTCAATTGGTAGCTGTCAATATACACGAAACCAGAACTGAATAAACCAGTGAAAATGTATCCTCAAGTAATTCTTGGTGCGTAAGTGCTATGTAAGCATGTAGAAATTGACCAATTTCGTACTAACTACGCGATTTCTGTCAAATATTAGCGATGTAGCGTTAATTTTACATGTGCTAATTTTATTACGAAACTGGTTGCCGCCGTTACAGTTGCATAACGCCGTCCCTTGCATTACGTACTTGAAGTATAATAGCACACTTATTTGTAATACGCAGTAAATTTTTCATTTTATCTTTAGAGGTAAAACTTCATTGTGTTTTAGAAGGATAAACTTATTGGTTTTTCTGTGTGTACTGGAGTTTCAGCAAAACCATTTATTTAAATATTTACAATGAGTCTGAGAAAATACTGATCTAAGTTTGGTGTTCAAACACACCACATCCTTACACTACTCCTACAACATAATCGAAAGTATGAAGCCTATAGAATATGCAAACGGTGAAAATTATTTTTAAATGGTTAATCCTAATGGTTAAGATATGTATCATATTATACTTTAAACAAAATATCTCTTTGAAAGTATTTACATAAAAGTATCAAAAACGTTATATTTTAAGTAGTAATTAAAAATCTTTTAATGTATACCAATAAAGTACCTACGTGTGGTCAGCAATTCGTCTAAGTAAAAGCTAGATGTTAGCGTCGACAGATCTATTAGGTACTCTTTCTAACGCATCTTCAAAGATGGCCGAGTTCGATCTCATCTCGAGCATTTGTCGAATAAAGAGGTTCTACAGGTTTTAAGCAATTTAAGTTATTGATCACCTGTGCCAACATAATTAATGTTGCCACTGAATTTAAATACTTACACATTAAATGCCAAGGAAAATAAACTACAACAATGTTGGCTCAATTTTATATGGATTAAAAAAACACGATTGACTATGTTAAATATTGTATTGACGGATGAAATTGGAACTAACGGCTTTTCATGCTATTTTTGAACTTCTTAGTGGCCAGTGGCGTCTCATTAGGAGGCAAGTTCAAGTTGGGTTTTGGCTTGCTAATTAAATGGTTTTTAAGGACAGTGTTACAATTCTGCCGACTAATATATCATTGAGAGGGAAAACAAGGTTGTTTGTTTTGACAAATGAAGTCTTCGTTTATTTTCTTTGATTACAGAATTCTGGGCGCAGCGAAGATTTTAATTGGTTTTTTTTAGCTACATATTTTTAAGAATTTTATTAAGTTTTGTTTTATAATATGTTTTTCAAGGTTTTGGTATTTGTAGGTTAACTGTTTCATGTTATTTTTAAAAACTCCGGAATTTTCTAGTTCACACTAAGGAAAATCATTGTGTGATGAGCCCGAATGATTGTAGTCGAGTAATAGATGTTTACTATCTCTTTAAAGTCTATGTGCTCTTCAATTTAAGTATTCGAAGAATTGTTGTCTAGTGCCCAGAGTCATGAAACTGAATGTTAGTGAATTAAGGAATTTAATAAATACAGTCAAAGGCACAAATATAAAATATTTTTTATTCTAGCGTAGTTTGGTGCTAATAATTATATTTAGCTTAAAATGAGTTTCATAAATAAATGATAAAATTCTATTTGGTTATTTTAATGTTTTAATGCAACTTTCAATTCGTGACTTGTAAAATTTAATTTCAGTAGCCGTAGGAATGATTGTTGTATTTAATCGTCCAAGAATTATGGATGTAAGCGATGACGAAATGTAAAAAGGTTTATAATAAGAACTATAAAGCGTGTTTCCTCAGAGGAAGCCCCAATTATCTTTACTAGATTACAAAGCAACTGAATTCTTAATACAATTATCGTAGCACTTCCGTTTAATTCAGGAATGTGCCCACGTCAATAAGAAATCTCTTAGCGCTGGAAGGGGCATAGAATAACAAATAAAAACGTTATAGACTGTACATTATTTTTAATAATCCTACTACAATGAAAGTTTGTTTGGATGTTTGTAATTTTTTTTCAATCACGCCTAAATGGGTGAACGATTTGGATGAAATTATCACATAGATAGTCCTTATTAAGGATGAAATAAATATTTGAAGGAATATAGCTAAATAATATTTGAATAACTATTACGAAAAGATTTTTAATGGTACAAGACGTGCTACATAGTATGTATTTTGAAGCCCTTATTAGTGTCACTTCGCTAAAAAAATAGGGGATAATATCTACCACACTAGTTTATGCCAGTCTCCAGCAACGTTCAATTAAAGTATAATTGTATTTATTTTGCAAATATATTTTTTATTATTAAGTTAGGTACTTAGAAATATAAAGTGGTTCAACAATAAAATAAAATCGCTTTATAACTCCTTGTCTTTGCATTTCTTTTGCCAATAACTAAGTGATAGCAAATAAAACTATAAATCTTGTTTACAGCCAGTAGTTAAACATAAGAACCCAGTAACCTTAAAAAAACTCATTATTAACTGCGTATCCCTGTTCTTTAATTCCTAGACTAAAATTTAACAATTATTATACGCACTAAAGTAGTTATAAAAGTATTAAAACAAGTCAGACATGTATTTTCTAAATACGTAGATTGTAATATTATAATGGCACTATAAAATTTGATCCGTTGAAAAAGTTTGCTTCGCTAATTAGTGCCGTGTTAGTTAAATACGCGATTGTAAAATAACCTGGACTGTTATTATTTTACCCTTGCTATTAGACATAATAAAAGTTTTTATGGAGCATATAAATAATAATTAATTTATTAACCTTTTGCGGTGTTGGTTATCTTATCCGTTACATGAAGTTATTGTACATGCCTACTAGAGATTTTAGACTGGACAAAAATAATAAAAATATTGTAGGATAATTTGTAAAAAAATGTTATAATATTAAATATATTGACCGGTGCCTCGAGGGTCTTCTTTGCGTTAATGACGAAGCTACCAAGTGGCTCAAATCTACCAAATTCAATCTCTCAAATCAAAGACACCTATCGTCTTCTTCTTTCTTATTACTATACGATTAAATAAATATATTGGTTCCCTGTGCGGGAAAGAATTTCCTTTTACCTACTAGGCTAAGTAAAAGTATTTTTGTGTGACCTTAAGTAAAATTTAATTTCACTGTTATTTGCGTGTAAACGGTGGATTCATTCCTGATTGTTTTTAGGGTTCCATACCCGGAGAGAATAAAACAGGGCCCTATTAGATACTATGCCTACTTACCCTTCCTTCTAACCTAACCTAACGTAACCTAACCTATCGTAAAAAAAGGTAAAACATACTAGCGTACCTTCGGTATGATTAAAATGTACACCCTAAAGAAAAACAGGATAATATATATTGCCTTTGAGTGTACGTTCAAGCAGTCGCATCTACAAAGCTTACTCTTTGATACTTATGCCCAATAATGAATGCGAGCGAAACGCGTCTGTTTGCCGTTCTGATTGTGGCGCGGCCGTTATTTCGACATGTGATCTAATTACAATGAGCATTGACCTTTAAGTGATGAGCAGGTAAGGTAAACGTTAACTTAAACCTAATGGTTAACGCTTTACAGCGACGGACGAATGATTAAACGGTGAGGTTAAGTTGTCCTGTTAGATCTTACAAACAAAAATTTAGAGCGTGCATTCTCAATTAGATACACTAAAACTAGACTTATAGACTGTTCGATAAGAAGTTTTTAAGAGAATAACAACTCAACTCAGTATCTTAATTTCATAGCTCTTACTTTGTGATTTCTGTTTTACCTTAAGTAAAGTTAGGCAGAGAATACATTCATTTGTTTTAGCGTATTTAAAATAACATGTTGAAATAAGAGAAGATTGAAAAGAAACTGGTGAAAAAAAATCGATTAAAAGATTGCGGTATTTATTAAAGAGATTTACCCGTAAGATTATTATATATGTAGGTATGCTAAGCCAAAGTGAATGACAAAAGTGAAAATTGGTAAAAAAAACTCAAACATACTATTTAAATGTAGCTTAAAAGTTCGATTCCTTCATTTCTTTTATATCCTACTATTGCATAACACTCACACATTGAACAGACATTCGGCGTCTCAAAAAAAAATCAACAAATAAAGCTCCCATTCACATTCCCACGTGCAAACGAAAGTTGGCCCGAAAGGATACTTCCTCTCGGAAATCCAATATCCGACCCTACCAGCTCAGCTGAGAGGCCTCTCGTCACATCGGATACGACTTTCGTCAGGTAAGCAGAATTGAATCATGCTATAACCGCTTTTATGACACCCACATACGGAACAGTTATTAAAAAAAACTAGTGACCCTTCGCATTGGTTTATGTGATTATTCTGTAACACCCGTACATGTCTATGGATTTCAGATCCTATTTACCAACTGGCATGTCTGTTAGTTTGCCTACTCTATGCTATAAGCAATCCTACGCTGACAAAATAAATATGTCAGGCTAATCTCACAGAAATTAACAGACCCAAACTAAGCTCTAGGCTCGTACTACGGGTACCTACTAGATCACGACAAATAAACTTATTTAGATACATATATATACCTTATTTTTTTTCTTTTTTTATGGCAATGAGAAGGTACATGAGCACTCAGGCCACCTGATGGTAAACGTGATCTGAGACCCATATACGTTTGAATTCTCAAGACTACAATCTCAAAACTGCAATCCTAAATAAGACTTCTTGACCTACTTAAATACATAGAAACTAATAATTACTCACACCAATATTTGCCTCTACGGGGAATCAAACCCGGGACCGCTAGCGTCGGCGGGTAGCTAGTGTAGCTACCCAAGTTAAAGCCATCTATCTACCAAGCCAAGCCACTATACTTATATACTATCTCTTAACCTTCCGTTGCAACATGACATCCTATAACAAAACTAAGGCGGGATGACATCCGATAGTAACAGGATACTACAGGATATCCGGATATTTATACAATTGCGAATACCTGCGCCTGCGCAGGATGCGTGGAATTGAAGGTTTCGTTTACTTTGGCGTTTCGTCGCATCGGATTACACGGGACTTGCTATCCCAGGGATAAGCAAGGTGATATTCCCATAGGCGAGGACAGTGGGATTTTATTAGCAGATGGAAGTAAAAATAAAAGACTTATTATATTTTTATGCTATATTCACGGGTTTACCATCATTTGCTAAAAAACGTTTCACAAAATGATTCATTTCACAAATATCATTTTGCTAAACGATTTTTATTCCGAAACTGTTAACTAACTAACCTTTAGGGTTCTACAAGATGGTCCTAAAATAAATCTTGAAATATTTACAGTTTTGTAAAAAAAGCGTTTTGCTAAATGATATACATACATACCTTCACGCCTGTCTCCCAATGGGGTAGGCAGAGACTATGGAACGCCAGGTGCACCGGTCTAAACATACAACTTTCGCTTCCTCTACATTCATCAATCTCTTCATACACGTACGTCGGTTTCGGGTGTGTTTGATTTGGCCCTTATTCAGTACATCGCGAATCTGATCACCGAACGTCCGTCTAGGACCTCCCCTACCAACATCTCCGCTCATTCTCGCTCGCCATATCTCTTTCGTAACTCTTCTTTCATCCATCCTTTCTAAATGACCAAACCGTCTTAGCATACCCTTTTCGATCTTAGTCACTACATCTTCTTTCAATCCACATCGTTCTCGGATCTCGCTATTCTCGCAAAATGATATCTTTGTAAAATTGAATCAGTTTGTGAAATGTTGTTTATCAAGTGATATTTCTAACTTTTCCCTTCAGTGAGCCTATACAAGATGCATTCTGCGAACATTATCGAAAATGTAAAAGATATTAAGCGTCGGGTCGAGCGCTCATGTCACTTCCATACGTTTTATCATTTTTCGAAAATCGTTTACGTTATTGTTAAGCATGTTTCTAGGGCCACGTAAGTTTTTCGAACAACTCGCCTCTCAATTTAGCAACGAAATTACCGATACGGTGCTTTGTAAGATTGAATGTCAGTTGCCATTAGAATCTATTTCTACATCCTTACACACACATATACAATGGCAAGACTAAAGCGATTTAGTTATAAGAAGCTTATTTTTTTACCTCTAAGGGTAACAAATCTCAGAACAATGAGGGCGCCATCTGCCGGCGTCTATCAAAATAGAAACGTATAAAAACCCTTAATGAACGTAATTCCCGTATAAAAGGGTTGCTTAAAAATAAACAGCGGGTGTATTCTGGTATGGGGTCCTCGTTTCGATGCATTTTTGATGCGTCTTTGTCTTAGATTCTGTTGCTCTGTAGCTTTGATTTTTAGGGTTGCGTGTAGAAATGGGAAATTGAAGTAAATTCAAATGTATAATTTATTAAACTGGAAATATTTCATAAAATATGTCCAACCCGCCAATAACTAAGTTGCGTTTGTAGTAATTAAATGAATGATATGTAACGTCTTTATTTGTAAAAAAGGACATTTATAAAATTAAAGTACCTACTTCAAGACAAATCTCAGACAAATCTGTTTGTAAAAGAAATAAATAATGTTATATCATAAAAATAAACACTGCCACTGTACATGTAAAGATTGATGGAACGTAAATTGCAACCATACATTCATCATCCATTTCCATTACCGGCCCATTCAAACGCAGTGGATGTGAACAATGCGATGACTTGGATCACTGGTCAGGCTACCAAGTCGTTCACACCAGTTAGTCACACTGTCTTTGAACATAATCATTGAGACTAGCGTCCTGCCCTTGCTTCGCTCCACTTCGAACAAAAACAGCCTAAGTCTATTCGGAATAATGTATCTTTCAATTGGTGAAAGAGTTTTTCGAATAGGTTCCGTGGTTTCGAAAATACAGACGGATAGATACAAACATAAAATTCACACTCTCATTATAATATTAGTATAGATGGTAGCGGTACAGACAGACACAGTAACTGGGGCAGCCTGGATCGGTATCGTACCACCTTTTAGGAGGACATCGATGTAATAGAAGAAGAAGAAAGATTTAATCACTAAACAGAAGACACAATATGTATCCTCGTGGCAGTGAAACTTACACTGGCTCAGCATTTTGCTGAGGTGTCACACGGCTACAGCGCTTCATCTACAAACCTTCCGAAAGATCTCTCCCAATGATGGTAAAAACCAAAACAATCACAATCTACACTGAAAAAAATAATTGGTCGCTTCTAACAAGATTGTGATTGTTGTGCATAAGCGTCTTGATTCCATACGAGCCTGACAAGACGTTACATACAACAACTAAGACGTTAGGTACATCAACTAAGATGTTAGTTGAATCACTAAAGAAATTGCTGTTGTACTACCAGCTTTCGTTGATATAACTAATATCTTAACTATTGTATTAATTTTTTGTCAACTAAGAGAAAATCTCTCTTTGTTGGCTCTCTTTTTTCTGAGTGTATTAGATAATTAGAACTAGGGTCTACCGATACATGTACAGACAGAAATAGTAAATGTGTAATGGAAAAGAGAAGTTACGTAAAACAGAAGATGCACCGGCACATAGTTAATCCACGTCCTGGGTCTTGATATTCCTACCTTTTGTACTCGGTCAGGTTTCCTGTTGCTGACATGAATTTCAAACATACTTTATCAAAAGTTATTTTCAAGTAATAATTACTTAAAGTGTTCATAAAATCACCTTCTCGACTATTACGAGATCGCTCAGAATAAGTCCATCGTCTTTTTAGTGTCTTAAGTACGCCGAGGTATGCGTCGATGATTTATAGATCCAACATGCGCAGGCTATTTTTGGAAGATAAAGGTAAGTATGATATGTAAGTTACTCTTGAAATATGTCGTTACGCTTCGTAAATAATAACTGGTTACGGTTATTAATGTTTCAATTATGGAACGGATTACCTATTCACGATTTCCGGTAGACTCTTTAGATCTACGACGCAGTTTTCTACAGTTATAATGGGTAGATGTTAAGAAGAATGTAGGAAAAGAAAAAAAATTGAGATATCAAATACCTAAATGTGCGAATTTGATTAAAAAAATACCTTTCCACATAAGGTTTTTCTTGAGAATAAACTACAAAAAAATAGTTGGTACATAATAACTGTAATATTTCAGCCTCGGGCTACTTAAAATGGCCATCTATAATCAAATAATCAACCTCGAACAGTTACCTAAAACTGCAAAAACATTAATTACAAACAAACTATATTAGCATCGATGATTATAAATTTACGATAGAAACTCAGGATCGGCAATAACCCATAAACATCTGATTTCTACAAAAAATCGTGACCGTCTAGATTTATTTCTAAAACTTTCTCAGGCCAAATCTACGAGTATCCAGATGTTAAACTTTTTTCACTAAACGGAAACGGAAAGACAACTTTGCATCTCGTTTCCACCCTCTTTGTTTTTATCGCCGTCTTTTTCTAACCGGGTATTATATTCGCAGGTTTTTCGTGCACAGATTGTGTTCGCCGGCCACCTGCTTTGGTAAAAAGCCTGTGAACAACTGACGATCATATGGTGCGCGCGCGCAGGTTATTTTACCGGTGGATTTGTTTGGATTTGACGAACAAGGGATTTCTTAAGTATATAATTTAGTGATGTAAGTAATTTGAAATAAAGCGATTTCCGCTTAAATGCAGTAGGTTCTTTTTAGGGTTCCGTACCGCAATAGGAAAAAACGGAAACCTTATAGGATCACTCGCGCGTCTGTGTATTCGTTCGTCTGTCATTGCCAATTTGCTCCAAAAACACTGGGCCGATTGAGTTGAAATTTGGTAGACATATAGGTATGTTAGTGACCCAAAGATGAACTTGTAAAGTAGGTACATAAATGGATTTTAAATTAGTTTTTTTATTTCAAAAATCTGCCCTGACTGGCTTGTGGTTAGAATCTCACATAACATATATTTTTATAGTTTTGAAGTTGTTTAAAAAATAGGCAAAAATTAACCATTATCCCTCCTTTATCCCCGAGATTACAGCTGAGGGCCTACAATTTTGAAAAAAAAATCATAATATAGTTTTTTATCTATATATTACCGTCCTACAGGAAGCCTATAAGCGGTAGGTATTTAAATATTATGGTATTTAAATTAACATAGGAAATTTCTCAAAACGTACGGAGCCTGAGTTTAACTCGCACTTCTCCGGTTTTTGATCTAGCTTCTGCTTTGCTATGGAAACTAATCTAATTTGGTTGTGCTCAGGAAGATAATTTAAACTATCTACTTATTTAGTTAGATGATCCCTGGTATTTATATATTGTTAGATTATATTTCTGTCGTTAAAACTTGAAAGAATATGAACTTATACATACAATAAAGACTAAAATCGTTTATGAAAATGAAAAATAAACTGTCTCATGACTCCTGTCAAAACTTACCCCATATTCATAAAACTGTTTACACTATTCGTTGTGACAAGCAGACGATTTCAACGTAAGCGGCCATGTTTACACAACTTCGAGGCGAACTTCGTTTCAGGGTGTATTTACAGAGGGTAAGTTTGCGAGTTGGAAACCTAGGCGACTGAATTATCGACTAGGTAAAATAGGTCGAATTAACTACCTAGTCTAGATACGGTACATACATAGGTAATGGTGGCAAATAGCACCTGGAGTTTTTATTGTATATCTAAACCATTTCGTTTTTTTTGAAAAGATAAAAGATAAAAGATAAAAGACATTTATTCAGTAAGTAGGCCGCACGGGCACTAAGTAAATTTCAATCTTAGTACGGAACAGTTACTAACATAAAGTCATTTAAAAACAAGAAGACATTTAAAGGGCAATTCCATGGCAGAGAGTAACGTAAGTTACCAATTTCTAGCATTCTGCTTGTTTTTTTTTCAGCTATTGCAAAATGGTAGAATTCATTTATCTCCACGTGTTTAAATTTATATCTAGAAAAATATTAGCAATAAAAGTTTAAATAAACACGCATTGAAATGGTAACTTTCGTTACATTATAAATATGTTTTATTATCCTTTAAGATTAAGAATTATATTCGGCATTAATGGTTTTAGTTTTTTAAATCCCGCATGTTTGTACGTGATGTTACATTACTTAGTAAAAAAAAATCATTCGAGCAAATACCTATGGTCCCATTTAGACCGACGAGGCCCTAGCCAAGAAGCATTACGCTAACTAGCATTTCTATTCGTTTCGTGTCACTGGACTCGATTGGTTTAAAAACGAATAGAAACGCTTGTTAGCGTAATGCATCTTGGCTACGACCTCAGGGCCCGTATTATGGTTGACTTTATCGCGCTGAATAAAGCACTCGTCGCTCTTGCACTTACATATTAGTCAGACGGTGACAGACGTTTTATCCAAGTTTATATAAACAATAAATACGGCCATAATAGGCCCGCAGAAGTAGCTTATTAATTCCTACATCACCACAAATCACAATATCAATTCCCTCATCGATCATAAAGCTCCAGATTTGACGGCATCCCGAGCTGTCAGCTGAGTGATCTGTCAAAAGGTCATCGACCCCGCCGGTGATCTATCTCCGAGATACGCTGCGACAACATCTTATGTTTGCTCTGGGACATCACCAACTTAACTGGCATGGTTGACAAAATCGGAACTAATGGTTTCGCTTAGTAAATTTACATGTTTTGTTCGACGACAGCGTCTGGTGCGACGGTATTTATAAGTTGGTTTTTCTAAAGTCTCCCACGGGAGCATGTCATTGAGAAATTTAGTAAAATGTACGGATTTTGTGGACTTAATCATACATTGTTCAGAAATGACTGGGAAGAATTATGAAATAAACATGCTTTGTTCGGTGATTCTTGATTAACAGATAAAATCTATGCTACAATGTAGCGCTATTTTCTGTAATTTTTAAAGCAAATTTTACGACATTTACTACTTTGATGAGGTATCTTAAAATAAAGGTAATAGTTCGTTTGTATATATTTATCTTTCCGTTTTTAGCAAAACCTAGCAACGAAATGATGTATTTTTGAAAAAGTCGTATTCGTTTATCTTGTCTTATCTTATCTTATCTTACAGATGGGCCCTTTCGGATACGCTTCGACCCTTTAGGATCTTTTGTGCAATTACCCTCTTACACACTCAGATGTTCGAATGTGCAGGTTTCCTCTCGATGTTTTTCCTTCAGCGAGGGAGCATCGGGTAATGCACGTTAGTTAGAAAAACTCATTGGTACATGGTGAGCGCGGGGGCTCGAACTCGGTACCATACGATCACGAGTCGACCCGTGGGCCACTAGGCCACCGACGCTCTAAGTCGTATTCGTTAGTTGGACAATAACATAGGTCATCTCTACCTCTATCCTACGTTGACAACGTAGCAGGGAAAAAAACTGGGGTCCATCTGACGCAAATTGACCGAGTCTTAAACCAAGCTTGCATTACACTTGTCCCACAAATATTTCCGGGAATCGAACCTGGGACTGCTGGCTTTGCAGGCCGAGTCACTAACAACTAGGCTAACGCGTCGTCTAAAAAGATGATTTGATACATAGATGATAGATGATAGAAAGAAAGATAGATAGATAGATGGCGTTAAAAAGCATATTATTATCTCACAGCTAAATCAAAACAGTATCAACTCGAATCACATTTTAAAATCAACTTTAATACAACTTCTATGAGCTTAAAACAAAACCAGCAAGTTTTTGACTTGATACTATTTTGATCTGGCATCGAATTATATGTATGAATAATGTCAGGGCTACCCTTTGAGATTTAAATCACGGTAGTTGGGCAAAGGGGTGCGTGGATATGATTAACGAAACTAATCGCGTGACAGATAACTAATAATAGAAGCAGCTGTTAGTTTAGTTAAAGTTAAACGTTAATAATAACCTTGATTGTTTAAAAAACTGATTTTCTACTCGTGTCCCCGATGAATTTTATTTGAATAAAATTTAGGAAAGTCCGAATTATCCGGATATAAAAGTAAATTGAAACTAAACTATTCACTAGCGACCCGCCCTCGATTCGCTTCGGTTTAGGTGCCTATGTGAGTTTTATGTGACACATATGCATAAACTAGAATTCATTATACATTAAACCTGTTGTAAAAAATATCTAACTGATGGTAAAAACTGCATGTTAGCGTATATACTTACAGACGGACAGACGCGGAAAATTACTTTGTTTTATACTATGTTATAATTATAATAATAATGATAACGAAGATGTAGGCAGCATTTATCATGCTATTCCCTTGGGAATCGTACAATTTTTGGGGTTAAAAAGTACCCCTTGTCCTTGCCCGAGTTTGAAGCTGTCTCCATACCAAATTTTATTATAATTAAAATCGGTTCAGTGGGTTAACTGTGAACAAACAAAGTTACTTTCACACTTATAATATGAAGGACTAGCGAATCGCTCTCGCTTCGCTTCCGTTTATGTGAGTTATCTGCGAAACCTCTGTGTAGTATTTTATAGGACATGAAAACCTTCCTCTTGAATCACTCTATCTATTGATGAAAACCGCATTAAAATCCGCTGCGTAGTTTAAAAGATTAAAGCGTACATACAGAGGGACAGACAGCGGGAAGCGACTTTGTTTTATACTATGTAGAGGTAGTTATGGAACTTATGGATGTTTTATAGGGCTTTTCAACCCGTATAGTAAAATACCTGCCCCTCGCCCTTGTCGGTCGAGGATTGAATCCGCTCCCCATTTTGGCGTGCAGGCCACCTGTTGCCGATCTGATTTGCACTCATTGTGTTTAATGCGGACTAAAGAAAGGCATGGAGCCATCACCAAAACTTTCACTTAAATTTTATTTAATTTTAAGTATACGCGGATTTTAACAGGATAAAAAATAACCACGGGCATGAATATGTTATTTAATAAATAGCACACCTTTGACTTATTCTTCAGATTTGGGAAAAAAATGCACGTTGTTTGGGATCATCATTCTGAACAAGAAAAAATAATACTCCCGATATGTCCCCAGAAATATGTAAGGAATTGTTCAGTTTTGTTATCAAAATCCAATACGTTTCTTGGTAACAAAACGGACAATTCCATACATAGTTTGTGGGGTCATCCGATCAGTTTATTTAACCAAAAGTAAGTTTGGTAAATGTACCATTTAAAACACTATGCTTTAACCATTACAGGAATAGATTACATTGGGATTTTACGTCCCTAAGCTTTACTTACGAGTCAGTTATAGGTTATAGCGGAACAAAATTAATATGGCGTGCGTCAAGGCGCTTTCGCCGTTGACTAAGATTCTATTATTGCCTAATTCGCGCGCCTTATTAATTGTGATTTGTGTCTTGCTGCACTGACGTTTAAGTCTGAAAGAGTTGGAAAAAGGAATGTGAATTGTCTCTAAAAATGTCTCTTACGGCGGTCAAAGGTTAGATTAGACTTGTTTGTTGTTTGTTGTTTATTGTTGGGTTGTTGTTGTGTTGTTGTGCTGTTGTTGTAACCTAGGTTATATGGTCTGTGACTTGTGACAGTTGTGGCCACGTCATGTTGCCAACGGGAAGCTTAAAGATTTTTTTTAAGTTATAAGATTTGGTGAAGCATTTGTTAACAGTATTAATCTTTTATCCATTAACTAAATAGACACACCAAACAACGTGTTGAAATTTTCAATTAAATATGTAAAGTTTAGAGCCTTTAATTCAGGTGCAACTCGCGCCGGACAGTTAATATGCGCTATAAATATGATAGCATGCTGTTTTTACGAGTTTGTGAGTAAATGATAGGCCGGAAACAGACAACACTGCCTTAACGAACTGACATGGCGGTTCATAAAGATGATAATGAAACTCGAAACTTAAATTGAAATAAAAACTTACCTTCTCAAGGGATGTTCTTTAAAATAAGAACGAAGGGGGTAGGGATGCACACTGTTTCCGCCGCGAACGGGTTGCCAGACACATGCGCCACAGATTTCCGGTAAGACGTTCCAAATTCGAAAACACCTGGCTGAAAACAATCAAAATGACTCCACTTTTTACAACCCTTCGAAATTCGAAGAGTTCCCCCTTTTCTTTTTTTAAACTTTTTTAATTTCTTGTCTATATGGTTCAATGCGTTCCGTTTCTCGCAGAAGGTTTTAATAACTTTTGACCCCCATTTCTTCTGTACTTGTAAAGGTCTTCGCAGTTTTTACGTGGAGAGATGGTTATCGGGTTAGTGTTTCGCGTTGCATGCGCGTTTTTTGGTGTGCATATGGCAGAATGTTAGTTATTTTCGGTTTAGCATGTGCGCCAGACGGTGATGTCACTTCTTTATTTTTGATTATTAGTCGGAAAGGGGTAATGTTTTTGTCTAACGGTTGGAGAATTTACGTTTCGTTCCAATTATAGACCATGACTGTCGGCTTTTTATAGAAAACTGTCATTAAAATAACACAAAGACGATCTTGTTATCCTTTTAGTGCCCACGTTTCGTGGAGTCCGTTTTAAGCCTCAGTCTAATTATAACTACTCACAACTTACATTTTGTGTGTGAAAAACAAACGAATACAAACCTTCTGAGGCCTATTAGACATCTTGAGATTGCAACTCAAAACTAAGAATGCGTTATAATCGTTGTACGACTGGAATATCTTTCCTGAAAATTAGTTTCTGTGGCAATTACAAACAAATACGCTCTAGATACTTACATTATTACTTATAATATAGCTAGATAGAGGTATTAGCTATCGATTCGTTAGTATATTTTTCACTGTAGCCAAAATCTTTTAAAACGTTACGAGAATAACTATAATGACGTATTTTTTTGTAATAAATACCTGTTCGAAAGTGACTACTCGAACAAATACAATTTGCTATAAAAGAAATCTTAATGTTGCATAGAAATAAAGGTAAAAAATTGTGTTTGCGCTTAATCTGACTGAGACGGATAGCTAATGGAGTGAAAGTGATGGCACTCTGACCCGCGTCAAACAAGTACTTGGCAAGTTCCTGACTGGCTTCATGTTAATATTGTATTATTAGGTGGTAACTAAGGTCATATATTAAATCAACTATGTTGGTGTAGAGTTCCCAAGGAAAATGTTAAGCACTTTGTCGTAATAAACTTCAAACTGAACATCAAACAATTAGAATAACTACGACATTCATAATGACAAGGTTTCAAGTATGCTCTACATTTTTATTGAGTGACTGTACCAACAGAAATGTAAAAGAATTTTGAGGGTAAAGTTATGAACTTTCTTTTGCATTGCAACTTTCGTAACACAAAAAGTAAAGTTATTATAGAGCGCGATATTTTAAGAATTTTGGTATAACCCATGAGAGATCCTTATTTTACACAACTCTAGAGAAAATTACACTTTTCGGGTTCAATATTTTCCCAAACGGTCCCCCAAACCTCAAAAACATGTACATAAGCCCAATGGAACCCTGACCCACCATAGAAATGTGTCACAGTGACGTTAGGATTTAAGTTGTAAGAAGTGTCAAACAAATTGTTTATAATGTCACTGTGACACTGTTCTATGGTTCAGTACATAAATTTTTTAAGAAAATCCTCACTCGATGCTAATGTAAAAAAATATCTTGACTTTACTTTTTAAGATTTTATATTACATCTTTTTCGGCGTAATTTAAATCTATAGCTAACCGCGGATAGGCGGACATACGGATAGACCGACAAACTGACTATAAGGATTCCTTGTTGACTACGGAACCCTAAAAACGAAATGATTTTGAGGAAAAAGCTATAGTTAAAGTACTTAGCAAAAAATGCCACTAGCTTTACTCTACAATTGTATTGAAATCGTGTAGTAAGCACCATTAACATTCCCAATATTCGCATCGATCATTTGTCCGCTAATAGCGCGTCGTGCACGCGCGCATCACTCATGCGCAGTTGTAGCTGCGCCCGCGCATCCGTCAATGTGCTTTGATTCCGACGTAATTGATAACGGACACGTATTCTAACACCGATGATGTGTACTACTTAGTTAGGGTTTACACTTGACTCTCTTGAAAAATCTTACTGGGAGAGGTCGCAGACGCAAAGAGGTCCGTTGGCCGGCCCATTTTGCGCTTAAAAAATTATGCTAATCGTGATATGGTAGCTTTTGACATCCCTAGCAGCCAATGGGAAGAGCTGGCGGAAGACCGTAGTGGGTGGCGTCGCATTGTTCAAGAAGGTCAAGCAAAACATGACTTCACCTGGTTAGGACTCCTTAGAGAAAAACGCGCGAGGCGTCACGAGCGGGCCGCCAACCTCCGACCACGTTTTATAAAGCTACAAGTTACAATTATACAGGTCTAAACTGGCAACATTGCTCATATGGCGGGTCGTCATTGGTCGCGGTTGTGTCAAATAAAAACTTGTAACCTGTAAATTGTAATTTGTAGCTTTATAAAACAGAGGCCCAGGGGGCGTACACTTGCCGTGCGTGCGGCCGCGGGATCCTATCCCGAATCGGCCTGTTAAATCACGAGCGAAAGTGTCTTAATTCATAGTGCTACCTAAATCATCTGAAATAGATGGAAAGACCTATTTTTTTTTATTACTCTTGACGTATTTAGGAAAATTTAAATGTGGACTTGTACGGTGCACAAACTTTAATCGTTGAGTTAAGACCCTCCTAAGCCAGTTGTAGCTTAGGCAGTATCTCTGATAATACTCCTTTAGAAATATCAACCTAATTACTAACAAAATATAATTAAAACTGCTTTGTTTATTGAATTTGAGATACAGCTTATTGGCTTATAAAGGCAGTTAGAAGCGTTTCGCAGAAACCTAATGATTCATTTTGACGTAATTTCGTTCTCATTACTGTGACAATAATTACAAATATTGAAGCAAACATGGTGTTCAAAAATGTCTTAATTGAACTAACGGTTAAATGTGTTAAGACGTTTTGAAATAGTTTTAAGCACTTTGTCTGCTCCAATGTATTTAACGACAGTTTACATGGTCGAAAGTCACGTTTAATCTAAACTTTGTTTAATATACTGACAACGAAACCACTGTGCTATCGAGACAGTGGTGAGTGTGGGGAACCCCACAGTAATATTTCATAGAATGCATATTTTTTTTGGAAAATAAACATTGACCATTGTTTCCCGCTGCAAGGTTTAAAATTTAGTGGATGTCGTAATTCTAACGTCAACTACATATTAAATATTATGAATTTCCTGAAAACAACAAGAATTCAGCGGAAAATAGCTTTCGGTGAAATGATAAATTTTATAAAACGCTTCTCGGCCAGAGGATGCGTACTTCTAATTTCCTTTGAAGTTTTAAATCGCTTGTTGTTTTCGCTTAGTTAACCTTAACTAACATATAATAAAAAAGACCGCGATTAATTTTAACATTTTAAAAATTGTCCTCATTTCTGTCTTACTTTAATTGTACACGAAATTTATTCTTTTACATACCGCATCATCACTAAATCAAAGAATATTATGAATGAACACATGGTAAACCAAAAATATTTTTAAGAGCTGAAATAAATATTAAGTCCCAGATTACTTTATACGACATGGCGATCCTGAAAACATTAATCAGAATGAAAAATGGCGCGACGAAAATCGTTCCAAATTTAAACTTTAACCGAGTCGCCCTAAGTTCTCTTCAGCCAGTATTTACAATATACTTTATCAAACATGAATTATCAAAAAACAGACGAACACTAAACGTTTGTGTGGTCCCGTATAGCACGTGTTGCCGGCAGCTGTATTAAAAGGAAGTGCAGCCATTGCCGGTTTTTTTTTCTAAACCAAGTGCACAGTCACAAGTATTCAGCCGGTGATTAGAACAAGTTGGATTCAAATTACGCAATAAGGTTTTTATAGGCAGCTGGCCGGTTGTAGTTTGTCTTTGACCTTTTCTTTTCCATATTTATATTTTTTACTACTTAACCTATAGGAATTTTCATAATGGAGGTGTTTAAGTTTTACACACAGTACCGTTTTATTTCTATCATTAATTTCAATACTAAAATCACCAAAGTTATATATTAGTATGGCATCATATAACAATAGGTTCTACAGCAGTTCTTTAAACAAACATCTTTATGGTAGTGAAAAGGCATCAAGAGCTATAAATTACCTGCCAATAAAGGTTTCTGTAAGATGAAGTGGTAATAAACGACATGTCTTCGTTGACATCAACCTTAAAAAAGTTGGAATTAGAAAAAACCATTCAGGCAGCACGTGTTCCGTCACATGTGCATTAAAAAGAACCTCGGAATCAAAAGGAAGAATCGGAAGTACCATATCTGAATGAGTTCCATATTTGAACTTTCAATTAGTTAAGTGTTCTTACACTCATAATATTTTTTTTTAAATTTCAACTTTAAATACAGTAAAGGTGGATCTAAAATGAGAGTACCCAGATTACGCACTTACTACTGTTTTACAAATAAATCAGTGTTCGAAATTCAAGCACATTCTCCGCCTCCACACAAGTTCATATCCGACCTTTATAAGTTGAACTATTATTCTCGAACTCTATTTAAATTTTGATTTTGAAATAATTTTTACTACTTGCTCAATATTAAGAGTATTAAGGGGGCCATAAAATATTTGACCGCCACTTGAATAAAATCGCTGTTTGAAAATAATTAAATAAAGGAATGCATTGTCTAGACTATAGAGATTTTAGTGTTTGAATTTTTTTGAGGATTTTATGGATGAATGAGTGGCCAGTCATTAGCGAACTAATAAATGTTGTGTAAAAACTTTGATACGCCGTCGCGGTTATGTCAACAGATATTCGTGTCAATTAAATAGTAATAAAAAAAGTGACATAATACAGTTGAAATGTACGCTACGTTTACGGAATTTACATTAATAGCAGATAAATGGTCTGCCACACATTAACGCGGTTTTAGTGCAGAGCGGTGTAAATAGGGCTTGCATTGAATTATGAACAAATTATATTTGACACGTATGTCGTTATACGTTATAATTGGAACAAGTGCCTCAACTCTCATTAAATGGACGTAGTAATGTGATAATTATCCTAATAGAATTCCATAATGACGTGGCTGAAGGTTTTAATTTATTAGTGTAGTGTTGTAATCTAGTAAGTCATAGTTGAACCTAGTGGGAAAGGTATCGCAACAATGTTTCAGTACAAAATAGACGCACACGCATCACGGGTGTTTGTGTGAGAGTAATTGTCACTTACGTCAGTAGTAAGTGTCATCTCTTTGTACAGTGCGATAGCACTTAGAAGATGCTTCGGGTTTGTACTTATCTCTCACTCGCTCCCATACGCTCTTATTAAGAGCGAGTGAGAGAGAAGTACAAACCCGAAACATCTTCTAAGTGCTCACAGACTGTATATAGTTACACACACGTTTGCAAACGCAATACTTACACATTTTATTATAATTGTTAAATAAATAAAGTCAGGCGTCGAAAACTTTTTAAATGAAACCGCCTTTTATTTTTGTTTTTTAGTCCAACTCCGAGTTGAATTTACTTGTGGTCTTTGGGATAGTTTAATTTAAAGATAACAAAATAAAGATCAAGTCTATTCTCTGTGTGTACTAAATATATTAATTATGTAATTTTATAATAAAAAAGCAAACGATTTAACTTCAATAATACCTGTGCCTTTTTAAAACTCATTTCAACCCATATTATTTTGAAATACCTTCGCTTTTTAAGGTAATCTAAGTCAAGTATAGCGCTATGCGGGTGGATCGTATTCGCATATGATGCGCCCGGAGCCAAACTGAAATCTATCAGAGCTAAAAAACAGAACATATGGGTCCCACGGCTATGCAGGTAGCGGGGCTGGAACGTTTTGATACTTGCTTCTAAGGATCGATGGTTTCAGAAGGTGATATTTTTTAATTAAGAAGTATGTCTTAGGATGAGATGTCGATGTATTAAGCTGGATACAAAATGGTAACTATAATAGATACGTAAGACACTTTATTGCTGGACAAACCCCCTAGAACATTCAGTAGGTATTATTATTTCAGAACCGATGTCGATTTGTTCTTGTACAAATATAATCTGTGGTATCTTGAAATAATATTATGTATAACGCCATAATATTAGTAAAAATCCATAATAGTATAAAGAAATGATTGTTTTGGGAATCGGTTGCATAGACGAAGTAGATTTTTTATTAATTACCTAAGTACTTGTTTTCACAACAAATGTGGTTGTTAAGTTTTGAATCATAATTATCATTTCATAGATTTACAAGTATCAACTTTATTTACGATGACATAGTAAAACGACTGTCCCACATGTTTTGATTTTTTCCACTAAAAAATTTAGAGAAATATTTTTCGGAAATCCATTAAAAAGTTGACAATAAATCATCTGCATCTGCCGGCCAAAAAACCGCTTTTGTGCCGAAAAACCGATTTCAAAACAATATCGGTCTTTACGGTTTGATTAATTCGGCGTTCGCGTGCAATGTGTGACATTGTTTTGCAATTTGACAATGCATGCTTTTAATTGTTCTGTATTGTTTCGGCTATTTTGTGTGGTTTCTTAACCGTTTTGGAATTGGTAGGGTCAGGATATGCAAACACTTCTTGTAATTCAACGCTCTGTATTAAAGTAAGAGTGACAAGAATATAATGAATGATTGAATTGAATGAATGATAGATTGTATTTACATAATGAATGAATGAATGGAAGGTACTTGGATTTTTGTAATATACCAACAGTCCCCCTCAAAAATTCAAGAATTTACATTATTATATAACTACCTACGAATGCTAATACAACTTTAGTAAAGTATTGCAGTCAATCAAACATTAGATTACTGTAATCAAGCATAATTATGACATACGGTTTAACATTTAACAATTGATACAAAGTCAAGCAATCATTTCAAAATCTTAAATTAAATTCAATCGTGCTCTTAAATCATGGAACTTTGTCATCGGTATCGCCTTCGTAAACATATCTGCTAGTTGATTTCCTGTGGAAATATGTTCTAGTATTATTACATTGTTATTAATTTGTTCACGAGTAAAGTGATACTTGATATCGATATGTTTTGACTTTTTATGATTTGTGGGATTATTAGCAATGCTAATGCAGCTATTGTTGTCTTCAAAAATAAGGATAGGCTTAGTTACTTTAATGTGTATGCTATTAAGTAACGATTTAATCCAAATAGCTTCTTTTACAGCTTCAAATAAACTCATGTATTCGGCTTCTGTTGAGGAGACGGCTACTGTGTTTTGTTTTCTTGTACTCCATGAAACTGTACAGTTATCAAACATTTGAAATAAATATCCTGATGTACTTTTCCTATCTATTTCATCGCCTCCCCAATCAGAGTCCGCAAAACCGGTTATCAGCTGTTTATGATCACATCTGAAATAAGTCAATTTTAGATCGACAGTTCCTTTGACATATCTTAAAAGATGTTTTAAACATTTCCACAGCTCCTCATTGCCCTTGCTTTGGTATCTACTAAGAATACTAACAGCTGCGCATAAGTCTGGGCGCGTGCAAAGCATTGCATACATAAGACATCCTATGACTTGTCTGCAAGGTGCATTATACTGTACATCACTATTCAAAGCGTCATAGTTTAATTTATTAGGAAAGGGTGACTTTGAAGGATTGCAGTCATTCATAGAAAATTTGTTTAAAACATTTTTTAGGTATGTCGATTGGTCCAAAGTTATTTTATCTTTGGTTCTATTAATCCGTATGCCAAGAAACAATTTGATGTCGTTTAGGTCCGTCATCTCAAATTGTTGCATCAAACATTTTTTAAAGTGTTGCATGGTTTTAGCGCACTTTGTTATTATTAATAAATCATCGACGTATAAAACAATATATACATTCTGATCGACATTTGTTTTATTTAATATATACAAACATGGATCTACTTTTGAGCTTTCAAAACCCATATCTTTAATTGCTTTATCGAAACGTTCGTACCAGCACCGCGAAGACTGTTTTAAGCCATAAAGCGTTTTATTTAATTTACATACTTGATTCGATTTAGATGAAATACCTTCTGGTACCTGCATGTAAATATCTTCCTTTAAGACGCCATTCAAAAAGGCCGTCTTCACATCCATATGATGCACAAGTAGATCATGTTGAATCGCAAATGCCAAAATCAATCTAAATGTGGTAAGTCGCGCAACTGGAGCGAACGTCTCGTCATAATCCTCTAAATATTGCTGGCTAAAACCTCGCGCAACTAAACGGGCCTTATATCGGACCGGTTGACCTAACTCGTTATTTTTGATTGTAAAAACCCATTTACAACTCACAACATTAACATCACTAGGTTTTTCAACAAGACACCACGTTTGATTGCTACGTAATGAATCAATTTCACTTTTGATTGCTGTTAACCATTCATTTGTATCAGGTCTATTAAAAATATCATTAAAATGTACTGGCAATGGTATTTGTTGTTTGAAGCAAAGCGATAAAATCGATAAATCAGGGTCATTCATTACTTTATAATTTATAGGGGGTAGATTCCGAATTCTATCGCTTCGTCTCAAACAATCGGGTTCAGTGACAGGTGACTTGTTGATGACGTCACTTTGTTTATCACTTTTATCACTTATCAACTCCACCGACTCATTCGGATTGTTGATTTCGGGGGGAATTTCGTCACCACTGCTTATTGGCCTTATCAACTCCACCGACTCGTTCGGTTTGTTGATTTTCATGGGGATTTCACTGCTGCACATTGGTCTAGATTCACCAAAATTTGACTCGTCAAATAATATATCTCTAGCAATAAAGAATTGATTGGTTTCTCTATTATATAATTTATAACCAGTCGGTACATAGCCAACTAGAACAGATTTAATAGATTTTTCGTCAAATTTTGTTTTTCTAGTTTTATTGTGAGCATATGCAGTGCAACCGAATACCCTTAAGTGACTTATTTTCGGTTTTATACCATGCCACATTTCGTAAGGGGTTTTGTCAATCACGGCTTTGGTGGGTAGCCTGTTTATTAAATAGGTGGATGTTAAAATGGCCTCACCCCAAAACTGTTTTCCCAATTTCGCACTTGTTACCATGGTTCGGGCCATTTCGGTTAATGTACGATTCATGCGTTCTGCAACCGCATTTTGTTGGGGTGTGTAGGGCACAGTTAGGTGATACGTTATTCCCTTGCCTATACAGTAATTTTTTAAAATCATTAGACAGATACTCTCCGCCATTGTCACAATATAAATTAACTACCTTAAAAGTAAAAAGATTTTCGCTTTTAGCAACATAATCTTGAAAACATTTAAACACTTCAGATTTCGAATGCATCAAGTAGGTAACTGTGTAATGAGTGTAATCGTCAATAAAATTTACAAAATAATTTTTATCGTCTACTGTAGTGGGAGTTACAGGACCACAAACATCACTATGTATTATAAAAAGTGGTCTGTTGTTTGCACGTTCGCTTTTTGATTTTGCAAAGGGAAGTCGGGACTGTTTGCCGAGAATGCATGACTCACACAACTCGTCAGGAGGTGGAATTATGTTGTCAATTGCTGAATAGTCATCAATCATATTTTTAAGACTTGTGAACTTTTGCTTATTTAAGTGCCCGAGACGTTTGTGCCACAAATCATATAAATTAGATTTGTTGTTTAAATTCAAAGCCTTTCGCAAGGTAACTGTAAATGTTATTTTAAACAGATTATTGCAGATTTTACCTGACATGATTTGTTTATCATTTTTGAAAACTTGAACTCCTTCGTTATTAATGACAATAACCATACCTGCTTGTTGCATCCGATTTACTGAAAGTAAATTGTATGGGACCTCGGGCGAATACAAAACCTCGTTGATTGAACCTTGCACTCCTAGGTCAGTGATCACATCAATTCTACCTCGTCCTAATGCCTGTATGGATGCTTCATTTTTAGCTACATTTATCTTCAGTGGTGAAACAAGTTGCGTATACGCGGAAAAAATCTCCCGCGTATTAACAACGTGGTCTGTCGCTCCCGAATCTAAAAGAAAAGTAATTTCATTATTATTGTGACTAGATTCGAACGACTTACAATGCGAAAACATAAAAGCGAAACTGTCCTCGTTGTTGTCGTCCGGCATAGCAGCGTGCGCGGCGCTCGGGCGAGCACTGCTGCCGCCGCTGTTCGCTTGTGACTTCTTGTAATAACGGCAATCCTTTTTGAAATGATTACGCCTTCCACAAAAATCACAATACATTCTGGAAATGTTATGCGATGAATTCGTTGGTTGTTGATGTCCTTTGGATTGGTAGTGGAAGTTATTAGGTTTCTTCTTTTTGTAATCAGGAACATAAGTGGAAGTTCGATCAATAGTTCTCTTCCTATAATTATTAGGGACGTGACTTGAGAATTTGTCCTTCGCAGTATGAAGTACTTTCAATCCGGTAACTGTCTCGTTCTTGATTTTGACTTCATGGTCCAGGAGGCGCGTTTTAACAAATGCCAGATTCAAATGATCCTCGCCAAGTGTCTCTAACGCCGTTATGACACCATCATAGGCAGCCGGTAGCGTAAGTAACAGGTGAGAGATCTTATCCATCTCCTCAATTTTGGCGCCAGCGGAAGTTAATTCCGTGATCAAAATATCGAAATTCGTGAAGTGTTGGATAAGGCTTACATCTGGTTGCAATTTTAAATTTAACAGTTGCTTGCGCAATGCCAATTGAGTAGCCAAGCTTCGCCTCTCATATATTTTATCAAGATTATCAATAATGTCTTTTGCTTTGTCAGTGTCTTGAGCAAAATTCAAATATGCGTCGCCTAAATATTCAATAATAGTACCTTTAGCGATGAGGTTTTTTCTAGTCCATAAAGCGTCAGGGTTTTCTGGGGCAGGCCCTTCTATAACGGAAGACACTTGAAGTTCGGCTAAAAGTGACTTGATTCGAAATTTCCACGTGCTATAACGGTCGCCATTAAATGGTTGTATATTTCTTCTACTTCGCTGATCCATTCTTGTGTCGTTATAATTAAATAAAATTGACATGGATAACTTTTATAATTTGTGTGCTCTGGGACCATAACCTTTTGGAATTGGTAGGGTCAGGATATGCAAACACTTCTTGTAATTCAACGCTCTGTATTAAAGTAAGAGTGACAAGAATATAATGAATGATTGAATTGAATGAATGATAGATTGTAATTACATAATGAATGAATGAATGGAAGGTACTTGGATTTTTGTAATATACCAACAAACCGAATGTTACCAACGGTTGTACACGGACATTAAATTACATGAATTCATATTTCTATTTCTAGGTCAGTTATAGTTATGTTACTGGAGTATATAATACATGCAGATATATTTACAACAATAAATCAATCTGAACACAAAAAAAGGTTTTATTGTTGGCGGCTATGGTTTATCCAGTTGTTTTTTTAAGATTACAAATTAAGGTCATTGTTTCATGAAATAATTATTAATTTGTGTTATTTACTAGCTTGACATGATTAGACATTTATACAAGCTAAGAAGATCAACCCTAACCACTATGCCTAACTACTTACTATTAGTGTTTAACTCATTTAAAGATGTTTAAATCTGCATTCTACATTGAAGGAAGGATTGATTATTCATAACGGAATAAATAAGTGTCAAGCTTGCGAAACCATTGTAAAAAGTCTTAAAAACTGTAGTCGCTATAACTATTTAAAATTACACGGCTGGCTCGTTCAGAGTACACGAAAATTGGGCAATTTTCGCACTAAATTGACCAATTAACGTGGAGGACAAATTATGCCATAAATCAAGAGGTTATTATAGCGTATAAGGGACAAAACAGGAAATCGATGTCGTTCGATACGTAATAGACTCTCAATGGCCAATTTTCGAAAATAGAATCGGATTAAATTTGGAATTCGCTGATTATCGAGTGGCGATTGTTTTTGCGGTGTTTGTGTGATGGTTGTAAAAAGGTTGACGACTGCTGGTAGTAAGGTTAATTCGTTTTGTTTTATTTTATGAAGTAAAGTTACTTATTGACTGATTGTAGAATAGTGGAATTTTAAAGATTGACGATTTTCCACGAAGGTACTTTCTCTGATCGTTTTTTTTGTGACATAGATACTAAGGCAACGAGCATACAGGCCACCTGATATTTATAAACATTTGCATTTTAAAGACTACAAACTATAGACTACAAACAACCCTGAGAACTAAGATGGAATTCCTCTATGCTAGTAACATTACCGAGTGTCAGAGAAAACAGAGGATCAGACAGAAATTAAACTTTGGGTTTTGGTTTGGAATTGGTAGAAAAGAGGTTTTTTTTTTTGTGATGCCAAATTGCTTAGCTGGGCTGGAAACTGTTAAGTTGACAGGATCCCCCAGTAGGACAGTACCTACTAATTTCTTATTTACAATTACAATCATACCAGAGTGACCCTAGCAGGTGATCTTGGAGGCCACTCTTTTAAAATGGGCTTGTACGGGTTTCCTATCGTTGCAGTTGCCATAATTCCATTTGGCATTTTTTCTGAAACCGTCATATATTCAGAATGGTTATAAAACAAACCTATTGGGCTCTATACGATGGCATATAAAAATTACCTGAAAGGTTTACGGTTTCAGAAAAAATGTCTTTATGGCAAATGAAATTCGGGCAAACGAAGTGATCGCGCTTGTACCGCTATGCCGTATCCTTAATGTTTTTAGGCCTATATTCGTGAGTGACAAAACTAAGAGAACTTTGCAAATATCCAGGGATAAAAAACATGCTTACATTATTCTGATATTTGTGCATTGGTAATTTTTGATGTGTGTATAATTCTCTTATTTAATCTGGGGTATAATTACTAATCACCTTATAATTAATATTTAACACAAGTCTACAAACTGGCTAATATTACATTAATTTAACCAAGTCTATTAATCGTGACGAGATTTTTTTATAAAAAAAACACATCCAGCATTATTGATGGTAGCAAAAACTAAATTACGCGGTTACTTTGGCCCTTTTTTCTCATTATAAGTGAATTATTCAATGTTTTGCTCTCGGTAGGTCCAAGAATGCGTTGTCAAGCAAATTAGTGCGTGTCTCATCTGTAATGACTGCGCAGACGCACATTACGCGTTCGGTGCCCAGGTGCAATGTTTATGTACTATTTAGACTCAATTTGGAGTCCTTGGCAATTCATGGGTTAAGGTGGTGGTGTAAGTAACGCTTTCTCATACTTGTGCAGATTTTTTTTGTGATAAAAATAGGTTGATTTGTAGATAACTTTTGTCTCTGTATTTAAATAAATGAATAAGTCACGATAACATTTTTTTCCTTAAGTTTTTTTTTATAAAAGTAAAGTACAACGTTGACCTTTTGTGAATAATTAAAAAGAAACACCCAATAAACACCGATCTTAACCGAGTGTCCAAAAAAAAATTGGCAAATTAATAAAATATTTAAATAATATGTGATTAAACTGCATTTACTGATTTGCATCTACATTTACAAGATCTTCCATTAAAAAAAAAGAAATGTAAACTGGCTACCCCGTCGCCTTAACACCCTCAGTGCCAGATCCCATGGATTCTATATGAAATGGAATGGATGTAGAATGGTCGGCATTGGGCGTGTTTAATCTGCAGCGTGGGTTGTTCTCGGTGTAACAGTTGCGTCGCTATTTAAACGCCAATCGGAGCTGGAATTGTAATTTTAAGGATTTTCTTATAAATTTACAAATTACAAGGATTGTCTTACATAGTAGGCATTTTTAAGTTGTTTATAAATAAACTGGCGACACGCCCTCGTTTCGCTTCGGTTTTTGTGAATTTTCTGTAACAAAAAAACCTTCCTCTTGAATTCCTCTATCTATTGATGAAAACCGCATTAAAATCCGTTGCGTAGTTTGAAAGATCTAAGCGAACATACAGAGGGACAGACGGCGGGAAGCGACTTTGTTTTACTATATACTAGGTAAAGGTTCATAAAACCTTTGAATTACCTAAAGCTGAGTTAATTCAAAAATATAAAACCACAGACATTGTTTTTATTTTGTTTTCATACTTTTATCTGGATTTTGTGGTAATTTCACTCAACTCAACGAATCAAGCAAGCTTTAAAAAATATACTTAATCATTAAATGATTTGCTTTAACAAATAAATTTCCCAAAAAACACGAAATTAACGGCAACGGAATGCACTTATTACAACTGTTTTTTATTATCATACAGTTTGATATTCTAAGTATTACTAAAAAATTTCCTTGCAAAAGCAGTAAAAACCACAAAAACGCCATAAATGTTTTTTTAAATATTTTAAGCATTTAATTTTTTTTGATCAACTCGATTACAAAACAATTAAATCAAAATATTAAATAATTCGGTCGACCAAACGCACCAGTGACAAAGTAACACAATCTCATTTCACGCACCGCAGCTGAACTAATATCAACCTTATACCGTACGTATAGAGTTCACACAGATTACAGCTAAATAAAGTGGTGCGTTCCTCAAATGCTTAACGGATCGTTGTGACATTTTTATTACTTAGAATTGTTTCTCACGTTGAGCCGCCTTAAGTAATAAAGGCGTATCTACAATGTAACTGCTAAATCATTTTCAACCTTTACAGTTAAATAATAAAGCGGATAATAGAATGAGATATTTGTACCCAATGCGACTTTTTTTAAAGGTAGACTGGGTTGTGACGTCAGCATCCGTTTTTATAAAGCTCTCAACTCCTTATTATGTTAGTAATAAAGTTGAAATTAAACCAATATGAGACTTGTAGCAAAGCTTCTTGATACACTTATCGACGCTCTTATTTTTCATGTATTATGGTCGAATTTTGAACAATTTTAGTATTTGTGGTTATGAAGTGAAGTTATGATGCTATGGGAGATTTTGATATTAATAACTTTAATAAGAAATACGCTTTAATAAACAACCTAGATTCAGGATGTCTGATCCACTGATAACTGTTTCTAGGAGGTACTAGTTGAAATAGGTTATCATATAACTATTCCATAGTTAGCAGAATTAAAGGTCGTAACGATATTACGAGTACGTTAATTAGTTCATTTTTTTATTATTTACAAAGCTTCCTATTCATAAACGCACGTTAAACCTATTTTAATTAAAGTATTCTTTGTCCCTTTCTGTCAAATTCAAATGTCATGATGACAGATAAGTACAGAGCATATTTTAAGCACACTTTAGTTATCACGCCTTTATGAATAAGAGGGATAGTGATTTCTATTCACGAAGGCGCAATCACACACACAGACACACACATACACTGTTACACGGATACACAGTTTTCTATGGCATAGAGAAGGCAAACGTGGATCCGTGACCCATAGACATTTATATTCTCAAGACTAATCTTCAGACTGCAATCTTAAGATCCCAAATGCGTTGCCAACTCTGAGGAATACCATGTAATGCCTTTACGTTAGATTAACAACTCTCCTCACTTTATGTCGAGGTTTAAAACGACCTCCTTTTATGTCATAGTTAATTCTATCTCACTCGGTCCCATACGCTAATCCGTCTTCACCCAAACCTGGGGGCTTATTGTCTAACGCACTCGCAATCGCAACCGGCTTCAAAGTGGACCAATTGTTTTCAAAATGAAAACGATCGTGATTCCAAGTGCGTTAGACAATAAGCCCTCTGAAATACTTTTTTAAAGCTATTGCTCTGTAAAAGCGATCTAGCTATTACATGTAACTGTTAAACATGCATAGCCATGCTGAGGAATTCTGTGCATTCTACTTCATATCATGATCCCGGTTTTCTAGCTCCCGTAAAGGTCTCCAGAGGTCAAATACCACTCGCTCTATTGTAATATCCGGACCATAGACAACCGTTAAAAGATGCAGGATGATGGAAATTAGACAGTCATCTCTTTCCCTTTGTTCGTGTAAACTGAGACAGTACATGTTGCCTACAATTCGTTACAATGTCAATAAATTCTTGGCCAATAAAACAGAAAGAATAGTTGAAATGACCTGATGACCTCTTAATATTGACATTTTGAAGCCTTATTCTGTAAGTTTGTGAACACATGTTAAAGTTATAGTTAAAGAAAGATAAGAAATCATCAACGTGACACCTGTCATTCCATCCAGTACAATTCCATCAAACCCAAAAATAGTTTATTAATTGAACTCCTCTTGAATCGAAATACTCTTTAACCTAACAATTGTCCACGCGTGTGATAACCATGGACTTGTTTCTCTAACATTCTATAGTCCATAATGATTTAAACTCGATATTGACGAAATACACATTGTTAAAACCAGGCAAGCTATTAATTAAGATAAAAAAACACAGTGACAGGACTGACTTTTCATCTTCCTTTCACTCCGAATGAGATAAATACCACATATTTTTACAATGTATGGCGATTTCATGAAATATGCTTACAAACCCTGACTAAAATATTCAGGTATTTTAAACAATATAATAATCTTTTCGGCAAGTTTTTCGCGTTTTTGTAATTTTGACATTTGCAACATAATTAGAAAAAAACAAGGGCATGAACATTATTCCAAATTCTATTACGACGTAGTTCCTTTTGCTAATGAAATGAGACATCCATATTTGTGATCGGAGCAAAAAGGGCTATTTAAGCTGATAAGGTGAAGTCTTGTAATTGCAACTATCTGGTTATTGCAACTAACTTAAATAACTCCTTCTAGGATCACTGTTTTGAACAACGACAGGCGTGATATTGTTCTTCCTTACTATCTCGCCTGTCGTTGTTCAAAACAGTGATCCTAAAAGGAGTTATTTAAGTTAGTTGCAATAACCAGATAGTTGCGATTACAAGACTTCACCTTACATTCTCATTTTGCCTAGCTTTAAAACTAAAATCTGCGTAAAACTTTAACACAGTCAACACAATTCTTCAGAATAACACCTCTAAGCTAGACAGGCCTCGGCTCTGATTAGTCACGGCTTATCTCCACAATTAAACATATAACTTTGTTGCGCTTTCACTCGCACTCCATCATGAGTCATCCAGGCCCAAGACCCCTCCAAGGGGTCCATTTTATATAGAAATTGAAGAGTATGGCGTTGAAATAGTTAAACGGTGTTTTAGTCACATTGTTCCTGTTGAGGTTTGATGGTCGTTTTGTAGGTTGCCAAATTGCTTTATTTTGTTGATGGTTAGTTTTACTACCTCGTTATTTAGCTATAAATACTAAAATTTAGTAGGTTTACAATTTCTTTTGCAACATATTCATGATTCGCTTTCGAGTATTATCTCTTCGTTTTTAGCCTTAAACTAGCCTTTTCCCGCAACTTCGCCCGCGTAGAAGTCTTTTATCACTGGGAATAGAAATAAAAATATTTATTGCTAGAATGTCAGTGTAGTTAAAATTCCCTGTCATCATTGTTTCAGCCGAAATACGTCCACTACTGGACATAGCTTGGGCCTCCCCCAAGGTATGCTACAAGGACCGGGCCTGGGCCACTTGCTTACATCGCAAATCCCTATTTTCGTCTCTAAAGGCCACCACCACTACCTAATTATCTCTGTGACAGATTTAACGTCAATCTGTTTACTTACGGATTTACTAATAAATAAAATGAATTAAAGAAATAGTAATAGTAAAGGAGGTCCAGGAGGAGGATACAAGAAACTTTTTTATTCAACGTATTTTTATCGTTAAAACGATAAAACTCAGAAGTATCAAATTCGGTACTATTATAGCTGAAGAAAAACAAAAAATGCTAAAAAATTAAAGTACGAGTTGGACTCGCCCTGATTCTATTCGAAATCGAATTCAAATCGGAGTAAAATAAATAGTAGGCACCTACTATGCGGTGGTACGGAACCCTCGGTGCACGAGTCCAACTGTCTCTTGACCAGTTTTTTAAACCAGTCATACATATATCTGTCCCTCATTTGCATCAAACCCATCCGCGTCTTAGTATAAAACGCTTCAGTTATACAAATTGAGTCATAAAAATAGTTCCCAATACAAACAAAAGCCATAATAGTGCACAGACCGGCAAGTTACGTCGTTGCGGGGAACAAACCAACAAACAAACGTTCGGTGAACTTTAACTCCGTTATGGGACGACATCATTTTTCAGCCACTGAAGATTAGTGTGGATATGACCATTTTTTGTCCTTTTTTACTGTTATTAAAAAACACTAATGGGAGGACAGAATTTATTTCACTAAAGTAGTAAGTAGATTAAGTGTTTTTTTATATTAAGTGGTATTATTTAAATTAAATACTCCTTTTACGCCTGACATAATGACGATGGTTAATTATGATCATTATTCTCATCACAATTCGTAATGAAATGACTATCATTGTGATACATTTTTAGTATACTTATTTGATGATTTTTTGAAGTACCGAATCGAATACGAGTCTACCGAAAAAAAAAACGAATTGCTTAACGCGGTTTTTAAGGAGAGGGTACCACGCAGAAGACCTGACGGTTAGGTAAGGTTAGGTTAGGTTAGGGATTTGCATTCTCAAGAATGCAATCCTGAGACTGCACATGTATTACCAACCCTGAGACTGGTTATCTTATCCCCACACCGAAACGCAACAATAAGAACGCCCTGGTCGGCCAAAGGTAAAAATAAAATGGTGCTAGCAATCCGGACCATCAGGCATTGTATCGTTCATGCCTCTAGATAATCTAGAACGCGTGTTGGACTCACTGACCACCTATTTCGATTACAAACCCGACTCACTATCTAAAAAAATAGAAAATCGCATCTACAACAATCCGCCTCTATCATCCGCCGAACTCCGTCCGCGTCGCATGCAATAAATCTGTCCGCCATTGTTGGCGCACGATCTCCATACCCGGTATATCCACATTAACGTAGTCGGCTGGCATGCGGTAGCACAGTTCGATATTAATGTCTGCTATGATAAAGCCCTGGCCAAACTCGCGTGTTTTACGGGCAGGTTTACGTAGAATTACATTTTATACGTCAGTTACAAATAGTTAATTCGTCAAAAGGATGTTAATAATTTTGACGGTTTGTAAAGATTAACATTTAATAAAGACGTTTATAGGTGTGGGTAGGTGTGGCTGCTAATTTGCGAAACCGAAAAGCGGCATTTCCTGCAAAACATTTGAACTACCGTTTATGTACAGGCACCAGGAATAATATATCATCCAACAATGGGCGCAAAGATATCTGACACGCTCTTATGCCTCTAGTAATAAAGACGTGTCAGAATTTTTTGCGTACAATGTTGGATATTATATTATTGTTGGTGTCTGTACCGGTGTATGTATTAGGTATGTATGTAAACACTTTATTGCACAAAGAAAATGTAGAAACAATTCAATGAATATATAAAAGGTTAGGAGGTTTAGGAGAAGGCCTTCAAAGATGCACCGCAGGACGGCAGGACCGCAGGACCACAGGGCCGCAGGACCTCGGGACTTGAAAGGAGAATGGGCAAATTTGTATGGAACTTGGTCTATGAGCGGCCAAACATAATTTTAATATCTGACGATGTAGTATAGTCCTACCGTTATTTAGTGAAAGTTTCATTACCGTGACGTGATTGTAACCAGAATAAAATAAGTTTTTCTTTTAGAATACTTTGCGTAGTCTTCCCAATTAGATGTTAGATCATCAATATATCAAATGTTTAGGAAAGAAGGGAAATCTCAATATATATAGATGATCTAACATCTCAGAGTCAAGTACCTATCTAGCAACTATCAGTATATTTATTTACTACTTATTAGGTAATAAACATGCAATAATAATGGACGATAGCCTCTCGACCGTTTCTTTGGTCGTCAATCACAAGGTATGAATAATAAGTTCTAGATCTAGATTTAAGTTTAAGTAATTCCTTTTTTAAAAGAGATACAAATAAAAGTTCATTACAAAAAGTATTCCTTAATATCAGAGTTTTCATATGACACTAATTTCATCAGTGGCCGCCGATAGGCCTATTTGCCCATTCTCCTTTGGAGAAAAAAAATCCCCGAGTGCCAACAGGAAAAAGGAAACTGATTCTATGCGTATCATCAAGGACTTTAAAGGTTGATCCACCATAGAAACTTTGTCACATGAGATATAAATTACATAGGAATTAATCGTTGGTTTTATGGCGACAAGGTTCTCTTCGTAGGCAGGGTCACTACAAACTAGACCAAACACGTCGTAAATAAATTATTAGTCTTAAATCAACCCCTAAACATCCATCTCCACAAATGTCTTTGTCGTTTTAATTAAATTACAAAAAATCTAAAGCAGATTATCTTTGATCTTTTGACAGATTAATCTGAAACCGTTTCTATATCGAATTGCATCAAAAAAACGTTTCGTCCATAACAAAACAGGCAAAACCGTTAAATATCGTATTTAACTTAAGCTTAGCTTTGGGGTGACTTGCAAGACGAGTCAAGTTATCAATCAAAAGCTTTGGGGTCATTGTGCAGAGAATATTGTTGAAGTTAAATATGTTATTTATGGCCATTGTTATACATCGCTTTGGTAAAAAGAGACTAGTAAGCCAATAGTAGAATTATATTTGTAGACGGAATTACGCATG
The DNA here is from genome assembly GCA_948252455.1 of Acleris cristana. Lineage (NCBI taxonomy): Eukaryota > Metazoa > Arthropoda > Insecta > Lepidoptera > Tortricidae > Acleris > Acleris cristana. The sequence goes on along the minus strand of OX411791.1, from coordinate 4,671,460 downwards.
TGAATTTGTGGAAGTCCAGCTTAACTCAATTATACGTATGTACTCTTTAATTTGTCCTCACACAAACGTCCCGATGCTTGTGTGGTTAACTGAAGCTCTATTATTATGTAAAACCATATTGCTTTTCACATTTTATCGTACTTATTGTTTGTAACTCTACCGCCATTACTATAAAGTAAATAAGAGCCATCCTAACGTTGAACATTTGCAAACGAAAGACCAAAGCGATTTAGCTGTTTATTCGTCAACAAAAATATCTGAACATATAAGATGCTCAATAATATGACGATGAGAGCGTGTTAAAATATTTTTGAGCACCTAATATTATCTTGTACTTTTGACGGCTTAACTTAATATAACAGACTTCAGTTGAAGTTCCCCAAATAACTTAATAGAGTAGAATACAATACAAAATACTTTATTAAACACCAAACATTAATATAACAGATATTACTACATTAACAAAAAGCTAGACAACCCACTGAAAAAAGATATTAGTCGCTTTTAACAAGATTGTGATTCTTGTGCATAGGCATCTTGATTCCATATGAGCCTATCAAGACGTTAGATATATCAACTAAGATATTAGTTGGAATCACTAAAGAATTTGTTGTTGTTAATAACAACTTTGATTGACAAAGTTAATATCATAACTATTGTATTCATTTTATGCCAACTAAGAGAAAATCACTCTTGCTTGGCTCTGATTTTTTTGAGTGCTGGCGGTCTTATTGATGAAAAGCAGTCTCTTAGTGAATTCAAAGGACTCTTTAACCTAAAATCTTTTATTCAGTTTTGGTACACCTCAATATAAGTGTCCGATACTTTGTTGCTTATGAAGTATTGTTAAACGATAATAAACAAAATAAAATCAAAATGGGGCAGGTGGGGGCGGCAGATGCGCACACGCTTTACTTTGGTCTCAGACTAAAGGGTTCAATTTAAGTTCTGCAAAGAATACAACGAAGTTCAATCGCACGTTAAATTCAACAGTGTCACTAAATTACGAGAAAAATATTTGAATAGTGACATTATTGCAGTTAAAAAATCTATGTAATCCTTTTTTGCATAATGTTGGATTTAACAGGCGAAGTGTCCTTATAGGTAATACTATACAAATCGATCTATTACTTACTTAAAGTGGTGGGGCGCGTCTTTGTGGAGTTAATACACTACCTTCATCTTCTACCGCAAAAGGCTGTACAGTCAGCGTCATATATAAAGTAACATTCAAAGTGCTCAAATAGTTCGATACACCATATTAATTGTATGGTGTACCGAACTATTTGAGCACCTTCAATGCTACCTTATATATGACGCTGACTGTACTCAATAAGAAACACATACATTGACGACGCGTTTAGCGTAGTTGGTAGCGACCCTGCCTACGAAGTTAGTAGTCCTGGGTTCGATTCTCGGTAGAGGCAGATATTTCGGGGTTTATTTGGTCCCGAGTCTTGGATGTTTTCTGTGCTTAATAAATATCAGGGACAATCTCATACAAATTGACCCAGTCCCAAACTATATAAGCTCTAGATTTGTAGGTACTATGGATGGGTAGGTACTAGATGATATAAATACTTATCAAGAGAAATAAATACTTAAATACATTGAAAACATCCCAGACTCAGAAATAATTACTTAATGAAATATTGAAAGATGCTCATCTCACAAATATTTTCCCATACCGAGAAGCGAACCCGGTACCGACCGCTAGCTTCGTAGGCAGGCAGGGTCCCTACCGACTAGACGCGTCGTTTATGTTTTTAAATATTTTGTATAAAGAGTTTAGTTTGGACTCTGTCAATCTCTGTTAGATTCATTTTGGTCACCGTGGAATTGTTCAGGACAATTTATTTGACATCATTTTTTATTCTTCTTATACATACCTACCTACATATTTTATAAATTAAAATGAAAATATCCTAAAACACATGTAAACATGCATCCTAACAATAACGATCCTCGGCGCGACCTACATACGCCTTTGTCTGCCCGGTCTAGACTTAACCTATAATTAGAGGCGCAGTGACAGATTGCAAAAACAAGAATTAAATGTGTTGATCTAATCGCCTGCTCGAGCGCACGAGTCAGTTAAACCTTGATCCGGCTTAATTTATACTTTGGATTAAACATTTGATGCCCGATCCCCTGATTTGTGCGCAGAATTCGTCCCAGTATTACAAGTAAATTCTTGTTATTGAGTTGAGAGTTTTGATTAATTATAAATGTTATTACATGCATTAGGTTTTCAGTAAAGCGTATAAGTACCGTATACAGTAAGTATGATTTTATTGCATCGACAATAACGCAGACTTACTGTATGTAAAGTACCTATATGTAAATATCGCAAAAAAAACACAATTTATTCAAATATTGGTGAAGGTGATAAATATATGATAGCATAATTAATGATTAATGAGAAATTATTGTAAATGTTACAGCAGTTTTGTATTGTGTTTTTTTATAAGTATGAGAACACACGGGTGAGCTCAAATTCAGCTTTGCTGTGCTCACGCCCTTTTCATTACCGCAATTTATGTAACCATTCTATATGAAAATGTCTAAATGTAATGAAATAAATGAATTTGATTTGATTTGATTTGAACACACTGAGTGACTAGAATGACAGTAAAACATCGCGTTCCAAGATGGCAGGTTAAATTTAAATTTAATTGTAAATAACCATTAAGAATTCGTTTTTACAAATATCGCAATCACAATGAGTAATTTTAAACCCACTGTATGATCTTTCAGTTGAACAAAATTTTGTTTACGTTTACAATTTCTCAGTAAATAATTAAAATGACGCATTTAATGTTGGGAATTCCTGCGTACAGATACCAGGATCGCACGTGCAACAGCTTACGAATAGTTGAAATAAAAACCCGCACAAAAATACTCCCGCAGTATGACTCAGGCGTTTACTGGAATGGACGAAAAGGAGCAAAACTAACATTATTTAGAAATCGTACAACAACGCCCCTTTGTCAATGTTATGACAATTTATAATATCATGTAAGAATTCAAGTTATGATTTTGAGGAAATAAAAAATCACGTCCTTGAAGTTACTAGAATGTTCGATGGACTTTGCCGTTCGGCATACTCAGAGGTTACCTTGAAAATAAATAGGTATCGACTTGTAACAATTGATTATGGGATGTAAATCATTACCGTGTGGTTGCCGGGTTAGAAAAGTACCACTCCATGTCTTCCCGTGGATGTCGTAAGAGGCGACTAAGGGAATAAAGGCTTGTAGTACTGTTAGGCGATGGGCTTGCAACCTGTCACTAATATACACATGGTAAACATCTTAGCCTAATTGTGCACAATGTGGTTACAGAATTATCAACAAGTTTTTAAGACTTGTAGGTAATTCTGTAGCTCTGCCTACCCCACTCTGAGAACGAAGTGGTGAGTTATGAATGTATGTGATATTATACCGTGTGGTTGCCGGCTTAGAATAGTCCCACTCCATGTCTTCCCGTGGAAGTCGTAAGAGGCGTCTAAGGGAATAAAGGCTTGTTAGTATTTTTAGGCGATGGGCTTGCAACCTGTCACCAATTTACACTGGAAAACATCTTAGCCTGTTTGTGCAAAATGTGGTTATAGATATAACAAGTTGTTAGAGTTGTTGGTAATTCTGTAGCTCTGCCTACCCCACTCTGGGATGAAGGCGTGATGGTATGTGTATGTGTGTATCATTATAAGTCATTGTTCCATTTTTCTAAATAGAAAGAAAAGACACAGGCGCCCTAGCCAAGATTCAAACGCTACTAACGTTTGTCTTTTCTATCACTAAAAATGTACGGGAGGACTGCGGTTACCACGTGGTTTATCGTACGAACGCACGAAAATGTCATCCCATAGATTTTGAGTGATAGAAAAGAGAAACGTTATTACCGTTTGCATCATGGCTAGGGCCCCTGGTCATGATTGTTGTAGAATGTGTACGGTTATATTTTTAAATCCTGTTACTTAAATGTGACAAGAACTAACGTCCATTTTCTGCAAGAAAATAAAACTAGGATGAAAAGGACTGGCCAAAGCTAAATAGAATTAGTAGAGAGATGAATGGTAAAGAGGTAGCTCTAAATAGACTATTTAGATGGTTAATTTATCTTAAGCTGAAGTCTATTTCTGAAGATTATTATAGTATTTATGCTAGCTTGGAATAGACTTATGAAGTTATATGTTGTTGAATCAGGAACTCACGATCGTACATATTTATAGCATCGTGGATGAGATGAAGATACGGTTAAGTGCTTCTGTTATTATTAATTTATTTCCTTTGAAGTTACAATTTCAAGTTCTGTTTCTAATTTCGCAACATAGGTACCTGAATAACTTTTTTTTGGAGTTGAAGTATAAAACGTTCTAGGAGTTCTATAACGATTAGTTTATTTATCAGTAAATTTCTGCCAAAAGTAAAATAAATAGACAAGCTTTTTTGTTGCTTATCAGTTTTTTGTGCGCAGTCATCAGCTGCCTCTAGAGTTTAAATTTAACTAGCCTAAACTCAACTCTCAACACACCAAGGAATGACCTTGGAGGAATTACCCGATTTAAGAGTCAAGACCCATCAGAAATAGCAATTTTATATGACTTAACGTTTGTTTTGTCATATCTTAAGACGGGTATCTCAGCAAAAATCTGTTTATTAGTACGGTTCAGCTGAAAAACCAGCGATGTGGCTCCAGCTGCACATGCTGAGCCGAGTCTTTTTAGACCTCACACTACAGCGGAAGTATCTAAATTCGCTACCTGTATCTTTATATCTCTATGTTCTATTCGTTTTTAGTTTGTTCTGTCACAATGTTTTATGGTGTTTTTTTCAAATATGTTGTGAGTTTAAGTTTAAATGCCGCCAACAGTGATGATTCTTCTTATCGCTATAACAGACAAATACCGAAAAATACCATCAGATCGTCCATCAACAAATTCCAGCTCAATTCTCCAATAAAAATACGTCACCACATTCCTCCGTTTGTCCGTCGATTGTTTCAGCTGTTTACAAACATGGAGCAAGATGGCGGCGGTGACGTCACGCGTGACGCCATGTTCGGGGTAGTGGCGCGTGCGCCGATGGATTTACGTTTGTGACACGCTGTTGGCATGTTTTCGCCGTGTTTACTTTCGCGAAGATGGTTGTAGTTTCATGTCTTTAGAATTTACTGTTTATATGCGCAAGTGCCCGTAATAATAGTTGAATGGAACAAGTATTTTTGTATAAACTTGTTCATTTTAGTCTTTTGTCAACATGCAGTGGCCGATCTACGAGGAAGTAGGTAAACTGATGGAATTACCTACATTTACACCATTAATTGCCTTTTCGATATTACTTGATAGAAATGCAAATCTAAAATCAGTTTTCATCATTTCAACCGAAAGATTGCCATTGCTTCAATCTCTTTTCTACGGTTTTCTCCAAAGACCGGTAAGTACCTACATATTAATTAACATATTAACTTTACTTACTTACGTACTAATCTAGACATTTCTCTCCCACTGCTGGGCAAAAGTTTCCCTCTGGCCTCTCCACGATTCCCTATCCAGTTACTCCTGAGCCAAGTCTTTACAGAACTGGTCCAGTTCATCCTGCCATCTCCTTCATTAACTGTAATATGTGTGTCTAAAACATCAAAACAATTTTAGGATATATTTCTATTCTAGGACTGGTATTGCCGATGTCGGGATGAAAACCTCAAAGTTGAAGTGGGACTGAGCTGGATACTTCTGCCACATGCACAATGACAGATGGGCCAAAAATACAACTGATTAGAATACACGAGACGGATATCGTAGCAGAGGTAGACCCAAAAAGAGATGGCGGGATGACCTGCAGGCTTATTGCCTAACGCACTCACAATCGTTTTCATTTTGACAGTCCGAAGGCGAGTCTGCATACAAAATGAAAGCAATTGTTCCACTTTGAAGTCGATTCCGATTGCGAGTGCGTTAGGCAATAGGCCATCCGGACGCGATTATGTGTAATTGGCGGGAGCACGCCCTCCATAGGGATGAGTCAAGAGACAGAAGAAAGGCCTTTGCCCAGCAGTGGAAAACACGCAGAAGCTAACGAAAAAAAAAACCTGGGTATTTCAGACGTGTGTAGTAATCGATTACAACATAGATCTTCAATACAAATAGCTATAGGGCTTATATTACCGACCCAACGAATAGAGACCCTGTTTACAATCGAAATCCCTAACACATGCGGTCCACAATCTTATCTTTATCAACGCAAACACAGACATCAATACGCATCTGCCCGTCAAAACAGCTTTTGTTCCAAATAAAGGTGTTTACACACAAAAGTGCATCGACAATGCTAGACTGACACTATCTAATTGTTCCATCTTTTTATCCGTTTTGTTGCGAGGTTGAATCGCGTGAACTGACGAGTGCAAAAGTGATATTGAAATGTCAAAAGTAGGTAAAATAGGTATACTGAATAAATATTTTTTTCTAGGTTATTTTAATTGAATGTTTTTCGTTTTTACGATGATCATTTAACGTTTCAATATGTAACTTGCCGTCTCGTGGTCACCATTTGTAATACATAAAAGTGTAGTAACTACACAATAATTAAATTTAAAGATTTTTTGCACTTACACAATTTAACTCTTATCTCATCTATGTTGACGACAAATAATTATTATAGTCATGTTACCATTTATGGTCGTCTTATTACCATTTATTATTGTCTGCACCAGAGCTGGATTTAATGACAGCATTGCTCTGAGTCGAGTCTTTTCTGACAACAGGGCCTCTATTCAACTTGATTTTGACATAGTATTGTATTGTTTTTACTTGGCCTCCATTACTGTCAAGTAAATAAGAGCTATCTAAACGTTGACAATACGGAAACACGTCAAAAGCAATAAGGTTTTACCGTGTAGAATCTCAGTTCTATTTTAATCCGTATCTTTAATTCCTTGTTTATCACGATTAAAGGTTTTATTACTTTTCACTTAGAATAAATTCGTTAGCTTAAAGGGATAAGCTCGCCTTTGTACATAATTTATATTTTTAGTAGTATTTTTTGTGAAACAATTTCTTTTTGTGCAATAAATAGTTTACTTACTTATATTCTTCACCAGACACTTGTGGTCCCGCCAGTACATCATGACATTATAATTCAGTCGGCACCGGGCGCCAACAGCTCCGTGATGCGATGATCACTCCATCTGCTAATCAGATTTAGCAGCTTTGATTACTAGCTTAATAATACAATATAGCTTAATATATTATAATAAGTGAAGTGGTCCGATTAGGTTACTAGCAGGGTGTATTTTTAATGATAAGTAATTTCATATCACATAATATATCTTGATACTTACAAACTAGAGAAAAAACATTTTATAAAAGATACATAAAAAACTACACACACACATCAAAAAAGTCTTGGGATACTCAGTATCCCTAGACAAATTTGATGTTTTGACTCAGTAGTAATATGCCTATATTGAAATGTTCAAAACTGTCTAGGGATAAAAAATATCCCTGGGCACTTTTGATGTGTGTATATTTTTTTAAAGTCAAATCGAACTAAATATTTAATGTGGTGCACTAAAATATGTACAGAGGAAAGACCTGTCTTTCGTCTCCAAATGATTACCATTCTACATAATTTTTGTGAAAAATTTGGACAAGTCTTTGCCTTAGTTATGCAACATGAAGTACTCGTAGGTAGGTAGGTATTAGGTAGGTAGGTAAGAAAGTTAAGTGATGCAAGTTAACTAACCACAATAGTTTTTATCGATTTTACGGTTTTCAAGATCATTATTTGGTCCTAAATAGGCGGCAACATAAAATCAAATTATTAAAGCTGCTTAATAATTACCTCATTTGATCTAACAGCAATAACAAACAGAAAAATCTGCTCAAAAATGCAACGTTGCAATCCAACAAAAACAATACACGCCGGGATACTATTCTCATATCCGCTCGAGTTCCGAACGCGCGAATTATTCTCGACTGTGCATCCATTGTTCCACTTACGACAAAAATACATCTTGATACTTTAGAACAGTTTGACCTAACTCAAACGACCTATCAATGACTTTGAATTGTATCGAGTCGTTTTAAAATTGAAATTGGAATGATTTCTTTTCACTGATTCTGGCGCATTGGTTTTAAACGTAAGGCTAGGAGTATATGGTGCCACAACGGCTTTATGGGCGTGGTTTATGTCGATGAAACGTTTTGCAGTAACTATTAAACGGGGTAGTGTGTCACAAGTGTCGTTTTATAGTGTTTGGAACAAACAGAGAAGCCCCTACTACGTAAAACTTAGTAGCAGGGTGCAGGTTCGTTGAATGAAAACACTTAACGTAGTGTCACTATGCAATGTTAGTTTTTTTTCTAATTCTGACAACCTCAATGTAATATATAATAAAATATGCTGTATAAATGTATGCTAATTTAGCATTAAATGCCTAATCTAAATCTTAAAATTCCTTCTATTAAGAGAACCTTCAGTAATTAACTCAACTTCTCATTTCATTAATCCATCTCTGTTAAATAATAAGGCTTGGAGCAGTCCATTGCAGGTTCTGAACTCCTAGAAAAATACCCGTTTCAGGTTCTCGTTAACCAAAACGAATATTCTTTCCATTGACTTACTCAATCGTCCTCCATTTCAACTTGTAGAATACTACCCCAATTATATAAAATACTGTTTGCTTTTAATAAGGTTTCTTTCAATTAAAACGTTGTGATTGCAGTTGTTAATTATTACCACATTGTATCAGCTAGGCACTAATTAATTAACGGAGACCTAGGATATAAATTACGCTGCTAAAATATGAGATTTAATACAATCAATGCCAAGAGTCTGTACTGCGGTTAATGATGTACTTATTGTACTTACTGTCTGACGATATCTAGACGTACAATTTATTATTTATTATCATAATGTTCCTAACAAAATCGGAATCTTTAAATTGTTCTCTGGTTGTACAGTACAGTACGGTTGAAGTTCATTTACACGTCATGATACAAAAAGTTCGATTTTCCGTTGCAATAATATTATGACAATGACAAGTGTCAACCTAAGCGATAATTAGATCTCACAGAAACTTTTGTCAAAACTTGTAGACCACTTCCTTGGCGAACCGTACCTGATTATACTGTAGGTACTTAAATTAAGCAGATCTTTATTCCATTATCACCTGAGATGAAATAAACCTGAGGGCTTATTGTCTAAGGCACTTGCAATCCAAACCGGCTTCAAAGTGGAGCAATTGTTTTCATTTTGTATGCAGACAAGCCTTCGATTTTCAAAATGAAAGCGATCGTGATTGCGAGTGCGTTAGACAATAAGACCTCTGGTTGTGGAGTTTAACCACCAGCAAGAAACGGACATCCTGATTTTCACATTGTACCTAATGCATGCCGAGTATAGTGCCTTGAGGAACCCCAGCTTGAGATCTCGTTTTTCTTTCTTTCTTCAGTACTTGTTATATCGTCTCCATATATCAAAGGGGTAGTTAATTGTTCTACTCGTTGTCCAAGCCAGTTCCCTGGCCGGGGGGAGGGGGAGGTGTGGTGGGGGGCGTTCCCATAAGGCACGTCGTTAGCGGACGCAGCCGCCGGAACGATGAGGAAGTCGGCGCTTAGTTGTAGCCACTGACAACGGAGTGAAGGGGACTTTAAACAAAGATAAGTATAAAATACACCAGAAGAACAACTCATTCGAATTCACCTAGTCAAAAACGAAGCTCTAGGTTTGCACTATTTGTCCTATTCATGTAAAATTTAATTGTTAAGTAGGATTTTGCTTGGTATTTAAAAGTAAGTAAATTATTTTATTTTAGTACTAAATTGGTGGTATAATTATATGGGGAACACCTTGAAATATTTGTCAGACTTTTTTTCTGAAAGCTATTTTATCTTGAAGCTTTTTTATATACAATTCGTAGTTTAATAACTTTACATGGGGAAGCAATATCCAAAAATAAAGTCTTAAATAAAAATGTAGGTAGTCCACAAATGACGCAACTGTGGAACGTCAAATTGACTGGCGAGACGAAGGTGTTGTTGTGGATTAAAGATATTGCCTATAAAAAAAATCCGGATTTCAATCAATTTAACATTATGACTATCCTCAGAATGATATAGCGTACCTCTTTATATGATTAGACTTATAAATAAACAATCAATACATATCAAGGGACAATGTCACACCAATCACACATGAAAAATATCCATGACTTTGGAACAAATATTCGCGCTCATCACAAAAATATCTGCCCTTACTGGGATTTGAACCCAGGATCGCTAGCTTCATAGGCAACCCCTCTATCAACTAGGCGAACGCGTCGTCTTCTTTTCTGTCTGTCTTTACCTCCACGTCCGCTCAACTCGTGTGTCAGCGCGTCACGCGGCGCGCTCCGCTTGATGCCCGGAGGACCAGCGACTTCCGAGGCTTACCGCACCATGACTCCTCGCTCCCTCCTGCTTGCCTCACGCCTTTAAGAAGCGTGAGCTTTAAGAACATGGACATATTTGTGACCCTGCCTACGAAGCTAGCGGTCCTGGATTCAAACCTCGGTAAGGGTAGATATTTGTCTGACGAGCGCGAATATTTGTTCCAGAGTCATGGATGTTTTCTATGTATTTAAGTGTATGTTTTTCTATATTAGTATTTATGTCGTTGTCTAGTACCCATAGTACAAGCCTAGAGCTTAGTTTGGGACTAGGACAATTGGTGTGGCATTGTCCCCTGGTGTTTTTTTTTCCTTTCGTTCTTTCCAGATAATTTATTATGGCAAGGAGAAAGCAAAAGGAGTTAGAAAGAGACTTCCGCTTGTAATTTGTAACTTGTAGCTTCGTGAAACGGGCCTCTGGTAACCTGTGTACTCGATTGCCTTCTGCAATAAAAAAAGAGGAGGAATCTCCAAGGATGATGTATTTTTTACCTTCTCTCGTATGATGTGAGGACATTTTGCTAGTAGGTTGTGGTTAACAATGACGTGTAGTAGACAGGTCCAATTCTGCTATAAACGTAATTATACCGTGTGTATATCACAACGCCTTGTCCTGTCGAGAAATTGAATTAAAATAATTAGTCAGGACCTTTTAAAAACATTGTAATAAACTAGCTTCTGCATACCCGCGACTCCGTCCGCGTAGTTTTCGATTATAATTTTTCCCTCGATTTTTTTTAAAGTTTCCAGGTATCTAAGCTAAGGTAAGTACTAAGTATCCAGGGTATAAGCTATCTCCATTCCAAATTTCAAATCCATCTAGACGTTGCAGCGTGAAGGAGTAACAAGTAAACACACAAACTTTCTCATTTATAATGTTAGTAGGATTTACATACGTACATACTCCAGACAACGGCGAAACAAAATAGTATTTTATGTAACGTTACAGTTTTGCAGACTATTTTTTAAGAAAAATATGTAATTATGTACAGTTGCATACATTACTTTATCTACACACATATTATAGTCTACCCGAAGACATCCGATCAGAACCTAATTTACACAAATTTAAAAGGCTGCTTAAAAAACATCTACTTCATTTATTATAAAATAAATTATAAAATAAATATAAATAAAGCTAGTATTAAGGAACCAAATTGTTACTATTAAGTTTAAAAGGACTCAGCTGCAGTCAAACTGTTGTGACAGTTTTGCAGACTATTTTTTAAGAAAAATATGTAATTTTTTTGGTTAATAAATAAACAATAATAATAATAATAATATAAGTACTCTAAGATGCGTTCAGTAGGCGGCAAAACAAACAGATGGCGGCAAAGCTAATGTGTGTCACGAATATGGATGTTTTTTTTTAAATCATAGACATACTAACAAAGTCCCTATTCTAATGTCATTCGAAATCAAAATGGAGTACGACACTTTACTTAAATAAAATATACCAAGTCGACGTTTAATTGATACTAGAATTGGCCCCCTGTTTGAATTGAGTTGGTTTTGGAAGATGTTCCAAATTTGAACAACATTACTTTATCAAAAGTTGTATCGTAATTTTAACTTTTCATTACAGCTACAGATAAGAAAACATGTCATAGTAAAATTGTATCTTGTAATGCTGGTCAATTGTCTACGGATTCTGAACGCATTATAGAGGACTTATGATATGAGTGTAGATAAAGGAGTGTTTGATCTCTTTGTCAGTATGTTTATTTGTTTCCTCGTAGCTACTAGACGACCAATAAATTTCGGCAATTGAGGTATTGTTGTCTTCGTCTTGCTGTTTTAGCATAGGTTTTAGTGTTCCGCGTATCATAGACTGTGACATCAAGTTCGTAAAATTCTGAGTGTAAAACGTTTTATTCCATAGATTTCACAAATGCAATATTTATACATAAAAATATAACATTTCTATGTGGCAAATAAAAGCATGAAATGCGACGGGAATGATTTTCATTTAACTTATAGGTATTGCTTTTGATGTTTTCCCATAATGTCAACATTTTGATAGCTCTTATTTACTTGACAATAATGGTAGCCGAGTTAAAAACAATACCAATCAATATTGCAATATTTTTTTACCGTGTAGAATCTCAGCTCTGCATTAATGTGGAACGGGGTTTTTTAACTTGGCCTGGGTTTTACCCGGCCTTCCGATGGAAGAAGGTAAGTTTTGGACCTAAAATCCTGTATGTGCTTGTTTATGGTTATTTATCCCTTTGTAGAGATTGAACGGAAAGTCATATTTCAACAAACGAGGTGTCGAGAGATTCGTTGCAGGGTCGCAACTCAAAATTGAAAAAAAAGGCAAAATAGTTTGTGGTGTATAATTAAAGACGACAGCATCAAAATACGACTTGTTTTTTTTTTAATTTGGTCTAATTTTGCGTTTAAGGAATAAACATTCCACATGTTACCTACTCCTCAAGAACGAATTTGAACTCGAAGATGGTTGACTGCAGACACCTTTGCAGCGACCTCGCGAGGGTGCTGTTATCGTCGGCGTGTGCGCAGCACGTGGACGCTAGGGATGGAGTGGTCGATAAATAATATCGATTATTTGTAATCGATAGATTTCCGACGACGTATGTCATTGATTTTATGTTGAGTCTAGGATTACCAAAGGGGCTAAGTACCTCATGCCTTATTATGTTTTAATAAAATTACCGGTTTTATGTTTATAAAAATGGTTCTTGAGACCAGAGGCAGAATGGACGATGTTCAGTTTTAAATATTTATTATTTAGTAAAAACGTTAAAAACGCTGGGGCAAATATTATGAAATAAAATAATTACTTACCGTGCGAGAAAATAAAAGAATATTCAATGGATAATAACTCTCATAATAAAATATTTGCTCGCTATAGGTCTGAACAGTATTCGCACGATAGAAAATAAGTGTTTCACCATAAGTGCCTACTTATATAGTTTTTAATACTCAGTATGTACAAAAATTGGTATACAATATTAATTTCGTTACGTATCGATAGGTCTACTCTGGCAAGGTATTTTAATAATTTTAATTACTATAGGAACAGGATAGAAATCATAGGATAGGACCAGGAAGACCGAGAACCACGCAATTAGAAATTACAACAGATATCGAAATACAGAAATGACCAGGCCTACATAACCCCATAAAAAGTACCCTCATGTTGCTAATAAGAACATCACTAACACTTATCAAGGGTCGGGGGTAAGCAAACACGGGGGGAGGGGCAACCTTGGTGCGCGTGCGCAGCTGCCCAGTGATCACCTGCTCCCCGGCCATATTGCAAAGTACGCGAAACTATTCTTATTAACGATTTCGGCGTCAAAAATGTTGTTGGCATTTACTGTTTCTGTCAATATTACTTGTCAAATTTAATTCGTCTGGTGCATGTGTTAAATACCTACTTACTTAGTAACTTTATAATTCTTATAAGAACGAAAAATTACTAAAAATTACTAATGAAAATTAATTATACAAAATAAAACTAGTTTATAACACTGGCTGGTTATATAAACCAAAGCCTTATAAAAAACGATTTAATAAAAAACTTAACCACGTGGCACTGCGTGGCGCGAAAACGAACGCTTTGCAATCAATTGCCTTAGACAAAACATCATCTTCAGTACATTAATAAACTTATTACTGGCCATTAACAAATCAATGGATTGAAGTTCACTGCACTTACAAAAGGCGGGAAAGTTTTTAAATTGATCGTTCCATTTAAATCTTGACAGCGTTCGTATTTTGAAATTCAATCGGGCAATTACACTTTCGATTTTGGCGGGGAATGAAGCGGATATTTGTTTTGTTTTTTAAAACGATAAGTAAATGTCAAGTGTTTTTTTTTAAGGCAAGGGCGGTCTAGCGCTGTAGGCATTTGCAAGGCATTAATATGGATGAACACATACCGTAAATTTCTGTGCAGTTGCACGTATGTACTACCTATCTATTACTAATAAACTATTGCAAAAGGTATCGGCTTTAGCGTAAAAAAAGTAAGTTAACTGCTCATTATGTTCTATTATTAGAAAATGAATAAAAGGCTCCGATAAAGGAGTTGGCGTGCATCTATAAACTAGAATAAATGGGTTGAGTGTACACTGAATTTCGCTTTGGTAGTTGATCTATTTATGTGATCTGAATAAATTAAATAAATAACTTCAGAATACGCGCACACAGTCACACATACAACATGAGTAAAATCCTAACATCAGTATTAGCAATTTGTGTGAGGATTTGTTTTTGTTTTATAACAATAGATAAAAACCGATTCCTCTTAATTTTAAAGCAAATAATATGTTTAAAACGGCCCAGCCGATTTCTATGAAATCTAACCTAACTTTCTTTAAAAATTACTCATTTTTGTTTGAGTCGGGGGCTAAAAAACATTCTACTTGACTCATCCCTTTTTTACAAAAAAACAACATGTCCCGTAAACAAAATATAAAGCCGTTTTAATTTAAAACCAGAAGCAAGTTGATGTTCCAAATCTAAATGTAAAGGTCGAAAACACCTTGCCGACAAAAAACGCAGCTAATGCAAAAGGCAGGTGTACCAACATTAAGGTATCTCGGTTTGGGCCGTCTTATCTCAGAATAAGGCTAGTAAATTAGTTTAACAGAAAAAGTCATATTTAGCATCAGTTTTTTGAAAAGAAACAGAAGTATGTAGTTCCACTTCTAATCTGTGTCATTAGGTTATGTATAAGAGTTCTTAATAGAGTTATTTTTAGAAAAACGAACCTTTCAAGGGCGTTTTTCTTTCAGTGAAGTTTTTTTTTAAGAGTTTAAGTTAAAAAACTAACATGCCTATCCAGGTTTGCTAAAGTCAATGATTTTATAATTATCTTGTCTTCTCATATCCACACGGGTCTTCTCTCTCAACCCTGAAGGATCTTTTATGCAAAACCCTTCTAAAGCATTCAGTTTCCTTACGATTTTTTACCTTTAGTGTAAGAAAATCGGAATCCATCAAAAACACTCAGGTTACCTAAGGTACACGGCGGGTACTGGGCATCGAGCTTGGTACCCTGCGATCACGAGACACCTCAAACAACTAACACCCGTATTCACAAACGTCACTATGAGGTCTCACAGTGCTCACGAACGCACAGGATGGTTCAAATCGTCTTATAAACAAAAGGTCAGTCAAAAAGGACCAATCACAAAGCTTTATTGAACGCAGTGCGTTTACTCAGTGAAGGGTCCCTGGTATCAGCCACTGACACTGTGATAACCTACTTCATTCATTCATTTCAACACCAAGACGAGGTCATGGTCATTCGCGTTTCCCGTAATTTCGCTATGAAAAATGTGTACGACTATTTTAGGCCGGCATTTCCGGCACATCCGACGAAATTCTAAATTTATGTTCAGGAAAATTTATTAATAGCTGAGTCACGGGCGAATATAGCGCATTCATATTTGTAATTCAGTCTAGTAACCTTGTCCGAAATACGCGACAAATACTAGTACACTAGTGAGTTTATTCTGTTGCACTACTAAGTAGGGATAGGGTTACGATCCGTCCAGATTAGTCCGGACATATCTGGACTTTTAGACCCTAGTCCGGACTTTGCCCGGCTCTTTAATTTGTCCGGATTTTTTTAATTAGATGGAATGTGAGTAATAAAACTACATATTAAATGCCTGCCATACCACTGTAACTATGTCAGTAATGTTTCCATTCTGTCACAAAAAGTCCGGACTTTTTTCGAAATGTCCGGCTTTTTGTCAGGACTTTTTGTAGGGGAGGTAGGGGACCATTGGGCAGCCGGGAGGTTCGGGCACTACATTATAAGATAGGTACCTCCCATACACATTGTTATAAGTGATGCTGAGTTGTCCTTGATGCAACATCCAGCTAGATAAACTTTACAATTCATGGGAAAAAATCTCGTTGTTATTGACGACGTTGACGACGCGCTGGCATAGTTGGTAGTGACTCTGCTTACGAAGCTAGCGGTCCTGGGTTCAAATCCCGGTAAGGGCAGGGCAGATATTTGTGTGATTAACGCGGATATTTGTTACTGAGTCATGGATGTTTTCTATGTATTTAATTATATTTCTCTATGTAAGTATTTATATCGTTGTCTAGTACCCATAGTACAAGCCTAGTGCTTAGTTTGGGACTAGGTCAATTTGGTGTGACATTGTCCCCTGATATTTATTTGTTTTATTATTTATTTATTGTACTATCTAGACTGACATTTTCTTATTAAAAACTTCCTTTGTAGCGAAGCATGTAGCACCATAATTAACCGCATGAGCTGCTGTTCCATTTTCAAGCTAAATTACCGTTAACATTACATGACAATCGTTTGCTTACCTTGTAAGAAAACTACCCCTTTTTGCTCAAGGGTTTAAAAGGCAGATGCCAAGACGATGCAGATGGCAGGATTAATGATCAGATTTACCCTTTGCTTGTTATTTTTTAATTCTTTGTTGTTTAATACGGTAGCTCAATGTAAGAAGCACGTAGGTATGTTTATTGTTACTAGTGTTTAGAGGGTTTGTAAAAATAAATCTACTTGGGAACTTGGCCGCTTTTCAAAGCATTATGTCTATTTTATCTAGAAGTTAAATAAATAAATAGGTACGTACTTATGTATCTCACGCCTTCATTCCCAGAGTGGGGTAGGCAGAGCTACAGAATTACCAACTCCAAAAAATTGTTGATAATTCTGTAACCACATTTTGCACAATTAGGCTAGGTAGTAATTAATTATTAAAAAATATATAAACACACAGTCGTATACCTTCAAACAAAGTGATAGAGCCTCATTACCACCATTGTATAAGTATTTCATTTTTGCATCGATATTTTATTTGTAAACGCAAAAAATCTTAGGATGTCTATGCCACTTTGTTAAAATGCCAAATGTTTTTAAAAACAAGATGGATTAATAAATAGTGGCTAATGAGCCAGGTTAGCAATAAACGAGACACATTTATAACACGGCAAGTTAAATAAAAGTTATAACCAAGTCTAAGCAACAAAAAAGCTTATTAAGAAATATGTACCTGTTTGTACGTTTATTGTAATTAATTAACGTCTTATGTAATTAAATGTCAAGTGTGCAGCCTTATATGTGTTTTAAAACAGATGACAATAGTTTATCTTACACGCGAATCTCCTTCGCAATGAAGAGTTAAATTCCTCATTAATTATTCTTAAGTAATTAATTATATCACAAATATTTGAATTTCTTGGTCCAAAACTCAAGCCTAAAATCTAAATCATTGATAGAAAAACATTTAAACTAACAAATTTACCGATATTCACGTAAGAGCGCGGCCATGTTAAATTATTGTAAACACTCTTTTTTTTAAAGCGTGGATAGCGTGACATAACATGACATAATAGGCTTATAAACATCTAATTGTCTTGAGATGAAAACGTCCACAATACCTCACAGACTATTCAGTAAAAACAATAAATTCATAACAAACTACTTTATACAACCAAAAACACTAGTAAGAAACTAATAAAAGGGCAGCATGCATTGCCGAATATCAATTAGTGACAGCACTATAACATACCACAAATTAATACAACTTTAGATACTTATAATAAACCCTATTACAACTGATTACGGTAGTTAAAGTTAGCATTATAAAGGTTGTAAAAACATGCGCGTGCTCCGAAACCGCACCTGTCCGTAACGGGACCTCTTAGTTCCGTACATAAACAAGATGCATGTGTGGTTAAAGATTACAAACACTCCGGAGACTATTTTAAATTAAAGTTATATAGCTTGGCGCTGAATGTAATCCCAACCCATCCCAATCCATACTAATATTATAAATGTGAAAGTGTCTGTCTGTCTGTCTGTCTGTTACCTCTTCACGCTTAAACCGCTGAACCGATTTAGATGAAATTTGGTATGGAGATAGCTTGAGTCCCGGGGAAGGACATAGGCTACTTTTTATCCCGGAAAATTAGACAGATCCCGAGGGAGCAGCGATAAACGACTTCTACGCGGACGGAGTCGCGGGCAAAAGCTAGTAATATTATAAATGCGAAAGTTTGTGTGTGTGTGTTAGTTTGTATATTCCCTTTCCATGTTTCGTTTCCCTTTGTATGTTCCTAGATCCAGCGGTTTCGACTGTGCGTTGATCGACCAGCCAGTCAGTTGCTTCTTTCAGGGTTTGTAGCAGCAACCAGGGGTGTTATTCTCTTAAAAACGGCGCTCGTCCCGTTGAACGAGTGAACAAGTAAACCCGCCACACCGGCGAGTTTAAGTAGTCACGTCAGAGCGCACAAAACACATTTAGCGCGTGCATTCTCAATTAGGCAGCCTTATACGTTCGATCTTATCGACAGAAGGGCCCTTCTAAATGTTGACGAAGATTTTGCTGACGATGAACGATTGCAGAAGATGCCTATTCACCCTAGCTTAAAGAGTAAGAGTAGAGTAGAGTTTTCTGCAATTAAGAGTACTTACTTAGGTACTTACTTTAACATTATAATCTATGAAACTACTGGACTGATTATGAAAATCTTTCGCTAATGGAATGCTGCATTATTACTGACTTATTAGTTATTAGAAATTATTTCACTTCTCTTTTCAACAAAAACTAATAAGCCACAAAACTCGCGATCAAAAGCTACTCATAAATAATTCACGATGTAACTGTTGAGCGCAAGCGCACCTTGTCACCGCGGGCTTGCACTTCTCTACCCAAATTGCTGCGCAGACGCAGTAAATTACGCTTGCGTTCGACATTCATGGCCAGCGACTCCCCTGGCGTACTCCAATCACATATAACGTCTATTTATTGGCATTCAATGTGAAACATATTCGATACCTCTGTTATACATACAAAGCCGAGTCGGTTTTCATGTTCTTGGTTCAGAAAATAATGTTAAATATACAAGTGCAGTGTCTGCTGGTCTTTTTAGTTGGCATTTTCAATTAAGTATGTCATAAAAACGGGTGCTAAGGCGATGTAACTACACTAAAAAGTAAGTACCTTTTTATGTTTTTCAACGATGGGTATGATTTACATGCTTTATAGAATTTAACGATATGTATGCCATATTAAAATATATATTACTATTTACACAACAAAAACATATGTTCATTTAAAATGGAACGGTTTCTATAATAAGTTACGCAAACCCTTGAGTGGTTTATGAGGTGTTTATTTAAATGTCAATATAATAGTATATTTCTTGTACTTGTTGTACAACAAAAAAACACTGCGTCATATGCCAGTCACATCCACATCGTAACTGTAGTATTAAAATTTAAACTAAAATGTTCATTATATGGTGTGTCGTTAATGTCATTATGTCACTTTTTTAAATCTTTTATATTTATAAAATAGTTGATTACCAAACGTCAGGTAAATTATTTTAATAACTTCATCAATGTACCAGCTTTTAATCAGCAGTCCCATTAATTAAAACCTTAATTACCATTCCACCATGGCCAGGATTATTTAACACCGTGAGGGCATATATCTTGAGGCAACCATTTGACATTTATTATATCATTTTTTCACCAATAAAAGTCAACAGGCTCTATATTCCAGAATTAATTCAATTCGTTTAGTATGCGATCTTTGTTTTAATATTATTTAATATTATTTACATTTTAATTGTGTTGCACTGTATGCGCGCACGCATCTTCACCTGCCGCTATTGCGCGGGACATTCCTTAAATTAATAATTAATAGCGTCTAGTTTGAAGCGGCTATCAATACAAATGATCAAAACAATAGCAATTGAAAGTGTAATTTGTCATAACAATAACATTTTTAAAATAGTAGTATTTCACTCACATTGTGTTTTAATATATTACTTTGTCACTTTCATTTTGTTCACATATTTTTATATTTTAAAAAGCTACAAGGTAAAAAAAAACTCATTGAAATTTCTTGTTTCGCGTGTCTGCAAAATATTTGTTCAAATTTTCATTTTCATTAAAAAAAACATCTGAATTTTGAATTAGCGCATTGTTTGTTAGTAATTTAATTTACCTATACTTCCATAAAATTCATCAAATAGACTTTTCCCGAATATTTTAAGTTGTGCAAGCAATATAAGTAGTATAGTATTTTAAGTTTAGTATTAATGTTGGTTCTTTCTCAACTATCTTATACTCTTATACATACATAATACATACACGCATCTTTAGAATTTTAGTGACCTAATTCGCAAATGTTGGATTTCGAGTTAGGTCTCTATATTAATAAATATACTCGTATGTCTCGAAGTCGATAGCTGAAATGTTGAATTAGGTCACTATAAAACTAAAGGTGCTATATATACCTTCACGCTTATAATCCCAGAGTGGGGTAGGCAGAGCTCTGCTGCAGAATGACCAACAACTAGCCAACTACAACTATTACTCTTATGCTTGTTAATATTACGGGCATTCTTAAACTTAGTAAATGTGTGTTATTATTTAATGTAAAGTACGTAACCAAATCATTGGTAAATTTGTCCCATTAACATAGCACATGAACTTGTAGGTCAACAACCAACTATGTAGTACACAGCTGATATACTTACAATTGTAAATAAATAATGCATAATAAAAGTTTTCTAAAACCATTTACCATTACAGGATTGCTATAACACAAACCTAGCAAAAATGCATTTCTTACATATTTGCGGGCATATTAAACAGTTTGGAACGAAAATTGGACCCCGTGATACGTTACCAGTTAATTCATTATCACACCCAATCAAAATAAGGTCAACCTTCCGCCAATCAAAGTACTTCATCACCCCAAAATTTCAGGCCATCACCCGCATGGCTCCTGTTTACTTCCCTGTCCTTCCGTCAAGACTCATGATGCAGCTACCTTGGGTGGTCCCACGTGCTATCAGCCTCCTTTTGATACTTCCGGGATAATATTTGTGACATTGCTGTGATCGAAGGGTAGATATTACTAAGTGGCAAGTGGAGTTTTTTATTTATGGTCGAGTAGATAAGCAATGAGGAGAACTTTAATTTGATCAGGATGATGGAATATTGTCGAAAATGCATACCGTAAAATGTGCCTACTTTGCTCCCACATGGGTAACTATGCTCCATAGTAACTATTTCGTTTGTTACTTGTAAGTTAAGGTTGATGACAAATTTTCTAAAAAGAATCGATGTATACATCTAGCCACGCAGTGAATGAAAGCAATAGAATGATTTACAATACAGATTACCTCAATATAACCATGGAGCATAATTACCCGTGGGGGAGCAAAGTAGGCACATTTTACGGTAATGCTAAGCAGTTATTGTAACATCTAATCTAATTTTGATATTTTATTATTTATTATTATATACTAGCAGGGGGTCGATTTTTGACTTTCGAGCGCTCGAAAGTTTCACTCGAAAGTGAGCAAAATCGCGCTCGGAAGTCAAAAATCGGCCCCCAGCTCTTTGAGCTGGTGCGAGTATATCACTGCACTTGTGTCTATTTTTAAAGGAGTTCACTGAGGGTGCACTAATAACAGTTTCTGGTAAAATGTTCCACAGTTTCACCACGCGATTTGACAAGAACTGTCTCCTAGGCTTGTTAGCACACAGCTTAGAGACTTGACTGGTTTCATGGAGTGCCTTCTTAACCTTGTGTCCTGGCTTAATGTGTACATGTTTATCAGATTAGCAATGTTATAGTGTCCATTCAATATTTTGTATGTCTCGATAAGATCCCCTCGTTTTCTTCTCTCCTCCAATGTTGTCAAATTTAGTTCCAATAGGCGTTCTTCATAGGGTCTATCTTTCATTACAGCGACCATTTTAGTTGCTCTTCGCTGGACTTTCTCCAGTAATTCAATAGTAATATATAATTGTTTGTTTTATTTTGAAGTCTAAGCGTTGATCATCGTTTGGAGTTAAAACATGCTGTTGAAGAGTTGTAGAAACATTGGTAAACAAATTACAATTGGATAAAATCGTTGACAATGTTTGTTAGAAGACAAAACAATAACACAAATACTGAGGAAAAATATTTTTAAATGGCACAAACTACTTTATAATGGAAACAAGACGCTTTGTCCTCACTTTCTAGTAAGTCCTCATTGCTGTAGTTATTTTATAATCTTAACAAATTACAGCAGGACGCGCTAATATCCGCAAAACTCAAATCTTTAGCCCAGCCATCTGCTAAACGCCGCCAAAAATACTCATTCCAGAAATCACGCGCGACTAATTCCGTTTTTTCACCCAAAGGTGCAATATGACGGACAACTTGTGCCCGCATGCAGTTTTTTTCAAACAAGCACGTGCTCCTTTTTTGTACGGCTTCCTTGTGCCGGTGCAATACATCTGTCGCGGCAAGCTGTGGTTTTCGGATAAACTTTACCAATTCAAAAACAACCATTCACCTTCACAAGCCTTGGAAATCGAATACTTTCAAACCCGGTCGGGTAACATAATTTGCAACATGATGCTGGCTGTTTTGGTACCTGCCGCTTGCATCTGGTGCTTTCCTTGTGTTTCGAATATTTAAAAATAGAACGCGAATGTTGTTCTGAGATGGCTGCTTGCAGATGTCTTTGAGAAATTCTTGAAATTCTGGCCAGTATGCTAAGCAAAATGAGGTTGCTATACGAAGCATTGAATCGAGACAATTTCAAAGAGATTTATAAAGGAAATACCGCTGCTTAACTTAATTTATAATGCACAAATATTTCTATAGGTTTAATAATATAACATTTTTCTGTAAATCTAAGAAACCTTTGTGCTACCACAAAGCACCCAACAGACTATTAACTACCAAAAGAAACCACCCTTACGTATTCCCCCATTATTTTTTAAGACGCATCCTGCAATTCAAGAGATCACCCGAAATCGATATGATCTTGGGTCAACAATCGATTGTTGTGGTTTTGGACCCTTCGTTTTGTGAATTGATGGAGAATCGATTCAAAAAGGAACTTAATGAGATGTAATGAAAGCGGTACGATAAGCGATACGTTATATCGATTAGGTTAGACAACCAGGTATGTAGTGTAGGAGTTAGTTAAGTTTAAGGTACGAATAATGTCCACTTCGCAAAATCAGCACAATCTTGATAAAACAAACAATCCTATTTCGTATAATGCAGGTGCCGTTTAATGATTCTCTACCATTCTGGAATTGTTTAACACATTCATGCAACACAAATAGTAGTTGTATGTTTTCAAAACCCAGAGGCACGAACATATGTACACAGCGTTGAGATTTAAACAGATTAATTATGCACGTATGGTAAAAATACACACTAAGTTTGGTTCTGGCATGTATAATGTGACGCCAATTCTGTAGGCATTGGCTTCGAGCTTAAGCAAAAGATGAGCGTGTTCAAAAATGTTCATCGTCTAAGAGCCCTTGCAGTATTGTTTATGAAGCAAATTGCATATTATTTTGAATGCTGAACACTGATTTTGTAAAAGAACTATGAATGTAGTGATTTTTAATGCAATCTGTTCTATTATTATGTAAATACAACCGTTACTGCTGTACATATAAGTCCATATCCATTTCAAATGTCCCACAGAGTCCCGAAAACAAATACTTTGCGGTTCTTTTCTTCGTCAATTTCCAAGATTAGATCTTTATTGCGAAAGACATAAGACGTTAAATTGGTTTAGAATGTAGTTTTGAACTGCATTTACATTTGTAATGGCATTTTAATAGAGTGAACGAAATTCGTCCTTGCATTGTCCCATTGTATAGTGATCTATTCACTATGATTTTGCGATGGAAATACCGTACGGGTCTTATTCTTGGCCATAATACGTTTCTTATAGGCTTGTTGTCACCTGGATCTTTTGAAACTTAAGATGGGTTAAAAAAGTACCTACAAGACCGAACAAAATTATCGAGACCAAAGTTAAAATTAATAATTAAAGGTTAAACGCTATAATTTTAAATAGTCGTCATGTTAATCAGAGATACTCAAGCATCAAATTTTAAAATAAAATTAAACAATTATAAAATTTATCATAACATTATACACCCTACTTAAAAAAAAATCTTATATACTCACTGGTTATTTGATTCCTTGACCCTTCTTCGATTTCAAGACACCTGGTACTAATTAAAAAATGCAATGTATTTTAATTCAATTCAATCTGTTCATAATTAAACCTAGTTTCCTTAAATATTACGCAAAGCAGTTCCTAGCCTGTTTCTGTTTCAAGCTGAAAATTGGAAATGCCATACCTTTCCCTAGATATTTATTAAACAAATAAATATCAGCAGACAATCTCACACAAATTGACCTTAAAAGTCTTAAAAGCTCTTAGTCTGTACTTTAGGCAGCCAATAACGATATACATCCACATATAGATAAATATAGACTTAGGGCTGATTTTTCAATCCCCAGATAAAACTATCCGTCAGTTAAATGTATTACTATCCTTTTCTGAAGTCATATGAAAGAAAAGGACGGAGCTAAAATTTACCTTCCGGATAGCTTTATCTGGGGATTGAAAAATCAGCCTATGGGTTTGTTACAGCCCTTAAATAATTAGATAACATCCAAAAACTCAGAAACAAAGAACCTACTCGCGCTCATCGCACAAATATTAGCTCCCGATGCACTTCTATCTAGGCTTACCGTTTCATTGGTAAATATAATAGAATAGAAACCTTAAACTATTATTTTAAGGTTTCTACTCTATTATTTACAAATACCTTACATGCAGGCTAACATCTATCTAATCTAATATATAAAGTTCTCGTGTCACAGTGTTTGTAACAAAACTCCTCCAAAACGGCTTGACCGATTCTTATGAAATTTTGTGTGTATATTCAGTAGGTCTGTGAATAGGTCGTAAACTATTTTTCATAAGGTTTGTATGAAAAAAATATTACACCCGGGCGACGCCGGGCGCGGACAGCTAGTAATAATATAAAAGTTACAGAACTAAGTACCTATATTTTTAGGTGTAAACCGCGCGGGTCCGTTTTACGTTTTTGAGAAATAAAACACACACATACGTGTATTTTCTAAAATTAACAAATTCTTGAGCATGCCGCCTAGCAGCGGTGTTTGCATTGTTGTGTTCCGATATGGGGTTATTGGCAATGCATTTGCGGTCTTAGTATTTCAGTCTTGAGATTGCAGTCTTAAGAATTTTAATGGGTCTCAGATCCCACTTATCATTAATTGGCCCTGTGTGCTCATGTCCCTTTTATTTGACCTAAAAATAAATAAAACTGAGAACTGAAAAAAAAATTGACGAACTATAGGCAAACTAGCCACGTCCCACAAAAAAAGTTCCGTAAAAGGGGTCATTTCGTGATCCGAGCTGCTAAAACCCCCGTTAACAGCACATTCAATTAAGCATATTAAAATTACCAACTAGCCTGTTATGGGTGTAATGCAACTTGTTAACTCGCCAGCAGTACCTAGTGCCATTCCGTGCTGCGCGGCACTTTTCACACTCGTTACACATAACGATATAACATTATATATCGTTGTTTAACGACCCGGTAAGAGGCACGCGCGATTCGTAACATATTGCTATCAACCGTTAAAAATAACGTTAATTGTTCTGGTGACGAAAACCACTTAGAGATTTGGTTTGATTTTAATAAGGTTGCGTTGGGTAAACGAAATCGCTATCGCATATTCGATTTTGCCTAACAACATAGCGAATATTGCTAGCGGGCCAGGCCAAGTACTTTTTAAATGTAAGATCCAAAACCGCCTGTCTAGCTATATATTATGGTGGGTGTAAGAGATCTTAAGACACTTTTAGGCTAACTCAGGCTAGGTGATTGTATTATGAATGTAAGTCACCAACATTGATGATACAATCACGAAAATTTATTATAAATATAACAAAGACCCGTGTTACTACAATAATTTTGACTTGCTTAAACATTTTTTATGTTAAACGGTCCACCATAGGTCTAAGATGCTGTATTTTTTTTTGCTATAGCATACCTACGTCTTTTTACTACCTTGAATTTAGAACCTGAACCCGCGAGTACATTATTCCAAAAAATAAGTTTAAGCGATTCCGATAGCGATGCGAATTAGGTAACACAACCCTGAAATAGCGGCGTCTCTTGAAGAATTTAATTACAAGTGTTTATTAAAAAAAAACGCCGCAGTTTTGAGGTTTTATCCAAAATACATTTCTGTTTTACGAGAGGAGCCATTAGGTCATTCTTTTCTTTGTCGGCTTGGATGAAACGAATATGATTTTTTCAATCTATTTAGAATTTATACGGAACAATTATTTTTGAAATTCAAAATAGTAGGTCATAATGATATCCATATTAACCTACCGCCAAGCAGCAGTATTTGCATTGTTGTGTTCCCGTGTTGGGATAAGACAACCGGTCAAATTACTAGCATAGAGTCATTCCACCATAGTCCTTTGGGTTGGCAACGCAATTGGGATTGTTCATATTTTTACAATTACTCTAATTCGAAAACCATTTCGAGGAATGGGGTTTTAAAGCCGTTCTGCATTATTCAGTTTTTGAAATATTTATCTATTTCGGATATTTCGACAAAAGTATATTTAACCTTTGTTTGACTTTCGTATTTGGCTTGAAGCCCTCATAGGTAGATATCTTACGGGTTAGGCGAAAACCGCTTGAAATTGTATGTTTTAATACATTATTACAATCACTTTTTATCATTAGATATCATTTAATTGGTGTAATATATTAGAAAATGCCAGCCCAAATTAAAAATAATCATGTCATCCATAAAATGTCTGCTAAATAAATAAAGGGGTCAAATACAAAATTAATGAACTTGGGCTCTTAAAATTACCCATTCTTTCGAATTAGAATGTAAAAACAGTGAGTTATTTTTTTTGGTCTATCCCAATTGCAGTCTTGAAGATGTATTTTTATATGTCTCAGATCCTTCTTGCTTACAACCCTGGATTTTATACCGCATCAGAATTTGAAGGAGACACTCTCACTCAAGGACACTCTTGGATAAAGACTGATCACAGAATACCTCGCATTTTGAAAGTGTTTAGTCTACAGGAATTAAGTAAACATGGATTTATATATACACCTAAATTACCATCCTTCTTGGGCTGTCAGTTAAAAATAGTAAGAATAGAATAAAATAATTAAAAGAGTAAAAAATAAAGAAGTATAAATTTAAGTCTTGGCTAACTTTAAGGAGCTCAGCACGTGTTTGAATTGACCTAATGGAGCCACAAAAAGCATATTGTCACGACATTCAACAATAAAATATATCAATGGACGCCAATCATACTTTTCAGACACTGTCAACATCTATAAATTGCGCCATTTCTTTTTTCAAAATTCGCAAATGCACAAATATATTTTGCTGATGGCCAAATCCCAAACTACAATTTTCACGTACAATCTTCACTTTATTCTTTGACGACTGCGACAATGTCAACGGCAAATATAACGTTGTATTTTCTTTCATTCTATTATGTGCCAGCAACATCGCATGACATTTCAGCCAGGTAAGGAGCACGTGGACTCATGTTCCCACGACCCTTGCGCAAATAAAAAAAAGTTTCTTTCAAGTTAAATTTAAGAAAAAACTTGCAAATTTGACCCGTACACGTGCGTCTTGCCATGGGAATCAGCTGATCGACGTTGCTATTTACGATTGTAGACCTTGCTCTATTGATAAACAGTTGTTTATGCACTGTTACTTCAATATTCGAAAGTTGAAGGAATCTGTGCAAATCTTTGCACGTGTTCTTCAAGAATAGTTAAATTTGAGGATGCGCTCTGATTTTTTTCTTAATCCGTCTTTTTGATCGTTTATAATTCGTGGGAATGCGAAGTAGGTATATTATGTTCAATACTTTGCAACAAATCTAAGTTCAAACCTTTCACAACTAAACAATATACATATACGTACCTGTATGTTTTCGTATAGATATAGTTGCGGTCTTTGGATTTAGCGTGAACCAACACAACAACGAAATTGCTGCACATACGTTACAGTAAAACCTACTACTATATAGAAGTACTTACTCGTAAAATGGGCTAAAACAAAGTGGCGACTGAATGTAATTTTTGCGATTGTGAACTATGTATTATACATATATAACTGCATAAGTACATAAGCAAGGTTTAAGGTTTTTGCTAAGAGCCCAATTGGTTTAGATTTCCGAAAACGGAGAGTTGTGTGAACTCTCCGTTTTCGGAAATCTAAACCAATTGGGCTCTTAGCAAAAATGGTGTTAATAAAATCTCGCTCTAACTGTGCTGGCATTTAGCACCGCCGTGACGAACCGCACCGTTACGGGCCATAGCGGCCTGGAGCCACAGATGCCATACGTATGTAGTGTGTAACTATATGACTCTATGTCATTGAAGTAGTAACTCTACATTAGTCCAGAGGTGCCATTGGTGAAAGCATGCGCCATACGCATGTAGACATAACTCCTTGACACTGTGTCATTGACGTACCATTACATACATACCCTTAGTAGACGTACCATTTGTGGCTACTGTACCCTTTTTGGCCACTTTAGGTCGAAATGACTAGGTATCAAAAAAACTGTAAAATTAAATATAATTTTGATAAATAGTTAAGACTGAAGATAAGAAAAAAATGTGTAATTTCATAATTCTTTACATATTCATTAAAATTTAGAGTGGCCAAAAACGGTGTCAAGATTGCCAAAACCTGTAGTTCTACCCTAACACATAAAGTTAGTATAGTAGTCCAGTGGTACCAAGAGTGGATTTAATCTGTGGTCCTATCAAGTGTCATGAGTACGAATCAAGAGTCATCAATGTTTCTAAAGGATTGTACGGGGTATCTATGCTACTCGGTGAAACTATAATATTTGAAATGTCATCGTATAAATAAATATGAGGGATAATCTCACATAAATTGACTTCAAACAACCCCAAATTAAGCTCTCGTTACTAGACAACGATACACTTACTTATATAGAGAAATACATAGGTACCTTAATACAAACATCCAACACTTAGAAACAAATGCTCGCGGTCATCAAACAAATATGGTTTACCCTTTTAGACCCTCATTTCATAGAAAGTATCACTTCGCAGAATTTTCATTTCATAGAAAACTATTTTCTGCTGAACCCGTGTTGATTTCAGATTATCTTGTGATGGTTACAAGTCTAACCTTACCTTACCTACGTGAATCATATTTAAGATAACCTGAAATCAACACGGATTCGGCAGAAAATAGTTTTCTAGGATATGAACAATCTGCGAAGTAAATTAGTGTCTATAAAACAAGGGGCACCGCACTAATATACATGTCCATATCGGGATTTGAACCCCGGACCGCTAGCTTCATAGGCAGGGTTACTACCGACTAGACGCAAACGACGTATCGTGTATGACACAGTAAAATTTCGATAATGTTCTTAAAATAACCTTTTCACACTATTTCTATGGCAAGAAATCCATTTCTGATCTTCACATTACGTACACTCGCAGAACCCGGTAGAACGTCTTAAAAAGATTAAGCACACAAAGCTGTATTTAGATAAGTGCGCAGGAGCACACTAAACTCAGACAATGCCTACTATTCCTTATCAAGACAGAGACGCGCATACAAACACCCACAAGGTAGAGAGAGAGATAAGACGCCGATGAAGCAGCTGCTCTTCAGGTAGTCTTAAGATTTTGGATCTGCCGGTTTAATAGTTTTTTGTTAAAAAAAGATATTAATAGTGAAGCGTATAAATGGCTGCTTAAAAAAGGAGGTTTTTTACATAAAAGCCTTCTGCAGCTTTGCCTTCATTGTCAAGTTTCCCTAGGGAATCCATTTATCAATACCCTTTACTATTCAAGTAAATATATAACAAGCGGTCGATTAGATATTCGAATGTGGAAAATACTGATCTAGTTCGATAACGGATCACTGAATCAAATAACTGAAATGGAGACATGGAAAGAGAGAAAGAGTGATGGAGAATTCCGGGCGACTAAAGTACTGATAGAAACACCAACCAACACATTTGATGTTGAGAATCAAAACACACTTTTTAGACTAACAACGCTATGCTTTTTTACCGTTTCCCAATTTATTGATGATTTTAACTCGCTTACCTTAAATCAACTTTGTTGTTTATGCTTAATTACTATCGCGTGCATAAATAAAGGCCGAAATGTTAACCATTGCTAACATAACATTATTGAAAAAATTAAGTAATGGAAAAACTGGATTACTATTTTAAGTTAGGTTCTAGAGAAGTAATAAATAATAAATTAATAAAAGAATACATTTCTGTTTATTAATTATATTAGTTTCAAACTTAACTTGATCTTCCAAGAAACGATGAAGAGGAACAAAACACAATTATGGTGATTAATACTGAGAAAGTTACGATTAGAGTTACACCTGGTGCTTTCTACCATCAATGTCGATCAGTACCTAATAGGCGTCATTGTCGTTCCACATTCAACTGAACAAATGAACGCTAAAGAATAAATCATTTGTATCAAGTGTCCAGCCAGCAACAACTCCAACAGCCACTATCAAATGTACGGAAGTTCGAAATTCAAACAGCAGAACCAATCAAAGATAGCGACAGCTGCCGCATCGCGCGTGCTTTGATCGATTCGTCTCTGTGTGCGTTTCCTTAGAGCTTTTTCTATGAGATACGTGTCCCGTGTGTGCGTTAAGATTTGGCAGATGGCACGTGCTATGTTTCTTTTCGTACATCTGTCGCTTCTTGAACCTTTTTTTTCTAGTTTTTTCATAAAATCTCGAGTTTTTGTGATTTTCACCCAGACATATGTCACTAGGATGCAAATATGACGCGTTTAGAAAAAGGTAGGTTTAATTTCTTGATCGCAGTGCATATGGTGTTGAGGAAAAAAATCGTTCGGCACAAGTGCTTTGTTGTAATTGACCATCTGCCAGCACCTTATTGTGGATGTGATAAACATTGATTCTTTAGGCAGTTTGAGTAAAAATACACTTCTTTGTCTGAAAGTGTTTCGAGATTTTTTATCGGGCGGATACAGTTCAGATATTCTTGATGATTTAACTGGAGTCTTCGAATTGGCTGCATACCTACCCATAAAAATGCATTGCACACATGCATTGTTTTGTCTTATTACATTTCCCTGGCTTAATTCTAATGATCATTAAGTAGTAAACACGTACACCCGTTAAAATAAACCAATAAAACATAAAATTTATTTTATCATTCTTTGGAAACTATTAAAATTTAACTCTAAGCGATTCATTACTTACAATAGCAAACTTAATAAGACAATTATCGTTAACAAACCAACAATTGCAAATTTAATGTCCCATTCAATCTCAGATGCACCTCTCGATGAAAGCAATTCCAATTTCGTAACGCGTTATGTAACTGGCTGAATACATATATCTAATTAACCTGCCCAACCGCCTCTTACATTCTCAATTCAAAATCCCTCAAGGTCAGGAACCGGAAGACGCACAATGCGCGGGCGCAGAATCCGCGTCCGCCGGATACGGAACCGCCTGCGCGACGGGATGTGCAAAAACTGCAGGTTGTGCCTGTTTGGTTTGGATGTTGGTGTAATTATGAACATCCTCGCGATTTGTGTGGAGCTTTTGATGCGGTTTCTGGCAAAATGTTATATATTTATTTTAAGGAAACCCTACAGCTACAATAATACAGGTTGATATTATAATATACCATTTCAACAAGAGGTTCGTAAATCAGTTAGCACTTGGTTATTTGTCATTTCCTTATGACTTATGACGTATAAATTATTTGTGTACTTGCTTTTAAAAACTAGGTGAATTAAAAACTAACTTACATAACGTGCGCAAAAAGAACTGGCCAGTAATAGTTGACGCATTGATAAAAAGAATATGACGGCGACATCGCAAGCTCGTCACGAGGAGTCGTTTACATTAAATTCCAATTTTAAAAATGGAATGTTATCGTCTCGGTAATGGCGGCCGGAGCGCACGCGTCCGCCTTATACGGAGATACGAACTGTCGTAAATATTCGACACCTAATTCTTATTGCCAACCTACCACTACCTCGATATTCATAAAATATGAAATGTAGTCATAAAATTAATTAAAAATAAAAGCTGTTCGATATTTAAATATTTGAAACACGAACAGCTTTGAGTTGATGAGTCGCTATGTTTCGTTTTATTTTAATTAAGCGAACGATGACAACAATTTAATAAACATATTTTAATTGTATTTACAAAGGCTGGAAGAGAATGCCACTTGTAGTTTTTTTAAATGTGTTATGCAATTAAAATGCCTTTATTTTATTAATTTAAAAGGTGAGGAGATCCTTACTTACCGTTTTATTTTATTACAGCCTAGGTTGTGTTCTTCCTATTGATAGAAGTACGATATTTTTTCAATTAAAAACATAAAAAAAAATCTGACATTACAGTGGTTACCGCCTCTAATCCGCCGTTAACACTTTCAAGACAATTTTAGCTTTTACTCGTAAACAACCAGAGGGCTTATTGTCTAACGCACTCGCAATCGCAACCGAGTTCAAAGTCGAGCAATTGTTTTAATTTTATATGCAGACAAGCCTTCGATTTTCAAAATGAAAACGATTGTGATTGCGAGTGCGTTAGACAATAAGCCCTCTGGTTCCAATGGAAGCAATAAACATTGTACCTCAGACCATACCTATCTATCCAACAGCTGCCTCAATCAAACTAAATCACAAAATGCTAAAACGGTTGAATCATAAAGTAACCATTGACTGCTATTAGAGTAATAAGAAATTGTTTATGCCTGTACGTGATTGGTCGGAAGTATTTTTTTAAAACGGGATATGACTTGCTTTATTTTTATATTCAGCCAGTACTTTTCATCGGTGGTCAGATCATGGTAGCTCGACCGGGATAAAAGTGTTCCATCTTAACTTAAAAGCATTGTCACTAGCAGGTGGTTTTCAAATCGGCAGGTTAACAGGGTCTCATCCGATATCGTACGTGACAGTTTTACGGTTCATTTCTCACAGTTTACGTGCTGTGATACTTGCACTGCCTGTGGGATTGATCAGTTTTTGCTTTTTAATACGAATAATGTGATTATTTATGCTTGCGGTAGGTTGTAACGCCACTTTAGATATATTCATTTACTTTTTATATATATATACTTGCGTTGTATTCGTTTCATTAGATGGTCATTCTACTAAATTAAAGCCCCAATTTCGTTCTAAAATAATTGTGTTACGGTCAGTCGTAAAAAACCAGACCCGTGTTATGATTTGTATAATGATCAATAACCCTTCGGTCGTGATACTCCGAAAAAATAATGCCTCGTCGTGATTCTACCACTTAATAATCGTAGTAAACCTACTCGGTATATCACGACTCCTTAAAATAAAATGCTCTCAAGAGTTGAGCCAAACGATAGGCTCATTCAAAAAAGGAACGCACTGATTTTTTATCGAAAGCTGCGAACGGCCAGCAGGTGTAATCTACAATGAGGATTTGAAAAAAGAACGTCGAACAGGAGGCCTTTTTCCCACGCCCCTGTTGATGATCATTTTGAGTTTCGAATACGATATTCAAATTTCACATGGTTAAGTAACTTTTTTCAAGTGCTACGTCATTCTTTTTTTAAATTTAGGCGACATAAAATAGTTACGATCGTGTTTATTAATTTTTAAGTAAAATGTTGTGGAAACAACTTTGTTTATACTGTGTGTAATTACGTCTTACTTAGTTTTTTAAGACTTTTTTATGTTTTGATCATATCGTGTGATATAATGACAAGTAATGACATATTTTACGTTCTGTTTTATTTCACTTAGGGATATTAAAGTGAGGCCTCAGTCTCACGCAATGCCGAGCATTACCTGAAATTAAAAAGAAATACTTTATAGGCAAGTTTGACATAGCTCCGCGAATTACTAGCAGACCATAAACAATAAAGTAATGGCCGTTCAGCGGACAAGAGGGAATGTGGACTTTTTTTTTCAAACTATCCAGGTCAGTACATTTTTTTTGACGTGATGTTGTCATACTTTTAGGGCTATTTAAAACTCTAGGTAAAATTATCTGTCAGATAAATTTAAGCTCTATCCTTTTCTTTAATATATCGGAGAAAAGGAGAGTGATACTTTAAATGACATACACTTTTTGTAGTATGTTATTCTCCAAAGCTTGGTTAGGGTCTAGATATGCCTTACGTTGTTACATCAGTGATGTGATAGTGCAATACCGCGTATGTAACAAATTCAATAAGGTGCAAAATACACTTTGGCAAATAAGTCAGTAAGGTGCATTTTGCAACATATTGAATTTGTTACTTACGCGGTATTGGACTATTAGCAGTTTAAAAAAACTCTAACTTTAATAATTGTGTTATGTACCTAATTATTATGATGATCCTTATCAATAGTATGTATGTATGTATGTAAACACTTTATTGTACTAAAAACATAAAATCAAATACAATAATTACAGAGTTGGAATGTACAAAGGCGAACTTATCCCTTTAAGGGATCTCTAATAGTTACACTTAATTAGCTTCATTCTTGCATCTTTAATTATACAAGTATAACATGTATAAAATTTCAAAACATGACCACGCACTGGCCTAGTTGGTAGTGAACCTGCCTACGAAGGTAGCGGTCCTGGGTTCAAATCCTGGTAAGGGCAGATATTTGTGTGATGAGCGCGAATATTTGCTCCTGAGTCTTGGATGTTTTCTATATATTTAAGTATATATTTCTCTATGTAAGTATTTATATCGTTGTCTAGTACCCATAGTACAAGCCTAGAGCTTAGTTTGGGAGTAGGGCAATTGGTGTGACATTGTCCCCTGATATTTATTTATTATTTACATAGGAAGTACAAAGTACTATACTTAAATCAAGTTTTGGTCAAAAAATATCATTTTTGAAACAGCTTTTGTTGCGTACGGTTTTTTTAACGAATCCCACGTAATACTAAAGAAGGCGACTAACTGCAATGTAGTCGTTGAAGCATTATCTACTCTAGTGGTAACCTTATAAATTTAAAATACATAAATGCTTAATGCAAGCGATTACTTATTTCGTGGATCGTAAGTAGGGTCTTGGTGGCATAAGTGGTAATGCGCCTGCATCGGCCCGGAGAGCCAGAGGAGATGTAGGTTCGAATCCTGCCTAAGACCGACGATTTTTTTTCGCTTTAATATAGTTTAAAATGCTTGTACCGACTATGCAGTTTGAACTCTTTATTGAACATAAACAATTACAAGACATGTTCACATCAACATAGATAATGTGCATAGGCGAACTTATCTCATATGGGATCTGTTCCAGTTAACGTTTGAAGTAGAATAAGCAGACAATGCAATAGGATAAACAAATAAACAGAAAATAACAGATAAGTAGTACGTACCTACATCTGAAAGAAATAAATACTTATATATATAAATAAATACTTCAATAGGTACACAGAAAAGATCGAAATGAAAAATATGCAATTTTTTCATTAACCAATTTCATACATTTTATTCATTTAGTGGTTCTTTGTTTATCTATGCTCTCAGTGCGACCGTGAAACACCGTTCGCTATCCAACATCAACTTAAGCTACGGTGTAACAAGCGGCCTACTTGAGCCCTGTCAAAAGCGGAGAAAGAAGCTCTGGCCCTGACATTTGACAGGCGGTATAAGGACAGATGACAAGGTGCTCTATCGCGAACCGAACTGTACAGTTATCAGTAATGCTCAGGCTGCACTGACCGCGAGGCGATCTGAAGCAATAATATATTATCCAATATTGGGCTCAAAAATATCTGACACGCACTTATGGCTCTAGTTTTTTCATTAAAATTAATGTCTATTAGATATATTAGATAGATTTGATTACTTCAGATTATATTTTGACACATTTTGTACGTGGCAAAGGTCCAATATTGACAAATTAATGTCAAATAGCGTTTTGAATATTAGCGAAAAGCATTAATGGGTAGGTTACTAAATACGAGTATCCTATATCGCACCAATCTATTTATAAGGTATTTTATTAGCAAATATAAATAGTACAGCCATCCTTAAATAATAGAATAAACGAAATGAATAAGCAAAATATTAAACTTCCAATAAAAACGTAAAGAGGTTCAGTATTATTTTTAGCTATAACTCAATTCGATACGCATTTTAGCATTTTGTATAGTGCAAGAGGGTTGTAGGTTATAGTTGGATAGACTTACTTATGAGTTTTTTTATTGAGATAAGAGCCGAAGCAATTAGTTTTAACCGAGTAAAAAGCCCCTAATGGCCTTAATTAAAATCTATCGCTTTGTACAGTCGAGTACTTTGATTGTTTAGCGTACGTAATACGTCAATTTGCCGGGTTATACATTTTACACCTGCCATTAGTTGTATCACGCCGGGAAATGTATAACACGGCTATTTTAAGTTTTAAGTCAAACTTCTAAACAATCCATTTCCTGGACCATACATCTGGTACGATGTATTAGTTTTATTTTAATCGCTTATGCTGCGCTCCAGATCGCGTCGCATCTTACTGTGGCTTTAGCCTTACAGATGTTGTTTACGCATCGACGCAATGAAAGGTGGTTTACAACAATACTAGCACGGAGGAAGGCGGTAAATTGTGGGTAATTTGCAATGCAGTTTTGCGTTTAGAATTTTATGATATTACTCTAGGAAAAAGTTTATAGCACGGATCTAGACACATGGCGGTGCACAAACAAGTTCCAAGAAAAAAACCGAAAAGAAAAAAACCGAGCGAGAATGCAGTGTGTATATTTACTTGAACCAATTTAGGGCCTTATTTCCCACCCTCATAATCAGACAACGGAGTTTTTGTGGCAAAATCATTTGACAAGTAGTGATTTTGTAAATCGATAAAATCAGGTACTTATCGATTTAAATAAAGATCGCAATCCGCACCGAGATATTGTTTTATTAAGCTTTATAGTAAAATAGCATATGGGGCTGCATTATTAAAGAATACTTAAATAAAATCAAGAATAATTTATACAATTTGAATATTTTGAATATTGTTCAATAAATTAAATTCATTCCAAGAAGCTAAATCAAATATAACTTGCAGAACCTGTACAATAATTGCAATTTTAAACGGATTCGACTCCCTATGATAAAGAAAAGAAATTAGTAGTACCTACCTGGAAAACCGAGCGCCGCGAATTGAAAACAAATTTTGTCAAAGATGACAACTTGATCAATTTGCCACCCCGTAAACCCACACATCAAAAATTTCATCGAAATCGTAGGAGCCGTTTTCGAGAACGTAATTACAAATAATATATATATATATATATATATATACAAACAATAGGTTTTTAGGGTTCCGTAGCCAAATGGCAAAAAACGGAACCCTTATAGATTCGTCATGTCTGTCCGTCCGTCCGTCTGTCCGTCCGTATGTCACAGCTACTTTTTTCCGTAACTATAAGAGCTATACTATGGAAACTTTGTAAGTAGATGTATTCGGTGAACCGCATTAAGATTTTCATACAAAAATAGAAAAAAAACAATAAATTTTTGGGGTTCCCCATACTTAGAACTGAAACTCAATTTTATTTTTTTCATCAAACCCATTCGTGTGGGGTATCTATGGATAGGTCTTCAAAAATGATATTGAGGTTTCTAATAAAAAAAAAATCTAAACTGAATAGTTTGCGCGAGAGACGCTTTCAAAGTGGAAAAATGTGTGTCCTCCCCCCCGTAACTTCTAAAATAAGGGAATGATAAATGTAAAAATAATATATGATGTACATTACCATGCAAACTTCCACCGAAAATTGGTTTGAACGAGATCTAATAATTAGTTTTTTTTAATACATTTATTTAGATGTATAGTGGTACGGAACCCTACGTGCGCGAGTCCGACTCGCACTTGGCCGGTTTTATTTTCTTGAAGAGTTGACAAAATTGAGTTGCGTTTTGAACAAATAAACAATGTTCTTATTTTTCCTGGTTGTCTTAAACATTTAATACCCTTCAGCGAATAATCTTCCTTCAACATTTTTTTGTGAACTTGTTACTATTAGGATATATCTTTGTGCAATTAACATTGTTAAGGACCTTTTTAATTAAAGCAGTAGTTCTGGCCGAGGTTTGTCATATTTCGTCGATTTCGTGGCCGCCGGCTAGCTGACACCGCGAAAGTGATTTAGTTATGTTAATTTTGAGTTATTTATTGTTATGTATGTTGGTCTGTATGGTAGGTATTTGTAAATATCGGCGTTGTTGCCTGAAAAAAAGTTTATTCTCGTTTATTCAAATTAACTTCTAGAGGACTCCCGCGACTTCGTACGAGTAGACTTAGTTTTCCGCTATTCCCCCTATTTCTTCCCACTGGGGGTCGAGTTTTGGAAAATCCTTTCTTATTGCACCCCTAGACCTCATAGGGAATCGTGCCAAATTTGGAATCTCTAGACCCAGAGGTTTGGGCTGTGCATTGATATGTCAGTAACTTAGTCAGTTTCTTCTATATATTTATATGCATCTCTTTTCACCGACACTACTCGTCATTACCTAGCCCGGCTGACTCTATCTGTCAATTTCGGTGTGACGCGGAGCAAGCGCGCGCGCCGGTCAGCGCGCAGCTGCCCCGTCCCGTTAGCGGGCGCGTGCGCAGCCCTAGGCGCTTTCGTCGGCCTTGGGGGTTCGGTACCCCGGCGAGATGATATTTAACCTTTACGACAACTGTGGGCAAAAACGGTCTGTTTTATACGTGAGTGCTTAAGATGGTTTGTGGATGACAATGAGTATAATCAAGAATTTAATATGGCCTATTTTATTTAATAACTAGCTTTTGCCCGCGACTCTGGCGGTGCAGAACTGACAACTTTTCTGGAGTTGTATATATGTCCGTCTCCGGTCTATTATCTACTGCAGTACTAAATTTCAAGTCGATCGGTTGAGGTGTTGAACCCTGTTAGACGGAACTGACAAACACACACACGTATTTATAATCTAACTAGCTTCTTACCGGGAGTTATTCTGACTATTAAAACGAAAATACAGGTACCGTTAATAATGTTAATATACTAAAATTCTGTTTAAAAAAACACCAGTAAGGGCATATCTCACTTTCAAATGACATTTCACTTTTTTAAAAGACAGACTCAATTTGATTTCATTTCCGGACGATGCAGACATTGAATTTTAGGGCGGAAATTAAATGTCCCGAACGGATTTTAGATAGTGTCTAGAATCATTGTTCGAAACGTGAGTGGAATAATCAATTATATCTATGTAGCTTTTATGTTAGCTTCCTTTTCAACCCCCGGCAAAAGGTAGGGGTGTTATGAGTTCAGATTCAGATGTAAATGTCTGTGTGTCTGCCTTTGCAATCGTACCTCCCAAACGGATACACCGACTTGTCCGTGTTAAATCGGGATAGTTCTGAGCTAGGTTTCATGAAAATCGGTTGGGCCGTTTAAGAGATATCAGCCCTTAAAGGGTTATATTTTAAATAGTTATTATACAGGGTGTCCCATTTAATGGACACGTAACCCTGAAACCGGAGATAGCCCACCCCTAGACCTACCAAACCAGACTAATAATTTTTTTTTCTAATTTTTTTTTGTTTTGGTAATAATTTTCATACGAAACTAACCATCATTATTGGCAATATCTTGAAAACCGTGCAACTTTTACTGAGGTCATGTTAGCCTGGTTTGTTAGGTCGAGGGGTGGGCTATCTCCGGTGTCAGGGTTACGTGTCCATTATGGGACACCCTGTAAATTAACTCAATGAAATCATCGGTACGTTGACAAGTCTTGGGCGTTGCCTTGTTTGTGTGTAGTGGTACTAGTGGTGCAGCCAACACTAAGGATACTAAGAGATACAATACAATACAATACGAAACACTATAATGAACACCACATACACCAAGTAACGGATATACAAGAAAACTAACATATTCAGAATAAAATTGACGTACACACACACAAACACATTCAAAGATGTCTGGCTTTTACTTATGATTGATTCAGTTTACTGATTTACTGTCACTTGACATTGGCGAAATCACTGCGGAATACCGCGGTGGGCCGCCATTAAAAAGAAAAGAAGAAGTCATATATACAGTGTGCTAAAGTAAGAGGCGATTTAACGATTAAAAATATTAAATCGAGCCTTTTTTATTTGGTATTATGTCCTCAAACGAGGACCGGGGGACTCAGGTGGTTATGCCAAAAAAGTATTAGGTTTTATCAACAGATTGGCCAGGATGCTCATGAAAACCATAAAAGAAAGATAGCACACTTTGGGCACGTTTTCTGACACGAGAGGTACGACATACTGCAACTTATAATGATAAGAAAAGTAGCGGGAAGGCGCGGTGCCGGCTGAGGATAGAAATCCTGGTTATGAAACATCCACGAATGGACTGGAGTCACCAGTGCTGCAGAGGTGTTCCGTCTCGCAAAGAACAAGGACAAGTATTCAGAGTTGATGGCCAACCTTCAGGAATTGAAGAGGCATCAGAAGAAGGAGAAGAAAGTGTATGCTTCAAATGCATACACTTTCTTAGGTTTAAAGTGATCTTTCAGTTGACCTTTTCTTGAGCATTAATTTAATATTTTGATTATTCATAGTATCGTATAAGATTCCGTCATGACTGTGACCGGGGATGGAATCGAAGCAGTCATATCAGTTACTAGTACCAATAGCTGTCTGTAAATACCAGGAATGTAAGGAATATAAATTATGAACCAACTATCTTTTCTATTGCACTAATCGAATCAAAACACAGATTAAAAAGTATTTTAGTCCCTCTATTTACAATTTTATTAGACTATCATAAAAGTAAACTTAGCTTACTAGTAAGCGCTAGCGCCATCTAGAATTGAGCTACGTAACCATTGCCGCCGGCATGTGTTTTTCTGATTGAAAAAATGTACAAAAAGTTTATCTATGGCATAACCTGTAAATGCTGCGTTCAATTCTTGTAGAATCCAGATCGCAAAAAATATTACGCATTTAACCCACCATGCAGATCCTGTCTAAGTAAACTCGTTCTTATATCAAAAGTAAAGACCAGGTGGCCCTAATGGACATGCACATAAGTCCTAATGTGACCTTGGTTTTTTTGACATTCCTTTGGCATTTTAGTAAAATAAGCGTGTAATTTGAGGTGTAACTTAACACACGATAACACGTTGAATTTAACAGCTGTCTAAAGATGAGAAGAAATAAACATTTCGAAATTGGCAACATAATCCAATTTTCACCCAAATCTACTTAATGAGATGATTGAAACTCGTTGTTATTGTAGTTCTGTAGCCGACGTCAAGCTCTTTCTTCCGAAGCTAACCTTTTTTTATGGCATAGAGAAGACAAACAACACACAGGCAATGATAAGTGGGATTTGAGATCCATAGACAATTGTAATCTTAAGGCTCCATGCGTTGCCAACCTGAGGACTAAGATAAAATGCCTCTATGTTAGAGTAACTTTCAAACCTTCTTCTTTCTTTCTAGTCTAGCCATTAGTGTTATTAATGTACAACCTATTATTTCTGATTCGTTTATTGATTGATTCGTATTGGAATTTTCGATGTATTATCATAAGAATAGGATATGAATCCGTCACAACAACGAAGAAGAAACTTTCTTATCGGCATAACAAATGATCTCGCCATAATAGAGTTCTCAGAGTATCCTAATGGAAGTTTTGTTGACAATAGAAATGCATAAAAAGGTTCCACTGTGGTGTCAGGGATGTGTGTAAATATCGACACAGTCTAGTACCATTTCGCTTTAATGGTATGTTTGAAGTGACAAACGAAATTAAAAGCGTAAAATGTGTTGATAATTGCTTTGCTAATTTTACTAATAAAATATCTAAATAAACCCGAAATATTTAGTAAATGCATTCTAATTAAAACAAATAATTGATTTTATTTCAATGATTTTTGGTGGAATACATGTCTCTGTATAGTCAGAGAGATAAATTAAGTTAGGTAAGTCAAATGTAAAGTTACTTATACTTAACGAACTTAAAACTATAAGAAAGTAGACAGCCAAAAGTTTAAGCAAGGGTCATAAGTTGTTCCAGCATTTTAGACTAAAATTTATTTAAAAACAGGAATCTTGAACAATCATATTTTATTAATCTCGTATTACATAATAAATGTACGTTACTTGTTTCTCAAAGGAACTTAACACTATAACTCATCAGTTATACCCCCAAATAGGTTTGTTGTCTCTCAGAATAGAATGTAAAAGACGAAACCTCATAAACAAAATATATCCTAAACATATAAACTCCATGATCACTATTTCGCATAATCTGTTAACTTTCGTAAAGTCACAATCACATTTAAACAATGTACCAATTGCGCCATAGACAATCTAAACCGTTTCTCGAACGTTCTCCAGCGTGACCAGAGAGCATGCAGAAGATTTGGCGGCAAGGCTGCGCGCCTAGTATGGCGATCACCTGCGCATGCGACACCTGCCGCGCATCTGACACAGATGCCGAATAGTGCTGTGCTGATTACATATCGATATCGTCGTTTTTAGGTTTACCTTGTTTCTGGATGTGACTTTGCTTACCCAGATTAAGTTTATGTGTTAAATTTAACTGTTCATATTGTTTAAACTAACACGATATTAGAATTAAGGAGTTCTTAACAGCTACTTTGTCTGCACGGCTAGCACATGTTGTCCGATACTTGTTTGTCGCTTGGATCTCCCTTTCTGTCTAGTCTGTAACGGTAGAGACACACTGAGCGACAAGCGAGAAAATACAACTTGTGCTACCCGTGCTGATGGTATATACCATGCTGAATAAGTAACCTTAACGTAGACGCTCCTTTCTGTTGTGTTGGGAGTCACAATAAATAAAGTAAAAAGTCCGAGTCGGTATACCCACTACGCATCTGAACTTTCTGGAGGATATCAACGATACTGTTAGCGCGAATCCTTCTAAGGAACATCCTACTCTGTAAGTAAATTTACGTGCATTTATTATAATTCTTGTACCAAAAATCCGGTATTCAATAAAATAATTCAATATTTTACCCGGCTGAAACCACTTTAGATTAATTAAATACATCCCTTCGTGAACTTTAGATAAATAAACTCACGATTTAAACCGAAATACGGGTAAAATTACCCCGTATGTGCCCGTATAGAATAGATCTCATAAGCATAACTTATCCCTATCGATAACAATGTATCGACACCCGCCATCCCTGCTCCGTACATCTTAAGCGAGTGATGAATGCGCTTTACAGACCACAAAGTGCCCCAATTAATACGCACAATAAAGCGCTGGAAGCGCTGAGCTGCCGCGAACATAACTCTTGCATTCAATACGTCAATAATTGTTCTGTTGTTTATTGCAACTATGTAGAAATAATATAAACGAGTGAACCTGTGAGATATCATATTAGCCCTCACTGATAGCACCCTTCGCTCCCTCTCCATATCGTCATCGTCTTTGAGTTCCTTAGTAAGCCCAGAGGCCCTAATATGGCTGCGTTTATTGCGTGACAAAGTTTGGTTAAGGCATCCGTCACCTTCTGACACGTAAATAAGTACGAGAGTGACGAATGCAGTATGCACATTTGACACGCGATGTAGACGCAGCCATACTACGCCCGCAGATATTTAAATCGGTATACCCTTTTTAAGGAGACCCGGGGGGCTATTGCCTAACACACTGGCAATCGCAATCGTTTTCATTTTGAAATTCGAAGGCGAGTCTGCATACAAAATGAAAACAATTGTTCCACTTTGAAGCCGATTGCGATTGCGAGTGCGTTAGGCAATAGACACGCCACCGTACCACTACACGCTATAATTTTGTACAGATTACGCAATAAAATAATGCAGAAGATGATAAATAAATACAGATCACGTATCATAGCTAACGAAAATCACGTGAGTATTTCGTGCCTAAAAACCCAACGCAGGAAACTCGTCAAAAACACTTGACAAAAAGCGTAATACCCAATAAATATCCGCAAACACCAACCGTCGTCTAATCTTTTATAACTTCCACAAACAGTGTTATCTTCTACCTGTTTCCGATACCGTTTCGCGAGTTTTTAAATAACTATTTACTTGCACTGTAAGTGCTTTTTTGCCCCAAAAGTGGCAAAGAACACCGCTGGCATAACAAAATCCAACAACTCGTTGCGGAGTTTAATCCGTATGTAAATAAGGGAGCTGGGCGCAGAATGTGGTAGATAAAAATGTAACTGGCCATTCAGAATCGAACGATTGCAAACAAACGTTAAGCTTCGGCGATAGATAGTTAAGGTGGTCGATTGTTTGTCTATGGTCATAATATACATAGAGAAGAAAAGTTCAGGATTTCTTGAATAGGTTTATCTAAAATTTGGCACACGCGTAAACTATGCATTATCTTAAATTAGGAGAAACATCATCCTAGCGTGCAAAACGTACTAAAATTAATGAAAATAATCTAAAACTTAGGAGACAAACGTAAGT
The DNA here is from genome assembly GCA_948252455.1 of Acleris cristana. Classification (NCBI taxonomy): domain Eukaryota; kingdom Metazoa; phylum Arthropoda; class Insecta; order Lepidoptera; family Tortricidae; genus Acleris; species Acleris cristana. Next base: position 4,626,679 of record OX411791.1, on the reverse strand, counting down.
TTTCATTTAGGCATTACCTAGTAGTCATAAAATGTTAACAATAACGAAAAAAAACTGTCTTAAACGTTTTCTAGTTTCACAACTGTTTTATTCGGCGGCTTTCAATATTCGAATATCGAACTCACAAACAAACTTGCCGACGTTCCCGAACGTTTTAATTAAGCGTTCTATTTTCAAAAATTAAAAGCAAAGCGAGCGCCGATAGAGATGTCATTTTATTTGGGCAGATGGCTGAATAAAATTTACTGTTATATTGTAAAAGGGAATAAGCGACGGCTTTTTTATTGAACTGGAATGGCTGAGTTTACTTTGCGGTTATAACTTGACGCTTGTTCTCTTTCGGTCTGACACAAATGATATTTGCTAGTGCTAGTTCCGGCAGATCCGTGTCGGTGTGTGTCAACAGTCATTATGCACACATGCATTCGTTTGCTTTGTTGATTCTTGTTTGTTTAACTTTTTAAATTAATTTGGGAACGGTCGCATAGAGGTTTTCGCAGCACATTGTTTTTTCTTGGGTTTCGTTTCTATTGGTGAACAAAATTATTACTGTTGTTAATATTTTTTTTGAAAAAGAAAGCCTTTCATGGACATGTGACCTTTGATATTTTCTTTTAAACGAAATACTTACCTATACGCAAACAAAATCACGACCAAAACCCTAGTTAAATATGAGTAAAAATAACAATTTCCCCCATGCAATAAAAAATTTAATGAATTATTATGTTACTTTAAAGCGATCGCTCAACTTTGACGTTCCGCTAGATCCTTTAGATCCTAATCCTTGAACATTGTTCGGTGCGCATGCGACGCGATAATCGCGACATCTCTTGGGAACTTCACGCACCGCTGCGCTAATTATTTGCGCTAAAACTATAGTGACGGCTGACACGCGAGGTAGTGCGAACTTTTTAGCGATCTTTCATGAGAAGAGTGGGGCCTTCTGGACAGGTATAAAATATATATCTTTTCTTATAAAATTATTATTACTAAAAAACTATTTTAAATGAAATTAATTTAATTAATCTTAAAACGTTTTCTTACAGCGTTGTTACAGGTTCTCCGTGTTCTCGCAATGTCAATGACAGCTCGCCATTTTTAGCACAGAGTTGCCACACCAACTCCCATTATTTCTACCCATTCTACCGACATTTTTTGAACGAAACTAGTAAGAATCAATAATTTAGGTGCTACTAAGTGTCAGTGGAAAATACATATTTAATTAGGTTATAGTCGAAGAAAAGGATTTAAGACTTAAGAGGATTGTGAAGCGACACCTCAATCACGTAGCTGTCAAAAATGTTACATACGAATTTAAGCCCGCTTTACATTTGGCTAAATTCAGTGTGCTGAATGAAAAAGACTCTAAAAAAAGACAAGTGTAAAGGCAGTTAGCATGTTAGTCAAGCTAATTAGACAGCGAGACCTTATCCCCTCCACGCCGCCTGTCTAAATTTAGCACACTGAATTTAGCCAAATGTAAAGCGGGCTTTAGCTCCGGGCGATAACGTTTCCGACCCCCTAAATCAAGTTCAATTTTCACGATTTTTGAATATGTTGGAGATATTATGAACAACTAGGGTTATAGGCTTCCGTTTTTTTTTTTAATTTGTTTTTCTCCGTGTAATATTATCTTAAAAATCCGGACTAGTTTTAAGGGGAGAGAAACGTTACCGTAATTTGTATGGCTATATTCAGGTCCACAATTCTCTTAAAAGAAGACCTATGAGCAGAAACAAATAAAAATATTTTCTATTTCTATTTTATTTGGATACGAATTACTTTACCCTTAAATATATAGCTAAATCACTGAACCTTGCAAAGGTCAGTATTTTATGAAATAACTTTAACATTTAAATGCCTACCACGTAATGGCGACCCTAGCTTTTAGAGCTCATAAGTCATAACTCTTAATTGCCCAACCGTTTGCTTCACAGCGTAAGGTTGATCCGTTTATTAGCTAGAAAGCCTTATCCTATGCCTACACCATACAAAAAAAATGTTTAACAGGGTGTTATTCTCTTAACAACTTCGTTAGGTCGGTCGAACGAGTGAACGCGGCGCAGCTTATATAAACCGGCGAGTTTAAGTAGGTAGTCCCATTAGAGCGTTTAAAACACATTTTAGCGCGTGCATTCTCAACTAGGCAGTAGGGCTTCTGCCAAACGTATAAAGTGGCCTGTGTGCTCGTTTGCCTTTCTCATAAAAAAATGCCATAGACAGACAGACATGGCGTGATTATAACGCCTCTTTTTAGATCCAAGATTAAAAATATTCTTTAATTGGTGTACACAAAAAATTAAAACCTTATTCTTCGAAACTCTATCTGGCTGATTACAAAGCCACATTGAACCTTTTTCAGCTTGAAAATCGCTGCAACTAATATTTTGAATTTAGAATACAAAACTTTCCGTTTCACCGAATATCTAAACGCTTTTCGCGAATCGCGTTATCGTCTGGCGATGATCGATACGGTATCGATCGCAAACACAGGTATTTGCACACGTACACGCATTAACGTTCAGTCAGGGTAGTGATTCTTTCAAAAGCAAAGGTGAGCGAACGCAGGAGTGATGTCCAACCGGCGAGTTTAAGTAGTCCCGTCAAAGCGATCAGGGACCCAATTCTCGTGACTTCCAGATGATTTTTCATGCGAGATATATCGAAAAAATGTATGCAGTTGACAGTTGATCTCGCATGAAAAATCATCTCGAAGTCACGAGAATTGGGTCCCAGCGCGTGTATTCAATTTGGCAGCATGGCTTCTCGAACGTATAAGGCTGCCCAATTGAGAATGCACGCGCTAATATGTGTTTTGCTCTCTCTGACGGGACTACTTAAACTCGCCGCTTGGACTTCACTCCTGCTTTCGTTCACCTTTGCTTTTGAGAGAATCAATACCCAGGTATATTTGGCTATTTGACCGATTTCTATTAAAAAGTTTCATTACCGGCGAGAGTAACGATGGTCTACGTTAAAATAAAACGTTCTTTAAATTAATTCAGTTTACGCTTTAATGATGTAGGGTCACATACAGGAAAAAGTAAAACGAGTTCGGACTTAAATCTGGATTTACGACTGACCTTTTCAAATATTTTGACACAGGTAAACTGTTCAGAATAAAACTATATATTTATGTTTTGCAGTATGTTAATGCCCTTAACATTACGGCCACTAAACGTTATATGTAGCTTGCGTCTCAAGTACTAATTATTTTATAACAAACTATAGGTACGTGTGCGTGAACGTTAATTAGTTTTAAAAATTGGACACTTTGACTGCGTACATTTCTTACAAAAAAAAAATCCTGAGGCAATAATACCATACAAATTCAATATTACCACAAACTACATTTATTTACTTTGTTGCCAAATATTTGTCAGTGTTCCGAATACACAATTTAATTAAACACCCACCAAATTAATCATTAAAAACCGTTGGTCACAACTCACAACTCGCCTCGTCAGCTGGACCACCGAACAGAATCGCTGTAGGCGTGTTATCATTATTTTAAAATTCGAATTCGTTTTTTACATTTTTCTGACAATGTCGTAGCCATTAAGGCTGTATTAACTTAATACGGTTAATGCTGGCCAGTGAATGGGTCACCATTAAAGAAAATTGCCAGGTTTAAATTGTGTCAGTTTGTCTTATTTTACCTGTAATTTGCTTGTGTGATTTATTTTAAGGTGTCGATTTGGGTAGACACTTCGGGATACTTTCCTATATTAAAACAAAGTTGACAGCCCAATTTTTTTTAGAAAAAAATAGGGCGAGATCCTCTTTCAGCCTAAGGCAGAGATAGATCTAAACTGCCAAAGGTTGTATGTGAATATGGACCTCATACTCTTATATCCTTTTTCTTTTGGACGGCGGTATAGGAGTCATTCGTCTCTTTCGCCGCTTGGAATTCCTCTCCTCTATTATCCACAAGTGACCGAGCCAGCATAATCTCTGACATTCGACTCTGACATGAGGTAAATCTCGGCGTTCTTCCTACGAGTTTATGAACTAGGTATCTTCCCACACCTGCCCCAGGATTTTTACAAAAGACCTCCTTTCCTGCAACTTACAGCCTGACTGATTTAACTTAGTAGTTTCAATTAAACCAAGCCGTATTGTTTTTATGCATAAAATTATCAGAAATAAATCAAAATATAACCATTCCCGGCATATTAAGACGAGTTCCCATAATCAAAACGCGAATTTAACCACATTAAGCCTTAAAGGCCACAGTATTTATGATGATGGATCATTTCAGTAAAACCTTTTATTATACTTTATAGAATAACGTAGTAACTAAATATAAAGTGAGGTGAATTATAAATCGCTCAGCCTTTTTTCCGTGGAACCAATCGATTGCCATGATTAATAACTTCTTTAGTGGATTAAGTTTTTGCTGTTTCCGATGGTCTAGCCATTTTAATTGTTTTGCTGTTGGATAATGAATAGGCCTCATTATTTTTAAGTAAATGCTACCAACATTATGGCTGTTTGAATATGCTGCTTTTCTATGAATGGTGAACGTTTTTGGTTGCAAAATATAACCTTAGCTCTTATAATTATAACTGTGTTGGCTTCAAAGTAAGGAGGAGAAAGTTTACAAAAGTATAAACATGAAATATCAATAAAATATTCTTAATATGAACGATGCATCTCTGCATAGTGCAGAGGATACTCTATCTTTATGGATATAAAGGCTTTATTCCGTTATTTCAACGTTTTTGTAATTTTCCTGTGTCATATCTAGTTGTTTATAAGTACATACATAGTCTTGATTTAGCTGTTCAGTTTCTTAAAAGTTAACCTTTTACGAAAAACATAATCATTAATATGTAACACGTATGAGAAGAAAATATAAGTATGCCACTAAAATTAGAGCAGTTTAAACCCGCCAACGATGTTACAATTACAAAATTAAAATGGTTTTTAACGTGTTTTTACAACCAGCCAGCCATTCAATCTTAATGCGCACGAATTTAAAAAAATACATGTGAAAATGGTAGTTACAGTCCGTAACATAAATGCAATTATTTTTTATGTCCAGGGATGTAAGGGAGTAAAACCAAAATTATCATTTAATATCTTAATCAAAAGATCTCTAAAGTTAGTCAATTTAGTGTCATAAAACATAAGTGAATTAAATGCGACGATACGTGATATTTATCTTGTGGGAGCAAAGGGGTAATACAAATGGGGGTAGGGTTGTGTAGAGAGGCACCATGGATGAATAATACGCGCAGAAGGAACAACACATCGAAAATGATAAAGAATAAAAAATATCCTTACATTGTTTTGATCCTGATGATTATGGTTAGGATTTTGGTGACGTATCGTGGTTCTAGAATCCATGGAGTTGCTATTTCCTAATTATTACATGACACTTTGATGACCTTCAGTATGGTCATATTTCAAAATGAACTAAATAAAATACACGTTTAGGTCGGTTATTCCATACTTACTAATATTTGCTTGTTTGTAACGCTTTCACTGCAGGGTTTAGCGGTTTAATGAATAAATGAATTTTGAAATATTAAAATACTGAAGGTCAAAATCGAAGTTATATGTATTATAATAAATAGGAAATAGCGACTCCATGGATTGTAGAACCACGATTTGCCACCAAAAGTCCTAACTCTACTGATGATCCTAACCCCTTACAAATAATCGTTGAGTAACGGTGGTATAGCTATACAATGTTTTGTCCTTATCTGTCATTGTTACATTTGGATTTGTCAGATAAGGACAAAACATTGTACCTATAGCTATACCACCGTTACTCAACGTTTATTAGTAAGGGGGTAAAAATATACTTAGCTGATAAGTTTGGCAGTCCTAATGTGGACTAGATTATTAAATTATTATAACATAGGTTAATTCGTTAAAATCGTAGATCCCTGTTGTCTTTTGTTTATAAATTGCATTGATATTTTACAATGTAGCAACACACATTGCAAAATATCAAAACAATGTAAGGATTGTTTTATCGCTGGACATTTTAGATCAGTGAATCTTAAAAGTGTGTTTTGGCCTGCTATTGTGGAAAGAAAACTAGGCAAAATCTAAACTAAGATTACAATTTATTTAGAGCTATCTTTTTTTTTGAAATTTTGCCAAATTCAGGAAAAGAAAAACCCTCTGGGTTTCGGATTATTGTTTAAGATTACATCGGACGTAGGTAAACACTACTATATGGATATGGTTTGGTACTAAAACACTGACGAAGGAGAAATATAAATAGGTGAATTATTTCAAATAATAAGAGAAAAAATAATTAGTGCACTGAACCAATACTTTTTGCGTGTGGTAGTAGCTTGTTAACACAAGCATTTAAGTCTTTAATGACTTGTTTTTAATCTTGTTATTACATTAAAGTTAACTCCGACTCGTAGGGGGCGGGGCGACTTCCGGTGTGCTATCATTTCCGGTTGATACGACACTGTTTAGGGAATATCTTGTCGAGTGATAAGACAGATTTTTTATTTGATTTTAATTTGTTTGGCAGAATGTTTTATTTGTGTTTTATAAGTGTTGAGGTATAATTTAAATAGTAGGTAATAATAAGTAAAAAACTTAATTTTTCAGTACTTTTTTTTTGGTTTACTATGCAGTTACATCTTCTTGAATTTTTATCCAAGCAGATAGTTAAAACATACTGTTACAGGACATTTTTCTGACCTTTTCGCGGGTTAGTCTTTTTTGTAAATCTAATGCAACATATTTTTTTGGGCTCGCTGTTCGGTTAGATCTATCCGCAGCTGACTGTAATATCTGCGAAACACCTTTTGAAATTTTGGATCATCGTAGTAACTAGGAAATGTACCTACAATCTACAATCAAAATCCGAATAGCGACCGCTTACTGTAATATAAATAAAACAAATAGGTACATTCTTAACCGTGCTGTCATACTTACATTGGGTGTTTTTCACCTGGACTCTGGTAGAGAAAGTCATTAGGCAGTAAGTCTGCCAATTGCACTGAATTTTGCTAACAAAAACAGTTATTTTTTACACTTTGCGGAATCATTAAATTGTAAGCTTTCACACACCTACCATTTATTAATTGGTTGGGCTCAGTCAATTATTCAAACTTTAAATGTACGTATTAGGCCCACTTGCATTTTCTATGTATTTAAGTATGTATTTCTCTATATAAGTATCTTTATCGTTGTCTAGAAAGCATACCTAATACAAGCCTAGAGCCTAGTTTGGACCTAGTTCCCGTGTGTTTAATTAGTTAATAAAATTTAGTCTTAATTCTACATTTAAAATACAAGCATAACTAAAAACAGACAATGTTAGTGTAGTGTCGATACTTGAGGATTTCCAAAAAAAAATGTATATGAATCATGAGATTTTTCTTATTCCGTTACCACGTTTTTCTATAGCTTTGATTAAAATGTTATTACATAACTGATTATTAAAGAAGTAGGTATGCGCTTTAATGTTAATATGTGTGATGCATAATTACTAAAAAAATCGGTGACGTAATAGGAACATTAAGCAAAGGAAATAATCATGTCTTAATTGTACAGTTTATGTAGAAGATAGTGTTTTTGTAAATTTCTATACAATGTGACACAGCTAAACAAAAACGAAGCCTTAGTGCAGATTTTTTAATTATAAATGTCCTTAAAGCGCGAATTAGAGTAGCAATAAAAATTGCAGAAGTTCATTGTTGTCCTACTTTATCTCAAGTTTTAGAGCAAGAAACACAATTCTGCTGTCTTTTTCTAACTAAAAAGATAGAGTGAGACAAACTTCTGCAATTTTTATTGCTTGTGTAATCCTCGCTTAAGTATACTTACGAGTAATCAAGTCAATAGTCATGTCTTTTAGCGTTTTTCTTCGAATCTAACCACAAACGTTACTTGCTCACGCGCATCGAAACTCGTATGAATAGGATAATTGTCACACGACACTCGCTTACTCCAAACCCAACCTAACCCACTAAGTAACAAAGCTTAAACTCAACTGAAATTACCAGATTGAACTTTTGATTCAAAGTTTATGTGTCATTGTACTTTATGTTTATTAAGTTAAGGTTGTTATTAGGATGATATTAGAATAATAATTTTGGTAATCAAAAAGATAACTGCTTAGGTCGGTTAACTGGTCAATTAAGAGGCGGTTAAGTATTTCACCTGCTGAGTTTAGGAAAATTGCTTTATTCGCTGTGTACTGATTTTATTAACAACTAGCGATCCGCCCTCGCTTCGCTTCGGTTTATTTGAGTTTTCTGTAACAGCCGTACAATAAACCAGCATTTATTATACATAAAAACCTTCCTCTTGAATCACTATATATGTCTATTAAAAAAAACCGCATCAAAATCCGTTGCGTAGTTTTAAAGATCTAAGCATACATAGGGACAGACAGACAGACAGCGGGAAGCGACTTTGTTTTATACTATGTAGTGATTGTTAAGTAATAATAAATTTCTAAATAAAATAAAATAAAAAAGTAATGTTTGACAATAATAAGTGTCAGGACTTCTAGAGCATGATTTTGAGAAAGTGCATGTACAACGTTCTTTATTTGCACGCTCTTATACACGTATTAACTACAATTAACATATACCATTGAAATAACCGGGGAAGATATAAATATACACACGAGTACGAATGCTAAAGTAGGTTTATACTTAAAAGCACAAATGGGATAGGTACACACTATTAAGCTGGAATAATTGCACCGATCCCAAGAGAATAGCACTAAACAAGTTACGGCCGATTTAATCATCTCCAATTATCCGTCAATTTGAAGAAAATACATGAAGCATTTTGACGAGAAATTACTGCACAAGAAACGAACCCACGATGTCATGTCATGTATAATATACTTGAAAATAGCAATAATATAAGACAGTAAACGTAAATAAAATGTTTAATAACAAACATAAATATATTATCACCTGAATCATTTCAAAACGTTTTATCGCAATCGTAGGATAGTACTTTCATAAAGATTGGACTTGTAGCGCCATCTATTGTCGGATAGCTGAACTAAAGGGAATGAAGTTGAGACGGGAGCGCATTCTTTAACATAACTTTTTCGTTCATAATCATTTTGTTTTCATAAAATTGTAATTCATACTTTATATTATCACTGGAACCGTGAACTTTTCAGAAGTTCTTAAATATTCAACGTGTAGATAAATAAGGCTAGGTTAGGTTAGGTTAGATTTGATAAAAATCCTGAAAAAGTAACAGTTACTGAAAAAAATACGTTATGAATTCCGATGATCATGACTTAAAACACTTTATGAGTAAATATTATTATGAGAGTCAATATTGACCCAGTTGGGACAGTGAAGCAGCAGCAGGCAGTGAAGTGTTTTAGAGCGTATGCTAAACGTCGGCAGAATGATAGTTATTGTAATTTATTATTTGTTTATTCATGGAGGTAAACAAAACATGATTTAGATATCACACAGCCCTAGTCGCTGAAGCTAGAAATTTGAAATTCAGAAATATCCTTATGTGTAGGATTTAAAAACCTTTTTGTTATTCAACTTCGATTTTGGGAAATAAGAGAAAATAAACGAGCTTTATTATATATGGGTGAAATATCATTACTTATGTAGTATTTAATTATGTAGCTAGTTGTGTCTCCGAAAGCCTCCTGGTGCTGTGTTCTAATCGAGTTAAAGCTTATTGCTTTTGAAGTGTTATCGTATTGTCAATGTTTATTTACTTGACATTAATGGCGGCCAAGTTAAAAAGTTTAAAAACAATACGACAACATGTCAAATACAATTCGGTTTTGCCCGAATAGAATAGAGATCCTGAACATGACTCGAGACCTCCTAATTTAATATTAATAGGTAGATATGCTTTGCTAAACCTACAAATGCTTTCGATCGTATAAACAGAATGCATATTTCATACAAAAAATTAAAATAGTTAGCTAGTGAAATTACTTTTGTGTATCTTTAACAATTCTAAAGCAAAACTCGTTTGCACCTTGAGTATTTTAAACAGCCCAACCATAAAATCCACGTCTCAACGGTCAACACTTATGAGAAGGGTTGATGGCCAACGGTAGCCGAATTAAAGCTACCCCTATACTTAAGGGTAGTTTAACGGAAGGCTACAAGCGTCATTGTTGTTTGATGACCCTGCGTTTAAGAATCGTCATGCGTGATGCGCGTTGGCAGGTAATAAGAAGTTTTGAGTTTGAAAATGGAATAGCTTGAATTCCTAAGAAGTTTCGAGTTTGAAAATGGAATAGTTCGAAAACTATTGACGTGTCAGCGTTATCTAGGATTGTCAGGCTACTAACTTAATTTTTTCCATACAATTCCGTTTTTTTAGTTTCTTTCCAAAAAATAGTTTTAAGATACTAAATTGGACTATATTTAACAAACGAACGATTTGGAAACGTTATCGCATTTTTTGTGATCAGGGCGAGTATTTATTTCTGCGTCTTGGATATTTTCTGTGTGTATGTGTTAATTTTTATAAGTTGGTTTATCGTTGTCTAGTACCCACAGTACAAGCCTAGAGCTTAGTTTGGGACTAGGTCAATGTGAGATTGTCCCCTGTAACTTCGCAGTACCTAGTGGTGGAAGGTAGGACTTGAGCAGGGTTCATCTGGATCGCTACCATCATCTTATCATTTAAACTACTGCCAAGCAATAGTTCGTTCGCATAGTTGTGTTCCGGTGTGGGGAAAGACAACCAGTAAAATGAGAAGCATAGATTCATTCCGTCTAAGTCCTTAGGGTTGGCAACGCTGCAGCCTCAAGATTTTAATATTGGTCTCATAATTTCTATGTCCCACTTACCATCAGTACCCTTACCATGAGTTACAATTACCGTACTTGCTATCGAGTCATATCCTCTGTCCCTCACAGTATTTAGAGTCGCCTTATAGAGTGCGAGGGATAAAGCATTTGACTCGCTAGCGAGTACGGTAATTGTAACTCATGACTCATGGTAAGGGTATAGATGGCAATCACTTTAATATCATTATAAAATTATTGTTCCTTAATTAAGAATTGCATGCGGTGTTTAGGTTAAGTATCGTTATCTAAGTATTGGTGTAAACATTCGTTGGTAAACATTAAATAAATGAAAAAAAAACATTATGCTCGCTTACTTTCTTAATGCCATGTAAAACCACCTAACACCTTTTTTATACGCATGTATTTTTGGTAATTCTGTATGTTTCGCACTTCCCCCTCCCCGTTGAGGTACTTGCAGAAGTTGCAGAATAACAGCGTTGTGATCTTGCGTCACAACAAATGCTGAGCCAGAACCTATTCATCCGCTCACATTGCTGGGCTCCGGTGATAGATAGATAGATAGATAAAAATCTTTATTCATATATTACACACAAGTGCACACAAGTGTGTGCTCTGCTTTGTATAACTGCCAAGTTTTTTATATAATTACTAGAGGACGCCCGCGACTTCGTACGCGTAGAATAAGTTTCCCGCTACTCCCCCTATTTCTTCCCGTTGGGGGTCGATTTTCGGAAAAGTGTGATGTAAGTGAGCACTAAGAAAGGTCTTAGTGCTCACTTAAATCATAAAAGGAACCCCTGTACCAAATTTCAAGTTTCTAGGTATAGTAGTTTCGGCTGTGCGTTGATAAATAAGTCAGTCAGGTTTGCCTTTTATATATGTATATATAGATGCTGTGAAATATTGTAACTTTTGCTATGTGTGCGTTCTCTTTGAATAAATTGTTTTTCTTCTTCTTCTTCTTCTTCTTCTTCTAACAGTTCATTACGCCAATGCTCACGGTCATGTTAGGCATTTAAGAGCATAACACTGTATGGAGTCATAGGTGTGGCGTGTTATTTTCCTAGTGTTCCCAGAAGGCAGGTGGCTAGATCGTTTAGCATACGACGCGCGCGCCGGCGCGAGCGTGACGCGGTCATACATTAACGTGCGCCCGCGTCGGTGGACGGACTCGGAGGCGGGGGTGGATGGATTTGGTTGATTTTTTAATTTTAATTTTGATTGTTTTTAAATGAAAAAGGATGAAATTTTCTGTAAGTATGCGTAAAATATAATTTAATTTTTTATGTATAATTTCGCTTCATTTTGTTGACGAGTACAGCGGGCCTAGTACTATGTTTGCGTTTATCGCGTGACAAAATGTGGATAAAGCATCCGTCACTCTCATACTTATATACGTGTCACGTACGTGTTAAATATTGTAAAACGTGGTAGATCGCCTAGCACAACAAGAGAGTTATAGTTTTACTAATAAATTAGAAAGAAATATAAATTTGCCATGTGGAATATTTTATTCTAGTTGTAATGTAAAGGTGGCAGAAAAGACCCAGGCTTTTTCTAATGTTTATCTGTTTACGTGCCTGGTGTGTCAATATTTTTATTCCTCCTCTAATTCGGCCCTGCGCTAATCTAACGCAACCGGCGCGGGCGCAGCGGGCGCTAGACAATCGACAAAGAAGGTGTCAAACTTAACCCTTTGCTCGCCGCCACATGCCGGCCGTTTCCGATGGGCCCGGACACGCGAATGTGTTGCTTTTTGAATAGATCGTAAAACTATTACTAATTTGGGAATTATTATTTGGAAACTTGTGTGTTTTTCGATTCTACCAGTTTCCTAAGCACCATAAAATTAACATCATTGCATAAAGTAGGTATCTACAAGATTTTAGAACAATAATATCGACATAATTAATTACCTAGCACGAGTACGACCCCACCACTAAAACTAACGTTGCACGATTGCGAATTACGTGAAATTTAGTGGTGAGATGCGCCATTGTGGTTTGAAGTCACCTTAAATATTACTTACTACGTATAATACTCTAATTACCCTAGATGGGAAAGTACCTTGAAACAGGGAGAATTAATACACATTTTTGATAGTGTCAATTATATCTTAATTACCCAATTTCACACATTTTACTGACTATAATTTTACGTATATTATCAACATTATCATACCTACTTAACCATATTAAGTAATTTCTCCAAAATTTTACTCCGAAATACAACTGTCTCCAAAAACACATAGTCCCTTTTGAACGCGCAACCAAACGGCAGATCAAAAAAACCCGACTGTCCTTTTGTGCAACGGTGCATGTCATTGTTAAACTAACTAAAGGAAAGGTGGCATTTCCGTGCATCGCCAACATATTGCACTAAATATGCAACCTATTGCACATTTTCACTGCCATTCTGTGGACCACAGACTCTACAAACTTATAAATACATCACAATAGCGCTATCGTCTATGAGCAGATTTCAAATACGGAACGTGATTTTTGGTTTTAAATTTTATCACTTGGTAACAGTTAAGTTGGTTTTACTTTTGCAAAGATGTATTGAGCGTTTGTTAGATTTTGAATGGGTTGCGAGGTTTTGGAAATGTGTGGGGTGATTGATTGGTTTGTTCGTTGCATATTGTTTCCGGGTAGTTAAAGTTGTGCATTTAGCATCTGCATACAGATGTTGTGAATAAATACGACATCGTTTATGATCTGAAGAGTTCGTATTTATCTTAGTCATCTTTAGTGTCTATGGATAAGCTTATTCAAATAGCAAGACATACTTATCCAACAAAGTATGATTTTGATGATTATGCAATAGATGGGCATCAATTTAATCGATAAAAAACCATATCGTCTTTGACCTGTTATCGTATTGACAACTTTTTTGGCCGAGTTAAAAACAATATGATAGCAATATTGTTTTACCGCGTAGAATAGAGGCCCTGTAACACTTTTCAGCCGCGATTATGTAAAAAAGGCTGATATTGGACTTTAATCGTTGACTGGCAGTCGACCTTACTTTCTTTTGCTTTTTATTCATGCAAAAAGATTCATAATCGTGAACAGTTTGACGACGACCTCTTTTCCACTATATTTAGACCCATCCCGCTTTCCAAACCATATTTACTTATTTATGACTCGGCCCCTTTATTGCAAACAAGAGCTACTATTACTTTAACAATAGGTAAGAACGATGTGATGTAAGACCTATATTAATAGATCTAGATCCCATTATTTTTTATTCGCTGTTTTTTATATTTCCTCGAGCTTTGAGCTGGGAGCTTTTACTTTTCGATTTTCTTTGAAAGACGACCATTAAAATGAAGCTCTTCGAAAATTTATTGAACTTTCGAGCAATAAACTCAAAACTACAGTTCCAAACTAAACTTTAGCCTTGTACAGTCACCAGCATAAATAAGTGATCATTTATGTACCTTGTCGCTTTCAACCGTTTCACAATTTTATTTAACATTTCAAACACGACGTTAAAGTGAAAAGGTACATAAATGATCACTTATTTATGCTGGTGACTGTACGTATAGTCACGGTACAAAAAGTATCGTCACTTCTGGCTCTTATCAGCATTGAAATAGAGTCGAAATGTGGCGAATCTTTTCGTACCGTGACTATATATAATACGATAAAGATACTTGTATACAGAAATATATACTTAAATAAATATAAATCAGAAAAACTCAGGAATCACACACAAATATTTGCCCATTCCGGGAATCGAACCCACACCTTTATTCACAACAGCTTCGTAGGCGCTAGGCAGAGTCTCTACGAACTAGGCTAAATGCCTCATCACCACCGAAATAAACTAAATATTAAATAGGTCCTAATCGATATTAAATAGATCCACTATGCGCGTCGATTGTTCCACGCTTGTGAGCATTAGGGCGGGGGCATACTGGCTAATGGCATCGTTACGCCAAATTAGAGGCCGAGGACACACTAACGACGACACATGTGTCTATAATTATTAGACGAAAAAGTGTTGATTCCGGTTAACAGTCAAAAACAATGTACGTTTCAATATTTTTTAACGTATTTGTTTTTTAGTGTGAGGGCAAAACTGCAGGTGAAATTATTAGTATAAATGTATTAGCGTTAGATCATCTTAGTTTTACTCACTACACCTTAAAAGCATCGGGTTTACTTAAGTAAAAAAAACGTGTGCGTCTCGGGACGCCCGACAGAAGTGATAACTTAAACTAATCTAAGTTGAACTATTTAATATTGAAATTGTTTAACTTGGTGATAGTTTTAGGTTATATGCTCACTGCCAACAGTATTTATGCTCAAAAACGCACGGTGACGTCAGCAGGTAAGATCAAATACCGTTTACCATTTTCGTCCTTACCTTGTAACTTAAGATTTGCCTAGCGGCTGAGAGGTAAGTCTATGACGCTAAGCTGCCGCGGTTCAAATCCGATTCCTGCATCTCTTTGTATTTTAAAATTTGTTTAAAAATTAGTACTACCGCTGCCGTATGCGAGAGAGAAAGGGAAGCCAGACAGTCTGTCATTAATTGCGCGTTAGGTAACGCAATGGTTTACCCTCCATAAAGAAGTTATCACTTCAAAAAACTTATTGCCTACTTTTTGACCGCTGGGGTATCTATCAATCGAACTCGGTTACTATATCGAGGTTACACTCCAAGCCACTAGGTCGCCGACGCCTAATCACCATTATAAAATATTACAAGCAGACCAAAAGACTCCCCGATACATTTTAACAACACAAGGTTGTTTACAAACTATTGTCAAACCTTTGTTTACGCGTTACGTCAGGTTAGGCAAGCGGTTTCACTTTCGTGTGAGCTCTCACACCCACGCGGGCTGTATATAACACGATTCTATTTCGTCCGTCATTGCGTTCGCGCACATCGGCTAAAGAATAGCGAATACGGTTATAATTATAGCTGTAATATATGGCGTGTTAAAAATTAACTGTCTGATAATGGTGTTAGGTATATGCATGGAGTAGAAAAAACAGTGGAAGTGGCATGAGCTTCGCTTAGTATCAGACCTATTGTCGCCAATACTCAAACTATCATAAAACCAACACGCCACCATGGAAAATGTTTTTGGTGCGGCTATCATTTTTACATTCCAAAATAGCACAATAAGGCATGCTTCTGGATTTATTTCCTATTTTAGAAATATCGAAATATTGCAATATCGAAATAAGCGATCGCGGCAAAAGTATGGTAGTGTGCCAATTGCCAAACCACACGTTATACGCCCACTTGACACTTCTACTGTTTTTTTGTTCTGTGGGTATATGCTTAATGTTATTATCTACTATGAGTCGTTTAACGCTGTTCACTAAGGAACTGTCCAATTTTCTGAGATAAAATGCCTATCCGTCTTATGTCTTCCATCTCAGGGTTACCATCCCCTTACTAAAATTAAAACTCTGTCAAACTCAAATGGCATAACGACATAATTATAAGGACAGGGCATATTTCAAGCACACTTTAGTTATTGCGCATTTATGAATATGTAACAGGGTATTTCTGTATCATATTTCACGTCGATCGATTCAGGCGATCGACGAAGCGAATTTCTGCCAAAGAGTACTCGTATTCAAGATTATTTTTAAGGAATACAATGCCCTTGTATAAAACGCTATAAGCCCAAGAATCCGCTACCGCCTCGCGTATCACCCTCTTCAAGCCCACAAGGAAATTGCGAACAAGAATTTACTGCCCTTTTCGCTGCAAACGTGCATTTAGCGTGCCATGTAAACTAGATGGCGCTAAATCGTAAACAACCTATTTGCTGTCACACTTATCAATCAATATTGTACTCGGATGTTTTTATTATATTATGCTTGATTAACTAGTAAGTAAAGTAACGTAACGGCCAGCCATTTATTTTACATTTGAAGTGAATTTACTGCTCATTCTATACTAATATTTTGCTGAATACTACAAAACAAATACTGAAATTTTGATTCTTTTTTTTAAATTGCTGTATCTTTGTAGCTGTCAATTTTTTTCCGTACTGATTTAACTCCGGATGATGGAATAATACTGATGGATTCTTACCTTCATGCATAAGTAAGAATGCGTGTAGGGTAAGTATGTATCTATGTGTGAAGTACCGAGGATGGCAATTTCAGATAATATTTTCTACCGACATAGGTATTTGAACTAGGGAACTTTCTAAATTGTAAATATTCTCTGCAATTATCCAGTAAAAATAGGATAAAAGTACCAGGTTAATGTAACCTTTACAAAACCAATTTATACATTACTTTAAAATTGAGCCTTTACGCGACCGTGACAAGCCCATTATCAAAAAAACTGTCACGTCTTACGTGTTTATTAATTAATAAGTAACGCACAAGTATCACGACGCCCCGGCGCACGCGACCATGCGCGTGCGCACGAGTCGCACGACAATCGCACGATGCGCGCGCGTCGTGCGTGCGGCGCGGCTATTGATACTATTGTTAATGTTAATTATGATAATGACATGTTGTTGGATGTCTTTTTATTAATTATTAGATTTATAAGCTGTGGTAGCATTTAAGTAGTGGTTTGGGCACGTGCCTCTGAAGCAGCGTTTTCGTTGTTATGTTAGTCATATTACGTATTATTTTAATATTCGTACACAATATATTAATTACTTTACAGTATTACGCCTTGAGCTTATGAGATAGAGCTTATGCGAGATTTTATTGTACTTAAGCAATTACATTAGGAAACCAATATAAAAATTACAGGAATAAAAGTAGTACCAAGGCGAACATTTCTCTTTGAGGGATCTCTTCCTTTAAGCAGATAGTTAAATTATTTTTATGATTGTAAACAAGAAATATTATTAAATATATAACATAGATAATATAACACCGACAAAACTGCGCCAAAACGTAGAGCCAGTCGACCCCATAGAAATTACGCTGGCCCAGCGACCACCGCTTCCAGTCCAGAGACCGTAATAATGTCGTCCACATAGACTGCCTTCCTCTTTTAGACTCGTTTAATTCACTTTAGTATTCGTATTTAAAGTGTTTATTTCGTTACTAACATCTCGTCAAAACGGGTACACTACATAATTCCGACGAGTCATAATTCCGAATTTATCAAAATTCCGAATTTTGATAATTCCGAACGCAATTTTTTGATAGAAGACTTAACTTTTTGATATCGGTTATACATCAAACCTTACCTAACCTACGTAAGACAATTAAATTATGTATTTAATCTAAAATGGCTCAAGCGTAACATAGCTTTCGGAAAAATTAAAATTCGGACAAAATGAATATTCGGAAAAAAGTAATTCGGAATTTTAAGTTGTTCCCCGTCAAAACCTATATTATTATGGTACCCTTAACACGATATGACTTGCACACCTGACCTAACCTGAGCAAATATTTCGTACCCATCCGGAAACCATCATTCCTTACTCTTAAAACAAAACAACTAATCAATTGAATACGATACCTATTCCCCTACACTAAGGTTTATCATATGACCTCGTTACCCTCTTCATTACAAAGGGCTTATTTACATGTTAATAGCCATAGCAGAATCAACCTTTCTAGGTTATAAATTTGGTTGAATTTAGAACGGTAGTATTCAAAAGTTGCAACCTTTTTTCTAAGCGCAGTTGAAATTTTAAAGATAATTAAGTTCAACATTTATCATGTGGAGCACGTGTAGACAAGTATTTAGTTTTGGGGCGGATTGTGTTAGATTCTGGAGGGTTGTAATGGAGTGTTATTAGCAGAATAATTGGTTCGAGGAGTAGGCCGTTAATTTTAATGTTAGACAAAACATAACTATAGCGCCTAGCTCATCTTGTATTTTTTCGCTTATCGCTTAGAGCAGCAACCAACTAGTCGTGTATACATAACTTATGCTGGCCGTCCATATGTATTCACTTATGGACATCCTTTTCAGAAATGATAGCCTGGTAGATTTATCGCCTCCAAAAATCTGACAACTTTATCGAAATCTGATACGTACGATACCAATTTATCTTACGAAATATTCCTACTAAACTTAGTATTACCTACTAAAATAATAAATGTGAAAGTTTGTGAGGATGTTTCGATGTTTGGATGATTGTTTTTGAATGAGTCATAACTCGCACAGCTAGATCAAAACAGTACCTAGTATCCTTGCTAGTTTTGTTTCAAGTTCATAGAAGTTGTATTAAAGTTGATTTTAAAATAGTCGTATTTTGAGTTAGGTACTACTGTTTTGATCTAGCAGTGCGTAATACAGAGTTGGATTTTTTCTACGAGTGTTACAGGTAAATATAAAATGAGTATGCTGTTATGCTCTGAATAAAATAAGTATGCTTATCGTCATTTAGTACCACGGTACCCTAGAGCTTACTTTGGGCTTGGGTCAACCTGTGTAAATTTATTCCCTAAATTTAATTATTTACTAAATTAGTTGAAGTTCTTAAAAGACACGTGACATTTGCAATTCAGCTGTCCCTTTATTTTTACTCCCTAACCCAATTACTAAAGTTGTGACAGTCTCGTTACCTGCTGGTTACAACCATAGACAACGGTTTACGACCCATAACTGTTCGCACCTAGTGTTTATGGTCCCGGGAAGTGATTACGAAGCCAGGAGTTATGGCTTTCACGTTCGATCCCCAGAAATTGGTGCGGCTACGTGGAGCTGCCTAGCTAGGGTGGATGATGCAGACATAGTTAAATCCACGGAATATAAAAAACAGTGGAAGTGGCATGAGCTTCGCTTAGTATCAGACCTGTTGTCGCCAATACTCAAACTATCATAAAAACAACACGCCACCATGGAAAATGTTTTTGGTGCGGCTATCGTTTTTACACTCCAAAATAGCACAATAAGGCATGCTTCTGGATTTATTTCCTATTTTAGAAACATCGAAATATCGAAATATTGAAATAAGCGATCGCGGCAAATGTATGGTAGGTTATGCGGAACTCCGCATAACTATGCCACACGTTACCCGCCCACTCGACACTTCTACTGTTTTTTCTATTCTGTGGTTAAATCACTTCAAACTTACGTTTGCATACGTGTGCGTTCTATATCCAAAGGGTGCGAATGGAACCCTGTCATTGAGCCTCCGTGGTCCGTCCGTCGGTCTTTCAGCTGGTTCTCATGAACCATGAATGGTTTTGTTTAGTTTTACCATGTTTTACAAAGAGTTATAAAATTCCTCGTACGTCTTCTTAAGGAAAGTATTAAAAACTTTTTGTTAAATCATCTATCAATCGGAACTCAAAGATTAAAATATATTTAAAGAGGCCTTCATTTAAATTCTTAACCAAATGACAATCTAGTTTCTAGACATACTCGTATATGTAACACGCACGCACCTTGCGATTACTTCATGCAACACAGAACCATTTAAACCATTTGTTAGGTACAATAAATAACTACATCACTTTACACATTGATGGAATCCACAAAATTGAGCATTCCGTTGCTCTCCCATGTCACCATCTAAATCAAATCGAATCGTATTCAAAGCACGACCAGAAATAATGTCCCCGTGTTTCTCTCACAGCTTTACGACGAGTAATTTGTCTATGGATTTTTTAAAACTTGTTCTACGTTACGAAACTAAACAAAATCACGTGTGGCCACAGCTGTGGCCAAATACAGGAATTAGTCAGACGTAATGCCAACATTCGTATTACTTAAAAAGTCACCGCAAACCGTCGAAAAACGCGATTTTTCACAGTCCACAAACAAATATTTGGAGCGTAGACAATCTGCTTTTTTCCCTAACATTTGGCTCTTTGTAAACACGGCGTTGCACGCGACTATTAATTCATATTAGTGTTCTATTTTTGAATTCGAAATATGGAATGTTTTTAAAAGGAGCGCGAAAGGTGATAGTGTATCCAGCCAGGAGTTCTTTGAAATTCGAACGCGTTACAAAAATGCTAATTGGTGTCGGTTTTCACTTGAGGTGAGATTCTTTATCTAAATAAGATGTAAGAAAATTTTGAACTAAAACGTAAATAAAAATCAACTCAAGTCGTGACAGGAACTTTAAGTAGCGTTTTTTATCAGGTCTCTATTTGTTTACAGGTGTTATTTTATTTTTAAATTTTGATCATAGAAAATGACTCTTTGATTTTTTGTAGATTAACTTTTTTTATTTTCACTTTGGTTGGATCCTTGTATTAGAATAAAGAGCGAACAAATAAAACAATGTAGTTCCATATCATCATTATCGCCAGTCCAGGGATCGCCTTAATGGCCGACCTGCGCCACCCACTTGCACTGGATTAGAAATATACTTTAATTAAATTACATAATTAATCCTGTTGGGCGGAGATTATGACATTAAAGGTTAGAATTAAATACTTAAATATTCTCGTAAATAACAAGAATCTACGATTTTTCCAATTTTATACAGTTTTATGGAGACACCGGTAGTTATAAATTCATTGGGTCATCTTATCTTACCGTACTAATCTCACTAATATTATTTGCGAAAGCCTTTATGTTTGTTACTCAATCACGCCAGAACGGCTTGATGGTTCTGGATGAAATTTAGCATAGGGATAGATTATAGTCTGGAACAGAACATAGGCTACCTTTCCCTCCGGTTTTTTTTTGAGTTCCCGAGGGAATAGCTATAAACGACTTCTACGCGGACGGATTCGCGAGCAAAAGCTAGTACTAATTAATATTTGTAACACGGGAAATTTCTAAAAAAAACTGCCAGCGAACATGTAGCAGCTCTATTGTTGAATTGAATTTTGTTGCTTAGCTATATAAACTTTAATTGAACGAAACCCCATAATAATCTACTTTGTTTTAATAAAGTTAAGTAAGTGTCTAGAAATTTCGAATATCCGCCATTTTAACACAAATTTGGACCTACGGAAGTCGTGTCCTTAGTAATAAGATCCCAGTGGCAGTTAATACTTAATTATTAAGATTATTTCTTAACCTGCGCATGGGCATCTAACGGCGCGGTGGACAAACTGCCAAAGCAAACGCTATAAACCATAGAGGATATAAATTAAACCGATCTATTATATGCATCTATCTTCAGTATTATGCTGATTCCGCGCGAGAGCCGAAAAACGTGACTGTTGCCCTGAGAGAGGCAGAGCGCAGTACACAGGGGAAAAACAGAGTCACAAAGATAATCCTGGCTATATTTCACATAACTAGACTGTAAAAAAAAGTTGCGGTATTGCATATGTCCTTTTCTTTCGTTAAGGGGCTTCTAAACGGGCCACATTTTCACTACAATATGTGGCCGGCAACTATTGGTATCCCTCTCTTATTCGTATGTTAGAGAAAGACACCAATAGTTGCCGGCCACATATTGCAGTGAAAATATGGCCCGTTTAGAAGTTCCTTAAGAAGGATATTCAGACTATGTTGCTTAGCTGAGATTACAGTGAGTCCGAGAGAGTTTTAAATGTTTTAAGTTAAGTAGTGGGCCACTACTTCTACTCTTCTTCGTTTACAAGAGATTCTTCACGCTCTATTAGAGACCGCTATCCCTCGGTAATTCTTTTAATAGTTTTTGGCTGCCACGACACAGGCCTAGCCTAGTGTGGGGTCAAAGGTAATATTGATGTTTGCACTGTATTTTTGGAAAATATTTTTTTTACTTACTTACTTTACTTTTCCGTAATATTTAACAACGGTGTTAAGAGATTCTCTAAAGCAACTGACTTTACAACTCGATGGACGACTTATTTACCAGCGAGTTGATCTCGTCAGAGCTTGCAAACAGGATTTTAGCTTACTAACTTAAAACTTGCTCATATAATTTTGTATCGGATAAATTAAGCAAAAAAGAAGAGAATTCGATTCTTTGGCAGTTTAATAAAAGTAAATGCAAAGCGCTTTGTACAAATTGGTAAAACATCATATACCTACATAAGATCTCTCGCCGCCAGTCTTCGATACGATAAACAGAATGGATAGCCGAAAAAAATGCAAGAACGGTTACCTTACCAAAATGGTCATGTTGGGAGCCCGTTGTTTCCCATAATTTTACTTGGTCATAATGTCATCGATGACATAATTATTGATAATCATAATTTTTATATCGCTGGAACCGTAAACTTATTAGAATGTCCTAAACAACTAACGTGTAGACAATACTAGGTTAGGTTAGGTTTGATTTTTAAAAATTCCTATGAATTTATGAATATGACCCAAAATACATTATGACCAAAATAATTATGGCGGACGATAAAGACCACCAACCTACTGATACTGTTTTAAAAGGCCCACTGCAGCGGCGGGGACTATTGTGGCCCTGAATAATGTTAAGTGCCTGCAATACTGCGCCCGCGCTTCTCCTATAAACAATTTCGCGAAATAAATCCTAGACTCTCGCGCATCACAGTCGGGTTGGGTTGTATTGGTCACTTGCTTAGTTGTTGGTACTCTTATTGAAGCGTGAATTATGGGTTGATGGCGACTGTAAATATTTACACATCGGCGTGCAATAAAGTTAGACGCATACATTATACCGACACTATAATGACAATGGGGTGATTCTTACCACGGCTTGAATTTGACGAATTGATATTTACGATGTTGCTGTATCGTCATGATCACGGGATAACTAAAGTCTGCGGGTAGGTTAACTGACAGTTAAGCATAGTCGCATCGGTCTACCCTCTTTGATGATCGTTCTTATTAGTGTCATGAATAATAAACGTGATAGTTTAAATTAAACATACAATTATGGTTTTAATGTAAGTATAGGTAGATACTAAGACTTAATCCTTATTGTGTAAAAGTTAAATTAACTTCAGATTTTTGATAAAGACACGGCTTTTAACTTAACTCTCTTTTTCTCACTATGATGAAAAGCATTTATCCCCTTATTTTTAATCGTACAATAAATCTATTTTATTCTTTCTCCCTTTCCGTCAAATTCAAATGTTACAATGACAGATAAGGCCAGAAGATAATTATAGCACACTTTAACTATTGCGTGTTTATGAATAAGAGGGTTTAACTGTTACCCAGCTTAGTTTTTTTCGAAGTCTAGTTCCGTATAGTAAGTCGCTATGATTTGTCAGTGCGTCTGTTTGCTGTTTTTAAAAGGTATTTTGTATATGTGATTGTGTACCTAGACCTAGCAGAGCTCCCGCGCGTTCCGATAACGCATAAGTCAAGTGGCGACTTTAAACTGACCAGTAGAAAAAGGCGACACGACAAAAAATACACTATTCGCACATCCATGCAAGAAACTTGCTACCGCGAGAATCAGGACATATAATGGTATCTAATAAATAATAACATTACTCTTCATTTATTACTAAACTATTTTAAAAAGTACAAGTGACCAATGCTGGCAGTGGCGACTACAGTGGAATCCGCGCCGATAGCATCGACAGGACACGCCGGTGCCGACCGTACCGAGTAATTGCTATACCTCTACTTATGCCTCTTTAGGGGTTTGTGGAGCATGTGGTAATAGGAGAAATCTCCTCAGTTCAGGAATTATTACACGTCACGTTTATTCTTATAGGCGGTAAGTTCATATGTATATAGGTACTTACAGAATCCGCCTATTGCTACTACTGTGCTAAGGCTACATCTTCAACAAGATCATTCGTTGTTTCATAGCAACTTCGCGGTTAAATGGTAATTAGTGTTTTACTAAGAGGCATTTATAAACTACTTATTGTTAAACTTAATTTGGTACCTAAATAAGCCGCCGCTTAAGACATGCTTGTAAAAAATAAGTAATTAATTTAATCATTCGATTTATTATATTTAAACTAGCTGTCCGCGCCCGGCGTCGCCCGGGTGTAATTTTTTTTTTCATACAATCCAAAAAAATAAAAATAGTTTACGACCTATTCTCAGACCTACTGAATATACACACAAAATTTCATAAGAATCGGTCGAGCCGTTTCGGAGGAGTTTGGTTACAAACACTGTGACACGAGAATTTTATATATTAGATAAGTTATAAGTTATTACACATTTTGCGCAATATGTTTATTAACTCTATAAAACCATTACATACCTTATTCAAAACCATAAAGCTCACACAAATCTCCCAAATGGAAATAATCAACGTGTAAAAACACATTTAAAGCTCATTTACATAGTAACAAGACAATTAATTAACTTATATGACTAATTACGTGTAAATCAATTAGTCTGTGGAATGCATTGCCAACATTACGGCGCACAGACTACGGTAATAGTTGAATCTTCGTTCCGATTATTTATGGTCTGTGGTGTTGGTAATACTGTAAAGGTTGCGGTCGACTGGATAGCTGGCGCGTTTCAGTGGCGCAATCAATGTATAATAAATTATAATAATTTGTTGTTATACTGTGGACTGTGGCATATTAATACAGCGTGAGGGTTTTGACAGGCAGACGAGTTCATTAGTAGAGCCAGAAAAAATCAGCAAACGTAGAGTGCGGTTCTCTTATGCTCGTTACAAATAAAATCACCAGTTTGAAACCGCGAAAAAATTAGGTTACTTTAGGTTAAAAATTGGTAATAGACTATACAAAATGTAAAGGAGGAAGGAAGAAGAAAAAATTATTTAATTGACGCTAAAAAAATAAAGTTCGAAGTGTCAAAGCGACTATGAAATAAGTAAAGTAACAAAATCTAGGTACGGTTTGATTAAAAAAAATTGACTCTCAACTCGTTAACTAAAGGCTAACCGGAGAGCTTAAGATGTCCGTCGACCACAAATTGAATGAAAAGTTGATCGTTCAACAGTCCTTTAATAGATCCTAAGTCTAGTGGACTGACACGGGCTGGTGAAAATAAAACCTTCAACAACGCCCTTAACCTCGTGCCACTCAAAGTACGTCACATTGTACAAAGTGACACTTAGCATAACCGCCCAGACCTAAAACATAAAAAAATTGAAAAACGCCCAGTGTACTCATGGGCAGTTCGGACATAAAAATGTTTTGGCTTATACATTGCACACTGGGCGTGTGTGTAGCTGATCTCGCGTTTTTTTTCTTGGACGGCACGAGGTTAAATAAATAGTATCCAAAGGAGAATAATTAAAGTCCGGTCCGATACACGTACTATATGCGGTCTATGAACTTTACCGTGTATTTAAAAGCTTAATTTTGTTTGTTTTAAAATGTCAACGCGATTACCAGTAAGAACCATCTGTTTGTTTAGCACATAAGTACCTAAGATACGTCATCGGGTCAATGCAGTAGGGGAATTAACGACGCTGGTGTTTAAAGATGGCCGCGAGGCAACGTTATCGAGCACGCCTCCGTGATGACAAATGAATTAATCAGCTGGGGATTGACTGTAAAGGTTCCTTCACAATATACCTTTACATTGGTTTTGACCATGATTCAAAAAATGTTTGACTGCTCCTGGACACAATTTCTTTTCTTCTTTATTGGACATTAAAGTGAAAGTAGGAGATCCGAATAGGAGACGACCTTCACCTACCTGTTTATTCGATAAAAAGTATTTTATATCAAATTGAATATGGTAAGTAATATACTTATGGGGAAAAGGTGGACTGAAAAATTTCAGTCCAGTACAGGCCATAATAAAAAAGAAGGTCCTATTATGTTTAAATAAATCAACCGATAGGTTTTTTAAATATTAAGTTATTTGTTTTGCGTCGTTGGTTTTATTAATACTTTGTGTTTTTTTATTATGATCCTAAAGACCCAAATTAAGTTTATTTTCCGTAAAAATATGATTTTTTTACTTTATAAAACCTTAAATCCGACACAAATGTAACAAAACTTATTCGATTGTATGAAACTGAGAACGCACCTTTACCGTCATCTACGATTCTCTCAACCAAATGCATATTAAGAATCTTAATTAGTTTTTCATTAATAAAAAAACTCCATTCAAGCTCCCTGCAGTAATTATTATGTTTCGTAACATGTTTTAACCGCGAGCTTAAATTATTATGTTATTATTGACTAGTTAGTTTAAGTTTAATCTTCTCTTGTGCAATGTTTGATTTGATTTTTTTAATTATGTTAGTTTTATTAAATACAAATTTTGTGAAAAGATGTTTACTCAAGTAATTTTTTTATGGTTTTGATATTAATATTAAAATCACAACCAGTTTAACCTAGTACAGGACTGGTAAGGTTTTTCTCTAATGAATTTACACAATCTACCTTCGGTTCTATTCTACTGGCTAAACCTAATTGCTTTTGATCAATTAGGTAAATAAGAGCTATAATTACGTTGACAATACGATAACATGTCAAAAGCGACTATGTCAAACGCGAGTAAAATATTACCGCAGGTTTTGCCTAGGAAGACCACTTTTTTTTTAAATAGGTATCTTCCTATAGTAATCCTGTGTTCGTTTTTATGTACAAGTACATCATTTTGAACATTTCCATCTATATATCCATAGTTACCTACAGTACATATAGAAATACTAGAGGACGCCCGCGACTTCGTACGCGTAGAATTAGTTTCCCGCTACTCTCCCCATTTCTTCCAGTTGGGGGTCGATTTTCGGAAAATTCTTTCTTATTGCTCACTTACATCATAAAAGGAACCCCTGTACCAAATTTCAAGTTTCTAGGTACAGTTGTTTCGGTTGTGCGTTGATATATAAGTCAGTAAGTCAGGTTTGCCTTTTATATATATAGATTTAGGGCCGGTTTCACAATCGTCAAGTAACGCGTATCTGACACATAAATTTAGCCCTTTCCTTTTCTTACACTTGACCATAGTCAAGGAGAGAGCTAACTTTAACTGGCACATAAATTTACTTGTCGATTGTGAAACAGGCCCTTATTAGAATATTAAAAAAACCAAATGTTAACATTTATTTTTAAAATAACTTTGTATTCATATTACCATTTAACGACGTACAAATTAGGCACTAAGTCTCATTTATCAATTAACTATGAATGCGCAGGAAGGAACGTGCCGCGCTGCGCCGGCGGCGGCTTACATGCGCGCGCGCCGACGGACGGAATTTAGATGTTACGAGCGCCTGCGCAGATGACGTGATTTGGAATGGGGCGATACTGTGTTTAGAATTAAGGTGGACACGGCTTTATGAGGTGGAATAGAGCTTGGAAAATAAATATCGAACAATCACATGTGGGATAATAATTAATTACAAACGAATTATGGAATTTGATCACATTTGGGAATATGATATATTCCCGGTGCGCCAAAGTTCATCTGAAATTGCAACTCCGATTATTGGAACTCCTAAAATGAAAAAAAATATACAAGTTCTGAAATATTCAATGTGTAGATAATAAGACTAGGTTCGGTTAGGTTTGATTTATAAAAATCCTGAAAAAGTAACAGTTGCTGAAAAAAATATGTTAGGAGTTGTGATGATTGTGACTTACAATACGTTATGAGTAAAAATAATTAAATGAGCCAATATGGACCAATATATTCCATATCTTAGATTATATTATAGTCTTAAACCGGGGATTTTTGGTTTAGCAATTGATAGATCCTGAGGAAATAAAAATACTGAATAAACTAATAAGTTAATAGTAATGATAGCAGGGTAAATATGATTGTAAAGATAAATAGATATTTGTAAATCTCTGCGTATACTGTGTAGACTGAATAGTAATTTTCTTCCCTAATATTTAAATTGGTGTTGAAGATTCAGAAGAAATTAAATAAAGAGAAAAGTAAAGCAGTTACTCAGTTTTTTTTAGATAATTAATGGCACTCGCTTGAAAGTAGGGTTTATAGGAAAACAATTATATTGGTACCTATAGCAATTTTTTTGCCATTTTTCCTTTTTCTCACCATTTTAATTTTATAGCAATGCCCTGTCTGAACATTCTCAGCTCTACCTAAATCACTTGAAACATGCCATTTTGTTAATTCGCTAATCGACTATTTGGCACGTGACTAACAATGGCTAGAGGCGCCTTAGCTTGCACAACTACCCCCAAATCTACCCTGCACTCAAACAGATTGCAGATTAACAACACATTTGAGATCGAGATTTTATTTGAAAGCTTACCAACAGATGTTTACTTTTATTAATTATTTGTTACTACTAGAAACGCGATAAAGTTTTATGCATAATCATTCATTTCCTAGCCTAGGCGACTCTGCTTATTGCATATTCTATACGCTTCATAATTTCGATTAGTATGTAATTGGTTTATTAAACAAGCTATAGCAATTTTAAAGAAAAGTTCATTTTAGTTTTTTTTTTATTATGGACTGTACAGGGGCACGTTTTATAAAACTACAAGTTACAATTTCACAGGTCTAAACTGGCAACACTGCTCAAATGGCTGGTCGTCATTGGTCGTGGTTGTGTCAAATGGAAACTTGTAACCTGTAAATTGTAATTTGTAGCTTTATAAAACAGGCCCCTGGGCTGAAATTTTTCAGTCAATCTATTCGCCACATTACTTACCATATTCAATAGGCTATTTGACTAATGCACGACAACCTTTTTAAATGATTCTTTATTACATAAGAAGCACACTACATTGATATTTCCGCGAGATTCTACTGTATTATCAATAAAAATATATGTTAAAGTTTAAATTTTCAAAACCGCGCTAAAAACGCTGTTTCTATCATGGCGCTGGCCATATGACAAGGGTGACGTCACACGCAAGTAAACAATAAAAAATCATTTGAAGAGATACGCCCTTATGATCTGTGGCTACTTGCGTGTGACGTCACCAGGGAGCTACAAAGCAATCACATAGCGTTTCTGCCACAGATAAAATTTCAAAAAGTATTACAACTTTTTTCGTGTAATTTCCAAAAAAATATACATAATTTAGTTTAAAATAAAGTGAAATATGTTGTTTTACGCTATTATCTAATAGGATGACCACAATTTGTAGTATATTTTCAATGTTGTCAAATAGCCTATTCCCGCTCATCGTCGGCGATGGGACCAATGCCTAAAGTCTTGCTCATAATTATATTATTATTATTATAATATAATATACACGTGTTGGCGTCGCGTGTCGCGTGCTAACCATAAAGACGTTGACCCCGCGACCGTGACTTTGGTCGTGTTACTCCTGGACTACCCCGGTCACGCAGGGCCTGACGTCTTGACCGGTAACGTATACCCGTAGAAATAATCATAAAGTTACAAAATTATGTATACTACTTCTGCACATAATAATACATGCAAATAAATTAAGATAGACGAGGCTCGTCACGTCGAAAGACTTGTCAATCTTCAATTGATTTTTAAATAATAGTACAGTCAACCAGTTTGAATCATAAGCCACTATGGATCTATGTCACGATTCAAATCACACGAGACTTCTTAAGAATTGTATTATAACGTCACATTGACATAGTTTCATAGTGGCCTATGAATCAAATTAGTTGAGTATACCTATGTATTGATTTTGCAACGGGTGTAACGAGAATATGGTCTAAGATCCGAATAGGAGACTGCAAACGTTAGGTTTAGTGCAAATTATAAGTACCGACTTACCTGCCTACCCAATGGTTATGATGGGAAAAAATAGTCAACCTAACGTTTGCATATTCTATAGGCTTCATACTTTCGATTAAATAGTATGTAATTGGTCTATTAAACAAGCAATAGCAATTTTAAAAAAAGTTCATTTTTTTTTAATTATGTACTTAATTACCTACTGTACTGGACTGAAATTTTTCAGTCAACCTATTCGCCATATATTACTTACCAAATCAAATTTGATACAAAATATTTTTTATCGAATAAACAGCTGGGTGAAGGTCGTCTCCTATTCGGATCCCCTACTACTACTAACATTTTTCTTTTCTATCACTCAAAATGTGTGGGATG
Source organism: Acleris cristana (assembly GCA_948252455.1). Lineage (NCBI taxonomy): Eukaryota > Metazoa > Arthropoda > Insecta > Lepidoptera > Tortricidae > Acleris > Acleris cristana. The sequence goes on along the minus strand of OX411791.1, from coordinate 4,596,172 downwards.
ACAGATGACCACGTGGCTTATAGCTTCGCACGAGAATGTCATCTACATATCCCACACATTTGAGAGATTGAAAAGAAAAACGTCACTAGAGTTTGCATCTTGTCTAGCCTTGCTTCGATTCCCGCTATGGGCAAAACGAAAGAAGTTATCGCCATATCTGTTGTTCTTATCTATTTAATAATATTTACATGTGTACGTCACTCGGCCAATGTCAATTGGCGCTGAGGAGGTGTTCCAGTTGGAAGGTATGTGGTGCTCGTCGCCCCCCACGGACCGTGGGAACGACCCACGTGGGGCCGCACAGACGCGTCCCAACATGTTGCTGTTTTGATTGCGATGAGACCACGGAATAGAAAAAACAGTGGAAGAGGCATGAGCTTCGCTTAGTATCAGACCTGTTGTCGCCAATACTCTAACTATCATAAAAACAACACGCCACCATGGAAAATGTTTTTGGTGCGGCTATCGTTTTTACATTCCAAAATAGTACAATAAGGCATGCTTTTGGATTTATTTCCTATTTTAAAAATATCGAAATATCGAAATAAGCGATCGTGGTAAAAGTATGGTAGGTTGCGAGGAACTCCGCATAACTATGCCACACGTTACACGCCCACTTGGCACTTCTACTGTTTTTTCTGTTCTGTGGATGAGAGTAACCATTGGTTTTAATTGATGCTGTTATTAATTTAGTATTGTTGACGATGTTAATAAAAGGATTCATTTTATGATAATCACAGTGACAGAGATTCCAATTCGAAAATTATTTTAACTTATTATTTTCTAATTAGTAATGTTTTAATGAGACTATTAGACCCATTTGCATAAAAAACATATACCTAGTTTAAGTCTTAATTATAGTTTAGCGACCCGCCCTCGCTTCGCTTCGGTTTATGTGAGTTTTGATCACGGAATAGAAAAAAACAGTGGAAGTGGCATGAGCTTCGCTTAGTATCAGACCAGAGGGCTTATTGTCTAACGCACTCGCAATCGCAACCGGTTTCAAAGTGGAGCAATTGTTTTCATTTTGTATGCAGACAAGCCTTCGATTTTCAAAATGAAAACGATCGTGATTGCGAGTGCGTTAGACAATAAGCCCTCTGAGGGGCTATTGTCTGACGCACTCGCAATCGCAACCGGCTTCAAAGTGGAGCAATTGTTTTCATGTTGTATGCAGACAAAGCCTTCGATTTTCAAAATGAAAACGATCGTGATTGCGAGTGCGTTAGACAATAAGCCCTCTGTTGTCTCCAATAGGTGCGCAAAATATCAAAAAAACAACACGCCACCATGGTAAAATGTAAAAAGAAAGAAAGAAATTTTATTCACAACAATAACACTATGGAATGCAAATAATCGGTTATAACCGGGTTTAACCGGTTATTTTCATACAAAAACGGTTAATAACCGGTAAAATGGCATTCCCTAAATAACTAACATAAGTACTTAAATATAAAAAATAAGAAAAAGAACCACTAAGTCACTAGGTAAAAGCCACATCGTTTTTAAATTAATTGTCCATCCTTGCTGGTATTCACAAAGATGGAACCAACCAAAATTAACTCTAGGAGTATCAATCTCATGTATATCTCTATGTGGTAAGATAAGTGTGGTACAAACTATATCTAAACTAAGTCAGCCAAACGATTGCGCGATCTAAAGTACACGCAGAGCCATCTATTGACGGAAAAGGAAGAAATATACCAAGTTATATCTTTGTACTATTATAATATTTATAATATCTAGTAAGCTAACTAAACCGAAGACGTTACTACACTAAAACTATCTCAGAAAAAACCGGTCAAGTGTGAGTCGGACTCGCGCACCGAGGGTTCCGTATTTAAGATAATATGCTTGGTAACCGCATCAGAAAATTCTCATTATAAACTTTATTTTCTATGCAATAAGGTCCATTTTGACTAGCCTATATTTTAAAACAGATTTTAAAGTTTTTTTTTATTATTTCTCAAAAACTGTAAATAATTAACACTTCATTTTATTTTTCGTATAAAATATAAATAATTATCTACACGCCAGGATTTTTCTGATTTTTTGAATACGTAATAAACTTTGGAGATAAGGGGGAACGGTTATTTTTTGTCAATATTTGGCTATAAATCAACAAGTACATACAAGAAAATTAAAAAAAAAATGGTTTTAAAAATGTGCAGATTGAGCCCTTTCATACGAGTATGACACCCCATTTGCTAAAATGAAACCACTATGCCAAATTTAAAGCTGATAGCATTTATAGTTGCTGAGAAAACCTACTGTGACATACAGACAGACAGATAGACAGACAACGAAGTCTCATCATAAGGGTTCCTTTTTACCATTTTGGTACGGAACCCTAAAAACCATCCTTCGATTTTAAGATAAGACTGGTTTATTAGAAAACACAATAATAGTAATCAGGTGCCACTGGACGCTCGGGTTAGTTTTTAAGGTTCCGTACCAAAATGGTAAAAAAGGAACCCTTATGGTGAGACTTCGTTGTCCGTCTGTCTGTCAGTCTGTCCGTCTATCTGTCTGTCTGTCTGTATATCAAAGGAGGTTTTCTCAGCAACTACAAATGCTATCTACTTTAAATTTGGCACAGTTGTAGAAAAGGCTTGCCCACATTTGTTTTTCATAAAAATAAAAAAATAAAATTAAAAGGGGTCTAGAATGGGGGGTTGAAAAATGAAAGTGGTTCGATTATAGCAAATGGGGTGTCATAAAATGTCTTAATCTACACATTTCAAAACTTTTTTTCGCGACATCCTATAAGATCACCTGATAGGATCCCCCACGTACAAAATTAATAGGCAGGTGACTTACTGGACATCGCGTTTTTTTTAATTTTCTGTGATGTACTTTGTTTTTACAGCCAAAAATGTACAAAAAAACGACCGTTCCCCCTTATCTCCGAAGTTTATTATCAAAAAATCTGAAAAAATCCTGGCGTATAAATTACTTATATTTTATGCGAAAAATAAAATGTAGTGTTCATTATTTACAGTTTTTTAAGAAACAACAAAAAACTAAGAAAACCTGTATTAAAATTTAGGCTAGTCAAAATTAACCTTAAAATGAGTATTTTCTTTTGCGGTTACCAAGCATATTATCTTCAATACGGAACCCTCGGTGCGCGAGTCCGACTCGCACCTGACCTGTTTCAAATCACGTATTGCATTTTATTATTAGGCTCAATATTTGGCTAGACGACTAACTACGTCCTTAGCTCGATGAAAACCCGATGATAATATCGACCCATTACAAAACAGCCGTTAAACAAACTATTTTAAGAATTCAATTGAAACGCAGTTAATTCAGATCAAGCGATGATCCAGATCGATATCCTCTTAATCTTTCATCTCAGATTAGTCTGGAAATCAGACTAAACCTAGATTAGGCATCAAAGAGCGCCAATTACCAGTTTTACGACTTATATTGAAAGTGCTAAATCTTTATTGGTACTTGAAAGCATGAACTTTAGACGATGAACTTTAGAGTAATTTTGTTACACGAAGAACTAGTTTTTTTTTCTAATTACTGCCGAAGAAGGAGGGTTATGTGTTTACGTGTATGCTGTCGTCGTAATAAAAAAGGGCACAAATAACATTTTGTTAAACTCAAGAAAATACATGTTGTAAGTTTTTGTTTACTTTAAAAAAATGCATAATTGTTTGATTATTATTAGTAAATATCGAACCGAATTTCCGATCTGCTCAACACCCAATTAATCTGTTATTGCCGGGATTCGAACCCAGGACCGCTAGCTTCGTAGGCAGGGTACTCGTAACAAACTACTAACTTATGTACAGGCAAACCGTATTGTTCGTTATCGTCTGAGACACATAGACATTTGTTATCTCAAGACTACCATCTCAAGACAAGAATGAAAACTTAAGATAGAGACCTCTGAGGACTAAGATGAAATGCCTCTTTGCTAGTCAATCACCGACTGTCTTAATCCCACACCGGAACACAACAATGCAAACACTGTGGCTTGGTTAGCTAGTGGATTTGGGTGTGTAATGAATTGCATAAAAACGATTGTACTAGTTTTCATTTTACATAACACAAATTGCATAATTTCGATCTCTATAATAAACCAACGATATAATAATTGTTATGCATAAAACGAAATGCATAATTTCTTAAACTATAATGGTCATAAATTAAAAAATAAATATTTCTAACGGCTTTTATTAGTATTAATGTGGTCACAGTTATAACCTAGCCTAACCTAGTTAGAAGAAATTGACTTAAAATGCATAATAACAAGAAAATTATAGCTATAATAAATGAGTGTTATGTTATTCGAGCGTATGCCTGATAAAATTATACAATTGGTTTTTATGCCAAACGTTCATTATGCTTTTCGTGGTTAGTTAAACGAAATTATACAAAATGTTTTAGACTGATCTAAGCGCACCCAGTGGATTTATCATATCATCTATTTAAAGCAATTCTAAGCCCTAATTCCTTAAAATAATCCTAAGCAAGCGAACCCGGCGGCCTAAAAGCTAAGCAGACCGATCTAAAGATCGATATGACGATAAATCTAGATCCGACAAACACTAGATCTGCATTGCGCAGGATTGCGTGCCTTACGCAATGTTCCACTCAATATTGAAACGAGATCTGGAACTTTATTGTAGCGGTACAAGGTTGAAATTGGCATAGTAATAAGATAATTCTGGGGTACCAGTGAAAAAGGGCATAAGTCCCCTGAAGATCTAGTGAAAAAGGGTTTAAGTCTAGTGTACTCCGTTCATGTATATACCCTTTTTTAGTACGAGTTAAGTCGACTTATACACTTTTTCACTAGGTCCCTACAATTATCTTTAAGGGTCTAAACGGTGCCCAAAATCATTACTCAAAAACGGTAGTGTTATATTATTTTAAGTTTTTATGATAAAGAGGTGAAACGGCTGCCTTTCCACCCTAACCTACAGTACGACAGTGTTATGATGGAATCAGTACCAGTACCATGAGTTACAGTTAACATACTCGCCAGCAAGTCGAATGCTCTGTCCCCTGCAAGCCTCGCATTATTCTTATAGAGTGAAAGGGACAGAGCACTCGACTCGCTAGCGAGTACGGTAATTGTAACTCATGGTTAGGGTACAGAGGCCCTACTTTGAAAATCGAAGCTCGAAGTTATGTTAGCTCTATCCCTCTCACTCGTCATTCGAGACTAAATCATCATCATCATTATCATCGTCATCGTCATCATCATCATCATCATGATCATCATGATCATCGTGCGTGACAGTCATCTTCAGTTTGACGGCGCCATTAGCGTAGTTGGTAGTGACGCTGCCTACAAAACTAGTGGTATTGGGTTCGATTCCTGGGTAAGGTAAAATATTTGTGATGAGCACGAGTATAAAAAAAATATTATTCAAATAAATATTAACAAATAAAAAATAAAACAAAAATAACAAAATTACTGTTGAAAAGGATTTGTCCCTAAGGCTAAGGTTTGTTTGTATGTTTTATGTTTATGTAAGTTTATTTTTTTATTTAAGTATATTTATTGTTGTCTAGTACCAAAAGTACCTACCTAGGGCTTAGTTTGGGACCTAGGTATTAAATTTATGTGAGATTGTCCACATATATTTTTTATATTTATTATCATCATTTAAGCCCACTTCCACTCTTTGCAGGATACCTCACCGGTTTGCCTGGTCCTGCTAAAGCCATATCTACAGCTACAACAGCTAGCGCCATCTGTCGTTGGATAGACGAACTACATACAATGGAAGCAACTTCTGCATTTGGGTTTACTATTTCTTTACAAAACATTGGTTACTTTTAACATATGATTGTTTTTAAAGTGTGAATAATGAGTTATTGTTAAGTATATTTGAGGGTTTATTATAGGAATAACGAAAAAAAAACGATGACAATTAATATCGTCGTTAAAGGACATAAAGATCTATGTCGACTTGGTTCAGCAACAATTCAACATAATTTTAAGTGTTTTTTTAATTTCTAATTCTAAGCAATGAATTAAAAATAAAGCGTTCGTGATATAGAATAATATAATTTGTTTATGAATAATGGTACTTGTTTTAAAATAAACACAATCAATCCGACTAGACTCTATTAGATTGTTGTGATGGCATACACCGGATTGACAGGGGCAAAAGTGTACCAGTGCTAGTGATTCATTAAATGTCGACTAAGTTTATCGACATCGATAAAAATCGATTTTTAATCATTATTATCATAAAGTAATGGCCAAGTTTGAATACCTTTTATATTATGAGCAAATCTCTTTTATTTATACTTATCGCAACTATAAACAACCGGTATCCGACATTGACTCTGGACTCGAGTCACTTTTGACAACCATTGAAATAACATTGAATAACAAATTCATTCAGTACAACAATATTCTTTGGCATTCCGACGAATTGAGAACCTTTTTGTTTTTAAGTCGGTTAAATCGTTTATCTTAATGGAAAGCTGATCATTCAGATGTAGAAGATAAAGGTACGACATACTTTTGCAAGAAATGTATGATCCATATGTCACGAAAAAAGTTGTCGATAAACTTAGTCGATATTTAACGAATCACTAGCACTGGTACATTTTTGCCCCCGTCAATCCGGTGTATGGACTGATGAGCTTCAGTCTGTGGACAGGAGCTATGGTTCGGATAGAGGCGGCGATTGAAACAGATGCCCTACTTTGAAAATCGAAGTTCGAAGTTACGTTAGCTCCATCCCATTCTCTCGATTTAGTCTCAAACGACGAGTGACAGGGATGGCGCTAACGTAACTTCGACCTTCGATTTTTAAAGTAGGGCCTCAGGTACACAAATGACATTTTTGTACTCGTCGATTATAATCTGTGTATTAAGATTTCACAGAGAATACTGCAACGTCACTCTTTTCATCGTTGCATAGTCTATGTTACTTCCGAAACAACCGAAATAACCATTTCGATACGAACCAGACGATCGAAAAAAATTTGAAAATAGAACTTCGTATTTCAATAGTATGTGTCCTTGTTTAAGGAGACTCGATCCGATACAAAATGGCTAATCTATGGCGTTTCGGAACGTAGCAACGTCGCGTCATCTGTCAACATCTACTTAAACATGCTCCTGTATCCAGATCATTAAAAAAAAACTACTCTTTGTGATTGTAGCCAATCACAGCACAGTACTGCAAAATTACGGACGCCGGTGGTGTTATAGTCACTATCAGTGATGGGAAATAGGTGAGCTAATTTACCTAAACTTGACGCATATTCATTCATGCGTGAGTGAGATGGGAATACATTATTGAATGAACATGCATCAAGTTTAGGTAAATTAGCTCACCTATTTCCCATCACTTTATAGTACTTACGATATTTCGTTTTCTTATATACTCGTATTTAGACTTAAATTATTAATTTTAATGAACTCGTACAAAAAGTATTGTTCACAATAGTGTCATAATTAAGCTTTTTAATCTCGTACCTTACTTAGGCCACTCAGCAAGCTTCGTGGCCTAAACACGGTACTCGACTAAAAAGCTCTCTATTATAACACGATTGTGAAAAATACTATTGACGAATTTATTACAAATAAATCAGTACAAATATTTACCCATGGTCAGCAAGAGCGTCGGTGGCCTAGTGGCTTAGGGGGTCGACTCGTGATCGTAAGGTACCGAGTTCGAACCCCTGCGGTCACCATGTAGAGGTACCCTATGAGTTTTTCTAACTTAAGTGCATTACCCGATGCTCTTACGGTGAAGGAAAAACATCGTGAGGAAACCTGCACATTCGAACAGCTGAGTGTGTAATAGGGTAATTGCACAAAAGATCCTAAAGGGTCGAAGTGTATCCGTTTTTAATCCTATCGCGTCATCTACCGATCATGTGACTTTTCGTATCGCGTCATCTACCAGTTACGCGATTGGTTTAACCCTTAAATGCATGATGATGTAGATATACATCAAATATTTAAAGTTCAATTTCAAACATACATTTTAAGTAAGGTCAATGTGGCTAATTCCGTCATATTTTTGAGCTAGTTCAACTTTGGTTGAAAATTTGAGGCGTTTTATTTATACTATTTACCCATGGCGCGCATGTAGTTGGCTAACAATTGACTTGGCTTTCAAGGTAAATTATGAAATTCATTGTATCTAACTTGCATAATTTATTATAAATGTTTTTTTAAAAACAGTCAGGTAGACGGAATTTCCCAAAAAAATGGGGCTATTCCGTCTTAAAAGATGTTTCCCTAGTATAACGAAGATTTTTCAAGTCTATGTTAGTGGAAAATAAAGACACGCAGATTTCAATCAAATATGTGCTTTCAAACCTTGAAAATAAGATTCACAATAAAAGTTATCGGCAAAAATATTTTTTTGGGGTTATTCCGGCATGATTTGGCAATCAGATGAGCTCAACCTTTTTAAGATTTTCTCATTATATATTTTTTCTATATTTTTTATCAACTGTGGCTTAATGCACTATACTTACAGTGTACTGAAGTACTTAAATTGGTCGTCATGGCTTTGACTAATTTAATAGAAATAATTAGCCCGAGCCATCGTTAACGGGTCGATCAACACACTGGACAGTTTTCATTGACATAACAATTCAATTCCTACCACGATACTTAATAGAATGAATTGTCTCTATGACTATGCATTTATCATTATTGTCGTCTGTCTGACATAGATACCATCCGCAGACTTTTCATTTAACTCTAAAATAAAAGTCAGTTTGTAATTAACAATTTGATTTAAAAAGTAATAAGAGAGTTCGACTCGCGTGGAGAGGTTCCGTCTCCACACCATATACCTGTCTGCTAGTCTGTCTGTCACAGCAGATTTGCTCCAGGAGTACTGGAGCGATCGAGTTGAAATTTGGTACGATTATGTAAGTCGGTGACTCAAAGACGGACGCGTAACATAAATAACTGAATTTGTTCAAACTTGGGGGCTACTTTTGGGGGATAAATTAGGAAATCAAAAAAAAGTTTCCCAATCCTTATTGTGTGACAAGTCAAATGAAAGGGCTTGTTGTGAGCATCTCAAATATATTTGTCTTTAACATAAGTAAACAGTTTTTTATGTTATTTAAGAAAATAGGCGAAAATTGACCATATTGGGGCCAGTACTTTCAGAGATAAGGGAGGGATGGTCGATTTTTGCGTATTTTCTTAAATAACTTCATAATTGTTTATGTTAAAGTTATAAAACAAATATATTTACGAATCCTACAACAATTAGGAAGAGATTTTGTTTAACACTGGGCTAAAATGTAAGGTAGGTAACATCTTTTATAATCGTTTTTCAATTATCGCTCATTTTACAGAGATGATATTAATTTGCCGAAAGAAAATAAAATAAGTACTTTCTTACTTACTAATAAATACATTTAATAAATATGAGAATTTAGTACTATTTTCGTGATTATTACAACTTTTAATACATTCTAGAATTATTATTTATCATTTAAAGAAAAATAATCAGCTATTATAAATTGTTGCTTATAAAAAGATTCTTAAAAATTACCACACTAAAAACATGGTTGACAACATCTGGAATCGGGAAATACCGGCATATGATGGCTTAGCCCCTTTTATTATGTACGGAGTTTCCCACTTCGTCATTTTGAGGTTCCTAATTTAACACGGTGAATTACTTAAAACCAGCGGACTTTTACGCACAATAAACAGGCAGATAGTTTTAGAAATATCTTAAACATTGTAATAAGCACACAAATATAGTTAGAAATCTAACTGTTTTATATTTATCTTTGGTAAAACTGCATATCACTACACTCCAGTTTCGACTTCGGAACACAACTGAAGTTCGAAAGCAGATATTTTTCTTCGTAGATTGTACAGCGCTATCTGTGTTTCTTAGTTTGAACTAGAAAGCCCTGCTGCTTTATAGACTGAGTCGGCAGCGGCGTACTGTGCTTAGATTCAACGCAGGCGTGTATATGACGGCATAGCCCCGTAGACGGAATTAGCCACATTGACCTTACCTAAATTACAAACTTAGAATTTAAGCAGTAAGGTTTGTAGTTTTGTCAAATTCAAATTTGGAAATGGACTATAAAGACGCGTTTCACTTTCGACATGCTATGAATTTAAGGGTTAAACACGAAACGAATAGAAACGCTAGTTAGCGTAGTGCATCTTGGTAGGGCCCTCGGTATCAATGCGGTAAGTAAATCAGGTAAATCGGTAATGATCGGCCGACATCACTCGACTCTGGGACGAAAATAGCTCGGGATCGACGCCACTGAAATAGCCCTCTGTCGGTGGCTCGGGTAGCTTACATAGCCTACGGGAAGTTATTGGTAGCACCGAAGTGCTAAATCTGATTAAATGCAGATTTTGTCGATGTACAAACAACAGTTAGATAGATATACGTAGCTTTACTTTCATATGACAATAAAAGGAAAGTGGTAGTATGTATGTAAATGTGTTAATATGTTTATTAATGTGTGGAATGCAATTTAACCGGTTATTAACAGTTTTCGTATGAAAATAACCGGTTAAAACCGGTTATATCCGGTTATAACCGGTTATTTGCATTCCCTAGTTAATATGTAAATTATTTATTTTGCACACAAGATTTTAGGGTTTCGTAGTCAAACTAGGAATCCTAATAGTTTCGCCATGTTATGCAAGTTTGCTCTGTTTTGCTCATACCTACGTTCAACAATGGCTACTGACTTAAAGGACCGAAGACCGATTAAGATCGTTTAAGAACTAGATCTTTTCGGTCTGTGACGGGAATTCATTCCTTTTAGTTCTTACTTCCTGGCCTACACAAGCCTAAGGGCATTTCACCAATGAAATTAAACGCGATCAATTTTTTCAACTGGGTTTAAGACGCTGAAATGACAGTTTTCGTATGAATCTGACGTTTACTAACCAGAGTTAGGAATTGATCGCGTTAAATTTCATTGGTGTAATCGGCCCTAAGATCATGATCTCTTCTCTATCTTCACATCAGGGGGGTTATTATGACATAGCTATGCAATTCATTTTACGGCGAGCGTGAAGGACGGAGCTATCAGTTATATATCTCTGTCCTTTTCTCTCAGCGTAAACTGAACCGCATAGTTATGTCGTAATAACCCCACAGGGGCCCTTATATGGCTGCGTTTATCGCGTGATAAAGTTTGGATAACGCATCCGTCACCTTCTGACACTTCAATAAGAACGAGAGTGACGGATGCTTTATCCACATTTGACACGCGATATAGACGCAGTCATACTAGGCCCACAGGCCCCTTTTTTTTTTTCAAAAATGGTACTTGCGCGTATATCACTACATGGTCGCCAAACTGTTATCCAGTTTGTTGGCGAGTAAAGCGTTCAAACTTATAGCTAATCATGCACCTGGGCATAGCAACTAGGTAAAACAACTCTTATCAACTACGTAATTAACTTAATACTAAAAACATTTATATTTTTAAAAGGCACTTTTTCAACCTCTTTTTGAGGGCCGGTTTACTTAATTCTATGTTTTCTCTTAGCCATTCTGTTTCATTAAATACTTTAGGCACTAGATATTGATTTAATCTTTTTCCATAATAAAATTCAATACGGTAAATCTTGGGTTGGGTTACGTTGTTGTTTTATCTCAGCTACCGTTACTGCCAAAGCGCCAATTAAGATCTATCAAAACGTTGACAACTTGACAATCGTCAAAAACAATGTGGTTTTTCCTATAGAACAGAGACCCCAGCTTTGTCCCCTGATATTTATCATCATCATCAGCCTATATTAGTCCACTGCTGGACATAGGCCTCTCCCATTGCACGCCAACGAGCACGATTCGTGGGCACTCTCATCCAGCTCTTGCCAGCCACCTTGCGAAAATCGTCGCTCCACCTAGTCTGAGGGCGTCCTACACTACGTTTGCCGATTCGCGGTCTCCACTCAAGAATACGATAACTCCAGCGATTATCGGTTCTGCGGCACAAATGACCGGCCCACTGCCACTTCAAGCTGCTTATTCTATGAGCTTCGTCGATAGCCTTAGTTCTCTGTCGGATCAGCTCATTCCGGATCCTATCCTTCAGAGGAACTGCCAACATAGCCCTCTCCATGCATCTCTGATATTTATATTATTTATTTATTTTGTCGTCACACAGAAAGCGGACGCAGTGTGAGGCAGCGTAATGGGCGTCTCTTGATGCTCCGTTTACTCGCGCACTCTTTGTTTGGCGCCTCGCATGTGTTCGCTTTTATTGCAAAAAAAAACGCATCATCGTTTTTAACACGGACTACATCAACATTGAAATGTTTAAAAAATTAACTATAGCACAAAGCCACACTAAACTTCGCTTAATAATATACATTATAAAGTGTGTTTGTTTTTAGTTTACTTTATTACTAATACTGCTCTGTCCGTCCGTCTGTCTGTCTGTCACCAGGCTGTATCATATGAACCGTGATAGATAGACTTTTGAAATTTTCACAGATGATTTATTTCTGTTGCCGCTATAATAAAAAATACTAAAAACAGAATAATAAAAAATACAACAAACGTGTTTTTTGTCGTTAATGCTCGTTATTAATAACCTCAACAGGTACACGCTTGAAATACTCACAAAATATATAGTTGTATGTTCACTTTAAAAATAAATAATTAAATTAAAATAACATACCTATTATATTTTTTTATAGATAATGGTACGGATCCCTTCGTACGCGAGTCCGACTCGCACTTGGCCGGTTTTTTTATTTATATTAGTAAACTGACGCTTGGGCGCTAAAATTTTATACTATTACTATTTAATAAGTTTTTTCAGTTTAAAGTTATTGTTAATGGCTATAATATTATTATCAGTGTTGGAAGAGAGGGATTTCCTGATACAAGTTTAGTGTCATACTTACTATAAGTACTTTGTTTTTTTTACTATAAAGTAATGCCCATAGAAATTACTCCGTGGTGCTCATTCTCGTGGTGTTTCTTGCATGCATAGGTGTGTATGGTGTAGTTAGTACAGTCACCAGCAATAATACATTATCCAACATTGGGCGCAAAAATATCTGACACGTCTTTATTACTAGAGGTATAAGAGCGTGTCAGATATTTTTGCGGCCAATGTTGGATAATATATTATTGCTGGTGACTGTACATTATAGTAACAAAACACAGAGTGTAGGAGGTTCCAACCATGACTTAAGCCAATAAACATTTTCATTTTCATTTTTTTTTTCTGTTAAATTAATTGAAAAAACTTCCTATTCAGTTAACAATAAAAGACAACCATTTTCTGAAAATTATAAAGTTACCAACTTCTTTAATTTGACTTCATCAAGCAGTTAAAGCTTAACTTTTACGTTCATGGAATAACCAAGCTCATGCCAATTTAACGGTAGTTAACAATTTACTAACTAGAACTCTATGTCAAAGTCACATTAAAACTTTCAAATGCCTAATCAGTTGGGAAGTTGTTCATTCTATTGGGCAGTTTAAAACTCTAAAACTAATAATGCTTAAGCGATGGCCTCAGAAGTTACACGCCATCCACGATGTTTGGTAACCTTCTCGAGCTAAGCAAAGACTTCTTTGCTGTGAACTTAAAGTATTTATTCCTGGTAGGATTATGGCCAGATGACCAGTGGGCCAAACAACACCGCGTCCTCTACAAGATGTATGAAGTAACTCAACACATCCTAGGAGTCATATTCTTAATAATTGCAGGCATTGGTATCTACCAGAAGAAAGACGACGTCGTGTTGCTTATGACTAACCTAGATAAATATCTAGTAGCGTACAACTTTATCGGAAAAGTCTCCGTTTTCGTCTACAAGCGTAGTCAGATAGAAATCCTTATTTCAGAAATCCTTCATTCAGGAGATAAGATCTCCGAAGACCATAGGAAGCTGATGGTAGTTCATGTCCTGGCGGTCTCTGTTTTCACTACGTCTATATTCTCAGCATTTAGTGCTCTGGCGTTGTATAATAATGAGATGACAGTGGATGCTTGGATGCCGTTTGATCCATTAAAGAGCAGGATGAACTTGATTCTTGCAGCTCAGATACTTATAGTTACTTTCGTTATACCTTGTGTGTATAGAGCTATAGCTATGCAAGGGATCGTGTGCAGCTTGGTTATGTATTTATGTGATCAGTTGGTTGATCTGCAGAACAGAATCAGGTCTTTGGATTATACTCCTGAAACTGAAAGAGCTTTGAGGGAGGAATTTATGGAAATCATTAACAAACATGTACGGTTGATGGGGTAAGTATACAGTTGTTTTATCGCAAGAAAGCGGGTGGGCCATACTTGTAGTTGTAACTCGTATAGACACGCACACTACGGCGACGCTTGTCGACGACAGCTACACACTCAGAGACAAACGTGCACGTGCATCTATATACGCACACAAGTATGGCCCACCCGCTTTCGTGAGTTAAAGGAGCGACCCCACCGCTGCTTAAAATACGGTGACGGTACGGAATCGCAGTGACGTGTCATAAATGTCATAAGGTAAAGTCGTGACTTTTACGGCACGTTACTGCGATTCCGTATTTTGAGCAGCGACAATTACTTATTCTGTGGCAGCGGTGTGGATGGCATGCGATAAAAAAGGTATGGATACGATACGTCGCTGCGATTCCGTACCGTTTCCGTATTTTAAGCAGCGGTAGAGTCGCACCTTAAAACAACTGTAAGAGTGAAGATGGTTTCAGGTATTCAAAAACAATGGCGACCATTTTTAAAGAATATTTTTTGATTCAAAACTTAGCGGTCACAGTAGAGCTGTGCCTCAACGCCTTAATGGCTACAACGGTAAGAACACTAATAAATTAAACATAGTGTAAACAAAACAGGGGTGTTATTATAACAGTTCATTTTAAGTCGAGCGTAAAGGACAGAACTATAGCAGTTATATAGCTCTGTCCTTTTCTCTCACCGTAAACTGAACTGCATAGCTATGTCATAATAACCCCCCAGAGCCTTTCTTCTACAAGGTAAAACCATATAGCTTCTGACGTGTTATCGTATTGTTTTTAACTCGATCGCCATTACTGTCAAGTAGGTACAGTCAGCATCAAAAGTAGCTAAGCAGAATAACATGCTCAAAATGATCTAGACACGACGCACGTATTCTCTCGACAATAGAGTCGATTTCAGATCATTTTGACCTCTTCGGTTGCATAGCTACTTCTGCTGCTGACTGTACCTAAATAAAAGCTATCCTACATACATACATACATTAAATCACGCCTGTTTCGCAGAGGAATAGGCAGAGACCACTTCTTTCCACCTGCTACGATCTTGAAAAATCTCTTTCGCTTCTTCCCCATTCATACATCGTGTCATGCACGTCGGTTTCGGGTACTTAAAATTCGGCCCTTTTCCAGTATATATCCGATTTGATTCGAAAAAGTACGTCTAGGGCGGCCTCTTCCGACCCTTCCACTCACTTTCGCTCTGTATATCTCTTTCGTCAATCTTCTTTCATCCATCCTTTCCAAATGACCGAACCATCGAAACATGCCCTTTTCAATTTTTAAAGCTATCCTAACGTTGACAATACGATAACACGTCAAAGGCAATATGGTTTTACCCAGTAGAGTAAAATAGGTAAAATATTTAAGCATGTGGCTAATTAGTAATGAGCTATTTGAAAATGTTGCTGTTTCAGGTCGGTCTAGAACAACCGTCTCTCTTGGCCAGTTTCGTCGCATTTCTCTGCGCCGCTCTACTTAACGCTTACATTTATTGTTATTTGGGTAACGAATTGATCGTTCAAGTAAGTTGGTATATTTACTAATAATTACCTTACACTTAAAAATATTTAATTACCTTTACAACACATATACTTTTGTACCTTTTGTGGAAAAGAGATTAACATTTTTACACATGTTGGTTTACATCTTCCTGGAACACGATCATTAGAGTTATGCACTAAAGAAATATATAAGTACTCACTCCTACCTATCCGTGTCTTAAGAAGTTCGGATCAGATATCTTAAAGACAGGACATCATTCACCCAAAACGTGATCATTTGAAAGAATACTTAAGAAAAAAGGTTTTATTCTAAAACGCTTTATACTTATAATTGATTACACTAAGCTACTTCCATTTTTATAACGCTTAACTGCCGTGTCAATTAAATTTAATGCTTGATTAAAGTACCTAGCTGTTGTCATTTTCTTTGTTATATTAATATAATAAGACAAACAAGTCACTAAACAAGCATTAAATTTGATTGACGTCTCTGAGTGCGGCAGTAAGTGTTGTTATTCATGTATTAAACATAGGCTTTGTTCTAAGATCTTCACCTATTCATTGCAGAGCGAAGGCATTGCTTTAGCAGCCTACGAGTCGGCTTGGACCTCGTGGCCGCTGGACCTGCAGAAGGACCTGCTGATCGTCATCAGAGCAGCCCAGAAGCCGTTCCACCTGACTGCTGGAGGCATGGCTGCCATGTCCATCCAGACCTACAGCCAGGTCAGATTTTTAACCCCCAAGCGCAAAAAGGGGGGCGCTATAAGTTTAACGTGTATGTGTGTCTTTCAGTGCCATCGTAACTTCCTAAAGGGTAGACCAATTGGGAAACTGGGATTTAAAAAAAAAGCTAGTTTAAATTAAAAGTAACGTTTTTTTTTATATTTAATGTATTTTAACGCTTATTTGTGTTTCTTTTAATATTTTGCAGACGCTGTATAACGGTTACTCCATATTTGCAGTTCTCAACGATGTTGTAGATTAGAAATGAAACCCGTGAACCTGCAGGTACAGGCTCAGAAACTAGTGATCTAATTAAATCACATTTAAAAATCACACATGGTTTTATTTACCTATACATAACGCCGAAAAAACATGACATTTGCAATTTTCCATGAAGAAGAAGAAGAAGAAGAAAGAAGATGTGAAGTATCCATTATTAAGAACGCTTCATACTATACTTAGTGCGGCTTTCTAGTACAGTTTAAAGTTGCAACGTACCTTGAACCTTCGAATGATGCTTTTTATCCCAATATTGCCGCAGAAATATTAACTAACCAAGTTGCAACCGGGAGAGTTACACAGTTTACACAGTTTCTAACAAGAATTATATCATCAACATACGAGTATACTATTAAGACTTATTTAGTATTAATAAAATAGATATAATTTAAAAACTAGTCATTCGTAAAAGCTGCTACTTTACATAGTTGATTGCGGTATTAGAGGCTATATTTTCTCAAAATTGAATCCAAATCAACCGAACGGCTTTTACCGAACTTTTTGTGCGGGGTTCTTTATGATGGATGAGTGAAATCTGGACTCTTAAATCCAAGAGACAAATCTCTTGTCTTGTTCCAAAGATTTGTGAGATGCAGATTGCTGCCGTTTTCTCCAGCACTGCAACGTCTGCAACACCCTCAAGCAGGAAGTAGGTCATTTGATCGTTTACATATTATACAAAATAAATATCAGGGGAATAAATATCATTTATTCAATACAATTGACCTATTCCTAAACTAAGCTCTAGGCTTGTACTATGGGTACTAGACAACGATATAAATACTTTTATAGAGAAATGTATACTTAAATACATAGAGAACATCCAAGACTCAGGAACAAATATTCGCGCTCATCACACAAATATCTGCTCTTACCGGGATTTGAACCCAGGACCGCTAGCTTTGTAGACAGGGTCACTACAGGGTCGTCAAATTGAGTAATACACATCAAAATTCAGAAACGTAAAACTCGATTGTTGACAAATAACAGTAGATTTAGTCTCTTAATCTTAATTTAGAAATCATAGGTTCAGATAGGAAAGGCATATAATTTGTAATATAATAGTGTTGCGTCAAATGCGTCACCTGTCACCTCCTACCCTATGCAAAGCTACGTATAACCCAGTAATTTTGACAGCACATAAAACCAAGTTTCAACCAAATTTTCCTAAACAATAGATCTTGTTACCCAACAAAACGCGGAGAATACACGAATCCACCCACTTTCCCGTGTCATACAAATTACTCCATACACGTTACACGCCGCCTTGATGTATGACATCCGTTCAAATTAAGTTATGCAAAATTTTACCCAAAAATACTAGAGAATTCAACTAGGGTTCCGAAATATTTCTTATGTTCTAATCTATCCTTGTCCTTTATGATGTCTTTTATTTAATACAGTTCTCAACAATGTTGTAGATTAGAAATTAAACCCATGAATCTATGCAGGTACAATGTACAGTCAATTGATTTGATAGAGGCCCAGAAAATAAATTGGCTAACTGTACCTGTGTCATATCAAGATGTCAAGAACCTAGCAACCAATAGAGAGGAATGGCGGACAGTCCATCGATAAGAGCATAGCGCTTAAGTTATGAAGAACTACCTAGAAGTGATCGAATTAAATCACATTTAAAATTTATATACGGTTTTATTTTTACATAATGCCGAAAAAATTAAATCATTTTTAATTTTGCATTCAAATTTTATGAGTAAAATCAGAGGTCTTATTGTCTAACGCACTCGCAATCGCAACCGGCTTCAAAGTGGAGCAATTGTTTTCATTTTGTATGCAGACAAGCCTTCGATTTTCAAAATGAAAACGATCGTGATTGCGAGTGCGTTAGACAATAAGCCCTCAGGTTAGAATCCATGTCAGGGCAAGCGCTGGTATTTGTTTCTGAGTGTTTAAATGTTGTCTATCTATTTAAGTATGTATATCTCTATATAAGTAAGTATACCGTTGTCTAGTTCCCAAATTACGAGCCTAGAGCAGGGCCCCGTCAGACTACTTCTCGGCAGTTTTTGTACTTTTTATTACTTACGTCCTTCTTTTCTTCCCCCAACACAACTATTACCCGCGTGCTACGCGCCAAAATGTGCCTATTCACGCGCGCATAAAGTACACAATTATTTGTTTGTCCGTCGCATGACGTCATCGACTTCGTTTCTAAGCGAGGGTTGGCAACTAAATAATAAATTGAGTAGTAAGGCGATTTAACATTACAGATAATTAAGATGTACGTATGCTACGTGCAAATTTTGACACTCGACTGATATTTGTATCCCCGGGGATACACCGTCCAGTAGGTAATTATAACGGTAGGCGGCGGCGAGTGACATATCTGTTACAAAGTAACTAGTATATAATCTGTGCCTAGAGCTTAGTTTGGGACTAGATTAATTTGTGTGAGATTTTCGCCCGATATTTATTTATATTATTTATTATTCTGATTTTCTGCAACGCAGTGTGGGGATATTATTTAAGATCCTTAGATATTTTTGATGTGTGTACCTATTTGTTTTGTGAGCAGTTTAACCCTCTTTCTATTTCGGAGTCGGTTAAAGGTCCGCTTCACGGATCTCCGACACGACCCGTTGTGAATCACGTAAGAATGTCGGCATTTCGCAACCTGCGGCATTGTGTGCGATCATTTTTATAATATACGTGCATTTGTGTCCCAACTTGCCTATGAGTTGGTGTCCATTGTGTTTTAACCTAATGTTGGGTATGTGCAATGTAACATTGCTGCTGGCTGGTAGATATGGAGCTAAAGTCGTTCGGTGTTGTACGTATCTCTCTCTTTCGCTCTTATGCAAGTTTAACCGGGTTTACCCAAACCAGAAAAAGATAAAAGATAAAAGACATTTATTCGGTAAATAGGCACTTTTACACTTCAAGAATCTACCAGCGCTTCCCAAGAGGAGACCACTGCTGAGAAGAAACGCCGTAAGAAAGACTCATAAGACCTAAGGAGTTTGCTAGCATCTATTAAACAAGTCTAATACGTCTAGCAAACCTTAAAAACTCGACGCATGTATTGTGTTTTGGAATCGTCGAGCTCTGTGTTTTGATACTTCGCACTCGCGGTTTGACGATGTTTTTTTATACCAAACTATAGAAAGAGTAATTTTTTGACCGGTCTGTATTAGATTTGTCTTAGCGTCGCGAGTGTCTCTAATGGGTAGTTTAAAAAAATACCTTATAAGCGGATTTAAAACGATATAGGTAAGATAAGTATGTAACATACATAGGTGGCAATTTAATAAGCAGAACTGCGTACTGCAGCAAGACTATTTAGCACTGAAATGACCAGAATAGTCATTCCTGCTTAGTCCTTATTAGCAACGATTCACAATTTTATCCAAAAAATATATTTTTTACCAAATAACGGCATCAAACTCTCTGCTCTCTCGTGCCGTGGGTCAATGGAACCACGCCACATTAGTATGCCGCGCTACAGCAGCGTCTGCGCACGACTCCGTTTACTGTTACGCGCATCTCCGCGGGAACACCGCACAACGCCATCTAGCTTTAAAAAAGCTATAGCTATGAGTCTGTTGGCCTTAAAACCATTTTTACGCTTGTTTAGATAGGAACATAGCTTAAACGAAACGTCATGTTTTGACAGCTGTCAGCTGTCATTAGGAAACAATAAGGAATTATGGCTCTCCTACATTTTGGCCTCTGCACTGTTAACTGTGTCTGTTTTGTAATATAAACTTTAATCTCGAATCATCGCCTCCTTTTATTCATAAAATCGTTCATTAACTGTGTCTGTCTTGTAGTAAAAACTTTAATCTCGAATCATCGCTTCCATTTTATTTATAAAATCGTTCATTAACTGTGTCTGTATTGTAGTAAAAACTTTAATCTCGAATCATCGCCTCCATTTTATTTATAAAATCGTTCAAAGCTAATAAGACCGAGCAAATCTTTTTTGGTTGAGCAGGACAGGTTTTCAATCCACGAAATCGCGCTCCACTACCTTGTTATAGGTACAGTCAGCAGCAGAAGTAGCTACGCAACCGAAGAGGTCAAAATGATCTGCACTCGACTCTATTGTCAAAAGAATACGTCGTGTTTAAGATCATTTTGAGCATGTTATTCTGCTTAGCTACTTTTGATGCTGACTGTACATATATATTGACGTTATTGCAATCTAAATGTAAGTATCGTGGCGCCCTAGTGAATTGATATACACTATACAACTATACATATTTTATATATGTATACACATTATTTAGGCCCGTGTGGTGCCGGGTTTAGAATGTTGCCACTCCATGTCTTCTCGTGGATGTCGTAAGAGACGACTAAGGGACTAAAGGCTGTGTAGTGCTGTTAGGCGATGGGTTTGCAACCTGTCACTAACACACTGGATATCATCTTAGCCTGGTTGTGCAAAATGTGGTCACAGAATTATCAACAAGTTTTTGGAGTTGTTGGTGAGTCTGTGGCTCTGCCTACCCCACACTGGGAATGAAGGCGTGAGTTTATCTTATGTTATGTTATATATTATTTAATAGCATGGAAAAGGCAAACGAGCACACAGACCACCTGATGGCAAGAGGGATCTATGATCAATAGTCATTTCCATTCTCGAGACTCCAATCTAAAGATTGCAATCCTAAAGTCGCAAACTTGTTGCCAATTGTTGTAATAACTCCTGTGTTAGTAATTTCACCGGTTGTCTTATCCCCACACCGGAGCACAACAATTTGAGCACTGCTTGGTGGTAAGTTAAAGGATAAGATGTTAGTAGCGATCCAGGCGAACTTTGCACAAGTACCTATCACAGTAAATACAGACATACTTACATACATAAACTCACGCCTTCATTCCCAGAGTGGGCAAGGCTACAGAATTGAGTGTATATCATAGTTTCGACTACGTACTCTCGGAATATCATGCTATCGAATGTTCGTTGGCTCGACTGTTACTGGATCGAATATTCGCTGGGTCGAGAAGCGTAGAAACAATAAATCGTCAAATCGAAATTGAGATTTCGATTGTCATCCCATAGAAAATCTCAGACACGAATGTTCATTGCCTCGACTGTTACTGGATCGAATATTCGCTGGGTACGAAAAGCGTAGAAACGATAAATCGTCAAATCAAAATTGAGGTTTAATAACCATAACCATATAATTCTACATTACGTTTTGTCGATTGTACATTTCGGCCACAAGTATTTCGATCCAGCGAATATTCATTACAATAACAGTCGAGCCAACGAACATTTGATAGCATGATATTCCGAGAGTACGTAGTCGAAACTATGATATACACTATACAGAGGAGTAAGTTACCAATAAATCTAAAAACTTGTTGATAATTCAGTAACCACATTTTGCACAATGAGGCTAAGATGTTTACCAGCGTATTAGTGACAGGTTGCAAGCCCATCGCCAAACACACCTATAACAGTACCTATAGTCCTTTTCGTGGCCTTTATTCCCTTAGTCGCCTCTTACGTTACCACAGAGGACACAGAGTGGCAATATTCTATCCCGGCAACCACACGGGTTCAAATAAGTAACCAAATACTTACTAAATACAATAACAACAAAGTAAATACTTCATCTAAAGCTGGGTCCACATTTGTATCATTTCGTCGTATCGTATCTCCATCAAGATCGCTAGTGTGGACGCACAAACAGCGCGATCATGCGGCGCGCCGTATCTGATCGCTCGGGATCGATGTTGACACGCATTTATTATATACCCCGCACACTCGCGATCGGATACGCGTACCAAGATCGGTAAGTATGGACGTGTTTTGATACTGTATCACGATACGATATGATTTATGATTTGATACGCGATACGCCGTGATCGCTCTCGAGGCTATTTTTCCCCCGACCATCAAAGGGGATACGGATAGCGTCCACACTTAATGATACTGCGTTATGATACGATACGCTGCTACGCTACGGTTAGTATGGACGCATTTTTTCACATGACGATGGTAGTGATACGTGTGCCCAAAGTGAGCGTCTATACTTAGGATACGCCAGCTCGATACGATACGCGTGATCGTGATCGGCAAAATGATACAAATGTGGACCCAGCTTTAAGTAATAATTACAATTCACACAACTCAATTGGATACGCATCACAATCCCATTAAGGTAACAAAGCCGATCACTGCACGTCCGACAATGCCCGATGGAGGGCCGAGTGCGAGCCGATCGAGCTCGTTGTCGCATTCATCCGTCGGTTCACACGGTTGTAACCTTGCCGCGTAATTGGTAACAATTTCGGTTATCCACTTAGAGAGCCGAATGTATTTGTAAAACAGTTATATCATGTTTATTGTAAGCTCTATACCTACTTCACTACATAGTATAAAACAAAGTCGCTTCCCGCTGTCTGTCTGTCCCTATGTATGCTTAGATCTTTAAAACTACGCAACGCATTTTGATGCGGTTTTTTAATACATAGAGTAATTCAAGAGGAGAGGTTTTTATGTATCATTTTGCATTATGTACGGGTGTTACAGAGAAATCATATATACCGAAGCGAAGCGAAGGGCGGGTCGCTAGTCATCTAATAAAAATAATGATAAACATACTTATATGAGGATGCGATTAGCCTAGTTGGGCGGGTTCGATTCCCGGTATGGGCAAATATTTGTATATTTGTCACTCTTTAATAAAATAACAAACTAAAAAAGAAACAGAAACACAAGTGTGGTCTGCGTGTATTTGTTCCTAAGTCTTGGATGTTTTCTATGTATTTAAGTACCTATTTCTCTAAATAAGTATGTTTTCATTGTCTATTAATCATAGTACAAGCCTAGAGCTTAACTAGTTTGGGACGAAGACAATTTGTGTGAAATTATTCCCTGATATTTATTATATTATTTTATTTTACACAGAGAAATAAACGTAGAAAAGCATCAATGCCTCGTTTATCCCTCAAATATTAGCAATAGATTAGGGAGGGATAAGGGGTATAAGATATAGTGATAGTAACACCTTATTACCAATATTTACAAATAAATCATTTTAATTTTGATATTTTTTTAGACAGTAAAATATAAAAGAACTCTACGCGAAGTTATTTGTGTTAAAAAGCTAGCCATAAAAAAGTTGCTCTATATTTTGGAGCACATAATCAAGTTCCTAGATCCTGCATTCAATAGACTGACAGACATTTTTCATTTGGTCAGACCGACGCTTTTCCAATTGAGAAAACAAGTATATACCCTTTTAATTAACCTGTCAATAACTTATAGATAGATAGGCGATGAGAAAGTGATTTCACGCTAGATTACCCTGACGCATCCCGCCCACTCTCCTCTTTACTTAGATGGATAAACGGTTGCGTCTACAATTTAATAGACGTTATAAATAGAAACTAGGAACCCGCCCTCGCTTCGCTTCGGTTTATTTTAGTTTCTGTAACACCCGTACAAAAAACCAGCATTAATTATACATAAAAACCTTCCTATTGAATCACTCTATTTATTAAAAAATACCTCATCAAAAAACGTTGCGTAGTTTTAAAGATCTAAGCATACATAGGGACAGACAGACAGCGGGAAGCGACTTTGTTTTATACTATGTAGTGAAGAACATCCTTCGTAGTTGCTAATAAGGTTACAAACACAAACGTCAACGTATTGTGAACGTTATGATCGCTCTAATTTACTTGACAGTAATGGCGGCCACTCCACGTCTTCCCGTAGATGTCGTAAGAGGCGACTAAGGGAATATAGGCTTGTATTACTTACTGTTAGGCGATGGGCTTGCAACCTGTCACTAATACGCAGGTAAACATCCTACCTTTTTGTGTAAAATGTTGGTTACTGAAATATCAACAAGTTTTTAAAGTTGTTGGTAATTCTGTGGCTCTGCCTACCCCACTCTGGGATTACAGGCGTGCAGGTACATATGTATGTATGCATGTACATTTCAAAAGGAACATAGTTTTATCGAGTAGAAGAGAGTCTCAGGATGCTTAAGTACAAGGATTTTTTACCAAAAAATCATATCTACTCTAATACTCTTCTTCGTTATACAAATAAAAATTGTGTAACGAAGGCAGGATATACTGGGCTTAAATTGTCGTTGTTGCTGAAAATATCTACGCAAAACGCATTTGTTAAAGTGGAATTTTGGAATGTTATCCTGTAATAAAAAAAGCCATCTTGATTTGTGAATCGTCGCCAAGTTGAAGAAGAAGGAACAACAACGCAACCCCTGGTCGATTAGTAATTATCACTCAGTTAATGACGAATACAGAGTCGCAGCTTGCAGTTGTGTCAGATGTTTATTGAGCAAAATGACGGGTGAAATATTGCTGCGTGATCAGAAGTTAAGAATGAGGCTGATAGGACCAAAGAATCGTTAAATGGCGACCACGTTCTGTTATTACAAATCGTGGGTACTAGGTAGGCCCCCTACAAGGTAGGTAGACCATAGGACCTGGTAAAGGTGACAAGAATCCGCTAAATCCGGAGAAGGCCTATGTCCAGAAGTTAATTAATAAACGAATTGTCGGCAGTATGTGCCATCACCACTTCCTCCACTATTTTAGAATTTAGTTGTTTATGGCACTCGAATATTAAGAGGCCTCGTTATGTGACAGTTGCAAACAACAATATAACACACTCAATACACTTTAGAACGTGCTTACTTAGTTTAATTAGTTGGCATTAACAGAGAATTAACGAAAGTGGTATCCACTCAGCATATGTCGAGCCACAGTAAAGTCAACCAATAGTGGACATCTTTCGACAGCTACAATAATGATGGTCGTACAGTAAGCTGCAGAGCAATGGAACCCCCTTTCCTAGGAAACTTGTATGCAAGAGTGGTTACTTTCCTCTAAAGCTGACTGTACCACTACAAGTCGAAATCCTTAAGATCGCCAGCCTACTCGTAGTCACCATTATGTTAAATTCATTCATTCATTCATTTTCACAGGCATTGTGCTAAACATAATCGATTCTATAAAACCGATTGACATCTATAGGTATTCTTGGGAAAATACATGTAATTGTAAATGTATTTCAATGGGCCGGATTTTCTCACTGCTCGTCCTTGCAATTGTTTTTTTTTTGTTAATGTGTATATTGAAAGGATTAACATAACCTACGCTAGTTATGCAGCAAAAAGTCTTCGTGGTAGCGTGCGGTAAGTATTCTATAGGCGTTAAACTCTTATACATGGCTAAGCGACTATAGACGTAAATATTTATTGTTATGATAAATTAAGTTAGGCGTCTCAAGAAAAACTTTATATTTAGTTAGCAAATATAATATTAATTACGATTTATTAATGACGACGCGCTGGCCTAGTTGGTAGTGACTCTGCCTACGAAGCTAGCGGTCCTGGGTTCAAATCCCGGTAAGGACAGATATTTGTGTGATGAGCGCGAATATTTGTTTCTGAGTCATGGATGTTTTCTATATATTTAAGTATATATTTATCTATATAAGTCAGTTTATCGTTGTCTAGTACCCATAGTACAAGCCTAGAGCTTAGTTTGGGACTAGGTCAATTGGTGTGACATTGTCCCCTGATATTTATTTATTTATTTATTTTATTTATAATTAGTATGTACGAGTATATGTTCATTGACGACAGGCATATAAAAGAAGTATTAACCCATTTACGTAGTTAGCTGTGTCTGGAATGTGCTTTAGAAGCGCCTGATTTTTTTAAATCGATTATCGTAAACGTAAATTCTTCTACAGATTTCACATTATTGTCAATAGTTCATTACCAAATCTTATTCGAAATGTCAATTATGTAGACAAAAAAAACATTTAGTTCATTAAAGTAAACAGCGTCTAGGTGGTACAGTCATCAGTAATAATATATTATCCAACAAAGGACGCAAAAATATCTGACACGTATTTATTACTGGCGGTATAAGAGCGTGTCAGAT
The DNA here is from genome assembly GCA_948252455.1 of Acleris cristana. NCBI lineage: Eukaryota > Metazoa > Arthropoda > Insecta > Lepidoptera > Tortricidae > Acleris > Acleris cristana. The sequence goes on along the minus strand of OX411791.1, from coordinate 4,569,546 downwards.
ATTTTGCGCCCAATGTTGCATAATATATTATAGCTGGTGACTGTACCTATGTTATAAAAGAGCCTAATATCTTTGCTCTTTACTACAGTTATAAGATCTAAATTGTACTGTTACCAGTTAGTGAGAGGAAAACTATATCAATTAGTGAGAGTACCACAAATTGCTGGATTCTTCATTTAATTGTCTTGCGGAATGGAATATGTAGTAGAAAACAATCGAAGAATGTACGCGACTCGATTTGTTAATTTTATGAGAATCGATAATTTTTAAATGTCACTTGCTGATAATGTATTTTATAAGTGCGAAAGTATGTTCGTTCCATCTTCATGGGTCAAAACGATCGATATAAAATTCATTACAAAGATCACAAAACCCGAAACCTCTAAAGCCCCAAAACGGATATAGACTTTTTTATCCCGAAAAATCGGTCAGTTTCTAAGGGAATAGCGATAAACAAATTGACAAAAGAAACTTTTTTCAAAGTTGTTCTGTAAAAAAACATGCTTATTGAGGTTTGTCTTAAAAGAATTTTTATTTTTTATTTTTAGTTCATTATTTACTGAGAAAATAAATAAACTTTCTGCTAATGGCTATATAGGGAGCTTAAGCGCCACATGGTCGTTTTTACGTCACAGCCAGTGCTAGATTTAAAAAAACAAAACGTGCTTACAAACATGACGTCATTCCGACCATTACTCCAAAGCGGGCGTAGCAAACCCTGATAATATTTATAAAAAAGATCTCAGCAAATAATATAAAAAAAAGGAATTAGAAAAAGTATGCTTTTGAGACAAACGTCTTTTAAGCATGATTTTAAAAAGAACGCCTTTAAAAAAAAATCCTGTTATCAATTCTGCGCTGACCAAGGCCTGGGCAAAAGCTAATCGCCAATCAAAAGAGTGGCAACCATAATGCGAAACCAATAAAAACCAGCGCCAACAATGCCAAAAATCGTTTTCGCACGAAGCTCAACAGCGCGCAAACTGGCCGCGCATTGTGCGCGCGCGCCTGCAAATTGCCGCCATTGTGCTTTGTCGGTGCTCGATCAGCTGACAAATCAAGTGCAATCACTGTGGCGCCCGACAGGTTCCCAAGCTTTGGCTCCTGTCTGGGTACATGACCTGCAATTTGGGTTTGGGGTTTACCAATGCCCTTTTCCAATATTTAAATTAAACCGATGAATTTGGTTACTTTTTGTTAAAATTAGAAGAATATTAGGATTGGAAATGAAAGCTGTGCAACAAGTGATGAGTTTATTGCCTTGGAAACTGCTTGATTTTATAGTTCATGCAGAATCTGAGACAAGCATCTAATTTAGCAAACTTAAGACTGCAACCCTATGACTGCAAATGCGTTGTTAATCCTGAAGACTAAAATGGGATACCTTTATGCTAGTAATTTATTCCTTGACGATGAATTTAACCATTCGAGTAAAGTTTAGCATCTCGTCATTTTCTTTATATTCACATTCGCAGAAACATATTTTTTAACACAGGTTATATACATATAAAATATTATATTAACTCAAATCACCATAAGAGTAATAACCCTTCTTATAGAAAACGTTGCATCAGATACACTTCTTCCGTTGCATATCCTATCTTATTTACAACCGCAGATAATTGTGCTTGACTTGCAAAGTTCTTTATGATAACAATGACAGCATAAACGACGTGTGAAAATGATCGTTGCAAAGCGTTTGTTTCGCAATGCCACAACAAGGCGTCAATCATGCGCGCACGCATGTCAAGGCTGCGCGGACAGTGACAGCAAACATCAATGTCGGCGGTTAAGGGGACACTGCTCCCGCCGTAAGGCTGTGACTAACAGAGGGCCAGAGGGACTTAATCACCCGTAACACCTAAACGAAGTTTGGCGTGAGGGGTGGGGCTTTTTTGCTGGTGATAACGCTGCCCTCGAACAGATCCCTCAAAAAAAAATGCCTAGCTTCTGTGCCGACCGAAAATCCTTGACCGGCTTCAATCGGTTTCGATCTAACCATGGGAAAACCAACCATCACCTACACAATTGGGGACTGAGGGAGTCACCACAATCCGACTACGCAGCACCTGACCAGACCCTCTCCCACGTGATAAATGATTGCCTACTTCGCTGTTTTCCCGGTGGCATGGAGGAGCTGCATACATTTTCGCCTGCCGCAGCCAACTGGCTGAAACACCTGGATATCGACGTTTATCCATGCAGCGGTTTATCGACGTAGATAAAACATCTGTCACTTTCTGACCAGTATGTAAGTGCTAGAATGATGGAAGCTTTATCCACCGCGATAAAGGCGACCATAATACGGGCCCAGGACGAGCGCCTTACGCAATGATGATAATGACAGAGGGCCAGGGATGATATTGTCTTAAATATCTCGCTTTTCAATTTGTTCACGAAGTGATAGCTGGCAAACTAAAGTTACCATGCGCGTAGGCATGTTAGGCAGAGTTAATTACCTATCACTTTGACCGAGCTACCATAGTATAAATAGAAAAGTAATTTGTCTCCAGCCGCCTTTTAGTAGTTTCTATTACCTATTGCCGCTCTAGGGGACAATCTTACACAAATTTACCTAATCCCAAACTAAGCTTTAGGGTTGTAGTTACTATGGGTACTAGGCAACGTTAAAAACACAAAAAAACTCTGAAAATAATACTAGCGCTCATCACACAATTTTTCGTCCCCTGATCGGAGGTCGAACCAGGGCCCGCCTGTATAAAAGACGAATATTGTGGCAGAAAATAAGTAGCGAAATTGAAATTTCAGATCTTTTAGCCTACACTGACTGAATGATACGGATAACTTAATCGATGAATAAACACAAATCTCTTAATTCGAAACTTCTAATGCCACATCTCGAACTCGTGTTTCAAGACCGAATCGAAAAGAATAGAGCTAACGTATCTTTTAACAACATTTTCGAAGTATTACTGAGGTGAGGAATAAAGCCGCTGCAACGCTGTACAGACTGCAGAATATGTGGTAAGACGAGGAAGCAATTATCACAACATGATGTAAACGTAACGGCTTCGCAAACAATGAAGGCTCTTGGGAACAGTTGTCAAGAATCGAGGGAATTTAAGGAGTTCCATTATCAGGGCAGGCTAACAATTGAATCTTAAGAGAGGAGCGGAACATCCTTCAAAGTCAGTGTCCGACCGAATTCAATATCGTTAAGCTATTAAGAAAACCATTGGTGAAACATCCTAAGAGTAACTTACTAGCCTACAGTGAGTATAGTTTAAACCGACTTCAAAAAAGAGGTTCTATGTTCGACTGAATTTTGTTTTTTGCTGTATCATACACTTATCTATAATACACTTATAAGATTTCAGACAGAAAAAAGATTTCCGCTCCTTTGATGAAATTATTCTGCAATAGGAAACATAATAGGTATAGGTACATACGATCGGCCTTATAAGTAGCTGCACACATTAACGCTCTGTCATTTTAGTGTCATGTTTGAACTGGTACTAATCTGTCAAAGCGTCACCGCCACCCGCTGTTCACGGCGCTGGAGGGACTCGGCGCGCGCCGCGCCACGAACGCGCCGACTGCGAGGGAGGTAGAGCTGCTGAATGCGCTGTTGCACTAGCTGCGGGATACCGATGTGCTAGCTGGCAATTAGCACTCGCTTTTACGCTAAAATTTATGTATTTTAAGCCACCTAGGCCGGCATTACACCTGTAAGTTATTACCGTAAGTATATGCAAGAGAGAGATGCAGATATTTTCCACTCACTCTTACCGTCTTACTAGTTGCGTCTCAAAACTTACAGCATGCCGGCCGAAGTTTTAATCTGTTTTGTAGATATACCTGGTAATTTAAAATTTGTTTTCTGTATTTGTTACTTTGATGTTTCTTATCTCTTTTTTTTACCTTTGAGCGCCTAATTATAAGTTAAAGTAAAAGGTGCCTTGGTTTTTTTACTGTAAGCCTCTTGGAAATAAATAATAAATTAATAAAGGCGTCAAAGCGACAAAAGATACAAATGGGAAAATATAACGAGTACCGCTATTTAAGTTAAGTTTTGCGGTTTTGCTCTTAATATGGAGTACGAGTAATATTTCTTGCTCTAGAAGGCCAAAACACCGCTGTATTTACTTTAATATTTTGTTTCAAATAGCTTTTGTTAAAAAAATGTTAATTTATGGAAACAAAAGCAGAGCATTTTTTAAACAGAAAGTATTCAAAATAAAATGGGTTGAAAACAAGTTTGACGATGACAGCTTGATTATTTTCATCTAGATAACGTTGAAAAAACCTCGTATCTCATGGTTATTGACGTACGGTTTTAAACTTAAATATGAAAGGAATAAAGGTCAAACTCGTACATCTCGAAATACCAGATACGAGTTTTTTCTAAAGTAGTAACGATATGTTTATAGAAATTTTAGGGGAACGAAAATAATCATTAAAAACTTGACATATACTTAAAATAGTCTAGCTAAGTAGACTACTTGTGTAGCCATGCTTACTAAAAAAAACAATGTCAAATCGCGAAATCTCCGTACTGGGCAAACTGCAAGTTTTTTAAATCAAACCTGGCGTTACTTTTTAAAGTGTGTCCCAATTAGGGAATGGAATTTAACCGGTTGTTAACCGTTTTTGTATGAAAATAACCGGTTAAAACTGGTTATAACCGGTTATTTGCATTCCCTGGTCCCAATTAATGTGTGGTGATTCCTCTCCTCTGGCATCGCAAAAAGTCGTAGAATTCCTCAAGGAAATTTCAGATATCGTTTATTAGAAAAAACTGGTCAAGTGTGAACTATACTCTAGCACCGAGGGTTCCGTACTGCCGCGCTAATAAATATAATCTCTCTAACAATATCTCTAATAATAATATTGATTAGAGAGCATGTAACTGTTAGCGCGAGCCCAACTCACACTTGCCCGGTTTCTAGTATCTGTTGTTTTTCTTCAGGGTTTGTAATACATAGGTATAATCATACCTAATTTGACGTTTGTATGTTTTATCGTTTTTGCGATACAACAAAAACCTTTAAAAAAAACTGTCTCTTGTCCCTCTTAACTATTTTACTTTCTTTTAATTTTAGTAGGTAAATCCACAGAACAGAAAAAACAGTAGAAGTGTCAAGTGGGCGTGTAACGTGTGGCATAGTTATGCGGAGTTCCGCATAACCTACCATACTTTTTCCGCGATCGCTCATTTCGATATTTCGATATTTCTAAAATAGGAAATAAATCTAGAAGCATGCCTTATTGTGCTATTTTGGAGTGTAAAAACGATAGCCGCACCAAAAACATTTTCCATGGTGGCGTGTTGTTTTTATGATAGTTTGAGTATTGGCGACAACAGGTCTGATACTAAGCGAAGCTCATGCCACTTCCACTGTTTTTTCTATTCCGTGGGTAAATCCACCGTAATAACACATATTCCAAAAAATTACCCGCCATCTATTACGGTTCATAAAATACAGCTCTTTAAAGTTAGGACGGACGGACGGACGGACAGCGTAGGCAATTAATAGGGTCCCGTTGGGCTCCCTTCGGGTGCGAATCCCTAAAAATAGCAACTCCTCTGTTTTTTACCCGACTGCTGAAGGAGGAAGGTAATGTGTTTATCAGCCAATATGTATGTTTGTTCCTTTGTGGCGCTCTAGAACCTAAACGCGTGGACCGATTTTGATGATTCTTCTTCAATCGAATTGGCATTATTCATATTTTTACAATAACTCTAATTCGAAAACCATTTCGAGGAATAGGGTATTAAAGTCGTTTAGCATAATTAAGTTTTTGAAATATTTATCTATTTCGGATATTTCGACAAAAGTATATTTACTTAACCTTTGTTTGACCTTCGTTTTCTACGGTATCTTACGGGTTAGGCGAAAACCGCTTGAAATAGTATGTTTTAATACACTATTACAATTACTTTTTATCATTAGATATCATTTTAATTGTAGTAATTTATTAGAAAATGCCAACTTAAATATAAAATAATCATGACATCCGTAAAATGTCTGCTAAATAAATAAAGAAATTAAAACAAAACTATTGGGCCAAATACAGAATGAATATTATGAAATTGGTCTCTTAAAAGTACTCATTCTTTCGAATTAGAATGTAAAAACCGTGAGTTATTTTTTTTGGTCTATCCCAAGAATCTTGTGAGTGTCACTAAAGATATGAAAGTAATCAAAGTTCAATATGGCGGCAGCCAAACGTCATATTGTAAAAAAGAAAAAAGAAAAAAGTAGACGAACTATGACAAGTGGGGTATCATTGAATAGGTATTGAAAATCATCTTAGGTTTCTTTCACAACTTTTCATTTTGAATGATCATTTAGGAGTTTTAACGATTTAAAGTTGGTTAGCAGAAGTCGGATTTTTTAAAGCTAGCTTTTTGTTGATTCTTACTACGTCAAGTGCACTCATATTGCACGTCATGACAAATGTTTGTCTCTTCAAGGTGTTTTTTGTGTTTGCTATTTTTGTACGAGTGCACGACCAATTATTATGTCCAAAGTGACATGTACATATGGAAAATTTATTTGTAGATGATGTCACTAAAATATTGTTTGTGACTAATAATTTCCAATTTTATTGGCATTGAAGGGGTTGGAGGTTAAATCTGAGACAACAGTACATGTAACATCCTCAAATAGGATAAGTGTCATCTCTATTTTGGGTTCATTGTACCAGAAAAAAAACAATATGGTAATCGGACTCCGCTGTCCGTCTGTCTGTCTGTCTGTCTGTCTGTCTGTCTGTCTGTCTGTCTGTCTGTCTGTCTGTCTGTCTATCACCAGGCTGTATTTCATGAACCGTTATAGCTAGACAGTTTAAATTTTCAAAGATGATGTATTTCTGTTGCCGCTATAACGACAAATAAGTACTAAAAACAGAATAAAATTAATATTTTCGGGGGGCTCCCATACAACAAACGTGAATTTTGCCGTTTATGGCTAATGTTGTATAGATAAACCTTCGTGCGTGAGTCCGACTCGCACTTGGCCGGTTTTTTCAATAATAAAAAAGGTACCTAGGTAAGTATGAAAGTTTTTATTGATGATTGGTTGTTTGTGTTTCAATCACGCCTAAACAGGTAGGTATAGTCCGTAACATCACTATGCGTGCTGTAGAAAAAATTGTGCATATGAAATTGCTGCTCTGCTATTATTATTTATTGGCCTACTTTTCCATTAGCGGCCTTGACACGTAAAGTTCGGACCGCGGGAAACGCCACGCGCCGTTCCAATCTTCGTTCCGAACCGTACGTGTAAATGCAACTGTACGTAATAGTAAAATTATAATAAATGTACGGTTCGGAACGAAGATTGGAACGGCGCGTGGCGTCTCCCGCGGCCCGAACTTACATGTAAAGGCCGCTATTGGCTACTCTGGGCAAGTACCCAGTGCCCCGCGATCTGTGGGCTGGGCTCTCTAATTAATGCCAGACTACCAACTGATAAAAATAATAAAAATGTATATGTACTGTCCCACTGTCAATTTGAGATAGATTCTAGGGTAGTATAGAGTACTTACTAGACATCGATAAACATATTTATATAGAGAAATACATCTATAAATACTTAGAAAACATTCAAGACTCAGGTAAAGTTGCAACCTAACTGAAGTACCTACCTGCAATATGACTAGATGTCAACCTAATAGCATAGTTAGCCAGCCGACCATTAGAAGCCAAATGACTGTACGATTACAGCCAATACCTACCCAGTTACCTTATAACAGTCAGTGCCGGCTCTAAGGTGTTATATGCGTAATTGACCCCACGAGGAGATCAGGGCACTGGGTGTCAATTGAAGGAAAGGTCGCAGAGTGATGTAGTAATTTGCAATGTTTCAATTAATATTTCCCTCTTTGGACTGATCATTATTTTTCCAATAGGTTGAGTAAAAAGTTTTTTTATTCACCTTACCTGTTCGGAAGGTTACGATTTATTTCCACATCTTAACAGCGGGATGAAAATGGCATTTCATTACCTAGGGACGGAAGAAGTGGAAAAACTAAAAGTTTTACGATTTTTGACTCGTTACTAAAGCATTTTATACTTTATAAAACAGAAGAGTTTTATTATTTTTACCCGACTGCGTTTACACTATAATTATAACATAAACCGCCTGTTTCACAATCGACAAGTAAAGCATATTTGACAGATAAATTTAACCCTTTCTCTTTCTGACACTTGAAAATAGACAAGGAGAGGAACAACTTTAAATGGCAGATAAATTTACTGGTCGATTGTAAAACAGGCCCTAAATCGTGTTTATTAATCAGATTACATTGACATTCAATGGCATCCAAATTCCGACATTGAGTTTATGCATCTCGTTTGGTGGCCAGAATGCGACAACAACCATTATGAAATACCGGTTTTTTTGTTTGTTTCTAATATATATATATGAGTAGTAGTTATCAAGAATATAAGGGCACTCAAAATCGTAACGCATTACTTTTGTATGACAATAATCAAAATGTCGTGTTAAAAAGAATAAAGCGACATAGATAGCTGCACGCTGCAGAACTAAGGCGGGAAAAATAAATTTGAGACAATAAATATAAAACACTTCTACTTTCTTAATCGAAATAAAAATAGAATATTTAACGGCGCAAATAAACTGCGAAAAAGTATGAATTGCACCCTCGAAATAAAGTGTCCGCTCACTGTTGCTCCTGCAGTGTAAATACCTCAGGTGCATTTAATCACTTTTATCCCTTGGCAATCTTTTGGTTTTACCCGAAAGGGGTCCATATAAACTATTTAACTTATACATTAAATTATATTTTAATAAGCAAGTAAAAAAAAAGCATACACATATATATATACTTTGTAAACTTAGCAATAACTTTGTGTGGAATCAAATAAAGCTTTATTATTTATTATTATTATTATTATCCCTTGGCAATCTACTAAATTATGTTTACAGTGTTTTTCCTAACAAACCGGTTCATTAAATTCTTCAACTGTTGGTTCCCGATTCCACTTTCCACTTCTTCCGCCACTGATCAAAATTTTCAGAATTCACGATTTTTTTTTCTTAGATTATGTGTCCGCAGTGTCTTTTTGAGACACAAATCTTATCTAAAGATACGTAAATTGTATTAGTGTGACGGTTTTATACATATATTTTATATATTTTCCATATGTCTTCTACACTCCTTGACATACCTCAGGCTTCAAAGTGCAAGCCCTAGGGCTCGTCTCTGGTTTGTGCTTGCGACACCACTATTGCGCCAGCGGCGTACTCTAAACGCTTGCACTATTCCCACAGCCTTAGGCTTGGATCTCAATCGTGGCATTTATTAGACGCAGAATGGTCGCATATCACCACAATTGCTATATCTGCGTGTGGTAAAACAGAGGTTTAATAATTTAGAATGCTATCTTTGAATAAATGTGTGACAAAATTGTATCTATTTCGATTTTTAATCGGTTTGACTGTGAGTAGGTACCTTATGTAAGAATGAAACGTAAAAATCTGTCAAAACTAAACTCAAACATTTCAATAAAATCGATGAGATTAAACAGTAAGTTAAAACTAGTTTAAACATAGGTACTTCGCTAGAACGTGGTTACCTAACGCGCTAATACCAACGTCTACAGTAGCCTACAGCTTCTCGGGATTAACCTAATCACCTCGTATATCTACCACATTTACCACACAAATAATCGCGTCCAAGAAACCTAGCCCTAAGTCCTTGAGGCATTTAATTACAACGCCAAAGTTTTAAACACCAGTTGCTCGCGGTTTCTCAAAGGAGCCATTCGGCATTCGCGACAACGCGAAAAAAGACGTTAAAAAATTCAAATCAATTTCCGAACGCACTGTTCGATAGTTAAATTTGAATATTTTTTCTTGTTTATTTTTAACGCGGCAAAATGCGGTGCTGGCCAGTGTTGATTGTGTATTTTTTTGTGTGCCTACAATGCAGTTTGCAGTTACTGAAGTTGCGTGAGTAGCAAACGTTTTTAACCGGAAAAGACTTGTTTTGTGCGTTATGTTATGAGTATTATGACATTGACTGCCAGTTTTCTCTTCGCATTTAATCATTATTTAATAACAATCTGTTTTATACAACTGGAAAAATGCAGTTGGAAATATCGATAAAATAAATAGTCTTGTTGCGTTCTTAGCTAGTACTTTAGCATAACGTAACACATGCTTATGACAGTTTTCGCAAGTGGCGTTGCTACAGGCGACCTGGATGCCGCCGGCGGGTAGAGATGTGAATCTACTTTAATATTTGTCTAACTGTTCATCAGTGGTTTATTCTATTTAAATAACAAATAAAATAACTTTGACTAACTCAGACTGACCAACGTATTGTACCATAGTTGTGATTTCGATTCTCGTTACGGGAAAACGTTTTAGTGGTCATAGGACATTGGATAAGGTCCGTCTGGATCGCTACCACCAATCACCCTAAACCTACCGCCAAGCAGTGTTCGCATTGTTGTGTTCCAGCGTGGGGCTAAGACAACCGGTGAAATGACAATCATAGAGGCTTTTCATTAGTCCCCATAGTCGGCAACGCATTTAGAATCTTGAAAATCCAAGTGCATACGTGCCCTTGGAGCATCTATCCCCCCTTCCCCCTTATATAATATCATAGTATTTTTTTTTTCAATCAATTTCTATTGATAGGTTTCTGTATTCTTCTAAGAATCTATACTTAACCCGATATAGTTAGCGTATTATTTTTTAAATTACTTATCGCAAATATAATACATATTTTATTTACATTCATACATTTTATTCCATAGGCCATCTATCCTACACCACACGCATAAATCTATCCTTCTTAGAATTTTCATGGTGGGGCATCTATCCATATGGGTTCTGCAAAAACTCAATTTCTACACGATCAGTAATTATTAGGTCAACAAAAACAAGTCTTGATGTATGATTAAAGACTAAACTAGCTATATCGAAAGGAAATGTTCATGGGAAATTGATAGTTTTGAAATTAGGAGGCCTTTTCAAAAAGTGTGGCATCTATCTTGAATTTACCCTACCAATAATTTATTATAAGAATTAAAGTTTGTATGAAGATCACGAATAGTTATATTCGTCTTGTTGTTTCATACTTATTTAATAAAAAAAATACTGAAATTTTAGTAATTATAGATTGGAATTAAATTTTTAAAAAAATGTAGGCGTCGCACCGTTTCAGAATAATTAGAAGAAAAACATTTATTCGTGATTAACATAACCAAGAACAGATAAAAACGTACAAGAAATAAGTAGCCACGAAATGGTCCCAACTCAGCGTATATGATGGCATTAAAGTCGGCGCTGGTCTTCCGTTGGAACCATCGGGTGAAACCACGGAAGGTTACACACACATAATCATTATTTCAGTGTGTTAAACAGAAGGCTCGGATTAGGAAATAATGAAAATTACCTAGGTACTCCACCAACAAGAGCGTAGCTCTTAATGGTTTAAGATCCAAATAGGAGACGAGCTTCACCCAGCTGTTTTTTCGATAAAAAGTATTTTATATCAAATTTAATATGGTAAGTAATATATGGCGAATAGGTTGACTGAAAAAATTCAGTCCAGTACAGTCCATAATTATTAGTACCGACTTACCTGCCTACCCAATGGTTATGATGGGAAAAAATAGTGAACCTAACGTTTGCATATTCTATAGGCTTCATACTTTCGATAAATATGTAATTGGTCTATTAAACAAGCAATAGCAATGTTAAAAAAAGTTCTTTTTTTTACTTTGGACTGTACTGGACTGAAAATTTTCAGTCAACCTATTCGCCATATATAACTTACCACATTCAATTTGATATACTTAAAATACTTTTTATCGAATAAACAGCTGAGGGCCCTGCCAAGATGCACTTCGCTGACTAGCGTTTCTATTCGTTTCGTTTTTAAACCAATCGCGTCACTGCTAGATACGAAAAGTCACGTGACCTACAAGTGACGCGATTGGTTTAAAAACGAAACGAATAGAAACGCTAGTTAGCGTAGTGCATCTTGGTAGGGCCTTCTGGATGCAGGTCGTCTCCTATTCGGACTATAAGTAAATGATAATGATGAGACTAGAATTGGTTAAAAAAAGTGTTAGCCTAGCCTAGGTATCCAAGAACACATTAAGTGCAAGTGTGTGTGTAGTACGGTTTTGATAAGCATCGGGTAATGCGAGTCCATTCACTTTTGCGTTGCATAAAACTGTGGATGCAACGGCTGCACTTTTTAACGCGGCCAACGTTTGCGTCAGGTCTTAGGGCCTATTTACATCTAAGTGTTTAGTGCACTAGATGGTGTACTGCCGTTTGGCCAAATTACTTTTCGTCAAATGTATCATTTCGTCAAATGTTTCATTTGGTCAAACGCTATTTTTTCCGAAACTGTAAATATTTCAGGATTTATGTCAGAACCATCGTGTAGAACCCTATAGGTAAGTTTAGGTTAGTTTTATAAAAATCCTGAAATATTAACAGTTTTGGAAAATAAATCGTTTGATCAAATGATACATTTGACGAAATGATACATTTGACGAAAAATAATTTGGCCAAACATAGGTAAACCCTCTTGCACTTACATACAGTCAAAAAGTGACAGATGCTTTATCTACGTTTATCCACATCAATAAGTACGACCATAATAGGCCCGCAGAATTCGGTACAGTTCATCCAAAATACGACAAACAAGACCTTTTCATGGCACAGTTCAAAATGGATAATAATCGACAAGGGTGTATCATGGGCATCATGGCTCATGACCACCATGCCTCCTAGGATCTACCCTCGGTAGAAGCGTGGCAGAAAAATGATTAAAATAACTAAAAAGCCGTAGCCGTAGCTGCCACACAGGATTTATTCTACATTGACCGAATGTAGAATAAAAACTTATAGTTTTCGCAGGCTATCCAAAATGTTTTATGCAGCGTCAAATTTGGTGGACCTTGGCCCGGTTTTTTAAGGATATTTTTTACGTTCAGCCATCTTATCTGCAAAAGTACGCGGAGTAATGCCCAAAATCAGCTTAACAACCTTGACTCAAATAAATTAAGCCGTAATTTTATTACCTTAAATAAACAAATAAATATTAGGAGACAGTGTCACACAAATTGACCTAGTCCCAAACTAAACTCTAGGCTTCTACTATGCGTATCTAAACAACAATAAACATACTTATATAGAGAAATACATAGTTAAATACACATAAAACATTCATCTAATCACTAATATTTGCCCATGTCGGGAATCGGACTTGCAACCGCTAGCTTCTTAGGCTGGGTCACTACCAACTAGGCCAACGCGTCGTCCACTATCAGTCTGAACGGCGCTTTTGCTACCTGATATTTGATAGATTTCAATTCATACAATACAATACAATACAAATACCGTAAAACTACGCAACTATGGTCCTAGCTTGCAACAATAGTCCAATTTTCCTCAATACATTATTCTAAAATGTGATACCTTACTGCTATTATTGATGGGTATTTTTGTACTGTTTGGCCTAAAATCGATTGCTCTAAACTCTAACTATAGCTAAAGCGATCATATTTTTAGAATAATGTGATAAGTCAAATTGGACTATTGTTGTAGGCCCGACCATAGTTGTGTAGTTTTACGGTACTCTTTATTGAACACCAGAAAAACAAAACACGGAACAGTACATTTTAACTATAGGAATTCATAATGCAGCTTGTTCAGCTAGAGACTACATCTTGCATTGCGAGATCGTTAACGTTATCGAAAATGTTTAGGATTGGCATAAGCTGGCGGATGGTCACGTCAAGCGCTTACGGCAATACTTTGACAGTTCGAAAATCGTTAACGATATCGTTAAGCATTTTATCTAGGGCCTCTGGCCATTTTACTAACAATAACCTTGAATTCCAGCGGACTTCATCCACCCGTGCTCTGAGCTCTCCGACGAGTGCTTTACGCAAGCCACCCTGGACGCCCTGCCCGGGATCGTCAAGGGCATCCCGGAGGCTGGCGTCCCGTCCCTGGACCCGCTGAACCTGGACAAGAACATCAGCATGAACCTGCCCGGGAACGTGAAGATGACTTTCCATAATGGCAAGCTGATTGGGCTCAGCACTTGCGTGCCGCTTAAAGTTTCGTGAGTATGATTAGGGTAGTTTTGTTGCAGGGTGTTGGGATGTTCTTAAAATGTTATATGAAACATTTCACAGATTTAATTTTATTGAGTTTCTTGTGATTTCTGCGAGATTTGCGCTTCAAACGGAGCTGACTGCGCAGTGTTGGAAAAAGCCTCTTCCAGTTAGGTACCTACTGATGATGATTACGACTGAGTAATTTCCGTTAAAATGTTATTTTGCAAGAGATCTTAAGCGTAAAATTGGATATAACAATGTAAGGTGACGTTTAAAAAAAGCCATTGTTATGCGTTGCGTTGTAATCCCGCGAATTTATCAAAATCTCTAATATGGTCAGAATTTATTTTCTGTAAAATGTATGATCAATATTTACTTTCTGAAATTAGGTAATTGTTGTTAAAGCTACATATATGTACACAGACTCATCTTAAACACATGCCCTAAGACATTTTATATGAAGTACCTGGATGACCTGGATGGTTTTTTTTAAATTAAACCTAGCTAGATCGATTTATCGCCCCCGAAACCCCCTGCATACTAAATTTCATGAAAATCTGCGGAGCCGTTTCCGAGATACAGATTATATACAAGAATTTCTTGTTTAAAGGTATTCAGATTTGCTTTCTTAAAAATGTTTAGAGTAATCAAGCTAACTCAGGTAAACCACAGGACAGGTATAAATGGTTAATTACTCAGTAAATGTCGTGTGTGAACACCGCTATTTAGCCGGGGACTATATTTACCTAGGTTTTTCCCATCTTTCGGACACGTTTGCGGTTCCGCAGTTCCGCATTAAATACTTATGATTCACAATGAGCGTCAATCAGGGTAGTGATTCTCTCATAAGCAAAGGTGAGCGAATGCAGGAGCGAAGTCCAAGCGGCGAGTTTAAGTAGTTCCGTCAGAGCGAGCAAAACACATATTAGCGCGTGCATTCTCAATTAGGCAGCCTTATACGTTCGAGAAGCCATGCTGCCAAATTGAATACACGCGCTGAAATGTGTTTTGTTCGCTTTGACGGGACTACTTAAACTCGCCGCTTGGACGTCACTCCTGCGTTCGCTCACCTTTGCTTTTGAAAGAATCACTACCCTGTACATATAAGTCGTGTTCGCCTAATCAGAAGCAACATCTGTAGGTACCCTTACCATGAGTTACAATTACCGTACTCGCTAGCGAGTCCAATGCGCTGTCCCTCGCACTCTATAAGAATACTACGAGGTCTGCGAGGGACAGAGCATTCGACTCGCTAGTGAGTACGGTAATTATAACTAGTGATGGTGGTTTTAGTGATTCGAATCGCTACCACCATCTTATCCTTTTACCTACAGCCAAGCATCGGTGTTCGTATTGTTGTGTTCCGGTGTGGGGATAAAACAACCGGTAAAATTACTAACACCTTCCATCTTTCAAAAGTCAACTCTTTTTTCGCACGCTATACCTAAGCACGAGTTCCTTACTAGAATATTAACGTATTTCGCTAATCATTGCTTACGGATCTAGGGTTAAAGTTTTCACCCATTCTCCACTTAATTATTGTTATATCTATTATTTATCTGTGTGTACCGATATTTAAATACTTGTTTTTGCTTTTTTTTACCGCTAAACGAATTAAAAAAGTGGTAAACAAATATAATCAAGTATTTAAAATTAGTCGCTAAATAAATTGTACTTAACATTTAATTTTGACATCATGAATCATCAGTTAGCACCTGTCGCAAATACTAAGTACACAAACACAAACATTGTCAGCTAAATTAACAAACATGTCACAACAATGTCAGGATTGTCAGGTCAAGATCATTGATCTTTATCATCAATCACTATAAACATTGTTGGATGTGTTGGTCATTATACTTAATATAACAAGTGATCGAAATACTCGTAGCTACAGCTAAAATCAAGTGATTATTTTTTATCCCAGGTTTGTAAATAAATAAGTTGGTGTCCTGTCATTTCGCCAAACAACGTTTCCCAAACTGATTCATTTCCCAACTGTTTCATTTGGGCAAATGCTTTTTTTTCCAAACCTGTAAATATTTCAGGATTTATTTCAGGACCATCGTGAAGAACCCTATAGGTTAGGTTAGGGTAGTTTTAAAAAAATCCTGAAATATTTACAGTTTTAGAAAAAAAAGCATTTGCCCAATTGAAACGGGAAATGAATCAGTTTGGGAAACGTTGTTTGGTGAAACGGCAGAGAACCAAAAGTTTCTTTATTTTGACGAGATTTTTGACACAAACTCATGTTGCTGTATTTATTTTATTTTTACAGTTATAATGTTGTCGAAACCATACTAAGAAGTTCAAACTGTCAAGTTAAGTTAGATCGAAATCTCCGTATCTTCACAAGAGAACAACCGGAAAATTGCGCTTGCGTTTCTTACGTTGATTGTCGATCATAATTAGTCGGGCGGATTTAAGATATTTAGGGAAATACGTATTGAGCGGAACAAACCTGTTGCAAGGTAACACATATCCTGTATTTATTTATACAGGTCGGTTTCGTTTCTTCACGAGCACGCAAAAATTCACATACAATACAATACAAGTTTACATTAATACATTCTACTAATCGATCATAAATTTCTGTAGGCACAGGCAAATGAGAAAAGACCTTGTCAATGATCAATAGTTGCCTGCTTGTCGGTATTCTACAGACTAAAATTTTGGGAGTGTGAAGAGCTCCACGAACTAATACCGCTGTCTCCTTTCTATCATATCATCGCACTTCGAGACTCACCGCGGGATACCATCAGTACCTGGTTGAAATTCCGCATTTTCGAACAAAGCGCTTTGCATCATCCTTCATAATGCGTATTTGCAAAAGAGGTATGCGCTTCCGGCGTCTGCACTTCCGAGTGCATACAATCTGAACCTATTTAAAGCTAGGATGAATAGGTATGTTTTGGGTGAACTCGCTTCATTGTCGACAAAATCTTCGTCCTCCAGGGGCAAAAGTTATACCCGTATTCACAAACAATACTTAAGGGATCCTCCACTCAGTAAACGCCTGTGGTAAACGCACTGCGTTCAATACAGCTTAGTGATTGGTCCTTTTTGACCGACCTTTTGTTTATGTGACGATTTGAACCACCCTGTGCTTTCGTGAGTACTGTGAGCCCTCATAGTGACGTTTGTGAATACGCGTGTATGTCCCCAAACCCATCATCGGTAATAGAACCATATTAAAATAATCGCTGATGAATATCATTAAAATATGAGTATACCATATCCAAAATTTCAAACCCATTCTTCAGTAGGTATTGCAAAATCAATGACATTTAAAATACGCACGAATATTGATACTTACAATTATTTTTGTTTGTCGTACCTTTTGACGCTTCTTGCAAAACATTGCGAAAGTAAAATAAGAAAAGCATACTCTTGATCACAACAGCCTTTAAAACCTGGCGACATTGGAGATGCCGTGTTTGCTTCAGACCAATATTTCCTCATTCAATTGCCTCATAAAAAGGATCAAACAGTTTTTTATGTTTGCGTGAGTAATGTGTATTTATTAGAGACGAGATCGTGGTAGAGAGTCGAGATACTTCCATGGATATTAGTGAACCAAGTTGGAATGTAGTCGCAGAAATGTGTGTAATTTGACGGGATATTACTAGATCATTCAATCACTTGCTAAACTACATACATTTCACGTGCTTTGTGCTTTTTGAGTTACCAGTGACAGACCTTATCTATAATATATAAAAGGCAAACCTGACTGACTTAAATATCAACGCACAGCCGAAACTACTGTTCCTAGAAACTTGAAATTTAGTACAGGGGGTCCTTTTATGATGTAAGTAAGCATTAAGAAAGGATTTTCCGAAAATCGACGCCCAAAGGGAAGATATGGGGGGAGTAGGGGAAAACTAATTGCGGGCGTCCTCTAGTTTGCTTATAATTTGCATGAGCAATCAAGTAGTTAATGCTTTTTTGTCGAAACTGTAAATATTTCGGGAATTATTTCAGGATCATCTTGTAGAACCCTTTAGATTTAATAGTAAAACTAAAAAAAAAAAAACAAGGAGAAAAATAATAACTAAGCATATATTATATATATTATAATATTCATTCAATTATTCAATTAAGTAGCATATGATCTCATCCAATAATATCTCATCGAAATGATCGTAAGTGCTCGTGTTTTGCAAGCGGGTTTAGTTAAGACTACCATCCAACTACATGTAAGTAGACGTTTGAACCGACACGCACAGTTTCTCTCTCGATGACCTAGGTAACTAATTGTAGAGCGGCTATCCGTCTAGGTTTTCCCGGATATGCCCTATTTTAGAGAACGTTATATATGTACGTAACGTACGTATGTAACCTAGGCTTTATTATTATGTTCAAACGCTTTCGTATTTAATAGGCCCCACAGACAATTAGTCGGAATGACTGGGGCTGAGAGGGACACGGTTATATTTTAGAAAGACAAGACGTATAAAACTTTTTGCATTGTAACACAAATGACTGCGTTTCTTAGTATAGGGTCAATATCCCTTCAAGCGGCAAGACAACTATAGTAAGTTTAAATTTTAATTTTGAGTTAATGTCATAAAGTATTAATTGTTTTTTGACAGCAGCCGTTATACGGCTGCTTGCCACTCGAAGGGATATAACTGTAAGTTTTACCTGCCAGGGAATTTGAATGACCTCAGGTCTTTTTAGGGTTCCGTACCCAAAGTGTGCTTTTTTTGCTAATGTTGTATAGATAATGGTACGGAACCCTTCGTGCGCGAGTGCGACTCGCATCTGGCCGGTTTTTAATTGCCTGCATTAATGTCCCAAATCCCTCGGATTTCCAACTGTCTAGTCCAATCGATACTATTAATAAAATAAAAAAAGATTTTTGTGGGGATGTTTGGATGATGTCTCTTAATCCCGCATCAACGGCAGAACGGATTTTGATTAAATTCAGCAATGAAATATTCGATGTCCTGGATGAGCACAAACAATACTTCTTGTTTTCTGCGAACAAAGTCGCAGGCAAAAGCAAATTAGAAACAAATGAAGACGAGTATTGTAATTAATCAATTTATAAACATGTCGTATACAGTACTAGCACTAATATTGATCTTGCTAGCCATGCTTGTTTTATATATGAGGAAATAGACAAAACCAATATTAGTTAACATTAACAATCTTCTGGAAAACGGTTTTTTACGACCGTGGCGTTCGCCGGAGTTCCCATAACAATGCTAATAAACAACTCGGGCGCAGTGGGCCGGAGAGGCGATGCATTATGCATTTCTGAAGAAAGTGAGATAATTGCATTAGAAATGCACGTGAATGATAAAGACAAAATAATACATAGATCATATGAACTTGTCGCCGTACTCAGAAATATTTTAAGCGAGGGTAATAAGTTAGAAAACGACATCGAAATTGTGCTACTTGCTCTTGAACTAAAGTTAAATGAAGATAGCAATCAACTTCTGCAATTTTTATTGCCAGTCTAATTCAAGCTTTACCCATAGTCGAAGAACCCACGACACTAAACCTAGTTCGATAAGACTACGAGATGATATATATAATTATAATTAGTCACGCCATTAATGGGGGAACACGAAATGGCGATGCTGCAATACAAAAAACCTGGCTGCGCGGATGGCTTTCTCCACTGTTTGGAAACTTCAGCAGTGGTTTTTCTTACACAGAAATTGATAATCTTTTAGATGAGCTTTCGGTTTTTTGAGGAGATCGATCATACTAGATACTTAAGTACGAGGCGTCGCTTATCATGCTGCTGCCACTGGTTAGGCCAATAAGAGGGGCTTGCAGCACTGCATTGTCGTAAAGTCCTACCCCTCCCCTATTCAAAGGAACAAACGAAACTTGGGAGTCTTATCATACTAGACATCGGACAATATTTAAAAAAAATAGCTTTGCCAGGTTTTTTGCATTGCAGCATTGTCATTTCGTGTTCTCCTATTAATGACGTGACTAATTATATACTTATAATCATCTGGTACTACATACTGGCACTACTACTAGAGACAATTAATTTGTTCCGTTTTCAAACTTGTGTGTGGAAAATCGTTACAATGGAACGGCTTTAACTAGCTTTCGTTATTAACTAACTCCTGATTCCGACCGTTAACGGTGTAAGTACCTCTATAGGGAGCAATAATAAAGAATGAAATCGAATCTTTCACAACAACTTCGATCGTTTAATTAAACTGAACACCTCTCAAATGTTTACGCTCACAGTGGACGTTCGGTTTTTAATCATACCATCTCTTCCATGTTACCATAATTTTATTATTTGCTATACCTAACATTTCATTTTATTTATAATTATTTCAATTTTATATTTATAGTGTTAGGAACTGATAATATCACAAAGGTTTTAATTGTGTGGGGACGATTAGATGAGGTCATAAATAACAAATGATATCAGACGCGTGATAAGTTATTACTTATTAGTAAGTCAGCACATCGTGAGATTTTCTTCTATAAAGACGATATTATGACTTAAGCAATTACGAAACCGTAACTTTATTAATGCAACACTGTTTTGTGGGATTTTTGTAACTTACCAAAGTCCTGCCTGTCTGCTCATTGTTAGTTATAATGTTATATTCTGAAACGATTAGCAAATGACCTATGTTAAGAAACCTGTATCCGTGGCTGTATTGTAATGTTAACATTAAAGTATTGCGTGTCATTAAAGTATCGTTTATCGATGTGATAGCACCTTAATGTTAACATTATGATACAGGAAAACCACAGATAAAGGTTTCTCACATATTATAGAAAACTTATGATATGCATGTAGATAAAGTTATGTATGCGACTGTACTCATAATTAGGCATTAAAACACTCGTGTGACCTCATTGTGCACCATTCACATACATTACTATTAACTGCTTTTGATTTAATCAATAAAGCCTGACCAGAAAAATAAAATACCTCGCCATATTGTGGAAATTATATGAACTGTCATTACTATCGCAATTCACGAAACAGATAAAATAATACGATCAATTCGGGATTATGACTCTTCGGAATTATGTAGTGTTGTTCACTAAAGTCCTCGCACCAATTCTGCAGGTCTCGTCGCGAAACTCGCAAGTTCATCTTCGACATCCGCTGCAACTTCACCATCAAGGGCCACTACAGCATCCAGGGGCGCATCCTGCTGTTCAACCTGGACACCGACGGGAACGCCAAGATCAAGATCTGTAAGAGCTTTATAATCATTACTGATGTTAATAGAATCATTGTGTTTAGAAATCAGAGGTGTCATCCTCTTAAAAACGGTCTTTGTCGAACGGTCGATGTCGTGAGTCAAGTCATACGAGCGCGATAACCCGACGGGTAAAGCTACCTAATTGAGAAGGCCCACCCTTAAATATTGTTTGTATACTCTAAAGGAAGAACTAAAACTAGCCGGTCAATATAGCCTCGATGGTCAGTCTTACGGTTGTATGAATAAACTAATTTGAACTGACATGCCCGTCTCAAGATGTGTCAACAATGGCAGATGTCTTCGATGTCTTCGATGTTTCTGGAGACTAGCTTGGTTTTTTTAATATGACCCTTGAATTTCTATTACTTTTGTAGAAATCTGTCAATACTAGAATTTATCCGGTGAACGCACACGCTTACCTACGTCAATCAATCCAGGAGCTTTTTTCTACTCGGTAAAATCGCATTCGTCAATTTTTGCAATACGTTAACATGTCAAAAGCAAGATGGTTTTACCGAGTGCACTGTACTGAACTGATTATTAATTTAATTTCTGCATCCGTGTCGTTCGCTAAATGCCACCTGTTAACCTTACGCCATTTAATTTTAGTGTCTCATTCAATCTTTATAGCTATTCTGTATAACAGTAGCCATCTTTATTATCCACTTAAAAGTTATGATCTTAATGGGATTTCTGTTGTACCTTTGAAATGAAATAGTACATTACTTAACAAGGGCTGTAAAAGAAAGAAAGCCCGAAATCGCAGGTATTTGAGACCCGAGCCGTAGGCGAGGGTTGTAAATATGCGATAGAGGGCTTTATTTTTTACTGCCCGTGATAAGTACACAATTTTACGTCTTCACCTGGCCACAATACGAGTTTTACCGTGCGCGCAGCGTGCGATAAAACTCACATTATGGCCAGGTGTTACGTAAAGATATTTTTTTAATAGGGAAGAAAACTTTAATTACAATACATTATTCAGTGACTCCACACTAGGAAAAGCCTGTCTCGTGGTAGCCTGGCTCATAATAATTAACAGGTTTGTACTCAAACGCTGAACCTATATCGACGGTTCTGTGACTCAACCTCGAATATTGAAATATGTCCAGTATAAACTGGCACGCACTAAATATGCACCCACGTACTTAGTTAGTGACAGTTTAAACTGGAAAATTGGTCGTATATACGAGGTTGAGTCACAGAACCGTCGTATTCGTAGCTTTATCTTTTACACAGTAGAGAAAGTTGTCAATGTGCAAGTCGCAGAACATTTCCAGTAGTACGGAAATCTTTTTCGAAAATTACTACGAAAATCTTGGAAGCATTTCGAAGCATCAACAATGTCTTTTTCCATAGTATCACTCGTAATAAGAATATTCCTAGAAGTTACCGAGAATTTAACACAATACACTTTCACAATTTGGGAAGTTTCTCATCGGTACAGTACTTAACATAGTAAAGCAAAAACCTATGTACCTCCTTGCAGGGAACCAGCGCATCCGTCTCGAGGTCCTGGAGAAGGTGGTGATGAACGACAAGGGCGAGGGGCACTACAAGATCAACTCCTACAAGTACAAGGCCGACTATGGCACCGACCTCAAGCTTAACCTCACCAACCTGTTCAGGGGCAGTCCTGAGATCAGTAAGTCGTTATTTCATTGGTTTGGATAATAGTAATAGACCGGAAGATACTGACACAAAATTTCCGGTCATTTGTACCAAGTATGGCGAACCTTCAGGGGTCTAATCAAGTAATGACGAAAAGGAAAATGATGGTCATAGCGCTGGTACCGGTGGCCAAATCGCGTGGGCGTTGATCGAACGTGTCGGATAAATTACGAAAGTCGAAAAAAGAGGTAGGCGGTAGTGTAATGCCATACTTCTCCGGCGGTGTGGCTGTAGCCCGCCATACCGACGAAAACACATTAATAAAAAAAACAATTCAACCATTTGTACCAGGCTAATTTTGGCACAGCTATTCATCGTCGAGTAGCCATTCACGAAAATCTATTTCCTTTTCATCATTACGTAATTAGACCATTGAAGGGTCGCCACACTTGATACAAATGACTGGAAATTTTGTGTCAGTATCTCCCGGTCTAGGTATAAGGCTAACAAGAACAGGAATCGGAGACATAACTGCTAACTTCGTAGGCAGGGTCACTACCAATCAACGCGTCATCAAGTAAAACAATGTTTGATTACACTCCTACACTCCTTTGCGAGCTGACTGTCAATTGGACATCTCCCTGTTCCAGGTGCGAACATCCTGCAGGTCCTCAACCAGAACTCGCAGCTGGTGGCGCAGGAGTTCGGCGCGCCCATCCTGGAGTACGCCATCGACTACGCCATGAACGTCACGCAGCGGTTCTTCAGCGCGTACACCTACGAGCAGATCTCCCACGTGCCCATCACTGATGAGTTCTTCGAGAAGGAGTAGGGAAGAACGCTTGGGGGGGTAACGTAGGTTAGGTACAGTATACCCAGTTTCTTAATAGCTTTCGACTGGCTATCGCTATCACGCTTTCCCTCGCAAATGACGGTATGTTTGTCTCTCGTGTGTCATAGAAAAAAGAAGATTGCCGATCGCTATTAAGAAAATGGTAGCATTGTAAAGGAATAAAGGATGGGTGTTATTCTCTTAAACACGAGGAAATGGGTCTATATTGGAATCGGTTGATCATTCGGCGTTTTAACCGCCGTCATTATTGTCTTCGCATATTATTCATCATAAACTTTATAAATTTCTTGTTCTTTTAAATGGAATGGATACTAACCCCGGATCCGTTGATGTTGACATCAAAAGTCGCTCGTAGTTATCATTATTTTCGTCAATATATTGAAGACAACAATGACGGCGGTTGAAGCGCCTGAATATTCACCCAATCCCTAATCATCATTTGTCTTAATGAATCGTTTGTCCATCAGCATTTTGCAAAGCCATCAGAATTTTGGTTTTTTTAGATGTTGTTATTAGTACAATACAATCCTAACCTAACCCAACCGTAGATATTTTTGGAAAACTTAAAAGTTATCTGACTCAGCTGAAAATCAGTTTATAACGAAGGATGCGGTAGGACAAACGTTATTAGGCATTCCGAGGGATACCGGGAAAAAAATAAAAATAAATAGCAGCGTTTGACAGTCCAGGCAGAGTATCTAAAGTTAAAGATTAAAGTTAAGTCAATAGATTTTCATGTGCGTTTTTTTTAGAAATGTGCGTAGAAATTTGGATCGCGCAAATGTAGATACGTTAGGGTCGTCGGTGAGATCGTCAACGATATTCTTCAAGAGAATAACACCATGTGATCGTTTTTTTTTCACTTTCATGCCTGGAGAATTTTGAGTATCTTTAGATCTAATATTGATTGCTCAAAAAAGGCTTGGTTTTATTTGATTCAATTCAACGACTTTAGTTCAGGTTATTCTTTTTTTTCACCTTCCATCCATTTAATTTACAGGTTTCTTTTATCAAAAACGATACTCGATATTAATCGATAAGAGTTAATAAAATTAAAATACTAATGTATTTATTTAAATAAAAACATTAACTGCTTAGCTGCTTAAGAAAATAGAATTTATGAAAATGTGATCGAAAGTTTGTATTTTGGTACCTGCGTATTATTAAGTGAATAAAAACTTGAAACTTAGAATAAATAGCTTAAGCAGATTTTCTATGACTTTTATAAGTAGTTGGGTTATTTTATTTTTGCTTGAAATTTGCAATAAATATTTTTTCATATTTTTCGTGTTATACTTATAATTAACCGATAACCCTCAACATAAACAACAATATGTATGGCGTGGCTAATAAAATGTATGTATGTATGGTTCTATGATCCATGGATATACAGCTAAAAGGAGGGCCTAATATGGCTGCGTTTATCGCGTGAAAAAATGTGGATAAAACATCCGTCGCTTTTTGACACGTACAGTACGAGAGTGACGGATACTTTATCGACATTTGGTCATGCGATAAACGCAACTACTAGGCCCGCAGATGGCTCGATTTCAACAAGCGAGGTTTCGTTACGTCGCGTACTCAATGACGAGCCGTAACTGTAACTGATGCACGTAACATCGTGTCGTGTACGCGGCTCGCGAGCCTGTTCTCCACTAGAAGCTTGTTAATGTAGCTGCTACGGTCACAGTTACAGGGTATTAATTCTCTCAATAGCAAAGGTGAGCGAATGCAGGAGTGAAGTGCAAGCGGCGAGTTTAAGTAGTCCCGTCAGAGCGAGCAAAACACATATTAGCGCGTGCATTCTCAATTAGGCAGCCTTATACGTTCGAGAAGCCATGCTGCCAAATTGAATACACGCGCTGAAATGTGTTTTGTTCGCTTTGACGGGACTACTTAAACTCGCCGCTTGCACATCACTCCTGCGTTCGCTCACCTTTGCTTTTAAGAGAATCAATACCCAGCTCGCTAGTGAGTAAGTACCCGGCTGATTCGTCTTAAGCCGGGTATTCACTAGCGAGCTGTAACTGTTACTGTTGCATGTAAAATCGTGATGTGTCCGCGGCTCGCGAGCCTGTTCTCTATTACATGCTGGTTACTGTAACTGCTACGGGTACAGTTACAGCTCGCTAGTGAGTACCCGGCTTTAGCGTACATTATGAATAGCAATAAAGTATTGAGTATTGAGCGTCGCAAGCATTACGGGATACCAATAACAAGATGCTGGATTTAAAAGTATATAACATGGTTATTCAACGGGAGCCTGCCGTTTGGCAAAAATACATTTGCCAACTGTTTCATTTGCCAACCCAATGTTATATACATTTTTTCAGAATTTATTTCAGTACCATCGTGTAGAACCCTATAGGTTAGGTTAGTTTAGTTTTTATACAATCGTGAAATATTTACGGTTCCAGAAAACAAAGCGGGTTGGCAAATGAAAAGTTGGGAAACGATACATTTGGCAAACATATTTCGCCGAAACAAAGCGTCGGTGAAACCGCAAAGCCGCGTAAGTAACATATTTAATAAGGAGCAAAATGCACCTTTTTAATAAGTCAGTAAGCTTTATTTTGCTCTATCATAAATTTGTTAGTTACGCGGAATCGCCGTATCACCGACGAAAGGTAACCCATATTCAACATACATAGACGACAGTATTAAAATATGCGATCGGCTTTTTAACGCTTTATTTTGATTAGACTTTGTTACTTATATTATAACAAATTGGTAGTTTATTAATTTAGCCATCAATATTTCTCGTTTTATTTTGTACTCCGCGTCAAACCTTTACGGGTTAGTATCAAGTGGTCAAAAACGCAAGTGGTAAACGGCGTCAACTCGCCTAAAAATCTTTTCGGTACATTTGCAGATAGCCGAATATGTAATCGGTTCATTAAGCAACTCGTCACAAATCAACCGGACAAATAAGTGAGTGGTCCGAGATATAACTGGTCTCTTTAGCTACTTGTCTTGAGATCATCTGGACTAATTTGCAAATAGGTTAAAAAGTAATTCGCCAATAAAGCAACTCGTCACAAATTTTATAAAGCGTTTAACACTCAAAATATGTTTGTTATCTGGGCTTGACAGGCCACTTTAGGAAGAATAATTGACGAATTGCTTTGTTGGCGACCAGAGGGCCCAGACAAGATGCACTACGCTAACTATCGTTTCTATTCGTTTCGTGTTTAAACCAATCGCGTCACTGGTAGATGACGTGATACGAAAAGTCACGTGATCTACCAGTGACGCGATTGGTTTAAAAACGAATCGAATAGAAACGCTAGTTAGCGTAATGCACCTTGGCAGGGCCCTCAGCTATTTAAACTAATATGCATTAATGAAGAATTGCTTTGTTGGCGACAAGCTAGTTAGACTATATGCATTTATGACGAGTTGGTAATATGACAGTAGACGAAACACTTTTGTGACGAGTTGCTTAATGGATGCTATTTGCAAACTTACCGAAATGATTTTTAGGCGAGTTGACGCCGTTGATCACTTGCGATTTTGACCACTTGACCTACCTTTACCTACACTTCTTCATTATGTAAATAAATGTATGTTGTATTTAGCAAAATCTGTGAATGACTAGGGACTCTCGATAACCTATAATTTACACGTCGTTATGCTTACAAATAATTACTGGTGTTTCGCGACGGCTCATCTAATAATTAAAATACTGGGACATTACGTATGTCACACAACTAGCATAGAATTGGTACAATGGACTGCAAAAAGATGCACTTTTGAACCTTACTACAATGCAATTAAGGAGAAAAAGTGGATACATCTCTAAGACGACTGTACCTTATTTATAAACATTAATCAAGAAAAACTTACGAAAGTGTTATATTTAGAAATAGGAAGGTATCTAAAACTACATCGGGAGTCCCGATTCGGGACTTAATCGCGTAAAATAATATGAAGACGTCTTCTCGTGACGACTGCTGTTATAACACAGACGAAACGTCGAGGTAAATGCTTATTTTGATAAGCGATTATGTCCCCATATATAGTTATAGTATGTGTGAATACCTATCTTTTTTTTTAAAGCATCTACAACTAATTATGTCTCGAGTTCGTTTTAGCGTAGTTTTTGTTATATGTCCTTGTTTTATTAGCATGAGGAAATGTCAACAAGAATAGGTATTTACTTCTCTATGTGTATGTTTGAAACAAGTTTTAGGCGGTCCGATTCAAGACGGTAAAAGCAATATCGTTTTTAATCTGTTATCGTATTGTAAATTTGTCACCGTTTTGATAGCTCTTATTTACTTGACAGGTAATGGCGTCTGACGTCATAACAATACCATAACAGGTCAACTACGATATCGTTTTTACCGTCGGGAATAGAGGCGCTGTTCATTTTCTGCCACAAATCAATATCGGAAACTGTTTTAACATGGACAGTGACCAGTGACTGCCAAGATTTGATAAAAGATATACCTAACGCCTGCAATTGTTTTATATGTAGGTATACTCAGGGTAATAAAAGATTTATCGCTTTTGGACCTTAATAGTGTTGAAATACCTAGAGTCGAAAAGTGACGAACCTGTTATCGCCACGTTTGCCACAATCATACATGTCTCGCCATGCCTTAGGTTCACATGACATTATCGTAATAATGGAGCGACAAAACCACATGCCTGATAATATAGAGAGATAGTAATATGAATCTGCTTCGCATAAATTTACTGTTAACGTTAACTCCTTGGGTGCCGCGTTCGACGCCACAGGGGGTCCCGTCCGAGAGTCATTTCTCCCTTATTACGGGTAGTCCCTGTCGTCTAGCACGGAGCCCAAGGGCGGGACCCGAAGGTTGAAGAACCCCTGTTGATCCTCCACACTCCCCTACAGATCAACCCAGGCCTCCAAAACAATATTAATCTTTTGCCATCTCTTTACATCGTCAATTTTACAGTTTATAAGCACTTACCAGTGTACAGAACAATTATATCTCACTTCACAAACCTCAAGCAATCTCACCGTCGTCCATCCTTTTTCTGATCGACTTTCCCCGCCAAAGCTAGATGACACCTCTCCCCAGAGTTGCCAGTCATAATTGTTTCGTCTAAAAATTACTACCGAACTAAAGGGGTTCACTCACCAGCATGTTTCATAGTCACGAAATGGTCGCAACTCAGCGTAACGCTGGCATTAAAGTCAGCGCTGGTCTTCCGTTGGAACCATCTAGTCAAACAACGGAAGGTTACACACGTAGAATTAACCGAACAGAAAAACCAGAAAAAAACGAAAAAAAAACGCACGCTACTTTTCAAACCCTACTTGCTTTGGCAGAATAGGCAACGGTCCCTTAGCCTTACAAAGACAGCAACAAACAAAAAGACCATTGACACTGATTTATATGTAACAACCTTTTGCCTGCGACTTCGTCCACGTAGATTTCAATTATCGTTATTCCCTCGGAAACTTTTAAATTTTCCGCGATGAAAAGTAGCATGTAGCAATCCAGTCTACTTTTCATCGCGTTCTTTTCTAATTTCATCCAAATCCAGCCAAACACACAAACTTTCGCATTTATAGTATTTGTAAGATTAGTGGGATATAAAATCAAAGTTTAATTCAAACAATGCCTTCCCTAACCTCTTTAGCCCATCAACGGTTAATTAGCAGAGTTCGTCGACTAAATATTCGTGTAGCCATGATCAGCTATGATGCGCGTCCGCCCACGACTTGCTTTCACCGCGCTGCGCCGGAGCAGTCCGGTGACCATAAAGCCGAAGACCTTTTAGACCAGTGATCCTCAGAGTGGTCTTTATCAACCCCCAGGGGTCGACGACGTCCAAGGGGTCCATGAGACGAAAATGGGGGTCCGCGATAGTGGATACCATTTAAGCAGGTCGTGACTTTAATTTTGGCTTTTCATTAATGAATTAATCCATATTCATACACAGATAATAGGTACCTACTTACTTACGTAGTACTTCTTCTTATCTAATATATAAAATTCTCGTGTCACAGTGTTTGTAACCAAACTCCTCCGAAACGGCTCGACCGATTCTTATGAAATTTTGTGTGTATATTCAGTAGGTCTGAGAATAGGTCGTATACTATTTTTCAAAAGGTTTGTATGAAAAAAAAAAATTACACCCGGGCGGCGCCGGGTGCGGACAGCTAGTAAATATATAAATAAATATCTACTCCGTCCGCGTAGAAATCGTTTATCGCTGCTCCCTCGGGTACTATCCAATTTTCCGGGATGTAAACTATCCTTTACCCTATTCCAGGACCTAACCTATTTAGGTGCCAAGTTTCATCCCAACCCGCTCAGTGTTTGAAGCGTATTTGAGTAACAAATATCCAAAAATCCAAACTTTCTCATTTATAATATTAGTAGTAGTACCTAGTTATAAAGAAATAATAAGATGCAATGAAATAAGAAAATGTAGGTCCTGTTCAAAATATGGTTTCCCTAAGATTATGAAAGCTTAATATCGCCGCCCGCGCACCGACAAATTCGGCCCGATTCGCTTTTAGCCCGTAATTGGCCGATCGGCGCAAAATTGTTTCCGAGACATGCGCGAGATACATGCGTCGCTGATCTGGATGTTCTTGCGCAAGACGTTGCGAAATGATAAATAGGGAGATGATTTATGGAAACTGCAACTTAGGTACAATAACTACAATTTGATTTAAATTGGTTTTGCTCTTCTGAGTTTTTGGAATATGAGTGCGAAAGGAACGGTACCTACTGTCAGCCCAATGGAAACGTGACCCACCATAGAACTGTGTCATAGTGACGTTGAGATTCAAGTTGTAAGATTGTTGATCAATGGCAATGTATAAAGCCTGTCAAAATGTTTTGTTAGTTAAACTGTCAATAAAATAATATCTTCTATTGAACGTTTATCAAATGACTAATACAAACTTTTTAATATAAATAAGATTGAAGAAATAGAAAAAGTACATATGAATATGGATGGATATTAAGGGTAAAGAACACAAAAAGGTGTATAATTAATATTTAATGCTCATGGGAAATCATCATCACCATCATCATCAGCCTATATTAATCCACTGCTGGACAAAGGCCCCTCCCATTGCACGCCAACGAGCACGATTCGTGGGCACTCTCATCCAGCTCTTGCCAGCCACCTTGCGAAGATCGTCGCTCCACCTAGTCTGAGGGCACCCTATACACTAGGTACGTTTGCCGATTCGCGGTCTCCACTCAAGAATACGATAACTCCAGCGATTATCGGCTCTGCGGCACAAATGACCGGCCTACTGCCACTTCAAGCTGCGTATTAAAATGCATGCATGTGAAATGATGAATGGATACGTAAATATAAAATTATAAGTATTATAACCAATATAACCAACATTGACAAATAGTAAACTTTATCCAGCCAGACAAAATAAGATGACACTAGAACAAAATCCATTTAAACTTTCATTTCTCATGACAAAACCTTACTATTTTTTCTTTATCAAAAGTATTCAAAAAGTAATTCATTTCTGTCATGAAACCGTCACGCGATGCACGAACCAATTTGATTTGATCCTTCATTACCAACGACCGATAAAAAACGTATTCAACTCTATTTCAGCAAATAAAAAAGAAATAATCCACGATACCCTTGATTTATGGAATATTATTTAGCATTTGGTATCGGCAGAAACTTAAAGGCTACGGTAGTAAAACATAAGTATTCTAGATGTTCTAGGTATAAAATATATCTGGGTCTATATTCGGCATTACTACTTTGCATAATGTACGGTAGGCCCACGGAATAGAAAAAACAGCGGAAGTGGCATGAGCTTCGCTTAGTATCAGACCCTGTTGTCGCCATAGGTACTCAAACTATCATAAAAACAATACACCACCATGGAAAATGTTTTTGGTGCGGCTATCGTTTTTACATTCCAAAATAGCACAATAAGTCTAACCTATTTTAGAAATATCGAAATAAGCGATCGCGGCAAAAGTATGGTAGGTTGCGCGGAACTCCTATGCCACACGTTACACGCCCACTTGACACTTCTACTGTTTTTAGGGTTCCGTACCAAAATGGTACAAAAGGAACCCTTATGGTGAGACTTCGTTGTCTGTCTGTCTGTCTGTATGTCACAGCAGGTTTTCTCAGCAACTACAAATGCTATCAACTTGAAATTTGGCATAGTTGTACAACTTGCTTGCCCGCATCTATTTGTAGTAAAAAAAAATGAAATTAATTTTATTAATAATTGAAAAGGGGTCTAGAATGGGGGGTTCAAAAATGAAAGTGGTTCGATTATAGCAAATGGGGTGTCATATGAAAGGTCTTAATCTGCACATTTCAAAACTATTTTTTTGAAAAATTTCTCTGATGTACTTTTTGATTTATAGCCAAAAATGTACAAAAAATGACCGTTCCCCCCCCCCTTATCTCCGAAGTTTATTAATCAAAAATTCTGAAAAAAATCCTGACGTATAGATAATTACTTATATTTGCTGGGAAAAATAAAGTGTTCATTATTTACAGTTTTAGAGAAATAACAAAAAAACTAAGAAAATCTGTATTAAAATTTAGGCTACTCAAAATCGACCTTATTGTCTGGAAAATAAAGCTTATAACAAAATGAGTATTTTCTTTTGCGGTTACCAAGCATATTATCTTCAATACGGAACCCTCGGTGCGCGAGTCCGACTCGCACTTGACCGGTTTTCTTTTCTGTTCTTTGGGTAGGCCAGCGCCTCTATTCTAGGCGGTAAAATCCAAATCGTATTTGACCTGTATTGTTTCTAACTCGACCGCCATTATTGTCAAATAAATAAGAGCTATCGAAACGTTTACAATACGATAACAGAGGGCTTATTGTCTAACGCACTCGCAATCACGATCGTTTTCATTTTGAAAATCGAAGGCTTGTCTGCACACAAAATGAAAACAATTGCTCCACTTTAAAGCCGCAGCCGGTTGCGATTGCGAGTGCGTTAGACAATAAGCCCTCAGGTCAAAAACGATATGGTTTATACCGTGTTGAATAAAGGCCCTGGGCACGTTTTCTATCGACTCGAATTTAATGGAATTGACAAAAGCGGTTAAGTGATCTCAACAGCTTACGTCATTCATACGTTTTGTCGATTTTGGAAAATCGCTTACTCAGGAACATTCGTCTTGCTTGACTAGGCGCTGCTATGTTATGTTTCTATGTATGCTTGCGTCACATCTCGCAAGTAAATGGAACCAGTTACGGTTATTAGAATGGGCTATGTCCCTACACTGGACTACAATGCAAGTAAGCTATACCTACATTTATTATGCACTCGCTTATCTACAGTGTTAATGACGGATAATTGGTTTCGCAGACACTCCCGAAATATGCACGTTTGCATGCGGAGTGTCGATGCAAAAGGTGCTTATTTGATACTATGATACTTGATTAAAATTATGAATATCTAAACTAATAATTTTCGGCCAGGGTACAGTCTTGGACTTTAATTGTTATGCCACTATGGAACCCTGTCGCATAACGTTAAACATTAACTTTGGCGTAATTTATTTCATGTGGTTTGACGCTGTCATTATGACAGGGTTCCATAGTGGCATAACATTTAAAGTCCTTGACTGTACTACATGATCTAATTTGTTCCGAATGAGCTCTACTATGCCTCCTTAAAAGGATTGTATCGACCTTCTTGTCACCCTGTATATTTATACTTTTATTTATACTAATATTGTAAATAAAAGTAAAAGTAAAAAGTGTTTGTATGTTCATTGGCTTGGTAAGCGTCACTTACCCTGAGGACCAATATGGATTGCCTTTATACTAAGCATTTCACCATCTAACTATCTTATCCCCACACCGGAACACAACAATTTGGCCACTTCTGTTGTGCGATAGGGTAAAGGAGAAGAT
This sequence comes from Acleris cristana, assembly GCA_948252455.1. Taxonomy (NCBI): domain Eukaryota; kingdom Metazoa; phylum Arthropoda; class Insecta; order Lepidoptera; family Tortricidae; genus Acleris; species Acleris cristana. The sequence continues at coordinate 4,535,920 of OX411791.1, read as the reverse complement.
TATGGTAGCGATCCGGAAGCGAATGTGTTAGTATGCCACTGCCTTAACTGGAAGATGGCCAAAACAAAAGCAGACCAAAAAAGAAATGGCGCGAGAGGACTTGAAAGTGAAACTACTAGGAACGCATGGCGAAAGGGAAGTATTGTGTTAGGTTTCCTCTCGACATTTGTCCTTCACTGTAAGAGCATCTAGTAATGCACTTAAGTTAGAAAATCTCATTTGTACATGGTGACTGCGGGAGTTAGGACCTTTCAATTACGAGTCCCCTCCCTAAGCCTCCAGAGGCTCTACTTTGAAATCGTCTATTGCTATCCCTTTTGCTCTCGACGCGTCAGTAATTCGCAAGAAAGTGACGGGGCGATCCGAAGTTCGAATTACTGATTTCAAAGTAGAGCCCCAGAGGAAGGAAAGAAGAGGAGGAAGTTCGAAGTTACGTTATAGCTCTATCCCTTTCTCTCAATTAAATCTAGAATGAGAGCTTTGTTAACTTGCTAGGTGCTCTTAGAGCCATCGGAGTATTGAAAGTAGAAATATAAAGAAAGATAAGAGGGAGTTAGAAAGTAGTTCTATTTCGTTACTGTATCTTTTCTATGATGTACCCCTGTGTTGATGTGTTTGTCGAATAAACGTTTTTCTATTCTATTCTATTCTAAATTGTTCTAATGATCCTGTGAATTTCGGCATCACCAGTACTGGTCATTACCGTCGCAGACTACTGCTATTGATCGTGCTATATTTAGCCTAGTTAATTAACCCCTCAGACCTAGGCATTCCCGGGTTACAGGAGGGAAGTAAATCAAGCTAGGGTTATTTAATGCAGCTTCGTAGCCTAATTTATGCGGCTCAGTAAGCCAGGGTAGTAAAAAAGTTAAAGTACGGTAGTTACATAATCGCGTTGGGTGACGGCACCAATGATTGACACTTTTAGGTGACAGGCACCAGTAATGGACACTTCACTCTTAATTCATACTGTCCTAAATCCATCATTGGTGCCTTGTCCATTACTGGTTCCATCACCCTATAGTGAATTAGATTGACTTTGAATGTTCCTTATATCGTTTTTGCAGTTTTTTTTATTGCATTATCATTCTAAACTGCGGTGAATAGTTATGATACTCATAAATTACCTATTCATTAATTAAATTTCATGTATATTTCCTATAATGTAGTGCTAACTTTTCGTTTTTTTTTTAATAGTTGGACTAGACGACGCCCGCGACATCGTACAGAGAATAATTAGTCTCACGCTACTCCCCCCTTGTTTTATCCTCTTAGGGGATGAATTTCCAAAAATCCCTTGTTAGTGCACAATACAATACAAATACGCTTTGATGAACACCACACAAAGAAAAACAAACAAGGAAAGACAAATACATGAACATTTGAAGGGGATTTAGTGGGGGGTTGGGGGGAGTTACTTGCCCAGAAAAATAATAATTCTATGCAGACATTTGCATTTAAAATATTACGATTATTTAGGTAATTATTAATCTATTTTTACCCTGCTCCTCACCCTACCTTAATAAATCAATTCATGATTTTCTCATTCATTTATCACTCGATGACGGATACAAAGTGGCGACCGTTTTTTCTGACCATACATCATCACAAACCGCCTCGTCGGCACTTCCGAACTTTTTGCCCACCGTACATTCTTTCTCCGGTTAGCTGAGCAGATCAGCATTCCAGGATCTTGCTATTCGTGCTAACTGGCAATTAGGGGTGCAGTTTTTGTCCGGGAAGGCTAGTCAATGGTTTAAGAATAGCTGGAGTAAGGTATACGTCCGAGTGCTCGTCGCTGTACTAATTAATCCAGGGTATAAGCGAAATCCGTCCAGCCGTTGCAGAGTGAAGGGGTAAGAAACAAACACAACCTATTTAAGTAGGATTAACTCACTCATTTTCCAAACTAAAACAAAAAAAAAAGTGTTTGAAAAATTGTGGCTAACTGCCGTACTCAGAGACGTCAATTTAATTGAATGCTTGTGTTGATTAAAGTTGCTGCTGTCACTCTCTTTACTACAGCAATAGAATAAGACAACACGTCACCAAACAAGCATTAAATTTAATTGACGTCTCTGAGCGCGGCAGTAAGGAACGACTTAATCGTCGTTATCTGACTTTGAGTATAGCCGTTAGCCATGTTATTGTACAAACTGTACAACAAAGCAAGTTTTACACAACCGGTACACTCCAAGAGTACTTAAATTAAATACGACAGTGTACAAGAATTATCAATTTCACAAAAACTAAAACTTAAAATCTTCATCGGAAATGGCACATTACGTTTCACACCCTCTGTATTAACAAACCATATTAGAGAGACCCCCGAAGTCTTCCCTAGTTTTAGTGTTGTTAGTGGGACAGTACTGGGGTTTAAAGGGGATGGGTCAGGTTATGGTGGTGGTGAGTGTAGGGGAGGACTAGGGTTGGTAAATCGTCTCAAAGCGTGGAATGACGGATGTCTTTACAAGCGAGGGTTGTCAGCACAGCTTATGGCTGTCTGCGGTGCTCAAAGTTTCAGAATGCTCACGTAACGTAAAAAAAACTGATTCTTACAGTTAATTATTCGTATAACGCTGGGCGTAGTTGGTAGTGACCCTGCCTACGAAACTAGCAGTAAGTACCCACTGGGTTCAATTTCCATTATTGTCAATTATTATTTTTGAGCCGTAGGTATTTGCATCGAGTCTTGATTGTTTTACATGCACTTAAATATGTATTTCTCAAAAAAAAAAAATTATCGTTATCCAGATCCCACAATTTCAATCCAGAGCTTAGGTTGGGACTAGGTCAATTTGTGTGAGATTGTCCCCTGATATTTATTTATAAAAAAAAGAAAAAACTACAACGAATTTTCTAAACACAGTCTTGTGAATGGAATATCAAAGAAGTAATAAGAAAGCGCAATATGTATTTGTGGGACATGGACAGTTCTTTTATTATTTTATTCCAATTGACTGGAGAAATGAGGGGGAGGCCTTTGTGTCCCACTGCTGGGCAAAGGCCTCCCCCTTATTTCTATCATCTATCTATATAGCGTATCTAGTGAGATAGGCTATATAGATAGATAGATAGACAGATTATTCCACAAAAAATTGAAATGAAACACTCAATTTGTTGTTGTAGTTGTAAAACAGCTGTCCCATTCCTAATGAGTAACAAAAAACAAAACTTTTAGAAACGCAAGCGCATACGATAACATATCGTTCGCTAAAAGATAAGTGTCTGTGCCCCCTGTCTTACACCTCGAATTAAAAAGTTACTGTCAAACGTAAAAAACGTGAAAAAAACGCCATAAAAAAACGCTTCTCGATTTCCCCACGTGCGGGCTCGGTCTCGAAATAACATGGAAACGTGTTACTCATTTACGTGACGATTTTGTTATGACTGAAATTATTTATGAATAGTTTTTTATGAACGGAAATAGATTGAAATTGAGACGTCAGTAGGGGTCTATAGTATATCTATGGCCCACTGAAAAACGAAGTTTACAAAACGGAGCATAAGTTTAATATATATTTAGGTTTTCTAGGGATATCAGTGATAATAAAAAAAGAACAGCAATATAATAGTGGGGGCACGTGGAATTATTTATTTTTGTTATATAACTATCAAACTAAGTAGCGGTTTATACAAGACACCTATACTCCTCATCAATATACATCTTGTTGTTTTTGAGGAAAATGTCTGCGTCATCGGACAGACGGACGGACATGACGACACTATAAGGGTTCCGTTTTTGCCATTTTGGCTACGGAACCGTAAAAAATAGTAGTGGGGCGGGTCATCGTGGATTGAGAATACTAGACACTTGTATGTAATACATTTTAACAATGCGGATATTAAACTCGCAGATGCCTTATTTCTTCGTTGACTAGCACTGGCGCCGACCCATTTCTACGCAAATTAACATTTGTAAGTCTTCAGCAATCTGTTCCAGACGTCCGTCTGCCTCAGTGACCTACTACTTAGTGTCTGAGTCTCTTGTTGATTAAAACATGTTATACTAAGTACGGTCATTGACTTTAATTGATGAACCACTATAGAACCTTGTCGCATGAAACTAAAGATTAATTCCTATGTAATTTCCATCCTGTCACTTGACGCTGTCATTATGACAGGGTTCTATGGTGGCTTAACATTTAAAGTCCTTGATGGTACCTAGCTAAATATGTGTACCAGTCGGCCTATTAAGTAGTTGCACACTTTGGTATCTTATTTTTTGGTATCATATTAATGCAGCAGTTCGAACATGACGGTAATGTGACAAAGTACTATAAGGCCGACCGTACCCGTCCGTAGTGGTAGAGCCACGCTATAACTTATAAATGAATGAGTCTTAAAAAATAGTGTCGTACATTTTCAACTAAAGTTTCCAAATAAGCCAAGTCTTCCAACCCAGTTTTGTAACCCAATATTCAAGAACAAATAAATATACACCTATGGACTTAATATATGGGTTCTTAAACAGATTCGGTACCTATAGGGATGATGATTTTACTCAAGATAAATTACTCTGCACAAGCCACGAAAGTTCTAGACTCATCATCATCATCAGCCGCGAAACGTCCACTGCTGGACAAAGGCCTTCCCCAAGGTTTTCCACAACGATGGGTCCTCTGCTGCTGTCATCCAGCGGTTTCCCGCGACCTTTACAGATCGTCGGTCCACCTTGTGGAAGGCCTGCCGACACTTCGTGTCCCGGTTCGCGGTAGCCACTCTAGAACCTTCCCGCTCCAAATGGCCATCGGTTCTACGAGCAATCTGCCCCCACCCACTGCCACTAAAAGCAAAAGCAAAGCAAAGTTCTGCAAAGTTCTAGACTAAAAACCTAAAAAGGAAACTGATTTATCCAGACTGTCATCTAGCCCATTCGGATATAACTTTACGGTAATAATGAACAAGTGTAATAAAAAGTAAGCTATGGAAACACGACTGCATTACTTTTCTCATTTCTTTGATTAAAGTACTTCTTAAAACCATTTCCACCACTAAGACGAATCTAAAGACACCTCATTTGTTAAAATCCATGAAGCCGTTTAGGCTGCAGAGTGTGCCAAAAATAATCATACATGCATACATACACTCGAATAACACAACTCCTTTTGAATCAGTCGGGTGAAAAGGCAGTATAGTATACTAACATCTTTAATGTTTATTTTTGTTTTAGAATACCTATATATTTGATTTTAAAGTTAAGAAATGGTCAGTAAAATATACTTACGATCATTAAAGCTATCTAATTTGGGTGTATCTCATTTATTTTCGTATCTAACAAAAAAGTGCCCTTCCGTGTAACTTACCGAGATTCGTCTTCGCCGCAGTTTCGCGCCTCGTCCCGACACTTCCAAAAACACCGGATGAGACATGTCAAGGGCAGGATCTTTACTTTTTTCCGGAGTTTATTTTACGGATATCTTTAAAAACGATTGGAACGATTTTACTAGTTTCTTCGTTTGTTAATATTTGAGATAAACTTTATTGTTACAGTGGTCGGTCTTTTATAATTTGGAGGAATGTACATACGTGCCACATTTAATTGTCAATTAGAAATACAATTTTATTTGAAACTAACTTCCCGCCAGTGGCTTCGCCCCGCTGCTAATTCCCGACCATCCCGTTGTATGTTTTTTTCTTACATATTAACATTATCCCGACAATAACGAACACAACAAAAACCGGCCAAGTGCGAGTCGGTGTCGCGCACGAAGGGTTCCATACCATTATCTATACAACATTAGCAAAAAACGGCAAAAAAATCACGTTGGTTGTATGGGGGCCCCCCTTAAATATTAATTTTATTCTGTTTTTAGTATTTGTTGTTATACCGGCAACAGAAATACATCTTCTGTGAAAATTTCGGCCGGCCTGTTTCAGCTCACTGAAATATTAGTCTACTATGAAAGGGCAACGAACTCATCAATCGATGGGATATTAAGGCAATCCAAGTTAATCAATCGACTAGGAATCCATGACTACTGGCAGCGGGCTATGCGACGGGCCGCGAATTCTCGCTGCAATTTTACTTTATGCTGTATGGGAAATCTCTCTTTCAGCTTTCGGACCTCTATTCCACCACGGTACGATGACAAATAGAGCAGACCAGCCTTTTTTGCGTCGTGACCCCCGGGGGGAAAAAATATTTTCAGGCTCTCCCCCCCTTTGATTTCTTTCGTGATGAAAAACAAACGTAAGTACATTAATTTAACAACATTGAACGACGACTACGACGACGTTATTAAGTTATTATTCTATAATAATATTAATTATACAAAAAACTATCATATGCAGTGGCGTAGCGTGGGGGGGTTGGGGGGTCCATGGCCCCGGGCGGCAGACAAAACGGAGCGACATACGGAAATTATTATATTATTAATTATACTATAGGGGAATATGCATTAAAAAAACCCGACGAATTGAGAACCTCCTGGTTTTTTGAAGTCGGTTAAAAATAGGGGGCAGCGAATTTCTGGTTGGCCCCGAGCGGCGAAAACCCACGCTACGACACTGATCATTATGATAGATCTTATTTACTCGACAGTAATGCTAATGGTGTCCGAGTCGAAAACACTACGGCAACATGTCTAACAAAACAATCCCTGAACGCAAAATGGTTTTTAAACATGTTAACTACTTAGTAGCTTGCCCGACCTTTCCTACTCATCTTTAATCTTGGAAATTCAACCAACGTAAGTACAAAATACACGAATGCCATCACTCAAAATGTATGGGATGACATTCTCGTGCGCAGCGATAAACCACGTGGTCAACTGTCATCCCACACATTTTGAGCGATAAAAAAGAAAAACTAGCTGGGTACACATTTGTATCATTTCGTCGTATCGTATCTCCGTCGCGTTGTACCGACGCGTATCAAGATCGCTAGTGTGGACGCAAAAACATCGCGATCATGCGGCGCGCCGTATCTGATCGCTCGGGATCGATGTTGACACGCGTTTATTATATACCCCGCACACTGGCGATCGGATACGCGTTTCAAGATCGGTAAGTATGGACGTGTTTTGATACTGTATCACGATACGAAGTTATGATTTGATACGCGATACGCCGTGATCGCTCTCGAGGCGGTTTTTTCCCGATCATCAAAGGGTATACGGATAGCGTCCACACTTAATGATACGGCGTTATGATACGATACGCTGCTACGCGACGGTTAGTATGGACGCATTTTTTCACGCGACGATGGTAGTGATATGGTGTGGTGTGCCCAAAGTGAGCGTCCATACTTGGGATACGCGAGTTCGATACGATACGCGTGATCGTGATCGGCAAAATGATACAAATGTGGACCCAGCTTTAGTAGCGTTTGCATTTTGGCCACGGTCCCAGTTATATGTATTATGTCTCTATTTAGCTATCAGTAACTGGGACTGTAGTTATCAGTAACTGTAATATACTGATACATTTAATTTTTGGCAATTCAAACGTGTTTTCTCTAGCATTAACTTCTTCTACTGTAGTGCCTTACGCATGAACAACATATTTTTGTAGTGTGACGACGCGCTAGCGTAGTTGGTAGTGACCCTGCCTACGAAGCTAGGGGTACTGGGTTCAAATCCTGGTAAGGGCAGATTTGTGTGATGAGCGCGAATATTTGTTCTTGAGTCATGGATGTTTTCTATGTATTTAAGTATATATTTATTTATATCGTTGTCTAGTACCCATACCCGTGATTTGGTATGCACTGTAAGCCTATTATTGTGTAATAAATAAATAAATAAATTAATAAATTAATAGTTTAAGCCTAGAGCTTAGTTTAATGTTACATTGTCCCCTGATATTTATTATTATTTATTATTATAGTAGTACCTATATATTGTTTAATTTGAATTACATCTTAACATGCTTGTTATGATTATTATGTATGACTTAATAACAACCTCGATGTGTGTTACTTAATTACTCAATAGATGTCGCTAGCTGTAGATTAGAACACGCTATCGTTTGGTTCCCCGTGAATACACAAGTAGTTTGAAAATGGCGATGCTCATTAATCCGTTTGAATCCGTTTTACGTAGAATTCGTTTATCGTTATTTTTTGTGACCGATCGTAGCTGTTCGATAACAGCGACAACGGTATAAAATACATACGCATATAAATATAATAATAATACATACATACAATACATACAAATTTACACGTCCATAGCCCTTCATTCATAGTTCAAGTCAAGCATCAAGCGCTTATAAATTTTGATTTATTTTATTTTATACATATTTACACAATTTCATTTATATTTATTTATTATTAGAATAGAGTTGTATACTTAAAGCCCCCTACCCAACCAGCTAACCAGCATCAAGCGCTTATTTCATTTATATTTATTTATTATATTATTATCTTTATACAATGAAATGAATGACAAATAGAATAGAGTTGTATACTTAAGGCCTCTCCCCAAAACTTTTAACGGCCAAACCCTATATTAAATCCGCGGATAGATAAGGCTTAGGCTCGGGTTAAAATTTGACATTTGCCCATACAAAATGTGTCAAATTTTAACCAGAAGTAAGAATATCTATCCGCGGTTTGAATATAGGGTTCGGCCATAAGAGTTCTTACTGTTCCAAGTTCTATCACATCACGCGATAATGAATGAATTCGCTTAAACTACATAACATAATTAACGTAAATAAGCCCTAGTTAAAAAAAAATACCATTTCGCTTTCTCACACGAGCCGACCTTAAACTTTTGCGTGACTCCCCTGGGAACCGTCTCTTTTCCTCAAAGTCGACGAACGTGGAACAATTTTTGCGAGACGTCGCGATGGGGTGTGGCGCAAAATATCTGTCATTTTGTGTTTTTGCCAACAGAACTTTCACTACCGTTTAACGTGGATATTTGGGACACCGTGGGTACTTGGGACAGTGCGGGTTAAGAAATTACGCTGACAACACTGGGCTCTAGTCTGTGGTCCATCTGTAACAGGGGCTCTACTTTGAAATCAGTAATTCGAACTTCGGATCGCCCCCTCACGTTCTTGCGAATTAGTGACGCCTCGAGAGCAAAAGACGAAGTTCGAATTACGGATTTCAAAGTAGAGCCTCAGGCCTATTGCTATCCTTTCGCTCTCGATGCGTAACTAATTCGCAAGAAAGTGACGGGGCGATCCGAAGTTCGAATTACGGATTTCAAAGTAGAGCCCCAGGAATGCGTTGGGTGGGGCTAAGTGGTATGAAATTTCGAAAAGCAACCTACTAGTAACAACGCAGAAAATTAGTTGTAATTACGACACTGTTTATTCTAATTACACAGGGTGGCAGTAGCAGCAGTGTTCGCATCGTTGTGCGCCGGTGGTATGGGGATAAGACAACCGGTGAAATGACAAGCGTAGAGGCATTCCATCTTATCCCTTAACGCATTTGAAGTCTCAGGATTGCAGTCTTGAGAATGCAAAATCTCCGGGTCACAGTTCCTACGCATCATCATTCGTTTGCCTTCTTCATGCCTAACCTCCGAACCTAACCGACTCTTTACAAAGACAACATCTCGACCGTGCCGCGACCCTTTATGGCTCAGAGGCTCTACTTTGAAATCCGTAATTCGAACTTCGTCTATTGCTATCCCTTTTGCTCCCGACGCGTCACTAATTCGCAAGAAAGTGACGGGGCGATCCGAAGTTCGAATTACTGATTTCAAAGCAGAACCCCAGTTTTTTGGTCGATAGCATGCTTGTAGCAATATGAGGAATCCATTGACGAGTTGTTTCAATCCGTTGTGTGTGTGTGCGCGTGTTTGTGTGTGTGTGTGTGTGTGTGTGTGTGTGCGTGTGTGTGTGTGCGCGTGTGTCTGTATGGATGGGTTCAAAAAATCGTTGGGGCCGTTTGAGACATACTAGCTCTGAAAGAAGAAGTCACCATTATATTTGTCTAACTGCCGCACTCAGAGATGTCAATTAAATTTAATGCTTGTTTAGTGACGTGTTCTCTTATTCTATTGCTGTAGCAAAGAAAGTGACAGCAGCAACTTTAATCAAGCATTAAATTAAATTGACGTCTCTAAGTGCGGCAGTATTAGTTACAAGAGAGCGACTTACCTTACGCTTGTAACTCGTAACTCGCAGCACCAACTCCCGCGCATCCGTTTAACATGCGGCGCGCACGGCGCACGACGCGTTTCCGCATCTAATCGTTACACCATAACTGTCTGCATTAACCATGAGATGATGGCTAATCTGCAGCGAGCAGGTCATTGAGACTCGACTAGTTGACGCATAAGATATGTGTTGTGCGAGTTGTGCTTCTTAATGTGCCATGAGTAGACTTCATTCATTCATGAGCTGATGAATAGATGTTATTAGTCATGAAGTGAAATGCCTAAGCTTCCGATGTTATGTTTAACTTTGTAATAAGTACTATACATACTTCCCATACTGATATAATAAATGCGAAATTTACTTAGTTTCTTTGTTACGCTCTCACATCTAAACTACTAAACCGATTTTAGTGAAAAGATCCTTTATGTCGGAAAATTGAACAGTCCCCGAGGAAATACCGATAAACGACTTCAACGCGGACGAAATGACGGGAAACAGCTAGTTAGATACCTGGGTGAATCAACTTTTAAGGTACTCCCCTTTTGTGTTACCAAAAACGTACCTATGAATATCGGTAACACAAAAGGAACTTTCCATACAAATATGTTGGGACACATTAGAATATTATTTAATTATTGCATAGTTTGATGTTCTCTACCTACCTGCCATTTTTTTTAAATTCTGGAGATGTCACTCATTGGTGCAAAAAAAGAGAAATGCTCTATTATGCTTATTTTAATCACCAACCCATTGAACTTCCAAACCAAATAGGAACAAAATTTGGTACCCAGCCCTCTAGTGCTCATTTAGTAGTTGAGTTGAGCCATCGATCCACGATAGAACCGTATAATAATGACAGCGTCAAATCAAGACAGCCAAATGACGACAAAATAAATTATTGGCTCTTTGCGACACGGTCACATTAATTCATATCTCTTGTAGACATACATACTATTACATACATACCGTTACGCCTTCATTCATTTGTTGGTAATTCTGAAGCTCTGCCTCTCTTGTAGAATGCGTAATTATTGCATTGCGAAAGGCGTCTAGTAGTTTGACTTTTGTTTCTAAACTTATTACTTACACTAAACGCTAAATCGCAACACCACTTTAAAAAAAACATGGCGCGTCGGACTCGCCCACCGAGCGAGGGTTCCGCACATGACACTGTTAACTCAATTCAAAATTTGCAAAGCCGCGGTTCCTTGCATAAAAACCCTGATTTTTTTGTTATTTAATTTAAAATGTTGGCTTTTTAATTTTTTTCCTAAATGTATTTGTAGTATGAGAAGGTATTACTTGCCAAATTTCATAGTTCTAGGTCAACGGAAAATACCCTATAAATTTTGATTCCCTTGAGAGTGTCGAAATATACGTTTACTGCCGTATCTTTTTTGTTTGATTTTTTCACAGCTTCAAGGGACTGTAGACTTGAGTATATGGTTTAAATTTCAACTCGATACCTCCACGCGTTCCCAAGATAAAGGTCTTGACAGACAGACAGACGGGCAGACGAACAGACGGACAACAAAGTTCTGTTTTTTCCTTTTGAGGTACGAAACACTAAAAAACAAAAAAAAACTAACTTAATATCAGTTCACAGAAAAACAGAATCACCACGGCTTAAAACAAGTATGGTATCAATGAATTATCCAGCGGTAAACATCACCCAACCCCATGCAGCTAGTAAAAAGTGCATCGGAACTGCAACACGATGCATGCAGCGACTAGACACGCGCGGCATGCTAATTGACAAGTTTAGCGACGACCCGTGAAGACCGCCGCGTAGAGCGGGTCCTGTGCCCGGGCTGTCTTCCCGGATATCAGGTGACATTCTGATCTTAAGTTATATTCTAAACTGTTGTTTTTTTTATAATAATCGCTGCTGGCTTGGCTTGGCTTTCTGTCAAACTACGAGTAAAGATTTAATGATAGATCGGAATGGAACATGTAACTGATTAATGTTCTTTAAATTTAAGTAAAAAATATATACTTACAGGGTGGAAAAATAATATAGGCCCTAGAGGGGATCTACCTTAAATCCTTAAGTTAGATCATTTTACTTAAAGGAAACATTCTTTTATTTTTAAAAAGAAACAAAACTGCATTCAAATATTTTCTAAAATTAGCTTGGCTCACCCAAAAAATAAGCACTCGCTTTTTTATTTATTCTACTGATTGATAGGATTATTGTTCACGATAAAATCTCTCTAATAAACATTTGGTCTTATAATAAAAAAAACGCGAAATGTAACATTAATTAAAGCGAGTGTTTAGTTTTTGAATTTTTAGCTGGTTCGATTCCCGTATGCAACAAGCGAATTTGAATTTTATTGTTTTCAATCAAACCGTATGAAATATACTTTACGACCTACTGAATATACACACAAAATTTCATAAGAATCGGTCAAGCCGTTTCGGAGGAGTTTTGTTACAAACACTGTGATACGAGAATTTTATATATTAGATAAAGAAAAATTTATACAAACTTTTCATATTATTTAAAAAGAACTTGGGTGTAAGGAGGGATTTTTCAAATGCAAGCCCTAAAGAGAACCATATACGGTTTCTACATGAACAAAGTCGTAGGCGAAAATTTAAGAGTGAATTCTATAGGGAGAAACCTACGTTTGTGGCAACAAAGCACTTTACACTCATTTAGTCAAGGTTGTGATATTATAAGGTTAGGGTGGGTCCATAGATTATAAATACCCTGCGATAACCTACTCTAGTTATTGTTTAAATTACTGGCTGAAAGTTATACGAAAGTCATAACCAAGGTTAGGCCTCATTGCTTCTGTTCACGGTATAAAGAAAAATAGAGGCTCCTCGGTCATAAAATGTTTGTTTATGGTCACGTGGAACAAGTGCAATCGACGTTTGGCGTGCAGTCGTGCATGGGAAGACGTTCGGATGACCTTTTTGCCTTTGGATCAATATTGAATCATTCACGACCGGTCACGTATTAGGTTCGTTTTGGCCATAAATCCCTAAACACGGTAAACACATGGGGAAATAGCTTAGTGTTTGCTGCGGATTTGCTTCGTTTTCGTTTGCGTTCTGAAGATTATTTTGTCATTATAATAATCGAATACTTAATTTTCTACCTTAAACGTTGAGACCGCCGAATTGGTGACCTAGTGGCGTAGGGTCTCCACTAATGGAGAGTACCTTCTGAATTCGAACCACCGCTCTCGCCATGTAGAGTCAAATGCATAAATATCTATACAGCTATCACGTCAAATATATGTGTAGGCACGTGGTCCTTATTGTTAGTGATATAGTGTTGTGTAGATATTTTTGACATCTTGAGACCGTGTATATATTTATAACTAACTGAACCAATAATATAGAACCTTCAACGCTCTCCGGTAGAGAACGCCACTAGCCCTAAGTAGATATTTTGTACCTTGATTTGTACGTACTTATTTATGATTACTCTATAAATATCAATATTCTCTGACTCCGTTTGATAGAGCTTGTGTACGCTGCATCTGAGGGCACTGTTCAAAGCCTAAATCTAATATAAATACATATATCTATAAAGTATACAAAATTATGAACTAGGTTAACACTTGTATCAATTTAGGAGACCAATCAACTCACTTGAGCGTTATTTGTCAACCCCCACGGCGATCCGTAGGAGTGTAATAAGTTTCACAATGTTTGTGGCACCGTTTCCCGTTTTAGTGCACGTTATAGTAAGTGAACTACTAATACTGCCTTGCCAAAAACTGATGCTTAACCCCACAGTGATTCCTTGCCTTGGAACTATCACGTAATGTATGTATGTATGTATGTAAACACTTCATTGAAGTTCATTGTAGGTACCTATTAGGCGCGTCAGAAATAGTTCCAACGACATTCTGAAAATTATTGCTGTTAGATAATAATGATTGCCCTATCCTTTTCGGTTGCACAAGTGATGTCAGATACATTAATGTATGTAATGTATTGTGATGTATTGTACGTAGTGTAATACATGTGTTGCCTTGTGTTCTCTGTAGGTACCTTTCGTTTTGTTTTGTGTTGCTGTAGTTGTACAAATTAAATTGTCCCTAACTAACCTATTTTAAGTACTCTGTTACTAACAAATTATAAGTGCAATAGCCTGAAATAACTGTCTCTATACTATTATTCTGTAGTTATCGATGATAACGGTTTTACGGGGATAATTATTTATACTACTGTAATAATATTTCTCATAATTTAAGTAATTAAATCCTACGCGAACAGAATCGACGAAAAAAACATAATCAACTTTTCTTAGTATGCATTTCTCGAAGTTCTCGGTATCTCAGTAGACAGACCGACAAACCGCGAGATAACGTTAGTCGTTAGCGCATGCGCATCACGACTGCATTAGTACGCGGCGCAGGCGCGCTAATTGATGCGTTGCTTCGCTAGAGGGCGTTAGTGACAAAGTAATGACAATCTACGGGTTTGAGCAATTTTTTTTCGTGTAGCCTATATAAGTTATCTATATATATATATATATATATATATATATATATATAAGGCAAACCTGACTGACTTGTATATCAACGCACAGCCGAAACTACTGTACTTATATAGAAACTTGAAATTTAGTAGGTACAGGGTTCCTTTTATGATGTAAGTGAGCACTAAGAAAGGATTTTCCGTAAATCGACCCCCAACGGGAAGAAATGGGGGGAGTAGCGGGAAACTAATTCTACGCGTACGAAGTCGCGGGCGTCCTCTAGTATCTTATATATCTTCTGGTAGTGTGTTGAAAAGCTTTAAATTGTTGTAAAAAAATTGTTGGTTGTTTGTTTCACAAAAAAAGAACGTGCTGTTTGATGACTTTCATTGAAGCCTGGGTCTGTACATTACTGAGCGAGTACCTAACGTTACAGTGAAAACCGGCCAAGAGCATGACAGACCATGCTCAGTGTAGCGTTCCGAAGCAGTTACTACAAACACAAAAAACTATCTCTAAAAACAACAAGTAACTTACTTGGTGCTGTCTTAGATGATTTTTAGGTGGTATAAACATTTAAGTCGCATGTATCTCAGGCACCAATCAAGTCTACCTACTTTAGTTTAGGTAGTCGTGATAGTTTCTCTTTAAGTGCGTTATATGTGCTTTCATTGAAAAGATTTTACAGATTTTTATTACTTGTAGTTTTGGATATGAGGGGGGGGCACGGAACTCTAGCGAAAATTACACTTTTCGAGATTTTCACCTTTGCTTTACTTGTGTTGCTACTGTTGCTAGTCCCTAAAATCATTGATCTAAATGCGCGGTATGTGGGCACAAAATCTCAGTTTTGTAACTTTGATTGTTTGTGAGAAAAAGTGAGTGTGACATGCAGAGAGACAGGCATGGCGAAACTATAAAGGTTCCTAGTTTGACTTTGGAACCCTAATAAAAATGCCATCATGCTAACAATACTTAAGATTAAAATGGGCTTGCTATGAAATTATAATTAAATTAAATTAACATTTTTATAAAAATAAAATGAAATTATTTCGCAAGAAAAAGGACACATTGCTACTTAAATTTTCAATTATTATTTGAATTTATATAAATTACTGTAAAAATATCCAGAACCGATCAAGTAATACCTAATTAGGTATAAATCAATTTACTACAATCTCAGATGACATTATTACAATAAATTCTGTCTAAGAAACGATGGGAAGTGCTTTATTATCTCAAAAACTACTGCACCGATTTGCAAAGTTTTTTTGGCTATAATGTATAATCTTTGTTCTTCTGAGCTGGTTCTTAGATATAAATGGACTCTGAATTCAAAAAATACGAATTATCTACCTTATGTATGGGGCCTTCTATCACGCAATAACAGCAGCTTGATTGATAAATTTAATTTGGCTGCTTGACGATAGATGGCGTTAACTGTACTTGACTTCAAAAAAGGAGGTTCCGTGTTTTATCAGAATGTATGTACTAAAAACCATCGCAGATTAATTATTTTTACAAACCCCTTTCTTGAAAACCGCAAATCTGAATCGAGGAATATACCTTCTCCGTTGCGTCGTGGAATGGAATTAAAGTTTCTTTCCGAGAACGAGTAACCTAACGTCATCTATCGTCAAATAGCTACAACATTACATTTAGCTTTTTGACGATACATGGTATTAGCTGTACCTACTCATTTTCGACCACATACATACATACAAACATACAAGTACTTATTCATATAATATTACGTATACCTGTTATATCTGCAGATGTTTGTTTGTTGTGATATAGAGTTTCCGAACGCAGCATACTCAACAAATGACTTCTATCACTTGCTGTGCTGACTCGTACATGTCTATTCTCAATTATTAACATGACAATGATGTACTTGGTTCTATCTGTTATATCTATTTGTATCCATAATAGGGGTCCAACATAGAATCTCCTTGTTTGATTGTTTGAATTCGAGTACCTACAGCTAACGCCATCTATCGTCGAATAACTAAAACTTTACATTTGGTTTTTTAAAGATAGATGGCATAAGCAGCACTCATTTTGGATTTCATACATGCATTGAATTTATATTTTATTGGGCATAATTGAAATTAATAATAATAAGTGAGATTCTACCACAGAACAGAAAAAACAGTAGAAGTGTCAAGTGGGCGTGTAACGTGTGGCATAGTTATGCGGAGTTCCGCATAACCTACCATACATTTGCCGCGATTGCTTATTTCAATATTTCGACATTTCGATATTTCTAAAATAGGAAATAAATCCAGAAGCATGCCTTATTGTGCTATTTTGGAGCGTAAAAACGATAGCCGCACCAAAAACATTTTCCATGGTGGCGTGTTGTTTTTATGATAGTTTGAGTATTGGCGACAACAGGTCTGATACTAAGCGAAGCTCATGCCACTTCCACTGTTTTTTCTATTCCGTGGATTCTACATAAATGTTGTTTATGTATAAGAAACAGATACACTAAACAAGTGGGGTAAAGATCTTAATTCTGTTCTTTTTTAACGGTTGATTCTCAAAACTTCCGATTGATGTCTCTAGTAGTATTTATAATCGGTAAAATCTAGTAAAATTGTTTTTTTGTGGTTTGGGTAATTTTAATAATATACTATGTTAATATTTATAAACTCAGAATTTTCTCCTCCCATTTCCCACCCATTATTCCCACCTGTTACCACCTATTGGTTTCCACTGGTAACAGCTGGGAGTTTTTTTCTCATCTTTTACCAGTGGTAACTAATGGGAATAAAAATTCCCGACTGCTACCACTAACTACTGGGATTTTCTCCAATAGTTATCTCTCAATATTTTAGTGGTAACAAATGGGAGAAATATTCCCAGTTGTTACCACCGAGTACTTAAGTGGTAAAATAAGAGAAACATATTCCCAGCTGTTACCAGTGGTAGGTAATAAGTTGGTTGGTGGTAACAGGTGGGAGTAACCCAGAGATCCCATCCCTTTGATATAGTCCGCCGTATTGATTTAGCCCATAAATTACGAACCGATTGACATCTCATTCGCCAAAATCGATGGGTAGTAGGGCGCAAAAGTGGACCATACATAAATATTCACAAGCATTGGACGCTAAAATCATAACCTTTCCTTTGGCTTTGCCGTAGTCGGGTAAACAGGATAGTACTGAATAAGAAAAGTCGTATAAATTTTAACTGTTTATTACAAAATCCTGTTTATATATAATACAACGACTAACGTTAAACAAAATTAAAATTTAAAGCGACAACAATTTACAAATAAATAAGTTGATTGTCGATATTTCATTACATATAACATTACATTGACCTGTTAAATAAAAACGATAGTTTTAAATTAAACATGCTTTTAAAATAACAAAATACTATGAACGAATTAGGCATATTTTATTGTACATTGATTGGTGTTAAAATATATCTAATATCAGTAGCTGTATAACATATCTCGTTGAATTGCACTAGGTGGGTCGACCTCGACGTAGAACACAATCGGAGTTTAAATGGCATCTGAAAACAACAAAAAAACATTATTATAAATAAAATAACAGACCCTATAAAAAATAATACAACCGGGGAAAACATAATTTAATTAATTATTAAGATTGTAGGTAAAATAACTCCCATAACACAACACATCCATAGGGGTCAAACACAGAATCTCCTTGCTTGTTTGTTGTTTGAATTCGAGTGCCGCTAACGCCATCTATCGTCGAATAACTACAACATTACATTTAGCTTTTTGACGATAGATGGCAGTAGCACTCATTATCGATTTCCTACATGCAATTAATTTATATATTATCGTATATTATTGAAGTTAATAATATGTGAGATTCTATATAAATGTCTATATATAAGAACAAACAAACAAACAAACAAGTCGGGTAAAGATCTTTTTAGGCGGTTGACACACAAAACTTCCGATAGATCGCGACAGTATTCATAAACGCTAAAATGTAGTAAAATTGCTTTTCCGGCGCTTGGGTTATTTTAATAATATACTATGTTTATGTTTATAAACTCAGTATTTTTTCTGTTTCATATACACTCGAAAAAAAATATACCTAGGAGTGGTAGGGCGGCGGCGGCGGCGCGAGCGGCACGAGCAGCGGCTCGGGCGCGCGGCGCGGGCGGCGCGGGGGCCCGCGGGGGGCCGAGCCCCGCAGCCGCGGCCGGCCCGGCCCGCGCCGCGCGCGCACCGCGCCTGCGTTGCCCGCCTCTAAGGGTGCTTCCGACTCCAACATGGCCACACCTGCGACACAAACTATAGGTTAGGGCGTATAACGTCCCACTCGAAAAACGTCCCTCCAACAAAATTACGATCCATTCGCAAAACGTTTTCTCAGCAAATGGTCCCTTATGTAAAATACCCCATTCGCAAAACGTCCCTCTCTCAAAAGGTCCCACCCCTTTCGCAAAACGTCCCGTCTGCGAAATGACCCATTCGCAAAATGTCCCGTCTGTTAAAAGCGTGTTTAAGTAGAGACTAGGAGTCTTCAGTTAGGGCGCATAACGTCCCACTCGCAAAACGTCCCTCCAGCAAAATTACGTCCCATTCGCAAAACGTCTTCTCTGCAAATGGTCCCTTATGTAAAATAGCCCATTCGCAAAACATCCCTTTCTTAAAAGGTCCCACCGCTTTCGCAAAACGTCCCTATTGCATAACGTCCCGTTTGCGAAATGACCCATTCGCAAAATGTCCCGCCTGGAAAAAGCTTGTTTAAGTAGAGACTAGGAGTCTTCTCATGGGAAGGAACGTTTTGCGAATGGGTCTTTTTGCGATAGGGACGTTTTGCGAACGGGTCATTTTGCGAAAGGGGCGTTTTGCGAACAGGACTTTATTTATGTGAAGGGACGTTTTGCGAACGGGACCTTTTGCATAAGGGTAATTTTGCGTAAGGAACATTTAAGAAAGGGACATTTCGCGAAAGGGACAAAGGGACATTCTGCGAGTGGGACGTTATGCGCCCTAACCAAGTCTTCTCATGGGAAGGGACGTTTTGCGAATGGGTAATTTTGCGAAAGGGTAATTTTGCGTAAGGGACATTTAAGAAAGGGACATTTCGCGAATGGGACAAAGGGACATTCTGCGAGTGGGACGTTATGCGCCCAAAACCTTTTTCGAAAGGGACATTCTGCGAGTGGGACCCTCTGCCCCCTAAACGTAGACAGTTAAAATTTTCAGTGTGTATGACTATGACCGATATAACAAAAGATAATAATACTTTAAAAAATAATTCAAAGTTGGTGTTGGTGTATGGTGTATTGTACCATGTACCATTCCTCGCACTTGTCAGTATTTTTTTATGAAACTGTTTACTAAATGTTACACCCGTATTTATAGACAAGAAAAGTAATTACTTGAGTAAAAGTAATGACGTAAGTAACAATTTTTGTATGACTTTTGACGATACTATTGCTCAAGTAATTACTTTTCTTGACTATAGGGTAAATCGTCAATTATTGGCCACCGTCAGTAACTGGCCACTTTGCAATAATCTGTTTGAAGCAAAATATATGCTGATATTTGTGCGATTAAACTAAAATACCTAGATCCAGAGTTGTTATCCGGACTACTGCGAAAGTATCTTTACGAACGGCGTCTGTATATATAATGGGTGGCTAGTAACTAAATGACATTTTTTCAAGTGGCCAGTTATTGAAGATTTACCCTAAATACGGGTGTTAGTGTGATGAGTACTGGGCTGGCGGTGTGTATTATGTACTGACCGGCGGCGGCGGCGGCAGGCCCGGCGGGCGGCGGCGCGGGCCGCTCGCGCCGGGAGTGCCGCGCGCCGCGGGGCCGCCCGCGCCGCGCGCCGCGACCACGCGCGCTCGCGCCCGCCCATGGCGCCGGACGAGATACGGGAGAGAACGCTGCAACCAACAAACAAGCAAACATGTACCCGGACATTTCCGGCGTGTTACGTGTTAGTACAATAAAAATAAAAGGCAAGCTTCAAAAAACCCGACTGTTGTTGCTAACCAACTTTAAATGGTTGTAAATCCTAAATGAAGAAACTTAGAGATGATTTTTAAATACCTATTCAATGATACCCCATTTGTCGTAGTTCGTCGACATTTTTTTTTCTTTTTTTACAATATGGCGTCTAGTTATCACTATATTGAATTTTAATTAATTGAAAGAAAAGAAAGAAGGAAAAATGCTTTATTGCTTAAACAGCTTTACACTTGCGTTCTTAACTAAACAAATACACTCTAAACGTTCAGTTGTTGAGATAATCTTTAGTAACACTTACAAGATTAAGACAAATCGATTGACACAAGAATCATCAAAATCAGTCCACGCGTTTAGTTTCTAGCGCACCACAAAGAAACAAACATACATACATATTAAGTTCCCTCCCTATTCGTCTGTAGACATTCATTTTTGGACAAAGAAAATGAAACGACGATAACAACCTGCCGATCGTTTCCACGTTGTTCCACAGAAATAGCTCAGGGCCTCTATTCTAGACGGTAAAAATTATATCGTCTTTAATCTGTTATCGTATTGTCAACGTTGTAATAGCCCTTATTTACTTGACAGTAATGGTGGCTGAATTAAAAACAATGCCACGAATTTTCGATGAATTGATTTGCCGGCTTTGACGCTGAAAAAGTTAACGTTTTTCCATCGCAGACGTGCCACACACTCGCTTCGTGCAGACTCGGCGTTTTTTTGTTGTTGTTGGATATTATGTGAAACGAGCAAGCTCTTAAGCTTGTATGATAAGGAATGTGTACTGACGCATGTGCGGCGGTTCTCGGCGCTCGTCGTCGTCGACGCGCAGCGGGCTGCCCGGCTCCGAGCAGGAGGAACGCGCGCGTTTTTCCACCGGCGCCGCGGCCTGTAAAAAAAATACTTATTGGACTAGGTTTAGGGGGAGAGAAACGTTATCGCGTATGGAAAATTTCAGGTTCACAATCTTTTTGAGTCACCAAATTAAATAAATTAATACGATCAACTTATAACACAACTATATATTATCGTTAGGCTTATGGTTTATGGGACAGTCGGCTCTTAGAAGTAGCTGCACACTTTTGTACCTTGTCTCTAACGCGTTTGACAGATTAGTGCAGAAGATCAAACATGTCGTTAAAGACGACGCCATGACGCCTTACTAACACTAGGTTGTATATTTTAATAATAACACTTACGGGAGGTAGAGCGGCTGACTTTCTCTTTCGTTCTCTCTCTTCTTGCTTCTTTTCCTCAGATTTTTGTCGATCTGCAAACACATTATCATAGAGTGAACTAGTCATGCCCACGTGTAAAAGAGAGATAGATGTTGTACTTACACTTGAGTTCGATCTCTTCGTCGTCCAGTAGTAACGAGACGACTTCCTTTGGTTTCAGTGTGTCAGGCTTAAAGTTACCGCCGCTTATCACCATCCTTTGAATCTGTGGAGACGAATTATGATTTTATATATGACATGGCATGAATTCCTTGGAAAAACAGTATGTCCAGCAGTGCACATCTCTTGTCAGCTTTGATGATGGCGATAATATTAATTGCTTGATCACTTTATTTGTACCCCAGCAACGGGTTTTTGTTTAAGAAGCCACATATGATGAAGTCGGCGTAGTGTTCCGCGATCTGGATCTCAATAACCATAACGCCTTTGTATCTGTTCTTTGGATATATTCAACTTGATCATATCTCTTTGAGACTGTTAAACGTGAAAACACGATTAGAAACTAAATTCTCGATATATATTTTTTATTATACCTTTTTCGCATGTTTTTGGTTGAAACTTAGAAACTCTTTAACGACGTTTTTTAATTAAATAGTTGAGTTTTATAAATTCTTAACCCTCGAAATTTTTTATTTTTAATAAATGTGGTTTGCAGACCTGCTTGATCTGCGGGAGCCGGTGCCCTTAGTCCATGGGCTTCTGGTCCACTGCCGGCTCCAATCCCAGCAGAGCATCACCTATTGACCGCAGTACTGACCTCGCTCTTCTCACGCGCGCGCTGCATGATACGCTCCTCGATGGTGCCCTTGCAGATGAGTCTGTAGACCGTGACCTGCTTGGTCTGCCCGAGCCGATGCGCGCGGTCCATGGCCTGCTGGTCCACCGTTGGGTTCCAGTCAGAGTCGTAGAATATCACCTACGGACACACATTTTTGATATGAATGTACACTGGCCAACTGACCCCTTTTTCACAAACTTAACAGTACCTGTAACTGTCAAACAGCAATGAACTCGAAAACAATGAAACTAACATCGTCTCGATGCGGTAGCGGATAAGTTAGTAGAATTACTCTCATAATCTACACGAGGTATCTAGTTAGTTAGAATCTAACCACGAACCACAATTACAAATGATACACAAGGACAAGAGCAATACTCACAGTATCAGCGGCCGTCAGGTTGATGCCTAGCCCGCCCGCGCGCGTAGACAGCAGAAACACGAAGATATCCGTCCGCGCCTGCCGAATTAGAATTACTTTTCTAACAGGCGCGTTACTTTATATAACACAAAAATATTGTAGTTCCAGCGATGACCATAAAAATTCTTTGCAGCGATGACCATAAGGTCCCCGTCGCAAAACGTCCCCACTACAAAAGGTCCCTTCTACGAAATGTCCCATTCGCAAAACGCCCCTTTCTCAAAACGTTGCACCCTTTTCGCAAAATGTTCCTTCACAATACGTCCCTTCTACAGAAAGTCCCTTTCACGAAACATCCCGTCTGCAAAAGTCCCTTTCACAAAACATCCCGTCTGCAAAAATGGACTACAGATACAGATAAACTAAGCCTTCTCTCAAGGATGAGAGAGAGAGATGGGCAATAAAGTTTCTTCCCGCCATCTGTCCCTCTGTATGTACGCTTAAATATTTCGAACTTCAAAACGGATTTTAATGCGGTTTTCATCAACAGATAGAAGGATTCAAGAGAAAGGTTTTTTATTTTTTTATATATGATAAATTTTGGTTTATGTACAGGTGTTACAGATAACTCACAAAAAGCGAAGCTAGGGCGAGTCACTAGTTATGATATAATTACCTGAAAATCTGCAACCATATCGCGTCTCGCAGATATCTTGCTTGAGCCGTCTAATCGCATGTACTTGTGTTTTCTGTGCCACATGTATTCCTGTGAAAAAAAATACAATGTAGTTATATGCATATTATCTATATATTATACAATAAACAGATGTGAATTGCGGCTAGTTACAAACCTCTAATAAATCTATCATTTTGGTCATCTGGCTGTAAATGAGCACGCGATGTCCTCTCTCTTTCAGTCTTTTCAATAGCGAGTCCAATACGGTAAGCTTGCCTGCATCGCTCACGAGTTGATTTTTATCTGTAAAAAAGTTTCAGTCAGTCGTTAGGCGTTTAATAACATTCTAAATTATGGAAATTATGGAGATTATGGAATTTATGAAGATAATGATGCATAATTAATATCGCGTATGCTAAGAATCCATTCGATTTATTCGCGAACAAATTGTTTTCCGTTTTGAAACGAACTCGTGTGGAACTTAAAGGTTGGTCTACTTGTGACATTTTAACATGTTAAGAGGGCGGTAATTGTCATGTTACGTACTGTCGCGTTGTGATGTGACCCTGAGCGCTTGATTTACACTGTCTACATTTAGCGTAACAAGTCCTGTGCCACGCAGGTCGATTCACTGGAACCCTATAGTGTGGATCCAACTTAAGAGTGGTGGTGGCTTGCAGCTTGGGCCAAGACACCTCGGGACTCTTGAAAAATGACATACTTTCCGCACTTGCATCAAAATGTACTATTGTAAGCTGTAGAAATATCAAGTGGGCGTGTAACGTGTGGCATGATTATGCGGAGTTCCTCTTTTGTAGCGATCGCTTATTTCGATATTTCGATATTTTGATGCTTCTAAAATAGGAAATTAATCCAAAAACATGCCTTATTGTGCTATTTTGGAATGTAAAAACGATAGCCGCATCAAAAACATTTTCCATGGTGGCGTATTGTTTTTATGATAGTTTGTGTATTGGCGACAACAGGTCTGCTACTAAGCGAATCTCATGGCACTTCCACTGTTTTTACAATTCCGTTGTTGTGGACGGACTTTCGGCTGACATGATGATGATGATGATGAGTGTGTATGCATTGTTGGTGTGTGTGTGTACCGGGCACTTGCAGCGGCGCCCAGCCGGGCGCGGGGCGCGCGGCGGCGGCGAGGCGCGCGGCGGCGGCGGCGCCGGCGGCGCTCTCGGCGTGCAGGTGCCGCGTCACGTGGTACGCGAAGCTGCGCGACACCGCCCACGGCACGCGCGTGCACGCCATCACCTGCCCAAGCCATCACACAGTTACGGAGTTGGTTAACACGCATAAGGTCCCGTTCGCAAAACGTCCCCTCTTCAAACGGTCCCTTCTAAAAAATGACCCATTCACAAAACGTTACTTTCTCAAAACATCCCATCCCATTCGCAAAATGTCCTCTCGCAAGACGTCCCTTTCGCAGAACGTCCCTTCTGCAAAACTTCCTTTTCGCAGACCGTCCCTTCTACAAAACGTCCCTTTCGCAAAACGTCCCGTCTGCAAAAATGCCCATACAGGTTTACAATGCAGGTTGGTGACTTCACGCATGCAAATTTGATTCACAGACAAAAACTTTTTGCGAAGGGACGTATTACGAAAGGGACGTTTTGCGAAAGGGATATTTGCAGTTGAGACGTAATTTATGTGAAGGGACATATTGCGAAAGGGACATTTTGCGAAAGAGAAATTCTGCAGTAGGGACGTAATTTATGAGAAGGGCATATTGCAAGAGATGTTTTGCAAATGGGATATTCTGTAGTAGAGACGTAATTTATGTGACGGGACGTTTTGCAAAAGAGACATTCTGTAGTAGGGACGTAATTTAAGTGAAGGGAAGTTTTGAGAACGAGACATTTTGTACAAAGGCTGTTTTGCGAAATGGACATTTGTAAAAGGGACCTTTTGCGAAAGGGACAAAGGGACATTCTGCGTCTGGGACTTTATGCGCCCAAACCAGGGAGTTTGCCGCGGCGACACAACGACTAGCGTTTCGTGAACGCGCGACATCATCGCGACAAGTAGCCGTATGCAAATGCGCGATTATATTGATTCAGCATGGCTACTAGCACGCGACTGTTTCATGCGACATCGGGTTAAGGAAAAGTAGAAGGGGGGGTGCCGCGACTGTATTTTTTTTGTATTGAATACTGTATCGCGGCCTCATTGCGATTGCACGCTGAGAAAAGTCGCCGTATGTCAACTCCCTTACAAAATGCGTAGACGTGGTGGCCAGATAATTACAAAAGCTTGCGTTGTTCCGTCTTGTTCTCAGCGAGTCGAGTAATTAGTCTACCTTGGGCTGCGCAGTGACGAGGAAGGCCGGCAGGCCGGTGGGCTCGCCCGGGTACACGACCGGCGGCCGCTCCACGTGCAGGAACTCCGGGACCTCGGCGGCCGGCACCGGTGCCACGCCGCCCTCCTCCGTCTTGATCTCGATCAACATGTCCGGCTGAAACAAACAGGATGGTTACTATGAAGCACACATTTCGAAGCTTCGGATGCCATGTCTCTTTCGCTTCTCATTCAAGACTAAATTGGGAGAAAGGGATGGAGAAAACGTAACATTACCTGGCCCTTATTTCATCAACCTGACGGTGTCATGCGACAAATCGACATACATTGCAAAGTCTACCAGTCCCTAGGTCACTGAGCTTTATATACGTTACGCCGTGTACACTGTTCTGTCACAGTCGCCCGTAATTGTCAGTAAGGTGAAATAGGAGGCTGGGCGTGACGTATCAGTGTTCTGTTTGTATAGACTGACGAAAAATAAAATCAAATATATTTACTAACTTACAGTGTTGACAGAAATTACAAATAGAAGATTTTAAAAAAACTACATCACGTATTTTTATTAGTTAAGTACCTAAGCAAATTAATATAGTTATTCACACCATCTAAAAAAATATTTACATATTGGAAATTATTATCTTAACCGTACTGGATTAATAAATCAAATGTCAAACTTGGATGTCAAAGAGCTTCTCCAGCTATTCACTGCACTTCATAATTGTAATCAAATACATTTGCAACGAACATTTCACAGAGCAAGCTTCACTAACCTGATCATCCCGATTTCTTAAGTTTCTACTCCTCATATTTCTATGTTCTATCGTCTCGGCCATGTGGTGTATACTGTGCTCCGTATGACAGTAGAATGGACCACCTGCAAATATTTCAAAATTAGAAAACCATCAAATAGAAGGTGATTTTTTTCACTCAAAACTTCATTTTCGATGATAATTACGACATTGTTAGTGTCACGGAATATAAAAAACAGTGGAAGTGGCATGAGCTTCGCTTAGTATCAGACCTGTTGTCGCCAATACTCAAACTATCCAACCAACACTCAAATGTTTTTGATGCGGCTATTGTTTTAACACTCCAAAATAGCACAATAAGGCATGCTTCTGGATTTATTTCCTATTTTAGAAATATCGAAATATCAAAATGAGCGATCGCGGCAAAAGTATGGTAGGTTATGCGGAACTCCGCATAACTATGCCACACGTAACACGCCCACTTGACACTTCTACTGTTTTTTCAGTTCTGTGATTACGAGTGATATAAGAATAAAAAAAATATCATTCATTTACGGATTAAACTGGTTCTACGAGGAGAAAGTCACAGGCAACCGCTAGGAATTAATAACCCAATAGATATTTCAGTTACCTGGAGTCCAAAGCGGATCAGTGAACAAGAGGGATCTCCACAGCATGCTATCACTCTTCCTCTGCTGCAACACGTCGCCATCGGGACACACGAGCAACCGGTCCTTGCTGCTCACCGAGTCGTAATACTCCGGACTATAAGTTTCGATCTCTTCAGGAACTTCGGCCTTCACTTCTGATTTAGTATTCTTTTGCCACCAGAAGTGCCGGTGACGTAGTTTTTCGTACTTTTCTAGACATTGCTCTATGTGTTGTATGCTGGAATAAAATCATTTTTTCAAGGAATGCGCAAACGCATGCGAAACAATGTAGGTACTTTTTGTACCAAATTTTACCGATTCAGTACAAAAACCCATTAAAAACCTAGCGATTCTCCCTCCACGCTGTTGATGGCGAGGGCCGCAGGTTCTGCTTAGGCAATCGACAGCGACCATCGCCGGCTTGTAAATCAAACACATAACATAAGCTTCGGAAAATATATTCCAAAAAAAAAAACGGAATTTTAAGATGTTCTTTGCCCTCCTTTATACCACCCACAAACGTGAAGCTAACCTAAATCTAATCTGAACTAACCTTTAACCCCCTTCCTTATAAACGTGGAATAAGCTTGGAGTAGCTATGCCATGTTTTGTCCTTACCTGTCGTTGTGACATTTGAATTCGACGAATAAGGACAAAACATGGCATGGCTACTCCAAGGTTCCACGTTTATAAGTAAAGGGGGTTAGTGTTTATTAAAAAAATACTTACGCATAAAACCATCCACACACCATAACCCTATAAATTTCCATCGGCGAAACATCGATGAATCTCATGAAGTTAAACATGCCCATCCCTCCGAGCAGACTCCTGTGTATATGCTCGGGCGCCAGGACGGAGAGCTTGTTGTAGAGCAGGTGCCTCTTGGAGGGCGTGGCGCGGATGAGGATGCCCTCCCGGGTACACTACATACCTAATTCCGTATCGATCAAACTCCCGAATTTTCAACATTCCGTATGCAATATTTTTTGATAAAGACTTTTTGTTATCGCTTATAAATTATGCAATTAAAAAACTTGTTCCCTGCCCTTCTTTATACCCAAAAACGTAAGCCTAACCCAACCTATTCTAAACTAACCTTTAAGTGTTTATTAAAAAAATACTTACGCATAAAACCATCCGCACACCATAACCCTATAAATTTCCATCGGCGAAACATCGATGAATCTCATGAAGTTAAACATGCCCATCCCTCCGTCCTGACTCCTGTGTATGTGCTCGGGGGCCAGGACGGAGAGCTTGTTGTAGAGCAGGTGCCTCTTGGAGGGCGTGGCGCGGATGAGGATGCCCTCCTCGGCGAGCAGCTTGGGGATGTGGTAGTCGTCCACCTGCATCGCGAAGGGCGAGCGCACGTCGCGCCGCTCGAACAGTTCAGGGTGATTGCACACCTAGGATAAATTACATGATTGACATGTATAGTAACATTTTGAAGAGATTGTGATAAAAAATATACAGTCATTATATTAACTATTTTTTTTTGGTTTTGGTGGGTGAGTTTACATCAAGTTAAACAAATATTAAAAAAGAGACCTTGGTTAGATGAATTATTGCATTCAATGGCTCCTACAGATTTTCCAAAGTCGATGCGTTTATTCGATGTCTTTGCCTTGTAACAGGACACATTAAATAATTTTGAATATCTTCTTTTTCTTACAGAATCTGACGTTAGATTAAATTATTTAGACGATCACATCAGTAAAAAGTACCAAGTAAAAGTAAACATATAGCAGAAAAACATGATAGTTTTAATTCCATTTTACATGAGAGTAAGTTTCGACACTAGCAAAATTTCAAAATTCATTCATTTTTTATTAAATAATTTTGAATATCTTCTTTTTCTTACAGAATCTGACGTTAGATTAAATTATTTAGACGATCACATCAGTAAAAAGTACCAAGTAAAAGTAAACATATAGCAGAAAAACATGATAGTTTTAATTCCATTTTACATGAGAGTAAGTTTCGACACTAGCAAAATTTCAAAATTCATTCATTTTTTTTCAAGATCTAATCGAGACGTACCTTTCTGAACTGCATGACTAGATTCATCAGGTTGGACGTGAAGTTCTTGTCCACGTTGTGACCCGACTCCGCGCCCACGGTGAAGTGGAGGAGCTCCTCGATTTTTATCTTCTTTTTTAACGCTAAAAATTAATACTGCTTGAGTGATTGGATGTAGCAATAAGGTAGATGTAAGTTGCAGACGTTTGTTGACGGCAACGGGGCGGTTTATTTTTGTAATAAATATAATGTAACGGAAGTCGCTCACTGCCCGGCGCGTCGCGGCATGGTCGGTAAAAGTATCAAGAAATGCACGCCTTTTATTGGAACCGAAATTTAATAAAAATGTAACAAAAAAATTACGATGTCTTTGAAATTAATTTTGAAACATTCTTTTTTTTATATTCAAAATTATGATTATGCAGTAAACTTTGATGTATTTCCGCAATTCAAACTAGAAAATAATCTGTAAAGACACCGATTCACTTTTGACACGGTAAAAGTAGATAGAGATTGGTTACAGACAGCGGCTACTGGGGTTCGGGCCACCACAAGTCAACCACCTAAACTAGGGCACCGACACTTTTACTTTAGCTCTATCCTAGGGTGATGGACCAGTAATGAACAAGGATCAATGATGGACACTTGATTCTTATGTTACACAGGATAAGCATACATACATACATTAAATCACGCCTGTTTCCCAGAGGGGTAGGCAGAGACCACTTCTTTCCACCTGCTACGATCTTGGCAAATCTCTTTCGCTTCTTCCACATTCATACATCGAGTCATGCACGCACGTCGGTTTCGGGTACTTAAAATTCGGCCCTTTTCCAGTATTTCTCCGATTTGATTCGAAAAAGTACGCAAGTAGGATAAGGTTATTCATTTATTTTGAGACAATCAATTTATAAGTATTACCTTATGATCTTTGACTTTTAAGTGTCCATTATTGGTAATTTTAGCTAAGTGTCCAACATTGGTGCCGTCACCCTAGTCAATGACTGAAATTGGGCAGGTATATCTAGCACTCACCTATGTACAGCAGTTTCTGCCGGATGGTGAGCGGACAGTGCACCATGATCTCAATCTTGTCTGAGAGCTCGTTCTCCACGTCTTTCTTGATCCGTCGCAGCATGAACGGCTTCAGTATCATGTGTAGTCGCGACAAATGCTCTACAAGGATAAAATAACCGATGCCTTTACCTCAGTAAGGCCCCGTTCCCACTATGCCGGACCGGGGAATTTGCCGGATGCCGGTAAGGCTAGTGGCTTATGACGCTGTTCACACAGCATAATGTGAACAGCTTCATATAAATTGTACAGCCACTACCCTTACCGGATCCGGCAAAATTGCCGGATCCCGCATAGTGGGAACCAGGCCTAAAGAGAGTAGTTCGTCTTCAAACAAAGCTATATCAAGCTTGCATGTGTGCGTGCCTTGCATGTATGCGCCGCGAGCTACTACAAGCAAACTCAACAGGACACTTCAAGTCGGTTTAGTCGGGACCGCGCCGTCGCCTCGTTTGGTTGCTTGCGTATTAAGTATCGAGCGACGCGTATCGAGGCAACCCTAGCGCCCGACCGGCTATAGGTATTAGAAACTCCTAAAGGGCCGGAGACGAACTACTTTTCTATTTATACTATGATTTGACAGGAAAATAATACATTCATATTGCTAATTTTAAGGTGAAGGGCTTATTTTTTTCTGCTAACAAACTGCTACGCGTGTATAAAATTTTGTTGTCTGTCAGTTTATGTGAGTTTTCTGAAACACGTACAATCATGAGATTTAATTTGGTACCCACCTTTGGTCCAAAGTCAATCTAACATTTTACAATAATAAGGTTGAGTTTCTTAAAAGTTACAAATGACTTGACATCTCTAATGACATTTACGACTTCAAGCATATTTTTCTTGAAATGGGTCCCAAATTAACGCTGGTGACCGTGACCGTACATAATCTAAAATTGATTATTCATAAAAACCTTGCTCTTGTGTCACTCCATCTATTGATGAAAACCGCATTAAAATCCGTTGCGTATTTTGAAAGATCTAAGTGTACAATCACGAGATTTAATTTGGTACCTTAGGTCCAAAGTCAATCTGACATTCCACAACAATAAGGTGTGTGCGTGTGGATTGAGTGAGCACCCTTCCAAAAAAATAAAAAAAATGCTGTTCATTTAGTAAAAGTTCTAAAACAATTGTAAAACTAATCCCTGTATTTGTAAAACCTTAATTTTAAAAAAAAAGCTTTAACATGTGCTCACTCAGTTCTCACAATCTACCAACGAAATCAGTGAATGTATTCATTTAACATATAATATTTATATACTAATATTTAGTAAAACCTATGCTAACTTACCTTTATAATTTGTAGATCTCCTAGTAACGTATTTAAGGTTTTACAAATAATTTCTTATGCTCACTCAATCCACACGCTTTCGAAATCCCGATTTCTGATGAAAAAACTAAAGATTTAAACTGCTATATATGTGTACAGTTAAGTAAAATTAATATGGGACTTTGTAAAATACAAAACGAACCACAAACGTGGCAGGTTTTTGGATAATAAATTTTTGTAAGTGCTCACTCAGTCCACATATTATAAGTAAGTTAAAAATGTAAATATCTTTAGATTTGTAGTATCACAGAAACTATAAATTAGTTCAACTTTTAGTAAAATATTTTACTAAATATCCACCATCTAATATTTTATATTCGTTGTCTGTTTATAAAGGTATTCAATTGTGATTATTCTAATGTAAATATATCAATTAGGGTGACCACACTTCTATATTATGGTCATATCCAAAATACAGGACATTTTAAAAGAAAACAAATTTGTTTACTTAATCAGTCTTCTTTATTGAAGTAAGTAGGCAATAGAATAATATTAATTTATACTCGACTACGGCAAAGCAAAAAGGAGGTTAAAGAAATTTACAAAAATATTATTAACGGGTAAGTAAAGTTATGTATCAAAATAACTGCACTGTTAAGTGTCAATTAAAACATAATGTCTTGGTTAGTACTTTCTGTAATTTTAGTACAATTATCGTCGTAGCAAAAAAATGTGTCGTCTACTAAATGATGAGCTTTGTAATGATGACCTATACCAGTTGAATGTAAAGGTGCTACAAATTCAACTGCGCCGATGATTTTATATATTTTATTATTTATATATAAAGTACGAGGCACTTTATTTAGTGCTACTGCATTGGTGCCATTTAAATCAAAAGAGATCAAATTTGATATTACATAATTACTGGTTGCTATTCCTTCACATGACGCACATTTTAATCCACCTTCCGCTATAGAAATAGATTCTTCTAACATACTAATATCAAAAATATTAATAATATCGATGTTTAAGGGCAACAAGACGTTTCTTTTTAATATGTTTGATGAGCACGATAGGTTAGTACATATTTTTGTAAAAACTGAGCTAGTAAAGTATTCCAAAAGAAAATGTTCATAAATGTAAGTAACGTTACATGCGACATTATAGTTGTACATTTTTCATTCTATTTTTGTTGGCATTTCGATAAACTGTTTTATTATATATTATAATATTATAAGGTACACTTATCGCAATACTCGCAATTAAATTAAGATAAATCTCATAAAAATATATCAATTTAATTAATGTGTATGTGGCTGCATCGGTTAATTTCCTTAGCCTTAAAAGAAGAAATTTATTTATTTAGGATATGACCATAATATAGAAGTGTGGTCAACCTAATTGATATATTTACATTAGAATAATCACAATTGAATACCTTTATAAACAGACAACGAATAAAAAATATTAGATGGTGGATATTTAGTAAAATATTTTACTAAAAGTTGAACTAATTTATAGTTTCTGTGATACTACAAATCTAAAGATATTTACATTTTTAACTTACTTATAATATGTGGACTGAGTGAGCACTTACAAAAATTTATTATCCAAAAACCTGCCACGTTTGTGGTTCGTTTTGTATTTTACAAAGTCCCATATTAATTTTACTTAACAGTACACATATATAGCAGTTTAAATCTTTAGTTTTTTCATCAGAAATCGGGATTTCGAAAGCGTGTGGATTGAGTGAGCATAAGAAATTATTTGTAAAACCTTAAATACGTTACTAGGAGATCTACAAATTATAAAGGTAAGTTAGCATAGGTTTTACTAAATATTAGTATATAAATATTATATGTTAAATGAATACATTCACTGATTTCGTTGGTAGATTGTGAGAACTGAGTGAGCACATGTTAAAGCTTTTTTTTTTTAATTAAGGTTTTACAAATACAGGGATTAGTTTTACAATTGTTTTAGGACTTTTACTAAATGAACAGCACTTTTTTTTTTTTGTAGGGTGCTCACTCAATCCACACGCACACCAATAAGGTTCAGTTTCCTAAAAGTTACAAATGACTTGACATCGCTAATGACATTGACGACTTCAAGCATATTTTTCTTGAGAAGGGTCCCAAATTAACGCTCGTGACCGTACAGTCGCGAACTTTAATTTGGTACCCACCTTAGGTCCAAAGTCAATCTGACACTCTACAACAATAAGGTTGAGTGTCCTAAAAGTTACAAATGACTTGACATCGCTAATGATTTTGACGACTTCAAGCATATTTTTCTTGAAATGGG
The DNA here is from genome assembly GCA_948252455.1 of Acleris cristana. Lineage (NCBI taxonomy): Eukaryota > Metazoa > Arthropoda > Insecta > Lepidoptera > Tortricidae > Acleris > Acleris cristana. The sequence goes on along the minus strand of OX411791.1, from coordinate 4,501,993 downwards.
TCCCAAATTAACGCTCGTGACCGTACATACAGAGGGACAGATGGCGGGAAGCTACTTTGTTTAAGTGGGCTTACTTTCGTCGATGGTGCTCTTGTTCTCAGCGTGGCTCTCGATGTCCTTGGAGAACCACTCGTTGAACTCCACGTGCGAATCGAACAGCGTCGGCATGATGAAGTGGAGCAGCGCCCAGAGCTCCGCCATGCTGTTCTGGATTGGAGTGCCTGGGAAGGTTGATACGATATGAAGTTTATTAACCCTTCATATGACCTTTACCCCTGTTGTATGCCAAGGCACTGATCAGTGCAAGGTCACATGATCAACACTTTACTCGATTTTGAACTTAAAAATATGTCTAATAGAGTCTAAAATGCTTTAATGTCTCCAAGCCCAATGAACTAATAAACCATAGACATTCATCATTCGTTGAATGAAACGTTTATAATATAAGGTATAAACAGTTCTAAATTTGAATTTGACGTTTGACGCGCCATTTTGCGACAGACGACAGGAACAAGTTTGCGACCCCGTCCTGCATACGAAGGGTTAACCCCTCGTAAAATGGCGCGACAAACGTCAAATTCAAATTTAGAACTGTTTAAGTTTTATAGGTTTCATTCAACGAATGATGGATGTCTATGTTTTATGGATTCATTGCGTTTGAAAAAAAAACATTTTAGACTCTATTAATATTGTTTTTAAGTTCAAAATCGAAAATGTTAATCATGTGACTTGCACTGATCAGTGCTTAGACATACTAAAGAGAGTTCAATCTAGCAAGGCCGACTTAACGATTAATACTCGAAATTAAGATTGAAGAATTTGTGATTACAATAATTAATAATAATTAATCGTTAATCATGATTACTGATTAACTAGTGAAAATTTGTGATTATACTGATTAAATCAGTTTCTTTTTAAATACTCAGATCTGAGCCGAGATTTGAGTCAGAGTAGATGTGTGAACCACGTGTTCTCCATACTGTTTGCTATTTTCACTGACCTGACAACAACAGTCGATTTCTGCAGCTGAACCCCAGTAGCAGCTTCCACCGCGCGCTAGCGGAGCTCTTGATGGCCTGATGAATACATTTAAAACTTTATTCACAATAACAATTTGATTTTAAAACTAAATAAGGCCCGGGTACAGTTACCACAAAGATTTGTATTAAATTTAACTTTATAAAGAAAAACATAAATTCACAACAATAACACAGATAAAAAACGACATCATATAGATAATTGGGATACACCCATTTTTAACAATGTATGAAAATTTCAAAACCATTTCGAGGAATAGGCTTTTCGAATCGATCCCAGTAGTTAGATTAAAGAAATATGTTACAATGAATTAAATATATTAAAATTAAGAAATGACCTTCATTTGACCCCTAAATGCCCGACCCAATTGCGCTATATCAAGGACTTTTGTGGTTTTACATAAAACATATAAAACCTCTCCAAATTTTCATTTTATCATCATATAAGTACAATTTAGATATCTACCTGACACCTACGTTTGAAGACAGCTGTTGTCATGTCAAATTTATTTGTTTACAAATTGACTTTAATTCTTATGATGAAATTAAAATATTAATGAGACCATTTCTCTTTTGAGTTATGTGTGATAAATGTTAATAATTTGTGTGGTAAGGTTTTACAAGAGGTTCAAAAAGACGGCATCAACATTTATTGTAGAAACTCATGATTTGTATGGAATCCGCCTTTTCAACAAATTTAATGTGATTGTGTTAAGTAAATCTAGTCTAGAAACAAGGTCATGTAGGAAGTGTTGTATTAACTGAGGTCTAGGTAATAAGCAATAATAATATACTCTTAAATAATAAATTATATCATATTTCGATTGATTGTTTACATTATATTTGAATGACGTTCGTCTATTATGACTTTGAAAACAGATCACAGATAATAAAAAATCGTCTTTCTAAGTCTTAGATGAAGTATACCCGTTCTTTATAAATATCTACGTCATCTTGTCGCTACAAGTAGGTAAGGTTACTTTAATTTAATAAATTATTTTAAATATCAATAATACATTTAATTATAAAATGCTTCAAATTAGTTTCTTATAAAAGGCTATTCTTTCGAATAAAAATGTAAAATCAAGCAGTTATTTTTTTTGGTGTATCCCAATTGTGAAACGGTCCTAACTCAGCATGTGCTGGCTGTGAAATCAACGCTGGTATTCCATTGGGACCGCTCTGTGAAAACTTGGAAGGCGAGATAGACATTACGGCACATTGAAAAAACCGGCCAAGTGCGAGTTGGACTCGCGCACGACGGGTTCTGAACCATTATCTATACAAAATTAGACACTATATTATAACCTTTTTTAGTCTACCTGTAGCCATTATTAGTATGGAGCAAAAAACTACCAAAAAAAATCACGTTTCTTGTACGGGCACCAGATATCCGCTAAAGGCATGGTGGCCCATAAGGGGAGGGTAATAATGATTATTTTTCTGAAGTAATGACCACCGACCTGCGCCTCGTCCAAGATCATGTGCTGCCAGGCTACGCGATTGAGGTACTTAAGGTCGCCGACGACGATCTGGTACGACGTGACGACGACGTGGAAGGCTGCCTGACGTGTGTGCAGGTCCTTGCGCTCCCAGAACTGCCGGAGGATCTTGCGCTCGCTCGGGCTGCCCCAGTACGGGACCTGGGATGTTAAAAATAATACTGTAGGATGACGATCACGTCGGGGTCACTAATGTAGGAAGTTAGAACAATAGAGAGAGATCTCTCCAGGCGGGTGTTATGCCTGGGGACCGAAGTCCATTGGGATGTAGTTGGAAGTTGTATATAAGTCGACTGACTGGGGAAATTTCTTTAGCGCGATATAGCGCACTTTAGATTCAGTTGCGCTGTATGACGCTGGTGGCGCTGCTGTCGAGAACACTTTAACTGCCAAACTATAGTCTGTACTTTTAGGTATTTAAAAAAATGTAAACAATCCAAACCACGTGGCATTGTTGAACAGCCAATCAAAACCGTTTAATCGAACTTTGACGTATCAGTGACGTACTTCTATTGACTGACGAACTATATCACGTGGGTTTTTTGTTTACATTTTTTAAAATAGCTAAAGGTACAGACTATAGTCAGTTTAATTATGGATTCTATTACCAATAAACAATTCCAACACTAAACGTTCCACTTACAACTTTAAAATCCGGCACGAATCTCTGCAACTCCTGCTGCCAGTTGTGAAGAGTTGACGCCGGAGAAACCACGAGGAAGGGACCCCACACGCCCAGGCGCTCTGCCACGTGGCAGAGGAAGGCTATGCACTGTACTGTCTTGCCTAGACCCATCTCGTCTGCTAGGATGCCGCTTATGCCCTGAGAGGTGCAAAGTAAAGTTAGTTAGTTGGATTTCTTTTCAAAGACAATGCTTTTTAGAAAAACGCGATTAATTTCATAGTGCGTAGTCGACTTTTAAGGAAAAGAGGTCTAAGATTCAAACAACAATGGCGTATATAATTATGTCTGTTTGTTAAACTGTTTTAAATATTGATTTCGGGTATTTTAGTCAGGTGCAAATATAATAAATAATCGGCCAAGTGCAAGTTTAACTTGGATTTCGTAAATACGTATTTTTTTTTATAGTGTTCTTATAAATTTTCCTGTAATCTACAAGCAATGAACTATACTTTGTATTTTTTTTTATTTTAGGCTCAGTAGTTTTGTAGGTCAGGGGGGAATGGTCAATTTTCGACTTCTTTCATGAATAAAATCAAAACTATTTATTTTACAATAATAACAAAAATATATTTGAGATCCTCATAACGAGTCCTTTCATTTGATATATGACACAGTAAGGTTAACAAACCTTTTTTTTTTAAATTTCAATTTTTTTTTCACCCGGAATTGACCCTTATTGTAAAAGAATATTTATTTACTTTGCACATCTGTGTTTGGGTCATAGGATTATTACACCATCCTACCAAATTTCACCTGATTTGGTCCAGTAGATTTGGAGCAAATTGGCTGTGACAGACTCCCAGTATAAGGGTTCCGATTTTTTAATTTTTTGTACGGAACCCTAAAAACACTAGAATTGTATTGTATGTGCACCTGGTCGTAAAGGTTAGCGAGCCAGTTCATCCCCTTGAGCTGGTAGCCCTTGAGCGTGCCGTGGAAGATGCGCGGCTGCGCGTGGTCGCCGCGCGCCGGCTCGGCCGGGCCGGCGTCGAACTGCTGCGCGCGCGCGCGCTCCGTGCGGAACGCCTCGCGCGCGTTGCGCGACGCGCGCGCCTTCATGGCGTCGCTGAAATTGACAGATAGTTATAGTGCTGTCTTTGACTTGAGGGACTTTATCGACAACGCTAAATGGACGCTTAATATATAAATACTACATAATTTCAAAGTTGGTATAATTGGTCGAGATTCTGAATTTTCATAATTTCGAACGTGATTTTTTGATTGAAGACTTGTATTTTTCGTAACCTATGTAAGTGTATAAATTAAATTAGGCATTTCATACAATATAGCTTCACCATATTAAAGCTTTCGGAAAAATAATACTGCCCATTTCCAACATACTCCAAATAGATCAAAATTCCGAATTTTCATATTTTCGAACGCAACGTTTTAAAGGAAGATTTTATTTTTTGCTATTGTTTACAATTTAAACCTAAGCTAAACTCGCCTCCGTATAGTAAGCAAATTATAAATTCAATTAAAAATAGCAGAAAGAATAGAAAATGTAAAATCCGGGCAAATGAATATTCGGAATGAAAAATATCGGAATTTCAAACTATTCCCACATAAAAAAACGTACAAAAATATCTGAACTGACTCTATTTTGGCGTTACTGGTAGTGTGATCAAATAGATTAATAACACTGATCACTACTGTACAATGTAATTGTCACACGACAAATCATGAAGCTCAAGTCGATACTGAAACTTCTAAAACCCTTATCACTATAAAACAAACATCCTACCAATAACTACCATCAAACTAATCATTAATATCACAGATAGTGTCACTCACCCGTCGTAGTGGTCGATGGCAGCCAGCCGGGGGTCGGCGTCCTCGTCCAGCTGCCGCAGGATGCGGTCCGCGCCGTCCACGTCCTCGCCCGGGCTGAGCTTGCGCTGCATGAAGTGCGCGTACAACTCCGTTTGGGTGATGAGGAAGTTTAGCTTGCGGCGCTGCCGTTTGGCTTCCATTAATTCTACGTCCATCTAAAAAAAAATAGTGTTTGTAAGGAAATGTAAAGCTCTAATTGTATCTTCCGAACTATAGAAAACTATAATCACAGAGCCAAGGGATGCTTGAAGAAAAATCAACTAATACCCTAACTATTCGGCTTTGAATATCAAAGTTCTGAGTAGGGTTAGGATTTTGATGGCATACCGTGGTTCACTGGTTCTAGAATCCATGGAGTAGCTATTTCCTAATTATTATCTACATACTACCTTGATCGTGACTTTAAGTGTTGTCATATTTCAAAATAAACTAAAAACATACTGAGTTCGGTTTATCCATAATTACTAATATTTGTTCGTTTGCTACGCTTTCACAGCGGATATATCCTCCATACCAAAATTAATTCAAGTTGGTTGATGAATGAATGAATTTTGAAATATGACAATACTGAAGGTCAAAATCAAGGTGGTATGTAAATAATAATTAAGAAATAGCGACTCTATGGATTCTTGAACCACGGTATGTCTCCAAAAATTCTAACCCTAGTTATTTAGCTAAGCGACTTCGTGTAAAGTAAGCAATATTCAATTGGTCTATATAAGAACATACAAGTAATAAAGTCTTCTCTGATATTCTGTTTTGTAAAGCTCCCAGAGACACACTATAATGCCACTGAATACAAAATATCACCACCACATACGACATGGGGATCCCTTAAACTAATTATTCAGGTTTATTTTGTTAACAAAAGTATACCTTTCTCTGTTCCTCGGCCTCTCGCTCCATGCGCCGGCGCGTCTCTCTCTCGGCGCGGTCGTATCGCCGCCAGTAGGCTTGCATTTCTCTACTCAGTCGCTTGCAGCGCCATATCGTCTCTTTCATGTTCTTTTGGGACTGTAAGAAAAGATGTATATTATGAGAATTATTAAAAATGTAATCAGATGAAATTGAAATAAGTATTCGTAGCTGGCATTGAGAAACAATACTGGAGTTTCTTGCGGCGCTTCTTCTCCGCAATGATGGTCTTGTCCGAAGCGCTGGTAGATTCACTCATGTTACCCACGTGTAAAAGAGCCCTCATGTGGCCTATTTACTGAACAAATATTTTGAGTGATGATTTTTTTGAATAATAGAAATATCTCCATCTGTTTGTTTCGCCTGCGAGTCTGTCCTGTTAGTGGGTCCGTCTGTCACTCAATTTGAGTGCCTGCTTGCCTGTCAGTCTGGCTATAAGTCCGTCCATCTGTTTGTCACCACAGTATATTCACTACAAAAATTAAAAACCAGTATTGCTGTTACTTTCTTGAATTTTGAAAGCAACTACGGAATTAACTTTCCTCTAAAGTGTTTCTCTAGCGATATGATATGACTATCCATTAAACGTGTTTAACTCTAATACCCTATTCTCTGTATTGAATGAGGAAGCGGCTGTGCATGCCAGGCAGGGACCGGAACCGCTTACCCTTTAAAGGGCTTTCGTTAGGGTATATAACTGGCTGGTTTTTACACACCCTAAAGATGCGATAAGCATATCTTCGACTTACTCCAGTGAAAAGCTATCCCATACGATACAATTAATTCGACTAAGCGTTTACCAATTCCTTAAAACCCACGTTAGGCATTCCATATGAAGTGTTTATTGAACGGCTTCAAGCTTTTTTAATCTCTAAGAGCAATCCATACAAAATATTTTTGCATACGCTTGAAACTAACCAATCACACGAATCTATGAAACAGAATCAACGGAGAGGGAGAACGGATAGGGTAACACTAACGTAATGCTAAGTGCTTAAATCCGAAACTCTTACGAAACTGGTAACCTCAATGGTTATATGTATGTAATGGTGATAGGGTAAACCTATCGATAGGGAGAGCATGATGTAGTACCCGATCGATAGACTTAATCAAATAAAGGGGTTTTCCGGTCCCTGATGCCAGGTGGTATTGCCGACGTCTATGAGGGACGGTGACCGCTTTTCATCAGCTTGTATGTCTGTGTGTAAACAAACATAATTTACAGAACAGGAATGTAAAAAGACGACCTTATCCCTTTAAGTGATCTCTTCCAGCTAACCTTTAACCTTAAAACAATGTTTACAGTAACTGTGAACTAAATAAGACCTGAAATGTGGCGTCATCTATGAAAAAGGACCTTCCGCCATTATTAACGATGCTTCGATATAAATACAACGTCGCGTGACGCAGTGCGGCGTAAGCGCCATCGACGATAAGGTCCCTTTTCATATATACGCCACAAATAATGAATGATGTTTGTTTAGTTATCGCATTAAACTAGGTCGTGACCTGCATGGCGCCGTGCCGCCAGTGCTTGCAGCACAGAGTGGCGAGCCGCTTGCGCTGCAGCATGAGCTCGCGGTGCGCGGCGGCGCGCGCGCGCTGCACCTTGCCGAGCTCCTTCTTCACCAGCAGCTGCCAGTGCCGCCGCCGCCGCGCCGTCAGCGCCTCCGGGGTCTTCAGGGTCGACAGCTTCTTGCGACCTCTGCCACGATAATGCCATATAAGCAGACATTGGAATCCAGGGGGCTAAATTTTATGACAAGTAGGGAGTTCCTGTATCGATGCTTTGTCCATATACTAGTGATCGCCCCCAGCATTGTATGTATTTTTTTGTAAATATTGTTCTGAAGACGGGTATGAAATTTACACAGCATATTTAAAAAAAATCTTATGACCTCCACACAAATTGAAAAGTCATTTAGCCACCTGAAATGGATTTATCAGCCTAGACAGAGACGCTTAACGTCCGAAATTTTTGAGCAAATTCTGATCGTTTATTTTAACATTAGTAGATGGGACAGTAATGAAGAAAAAAATTATGTTGAGTAAAATGTTAATTATTTTGCTTAATTTATGCAATTTCAATAAAATTATATTTTTTCAAACAAAACTTGGAGTGATCACTAGTATATAGAACAAGCATCGATAATTGAGTTTATCGATATAGTAACTCCCTACCTGTCATAAAATTTTGCCCCTGGATTCCTATCTGCATACTAATTCCAACAAAATCTTCGCCCCCCAGGGGCAAAAGTTAGACAAAACCATTTTCTATAGTAAAAAACATACCTGACTCCCGGTTTTTCTACAATGGTGAATTCATCGTCCTTTTCTTCTTTTATATTTCTGAGATGTTCTTCCCAATCAACACCATCAGGCTGCAATAAAAATTCAGATATTACAAACACACTTAGTAAGTAAAAATGCTGTTTATAAACCATATCAATTACAACCTAATTTTTTAGGGAAATTTGTCTTATACCTAGATTATTAGATTAAACGAAGAATTTGTATAGACTAATCTCGGAGTAAGTCATATTCCAGTTTGGTCGAATCGGCCCTTAGGGGGTTAGTGTATACTTATCTGTACTTACCCCTCGAGCACATTGTAACGTTTCCGTCCACAAGGCATTTAAAATTTGGACTTAACTATCTTAAAGATAGGATTCTAATTTGATTGTATAAAAATTAAAAAAAAGTCTTCCATAGATAAAATTACATGTTTCGAAACGAAATCACTTGACAGCTGCAATAGAAGCGTTTAAACTCGGTCACGTGACTACTATGGCGTCATAGCCCAAGCGCTCCCAAGGGTTAAGTTAGGCTGGCCGCATACATTCGTTTTTCGTATACGGTTTCTGAATACGTTTTCCACATTCTGACATCCGCGGCCGGCCGCACACATACGTTTTCCGAACACTGTTTCCGCATTCGGCAAACGTATACCGAAAACGTATGTATGCGGCCGGCCTTATGGTTGAAAAAACTACTATGGATGCAGCTCTCTTCGCTCGGCGGTTAAATGTGATAAAAAACGATCATCGTGTACCATAGCACGAAAACCTAGCCATTTCAATAGTACTATAAAGAGATATTCCGTCTCTTCACCAAGCGGTTCCAACGGAAGACCAGTGCTGGCTTTACGGCTAGCAAATGATGACTTGGGACCGTTTCGCAACAATTTCTCTGTCTTGTTCTTTTTGTATCTACTTAATGTAATCTTGTATTGTTGTGAATAAATGTCTCTTTATCTTTATCTTTTTTTTTATATTAATAATGAAAGGAAAGCACTTACCACATCGGGCGCGTCGCGCCCCTCGCGGGTCCGGCCGCGGCGGCTGCGGGCCGCGCCGCGCCCGCGCTCCGCCCGCCCGCGCCGCCCGCGCGCCGGCGCCGCGCCGCGCCGCTCCGGGTAGTGGTCCACCGTCGACAGCAGGCCCGCGCCGTAGTACATGTAGCGGGTGTTCTGGGGGTCACCAGAAAGTGGTTTTGTTACGAAATGATAGTTAGTGTTCCGTGACCGAAGGTAGTCCAACGGGACGCTATTAATATGCCTCCGCTGTCCGGCCGTCCGTCCGCTCGTCCTTCCGTCCGTATATTGCTGCCTAGTGTGGGAACCTTTGTATGACATTCACAGTCAGAGGCTTGAATCCATATTCAGGTTAGGGCGCATAACGTCCCACTCGCAAAACGTCCTTCCAGCAAAATTACGTCCCATTCGCAAAACGTCTTCTCTGCAAATGGTCCCTTATGTAAAATACCCCAATCGCAAAACGTCCCTTTCTTAAAAGGTCCCACCCCTTTCGCAAAACGTCCCTAGTGCATAACGCCCCTATCGCAAAACGTCCCGTCTGGAAATGACCCATTCGCAAAATGTCCCGCCTGGAAAAAGCTTGTTTAAGTAGAGTCTTCTCATGGAAAGGAACGTTTTGCGAACGGGTCATTTTGCGAAAGGGACGTTTTGCGAACGGGTCATTTTGCGAAAGGGACGTTTTGCGAACGGGTCATTTTGCGAAACGGACGTTTTGCGAACGGGACTTTATTTATGTGAAGGGACGTTTTGCGAACGGGACCTTTTGCAGAAGAGTCATTTTGCAGAAGGGTCATTTTGCGTAAGGGACATTTAGGAAAGGGACATTTCGCGAAAGGGACGAAGGGACATTCTGCGAGTGGGACGTTATGCGCCCTAACCCATATTCATTCTTATCTTCGCAAATCCCTCTACCACACTGCTTGTTTTGCTCTATTTTAAATATATTTTTATCTTTATTAAATAAAGGGAATCTGGTGTCCGAAACAGTACAAGCAAAAGTAATCTCTTTGAATACTATATCAGCTAAGTATAACAATCCATTTTTGTTTAATATGCAAATACTATTTACTAAGTATTCTATGCCATTGTTCATATTTACCCCTTGATCTTTGCAGTCCTTGGCATATTTATTATGGTAATGCCTTTCTTTGAGCAATCTCTTTATCCGCTGCTGCTTGCCTTCCGGTGTGTCCTCTCCACTGCTTGTGTCTGATTCTGAGGACAGTAGGACATTGCGGAGCCATGCTCGCTCCTCACCAACTGATGTGAAGTTGTAAAGACGCAAGCGGTCACTTTGTCTTTCTGTAAAAAACAATTATGTGGTTAACTCATCTTGTACAACCATCTGTTGGGGTTCAATGAGACACGAATTTTAGATTTAAGATTGATAAAAAATAAACGGAGGGACAAATAGTGAATGTCATAGGTATTCTTTGTTTGTAGCTAACCCACAGAGGATGTAATTTTTAGTCTATACTACAGGAGAGATTGATTTTCTTTTATATTATTTCAACAAGATATGAAGTGATCACCACTGCCCATGGACATCTGCAACACCAAGAGAGGAATAGCAACCGTTTTGCCGGCCTTTGAGAAAACAGTATACCAGTCTCTTGAAGGCAAACAGTTTCACCCCTTACGCACAGTCATAGACTGCCATCAATCAAAGTGGGGGAGATGAAATGAAAGCCATTTGCAAGTGGTACAGTAAAAGAACCCAGCCGCAGCCAGTATCCCAAACAGTTTAACATATAACATAGACATAAGAAACTACTAAGAATTGATTTGACGTTGTAAATATTATTTTACTAAGCTAACCCGAGGGCTTATTGTCTAATGCACTCGCAATCACGATCGTTTTCATTTTGAAAACCGAAGGCATGTCTGCATACAAAATGAAAACGATTGCTCCACTTTGAAGCCAGTTACGATTCTGAGTGCGTTAGACAATAAGCTCTCAGGGTAGTACTCTCACCGGTAGTATATTTAAGACAAAATGTTTAAAAAATATCTCCATATCACTTTTAGGCATGAGCATGTCAGTCTTTTTTATAGGTACAGTCAACCAATTTGATTCCTAGGCCACTATTGACTTTGTCAATGTGACGTTGTAAACCAAATCATAAGAAGTCTTTAACGTTTGATTGTCAACGTCACTTTAACATAGTCCAAAGTGGCCTAGAAATCAAATTGGTTGACTGTACAGGGTTGGCTTAGTCATTCTAGCTGGTGTGTGTAGGTATGAATACAGTCGATTGATTAGCTAAACCTAAACAAGAGTTCTTATTTACTGAAGGATGTAAACTATGTACAGTGTGGTTGTATATTTATGTTTTAAATAGACTTCCAAGACTTAAATAGAACTGTTTGATGGCTCAATACTAGCCTTGCTTAGTGGTGACAACTCCATTGACGACTCTGTCACCCTTGGACATCTCATTGCCCATGGACTTTCCATCAGAGTCATCGTCGCTGTCGCTTCCTCTATCAGAGTTGAGGATCTGTTCCACCTGGTTCACAAACGGACGGATGTCCAGGGCGGCTTCCAGTCTCTGAATGTGGATAGGCCTTGCGACTTCATGCCGCTTCAGCGAAGGTTTACCGACAACACAATTCTCAGTCATCACTTGCAAACCTGCAAAACCAAATCACAAAAACACTAGAGATTTGCGGCATACCTAAAGGCCCAACGAGCACTTTTCCGTCGCGAAAGGAAACAGCAAAGTAACGAATAAACGATAATCGCGAGCACACACCGACTCCCACACATGAATCGCGAATATACAAATATCAATACGACTCCGGCCACTTTGCAAAAAGTTGAACTTACGCCTGTTTTGGATTCCGTCAAGATGACCTCACGTTGATTACTTAACACAAAATTCCATGGCATTCACAAAATGGCGAACGAGAATATTCGACAAATCGCTGTCAATGTCGCCGCCCGAGCGGCGCACATAACTACTCATTTCGTATTTGAGCTTGAAAAAACACGAGCCCGCCATAGTTGACTAGAATGACAACAAAACAACCGCACGTAAATGTACCAATGAAAGAGTCGTATGGTTGAAAACAGCCAATAAAATTTTAGTGTAGTATAATATTGCACTTTTGTAAAGGAGAACGTACTTTCCTCTTACAAATAGATTAATAAACTGCGTTCAAGATGAAAATTGCTAAATAATTTAAAAAAATAATTCAAAATATTTAATAATTTAATTTAAGTGGCAAATGGATACATAAAATTGTGTTTTTGATAGTAAGCCCTATACCTACTTTGAATTTAAAAAAAAACTTATTTTATAGTATTAATAGCAAAAATTATGAATAACTATTCGCGATGAATACGAAGAACACAGGTTCTTATCCCGTGAAATAGGGCAGTTCCAGAACTTCCAGATGGAATAGGCAGTTCTACGGGGTCTGAGTTCTAGTTCTTTTCAAGTTCTACATGGACTGAGCCGCGGGCCGCAAGCCGCAAGCCATAAGTTAAGTTAAACCAAAGTTAAACAAAACCGTAGAGGCTGTTTACGAACAAAACAAACCAAAGCAAGGCAACGTACAAAACAAAAAAATATATACTTACCAGCGATATTAACCTTGACTCGAACACACTCACATGCCCAAAGCCAAAGCGTCACTTTTAGCCAACATAAAGACTTAACTTAAATTAGTCTGCATTGATTACTCTTTATTTATTCGGGATTACAAAAGATAATGGTATAAATGCTATCTATAAAAAAATATGTATTTTATTTAAATAAATCAATTGATTAAATACCGAATTTTCACTAAGTACCTTGTTTGTAAATAGAATTTAGATTGTGCAGTATACACATCCGCAACAAATCGCATGCAAGTGGATTCCAAAATGGTGTCGTTTGTTGTGCTTTCAAGGATTTCTGTGTGAAATATCAATACAGGTCAGTTGTTTGTAGTCGAAATGCTTCATATGCGGAATACAAAATCATATTAATAGCAGGTTAGCCAATCTTTGACTTTAGCGCCTAATATTTTTCCGTAATATAATCACCAATCATTCTTTCGTTCTTTTGCTTCTTACAAAGAAACTTACCGCCACATACTTCTCGTTGTAAATAAAATACTACTCTGTGTACATTCCATTTTACCTTAATAAAACATTCAACACGCATACGCGGCTGTGTTTCTGAATGATATTGTGTAAAAACCAAATAACGAATAAGCGCGGGCTACAAGGCTTGTCGGGATTGGCGTCATTTGATTTATAATTATCATTGTTATGAAAAGTATTGTAACAATAGTAATCGCTAAGTCATTTAAATTTTAAGTTTGGCTCCAGAATTATGTGATAACTTTAAATTCCTTCGTATTATTATTTTCCCGTTTACCCATTAGCATTCTAACCTCGAAACTTTCCGCCGGGTGCGGCGTCTAACTAAAAGTATTAACTTGAAAAGCATTATTATTTACAGATGAATTCGATCCTATAGTTTACCAATATCCAACAAGATTGGTGGTAACATGGAGGAAAAAGAGAGTGTTTCTCTGAACTCTGTGGAGGCTGAGACTGAAGCTTCAGGCGACAAAGTTTCCGAACAAATTAACGCCTTAGGGGTTTCTGCTAAGGTTGATGACATTCAAGAGTCTATAAACGACTTGGAGAATGCTGATAGTGAGCGTGCAGATGACAGTAGTACTGACAAACCTGCTAATGGGGATGGAGAGACTGTAGATGAAATTAGTGCAAATTCAGGTGACAGTGAACTGCAAAACCATGTGGAACGTGAGAGTGAAAGTGATGGTGTTAAATTAGCTAATGAGGAGTGCAAAGAAGAAGTTGAGGAAAATGGTAAGATGCTTTATTTTCTTGTTGTATAAGATTTCATATGACACTTTAAAAAAAAACAACAAATGCAAGTTTCTTTAGATTTGATTCACGACAATCAATGTTTTTAAAAAGTATCACAAAAAGATGTGTGTGTTTGGTAACAATCTGACAGTAGGCATAGTGGAAGTTCATTCTAGTATTGTAAGTGCCAGCATATTTTTATAAATTATAAAAGCTCAAATTCTAGTTCTGTTATTTTTACACTGTTGCGAGTGTTGCTGGGTCAAGTGTTATTCATTTTAATGTTCACTATGTATTGGGCCAGCGCAGGAATGTGCAAGTTCAATGGTCATAATTAATTAATTATTGATTCTAATAAGACACATAGATATATAGTCACAAACATTCTGTTTTTATTTAAATATAACACAAACATAGGCACTTGATTACTACTGATTTGATGATTGAAACTTGGAACATTTAAATGTATTTTCTGTAGTACCTAGTAGAGGTGCACTGAAAGAAGCTTTCAAAATACAATTTTACATGTACAAAGTTAGAAGCACCCACCAGTGCTGTATATTCTAGATCAGCGGTCGGCAACAGGCGGCCCGTGGGCCGCATGCGGCCCGCAGACGTCTTACTTACGGCCCATGAATGTTTTGTAAAAAGGTTATAAATATCAAAATACTAGGGTCAATATCACAAGTGCGGCCCGCCTTCAGTTAATTTTACCACCTTGTGGCCCTTGCCTGCCAAAAGGTTGCCGACCGCTGATCTAGATTGTTACAGGAAGGAGAAACATTTGTAAATCCAAGTCTTGGAAATGGTATAGAAGAAGTTTTTGGTTTATCATCGGTGATACGGCAATTCCGCGTAACTAGCAAATAAAATAAGGTGCAAAATACACCTTAGCACACATTTTGTAACTCATTGAAGTTGTTAGTTACGTGGTATTGCAGTATGACCGACATTATGCTAGTCTACATTTAAATTCAGGATGCTCCTCTTGTTTTGATTGTAACTAACTAGCTGTTGCCTGTGACTCCTTCTGCGTAGAAGTTATTCACAATTTTTTTGAGAAAAGTTCGATTTTCCTAATTCCTTCCCCAGGGTTCAATTAAACTATATATTATTTCATTAGAATAAGTTCTGTAGCTTAGTTGTTAAAGCATAACAAATGAACAAATAGACTTACTTAAATATTTATAACACCTGGGGCCCATTTCTCAATGCATTAGTCTAATAAAATAATACTAGTGTTTTGACTCGTAAATAACATGATAAAATGAGACAAAACACTAATATTATTAGACTAATACTGTTGAGAAGCCAGGATAGTCAATCTATGTTACTGAAAATAAAATGTCTTCTAAACTTGACTGACTTGTTATCCAACCTTGACATTACAACTTCTGGTATTTCTTACATAATTTCCTGCTTATCAGTGCAACATTGTTCATAAACTTTAATTGCTTTAGCTTCTATCTTTTATGTTTTTTGTCCTTGGCACTCAGCAAGCCTGGTCCAAACACCAGGCTTCTAAAGTTCCTAAAGGCATCCCCATCTATCTTTTATGTTTTTTGTCCTTGGCACTCAGCAAGCCTGGTCCAAAACACTAGGCTTCTAAAGTTCCTGAAGGCATCCCCTTCTATCTTTGATGTTTTTTGTCCTTGGCACTCAGCAAGCCCGGTCCAAAACACTAGGCTTCTAAAGTTCCTAACTCTTCTCTGCCTGATTCATGATATATAGTGCATTCTTTCATCCATCCATTTTGTGTCTGACTATGTTTTCCAATTGAGTAAAATAATATGAATAAAGTTTATAAAATAAAGAGTTATTAATTGTAAATTCCAGAAATTAAATCAGAGGATGCTGAAAGTGCAGCTACAGAAGATGATGTAGAAAAAGCTCTAGAGAAATTGGAGAGTCCAGAAGAGTCCAACAGTCAAGAATCAGCTAGTCAAGAGTCAGTCAGTCAGGAAACCGCTAGTGAAGGGACAGCAGCCTTAGAATCATCTAGCCAGGACTCAGCCATTGAAAGGGCTAGTGAACCTGCAGTTGAAGGCGCCAAGGAAGCTGAAGAGACTGATAGTCTTGAGACAAGCCAGAGTAATGAGAAAGTTACAGAAAAGAGAGAGGGAGATATAGCAAAGCCGGAATTTGAGACAGCACCTCATGTTCAGGATGAGCCACAGGAAGACCATACACAGGTAGGTCACTTTATGAACAGTCAGCATCATTTCAATAGTGATGGTCAATATCATCCAATTATATAGCAACATCCAATATAATCAATACAGATGCTAAATAGTTTTGATTTTATTAATAAAATAAGACAAAAATTGACCATTCCCCTCCCTGATCTCCGAAACTACTGAGCCTAATATTTTGAAAAAAATATATAAATTATAGTTAATCGCTTGTAGATTACAGGCAAATCTATTAGAATTCGATCAAAAAAAATTACGTATGTATGGTACGGAATCCTCTCCACGCGAGTTAAATTCGCACTACACTATTTTACAACTGATTTTGGAAAACCAATTAAAACGCATTCCAACCAAAGTAAAACTTCAAATTACAAATCAATAGATATGACGTTTTATCCACAGGCTCTGGATCCATTTGATGCCCTGCTCAAAGACAAGAGTGACCACTCAGCAGAGACGTCGACGTCCAAAGATGCGAGCTCAGCTGTCAACTTGGATGATGAGGATGATGACCACAACGCCGACGGAGACGGGGCTCATGATGACGATGATCATACAGGTATTGCTATAAAAGCTTTAACTCAGTTGGTTTGTTAAATATTAATTTTCTAGCATTCAGAAAACAATATTACTAAGAAGCAGTAATTAATATTATTGTATTTTATTAAATGTTAATTTGTAATCGTACTCATACCCAAATTCTATAATTTATGTTTAGCTGATTTTTTAAAGTAAGCTAAGCACCAACCTTTGACTTGTTTCTGTTTGGCCAGTTGGTTGACTGGTAGAGAATGCCTTAAGGCATTAAGTCCGCCATTTGTACTTTTCTTTTATTGTGCAATAAAGTTTAAATAAATAAATGAAATGTAAATTCGAGTCGATACAAAACAGAAACGTGAACAGTTAGCATCTTGGCGAGGCCTAGGTACCTGTTATATGCCCTGCGTCAGAGTATAAATAGAATAGTATCCTGCCCTTTAGGAGTTTCTGTTACCTATAGCCGCACGGGCGCCAGGGTTGCGTCGATGCGCGTCGCTCGATACCAAATACGCACGCAACGAAACGCGGCGACGGCGCGGCCCCAACTGAACCGGCTTAGAGCGTCCTGTAATGCCAGGTGTACACACTCGCGCGAGTCGACGCAAGGCCGAGATACATTGATGTTATTATAAAAGTTTTACAGTCCGTCTCGTATTTAAAGACGGCAGTGTATCTCGGCCTCGCGTCGACTCGCGCGATTGTGAAGACCTGGCATAAAGTTTGCTTGTGGTGGCTCGCAGCGCGTACGGTCGAGGAACGCACACATGCAAGCCGCGTGATATACTTTTGTTTGAAGACGAACTACAGTGAACGCTGTTACGCAAAAATGTGTCATCCCACAAGTATTTAGCATTGAAGTGTAAACTCTCAATACTATCATTGTGGGTTGACATTTTATAGCTAAATAATTGTGGGATGACACATATTTGCGTAACAGCGTCCGTTTATACTGTGCCTGTGCTCCAACAGTATGGCTAGGATAAGAGGCAATAATATAGGCATAATTTCCTTTTGTCATTGATGGTAAATTATTTTTGTCCCTGGTATGTATACTAAAGCTAAAGATGCCCACTGGGTAAGTAAGCCCCAAGAATCGCCAATACATTTGTGTGATGACGTGATGAGCTCGAGTATTGGTTTTTTATATGTATTTAAGTATTAGTAAATAAACGTCTTTTCTTTCTTTCTTATGTATTTCTCTATATTACTTTGTTTATCGTTGTCTAATACACATAGGGTACTTTCATATACATCCATGCCAAGCCATGGCTTGTAAGCCTAGAGCTGAGTGTGCGACTAGGTCATTTTGTGTAAGATTGTCCCGTGTTTTGCAGAAGATGCTCCTCTGGATGATAGCGGAAACGTGGCTGAGCTGGAGGATGAGCCAGGTGCTGATGAGGAGGTCTGTCTGCTGCCTGACACGGAGCGCGAGATCTCAGACGCAGACAAGGCTGAGGCAGCTAAGGCGCTAGCTGAGAAGAGAAAGCAGGCTGAAGAAGGTATGACGTCAAAGGCTCAGTTGTGCTAATTGTTTGTACGGCCACGAGCTTTAATTTGGGACCCATTTCAAGAAAAATATGCTTGAAGTCGTCAATGTCATTACTGTCATTAGAGATGTCAAGTCATTTGTTAATTTAAGGAAACTCAACCTTATTGTTGTAGAATGTCAGATTGACTTTGGACCTAAGGTGGGTACCAAATTCAATCTCCTGACTGTACATATTTTTGAGATGAATTTAACAGATCTTTAACTCAATAAATTCAAATACCTAATTGTTGTAGTAAATTATTAGTTGGTCTTACGTCAGAGTTTACTAATATGGTGTCTTAATCCTTGTTCAAATTATCATGCAACAAAAAAACTGTACTTATACTCAAATCCTACCTAAAGTGGTCAATTTATGTAAAAACTTTGATTTTAAACCCTTTTTCTAGCTGCTGAAGCCGAAACGGTGCCGAAGACCGAGCAAGAGGCTTCTGAGCATGAAGAGGCCCGCGACGACGCGGTTCCTACCGAGGAGGCGCCTGCAGACGGCGATGCCTCTTTGGACCACGCCGCTGGTTAGTCCTGCCTTTCTGCGAGTAGAGCATAAAATGCTTCGACTAAAATATTGCAGTTAGCCACCTACTTTGGTGTTATGGCAGCTTAGCTTTAAGACTAATATATAAATAATTCAATCGGCTTGATATCTTGTGTTTAGAAGAGAGAAAGTTGTCATTTTTATTTATCGGCAGGGATAGCTTTAGCCTGTGTAGGCTTTGAGACACGTATGACCTTGAAAGCCTCTATGATAGTCATTCCATCAGCTGTCCTACCCCGAATAACAGTATAATCCACGGATGTTCCGGATATTCGCATCCGCAAGCGCGGAATTTGCGAATTAATTTGAGATAATTTTAGGAAATACCTCAAAATAATTTTTTTTTTTTTTATATGAAATTTCCCTAAATTATCTCTTTATAAAATTTACACCTTTTTTAAAACATCCGCGTCTGCAAGTGTCTGAAAATACGCATTCGCAACATCCCTGGTGTATAAACGCCACTTACGGCAGGGTAAGATGTTGTTATCGATCCGATGGGATGGACCCTACAAACTCATACCATCAACACAGTAACTTATGTAATTGTTTCATGTTAAGCCAAGTAGAAGATTTACATGGCAGAAGATGTGACGTTGTGTCACTAATATGTAGGGTGGCGGGTAGGTCAGTCTCGATATCTATAAACCTGTCATGGCGGAACCCTATATTCAAACCGTGGACGGATAGGCTTACTTCGGATTAAAATTTGACACATTTTGTATGGGCAAACGTCAAATTTTAACCCGAAGTAAGCCTTATCTATCCGCGGTTTGAATATAGGGTTCGGCCGTCAGTCGATAGCCCACGCCTTTCATTGAAATCTCAATACCAATAATAAAAACAATAATAATCCCACAGATAAAGAGAATGACAATGAAAACGAACATGATGACACAGCGGAAACTGAAGAGAATCAGGTCCCCAACAATATCCAGGAGGTCACTCCAGTCGACAGCACTTGCGTCCAATGCTCTGAACAAAAGCCCTGCGCCTACCGATACGTGGACAAAGACAGTGTGAACAAATACATCTGCACGCAGACCTGCGTCACAGCCCTGCAAGAGGAACACCCCGGCCAGTACAACATTACATCCAAGAAATACACCATAGAGGAAATTGTACCCAGAATGCTTACTTGCTCCGAATGTGAGGACAACAAGCTCTGTTACTTTTACTACAACTACGACGGTGAAGACACCAACTACTGCTCTCTCAACTGTTTGCACAGCATGATGGCAGACGAGAAGGACAAGTACGTGTTCAAACGACGGAAACAAATTGTCGACGAAGTCAACCCGACAGAGGGAGAATGTCTAATCTGTAAGGAAACAAAACCGTGTTCATACAACTTCAAACGATACGGGGAGAACGCCAAATTATGTGACCAGGACTGCCTGAAGGAACTTAACTTAAGAGAAAATGGAAGGTACCACATAAAGAGGAAACGGTCCACTCGAAAAAACATTCAACCCACTAACCCTCCACTTCTAAAATTAAAAGTTATAAGCAATGCGACTGATAAATACTTAGATGACGCGTATAAACTCCAACCTAAAACGCCTGCCATGGTCCAAGCAGCTAGAGAAGAGAGAGACCGGACCTTCATCAGGAAATGTTTTCAGTGCAGTCTGCAATTAAAGTTAGACGACAAAAATCTAACGTGGGAAACCATGGACTTCTGTGATGAAGTGTGCTTAGGACGGTATCAGAATAAGATTGGGTCGCGCTGTGCTAATTGCAAAAACATGGTCACGCATACCAGCTTAGGAAAATACTGTGTCAGATTCGGCTATGATATACGGCAGTTCTGCAATTCTGGGTGCTTGGAGGAGTTCAAGAAAGGGTTAAAGATTTGTTGTTACTGCCAGAGGGATATATCAGTGGGGCACCAAGGTTTCCTAGCCCCTGTTGGTGATAAAGGCCAGTTCAAGGACTTCTGCACTCAAGTTTGTATGGAGAAGTTTGATCAGATGAGCAAGAGTCCACTTCCGCAGCCGGTGTGGGCGAAATGTGCCGTCTGCTCGCTAGAGAAAGGGACTACGATTGAGGTGGAAGTCAGTGAGGATATTGTTCAAAGGCTGTGTTCAGATCCTTGCTTTGCTGCTTTCAAATTCGTCAATAACATATTTCCAGGTGAGAATAATATATTTATTATGATTATTGTCCATATTCTGATGATAATTTGATGTCGTTAGCGTTAAAACTATAAATCGGGACTTAATCGCGTGGTAAAATAAACATTAACCTCGACGTTTCGACCGTTGTTACAACAGCCGTGGTCACGAGAAGACTTCCAATTTATCTCGTATCCCTTTTTTCGACCACTCTTGACAAATTCTTTTTGTCGAGGTAAATGTTTATTTTATTACGCGATTGAATCTCGATTTATAGTTTTAGTATTTGATTGTCTAGTTTGGGAGAAGGTCAATATTTGCCGCTATATACCAATTTCTTGTCTGTTTACAGACCCATGCCGATGGTGTAAGAAATATTTTGAGCGTAAAGCCTCCAAATGTTTCACTATTTACGAGTCCAACTCCCCTGACTGCTTCTGCTCAAAATCCTGTATGAACGTATATATCAGCAACTCCAGACACATTGTGCCCTGCAACTGGTGCAAAGTGAAGAAATACAACTTCGACATGATACGACGCGTGCAGAACTCGGGCCAAGTCGTTATGATGTGCTCGCTTAACTGCTTAAATCTCTATCAGGTGTCGGTTAACGCTGTGTCGTCGAGAAGGTGAGTTTTCAGTTTTATTCTGCATTTACTTGTTGGTGTGGTTTAGTATGGTGACGCTAATGACAGTGATAGTTCGCATATATTGATTATTTGCGCTACCACTTACACGTAGGGATTGCAGTCCCGCAGCTCATTCAATGCCGCGGGATAGATATGCGGGATTACTCAATGCTGATTGAGTAATCCCGCGCGGGATCACACGGGATCCCGCATTATTGAAATTATGTTATACAGGGTACCTCCGACCTTGGGGCTTTAAATGAAACGATCGATTCTACTCGTTAAACTGATGTACTTTTGTTCTGCAACATTAAAAAATAACTTAAGTTTAGCTAACTAATTGATGTTAAAGTCTAATTGTAAAATCAGTGTATTCAATCATGGCCATATAAACACTATCTCATGGTACGGGGGCGTCATTTCCTTGGTACGGGAGCTAAAGGAAAATGGAGAATTGGATCGCGTACATTGAAAATCACATTTAACTTGTATGAAAAAATTAAAATGTAAGTTGGACATATTCTTAACAACTTACAGAACAAAAGAAGTTCAGTTTCAGGAGTAAAAACGATCCATGCATTTAAAGCCTCAAGGTCGGAGGCACCCTATAAAATCAAATTGAAATAACAGATTTTTGTGTAAAAATCAACTTGATTAAACATTTTCTTACATTAAGCAACAGACATTATTTCTTGTCTATTAATTAAGTATAAGTAATAAGTAATCTGTTTTTTTAGATTCATCTTTAAATGTTTGGCATAGTTTAATAGTTTTGTTTAATTTTACCCTAACTCCTAACAACAGTTTTATATTTTTAATTCAGTCTTATTCATATAATGTTAATGACTAATAATAATAATCAAATCACAACTTTCTCTTAGATGATTTACACGAAAGTTTTAGCGCCAAATTTTTAATTTGCGGGATCCGCGGATCCTCGATTTGAAGGTGCGGTATCCAGCAGATTAATAAAAGCAGCGGGATCCCGCGGGAATGCGTGATCCCGTTTTGCGGGATTGCAATCCCTACTTACACAGCTATAGTTAAATCTAATTGTGATTTCCAGAATAAAATGCGACATGTGCAAACGGACGTCGTTGGCTCAGTATCACTTAACTATGTCGGACGCGACAGTACGGAACTTCTGCACGTATCAGTGCGTTATGGCATTCCAGGTAAGTTGTTATATTGTATGCACAAAAAATAGACTAAAAGCCTGTTGGTCGTTTAATATCGCATTTTGTCAGTCTCAAAAAACGTAACTTACCGCTAAGCACCATTAAGGTACGCCCACACCAATGCTTACAAAACGGTGACGGTACGGAATCGCAGTGACGCATCGTATGCGTACCGTTTTTGACGCACGCTCCCTACACTGCTGCTTAAAAAAAGGCGTCGTTGCGTAAACAAAAGACGGGGTCATAGTAACAACATGGCGCCGTTTTTGACGCACCGTAATATACGCACCGTTAAGCAGCGGTGTGGAGGGCATACGGGCCAAATAGACTCTGTTATAATGCCGGCTGGCTGAATCCGACCGCGACCGGGACATGGCGAGACTAGACAAGAGCGATCGGGACAAGACGAGAGCAGTACGTACTCATTCGCTCTTGGCCTGTCTCGAAGAGTCTCGACGATTGTGTACAGCTGGCATTACACATAGATCTATACAGTTCAACCTCCTATTCAATTGATTTTTTGTTAATTGTAGGGTCAGTACTCGAAGCACACTCCCGCGATTATGCCGGGGGAGCCCCTCGACCAGCAGAAGGCGGTGCCCACGGGCGCGCCGCGCCGCACCTACACTAGCGCGGCGCACAAAAACAACGGTGAGCCCGGTTTCATACGAAATTATTTTGCGCGTTTTTTCAATGCTAATATCGAAAAGCAACCGAATACGGCAAGATTTGTATGGAAAAAACGTACAGTATCTACAGTACCGTGTAGTTTGTGTGTGGGGGGGGGGTTAGGTGTGTTGTTATCCTTAGGGTGGGTTTAGACTAAGCGAACGAACAAGAATTCTATGGCATTCATTGAATTATTACGTTACACTAGAACAGACATTTCAAACAAAAGACACGGAGTAACTTGATGACGGAGGGGCATGCGCGGTGTGTGCGGGGGTGTTCGTTTTCTTATAGATAAAGTGAGCGCGAAACAGAGGCGACTTACAGTTTGTTCTACATACACGATGGTAATTCACGGTGTACAATGGGAATAATAGTTAGAAGTCATTATAGAGGTTTTATGTCATGGGTGTAGATATAATAAAATAAAATAATTTAAACTGCTACATCATATTTAATTTCCCACACACACAATATAAGTTTTGTCAGTTTCTGACGTTTAGTAAATTTCAAGATTGGTGACATGGTACTGCATATTATGCATATTTCTTAAGGTAGACTCGTCCTGTTTTTGTGGTATATTTTTGGTCTTCTTTAAAATGCAGGGAACATATATGCGTGTATGAGCTGAAGGTTTTTTCTTCCCTTCGATACTTTGTGTTAATATTTTTAACAACTTCAACCATTAATTTCGTAGTCAGCAAAAAGTATTATATATAATTAAATGTCTGATGGGGAACTTCAAAATTTAATACAATAATTAAAAGTTAAAACTAAACTTATTTAACTTGATTATCTGTATTAACATTGCACGTCGATCTTGTCAGGTCTGCGTAGACTTATTTTGTTACTCTTTGGTTTCAACGAAACATGGCGGCCAAATGACGCGTCGACATGCATTAAAATTGATAGAAAAATAATTAAATTAAGCGTGATTAAAGAAAATGCAGTTAAATTACGTGTGCAAAGTCACTCCTTGACTTTAATTTGATTTTCCTGAGCAGTTTTACAGTACCTCAGTACACATGGACGCATATTTAGACGTAACACTTTTCTCTCCAATGCGTCGAGCTGCCAAAGCCGTTCGGCACAGACTGAGCGAGTTAGTGCCGATCGGCTCTAACAGGTTTTACAAGAAATCAAGTTGAGGCGTCCACTCTAGTAGTATACATAATTACTCAAAGATGGCATTATCTCAAATAAAGACAAAACATGTTCTAGAGCATTTGCTCGTTTGGTCTAAACCCACCCTCAGTATTATATTAATGCCAATGTCAAAACACGCTCGTTGTCCTTCTACATGCCACAAAAAAAATGGAGAATGGTAAAAAAAACCATTCTAATAATAAAGTATACTTGAAAAAAATCAATCTTTGTCTATGGAGAGTCGATTCACGCCTGGGGTTAAATTTTAGTCGATTATTGCATTCAAAAGATTAATGAGATTTGGGAAGCAAAACCTCTTGTCTTAATGCCCAGCTAACCAGAATGCTTTTACTGGAAATGTATGCTTACTTTTACTGTCGTCCACAGCGGTCCCCACCAAAGCGGCGACGCGGTCCTCGGGGCTCCCCGTGATATCCAACGTGCAGTCCCTGGCCGCGCCGCCGCCGCTCATGACGTCGGTGACCCGCGGCAAGTCCAAGCGGCTGCAGGCGGCCACGGCGCCGCCCCCCGAGCCCGAGCCCCCGCAGGCCCCCAAGACCCCCCCGCCCCCTCCCAAGCCCCCGACCCCCCCTCCGCCCCCGCCCCCTAAAATCTACAACCACGTCATCGTCAAAACCCTCCCCCCCAGAGAAGTAGCCAACAAAGCGACCATGTCCAAACCTATGATGATCTCGAAAGGAGTCTCCTGCCGTCCGCACCCGTGCACGAAAGAGTGCCAGACCGACCCGAGCCTCGAACGACGAGTATTGATCCCCGTTCCGGTCCCCATATACGTCCCTGTTCCTTGCGCTATGTGGTCGTTGCCGTTCCCGGTCCCCGTCCCGATTCCGATACCGGTCCCGGTGCCGGTATTCATCCCCACGACGCGGAACTCTGCCAAGGGCATCATGAAGGAGATCAACAAGATCCACGATAAGATGCCGACGGATCCGTTCGAGGCTGAGCTGCTCATGATGGCGGAGATGGTGGCCGGTGACAAGAAGAAGGACCAGAGCGATTCGGACACGGATGATGACAATGGTGAGTGCTAGAAAATAGGCAAAAGCAGGTTATTACATCGATTTAGTTCTGGAAATAACAAGGACTCATCATATATTTTCATAAAATGTCCTTTCTTGATATTATGACCTTGCTTATACCACAAACTATGCATGACAACTGTTCGTTAGAAATCCATGCAACATTCTTCAATAAGTACTTTCGATTAAATATATGGGCGATTCTCTGTAAACATATTAAATTAAAAACCACCAAATCCAAAACCTATCACTGTATCATAATTCGTAAATTTAAATATCTCAGAACGAAAGCATATGACTTTTTAGTTCAGATGTAGTTATAATGGCATTAAACTATAATTTATTATCAAAACGTTTCCAAATCAGCATAAAAACAGTCATGTGCCGTCTCATTTCCAAAATTAACACTGAGATTGTAATTTGAGATATTTGACATATTATTTATAATTTCGTGCGTAATTTTAAAAATCCACTATCTTTCGTAATAAATAACATCTAGAATCGGATTATTTCAGTTCAATCTGGTTCAAAAGATTATTACCGTAAAACGGGGTGAGAAGGGATTAAGGGGTAAGAAGGGATTTAGGGGTGAGTGAGTAGGGACACAACCTAAAATAAGTCATAACTTGTTACAAATAAGAACAAATATTAAATGGACAATAACGTTACGTCTCTTGGAAATATTTTCAGTCTTATAATTAGTAACATATGCTTCATTTTACTCACCCCTTTTTACGGTACCGACATGTATTATTTTCCACTGCGCCTTTTCGTGATTTCCTGTGTAGATCCTTTCTACGTACGTACGTACTGTTACGTACGTGGGGGTAGGTAACTGATAGAAATGCACGAATACACCGATAATCAAAAGTAGACTTTAATAACGCACGCACTTAAACCGTTACAAACAATTATCGCACAATAAATTCGAATTACCAAAATGAACGATTGAAAAATGAGACGCCTTATCCCATCGGCGTAACAGTACGTAACCATTCTAAAGTTCGTCCGAAATTGAATATCGGTATTTTTGTATGAAAATAATACCGGTATACTATCCTTGGCCGCCAGTTTGTTCAGTGACTCAGTGTCAGTTCATCGTTTGGGGTGGAAGCGCGTGTCGGGGCCGCTATGATGCACATTCTACTGGCAATCCTAGGCTTGTTACAACTAACAATCCCCTGCCATCATTTATTTATTACCCGAAAAATCAAATCTCGAAAATTAGCTATAAATTCAACCACCTATTTAGCACATATTGTTAAAGTATTGTTATTTTTCTTGTTCTGTACATATTGAAGAGAAATAATATTAAATGACTGGACAACTATGTTCGGCCCAAAAACGTCTTAACAGAGAATCACGCATAATCAATCAAACAGGGTTACATTTTACAAATAATGCAATTTCATGAATAAAAATTGAAGGAAACGTAATTTATACTCCACAATGACCAAATATTTGATGCCCTTTTGATGTAATAATGTCTAATTCCATTTTGACATGTGTCATTTTTATAGAAATCAATAAATGAGTATGCATATGGCCGTTTCTTTTGGCTTAGCTCATCATTAATGCATCTCTTTTGCATTTTTAATACTTTTTCCGATCTGTGAAATTGCTCCATATCGATCGACGCCACTTAACTACAATACGCTGTCAAAACGGTTGTATTTGGTTGAACTTGTGAACTGTGGGTTCGTGCCTTACTGCCGTAATACCAAAGAAAGAAGGCGGCTAACTGCTATAGTATAGTAGTCAAAGCATTCTATACCTACAGTCAGCCGCCTTCTTCGTTATTGCGGCAGCTTAGCTAGTTTTAAGACTTTTAAGCGTATCTATTTTTTATCGTAGCAGGTATCTATTTTTTGTCCTAACCCCTCTTTATTTTTGGTAATCGCCTGAAGGACCAAAGACAAAAGTCCTTGCTTTTTTTTACTATTTTTAATTCATTACTTTTGAGAAAAAGAAAAAGGGCAGGGTTGAAAATCCCTTTCGGAGACCTGGGAATGGAGGGCCCAGGTACTGCCGGGCTCGCACCGGCTAAAAACACCAATGCCCCTATTACCAACTAGAATTTAGACTCCCGCGGATACTACCCCAGCCAGTGCTGAAAGGCCGGAGGAGAATGTCCTTCCTCCGTTTACTTATCCGCGGGGTTTTTCCAAAAAGTGGGGGTTGGGATGGGGGGGGAGACTTATATCTATGTGAGTCACGGAGTGGGAATCCTGACGCATGCATGCTTACGGACTACGGGCTTCCTTTCTTTTGCCCGAGCCTACCCCTCTTGGAAAAAGGCGTGAAACAGGCATGATTTAATGTATGTATGTATTTTTTTTCTAGCGGAAGAAAGTTTCAGTCCCGTGGCGGGTATAGACGGGCACAATGCGTTCGGCGAAGATATGCTCCAGATGGCGCTCAAGATGGCCACGGAGTACGAGGAACAACCTGTTGACCTGGAGTCGGCCATGACTGCCAACACCATCACACCTAGTTCGCATCCTGGCATGCCTGGTAAGTGAACTTTTATATTGCCACTATTCGACTCTTTTTCCACATGAAGGTTCAAAAGTCTTGTTCGATTATACATGTAATATGTTGTTTATTGAAACAAAAACAAAGTTGTTGCTCAGTAAAGAGAAATTTTATTTTTATAACGTGAATAAATCACAAAAGTGTTTGCAAAAACAACTTATTTCTACACATTGGTACAAATTATTATTATTTAGGTAGTACCTAAACCTGTAAAGAGAAACAACATTAAAAGCTATTGCTTCAAATAATAATAATATTTTCACACTTTAAAATCTGAACCATTTTATGGCGTCTTACAAAGCCAGAGAGAATATTTTATCTGTAGAACGAACATAGTGCCTGCTGGTTCTGCCACCATGGATAAAACTTATGTCAAAGTTAAAGCGCGGACAATTCAAATTTAATGAAGGGCGAAAGTGCTTCATTTACATACATATGATTACTAATTAGTTTGGGCTACTTCTCGTTTTTTTTACTACACGCTTAATTTTGCTAGGTTATTATTAATTTTAAGGCTTTATCAAACAGCCAGCGTGAGCGTGACGGTCTGACGGTAGCGAGGTGTGTTCTTAAGCTGGGTACTGACCAACGTTACGAGGTGTAATGTAAAATGTTACACAGCGAGCATTCATGCAGTCAGTACGTAATTGCTCGCTGGTTTCCCCGTAATACTACGTACTGACTGCATGAATGCTCGCTGTGTAACATTTTACATTACACCTCGTAACGTTGGTCAGTACCCAGCTTTAGCCTGGGAATACGAAGTTGTACGCTATGCAGACCATCGATGACCGCGTTGCCATTTGCTTTGCGTAAAGTGATTGTGATTTTGAATTGACATTGAATTTATGATAGTGAAAAACCATCCAGTAGTATTATATGATTTAGCTCATAAAATAAAAATGTGATTATTAAAAAGGGACGCATACAGATTTCAATGCAACATAATTCGTCATAGTGAAAAATTTACGAACTCACGGGTTCGGAGTTGGCGATTTTGCTGTTTTGCTGATTGTCGTGCATTGAATACAAAACGGACACATTCCAAAATTTTCAATGCAAGAGCAAATTATTTTGGAATGTCTCCGTTTTGTATTCAATGAGCGGTATAAGGTTCTATTCGCAAAACGTCATTACCAAAATTACGTTCCACTCTCAAAACGTCCCCTTTACAAACGGTCCCTTTTACAAAATGTCCTATTTGCAAAACGTCCCTTTTTCAAAACGTCCCATTTCTTTCGCAAAATTACAAAATGTCCCTTCGCAACACGTCACTTCTGCAAAACGTTCCTCTTACAGAACACCTCTCCTACAAAACCCGTCTGCAAAAATTATCATTAAGGTAAACCAAAAAGTTTTCATGGATGAGAGAGGTGGGCAATAATAGTTCCAACGCTGGCCTAGTGCAGGTAAGGGACTTCACACATATACCTTCGATTTACAGACAAAAATCCAAGCTTTTACAATTTACAGCTAAGCGAACGGGACGTATTGCGAAAGGGACGTTTTGCAAAGGGACGTATTGCGAAAGGGACGTTTTGCAAAAGGGACATTCTGCATAAAGGATGTAATTTTTGTAAAGGCACGTTTTGAGGACGGGACATTTTGTAGAAGGGCCGTTTTGCGAAAGAAACATTTCTAAAAGGGACCTTTTACGAAAGGGACAAAGGGACATTCTGTGAATGGGACCTAATGCGCCCAAACCTGTACGGGGTTAGTATTAGATTATGATTTGGATGTAACCTTGTCCAGGCCTGGAGGGCGAGCCGATGCACCACCACCACATGATGGTGCTGGAGCAGCAGCGCGCGGTGGCGGCGCTGCGCGCGTCGGCCGCGCCCCGCAAGCGCGCGCCGCCGCCCGCGCGCCCGCCCACGCGCACCAGCAAGCGCCGCCGCGCCGAGCCCGCGCCGCCGCAGCCCGAGCCGCCGCGCGAGCCCGCCGAGAAACCCGACGCCAACATGTGTCTCAAGGTAACCGAACATACAAACAAACAAACCAAACACGAACGTTTGTGTCAAAACTAACGGTGCGTCACAGTCTCACTGTACAACTCGTTTAACTTAAGCCCTATTTACACTTTGTTAAGTGCAATTGTGAAGTTCATACATTTGCTACTTGCCACTTGACAGTGAATGTATGAACTTCACACTTGCACGTAACAAACTGTGAACAGGGCTCTTTATAAATAAGAAGTTGACAAGATAAAAAACATTCGTTGTTAGCAAAATTCCATTCAAATTCAGCATTATATCTGTTACCTTACCTGTACAACTTCTAACATTTTTTAACCGCTTAATCAAACCCGCCCAAAATTTAATTATAACTCCAGATCGAAAATAAATCTCACTTTCGAGCGTAAAAAAATTTGCTAATTATTTATTACACATTTTTGCTTAAATTTTTGAACATTTTGCATTTAATCCTCCCAAACCACACGTACCCTCTTCGCTTTCTATCCACCCTTCCTCTTATTTCCTTTCCTAAATAATGCAACCCAGTTTCTTGATTGCCCGAAGTCTATTGTACTCAAGCTTCTCATTACCTACAGTACACTTTCGGCGTGAACGCGTGGAAGCAATGGGTGATGACGAAAAACGCCGAAATGGAGAAGAGCTCGTTGCGACGGAAACCGTTCAAATCGGAGATACTGCAGCTGACGGCGGACGAACTCAACTACTCGCTCTGTCTCTTCGTCAAGGAAGTACGGAAGCCGAACGGCAGCGAGTACGCACCGGACACTATTTATTATTTGGTTTTAGGTGAGTTATACCCCCTAAGGCCCACCATACAACGATATTTGTCAATGGAATATGAATCTACTGAGAATGATTTAATAGTTTTGAGTATGAATTGAAATATTTCAGGTGGTTCAAGGGTTAGCGCGCATAACGTCCCAATCGCATAATGTCCCTTTGTCCCTTTCGCGAAATGTCCCTTTCCTAAATGTCCCTTACGCAAAATGACCCTTCTGCAAAAGGTCCCGTTCGCAAAACATCCCTTCACATAAATAAAGTCGCGTTCGCAAAACGTCCCTTTCGCAAAATGACCCGTTCGCAAAACGTCCCTTTCTCAAAATGACCCGTTCGCAACACATCCCTTTCGCAAAATGACCCGTTCGCAAAACGTTCCTTCCGATGAGAAGACTCCTAGTCTCTACTTAAACAAGCTTTTTCCAGACGGGACATTTTGCGAATGGGACGTTTTGCGAACGGGTCATGCAGTAGGGACTTTCAGCGAAAGGGGCTTTCTCAGAAGACGTTTTGCGAAAGGGGTGGGACCTTTTAAGAAAGGAACGTTTTGCGAACGGGTCATTTTGCGAAAGGGACGTTTTGCGAACGGGTCATTTTGCGAAAGGGACGTTTTGCGAACAGGACTTTATTTATGTAAAGGGACGTTTAGCGAACGGGACCTTTTGCAGAAGGGTCATTTTGTGTAAAGGACAATTAATAAAGGGACAAAGGGACATTCTGCGAGTGAGACGTTATGCGCCCTAACCAATGGCGTATTTGACATAAGGGACCATTTGCAGAGAAGACGTTTTGCGAATGGGACGTAATTTTGCTGGAGGGACGTTTTGCGAGTGCGACGTTATGCGCCCTTACCGGTTCAAGTCTCCTACTGGAGCCAGTCTCCTGGAGTCTCCCTCTACTATGTGTGTTTCTATCTGTGGCATCATCGCTCTCCAATGGATGAACCAATTTCAATTTAGTTTTTAAATCGGTCCAGTAGTTTCGGAGCCTATTCAATGCAAACAAACAAATAACCAAATCTCTTCTCTTGATCTATATCTATATATATAAAAGGCAAACCTGACTGACTTATATATCAACGCACAGCCGAAACTACTGTACCTAGAAACCTACCTGACTTGAAATTTGGTACAGGGGTACCTTTCATGATATATGTGAGCACTAAGAAAGGATTTTCCGAAAATCGACCCCCAACGTCGCGGGCGCCCTCTAGTAATATTATATTAGTGTAGATTTAAGTCAGAGTGCGTCTTTGATCAAAATAAATGTTTTTGTTTGTATTTTTCTTGGGTAGTTTGGTGTTTATACACGTGTTTGTTCAATTTCAGGAATACAGCAATACCTGTTTGAGAATGGTAGGATAGACAACATATTTACGGATCCCTATTACGAGAAATTTACCGACTGTTTGGACGAAGTCGCTAAGAAGTTCTCCGTTCTATACAATGACTCACGTAAGTACCTAAAATCATGGTTACATTGAACAAGACGCTTTATCGGATATTTTACTCTTAATAAGGCATACTAGGGCCTTGAAATTGTTGTCATTTTACTATAATGCACTCTATACTGTTGTAATTTTATTTCGAAACGCTCATTTTAATACTGATTATAAGAATAGTGTACCCATAGCACCCATAGTATAGTGTAACCAAAGCTTTTTATGGTGATAACAATTCTGTAATAAATATTGCTACATTATGTAACTACTGTCGAGATTTGATGGTGAAAAAACCACTCTTTCCAATCAAGAATATAGTAAGAGCGTAAAAGTGTCTACTTTTACTAATAATGCTTGATGATTTGTTATATTTTATTAAAATAGTATGAATTATTTTGTCTCTTCCTTCGTAATATTAGTCTCGTATGATATTGGGGTCTTTTTTTTTTAACCCCCAACACTTTGTTCTGTCTTCGACATCTTTGTTTTAGATGCCTATTTTCAGAAATATATTAATATGATTAATCTCTTTACAGAGTACATAGTAACAAGAGTAGAAGAAGAACATTTATGGGAGAGCAAGCAGCTAGGAGCGCATTCGCCGCACGTCTTATTATCCACACTAATGTTCTTCAATACTAAACATTTCAACCTTGTGGTAAG
The DNA here is from genome assembly GCA_948252455.1 of Acleris cristana. Classification (NCBI taxonomy): domain Eukaryota; kingdom Metazoa; phylum Arthropoda; class Insecta; order Lepidoptera; family Tortricidae; genus Acleris; species Acleris cristana. Next base: position 4,468,890 of record OX411791.1, on the reverse strand, counting down.
TATGACTTGTATATTATAAGATATATCTAACAAAAACCTATGATGATATGTGTAATTTTCATCGTAAATTCAAATAGTCTACCTAGTTTTCGCTATATAACAGATGATATTGACCATGTCAAAAATAATAGAGCCTTGTATTATGATTAAAATTCTGAACACGGCCTGTATTACTCTTCGTTCTCGAGACTATATTCTTTTTAAATGTCACACATAAACAAACATCTTTATCTAAGGAAATAAGAATTTCCATAAAAGTAACAATATGATAACGATATAGTTAACAATAGAATATGTGCGGAAAGAGAAGAGTCGTGTCAGATACTGGAACTAACATAGTCAGCATAGCAAAAACCATAAAATAGCACTGGCACGCCTTCAAATCCTACGTTTTTTTCTTTCTGCACAGATTGACGAATGGAATAGGCTACCAGAGGGGCTAGACAAGGCGCATTACGCTAGCTAGCGTTTCTATTCGTTACGTTTTTAAAGCAATCGCGTCACTTGTAGATGACGTGATACGAAAAGTCACGTGATCTCCCAGTGACGCGATTGGTTTACAAACGAAACGAATAGAAACGCTGGTTAGCGTAATGCATCTTGTCTAGCTCCTCTGGTCTATCTTTATTTAGACATTGTAAATATCAATGCTATCATAGCGTTTCACTTGGCCGTTAGGTCTATATGCCTATAGGGCGTTCGTTTCTAGAATGTCAACAGCTGTTTTCATCTTAATGATATTGTGTATTGCAGACGGTTGAAGAGCATATGCAGCTATCCTTCTCACACATAATGAAGCATTGGAAACGGAATCCGAACCAGCCCGGACAGGCCAAGATACCTGGATCGAGAAACGTTCTATTACGATTCTATCCCCCTCAGTCCGCTCTAGGTTAGTTTGGAATTGTTATTATTGTTTCCAAGCGGTCAACTTATTGGATGTAATTGAAATCAGTGTTAGCTGTGGTGAAACACATTTAACGCTTCTACCGACCTTGCCCAAGTCTTACCAGCGGGGCTAGAATGGCTACGTCTATATCGCGCGTCACATGTGGGTAAAGCATCCGTCACTCTCGTACTTATATTACGTATTAGAAGGTGACGGATGCCTTATTCAAACTTTGTCAGGCGATAAACGCAGCCATATTAGGGCCCCAGGTGTCGTGTTTTGTTTTCGCTCGAATATTGAAGACACGAACATAATTGTAGGCGTACAATCCACTGGGTAAAAGTCAGGAAAACGCTATTATGTTTGGAGCAGACCCTTTCAGGTTCTAAACTCTTGGTAAAAGGGTAACTAAAAAAAAACTAAACACCCTCATCTGCTAGCAGTGAATGCGTAAACTATGTTGTAGTAAGATTAGCTTGTACAGTCAACAGCATGAATAAGTGATCATTTATGTACCTTATCGCTTTCAATCGTTTCACAATTTTGTATAACATTTCAAACACGACGTTAAAGTGACAAGGTACATAAATGATCAGGATCACTTATTTATGCGTTTGACTGTACCTTTACCTACAAGTAATCAAGTAAAGAGTAGCACATCATAAAACTTATTTATTCATGTTTAGATGTGTTGATAGCGACACTGCATTGTACCATCGAAATCTACAATATACTTACCTCTTGTGTTTTATTGCAGAAGCGAATTCCAGAAAAAAGAAAGTGTATGAACAACAAGAGAACGAGGAAAATCCTCTCCGATGTCCTGTTAAACTGTACGAATTCTACATTTCAAAATGGTAAGTCCAGATACACCCATTTCACTAGGTCACTAAAATTAAGTTTTACTCCTATCGCCTACACATTCTGTTTGATTTCAGTCCGGAGTCAGTGCGCACGCGCAACGACGTGTTCTACCTCCAGCCGGAGCGCTCGTGCGTGCCGGACTCCCCTGTGTGGTACTCCACGCAGCCGCTGAGCCCCGCGGCGCTCGCGAAGATGCTGCACCGCGTGAAGATGGTCAAGGAGATCAATATCGCGCTACTTACTAGCTAAGGTAACCTACAACGCCACACCTAGGATATTTGTTCATGGTAAAGGATGAAAATTGAGCCAGTAGGGGCCCGTTTCACGAAGCTACAAGATACAAATTACAAGCGGAAGTCTCTAACTCCTTTTGCTATAAAGAGAGTTCCGCTTGTAATTTGTAACTTGTATCTTCGTGAAACGGGCCACAGGTGGTAAGTATATGACCTTGTGCAGGGTCCTTCCGGATCGCTACCACCATCTTATCCCTTATCCAAATAAGCTGTGTTCACAGTGTTATGTTTCAATGTGAGAATATGACAACTAGCCATGAAACATTCCAGGGGCCCTAACATGGTTGCGTTTATCGCGTGACAAAGTTTAGATAAGGCATCCGTCACCTTTTGAGTTTTTGACACGTAAATAAGTATGACAGTGACGGATGCTTTATTCACATTTGACACGCGATATAGACGCAGCCATACTTGGCCCACAGTTCAATTTAAAAACACAGTGTGTTAAAAAGATAGATAAAAAAGTGTCGATTAAACCTTTTTGTGATGTATTAGTGTAACTAATCATTCTATGTTGTTACAGGATTCTCAAGTCAGCGTTCTCGCCGAATGGATCAGGATTCGCAAGTCGTCGTTACGCTTTTGGTTTCGATTCGTATCGGTTACAGTTCACGAAGTCGAGGCGCCAACTTGCCTTCACACAGTCTCCCAAATGTTGTAAAGATGGTAATAATAAGCACAATGTATATTTTTTCTACTTTGTATATCAGCCAGCGAAATGGAAGATTAATTTTAATGAAAAAATAGATTTATTCAACTTTTTTTTACGTTGTTGCAATATTGTTGCAGGCTTCTGTGTTCATACAGTTCTCTGTAAAACGTTAACATTGAAGTGACAAAAAGTATTTTAGTTGGCCATTAAAATCGGAAGTTGTTGGCATAGGAAGATCATCTGATGAATTTATTTTAAATTTGTATATACGCCAAGCGATTCGCATCATGATTTTTAAACTAGAAAAATGTATAGCTACATCTTGTACAATCTCGTGACTGGTAAGAGTCAGTTCCTCTGAACCAGGAATAGACTCTTTTATTACCCTGTGTAATATTGAGGTATTTAATAATTATTATTAGACTAGGTTTAAGGTAAAATTCCAATTTTTAGTGGCAGGAAATCTTATTTCAGTAGCATTAATTTTTTAACGAAGGATTTGTAATATGTCACAGATATAAATTTTTATTATAGTATAATATAGCTTGTGAAAGAGTCAGATTCGTATTAAATATTGATAGCGTTGACCGTAAGGTTTAGGTTACAACTGTGTAAAAAAGAATACAGATTCTCTTAAATATGCGACTTTTTATTTCCCTATTCGTTTTACTGCCATGGAGTGTTTTAATCCACGATCTCCGCGTCCCGTTTTGGGTGCATGAGGTCCCATTCGCAGAATGTCCCTATGCCCCTTTCGCAAAAGGTCCCTTTTTCAAAACGGGCCTTCTGCAAAATGTCCCTTTTTCAAAACGGTCCTTCTGCAAAGTGTCAAAACGTCCCTTCTAGAGTTTTTGTCATCGAAAGTGTATGTGAGGTGCGTAATTTCCACTAGGTAAGCGTAGGGACTATTATTGCCTATCTCTCATCCAAGAGAAAAGGCTTAGTTTTTCTGTACCTGTATGGGCAGTTTTGCAGACTGGATGTAATGCGAAAGGGACGTTTCGTAAAAGAGACGTTCTGCGAAAAGGACATTTTTCAGAAGATACTTTCTGCAGAAGGGACGTTTTGTACAAGGGACCGTTTTAGAGCGGACGTTTTGCGAGTGGGACGTAATTTTGGTGAAGGTCCCGTTCGCAAAACGTCCCTTGCGAACGGGACCTCATGCGCGCTCATTCCCGAAATACCAGTATTTTAAAATACCAGTTTCCCAAAACTCTTATATAATAGCCTATACTAATAAACCATTCCTCTCTCTCTGACTATAATCTATAATCCAATGCGAAAACAGCTTCGTTGCATGGAGAAGAGAAACGAACCACCTCAGGATTCGATTCTGTGCGGAAAGAGAAGTCGTAGGATTGAGGGCGTGCCAGTGCTATTTTATGGTTTTTGCTATGCTGACTATGTTAGTTCCCGTTTCTGCCACGACTCTTTTCTTTCCGCACAGACTCTAGAAGCAAATTATAGGAGGACGCAAAAAGGAAAGGGGTACGGTTCTGGGACCCAATTCTCGTGAGTTCGAGATGATTTTTCATGCGAGATATGTCAAAAAATTTACGCAGTTGACAGTGCATATCGCATGAAAAATTATCTCGAAGTCACGAGAATTGGGTCCCTGCAGTGTGCACTACACTGTATAGTGCCGTCCCGTACTAGCACATTCCGAAGCTTGGCATTCGAGACCAAGAAACTTTTTCTCGGCGTGTTTGCTGATTGGTCGAGAACATTGTTGTCCAACCTTAAGAACCAATGAAAATCAATCAATAAATTTTTGTGTCATAGCTCCTTAAAATGAAAAATTGAAATCGCCCAATCAGAACACACCATTTTATGTCGTAAAATATTAGGTGTATTTTTGCTAAAAGATACACAGACTAAAAACTATGTCACTGCTTTTTTTTTAAATGTAATTCAAACTTGGCCTCTTATCTCGCACCACTAGTGATGAAATTACATAGGAGATATGGCGAAACAAATACAATTTTATATGGAGTTGACATCTTCATCTCGAATGTTAGTTTATTAATCCCGAGTGCCACGAGAATAGGGGTCCAGATTAAAACAAAAGTTATCTATGGTAAAATTGGCGGTGATACAGGTTCTATATTAGGGTGGTATTCCACCTATCCAATTCTTTGTCCAATGTGCATTTGATCAAAGAAATTGGATGACTTCATCAAATTTTCTAGAAACGCCTACATTTGATCAAATATTACGAATGACATTTAATTCAAAATGGCCACGCAAATAGTATAAAAACTTGGACCAAGATATTGGATAAGTGGAATGGGCCTCCATCAAAGAAATTTGATCAAAAATTGGATATAGAAATTGGACAAAGTATTGGATAGGTGGAATACCACCCTTAATTCCAACAGGTTAGGGTGGTATTCCACCTATGCAATTCTTTGTCCAATGTGCATTTGATCAAAGAAATTGGATGACTTCATCAAATTTTCTAGAAACACCTACATTTGATCAAATATTACGAATGACATTTAATTCAAAATGGCTACGCAAATAGTATATAAACTTGGACCAAGATATTGGATAAGTGGAATGGGCCTCCATCAAAGAAATTTGATCAAATATTGGATATAGAAATTGGACAAAGAATTGGATAGGTGGAATACCACCCTTACCCACATGAATAAAAATTTGAGTTTTGAATATGAATTTTTATTTTATTTCCTCTCAGTAGTTGTGAAAAGCACTATGTCTGCCTCAGTAGAAAGTGCGATTTATGGACTCGTACACTAGAGGGCCTCAACTACGTTTCGGCCCTCTATATGACTCGTCCAAAAATCGCGTACTTTCTATCCTCTGCAACAATGTACTATTTGCAATAACACACTGATTATGAAATTTAACTTTAAATTCTTATTGTGTGTAAAAGGGTTTTGGTTAATTGGGATCTTTTCAGAAAAAATACTGATACTCTAGAGAGTCTCCGTTTTCAATATTATCCCCTATTCTAGGCCACACACTGTATAGTATTGTACTATATTTTGACTCTGTGTTCTATATACTGTTGTAGAAACATATAATAGGTACGCAAAAATACTATATTAAGAGCGTATGAGAGTGAGTGAGAGAGAAGTAAGAAAAAAAAGAAAGAAAAAAGAGCTATAAGCTATAAGGATTTTACATTTTTTTTACAATGTCAGGTTCCTCGTTTTTCTTATCGTAGAAAGAGCTTTTCTTGGGCGGTAGTGCGTTAAATTTGATAGCCTCTTTGTTTGCTCCTTGTCGCCTCCCGGCCAAATATCGCTGTCTGCAAAAAAAATCCTTTTTTCATATGTTTTTTTCCCGTTTACTATTCTATTTTTCCGGGTCTCAAATACAATTACTTACTTGGCCTTAGAATGATCCAGCAAAACTGTCCTCCAACGTAAGTAGGTTAAGGTCATCCCAAATGGAGGCTGAGCCCGGATCGTGCCCGGATAACCGCGCCGCGCCCGACTCAAATAACAATGGTAATGAGCAAAAGTGAGAGTGATTAACCCTACTATCCTGAATACGTCATTTTATTCGCATGGAGCCGGGTAAAAATTATACCAGTTTTCGAAGATATCAGCCGCTAAATACTTACTATAAACATCATTTAATTTTGTGACCTTTTTGTGACCCATCAAACCAAAAATAATAAAAATACAAAAACCTTTTTCCCAATAGAGAATGTCAGCCAGTTTAGATTTTTGGCTTATCGTATTCTTCATTAAAAACAAAAAATTGCTTTAAAAAAATCATGTCGATACGTCAAATACTTTTCGAGATATTGAATTTTAAACTTCGTATGCGGCGCTCGAAACTCGGCGGCTAGCGCTCACGGATGATGACGTCATCGTTCAACTGCGGTACGCGCCCTTATATGAACGAGTAAGTTTACAGGGCTATATATTTTTAACCGTAATAAGTAGCCAGTTGAAATTTTCACAGAATACGTGTTATTATAAAATCTATCGTTTAAAACTATAAAATGAACAATAAATCAAATCCCAAGAGGGGTCCCCATACAAGAAGCATGAAAAAAAATCTTTTGTTTTAGCATCTTTATACGGATTGTATTTTTATAATGACTCCTTATTTTGATGCTATTTTAAGCTTAAATTGTGGTCTAATTTTCATTGTTTACGACTAAGTAGCAATCTTGAGTAAAACTTCTACAAATATGTGACAAAACTGATTTTATCAACACGATGGTTTAGGCGGTCACCCATCCTGTTTTAGACTACGCTTGTAGTTGCTTAACTTTGTAAGTCGTAATACTCGTAATTATTTTTACGTATTCGTTTTGATGTTACTATGGTAGTTATGGTTAGGTATCTATTGTTTTGTATTACATACAGTTTAACTAAACAAACTTTCTGTCACTGACCGGCTTTTCTGTTTGTAATGTTTGTCGAGTAAGTTGGTTAAATAAAATTAGAATAATAAATAGGCACTTTTAATTTTGGGTTCACCGCTTTTTACATAAAAATACCAATAAAGTATGTTGATAGCTAAGGTGAAACATGCCAAAAATTAAAAACCAAGTGCGAGACGCGGGACACAGGCGGCCGAGCCTGCAGCGGTAGGTACTGTAGAGTACAAAGATATGTATACATTTGTGGCCCTTATTTCAATGGAATAAGGTGAAAAAGTGTATACATATCTTTGTACTCGACTGTACTATTCAACAATATTATGATTCACGCAGTTCGCTATATACGCGGTCTCGTACAGCGTACCCGTAGTTTTAAGTGATCTTACTCGTTTAAAATGTCGGAGCCGTAGAAGTCAAGATTGTCCTCTATTGTACCAAAGTGTAACAAAGGGCGTTGGTCCCACAAAAAAAAACCAACACACACTACCTTGAGTGAGGAACCTGGTAGCGCCCGCGCGCGAAATTTGAAATCGATGTAATGAATACACGAAGTATCAGAACTACCCACTACTAGGTCAATCAAAAAATCATGTTTTATAGTTCGTTCTTTTATACGGTAGCGATATTAATTCTACATTACTTAACACGAAATTTGTAAAGAAAGGCCTACCACCAAAGTTAAGCAACCACCGCTTACCTAAACATCGTGTTGATTTAAACTAGGCACTTTTAAACATATTTGTAAGAGATTAACTACAGTTTACTGTTTGGTCGTAAACTATATATGTTAGTATGGAGTTTAGATTATCATTTAAGCTTAATGTGACACCGAAATAAAAAGCTATCATACAAATACAACCCGTATTTCGTCTTCCAAAGTTAAGCAACTACACGCGTAGTCTAAAACAGGATGGGTGACCACCTAAACCATCGTGTTGATAAAATCAGTTTTGTCACATATTTGCCGAAGTTTTACTTAAGATTGCTATTTAGTCGTAAACAATGAAAATTAGACTACAATTTAAGTTTAAAATAGCATCAAAATAGGAAGCCATTATAAAAATACAATCCGTATAAAAATGCTAAAAATAAAGATTTTTTTTCATGTTTCTTGTATGGGGACCCCTCTTGGGATTTGATTTATTGTTCATTTTATAGTTTTAAACGATAGATTTTATAATAACACGTATTCTGTGAAAATTTCAACTGGCTACTTATTACGGTTAAAAATATATAGCCCTGTAAACTTACTCGTTCATATAAGGGCGCGTACCGCAGTTGAACGATGACGTCACTCAAGCAAGATGGCGTCCACGCGCTTTAATATTATTGACCCAAATTTCAAACGTTTGTAGAATCAAAACTACTGGGTCTATTTGAATGAAATAAAAAGTATTATGTTTGTTTATTTATAAACATTACTGTTACAAAGTTTCAAGCGATTTGGCGTACCTACTGACATTCTTCATTCTCAAATTACCAAATCCAACAACCAAACCACCAACGAAACAAAACGCATTCTCAATAAAAACTTTTTGAAGCGTTGTGTTGTTCTCTTTTTTTTATCATCGCTACGTTTTTTCTAGGTTACGAAACTTACGAAGCTCAACCCTAAGCTCAACATCGAAGGTTGAATTTGTTTCTTATTCTACGTTATGGTATTGAAATGGAAATTCAAGGCTCGCTTTATGATAGGCCGTGATCGCAAGCAAAACGTAAAAATTTAAATGTCAACATGAAAAAAAAACAAACAAGCTTGGTTCTTGCTTGCACCCGCTTAAGACTCGTAAAGTAAAGCGAGATAGCAACTATTGTCATATGACTTTTTAAACTAAGCGTATTGTAATAAATGAAAAGAAAAGAAGTTTGATATTATATTTTCTTTGTATCATTTCAAAATTGATAGGTAAATATCAATTTCAATGAAGACACCGATCAATAAATTCAACAATTATTTACCCTTCGTTTAAAATCAATATTCGTCGCGTTGCCCTTGAAAAAATTATTAAACGTAATCTAATTTACTTATAACACGTAAATAGACAGATTTTAATGAATGAGTGCTATTGCTATGTGTGCATCCCGTTCGCCATTACGTTACAGGCACCGTTTATTGTTCAGAGAATATTAACGTGTTGAGCTGTGCGCCTTAGGAGAATAATCCTCATTAGAGAGAGAGTACTCATTATTTTGTAAATAGAGCGTGATTTTATTCAATTTTGGCGGGAGGCTGGCACGTTTCGGGTTCGTTGAATGGCGATCTGTCATCTTGCTTGAGCCGTCGTTGGCCTCGACGTTGAAACTGGGTTCATGTTTCAGTGTTTGAAATCTGTAAAATTAGGAGTGCAATAGTGAAATTAGTTGTAAGGGTCGTTACATGTGGAGGTTGGACGATGCGTCGGGCGTAGATGCGTCGGCTATGGACGGCAGACGCTCGAATCCAAGTTACGAAGCAGGGTTTGACTTGTGTGATCCCTTGGGGAGCGTAATTTGGTCGGACGTGCCGGGACGCTCGGCGGGCCGCGTTCTGCGCCGCCGCTGTCGCAGCGAAGGCGTAGATCGGTCTCCGTACGAGGATGCGACACGGGAGCCCCTACGCTCGGCAGAGGGATACCCGCGGCACCGGGCTCAGCCCAATAAGAGTTTCTTCACGTTAAACAACTCTCCGGACCGCTACGTCCGCGAGTGCTCGCTGCCAACCAGCAACGGCGATTACCTCATGGCCCACGAACAAAATAGACACCATGGGTGAGTGACGCACGACATAACCTAGCTTGTATTGTAAGACAAAAGGCATGTTTTGATCACATGGCCTCAGTACTGAACCATTTAGTAAGTGCCACTAAATGTTATCTTGTTAATTTTCCTTTGTTTGTTTATACTGGACTAGGTATGTAGCAAAATTCTATGTAATTACAATATTAATAAAAATAATTGTACAAAATTCTTTGTGTTGTTAACATTTTTTGTTTGTATTTTTTTCAGTTACCAGCCAGGAAGATCAAAATTCAATAGAAGTCCCAATAGACCTTTACTAGTAACAACATTATCAAATACTAAAGTAGACGACAGCAGGCTGCCGAAAGTAGAGGAATTACTAGAGAAAATAGACCAAGATATGATGGAATTAAATACTAAGATACCATTGAAATCAATACTCAATAACCCCACACCCAAATCTCCACCACCTGGGATACTTAAGAAACCGAAAGGACGAATATATCAGGACACAAAATTTAATGTGGAAGGGCGCAGAAGACAAAGAGCCTGTAGTGAATCAGATCATTTGTGCTGCAGCTTTAATTTATCATCTCCTATACCTGGTTATGACAAGTATGTATAAATATTTCAAAATGTGAAAGCTGAGTTGCATGATATAATGATATAACTTAACCCTTTTTATGCCGGAAAAAGAAACTGAGTATTAGTCTCTTCTCATCTCATCTCATCTCTACAAATAATGACTATTCACAAAATTGTACTAAAAAAGTAAAAGGAGCTGAAAAATTTGCTCTTGATACATCCCTAGGCATATGAGAGGTTAAGCCGCTGAGAGACATAATTAGGTTTTTTAATAATATTTGGGGACAATCCTATATAAATTGACCTAGTCCCAAACTAAGTTCTAAGGGTGTAATATAAATACTATTCAATGATAATGGTTTATCATAAACCTACAATTAGAGAAATACATTAAAAACATCCAATCTTAAATCAATAAAAAAATAATACAATAATACTACTGCTTATCACACTAATATTTGTCCCTACGAGTGTGGTAAGCACAAAATGGCCGCAACTTAGTTGTCACTTGTATCTCCCTTTCTATCTAGTCAGTAACGATAGAGACGCACTGAGCGACAAGCATGAAAATACAACTTGTGCTACCCGTGCAGGAATTGAACCAACTAGGCTAACTGCATCATCAAAATTATACATATTGTAACTTTAATTGAATAGCACATGTTATTTGTACCAGGCTGAAGAACAGATTTCTATTTTGCTAATGTTCTTGAATCATTGTTTTTATTAATCCGCAATGCAAAAAGGGGAAGATCTGTGTATTTATGCGTCTGTTTGTGTCATTGTAGCTTCAGACACGGTTTTTTTAAGAAATATCTCTTTATTGGGACTGTCTTTAGCCAGGATTGATGAAAATTGGTTGGTTGTTGAGTGGGCTCTGAAAGCAGGGGTCGCCATTATAAAAGTTTTTTTTTTTAATGATTATTCACTATTATGCTCCATTTTGGCGATTTCAATACTCCTTGTCATTCATTATTTTTCTTATTTTGTTTTTGCTATAAAATCTTCAGTTTGATTGACAAAGGTTTTAGTACCAAGAGTCCCTGATGTGTTTTGAAGGGTTCCCCTATGGAACCCCTAATCGTCATTTGTTCTAATGCATCGTTTATCCGAATTTTCGTTTATCCTAAAGCCATATTGCGATTAAATTTAAAAACTTTTTAGTGTTGTTATAATACAACCAACCCTCAGATATAATTGGAAAACTTTAAGAGTTGCTTGACTCAACTGAAAACCAGTTTAGGGAAAATGAAAATTCGGACAAACAATGTGTTAGGACAAACGTTGTTAGGGATTCCGAGGGACACCCGTTTTGAAGAAGGATTATAGGCACTTTTAAATTTATCCTTGTAAGGCACCGCATACAATTTTCTATACACAATACCAGCCATTGCAATTAAGATCCATTGCAAAGGATCCCTTTTTTTTATGACTGACAATAAATTAGAAAATTGACTTTATTGTAAATTCAAATAACCTGGAATTAACTGTCTGGCAAGCAGTTGTGGCATTTCGCTACTGCACGTAAGTATGAATTTAAAATAAAAATCTTTAAAAAAACATACATTTAATCCCAGGCCGTTTACTGACAGCCTTAAATGTCATCTAGACAAAGTATGCTTATTTTTCTTTGTCCTTTTTTACATGCAAATCAATAACTATACAAATGCTCTCCTATACTCTTATTTGTGTTTTTTGCTTTTTGTATGTGCCTTAAATACATTCTCCTTTATCTACACCCTCCAGCTAGATATTAATGTTTTATCAATCATTCATCCATTATGTTTTAAAGACAAAACTTTCATTTGAAAATTAAAATTTGTAATTTTTGTATACCTATAACTAATCTCCAATTTCAATCAATAAAACTGATGTCACATGATTAATTAAATACATTGTGTCAGAAATGCTCTTTAATCAAGTTGGTCTTGTTAGTACCATACATTTAATTTACTTAAAGTAACCTAATGATTAGTGTCAACAAATTATAGTATCTCCAAAATTATTAATTATTACCAATATATGTTATGGCGGATTGTGATCTTTAACTATTGGGTATTTAGATCTTCAATGGCTTAGTTTATAACAGGTTCTTTACAGCTAAAGGTATGTTTTTCAGTAATTTATCTGTCTATGGACAGAAAATGTCCTCATCAGTATTTATTTACTTAAATAATCTAACTTAGCCGTATCTATACATAAGATATTTAAGAAGTGGGAATAGTTTACAGTTTCAGTAATATAAAAATTACGTGTGACTGTTAATAATTATGTAAACAAGACATTATGACCAACATTGACGAAGCGCTAGCCTAGTTGTAAGTGACCCTGACTACGAAGCTAGCGGTCCTGATTTCAAATCCCGGTAAGGGCAGATATTTGTGTAATGAGCGCGAATATTTGTTTCTGAGTCATGGATGTTTTCTATGTATTTAAGTATATATTTCTCTATATAAGTATTTATATCGTTGTCTAGTACCCATAGTACAAGCGTAGTAGAGCTTAGTTTGGGACTAGGTCAATTGGTGTGACATTGTCCCCTGAGATTATATTATATTATTATATTAATAAAAAATATGGGAAACAACAGGCTCCCTTAGTTAAAGCCCACAGGCATTTTTGGTAAAAGTCAAATTGTGTGGGTTTGTATTATTTTTGGACCGGCAGTTCTGCAAAAAATTCTCATGTACACTTTCTTTCAGCCGCCTATCCTACCTCTCACACACCAACAAACGTGCGAAAGACAACTCGGGGACTGGGTACTCCTACGGCACGGCCCTAGCGACCCTTGGCACTGTCCCAAGGGCCAAGAGTCCCGTTGCTCCTAAACAATGCGCTTTCAAGGAATCACACCAGTCACATTCGATAGAAAAGGGAGACACTCGTACTCAGCCTATGCATGTGCTAAGGACCACTGCAATTACCAATGAGAGACACCAGATAAATGTGGTGAGTAATTTAACGCTTTTTTAGGGTTCCATGCCCCAAGAGGAAAAACACGGAACCCTTATAGGATCACTCGCGTGTTTGCCTGTCCGTCCGTCTGTCACAGTCAATTTGCTCTTAAACTATTGGGCCGATTGCATTGAAATTTAGTACACACATGTAAGTTGGAGAACGTAAATAAATGAATTTTAAACATGGGTTTTCCTTAGTCTAGAAATTAAAAAAAAGTTTTGCTTACTTTATCATGTCGCAAATTAAATGAAAGGGCTTGTTGCGAGAATCTCAAATATGTTATTTTTTTATTTAAAGATAGTTTTAGTTATTTAAGAAAATAGGTGTAAATTGACTAACCTCCGAAACCACTCCGAAAATAGTTCTTTACCTATAGATTACACAGGAAAACCTACAAGAAGTGTATCCTATATTATTAAACGAGCAATATTTGCGTATACTTTTGCAATAACGTTCTCGGAAACGGCTAACGATTTCGATGATATTTGCAAGGGCTTCGGGGGCGAAAAATCGATCTGTGAAGTTGTCATCTTCGGGAAAAATCTTTTTCAACCCGAGCGATGCTGGGTCTTCCGGGTCATATTTAACAAGTCAAGTTCATATTTAAAGTAACATAGGAAATTTCACAAAACCTACGGAACCCTCTCCACGCGGTTTTTGTGGTGGAAGTAACAGCATTCTTGTTCTATTCTACCAAATTGGAACCCTGAGTATTCTATCTACATAATCTAAGAGAGGTAATTATTACACTGGCAACATATGCTGGTAACGTATGAAACGATAGCCAATGCCGGCTTTACCATGCACAGGGGGCCCCGAAAGACCGACAATTTCTCTCACATTTGTTCGTAGTAGTTTAGTACAAAAATGTTAGTATAATTTCGCTTTCTTTACTTTTCAAAACGGCCCCAAATTCTTGTGTGCCCAAGGGCCCCAGCCTAGTTTAAGACTGCCTTGACGATAGCCGCGACTTTGTACGCTTAGAATGTTTGTTTACCGCTACTCAACCAATTTCTTCCCGCGGGAGTTGATTTTCGAAAAATCCTTTCTTGGTGCACCCCTAAGGTACCCAAGGAATATTTCCTTCTAATTTCAAGTCCCTAGATCCAGCGGCTTAGGCTGTGCGTTGTTTATCTATATCATACATACATGCAGACCTTCACGCCTGTCTCCCAATGAGGTAGACATATTAAATATTATACAGTCTAGCTATGGAACGCCAGGTGCACCGGTCCAAATATAGAACCTTCGCTTCCTCTACATTCTTCAACCTCTTCATGCACGTACGTCGGTTTCGGGTGCTTTTGATTTGACCCTTATTCAGTACATCGTGAATCTGATCACTGTATGTTCGTCTAGTGCGTCTCCTACCGACATTTCTACTCATTCTCGCTCGCTATGCCTCTTTCGTAACTCTTTTGATATCCATATTTTCTAATGCCCGGTTTCAATATTCAAGAAACGAATGGTTTTCCTTACGTCTCGTTAAAATTTGACACATTTTGTACATAGCAAATGTCAAATTTTAACGAGACGTAAGGAAAACGATTCGTTTCTTGAATATAGGAACCGGGCATAAATGACCAAACCGCCTTAGCATATTTTTTCGATCTTTGACTTTTTTATCTATATCAATTCGTCTGATAATTACAAATTTAAAAAAAAGCTTGAGTTCTACAAATTCATTTGAATTAAGACGCTGTTACAGAAACTAAGTTGTCGGGCCAGATGTTTTGACGTTACTTGATATCTTTGAAAATATAATTATAATTTCATCTCACAGTTGTGACTAATCATGCTAGTTTGAACCGTATCCAAAAGGTATAAAAGCGTCCAAACGTGCATGAGATATGTACACGAGTCACGTAACACTACAGTGGATGTATTGATCATTATGTCGGTGCCAAAATCCTTTTTGTCTGTGTTCTAAAAGCACAATGCGTATGCAACAGATTTCACTCCGTGTGTCTTTCTCTATCATTCCTAGTAGAAAAGGGACGCTGTACTCTCTACAAGACATGTAGATTCTCATTTGCGTTAGAAAAAAACAGTTATTAAACATCTCTTGAAATGCTCCAGTCTGTGCTAAATATGTTTTAATAAAAATAAACACTGCTGGAGAGACAGCTGTTAAACGTACTTCGTACGAGTTTTTACATCGGGAGTGTGGTTTATTTCCTTGTGGACTTGCCTTAGGCCAATCTTAAAAAATATGTAGTAAGTGTTGAAAATAAGGCTTACCTACAGACTACAGATGAGGAATGATCGGAAGGCCCCTGGTTTGAACAAAAATGAAACCTATCGTCTACAGATCCTCCAACTGTATTTGCCTAGGTATATGTATCACTTGACTCGACATTAGTTTAGTTCAGTCACAGCTTAAGTAAAGTCATTTTTAATAAGATAAAGTAAATTGACAGATTATGTATGTTTTATTTCAATAATAAGCGTTTTAATTGTAAGCAAATATGTTAAATTCTGTAATTATGATGAAAAACATGAAACAATGTTATTAAAACAAGTTTTGGTAACATTTTCCTTTAACTTTTGCCAAAAGAATGGCTTGAGGTCTGTCAGGTTACTTTAAATATATCTATAGTTAGAAGTTATAGCTTTGCTCGCTCAGTTCGAGGTGTAAACAAAAGCTAAGCTAACTCGTTTGCTCCCTTTTTTTTTAAATAATATGTAACTTGAAAAATGACCCATTTACCCCTCTGTCTAAAATAGGGGCGCCCGGCCTTACTCCCGAGTCGAATAACCCGGTCAAGTTATTTAAAGGAGTATTTTCAACCCACGAGGTTCTACGAGGTCGCACCCTACTACATACTTAATTTGCAAGTCCCGTGCAAACGTTGTTTCGTTTTATTAGGGTTCCGTACCCAAAGGGTACCAACGGAGACATATTACTATAAGCCTCTGCTGGCTGTCCGTTTATCAGCGGGTTGTATCTCACGAACCGTATAGGTAGAGTTTTTTTTCATTACAGAGTGTGTATTTCTATTGCCGCTATAACAAATAATAAAAATGAAATAAAATAAAAAAGAAACGAGTTAACTAAAGAAATTTGTCAAGATCGTAGCAGGTGGAAAGAAGTGGTCTCTGCCTACCCCTCTGGGAAACAGGCGTGATTAAAGGCTCCGGCAAACCAAACGCGTGGCAGCAGCAGCGCGTAGCGTCGCGTGGCGTCAGGAAGTTGTAAAACAACAAAACAAATGACACCCCGGCACACCGAGACGCGCGTCTCGCGCGCTGCAGACGCGCCGCACACGCGCGTCTCGGTGTGCCGGGGTTCCATTTGTTTTGTTGTTTTACAACTCCCTGACGCCACGCGACGCTACGCGCTGCTGCTGCCACGCGTTTGGTGTGCCGAAGCCTTTAATGTATGTACAGTCTGTTTGACAAGAACGTGACCAGCATAAATCTTATTTTAATAATGTAATACTGAAAAAAAAAGTACTGGCTGAATAGAATAGACTTCTATTAACAATGCTAAATAAAAAAAAAAAACTTTTGACAGTTTCCCGCTAATACCTAGCACATTTTCCAAAATGAGTGCTGCGTACGCTTCACGTTATGAGGCAGTGTTCCTTTGTACGCACCCGAAAGGACCCAAAATGACACGCTATAAGGCCGCTAAGTACATGAATAAATCGAAGGCGTTTGTAACTAAGTGGGTGAAGCGATATACAGCAACAAAAACCGTCGACGACTTACCAGAACGCGGGAAAACAAGAGTAACCTCTTCCGCGGAAGATAAACGGCTTCTGGATGTATTTTCAAAAAATCCACAATTATCATTACGTTCAGGGCGGGAAAAACTGAAGAAAAAACGTTTCGAGATGTCTATAGATACAATAAGGAGGCGTTTGATAGAAAATGGTTTGAAATATCGGAGTACGGTGAAGAAACCGCTCCTTACTGAAAAACATATAGAAAAAAGGTTGTCATGGGCAAGTAAAAACAAAAACAGGAAATGGGACAACATATTTTTTTCCGATGAAGCTTCTTTTTGGGCAGCTAACTACTCGACTCGGGCTTGGTCCACGGCGGATAATAGAACAGTTGTTCGGACCGTGAAGCACCCAGTTAAGGTGCATGTTTGGGGATGCCTCTCAAAGCAGGGTTTTGGTCGTTTGCATTTGTTTACTGGTACTCTCGACGCCCAAAAACTGAACAAAATTTATGAAAAGGCATTATTGCCTTCTGCTAAAATGATGTTCCCAAGGCATGAAACTTCTTGGATCCTGCAGGAGGATAATGATCCTAAACATCGAAGTCGGCGTTGTACTGCGTGGAAGGCTGAAAATGGAATCGATGTTTTGGATTGGCCCTCACAATCACCCGATGCCAATCCAATAGAAAATGTCTGGGCTTGGATGAAGCTAAAATTACGAGGAAAACATATTGTTAGCGTTGCTGACCCAACTCGAGAACTGAAGTCCGTGTGGAGGTCTTTACCTCGCAGTTACGCTGAAAATTTAGTAGAAAGTATGCCTCGAAGATGCCAAGCTATTGTAAATAATTCGGGCGACTGGACTCCTTATTAGAAATAAAGCATGAATGTATAATAGGTCAGCTGATTAATTGTAGTTTTTCGAGTAATAATTCTTTTTTTTTCTTAGACTTTTACCGGTCACGCTCTTATCGTACATAGTGTATGTAACTAAATAAATTTATGAATCCTACTCGCACTTGGCCAGTTTTTGGTATATATTGACGACATAATAAAGTTAAAACTTCGCAGTCGTAATGAAATAGCAATTTTGTTGATCCGAAATACGAGTTTTACTCGAAACAAATATCAGAAATAAAAATACAGTAATATTTTTTTTACTGATTTCTTTAAACAATAGTGCCTATACCTTTCCGTTCGGCTCTCGAGTGTACGGTAGGTACGAGTCCATTGATGGTAATCTATTCCACCGAGGCCGACATAGTGCTTTTCACAACTACTGCAAGGAAATAAAGAATAGAATAGAGTAAAATAGAACAGAATAGAACAATGTTTATTCAACAAACAGATCAACACAAAGATACATAGTGAAAGAGACCGCAATAACATACCTACCAAAACTAGTTCCTATAAACAAGCGACACGATTTGATTAAATAGCTGCAACAATAATAAAGCAAAAAGTATTATCGTATAATAAATAAGTACACAAGACTTCATAGTAACGTAAGTTACAAAATTATTAAAAGAATACACGCTTTATGACGTCACATAAGTCTTCAGCGACCTCGGAAGTTTGTTGAAATACGCAATTAACACGCTTTCAAAGAACAATTTTGGTTTTTCTTGGGCTTCCTTCAAGTGTTGCTTTCCGTATCGTAAACTTTTAAACGTTTTTCCAAGATTTCTCAACCAGTCAATTATTTACAACTGAGTTTGCTGTTTTGTGAATACATGTGAGTGTCCATCACACGACGTAATCAAATGTGCAATCCACTTTTTACCTAAATAAAGCAGTATTTTGTAAGCGAGTAGTACGGGGTTTTTTTTAGATGAAAATGTCAACTTTGTTTCGAAATATCTCTAATGAAATTTCATAACAGTGGTTTGACAATTGGGACCAAAATGACATTTATAAAAGTAGTAACATTGTTTTAAGTCTATGTATCTTGTACCAGAAATACACCAAATATTTTACGAAACAAAATGGTGTGTTCTGCGTGGTCCATTAATATATATTGAGTATTGTAAGTAAGATTCATTATTATGGAAGAATATTATGCTAGAGTGTAATATTAATTTACTTATTATAAGTATTTTCACTCAATGCATGATCAAATACCTACTTAAATAATAACCAATCTAACCCCCTTACTAATAAACGTTGAGTAATCGTGGTGTAGTTAAACCATGCTTCGTTCTTATCTGTCATCGTGACATTTGAATTTGACAGATGAGGACAAAGCATGGTTTAGCTACATCACCGTTACTCAACGTTTATTAGTAAGGGGGTTAGTTTATAAGTTCAGCTTGAGCAACAACTGTATTTAATGCAGTAGTGGAAACTGTTTTGGGCTATGTGCTTGCTACAATGTATTAACTATAATAATATGTATTATAAATTGCTGTTTGTTTCCCTTGATAAAAAAGTAAATAAATAATTTCATAGCGCTATAATACAAAAATATTGATTATTGATTGCAAAAATATATTTGGCTCATATAACTGACCGCACCCCAGACCATCTCCCGCGATATTTCCGAGCAGTTGTGTGAAAACTTAATTTCGGATATAGATTTAGGTCTTATTTTCACATGGCCAAATTTTGTTTTTATCAGAGTGATGAGGCATCCATAACTTAAAACGAAAGTACGTTCCGTTGCGTACCTATTCGAATCCTGGAGACTGTTTTTTCGGTAAATATATTTTTTAACCCTAATTTTATAGACTTTAATCTATTCTTGTTGGACTGGAATTGAGTTTGATGTTTATTAATTTAGCTTTACAAGTACTACAAAATTAGTAACACTGAGCTGGATTGGTGTATACGAAAAGATTATTCAAAATTCAACCTCTAGCAAGAAATGGCGGGAATAGAGGAAAACGAATTCTTTCAATATAAAACATTTTGATGCTCATATTTTGTTACAATGTATTAACTACCGATTTACTTGACGAGAGCTCGTAAAAACTTGATATGGTTTGTCCTAGACATCTCGATTGCTGTATATTTTATTGTAGAAGAATAAAAGTTGTCATAGTAAGTACTCTTTGCATTTATTTTATATTTATTGCTCGAAAACGAGTACAAATAGTGGTCGTAATACCCAAAGGCAACCTCTGCCGGTTGGTATTTTTTTTAACATAAATTTACATACCTTAGTGCAAAAATAAGAACACTGAAAAGAAAGATTTATAACATGATTTGCTTATTTATGTAACACTAGCGACCCGCCCTTGCTTGGCTTCGGTTTATACTAGTCTTCTGTAATCCAGAATTTATTATACTTAAAAAAACATTCCCCTTGAATCACTATCTATTGATGATAACCCCATTAACATCCACTGCGTAGTTTAAAAGATCTAAGCGTAGGTACATAAAGTGGTAGAGATGGCGGGAAGCGACTTTGTTTTATATTATGTATGTATAGATTAACCACATTTATGTACCTAATGTAACAATTCCTCTTATCCCTACGAACAAACAATTGCGAAAGTGGGTTTGTCTGTCTGCTCGTTATCGTATTCTAAATTCGACTAAATCGCTGAACTGATTTGACCACAGGAAAACACTTGTTGGAGCTGCAACATTTAGTTCCAGAGGGAAACAAGTCCTATCCTACTTCTTCTAGGTACTAACTAACATTAGGTATAAATGTGAAACTTTGTGAGGATGTTTGGATGTTTGTGTTTCAATAACGCATAAACAACTTTAGTGGTTTTTTGTAAAAAGAGTTCATATACATGCTTACTTTATTCCAGTAAATTTCATGAAATAAAAACTGTATAAGCAAATAAAAGCCGATCCTTTCCAATTTTTCGAATAGTCTCCGTGGTTACGGAGATTACGTGTCGGATAGATACAAACTCACCGAATCAGAATCGGAATTATCTTTATTCAAGTAGGTTTACATATTAATAAACTCTTTTGAAACGTCATTGTAGCGACTTAACTAAGTTTTACTGCAGAAACTGTCGCAAAATTCGTAGTCTCTTTTATAATGTTAGTAGGTATAGATCTTTATATAATGTTAGCTTCTGACCGCGACTTCGCCCGCGTATATTTTGATAATCGATTTCCCATCGGGAGCTTTTAAATTTTTATAAAATTTTAAAATAGTAGCCTATGTGTTAATTCAGGGTATAAGCTATCTCTTTTTCAAATTTCATCCAAATCTGTCCAACCGTTGCAACGTGAAGAAGTAACAAACTAACACACGCACACAAACTTTCGCATTTATAATATTAGTAGGATTAGTATAAGGGAATAATATACGAGTTCCACGCGGACATAGTCACTGGCAAACATTAGTTATTAATATATTCTTTAGCATTTATGTTAAGTAAGCTACTATCTATAGTTACTTATCTATTAGTCACCATTTGAATAGTTATCTGGTGTTAGGTGAGATAAAATGTGGGTTTAGGATGAAGCATTGTGTAAATATGCGTAACTAGCGTGCTGAGATTAGATCAAGTTTAGAATAACAACATGAACAACAGATGCCCGTAGCGTTTTTTGTTGCTAGATTGCAGCGTTTTACTTCAAAAGGAGATTATAGAATACTAGAGGACGCCCGCGACTTCGTACGCGTAGAA
Organism: Acleris cristana; assembly: GCA_948252455.1. Classification (NCBI taxonomy): domain Eukaryota; kingdom Metazoa; phylum Arthropoda; class Insecta; order Lepidoptera; family Tortricidae; genus Acleris; species Acleris cristana. Next base: position 4,447,294 of record OX411791.1, on the reverse strand, counting down.
TTAGTTTTCCGCTACTCCCCCCATTTCTTCCCGTTGGGGGTCGATTATCGGAAAATCCTTTCTTACATCATGAAAGGAACCCCTGAACCAAATTTCAAGTTTCTAGGTACAGTAGTTTCGGCTGTGCGTTGATGTATAAGTCAGTCAGGTTTGCCTTTTATATATAAAGATAAAGATTCAGGATCTTATCGTCAGCTAGCAAATCGTTTGGCTTCTTTCTAGTGTTTTTTCAACTCCTATCTAGCACCTTGGTGGATTATTATCGGATCATGAGGATTAAGCAAAATCTGAGCTGTGGTGTTTCTACGATATTGTGTATGGTATATGGTATGGTATGGTGAGGGTGAAGTGGTGTAGTTCATGTCTTTATAAATAGTACAAAACAGTTGCCATGTCCGTTTGTCTTTTTGTGCGCTGAATTCTTTAAACTACGCAATAAATCTCGACGCGGTTTTTACAATTATTAGTTTATTTTGCAAAGTTTTTTTGTACACAACCAAAGCTTGCTTGTTATTTTATAATTGCGACGTGTACTTGCTCGTTTTTTTTCAAGCAGTTCGTGTTAAATCATTTATTATTATTTTATTATTTATTTGTGTTAATTTGTGCTTTATTATTGTATATAAAAATTTAAAATATATTTAAATGATCAAGCAATTCAGCTTATAATAGGTTAAACCCGGAACCACTAACTTCGTAGGCAAGATAAAATAGGCATTTTTTATACATTTCAATAATAACAGTAGGCATATAATGAACCCTAATATCCCCTTGGTTGGCACCACAAGAGTGATATAATGACAGTAATTAACATAGTAGGGTAAACTGACCTATTGTCGGCCACCTACCGATTTTTGGCCCCATGAACTTTAACATAAGGTAATAGAGACGATAATTCAACAATCACTAGATGCCAGTAACTGGTTGGTATTTTAGAGGCCAGTTACTAGATGTTTTACCCTAATCAAATTGCGAAATGAGGTGTGTATCCATATCAAATCCCCATAGACCAGGGTGTGATCTGTCCATGACATTTTACCGCACCCCGCGGCATTAAAAATGGCTATATTATACGCATATTCTACATACATATGCATAATCTAGGTTCTAGTTAATTAAATTTTATCAGGCTCGACACGCGTAATTGTCTCGTAATATCATTATAAAAACATGCCTCATCGTTAATTTATCCGCTAGTATCACACGGTTATCGGAGCGGAGCCCGTGTGTAGACTAGAGATTTATCGCCGCTTAATTCTATACTTCGATAGTAAACTGTTTACTCTGCGGCGTGTACGGAAGTTTAGCATTTTGGAATTTTTCGCGGGATATTTACGGGTGACGGTGTACCGATGTTTTTATAGCTAGTGACGTGTTTATACAGTTCTTACTCGAACGGATTGTGCAAGAGGTGACCATGAGTGGTCGAACGTGATTGACATTTAACTGTGTGATGAGCTGATCAGATGACAGTTGGATCGGTGACCAAGCTTTTGTGGTGTTAGTGGATATTTTAAAACATGGGGGTTTGCTCGTTTAAGAAGTTATTTAAGAAGCTTTATCGAAAAGTGAGTATGATACTGACTGACGCCTGCGACTTCGTACGCGTAGAATTTGTTTCCCGCTACTTCCTCTTTTTTAACTCCATAAGGGATGAATTTCCAAAAATCCCTTCTTAGTTCTCTAGGATATCCAAGGAATATTACCTCAAAATTTCAAGTTCCTAGGTCCAGCGGTTTCGGCTATGCGTTAATCGATCAGTTAATCGATTAAGCTTAAAAAGAAGTGAAATAAACCTTTTGGAAGTCGACTTAACTAGTACTAAAAACCGTTACAAATCATAGGAGTATACTACAGACTTATATAGACTTACTAGAGGATGCCCGCGACTTCGTACGCGTAGAATTAGTTCCCCGCTACTCCCCCCATTTCTTCCCGTTGGGGGTCGATTTTCGGAAAATCCTTTCTTAGTGCTCACTTACATCATGAAAAGAACCCCTGTACCAAATTTCAAGTTTCTAGGTACAGTAGTTTCGGCTGTGCGTTGATATATAAGTCAGTCACGTTTGCCTTTTATATATATAGAAGATAGATAGAAGATAGATATCCTTCTTCAAATGTTCTTGAGACAAATTATTCCCTTTTTCACTAGGTGCACAGTTTATAAACCGGTTTTTTTTAATTTTCAGTAGTAGTTACGAATGGGATAATTTACAATTCCAATCGTCTTCATAACAATGTAGCAACAAGTTAATCCGGTCAATGGCCTTTTCAGTTATTGGAATGAAGTTATCAAACTATTTAAAGTGTCTACCGCAATGCGCATTACGTGTTTTGAAATCTGCAGTGTACTGCTTTCGCGGCTTATAGCTATAAAGCAAGATAATATCAGATTCCAAGATTTTATCAACCTTGTAGCTATTTACGAAATTCAAATTCAAATATTCAAATTCAAATTCAAAACCTGCTAAATTTGAAAGTGGTTGTTTATTTTTGTGACATAAAATACTTTCCCCAAATAAGTTCCATATTAATATACAATTTAGGTCTCTGGATTAACGTGGCAAAATACGAATTTTCTATCGATATCCGTTGTAGGATTTTTTTTGGCCAATTATGTCCATGGACAGCAGTGATCACTTCACATCAGGTGCCCCGATAGCTCGTTTGCCCCCTGTAGCCTAAAAGAAACGAATATTTGTAATAATTCGTTATTTAAAGATCAAAAGAAAAACGTAACAAATTATCCCTAGACAAATTACAAAGCAGATTAAAGTTCACGTCCGATATGTATACTGACGCATATTTTAAAAAGGAACTCGCATGTATTGATTTATAAAGTTATTGCAAAAAAACAAAGATCAATGAAAAAAAAATCTATTAAATATATTATCGTTTTCCATTTAGGAAGAACTATCAATAAATAATACGATTTTCTTTTGTTTTGCCGCCATTGTTCCTATCCCTGAAGATCAAACATTTTACCCCGTTCCAAATAGTAAAGACCGAAAGCACTTGGTATATTGTGCAACCGCCGTAAGAAATAATAATATCAAAAAAATATAAGCAAGTCGCTACTGAATGGAACAGGTATAACTTTTCAAAATGACGCGCGTTTTTCCGACCCTCGGTGATAACGCAGATCGTCTCCCAGTTCCCTGCGGCGATACATCCCCCTAATAACCTATTTGCCCGCAAACCGTGTGGCTGCGTTGAAAATATTCCTCACTTTAACCTGCTCGCTGGTCAATGTCCTTATGACCTCATTTCTAGCCACAGTTGCCAAGTTACACCTCATTTGCCTTGCTTTAGACCGAGTTTCGCCTTCGCCCTAAGTCCTAACCATGTAAGTCCTAATTTTAGTCCTGTTTAAATATTAATAGTTTTTTTATTAAGAAATGCTAATAGATTATCAGTCGATCAGTTAATGTTAGAAATATACGAGGTGGAATGAGAAATTTTGTTAATTGATAAAGAATTGGCAAAGTGAAGTATCATGATATTTTGGCGCTGTCGCTATGTGACGTCTTCTTAGTTGGATTAGTTTTTGTGTATTGTTTAAGTTAAGTTGTATGTAAGTTAATAAATTAAAATCGCGCTTTAGATTTTTAATTATAAATATTTTGTCAGTAAACTTATAATCTATTTCATCTAGGATGAGTACAGTGACAGCCGCATTTCGTAATTTCAATCACTTACTATTCTCACATGCGAGGTATTTAAAAATAGGCGATTATTTTTTTAAGTTCCTGAATGGCGTCAATACGTGTCTACCGATGTAGTTTTTATGTAAAGTTAAAGAAACAAGTTTAATACGTGTTTAATTGTTTATGTATATGAGCTGTCACAGGAATCATCTTAGGTGAAAAAGAGTATAGTTAAGGTTCATTGGATGTCTATTATTGGATAAAAGTGTCCATTTACTTATTCGTGAATCATACCGTGTTGGCTGGTTACATCTCAGGTAACCTCGTCCGTATTGTCTTAGTTAATTCGGTCTTCTTATATTTTATTGTGGCATCAATACACCCTGGCTTCACGCCAAATAAGCGAAATGTCAATACGATGCATTATCACTGTTGCCACGGGACGGCGTTAACTGCTTCAATCGGCTCCTCATAAAAAACCCAATTCCACGCCAAATCAAATCATAAAGAAATCGTTTCAAATCTTCCGCGAGACAGTGGGTGTTTTTAACGGCACTCCCCGTATTGTTTATTACCAGTCAACCTTGACATGTTAGTGCCGTTTTATTTGAAACAAGGTGCAAGGTGTATTACAATAGCTTTTTTAAAATAAAGTGCCGGGTAATGCTTGCCAAATTCGTGGAATCTCCAGTGGGTCGAATTCCTGAGTCACAATACAGTGGTTTATTTTTGACCGTCGATGCTTCTATCCAAGCATAAACTCACACCTCTCCCAGGTGCTGTCGAGCAAAGTTGGACCGATAAAGAACTCTTATTCCATGTAAATACTTGCAACACTACGCTACCTGTGTCCGTGACTAGGTATTATAGCTCTTAAAATTGTGTACAACATGGCGGTTATCACGTTGGTAGTGGAAAAAGTGAGTTTTTATTTGCTAATTTTATTGTTGCCAAAACCTCGTGGCTCTCAGCTGTTTTGTGAGGCAAAACACGTGTGCCTATTACGCGTGATTGGTTGATTTTACAACGTAATCTCAAGATCGGTTAGTGCTGTATATTCCTAAACCCGTTCAAAACTATTGGAATCATAAATGTACAATCTGGTGTTTTTAATCGTTTCGTTGATTCTTATCTGTGCATAAAATATACATGTGTTTTGTATCTAGTATGATATGATAACGCACGCGTACTTTGAGGTTATCGATAACTTTATGCGTTGTTGATTGACTTGACCCATGTCAATAGTTTTTTAGATGATCTTACCCCTGCTGCTAGTCTAGTGAGCTTTGACGTCTGTGGTTTTTTTTAATGTGTGGGGGTGTGTAATGTGATGATGATATTTTATTTTATTTATGTGAGTGTGTGTGGTGGCTGTTGAACGATAAGTAAGGCCTAAAGGGGCTGCATGAAAAACGTTTTTTTTTTTACTAAATTATGAAATAAATAAGTGTAGGATAAAAAAATAACCTGTGTAACTTTTAATATTTTTTTCCTGTTAAATATGTTAGTAAAATTAACAGGAAACTGATGGTAAAACAAGCTATTAGTACTACTAAGGTACCTATTTGTCGGTATTAGAATTTAATTAAGGTGGTGTTATTCATTATGTACATTTTTTTGTAAAATAATTAATATTAAGTAAACAATTCGCAATCAAATTTCAGGTCTGTTTAAATAATTTCTTTGTATTTTAAATTTGTCACTTTTTTACTTTACTAGAAAAAAAATATGATATGGGTGAGTGTTACGATATTCTGGGATTTGAGCTTCTAACACACTCAGCGACTTGTTGAGTTTCGGATCTCAGGTACAGAGATAGGTAAGACAAAGAAATCAATTAAAATAAGCGGGTTCGGAATGACTTGATTTTAAAGAATAGCGTTTCACCTGCTCTTATCAAAAACGAAATTTATTGGCACATGGCCAATTAAAATGTTGAGGTACTATCACGAATGTTAATTTGTGACCCATTTCAAGACAAATATGCTTGAAGTCGTCAATATCATTAGAGATGTCAAGTCATTTGTAACTTTTAGGAAACTCAACCTTATTGTTGTAGAATGTCAGATTGACTTTGGACCTAAGGTGGGTACCAAATTAAAGTTCGCGACTGTACTGTAAATATATTTATTTATTTATTTAATCCTTAATACACAAAAGCCGAACTTAATGCCGTAAGGCATTCTCTACCAGTTAACCTTTAGGCAAAGCTTATATTATTTAAATGTAAAATTAAAAAACAATAAGATGAACTTGATATCCCATGGTATTCTCGATTAGGGCCGAGATTCTACACGGTAAAAACCTTATTGTTTTTGACCTGTTATCGTATTGTCGACGATTTGATAGCTCTTATTTACTTCACAGTTTACGGCCGAGTTAAAAACAATAAAAACAATACTTACCACAACGGTAGGCGTCCACCTAATCCGTTGTCGGCCGAAGTATGTCCGGGTGACGTCGTCCGAACTCGGCCGATCGAATCAAACGTATTTAAAGGAACGAGAGCGCCTACACTGCTACCGACGACCGACGACGACCGACCGACTGACGGTAGCAGTGTAGGCGCTCTCGTTCCTTTACATACGTTTGATTCGTTCGGCCGAGTTCGGACGACGGCGCCCGAACATACTTCCGACAACGGATTAGGTGGAAACGTACCGTAACACGTCAAACCCTGTAGAATATAGGCTTAGTTGACCTTGACGCAGAAATTATTATTATACCCAATGCATCAATTACAGCCTTTGGCCTGCTTACTGAATAAACTTTATTTTAACTTTTCAGTCTCGTCAAGACACACCTACCCCGACTTGTCCAGCCGTCAGTCCAGGGCTGCCTGTCAGTTCTGTCACCTCGATGCCGGTCCCCAAGAAAGTTGTCAAGAGTGTCAAAAAAAAGACGAAACAAAAAGTTACCCTTAAAATCAAGCCGTCCAAGTTAGACAAGCGAGGGGTCACTACAGATGAAGATGAGTGAGTTATGTTCAACCTTAATTTTGTGTTTTTCGGAACTTGTTCTCATGGGGCCAGTGATGCCTTTTTTTGCTTAAGGCTGCCTACAACTCTAAAACTTGTTGCTAACCACATTTTGCACAATTAGGCTAAGATGTTTACCAGCGTATTACCGTATTAGTGACAGGTTGCAAGCCCATCGCCTAACATTACTACAAGCCTATATTACCTTAGTCGTCTCTTACGACATCCACGGGGAGACATGGAGTGGCACTATTCTAACCCGGTAAAATAAAGGTGCGACCCCACCGCTGCTTAAAATATGGAGACGGTACGGAATCGCAGTGACGCATCGTATTCGTACGTTTTTATCGCATGCCCTCCACACCGCTGCTTATTATTATTTTCAGGCATACGATTTTAGAACACTTGATAATAGGTAAAATCAAATGTATGGCAAACTTTTCGTTATGGCACTTAAAATTATGGCAAATGATCATTATGGCATATGAATCGTTATGGAATATAAAATTATGGCAAATGACATTCGTGCAAATGAGATTATATATGAAATTCGGGGACACTGCAGATAACCCGCTAGAATTATTCGCTTCACATTAGCGACCCTTCTCGTAAACATAAAATGTTGCTTTTTCTAGCCCCGCAAGCCGTCCACCCTCTCCGGACATCCTTAAGAAAGCCTCATGGCGGATGGAAACCGATACACTCATAGAGTTGGTAAACAAGGCCCAGCCTCGTCCGCTAAAGAGCAATGACGTCACGGAGTCACCGTCCAAAGTTTCATCCAAATCCAACGGGTTCCTTACCAACGGGTCGGTGACGAGTGGAGCTCTCAGCTCCGTCAACGGGGTGACGACCAGTGGGTCTTGCAGTACCGGCGTGAGCAATGGGGATGCTGGCAACGCGGTGGCCGTGCCGCCGAAAGTTATATCGAAAGGTTAGTAAGTTACACCCGTGTTCACAAATAATACTTAAGGGATCCTTTACTGAGTAAACGCACTGCGTTCAATACAGCTTTATGATTGGTTGTAGAAATTTTAACTACCCTGTGCGTTTGTGAGCACTGTCAGACCTCATAGTGACGTTTGTGAATACAGGTGTTATTGTTTAAAGTGCAACACAATAAGACATTCTGCCACCCGATATTGGCATGTCTGTTCATCTGATTATGGCACAGATTATCAGTTTCTCTTACGATTTTTTCGAAGTTCGAATTCGGACCGGCCAAAATCTACAATCGCGGATGGCTGGCAGGCGGCCTGACGATGGTCGTCGCTTGGCGATTGGTCGATCTCGAACTGTAGAAAACTGATAAAGTCGGGTACTCACTAGCGAGCCATAGCTGTAACCGTTGCACATAACATTGTGACGTGTATGCGGCTCGCGAGCCTGGGGCCGATTTTTGACTTTCGAGCGCTCGAAAGTTTCACTCGAAAGTGAGCAAAACCGTATTTTTGAAATTACGAGCGATAGAAAATTTCAAAACGAGTGGTCGTATTTCAATAAACGGTTTCACAGATTTTGCTCACTTTCGAGTGAAACTTTCGAGCGCTCGAAAGTTAAAAATCGGTCCCCTGTTCTCCACTAGTGGTCCAAGAGCCCGTGACGATCAGACCTTCCTTATTTCATAAAACCTGAAAGTTTCTGTGTGTATGTCCCTTATACAAGTAATAACGATCCCCGACTATGAAGTCTGGATCACGGTGGCTTTGAAAGGTAACAGGTAGCAAAGGTGTATAAAATAGCACCTCAATTTTGTTAAAGTATAAAGCTCATTGCAGTTTTCACATATTTCATTTGGAATAATATTAGAAACCACGTCGTCTATTGTCAGGCACTTAGTACAGTTGCAACCCCCTGTCAGACACCCTTAAATTATACTGAATTATAATTATACTTACGTTATAGTATAAAAGTTGAATTTTATATATGTTACTTGAGGAACTATCAAAAGATGTTTTCCATGTTATCAGACAGTTTCAATAGTTGTCTACCTACCGTTGGTGCGAGCGCGAGGTAAGAATATACATGCAATCGGGTGCGAGTGAAAAAGTGCGTTCAGTCTATTGCGATCTTTCAAGGAAGGTCTGATCGTCACGGACTCATACTCTATAGGAGCTCGTTACAGTAGCTGCCACGGTTACAGCTACAGCTCGCTAATGGGTGGCTTAATGTGCGGTGAGCGACAGTTTTAAAGCTAGCTGTACAAATACTGCCGGCATGCATGAATCGCTTAATGTTTGCGTTCCATTTGGACTATCAGGCGACCTCATAGACTCTGCACTGCCGGTAATTGCTAGTCCGTGGTGACGTCAAAGTGACGTAATAAGGCAAAGCCCAACGCATTCCTGACGTCAGGCATCAAGCCGAGGGGTTTCGTGCGAATGAATACAAATTATGCGATAGAAAGGGAGTAGGCACGTTCCACCTACCTAAACTCTTGTTACGAAGAACGCCATTGAGAATTTGTACTTGTAGTCACAACACAGGAATATTTTGTGCTGTTGTTTTTGATTCATACATTAGGTATGGTTCGTAACATATGATGTTGTTTGCAGAGAGAACAAGCACGGAGCAATCGTTTATGGCCGCCCTGCACACGACGAATCCCTTCAAAGTCATTTCGATCCGCAAAGGTTCGCGCTTCTTATCCGTTTAGCGTGTTGTAGCTAGTTAGACTTGATATTTAATCTTATTAGTGGTTTAAAATAGTGTAGTAAACCGGTGGATTGTTATTCGATCGAATTATTTTTAGGAAACGGAGTTTTTTTGGAGAGTTTGTGGAATGACAAAGGCATCCTATTATTTAAAAAGAAAGAAGACAGTAAGCATAACTATAAAGGCTGATTTACATTGGGTCCGCAAAAGCAGGTCAGTAGAAGTACCTTGACGAGTTGGTTTTCACGTTTGAGGCGAGAGCTATTGTAACGGCGCAATGTACTTCTACTGACTTGCTTTTGCTGACCCTATGTAAATCAGCCTTAATAGTGCCAGTCATAAAAATTGTAGCACGCGCATATAGCCTCCATACTCTTATACTATCTTTTTCTTTTGAATGCCATAATAAGTGTTTCAAAAACTCGATGATCTTCGTTTGCACTTACGTCTTATTAACCATGCATCTCACATCGCCGAGTTTCATACAAACCGACTAGCGGATCGTTCGTCACCAAATTTCTACTTCCAAATGATTTTGCCCGAAAATTTCCGATGTCTGCTTATTACTAAACGAATAGAAGTTACTATACCGCGTACATTAAATTCCCATCATCGCAATATTTGGATCGCGTGACTTGCAGTTACCGTGTGGCCTTCAATTTGTATTTTCATTAATTATTAGTGACATGTTATCTCTCAATTATGTCGCAGTTGATTTTTGTGATCCATGATTTGAACTTAGCTTAGAGAACTTATTGTATAACTCAATTTAATTATTTTACTATTAGTTAGTTTTTCACGTTATACAGGGTTATTGGTTAGAGTCTGTCTAATGAATGATGAACCGGGCTTTTATTTGACTGGCAGGTCTGGCAACACTATTAAAATGACGTTTTGACATTCACAAACAAGTCGTTGTTGGTTCGAGTCTGTCAAATTAAAGTTTTCTTCTCGAAATTTACGGACTAAACATGCGTAAAACTATCAAAAGTGGTGTGCGACAGATCCTTTGTACCATTATAAACAAATATAAAGAAAAACAAGAGAAGAGGGAAGCATTGTTGAAACAAAAAATAGAGTGTTTACATACGGTGACCGAATTCATAGGTTATAACAAGGTTAGTATGGCATGTTAATTTTGATACTTATTATTTCTATATCTTCAATCCAAAGTTTCATAGAATATATACCTTTTCTGTTCTACCTATCTTTTGAAATTGGTACTTCTTTTCCATTAAGAAATTAAACGATGTATTCTTTTCAGATTAGCTGGATGTGGATGGTGAAAAACAAACGGTTATGAAAAATCTTCAGCAGTTGAAAGAGTTGGAGCAAAACGATTTACTATGCCAGAGTCAGACGAAGTATTTACAAGAAATATCTTCAATGACCGGTAAATACTTAAACTAATTAAATCATTGTCTTTCCCTATACATGTATAGGTGTATTCTCTGTTCCTATTTAATGTTGAATCTCTTTACATTCGCAATTTTATTAAATTAATTAAATCGACAGATGATTGATATACTTAACTGACACTCATAGTTTCAGTAAAACACTAAGGAGGTGTTTATATACATTTAGTTAAAAGATATCATAAACATATTAATATGTATTTGCTATAAGCAGAGCAAACAGCATTTTGTTGTTTGTGAACCAAATGTACCTACGTACACTTCATGAGCTCTTGGAAAAGATGTTCGGGTTATACCTGTCTTCCTTGTTCTTAGACCGTTGCGATTTGAACCTCACCGATGCAATTTGATTTCACCTAAACCCAAATGTTCTTGGAGCTGTCGGACTGTACAATGGGGCTGTTCTGCGTGTCACAATATATTTGTAAATGGTGTTCTGTTTAATTCATTCCTTCTTTCTTCTTACAGATATCAGTGTTTCGACATTGAAGATAATGAAGGCAAAGTAAACCATGGTGTCTTCAGTACTCCAGGAAAGAAGCAAACTCACAAGGCCACAGTATCCAATTTAGATAGTTTTGACATCCATGCCATCGGAAATAAAGTGAACGAATTTTATATTGTAAAGAAGCAAGTGCCTACACTCAGATGCCTATTAGCAGAGTTGAGAGAAAGCATCGGTTTTACCCTAATAATAAATAAAATATTTTTACTTAATGACTTGTTATTGATTATTTTATTTACTAAAAGAGCTCACAAATGAGAAAGCATGCTGATGCAAGCATTATTATGGTGGTCTTCATTTTTTTTTCATAGATAGTTTCAAAGCATCAAATACTTCGTGATACCCAAAGTCGCCAAATAGTTCGGTACACGTTTGGCGACTTTGGGTGTCGCTATCTATTTATTTAATGTTGACTATACGGGTCAATCAACTTTTCTTTGTAGTTCGGTGCCAGGGTGACGTTTCCTGGGTCACTCATTAAAACTATGATTTCAAAGGATATAAGTCCACTACCATTCTTTTATGGCTTTTCTCCTGAGTGTGATAGAAGTATACATTATAACATTTTTTCTAAGAAACTATCACTGTTGTCTCCTGGCTTACGGGACACTAACAACAACAAAAAAGTTGATTCACCCATACGTATTAAGTAGTAAGACTCTCGGGCTTCTACTAATAAACTGTACTTAAATATGATACCGTGTGTGTTCTTAATATGGATAAACGGACACTTGAGTGCGGTATTAGTAGACTTGAGTACCTATAGTTTATTAATACGGGCTTTAGTATTGTGAAAAAGAACGCGTTTCCTCTTCCTTTGTGCCCACCAAAATAAACAAAATAAGAAAAGTATCAAAATCGTTTATTCCTACATTGATCGGTAATACCATATGAAGATTTTTTGAATTTGCCGCTTTTTCTCAGGTTCATCTTTCATTAGACAGACTCTATTCGACGCATTCATCAGAGATAGTAAAGCTCTTTATAGGTAACAAATATTTTTCAAAAAATAGTTATATAAAAAACTACTAACTTATGATTATTGTAAAAATTTGCGAGTGTTAAGATAAGATACTTGGGGACGAAAGACCAATGCTTATTGCATTCCATGTTGTTGACATAGCCGTTTAATTTCACGGAGCTCGTAGAAAGCAAAAATTCTCTAAATCTCATCTTTCCTGACACAGTTTCTCACGCTATCATAGCGTCCAAACTAGTAGTCAATATTTTAGAAAGCTTTATAAGTTAACTGTAACGGTCTTCCCTTATTTTCAGATACGATTCTCAACCTACCCGATTCAATATCCAACTGTCTTCGTAAGTCCCTGTTTCCTCGCGTGCCTCCCTATTTAAAATTCGTCGGCCACGATGAACCGGCTAATCTAAAGATACCTCTCGCCATACAGAAGCACCTAAAGTGGAAAATGACCACAATAACCCCTATAGTCGTCAAGAAAACGCTCACCAATTCTGGCTTCAGAATAGTGAAGAGTGAATGTGACACCGCCGAATGTCCCCAAGAAGAAACTGTGGACTGGATTGGCATTTGGGGGAAGCACATGAAATCGCTCATGTTCAGAGCCATCAAAGACGGGCAGAAAATGAACCACTTCCCGGGAACGTTTCAGATCGGCCGCAAAGACCGTTTGTGGAGGAATCTGCAGAAATTAGTTGTCAAGTATGGAAAAAAAGAGTTTGGTATTATGCCCAAAACATATGTCCTGCCGCATGACATTAAATTGTTGAAGCATGATTGGGATAGATATGCTGCTAACAATGAAAAATGGATCATTAAACCGGTGAGTTTTGTTTGTTATTATATAAACGAAGGAATTTACTCGTATATCAATCAACTCACGGCTTAAACAGCTGGAGCTAGAAACATGAAATATGAGAAAGTTTTCTGTAACCGAGGATTTTTTTTAATTCAACTTTTAAAAGCTGCTGCTGCTTTCTTTGCTTTTTGGGCTGACATGATCAGGTTATGATTAAAGCCCCTAAAATATTGCAGATTGTAAATAAAAATAACTTCTAAAAGGTGAAAAATAATTCGTAATAATCATGTACACACACACAAGAGTAGAGCACCCTGTGTGGAAGATTTTGTCATATTGACGTAATTGTAAAACATAACATAAACTCACGCCTTCATTCCCAGAGTGGGGTAGGCAGAGCCACAGACTCACCAACAACTCCAAAAACTTGTTGATAATTCTGTGACCACATTTTGCACGACCAGGCTAAGATGTTATACAGTGTATTAGTGACAGGTTGCAAACCCATCGCCTAACAGCACTACACAGCCTTTAGTCCCTTAGTCGTCTCTTACGACATCCACGGGAAGTGATGGAGTGGCAACATTCTAAACCCGGCACCACACGGCCACGTAATTGTAAAGTTTCATAAAGTCTATCTGTCTGTTTTATAAAGCTACAAATTACAATTTACTGGTTACAAGTTTCCATTTGACACAACCTCGACATGACCAGCCATTTGAGAAGTGTTGCCAGTTTAGACCTGTAAAATTGTTACTTTGTAGCTTTATAAACCGTGCCCCTGGTCATAAGCCAGCACGTTGCGGGTGGTAACAAACAGGAATCACGCGTTATTATTGTATTATTATCATTCGGATGTCTAACATACTAACTCACAATTTTCTCCACCTTTTAAAATAAAAATATAATCCCGCTCACAGCCAGCATCGGCCCGCGGCACGGGAATCAAAGTGGTGTCCCGCTGGACTCAGATCCCGAAGAAGCGGCCCGTTGTGGTGCAGCGCTACGTCTCCAAGCCGTACCTCATCAACGGGAACAAGTTCGACATGCGGCTGTACGTGCTGGTCACCTCGGTGCACCCGCTCAGGATATACCTGTTCAAGGACGGCCTCGCCAGGTTCGCTTCAGGTAAGACTTACAATCATAATACCTAACCCCCTTACTTATAAACGTGGAATAACCTTGGAGTAGCTATGCCATGTTTTGTCCTTATCCGTCGAATTCAAATGTCACAATGACAGGTAAGGACCAAACATGGCATAGCTACTCCAAGGTTATTCCACGTTTATAAGTAAGGGGGTTAGGTTCTTTAATCGCTGATTTACATTTGTCCAGCAAAAGCATGCCAGTATAAGTACATAGTTACAATAGCTCTCGCCTCTAATGTAAAAACTAACTTCAATGTACTTCTACTGGCATGTCTTTGCTGGACCAGTGTAAATCGGCCATAAGATGCAAACGCTACTAAAGTTTCTTTTCTATGGGATGACATTCTCGTGCGTAGCGATAAACCACGTTGTCAACTGTTATCCCCTAAAATTCATTCATTTCATTGTCATCTTAACCAAGCGGTCCCAACGGAAGACCAACGCTGGCTTTACGGTGAGCGAATCCGAATAGACCGTTTCGCAACAATTTCTCTATGTCTTATTCTTATTTGTATCTATGTAATGTAATTATGTATTGTTGCGAATAAATGTCTCTTTATCATTATTGTTAAAAAAAAGTAGTTTGATACACGTGCGGAACTGTCATTTTTACTCGTTCCGAGTCTTGTACCTCGCTCGCCGCTCGGGCCAAGACACTTAAAAGACATACTTTTTGTACATCAAAATGTATTATTTTGACAGGAACGTATTTTACCAACCGCATTAACTTGAATATTGTGTTGGTTCCAGTGAAGTACAACGATGAGCTCACGTCGCTGAACGACCGCTACATGCACCTCACCAACTACTCCATCAATAGGCTGTCCAAGAACTACACTCCCAATGAAGACTTCGCAGCCACGGAAGGTCACAAGTGGTCAGTCCCTAGCCATAACTACAATTATACAGGTCAATTCACAAGAGTTGGCACGAATGGATTGAATGAATGAACGAAAGTATACAAGTGTGTAAAATAATAACAGGTTTTCGGTTTGAAATTCGAACATCGGTTCAAAGGACGGCACTCACACAATGATAGTTGACATTACTTTCGTTCAATCCATTCGTGCCAACTCTTGTGAATCGACCTGTACTTAGGTTCTCCTTAAAAGTGGCTACTCAATATCAGTTTTAACTGTATAGTGATTGACTGCAGTGAGCCATTATGAAAAATGTTTTGTAAATGATAATAGTATTCTTTCAAGTCATGGAGTGACTCGCCCTCGCTTCGCTTCGGTTGGGTTTTTTTGAGTTTTCGACCAAAATGTATTAAAACCTTCCAAAAGAAATTATTTAGAACCCCATCAAAATCCGTTACGTAGTTAAAAAGTAAGCGGTAGAGGCGGATTTTGGCTCTTGTTTTGTTGTTACTCTTTAGAGATAAGAGTAGACTGACGTGACTTTCATACGATGTCTTTCAACTTGCATCCGCAGGACACTCCAAACCCTGTTCCAATACCTTCGAGGCGAGAAGAACGTGGACACAGACGCCCTGTGGGAGTCCATAAAGGATCTGGTGGTGAAGACCATCATCTCCGGAGAGGCAAGCATCAGCTCGCTCACCAAGGCCAACGTAACGTCGCGGTACAACTGCTATGAGCTGTTCGGGATTGATGTTCTGTTGGACGAGCAGCTGAAGCCTTGGCTGCTGGAGGTAAGTCTGTCAATGTACCATGCAATATACA
This sequence comes from Acleris cristana, assembly GCA_948252455.1. Lineage (NCBI taxonomy): Eukaryota > Metazoa > Arthropoda > Insecta > Lepidoptera > Tortricidae > Acleris > Acleris cristana. The sequence continues at coordinate 4,431,486 of OX411791.1, read as the reverse complement.
GTCCTGTTTATTCTGACATACGCTGCCGAAACGGAGATGCTAGTTGGGAGCAACATGCACAACATACATTACAGTGAAACAGCCATGGAGCATGCCATGTTAGATATTTCTCTTGTCGACCGCATACCGAACTTTAGTCGAGGACATTGGTTAGCTAAGCGGGATGACAGTCAATGGACAAGAAGAAGTCAATGGATCAGAGTGGTGGTCAAGGCAAGGGAAGCGGTTTGTAGTCAGACCCCCATCCTAATGGTCTGATTACCTGGTGAGGTTGAAGAAAGAAAGAAAGTTCGGGAAAGAGATGGACGTGGGAAACGCATGACCGAGAAGTTTGACGCCTAGGAGGATAGTTGAATGGACGCAGAAAAGTACGCGGACAGACGCCCTGTGAGAGTCCATGAAGGACCTGGCAGTGAAGATCATCACGTCCGGAGAGGTCGGCATGGTACCATCGAGAGGGTTTGATGATGGAGAATTGGAGACGGAAGGTGGCCGTAGGAACTCCTTGATGGAAAATAGTAGGCCCGTCTAGTTTAACCGCGTTTAGCTAGGCTTTTTATAGTTAAGAAGTAACACAAATATTTTTTCCAAAAATGTGTCTTTTTTATAGTTTGAAATCACATCGTATCACATGTCTTGTTGCAGGTTAACATATCGCCGAGCCTGCACAGCGCGTCGCCGCTGGACATCCACGTGAAGGGCCCGCTGGTGAGCTGCGTGCTCAACATCGCGCAATTCCAGGTGCCGCTCAAGGTCAACCTCGAGGCGCTCTCCAAGGAGAAGTCGAATCGATTGGTGAGTACTCGCAGCCAGAGATACGCCAGGAACATGTGTAGTGTAATATGTCCAGGTGCCGTTCAAGGTCAACCTCGAGGCGCTCTCCAAGGAGAATTCGAACCGACTGGTGAGTGCTCGTAACCAGAGGCACTTCAGTAACAAGTGTAATGTAACGTATCCAGGTGCCGTTCAAGGTCAACCTCGCGGCATTCTCCAAGAGGAATCCGAACCAACTAGTGCCACTTGACTGGGCCTTCACGGTTCAGTAAGACAGTAACTAAACACTCCTTTATGTCTTACCAGTTAGGGCGTCTAACTAGTAAAGTTTAAAACAACACTTCACTCAAGATAGGTAAAGACTAGATGAGGATTCGGCAAAGACAAACATGATTCAATATTTAGTTTATGAGCAAATTTATCAGAGCGCAGAGCGTAGTCATTGTAGGGTACCGTAGTGTGTTGCGTACTGACCCCCGCATAGTTCCAGGTCCCGCCCAAGCCCAACGAGACGGTCCCCGAAGAGAAACCAGCACGCCTGGTCAGTACAAAATGGTCTCTCTTCCACTTTGTCTTATAGCTAGGGCTAGGACATTTAGTAACACAACTTGGTTCTAAAAACCATAGAGTCGCTATCTCCCAATTCTTATACACCGTGTTTTTATTGATCTGAGTTAATTTTAAGGGAGCATTCCATAGGTCAAATAAATTTAATTTCTCCCAGTTACCGAGTTTATTGGTCGTAACAAAAGGGTTGATATGGTTACGTTTAAACAACAGCCACTACTGGTTCATACTGATCTCAGTCTTTATTGGTCGTTAGAAAGGGGTTGCTATGGTTACGTTTCAATAAACATAACAATGTCACAGAATTGTCGTGGTGATTTGTATGGTTAAGTACCAAATTCACCAAACGATGTTAAGTTTAATCAATGTTAATCGACTGTTAGTTCATCATTTTGACAGCAGTTAACGCTCTAATCGTCTGTTAAGTGGGTAGCATCGTTTGGGGAAATTGGTACTTAAAATTACATATTTGACAATAATTATTAGTTAACTCAAAAGACCCTTTTACTATGAACGTAGATACAACATTTAATTACCATGTTCTAAAACGATTTTTTTTTGCAATTTCTATAAATCGAATCTCCCACTTTGTTTGTATGGATGTAGTAATATTCCGAAGTTAACAAAAAAAAAAAAACACTGTGTACATGCCACCTTGATTTTGAACTTCCCCCATATCCCCCACTTTACTCCAATTAGTTTAGCGGTTTAATGAATGAATCAATCTTGCAGGATATATCCGCTGCGAAAGCGTAACAAACAAACTAAATTAGTATAAAACAAACTAAAAATTTCGTTACTTTATTTTTGGAATATGATATGATAGTACTGAAGATCAAAATAAGGTGGTATGTAGTTATTTAAAAATTAGGCAATAGCGACTCTATGTTTTTACAAGCTTTTTACTAACCTATGTTCGGGTCAAATCTTTAAAGAATAATTTGAACCACTTCCCGGGACTCATACATTTGAACCTATTTAACTTCGATGATAATACAATAATATGGCACCATCGAGCTGGTCTGACGATGGAGTCGGAAGGTGGCGACAGGATCTCCGTTATACTTAAAGTAGGTAGACCCACCGTGTTGGGACTCATGCGAGGGGCCTTGATATACAGATAATGACTTTGCAAAAAAACTACAGCCGGCAGCAAAAACTTTTTAGAACCACTGTGTGTTACCAAAGGCCCTAGCGGTACTCATATCTTTTTCTATATAACTATACAAGATAAATAGATAAAATAATGGTGACTCCTACTTTCATACATGATAACTGTTAAACCGCCCAACCGATTTTTATAAAATCTAGCTTAGATATGTACATCTTTCTTAGATTCGATTAAACTAGCTTTCTGTTAAAAAAAATCGCGTCCGAATCTGTCCATCCGTTTGGGAGTTACCATGCGACAGACGGATATACAAGTTACAGTATTTTCAAAGGCCTGCAGCGCATCTCCGATTTCTCTATAGTTTCGTGATGCAGGTGTTTATGGGTCGCGTTGATCACTTACCATCAGTGGCCCGTTTCACAAAGCTACAAGTTACAAATTACAAGCGGAAGTCTCTTTCTAGCAAAAGGAGTTAGAAAGAGACTTCCGCTTGTAATTTGTACCTTGTAGCTTCATGAAACGGGCCGCAAGTGGCTCGCTTGCTCGTCTCCCTCCTTTTTCACAACCTCGTAAGGCCCATCGTACTATAAACAGCCAGTTGTTTGTCAGTGGGACTTTGAATCTACCATCATGGCAATAAAGTTCAATTAAGTTTGTTCAAAAATGCCATTTTCAATGTATGAAGAAAGGAGAATAAACTTTATTCACATTGCAATACAGTTCAAATTAAATTTCCTTGACTGTACATCCTATTGCACACTGGGCCTTATGAGGTAAAAAAAAAAGAAAAAATGGTTTATGGCATTCCTTGGGCTTTATTGCAATTTGGTGAAGTCCATTTTGCTTTGATATCATTATTTTCTTTACGTCATAGAAGCTGGTATTGTCAACTCAAAAAGAGCTCTTTTCCCAACAATAATATGATGATGATATCGAAGCCAGGTGAGCTAATACTATGTGGAATAGAGGACCTGGATCAATGGAGAATCCCTGCGACAGTAGTTTTTTGTTATTTCAAACTCTTACTATACCCACAAGGATGAATCATAATTCATAAACTAATGGTTATAATCTCGCTACTTATTTTATTTTACTGTGTACATATGTATTATAAGTTATAACCCGAAGTTAACCTGTTTTTAATTGCTACATATTGATTTTTTTTCAGGCTGGACTTCCATACGATAGCAGATTGTACACAGTGTATTTATCTAAAGAAGAAAGAGATAAGCATATTATTTATACGAATATGGAAGAAAGAGATATGGTGAGTTACTAATAATTGTGCTGCGTTTTTATGCCTCTTTAGTTCAAAAGGCTAGTTTTGTGTTGTTATTATCGTGATCTTGTCTCTTAACTTGTCATGACTGCGCCGCGGTGATTGCATCGACGGTTGCAACAGTCTTTTAGAGCTCACCCCACCAATATCCGCAATACTGTACCACACCACTGTACCACACCACTGTACCACACCACTATACCACACCACTGTACCACACCACTGTACCACACCACTGTACCACACCACTGTCACGCCACTGTCACGCCACTGTACCACACCACTGTACCACACCTCTGTACCACACCACTGTACCACACCACTGTACCACACCACTGTACCACACCACTGTACCACACCACTGTACCACACCACTGTACACCACTGTACCACACCACTGTACCACACCACTGTACCACCCCACTGTACGTCACCACTGTACGACACCACTGTACACCACTGTACGACACCACTGTACGACACCACTGTACACCACTGTACCACACCACTGTACCACACCACTGTACCACACCACTGTACCACACCACTGTACCACACCACTGTACCACACCACTGTACCACACCACTGTACCACACCACTGTACCCCACCACTGTCCGTGCTCGCAGTACCTGCGGGACATCCTCTCGACGTTGACGCCGGACGACGTGCGCCACCTGATCCAGGCGGAGGACGAGCTGTCGCAGGCGGGCGACATGGAGCGCATCTTCCCCACGCGCGAGACGCACCGGTACCTCGCGTACCTGGCCGGGCCGCGCTACTACAACCGGCTGTTCGACGCCTGGGAGACGCGCTACGCGCAGTTCCGCGAGTCCGGTGAGTGGGCTATTTACTCAATTTACTTTACAACCTAGGTTTCTCTCACTCGCACAGTGTCATACAAACGAAAAGGACAAGATAGAGGAAGGTAGCCAAGTGGGCGGCAATAAACGATAATCGTCTTAGGACTCGTTTATGTTATGTTTGTTTGAATTATGATTCATCCTTGTGAGTATAGTAAGGCCCCCTTTCACATTGTATTTGATAGTACACTGAAAAAACAAATGGATTGATTTAGCACCTACCCTTGAGTTTGGCTTAGGTGTGGGCTTAGGTAATACTTTGCTTTAAACTAACACGATTTTCACACATACTAAAACTATGAAACGGGTTCTCGTGACCACGGCTGTTGTAACACAGTCAAAACGTCGAGGTAAATGTTTAATTTATTACGCGATTAAGTCTCGTTTCATAGTTTTAGTATTTGGTTGAGGAACACCTAACCTTAGTAAAAACAACGCATTGAAAAGGTTGCTTCAACCTTTTTAGTGGTTAACACAACCAAACTCACGAGTAGGTTCTATATTAACCATAAAATTTAGTAAAATCATCCCATTCGCTTTTTCATTGTATTTGAAAGTAAAAGATTATGGAGACATCGGTCCGTTTCATCGTTCATCATAGTTATTAATTATAGTCAATTAAAATTAAAATTCTATCCGCTCTCGCATCACTCTGGCATCGTAAATTTACGTATTGCTTATTATTCATGTATTTATTCCAGGTTTGGAGCTACTTCGGAATCTTTGCGACATCGGATACCACTTGGAAGTGCCTCCCGTGCCCCTAAAGGTAAATATCACCACGAGGGTCACCACCACCCTGCGTCGTCTTAGACGTCAGTTCAGGCGGCTCTTACTCTATCTGTTGTCGCTCTTCCTTTTTCTATGGTGACTGAGCGCTTTGCTATATCACTGAGTTAGTTAAGTATAAATGGATTGTATTTTTAAGGCCGCAGTTGATTTTTTTTTTGAGATCGAATTGATTTATTTAATCGAAAGACAGTTTTTGGCAAGTATAATATAAAAATTGAGGTGTCAGTTGAACACCAAACGCCATCACTGACATTGTTCATGCCCGTAACTATGGTAATACAAATGCAATAATATATGTTATAGAACTATTATTTTATTACCATGGCAACTGTTATTACGCTATTATGCTTTGATTAGGTGATACCGGTACTTTGGATAGGTACCGTTAACGATATCAATATTAGCGGTACGCGAGTAGAAAAATAATAAGGGCAGATAATGTAGACGCAGTAGCCTTGGTGGATGTCCTCTACGAATTAACTACAAGGGTTCATAATAGACTATAAACAAACTTGAACTAATGATGTGCCCAAAGAAACATACCAGTTTACTTACAGTGATGTTGCAAAGTTCTCGGTCGTGATAACTTAAATTTATTCATATTTCGGTGTGGTTTTGGTAATAAAGAATGAAATACAATCTCGAACTGACTACAGTAGCATGCCAATTGGTTCAGTAAGTAAAGGTACTATTTTATTCTCTATTCCGCCCAGTTATGGCGGCAATTTTTCACTCCTAATATCAAACGGAGTCAGGACTTGCAGTCACAATGTATTAATTGCAACCTCTACGATTTTTAGTTTACATATTTATGCTTTTATTTATTTAAAGTCGCACGACTTTTTATCTTAATTATTAATGTAAAGAGTGCAATATATATAATTTTAAATCTTATTTATGTTGGTTTTGGTTACATTACGTGTGTTCATATTATTTGTATTATTTTAAGATAATTTATTTATTTGAGCGTAATTATTTATAAATTTATAATGAGAGTTCTTTTTGAATTTACACTTAGGTATCTTACTTACTACCCATATAACAGTGCTTCAGTAAGTATTTTAGGTACAGATAAGAAGGAATAACTAGAAAAAACTACAATAGGTTTTGACGACTGCCAGTTAATTCAGGTTTTAATGGAAGCTGAGTTGATTCTAATTTTGAATTGTAGTAATGATAACAGGTAGTCTAGATCTAGATATTATAGAACTAAAATGCTGTGCATTACAGGGCAAAGCAGGCGTTAGCGTGGTGAGAAAAGTTTTCACGTTTATCCAGCATGTTTTTACTATATTTCTTATATCGATCATATGCTTTGACATATACAGTCAGATTTGAACACACGACGCGAGCTGGCATTGTTTTTTGTTTATTCATTTGGCGTCAAGAAGCGTGGGTTTAGGTTTTAGATCGTGTGTGTTTTTTATGACCATGTCTATCAAGTACATTCATTTATGGTTTTAGTATATTTATGATTAAATAAAGCGTATCGTATCGTGTCGCAAACTCATCGATGTTTAGCATTTTTATGAGCTTTCATTTAACTTCACATGTTTCTCTTTTATTGAATGTGTTTGGTCTGGACCTTATGTCATCATGTTTATTTCATATTTCGCAAGTTAATTTTGAGCCTGTTACCGTTATTGGAATGGGTTGAAATTTAGAATACCTACATAATGTAAACCCGATGAAGTGGACAGCAAAAGTATGTCTCATATATTAAAATTTTGGCCGAAACTTTTACGTAGTTAAACCCTTTCTTAAATTTCTCTTTTTTATTATTATAATGTTATCTCTTTAGGTTTTCTCGCTCTAACGGTGTTTCTGAGCTCTATCCCTGTGGGGACAGACTTGAATAGGCTACTTGCCTCATATTAAATTTGGCTTAATAAATTAATATTTTCTTTAGTATTAGACTTAAGAAACCAATATTTATCGATTTCAGATATTAAAAGTGTAAGATGGCTACATATTTTTTATTTAAAAATTGTTCATTTTTATTTTTTATTCTGAACTCTGAAAACGCTGTCGGGCATGTTGTGACGTCATAGGACCTTAAGCAAACTTCATGTCGGTTCTTATACGAGTGAAATTCGCAATGGTATATTCTGCAAGTATTCTGTGCTGTGACATGACATTGTCATTTATGACTCATGGACTTTTGAGGTTGTGTTATGATCGTTTATCTATATATCAAATGCTCTCGTCAACTGTCAAACAAATGTTTGTTTTCGGCCCGTATGACGTCACAGCACAGATAATCTATAGACTAATATGGCTGTAAGCGTTTTCGCCCGTTAACGAAAACTAAACTTTTAAAATAAAGTTTTGCGGTTTTGTAGGTCCTAAAAAAATGTGGGATTTTTTTTTTCATCTAATCGGACAATAATTAATAACTTGAGACTTACTTTAAAACAGAGGCAACTAGCCTATTGCGATTCGGCATGGATAAGTGTAATAAAACCCTTATTATCATTTAATACTATTTCAAAAGTTACTCAAGCAATCCTCTAGTAAGACTTGATAGACATCGTTTACTCTGAAAGACGTGTGTGTGTGTCTAAAATGTTCGCGTAGCTGTCACTTCCGACGTTATTTTCTTAACGAATATGACGGTGCCACATTGCAAGATGCCGGGATTATTTGTGACGTCTTTTTCATTCTTTGTACATTCACCGGCGAAAATACTCTCCCGCCCGTTTTTTTTTATACAACTGTTTACAAATGTAACTTCTTGAACCAGAGAGTAGCTTCAATAACCAATTATAATGTAAATTATATTGTTTTGTTGCTAATTTACTAAAGTCTAAATTTTTTTTTTCAATTTCGCTTTTTTTTTCGGTTACCTTTGAGAAGAGCCAAGACAATTAAAAAAAAGTTGTAAATTTTGGACCTAGGTTAAGTAGCAACAAAACACTACACGCTACATCAAAATTAGTTTCGTACTTATTTTTTAGTTACTCTGTGCTTTAAGAAGTAATACTTGTTAACAATTGTATGAACAAAACACTGGTGGGCGGGTATTTTTGCCGGCAAAGCATCGTTCACACCAAACGTATTGTCCGCCGCCGACTGTGAGCGGGCGATACGCAGTTTATCGCTTATATATTTAACTTCTCGTTCACACCGAACCGACAATACGCTAGTACAACAAACAATACAGACAATGAACATGCTCTCAGTCTGCGGCGCACAGAACAGAAAAAACAGTAGAAGTGTCAAGTGGGCGTGTAACGTGTGGCATAGTTATGCGGAGTTCCGCATAACCTACCATACTTTTGCCGCGATCGCTTATTTCGATATTTCGATATTTCTAAAATAGGAAATAAATCCAGAAGCATGTCTTATTGTGCTATTTTGGAGTGTAAAAACAATAGCCGCACCAAAGATATCTTCAATGGTTTCGTGTTGTTTTTATGATAGTTTGAGTATTGGCGACAACAGGTCTGATACTAAGCGAAGCTCATGCCACTTCCACTGTTTTTTCTATTCCGTGCTGCGGCGGACGATACGTTTGGTGTGAACGATGCCTAAGTTTAAGAAAGAGACCCATCACAAATCCACTTTAAAAGCAAGTAGTCAACGAAAATGGCAGCTACTAGAACTCAATAGTCTCGAAGCGACTCAATCGGCAATCGTGTGATTTGTATGTTAAACTTTGATCATCAGGGCCAAGTGACTTGTGCGCTTAGGCGTGCCTACTTGGGTTGTAAGCACATCGCTCACAGTAAGTGCGTAGACGCTGTCGTGTACGCCAGACAAACAAATAGATTTTTTTTAAAGTGTCGGTGGACCAATAGGGAGCTATAGACGATTAGACGTTACAAATATAGTACTGGAAATGTTGGTAAGCTAGAAGGTAAAGGATGCTATGTTTTAGAACTGTATAGATGTAAAAAGTTACCCCTGATTAGGATTTTTTAATGTTTGGGTGGTTTTGACAGAAAATTGAATGCGCTTGTTTTGTTGGGATTGGGAAGTTTTGAGTTATTTCTGCCATAATCAATAATAATATTTAATTGTGTTGGAAAATTTGATAGTTTGTGGGGCAATTTAGTTTACTTTGTAATATCTGTATTTATTACACATAAATTGTGAATCCAATGGTTACTCAGTGGGCCAGGTTATCTCACGATTTTGTACAAAAATAATGGTTTGTCTCCAATTTCGCAAAAGTATTACTAGCACTTGTACAATAGTAACAGTCTTGCGAAGTTTATTTATCTATGTACGACATTTAGATTTAAGATTTAAACTCATTCCGATTCTGCGCAAAAATAACCGAAAATTTCTCCATACTAAGAAAACAAGTAATTGTACATTCTTCTGGCAAAATGTCCTTTTAGACCGTGCGAATAAATAGTTTTGTCTAAATCTTTACCGAGACAAACGAAGGCAGAACTGTCAAGTTAAAATGTATGATCCTAGTGATAGAAATGTGCCAGTGAATTATAAATTGTTTGTAGTTATTCGAGGATATACATAAATTACTAGCCGTTAAATAAACTTAATGCTTTATGATGTACTTAATGATGACGCATGGATCCAATGTATGTTTACATAATTACCAGCATTTAATAAGAAATACTTACAGTGCCTTACTTATTGAAATGTTACCCAAAGTTACAGTATTTAGGTCTAATTGTTACTTAGTATATACGTGTGTAGATATTGTATAACTGTATATTGTTTTTAGTAAGCTATATTGGAGATAGTTTATATAAGAACGCCAACGTATCGATACTACAAGGTAAAACGAATTTATTATGTACTTTAAAGTTATACATAGCGTTTTCTAAATTTTTGGTCTAGTCGCTCGAATATAGGTAATTTAATTAATTAGTAATTAGGAACCGTCATTGTATCAGAATTTTGTACTCTCATTATAATGAATAGAAATATCAAATTGTAATAGATACATTTATATTTGTTAGTTAACATACACTTTTTTTAATAATTTAGTTTGTTATTAAGCTATCTATGTATTTAGCATTTGTTTACAATATTTTCTATGCTTTTGCTACTAATTCATTTTACTTATCATTGTCATTCTTTTATTGTCTCTACCTACTTAGTTTTTGGTGTTTAGTAAATGTTACTTTGAATTAAGGTGTTTTTTCTATGCAACTTCATTTCTCTATCAAAACCATATTGATGTGCACTTAAAAAAAACCTTAAAGCAAATGTAATATAAAACGTGTCAAATATTAGCGTATTGCATGCTATGTTGTGAGGTTGTGACTTGTCAGATCAGATCGTTACCTCAAGCACCATTCGCTCGCAATGTGCTGATCACCCGACGTTTCGTCCGAATGACACGGCAAATCCATGTGACCAGGCTTCCCATTTTACATGTTCTAACCACCCTTAAAATATATTAAGACTGCACCGAACAAACGCCCAGTGGCGCCACTGTACATCCGGCGTACGCTCGGTGCAGTCATAATACGAACTACAAAAAAAAAAGAGTCCATAAGATAACTAAAGTGAAATGAAACAAAAAGTATAATAGTTCTCTACCGTGGTCCGTTAGGATTAAACCATCTATACTTACCTTCAAATTCATAAACGCAAAATATACAGCTAAAGTGTGCTTAAAGTATACTTTATCATTATCTTTCATTGTGACATTTCAATTTGACAGAAAGTGACAAAGAATATTTTAGCTAAAAAATGTCTATTGTGCGTTTATGGACATGAGTGTTAAGCTTTACGATTATAAGGGTCTCCCCAGTCCTATCGACGCGCAATCGGCGTGAGCCGATAAGGAAAAGTTTTATGTCCGTGCAGTAATAGTGAAAATGACGTCGCTCCGTTCGCAACGCCGAATCGAGCTGAGCCGAACCGAACGACGTCTTTTTCACTATTACTGCACGGACATAAAACTTTTTCTTATAGGCTCAAGCCGATTCCGCGTCGATAGGACTGGGGACACCCTTTATGTCCAATCACGGCTTCGTAGCCCCGTAGAAACTATGAAAAATCGTCTGCCGACCACAGCAAAAAGGCAATATTCCCATATGGACTTCATACTTCTTGGGACGTCGAGGCTCCTACAACCGGACAGTGAGAGGGACAGGCCAAGAGAGACGCAGCTATTTGTCAAAATGAGAAAGTTAGATTGTCTCTTACTCTAACTCAGGGGTCGGCAACCTTTTAGCAGCCAAGGGCCACATAGTAGCTAACGAAATTGACGCGGGCCGCACATGTTAATAATTTATGACTTTACAGACAAAAGTTACCACTTTGTCAGTAGTCAATAAGGACGAATTCTAATATACATTTTTGTGCAAAAAGCGCCTTATTAAAAAATACTTACAAATAAATCTCTCGTCCTGCCCGACTACGAATATCTTCGTGGTTGGCGATATCTACAGTCGCAATTACGCATGCTAAGGATTTCAACGTTTGTGAGAAATTATTACAAAAAATCCTGAATAAAAAGACCCTTACAAAAAAAATTGCCAGGAAGACTCGCGGGCCGCAAGTAAAGGGCTTGCGGGCCGCATGCGGCCCGCGGGCCGCCTGTTGCCGACCGCTGCTCTAACTGATAGCTGCGACCCTCGGCGTTTCAGTCCAACTCCTAAGGCTCGTACAGACTACGTTAGTAACTTCGAGTAGCAAGTATTTTAGTTGTAATTTAGTCGTTTGTGTTAATTTTCGTTGTTCAGACACATTTAGTTAATAAAGTACACGCCACTTTACTAAGTAGTCTGTGCTAGTCGTTAGACTGTGGGATCCTTAACGTGTGTTACCCCGTGAGACAAAACCGCACGGACTTTTGCAACTAGATACTTTAATAAATAGATCCATCATCTATCTATTATCTATCTTAATATTGAGTGACTAGTAGTGTTTTGCGCATTCGTTTTTGTGATTTAGCTTAGTACTGTACAAAAATATAGACGTTTTTAAAGCAATAATAATCTTATTACGATCTATGACTAAGTGTCTCGGGAGTCATACTCATAAAAAAAAGATAACCACGGTTTACTCACCATTTGACGTCAGGAAAGGCCCGATATGTTTCGGAGTTAGGAGTCAGTCCTTCAATAAAAAAATGTCGGGTCGATCCTGACTGATTACTGATTTTAAAAATAGGCTTGGGGTTTTGGTAGCATTTTTAGTTGCTGTGAAATATTTTTTCGTTATTGTATCAATGATTTACCTTTTTTTGTATCGTTTTCGGCTAATTCTTTGGAACGTTAATTTTCTGTGAATAATATTTCGTTAGAAAAAACATTGATTCGATATCGAAATAATATTTAACTAACAACTCCAATGTGCCCTTAGCCTTAAAATGCCACCAAAATCGTAGAAGTAGTAAATATTATTTTTTATTAATTTACTATTTTGTGGTAAATACAACTTGTCTATGCAGTGTTAATTACTGACTTTGATAATTGGATTCATACAATATACCTCTTTAAAAGGTTTACTTCGGGAGTTATTAACCCATTCATTGCCCCTTACTTCTTCTCTCTTCTAAATAGGTAGTAATCTACGAACGCCGTTTAGCGTAGTTCCAAGAAAATTTCATAGAATCTCCTTAGAATGAGTAAAGTACGTCGATTTGGAGTTGGCTTGAAGATCCAAAAATCTCCGAATTGACTGACGTAGTAAAATACTTAATCGTTTGCGTAGCAATCATTAGCTAATTTAAATAGTATCTGACGGTTTTTTTTTTGGCTCAGGTTAGGTTAACGCCGCGGCGAGGCGCGCTTCAGATGCTCGGCAATGAATGGGTTAACTTTGAGAAAGAATTGTTGGACACGGATTTGACTGGTCATGAGGTGCCCTACCCATACAGGTCTGACTTATAATTCATTGCAGTAAAATGACAGAGCTAAATGTCATTCTGTGAAATAAATGATATGAATAGTGCTTCATACGTTCACCTAATGAATGATTTGATCAAAGAACGAACTAAATATTTTATGAATATTACGTACAAGACTTACGTACTTTATGAATATTAAGTATATTATTTTATTATATTTAGCTGATCACTTTGCTTGCAACAGAATGCTAAAAATATTAATATGAGACACGAGTAAGTTGTTCATTCATTCAGTAAGGAACATCACTACTATTTTATACACCAAAAACTGACAACACTGAAGCTGTCATCCTACTGCTGTGAATTAAAAGTCGGACCGTAGTATCATTATTTCGTATCACAGTTAGTATCATTTTGTATCAGAACGTGTTAAAGCGTTGTCACATGTAATGTGTATGCATGCGATTTGCGAGCGTGTTTCATGCCAGGCGATTGGTTAACGCGCCCGATGCGTGTGCGTAGCGAGCTCGTTACGTGAGAGCATCGTATTCACCGCGTTCATTCACGTTGGCGTCGTGCATGGTGGTGGTGTAGGGTGGTGTGGTAGCGCAAGCACGTTCACTATTCGCCTCACTCGTAAAACGCTGAAAAAACGCTCATGTGTTGACGCCTTTATGCCGGTTTGCGTCATTTAAAGCTGGTTTAAATTAGAAGTATGTCGGTCAAAGAGAATTCATCACGGACCCACGTTATGAGCCTTAATCTGGTGGTGATATCTAGTTTTAGTGAAATAGATAATATCACGGAACAATTTCACACAAATTGACCTGAGGGCTTATTGTCTAACGCACTCGCAATCACAACCGGCTTCAAAGCGGAGCAATTGTTTTCATTTTGTATGCGGACAAGCCTTCGATTTTCAAAATGAAAACGATCGTGATTGCGAGTGTGTTACGGCCAAACCCTATATTCAATCCGCGGATAGATAAGGCTTACTTCGGGTTAAAATTTGACATTTGCCCATACAAAATGTGTCAAATTTTAATCCGAAGTAAGCCTATCTATCCGCGGTTTGAATATAGAGTTCGGCCATTAGACAATAAGCCCTCTGGACTCAAACTAGTTCTTTCGCATTAGCGTGTAATAATCTCATAGTAAAAGCTAACCAATCCAAGGGTTGGACATCATTAAGGCCAGTGGTCCAGACTACAGTTCTGTACGGCGTTCTCTTTGACCGATATGAATCTAAAAATGGATACATTATATTGCAAGCTTGACAAGCCTGCATGAGCTCATTCATAGTCGTACAAGCATGCTTGAGCGTCTGTATGATTTTGTGCAAGCGTATTATGATACTCAAGCATGCTTGCACAAGAATCATTGTTCACGCAATCTTGTCAAGCTTGCTGTCACATATATAGCCACCTTAATGCGTGTATTGTAAGTAGTGATCTGAATAGGCATAGTTTCTATAGGTTTCTAAAATTGTGATAGTAACTTTATGGAGATATTAATAAAGTGAGATACATTTTTCTTGCTGAATCTTTGACAATCTTGTTTACCCGCTCCAAATAGTTATATTCCCAAATTTAGCTACAGAAACCTTGCCTATTCCGACTGCCAACCACAATTCAAAACCCACCATAATCCCATCTGTGCCGTCATTAACCTCCATAGTCTCAGCTATAGCCACTAATCCGGTATACTTAGAGTATTTCTAGTCACTGTTATCCTTAAATAGAACAAATATACTGTTTTGCTGTCCGATTTTTGTTTTCATAAATATAGGCCTCCATTCGTAATATCATCAGCACATAGATGCGAAGCGTTGTCCAAACTTCAGACTGTTTTATTTATTAGAAAATATTTATTTTAAAACCCGACTATGGTTTTTTGAGCTAGCATAATACTCACGAGTGTATTTTTGTTATACACTTGCTTCTTAGGATGAACAAACGCGAATGAAAAACTTGCGTTGATATATCTTGGATAAACATGAGGTCTGATCCGTTATCGGAATTTTCTGATACTGTAGGAGTTCGTAGATTTTTCATTATATTATAAGTTATAGTCTAAAAATTATAATAATGAGTGGTTGAATTTTGTCTTTCAGAGTTTGCATCTTCATATAGGGTTTTATCGATGAAGAGATTTTGTAATTTGAAACGTAGTGATGCCACATAAATAAAATAATTCTACAATATACTGTTGTATGCCACACTACACCACCGTCGACAACTTCACTTTACAACTGCGATAATTCCCTGATATGATGTTGCGATATTTTCTTATTGTAGCCCTTACGGCCCCGCTCCCAAAGATACCGCGAAAGTAGAGTCAATTGAAATAAAGGAGCTTTGTAAAGAATCCGAACAGAATTAATACAGAGTGTACGTTGAACGACGAATCAGGAAGCGTCTCGAGCGGCATACAATGTATTGTAGAGTCCAAATAATCACTAAATTAGATTTCAAGTCAAGACCATGACAACACTATCAGGATGGAGTCAGAAACTTCTTCTATCGACTCTACAGTAGTCTTTGGTCGTACTTACAGCTAGGGAATTTTTATGTTGGTTCAAATTTGACCATAGTCTGGAATCAAAAGTACAAGTAAAGTCGAACGGTCACCGAGTTTGGCTGCGCCGTGTCGCGAGCTCGTGAGTAACGGTGCGTATCCCCCTCCCGCCCCCGTCCCTTCCGCGCCCTGTGTTGTAGCGCGCGGCGGCTGAGCTCAGCGCGTTGGCTCGTTGCAGAATGATGTCGACGCTCCTTCGCCGGAAGCCTCCGAGAGGCCTTCGGTGCCGTCGCTCGGGTCCGTCGAGTCCGGCGCGGCGGGCCCGCGGCTGGTCGGGCGCGCGCGCGTGTAGCCCGGGCTGTTCTCGGCGTGCGCGCACGGCGCGCGGCGGCTCGCCTGCCACCCGGCCCGCTGCCGCGCGCGCTGCGCCGCCGCCGCCGAGTGCGAGCGCCAGCGCGCCGCGCTCGCCCGTCCGCACCGCCAGCGCGCCGCCCACGTCGATACCGTACTGATACTCTCCAACGCCTGCGCCGAACTATCATAGACGACTATATCGCGACCCGTTTTTAAATCTGAGTGTGGTTCTGTCGATTTCGGTTCACGGTTTACATTCCCGTTTCGATGATGAAATTGTACCTAGTTATAAAAAATGAAAACGTACCCCTGACGCCTATAAATAAGGTCCGGAGCGATTGATGTGTCCGCTCTGAATGATTGTTGAATCTATGTGCGAGGTTAGGTATCGGTAAATTTCTATGAAATGATCTATGCCTTACATTGAAATCATTTTGTTTAGAATTAGCGGTCCCGAGCGTAATGAAACTTCTAGATTGTTATGAAGTATAAGTTATATTGTAAGTATTTTCTAAATTAAAATGTGTTCACTGTGTACCTAGTGTTGCTAGAGTAGTGACCCGGGCGGACCGGCCCGACGTGTAATGGAATCGTGTTCAAAATATTTGGTAAAATCGATTGGAAGCATAGATACAAAAAAAGAGAAAATTTGGATGTTTACAACATAAATATCGGTGATCTTCATTCCTTATATTAGGAGTTGATAAATTATAAAAATTGTAAATGAATTGTCAAGCTTAAATAATAATTGTACGGTGTGTTGTCGGTAATATAATATTATAGTATTTATGATTAGCAGACACCTTTGCAGAAATGGTTCAACGAATTTTTATCCAACTATGACATTTTTGATGTGTTTAAATTTTGACCTATGCCTTTGATTTCGAATGTAATTACAAGTGATTGTACCTAACTTATTTTTTGTAATAAATTTCATTTCCGGTTTTGTAATTTGAAAATGTGTAATTTGGAAAGGACGGTGTCGTTCAACAAATTATCTCACTCATTTATCGCAATTATAATGCAATACAGATCATACTAGTTATTTCATTTTAGCATACGTAGTTTCAGCGAGACCTGCCCCAATTGCGTGTCCTAGTAAATTATTTGTAGTACTTAATATTTTAAAAAAGATTTATTTTTTGAAATACGGATATCTTGAGGTTTGTAGTTGTGTTAAATGCTTTCTTGGTCTTGGTTAAAATGGTATATTCATTAAATTGTAATTGAAATTACAATAATATCAGAAATTTAATGTATCTTATTTATTGCCCCAATAATCTACGTTACTACGTAGCAATTAAAATTTGTAGAGTGACCTTACAACCGAGACTAAAGACCTTTAAAAAGCAAATTAACAATGCTGTTTATTTGAACAAAATATTGATGTTGCGTTTTGACTAAAATTCTTCAGTACTTAGTTGTAGCAGATGGTACGCACTGCGCATGGTCTTGCTGATACGTATTGACACCATGGTCTCTTTCTTTACAAATGTGAGAACCTAGTTCTAATCCTCAAGTACGTATTAAAAGAATGAAGACTTGTCTATGACTTTTATTTTAAATCATATTTATAATGTTTTTAGCTTTTTGTGTATCGAGTCGCGTCTTCCAGAAATATTCTTGTATTTATCCCTTCAAGCGGCAAGTAAATTATAGTTAGTTTAAATTTGAATTTTGTGTTAATGTCATAAACTATTAATTGTTTTTTGACAGCAGCCGTTATACGGCTGCTTGCCACTCGAAGGGTTTAGTAAACTCTGTATTGCACATAAACAATTACAAGATATGTTTGCATCAATATAGATAATGTACATAGGCGAACTTATCCCATATGATATGGGATCTCTTCCAGTTAACCATGGAGTGGAATGAGCAAGGACAATGCAAGAGAGAATAGTAGGTAAACAGATAAAAAACAAAGAAGCAGCTGTGATTCAATAGGGCTGTTTATTACTTCAGTTATTTTTAAGTCATCAGCAAAAAATGTAATGTTTGAATAATGAATTTCCCTAGCAATGTCATTTATACTTACTAAAACAAAATATGGTTCTAACAATTGGTTCCATGCCTCGCGCCAGGGCTCCTATATTTTGGTGGTTTGCCCTTCGGGCATCTAAAAATACCTAACAAATCTATACAACCTACTTTTGACAAAAGCGAATAGCAGTGGCACAAAAAGTAACGAAGCTTATATTAAAAAACTGGCCTCTACGATTTTTTCCCAATAAAAAATAAGCTTTATATCGTATTTGGTAAAAAGGCCGAATCTGTCGGTTATATTTTTAAAGCGTAAACTAGGTACTTTTCGAGTATTCACATGTGAATTATTTTTGTATAAAAAATTGGAGATGCCGGGGATCGAACCCGGGGCCTTTCACATGCAAAGCGAACGCTCTACCACTGAGCTACATCCCCAGTTGTAGTGATGTTTGAAATACCTTATTAGGTGTTACAGCCGTCAATCAAACAATACGTCATTGTCATAAAACAAACAGAAATTTGTGGCATAACGCAAGTGTGACTGATTTAGTACCTATAGCTTGATAAGAAAGTATAAACTGGTGTAACATCAGTATTTTCAAATGACCACTATATTTATTACTTTTTGAAAAAAAAATAGATCATGATACCCTTTACGCGAATCAACTTCACCCACACGACTTTGTCTCCTGCGTAACGGTACGATTAACTTCCGCATTAATTTCTATTTAAACGTGGATTTCGAATTTTTCAAACGCTATTACGATTTGAAACACTATAAAAGGAATCAAACGATATAGGTAATAAAATAATAACAATAAATACCGTTTTCTATCAAAACATGATCGTTTGTACCCTGCGCTACCGGACAAAATCGTGTGGATCGAAAAGTTGATTTACCCAAAAACTAAATGGCGTAAATGACGTAAATCAACGACATAACCATGCCTATTTTCACATTGATAAAGATACAAGTGAACGTCTGGGCGTCAATTCTTGGATCGCAATCAGCTGATTGTCCCGCTTCCCTGAATAAAATATAGTGGTCTTGGCCTCGTATAGTCAGCCATAATACTGGTTACGTATTTGTTACATATTGCATGACCGGGGCAAAAACAGATTGTGATTATCTGGAGAGATATTGACCATTTACGTGTATGTAGGTAACATCATTGGGAGGTAGCAAAAAACTGATGGGTTCTATGTCCAAAAAGGGAGTTGGAAGTAGTGACGTAGCTAGATGACCAAGGGCCCTAGGTACGGTGGGTCTGGAAGGGGCTTGTAGGTACTATAACTTATTCCGTGCCCTAGGGCAAAAAAAAATCTGGGCCCCCTAATCTGTTTAAGTTTTATCAATATTTAAAAAATGCAAAGCTACTTTATCATAAATCATAAGTGATGATGATGATGATGATCTTTCCGACCGTTTTCCGATATGATAAGGTCAACTCATGAAAAAGAAAGAAAAATAAATATTGGCGTTTTGCAACAGGGTTGTTGGCTTAAGACTACGCCGAGCGTACGCCGGATGTACAGTGGCGCCCTCATCACTATTATTGTGTTTTCTAATAAAAAAAAGTATTTTCTTGAAATCCGACGGTGCATTTTTGTACTACAAATGAAAACACAACTTATAGGACATATCACATAGTTTAATAACAATCGACCTTTGAGTTATCAACTTAACGGAAAAAAGTGGCCACCTTTTCCCGTTAAGCTGACTACTCATAGGGTAATTGTTATCAAAGTTTGTTACGTATCCCATAAATTGTGTTTTTACTTGCGCTACAAAAAAGCATCGTCCGATTGCAAGGAAATTCTTTAGTTAATTAGAAAACACAAAAATAGTGATGAGGGCGCCACTGGACGGTCGACGTTTGCTCGGCGCAGTCTTAAAAGTTCGGTCGCTGAGTCTACAGAGGGGCTAGACAAGATGCACTACGCTAACTATCGTTTCTAATCGCTTCGTTTTTAAACCAATCACGTCACTGGTAGATCACGTGACTTCGTATCACGTCATCTACAAGTGATGCGATTGGTTTAAAAACGTAACGAATAGAAACGCTGGTTAGCGTAATGCATCTTGTCTAGCCCCTCAGGACTGAATAGACCTTTTCAAGTTCGTTCAGTGCTAGTGTAACCACTGTTCCTAAAGCACAGTATAAACAGTAGTTCGTCTTTAAACAAAGTGCCTCGACCGTACGCGCCGCCACAAACAAACTCAACAAGGCGCCGTCGCCGCATTTGGTTGCATGCGTAATAAGTATCGAGCGACGCGCATCGGCGCAAGGGCGCAACCCTAGCGCCCGAGCGGCTATAGGTAACAGAAACTGCTAAAGTGCCGGAGACGAACTAGTTTTCTATATTATGGTTTGTCCTATATAAGCATTAATCTACATTTAGATGGTCTGCCCAAGCGACTGCCAAAGAAGAAGGGTAATATTTTATATTTATTATATTACTGGCAACACTAGGTATTTAAAATAGGCAACGGATTTTTGGATTAGCACAATCTTTATTTTTATAAATATTACTTCAATTTCGTATATATGACACAAATAAGTAGACCTATGCTATTTAATAGAGATGCAACGGAAAGTCGTTTGGTTGGAAACCGAATATCCGGTGGCTGACCGGGCAGCCACTATCCGGCCGGGAGCCTGGAAGCGAATTATTTCATCCGCTTTAAGAAAACGTGGCATTTTACCACCGCCCGACACAACTGGAACTACTTCGTAAAAATATTGTCTGGTTTTAAGCTGCCATTTGACGTGTGGTGTGTTGAAAAGGGGACTAAGTATCACCTTAACCAGTAGATTACAAATTCCATATAAAAAATGAACGGTTCGATACTGAATGCGTCTTTCCGTATACCTAATACCTACCTAATAAAGTTCAACATGAGTCATTATAAATTATCCTTATTACTGCTTGTAAATCCTTATTACTTTGTTGTTGTGGTTAACTAAAACAACGGATTTGTTGAAATACTTACAATATATTGTTTTCCTTAAGTGAAACTAAAAACGAAAAACTAGCTAGGTACCTTAAGTTAACTTTGCATGCACGAACGAAACACGGTTCGGTTCGGTATTCTCAACGAAACAAAACGCGTTTTAAAAAACAAATTTACTTTTCTGTTATCCAGCCGGATTATCCCTTGCATCTCCATTATTTAATAAATTACAATAAAAGTATTAAGTAATTCAATAAGGTTTAGTATAATAGGTAAGTACCTAGGTATATAAGATCTTTTTGATTTTAACGTTGTTAAATTAGCAGAGGTAGCTCATCGAGTAATCGGAATGAAGTGTCCGATAAATCTATCTATCTATCTATATATATAAAAGGCAAAACTGACTGACTGACATATCAACGCACAGCCGAAACTACTGTACCTAGAAACTTGAAATTTGGTATAGGGGTTCCTTTTATGATGTAAGTGAGCACTAAGAAAGGATTTTCCGAAAATCGACCCCCAACGGGAAGAAATGGGAGGGAGTAGCGGGAAACTAATTCTACGCGTACGAAGTCGTGGGCGTCCTCTAGTCATTCATATACCTGCGTTACTTGTGTTAGAGCAGATGGCCCTAGACGTTACCGAAAATATATAGGAATGACGTAAGCTGCCAGATGTTCTTGTCGAGCGTCAATTCCATACATTTTGGCAGTTTTCGATAATCGTTTACATCAGTGCGGCTAGCACAAGTTGCCCGCGACTTATTTATCGCTCGGATCTCCCTTTCTATTTAGTCAGTAACGATAAAGACGCACTGAGCGACAAGCGAGAAAATACAACTTGTGCTACCCGTGCTGCGTTATGCAGCTTGTTTAGAGCCACACTGGTAGATCACGTGACTTTTCGTATCACGTCATCTACCAGTGACGCGATTGGTTTAAAAACGAAACGAATAGGTAGAAACGCTAGTTAGCGTAGTGCATCTTGGCAACGGCCTCAGGTTACAAACAAAGTATACCATACTCAAATGCATCGTAAAACCAAGTGCCACCATTGCCGATTAGGTATGTGGGAACCCGTTATAATTATACATAAACGAGTAAACCCTTCCTTTACAATATAAGAAATAAAGTCAGGTCTTGACGCGAAAAAAACTAACGACCTGGATTTTATTTCTAATGTGGTAAACGCGAAAGCTTAAAAATATATTTCCTTCACAGGCACCCGAATTCACGATCACGCACATTATCTCGATAACATCTAATCAATCTTGATAATTCTATTTTAAGGAAGTGCCGCCGTCCACGACGTAACAGCACCCAGTAATGCTTTTGGCTTTATCGCTCGCGAGGAAGCTTATCAGGGCCGCGACCTCGTCTGGCTGCACCTGCTTCTTCAAGGCCGTTTGCCCAATCGAGTTCTGGGACACCAAGTCCATCTGCTCATCCGTCAAACCCATATCCTTCAACAAATTCGTCTTCACAAACCCAGGATTCACAGAGTTCACCCGAACGCCATCTGCCGCCAACTCCAGCGCAACACACTTAGTAAACTGGTCTAAAGCGGCTTTCGAAATGTTATACGATATAGCCATAGCATTCGGCTTTGAACTACTTATACTGGACACATTGATTATACAACCTTTGCTTTCAATAAGATATGGTGTAGCGAGCATTGTTAAGTGGTAGACGGCGCGTAAGTTCGTCGACATTACTCTGTCGAAGGATTCCATGTTGGAGTTTTTCATGCCGCCTTTTTCGAGAATGCCAGCGTTGTTCACTAAAACATCCAGTTTTCCGAAATTATCCGAGGTTTCTTTCAGAATCCTCTCTACGTCTGCATCTTCTGTGACATCAGCGGTGATCGCTAGAGGCTTTATTCCCTTTGCTTTCTCACAATATTGTGCGATTCTTCGCAAATTGTTTTCCTTCCGACCCACCAACACTAGTTTTGCCGATTGATTTGCCAAGTAAATAGCCGTGGCTGCGCCCAAACCAGAACTCCCTCCGGTTATCAACACGACTTTGTCGACGAAATCCATTTTATGTTTTTTGTTGTTTTATTTTATCACAAGACCGAACAGCTGACTGCCACCAAATCACGAAACTTTCAGTGTCAACACTGACAACTGGCGGCGTGCCGCGCCGGCGCGCTAACTTCAGACTGGTTATTTAATGTTGCCAACGTAATAAAGATCGTTCCGGTAAGGTAAAAATAACAAAAGCGCCAGTAACTATGTATTATTGTATTAAAGATTAGATAATGTCCTAATCTCGTCGTCATCATCATTATATCAGCCGAAGATCGACCTCTGCTGGACGAAGGCATTATCCGAAGATTTCTCAGGCTGTCAACGCGCAAAAAAGGACGGAAAACAAAGATCTATTCGTAAGTTTCTTCAGTATCTGTAATCACGAAACTGAGAGAACTCGTTACTAGAAGAAAAGGTATTCTCGAACATAATTAAAAAAAAAAAATCTTTGGTATTTTATTTCTAGAACTGGCAACACTAAAATTCGCACGTGACGTTATGCCTACATATCGAATTCACTTATAGCTTTACCAACTGAACTGATTTGGTGGCAAATACTGGAACTAACAAAATTCCATACAAAATCGTAACAAGCGCGCGGCAGTGGCGCTCCTGTTCACCGCACCTACAAATTTGGTCTACTAAAAAGGCGGGCGTTTCGAGGTCAGGCGGTCAGACTATCTAAATAAATGTACTTTCGTCCAAATAAAAATACTTACCTACTACTGAGTACTGAATCATCGCAAAGTAAGTTAATTATGTTTATTATTGACACGTCAACATTGTTATTAATAGGTATAGGTTGCCTACGACTTTGTATACATAGAATTAGTTACCATCCACTCCCTATTTCTTCACGGAAGGGGACGATTTTTGAAAAATCATTTCTTATGGCCCTGGGATACGTTTTGAATATTCCCTCCAAATTTAAAGTCCCTAAGTTTAGCTTAGCGGGAAAGATTACGCTTTGTCAGTCAGTTGGTCAGGGAAGACTTTTACTTATAAATACGTAAGTATAATGTTGGCAGTGTTAATATCCCACTTCACTCACTGCTACTCGAATGTATAGGTTTCCTCACTATGGTTTTTTTTACCGTAAGAGCATTTGACTAACTGACTGAAAGAAAAGACTCATTGATATGGTTGGTTTTACTTGGCAACCGTTGGGGTTTGAACTGGGACTTTAAGGGTGACAAGTCGACAGCCTACACCACTATTTAGGCTCCATGGTTGCAGTGTACTATATTAATAGTACATTAGCCGAATTGAGGTTTTATTAGTATACGGCAGACGAGGGTTCGATTCTAAACTGGATCATTTGCTAAGCTGGTAAATTATCGAAAATTTCAAAGTTTTGTTAGTGAAAAAAACTTGGGATTGTCTTCGTATATCTACAACGTGAAAAAACAAGAACAACCTCATTTAGTGCGAGGCAACAACAACCTTTTATTGTACGATTTCCAATAGGCTATTCAAATAACCCGACTAGCGCCTTTCATGCTAAGCTATATATTTATATAATTATGCAGGTATATAAGAAAGTAAGCTTAAACTCATGATTAAGCAACAATGCTTCACCGTGAAGTTATTTATCGTGAGGGTAAGTCGTGTCCGCGCGCGCATGATTTACCGGAACTAGCCGATCGCGGCCGAGCGTGACCGACCCGTCGCAAGAGATATATTAATGTATCAATTCGTATTTAGACTTTATTGATTTTAGTTTCGTTAGTCACGAGATTTACTAGTGGTTTGTATTAAGGCCATGGCCCGTATTATGGTTGCCTTTATCGCGACGGATAAAGCTTTCGTCACTCTCGCACTTACGTACTGTTCAGCGGGCCTAATATGGCTGCACTGGGTCTATATCGCGTGTCAAATTTGGATAAAGCATCCGTCATTGTCGTACTTATTTACGCGTCAGAAGGTGACGGATGCCTTATCCACCCTTTGTCACGCGATAAACGCAGCCATATTAGACCCCTGAAAGTGATAGATTTTAATCCACATTGATAAACACGATCATGATAGGCCCACAGCGGAAAAAGCAAGTGGATCGCGACATGCTATGTAATAGCGAACCGCAACCGAAGACCTGAAGTGGTGGAGAACCTTGTGCATTGTCTGTCCGTTTCGCTACCACCCTCTTACCCTTTAATTAACCTGTCGCCAAATAGCATTGTTCGGATTGTTGCGATCCGATGCGGGCGTGAGACAACCGGTGAAATTAATAGCATAGGTAGAGGCATTCCATCTAAGTCCTTAGTATTGGCAACGCGATTGCAGTCTTGAGATTGCCATCTACCTAATCATCTTATTAATCAATTTGAAATGAATTTACATTATGATAATCGAACACTTGTGAATGGACTGCTACTGAACATGTGTTTTATTTGTTATTTTTTTATAATAATCTGTGTTGATGAACACAGTTGACAATCTTTTTTGACATTGCTTACGTGATTGTACAGCGTCAAGGACCAAGGTTCAAAAGTTTTCATCTACTTTAGACGGTGACTGTACCTAGTCACAGTCGGCCAATTTGAGTCTAGGGCTACTATGAACCTAATCTCAAATTGACTCAGTAACTCGGAGACCTTTTAGAGATAATCCATTCGTTCCTTTTTCAAACTTGTGTATGAAAAATCGTCAATAACCTTTCAATAACGAATGACTTCTAGATTAGTTCTCTGAGTACGGTCTGAGTTCCTTACAATTTGCGGTATTACTTTTGATACAGTTCAATAATGGCCAAGGAATCAAATTTGTTGACCTGTCTTAAGAAATCGCCATTACTTGTAAGCATTACAAAAGAAAACAATAAATAGCGGATACTTCATCTAAATCATTCGTTATCCATTTCTGGGGCAAGCCATGCGTCTTCGGACCACATTTACATATAAAACATACCAATATATCAATTCGGCCACGAATGCAATTTGTGAGTGTAACCCATAAATAACTATTTCCTGTTTGACACATGGCGACCCCTTGCTAAGGCGGGCAACACCGCGGTCCACGCTTTCCCGCCATTATTTGACAGATGCGTTCCGAATTTGAAAACCGGAAGAGTTTTTCAAGCGGTACGGCCGCTCAAATCAAGTGTGAAATTCAATTGGGCGCCCATAAATTCGGTCGGTTTGAAAAATGTTACAGTTTTATTTTTCTGTTACACGCGTGGCTTTTCTCTTTCGATTTATCGGGTACCGTGATAGTGAAACGTTGATATGGAAATACAACTGATAAAAATTCAACGGTTATAATTATTTAAACAATATCTTGTTACATGCAGGTAAAGTACAGCTAGTTTTTTTTTATGGTACTGTGGTCCTTTTAAGTAGATTAGTGCAGCATTTCAAACATGACATTAAAGAGACAAAACACTACTCTCTGTTTCATCTAGGATCATTGAAGATGAGCCTTGTTTCGTAATTTCAATCACTTACTTCCTCACTGGCGAGGTATTTTAAAAAAGGGGATTATTTATTTCAATTCCTGAACGGCATCGCTAGGTTTGTACGGTCGGCCTTATAAGAAGCTGCACACTTTAGTGTTTTGTCACTTTAACGTCATGTTTGAACTGCTGCACTAATCTGTCAAAGGCGTTAAAGCGACAAGGTACAAAAGTGTGCAGCTTCTTATAAGGCTGACTGTACTATAGTATTATAATGTAGTATTTATGTAAAGTTTTAGAAATAAGTGTAATATGTTTTTATATAATCTGTCACAGGCATCATCTTAGATGCAACGGACTGTAAAGTGTGCAGCTACACATAAGGCCGACCGAACGTACTTGCATTACAATATGCGGAAATCCAAATTCATACTACTTATATGTATGAGTATTTTTTTGCAAAAACTACATATTTTGATATACTTATTCAAGCTAGAGAGGTGTCCATAAAATAAAAAGTATTTGATTTGATTTGATTTGCAGTCATTGTTTTGTTTGTTCACACTTCACCCGAAGATCTGGTGCTTAAGTAAAAACCACAAATTTTCAGATTCCTTATTTAAATTCGAAAATCTCCCGCCATTTATCACGCCTTCGACAGTTGCTATTGGCCACAGCGCCATTTTTCTGCGCGATGTTGGCATTAAAGATTCAGCTTAATGTTGCCAGTCGCGAGGCATGGCGCTATTACGCGGATGTATGGCAACCCGGCGCTGATCTATCGGGCCATATTGTGATTGGTAAGTAAATGCATGGTTAATGTCTATGGCTTGGATTGAGTTTAGTTTTCATAATTAATGATGTTTACTTTTAAAAATAGCTTCTAAATATTTTTTGAGCAGTAACAGTAGTAATTGGAAACGGTCGCTCAGTTTTGAAAATAAAAATGACTATTCTAAAATAGGTGGGGAGGGGGGGGGGCAGGGACAACAGAGGTACCCTGCCCCGGGGCGGCAATTTGATTTCTGCAGGATAAAAGTACACTTAATGTTCTTTAAAGCTGTACCTCCATACCAAATTTTATTAAAATGGGTTCAGCGGTTCTTACCTTCTATTGATCCAAATTGGCAGTCTCGCTTTCTGTGAAATTATAATTATTTAGGAGTTCGGGTAACCTTTGTTTGGGCGAAATATGTTTGCCAAATGTATCGTTTCCCAACCGTTTCATTTGCCAACCCGCTTTGTTTTCTGTAACCGTAAATATTTCATGATTTTTAAACCTAACCTAACCTTCACGATAGTACTGAAATAAATCCTGTAAATTTATATAACATTGGGTTGGTAAATGAAAAAGTTGGGAAATGATATGATTTAGCAAACATATTTTTGCCAAACGGCGGTCTCCCCAGGAGTTAATTAACATTATGTATCGCTTTGTGTAAAAATACTGTAAATATTGTAACATAAATTGAATTTAACTCTAAGGACAGGATAAATAAAGCTTTTTTGTACCAACAGCCCTTACAAATTACAGTCACTCAGAAAGTTTTAACTTGTTTTGGTCAAACTGATCGTTAAAAAAACAAGCAAAACATGTCTAAAACTAATCGAATATAAAACTACGTGATTCCATAAAAACAACCTATAACAATGTTTCCCCCCATTTGTAATCAAAAAGTAACCACAGACAACATAAACCGGGCACAGATAGTAAAACAAACGTGCAGGTTCATTTACACGCAGATTGACAACGGCAGTAAAGGCAAGAATAAGCGAAACGGTCGGCCGGGAATTAGCAATAAAAACTTTTTTACACTCGACTAAGGATGGGCAAATAATCGATGGAGAGCGTTTTTTTTAGGAAGCTTTAATTTAGGCTACCAGTTAGTAGCGTACAGTTGTACCAAGTAAGTGTTATGTGTGGAAATTGAAATTCCTGTATATGACGTATATTTTTAGTTGTGTGTCTCTCGAAGATGATGGCAAGATGTAGTATTACAGTGTAGTTTTTTTTGCTTAAAAATGCAATTTTCTTTATAGGTATGCAGGGAGATTGGACTGGATAGTACATTTTATTCAGCTTCCCATTTTCTTGCATGTAACTTTATAACTTTATTACTTACATTATTTTCCAACTCATTGTGCTTGAGTTCATCAGAACGTATCGACATGAGACTATCGTCTACCTCCCTCCCCAGCGGAGAGCAATAACTCTCGGCGGCTCATTTGCATTTCTTTATTGGATCCGAGGAATTGAGAAAAATTCGCGCCCTTTTAATTACCAACGAACATTTACATCAATTCAGAACGAATTCGTTTAAGTTACGCTAAATTCCAGTTATATTGTATGGTATTGTATTGGTATTAAACTTGAGAAAATTAGTCTTAGGAATTACGTTTTTTATTTGCGGGTTTAAAAATATGAAATAGATTAGATAAATATGCTAGTGTATCGTGATTCTGATTAAAAACGTATTAAAAAATCATGCGCTTATATCCTGGTCACGGCACCAGTCAATTCATGTCAATACAGCTCCCAGCTTTTTAATAGCTTTCAACGGGCTATCGCTTTCACACTTGCACTCGCAACTTAAACTATATAAACTGGTACTACTGCACATATTCGTAAATTTCATAGAATCGAAAAATTAGACGAGTCCAAAGTAAAATCCAAAACCTACTTTTTTAACCAAAAAGATCTACGATTTCAAACGAATAGCTCAGCATAGCTTGAAAGTTTTTTCTAGATAATCACGTCTGCGTAATTTCACCAATCGTGTGATGTGTTTTTTTTAAACCTCTTAGGAAGAGAACCATTAAAACAATTTTTTTTTGTTGTATTTATCATCAATTGCTTTCATTGGTCCATGGCGGAACGCGAATAGCAAGCAATGTATTAATAAGATCTAAATTATTTATTCAAAAAATAAGTAGAAGTACTGTATTTACAACAGCAGTGGGAACCTCTTTTATTTAGGTAGGTATCTAAGTTGGCAACATGTTTAAGCCTAAGTAGCCTTTAATCTTAATGAAGCCAAGAACTAACTATTTATGCTGGGGAAATTTCTATTTAAAAAAAAGTCCGAGACCCTGAATCTATTATTGTGCATATTTTGACGTTTCTACGTATAGATGTATAATAGAGGAGTAATTCATAATGAAATGAAACCTTAAATCATGATATTGTCAGGGGCGGCATCCGGCGCGGGCTATAAAAATACTTGCACGCCTCAAACGGGGGCACAACCCTATAAAGCGTATTATTAAGAAATTTTTCGACTTTATTTTAAAACGCCTTCCAAATTAAACGTCCTGTACATATAGATAAGTTCTGACTCTGTGTTCTAAGGTAAAACAATCTTGCTTAACGTGTAATAGCGCCCTTTACACGTAAAGTTCGGACCGCGGGAAACGCCACGCGTCGTTCCAATCTTCGTTCCGAGCCGTACATTTTTTACTATTTTACTATTACAGTTGCATTTACACGTATGGTTCGGAACGAAGATTGGAACGGCTATTGTTTTTAACTGGGCTGCATTACTGTCAAGTAAATAAGAGCTTCGTAACGTTCACAATACAATATGGGTTTACCGTGTAGGGTAAAGGCCGTCGTAATTTAATATTATTGTCTAGTCTAATAACCACAGCACAGGGTGTCCTTATTTGTACTCGTAAGTAAGGGCTGCCACTGACAGGCAGTCGGACTGACAGGCCGAAAGGGACGCAGCTATTTATTAGAATGAGAGACGTATTTAACTTTCTCATTCTATCAAATAGCCACGTCCCTCTCGGACTGTCAGTTCGACTGCGTCTGTGGCGCGGCCCTAACTGACTATGAATAACTTGCCTATAAATTAATCTGCGAAGTCAGTTGTACCCTATTCTAATCGTCGGATAAACTTGATTTTTTGCATACGTATACAATTTTGATGCCATTATAATAATATGGTACCATCGAGCTGGTATGATTATGGAGACGGATGGTGGCCTTAGGAACTCTTCAACAGCTATAGTAGGTCTATTAACTTTGGATTCGTTTGGCTTATGTCTGAAATTTTTGAACCCCTACATAAACAGAGGGTGTTATAAATTTGAGGCCAATGTACCTATGTGTGTTTGTTTGCCTATGGTGTCGTAGTTCCTAAATGGATTAAACGATAAGGACCCGTTTTTTTTTAAATCGAAATCTATAACTGGGGTGGTTTTTAGCTAGATTTGATAGAAATTGGCTGGGCCGTTTAAGAGGACCTAAGGTTAGTCTGAAGGTAGGGATAGTATTTATATCCGGCGTTTTTATCTGAATAATAGTTATTAATAAAAGGATCTAATTTGAAACGGCCCGAGTCCAAACGATTTTCAACAAACTTATCTATACTAATATTATAAAGAGGAAAGATTTGATTGTTTGTTTGTTTGTTTGAATTGAATAGGCTCTGAAACTACTGGACCGATTTGAAAAATTCTTTCACCATTAGAATTCTACATTATCCTTGATGAACATAGGCTATGTTTTATTTTTCTGCGCGTACGGAGTCGCGGGCAACAGCTAGTCTAAAATACACGGGGGATGCTCCGTTTGAAGCAGCTTTCTATTTTTTTTTACCGCGTCCGTAACAGTCCACTCGTTTGGTAGCTACGATGTAGGTAATACAACAGATAAACTTATAATATCCCTTTGTTGACTTTAATTGATGAACCATCATAGAACCTTGTCGCATAAAACCAACGATTCATTCTTATGTAATTTATATCACGTCACTTGACGGTGTCATTATGACAAGGTTCAACAGTTAAAGTCCTCGATGGTACCACCCTTTCATAATTGGTATATATCCCCGTATTATTGTCGTCGTGATCGCGGTCGATAGATGTGGATAAAGCTCCGTCGCTCTCGCACTCGCATACTGGTCAGAAAGTGACAGATGTTTTATCCACGTTTAAACACATCGATAAACACGACTAAGTAAGTATAAGAACAAAGCTCAAATTATATTATCGAGTAAAACAAACATATAAATGTATATGATCTCGGCACGTGGCTTGTACGTGCGACGCATCTTCTACACGTGTCAACAACATATACATATTTATATGTTAGCGTATTAAATGGTTAAGAACGGTTTTCTGTAGACCTAGTCAAGGTGTAAACGCTGCTAACGTATGTTTTCTATCGACAAAAAATGTAGGTATGGAGCTGACATTGAGTTGACATGACGCGATCTATTCAAGTTACCGCTGTCAATTTTCTGTAGATTATTTAGAAGTTGTAATTTATTGGTTTTTGCTTTCAAAGCAAAACCAGTACACGGGGTTTGGTATTAGTTAATCGCATCTTCTACGCGTGTAAACAACGTATACACATTTATATGCTAGCGTATTAAATGGTTAAGAGCGGGCTCCTGTAGTGTAAGTTTAGTCAAGATTTAAACACTGCTAACGTATGTTTTCTATGGACTAGGAATGTATGGAGTTGACATGATATTAGAATAGAATAGAATATAATAACTTTATTTCAGGCTACAAGGCTCATATTTACAAATACCTTACAGACTAACATACATAACAATATATAACATAAAATTATCACCACTACTAATACACTTTCGCGGTGTCCGCTAGCCGGCGGCCACGAAAACGCCGAAAGATGACACCCCTCGGCCAGAATTCCTCCTTTAAAAAGGTCGACAGATCTTTGGTCGGTACTCTCACCACAAATGACTTAAAATTAACCTATATTGAGTTGACATGACGCGATCTGTCAACAGCTTTAGATTATATTGAGAAGTTGTAAGTTCCCCAACTGATGAACGAGTATCTGTTTCTGGAAAAGCATTTTCACCGATCACGTAACTTCCAACCTTGACACTTGCAGAATTGTCCCACTGGACAGTAGCCATTTATCAAAGAACTGAGCTTGAATTCGAAGTTGTAATTTAGTGGTCTCTGCTTTTGACGGATCCAAAACAAAAACAGTACCTACACGGTGTTTGTTATTAATTTATTTCATCATACACCTTGTAAGTATTTAAGTTAGGTTGTAGGTTGTATCTTGGAGCTGGAGGTTGTATGCTGAGTTGGGACCGTTTCGCAACACTAGCACTACATGTCATCTCTTTTCCTTTATTTTTGTTACAGTTTTTTTGTCTGTGTGTTATATTGTTGTGAATAAATGTTTTACTTACTTACTTACTTACTTACATTATTCAAGTCGTAAAGGCTAGCACGGTGTTATCTAGCTCTTATAAACGTCTTCGTAAAGTCACCGCCGTTGTTTTACAATTTTATTTTCCCATTTTCATTACAACCTAACTCCCCGTACTCTACATTTAGCAACATCATCCAAGGCGGTAACTTCGCTGCCGGTTACCATGGCAACCGGCTACGTGCCTCGAATGCCACCATGGTTACCGCCGATTAAGGGCTCCGAGGTTTAAGTTGGTCGCCTTTTGCTTGGGATATGTGAACCATGTTGCTTTTATCGGATAATTAAGTTAGTTTAGTATTTAAACACACCCTATGCAAAAATCTAGCTTTATACCTAATTTTATCAATTTTGTACGTATGTACCTATGTGCAAAAGAAAAGTCTATTGAATGACATTGCTCCGAGTCTCCTGTTCGAGTTGATTGGTGTAGTTAATATTTAAAACATTTTAAAATCAAACAAGGTTTGTAATAAATAACCCAGCAGGTCAGTTTTCTGAAGTAATTCTGGGGTTGGTTACGCCATCTCTCGGTGAATAGCCAGTTACTTGCGATTTCTCAGTAGATGGCGTTAGCTGTCCCGTAAAAAAGTAACGTAATTTATGGACGAAAAACGTTTACTCCATTAGCTTCTAGCATTTTTCTGATTAGGTACTTGTTTTTGGTATTCCGGCGATAATTTCATTACCATGGGGTAGGTACTACCTATAGGTACTTTAAAATGTAAGTACTATGTTTTCGAATAAAATTGTAGAAAGTGCGAGTATTTTTTTTGTCTTACTGTTCTGGTGAAAAAGTTATAAAAAAGGGGTATCTAATATAAGTATATTTACTCTTTTTCATTTTATCTTCAGAAGACTTATACCCTTTCTCACTAGGACCCCAGAAAATTCAAAATCCGTATTGATTTGACACTTCGGGTTAAGTTTGACACGTTTTACCAAATTTTATCTCTACATAACCTAACATATCCGCAGTTCAAATATTGGGAACGAACAAAAACAACACGCATCGCCGGCTACCTCATCACTGTACCAGCATACCTTGAATCCTAGGCGCGTAAGCAACATGTGCCGGCTGTTACCAAATAATCTGGTTGGAATCAGCTGTTAGGCCGCTATAAAGACCCTCTCTCACGCGCGTCCTCCGCGACGTGCCGACGTCTTGCACGTCTGTGGGGTCATTCCACGTCGTGACGTGACGTGCGGTCTAAGCAGAGCAGGTTTCTTTGAGGCGATGATTCATGGGGTTAGAACTGGGAGATGTCAATAACAGATATATAGACATTTTTGATGGTCAACGTTGAATACCAACTCTAAGGCACAATGTAAGCAGACTGATCAAGAGTTTTGAACGCCTTAGGCTACTTATGAGGTCTAGTTGAAATAATGTAGGGTAGATGCAATGATGCTAGATTAATAGAGCATGCGAAGACACGATTTCAGCGCGCTCCCCCGATCCTCGCGCCCTAGGCTGCAGCCTAATTAGTCTAAGGGTTAATCAGGCTCTGAATGTTCGTATGGCATGTCTAACTTACAAATCTGTATCGTTTAATCCATTTAAAAAAAATCATTTAGCATAATCCGTAAATATTATTTATAGTACAGTTTTGATTTTTGTTTGTATTTATAAATAAGCAAAACGTCGATTTCTAATTGCAATGCGTTCTTTATTTCAGTCCGATGAATGTTACTTACAGTTGGCGATAGATGTCGTTACACACCTCGCTCATGCGTTGAGATTCTGACATGTCGGAGGTTAAATTCTTCATTCTTGAAACACATTTTTTTTTACAGTACTCTTATTTAATAGTTAACAGATTTTAATTAAGTTTAATTTAAGGCCGACTAAATACCATGTCTTCTAATGTCGCTCTTGTTTCAAAAATGATTTTCAAACGCTACTTTCAAGTCAGTTACAAGTTCTTGGAATATAGAATTATTCCGTTTAACAATATTCAAACCGCGATAAATTATTTCGCGTTGAAATTTGACATTTACCACGTACAAAATATGTCAAATTTTAACCCGTTATATCAAATCTATCTACTTTAAAAATATTGCGATCAGACATTACCGTAGTGAATAGAGAGGAGAACAAAATTAACGCACAAATCCGGTGCTTGCGTGAAATGCGATCGTCATCTATTTGGTAATTCTTGCGAACATGCCAACGCAATACCGATGCCACACGATAGATACAGTCGCGAACTTTAAATTGGTACCCACCTTAAGTCCAAAGTCAATATGACATTCTACAACCATAAAGGGGCTTCTAAACGGGCCATATTTTCACTGCAATATGTGGCCGGCAACTATTGGTGTCTTTCTCTAACATACGAGTAAGAGAGGGACACCAATAGTTGCCGGCCTCATATTGCAGTGAAAATATGGCCCGTTTAGAAGCCCCTTAAGGTTTGAGTTTCCTCAACAAAGTTACAAATGAATTGACATCTCTAATGACATTGACGACTTCAAGCATATTTTTCTTGAAATGGGTCACAAATTAACGTTCGTGATAGTACTTATTCGCACTGTTGTGTTTCGGTGGAGCTATGATAATCGGTGTAATGTTGACGTTGACAACGCTATCTTGCTTAAGATTGCTGTCTTAAGTTTGCCAATGTCTATCTATTAGGCTTCAGAGCCTTACTTAGGCCTGTGCTCGTTTTCCTTCACCATGACAAAAGAACTTAACACAGCCATATGCTGCTAAGTTGGAGGCTCAAATGCGGTGGTTAGTATGGGCGCCACGTGCCCAGGTAGGGAGGGGTTACTTTTTATTTCATTACCACCCCTAAGTAGGTGATAGTGCCCCCTAATGTCAAGAGTTCGCTTATGGGGAAGTGTGGGGGTGAAAGCGTTCGTGAGAAATATGTTCGATTTCAAAACTGAAATGAGAAACGCACATAGATTGGAATACACTCAGTTTTATTAAAGTCGGCATGTTCCTATTTTCGCCTAAACCTGAGAAAAGGGTATGTCAAACTGTCGGATAGATAAGGTAAGGTCTGCGTCAAACCAACAATATCTCCTAAATATAATATATGGTTTGTCGCACTTACCCCGTTGACGCTCTTACTCCACCTGACGGGGCAAGTGCGTCTATGGGGCAAGTCCATCTAACCAACAATATTGACTAAAAATATGTGGTTTGTGGCCATTACTAGAATTAAACTATTTAGTTTTAAACCCCGACGCAAAAAGAGGCGTGTTATAAGTTTGACCGTTATGTGTGTGCCTGTCTGTGGGACCGTAGCTCTTAAATGGGAGAACCAATTTGGATGCGGTTTTTTTTATTTGAAAGGTGGTTTTCTAGCGGTGGCTCTTAGGTTTCATGAAAATCGGTTGGGCTGGTTTTTTATTACGTTTTTAATAATGATTTTCTTTGACTCATTGTCGTTGGCATGACATATAACTCTAATTACCTATAACACCATCGAGATTTAGATAGTCGATAAAATAAACATTCAAGCTCTACAAAAATGCGACGTCAGAGCGACAAGATAACGGGGTCTAGTTATAACATTATTATCTATCTAAGTTACATTCGATTCGATCGAGCAAGTCCAGCCTGCACCTCCACTAGGGGGCTTAGCATGTTTGCGTATATAGAGTGACAAAATGTGGATAAAGCATCCGTCACTCTCGCACTTATTTACATGTCAGAAAGTGACGGATATTTTATCCAGATTTTCTCACGCGATAAACGCAGCCATATTAGGCCCCCAGGCGGACATGAGCAGCTGACTGTTTATAGCGCATCAATAAAAAGTACTAAACCGCCATACTCAGACATATTTTAGAGACAATTAGCTCGTTCCTTTTTCGAAACAAAACTGCGTTCAAAGATTTTCTAATATTCGCTTGTCTTACCCGGAAATGGGACAAGCTAAAAATTCAAAAAATAAACGCGATTTTATTCTAAATACTAATCGATAGGAGTATTTTTCAGGTAAAAATCTCTCTAATAAACATTTGGTCTTAGAAATAAAAAAGATCGTGAAATCTAAAATTAGTTATAGAATAGAATAAATAGAATAGAATAAAATTTATTTTCAGACCTTACAATCCATAGGTTTCATACAGTAAATAAAATAAAATAAAATACAATTAAAATTACCGTTACAAATTAAAAATTAAAAATAGTAATAAAATAGAAACAAAAATAATTAAATTAAACTGGCAGCACTAATGTGGACATGGAGACGGTTCCAATAGGCCAGAATAGGAGAGTCCCACCTGCCTGCTGCCGCGTCCAGGAGAGTGTTGGGGCTGCCGCACGCGCGGCTGAGCATGGACGCGCTGCGCTTACGCATGATAGCGTGGAAGCCATCGACGGGCGCCTCAGCGAACATGCGCGAGGCGCTGCAGTGGCGCGGCAGCCCCACCATTGCCCGGAACGCGTCATTATATTGGACTCGCAAGGCATTGTATGCCCGCTGTGTGTACTTCAACCATAGGCTGCAAGTGTAGAAAGACTGACAAAAGGCTTTAAACAGCGTCACCTTGACTTCTATGCTACACTTAGCGAACCTACGGGCCAGCATATTGCATCTAACAGACAGGGCCCTACGCTCCCTCTCCATGTTCATGGTGTCACTTAAGTCCTCAGTGACCCAATGACCCAAATATTTAAACTTAGTGACTCTGTTGAGAGACACTCCATCAAGAAAAACGGGCAGTACTGGCGTGTAACATTTGGTGCCGGCCTTAAAGACTAACACTTCACTCTTCTTCCCATTATATCTGAGCCCGTGGGGCCGAGCATAGGTCTCACAAACGTGCAGCAGCTCTCTCAATGCACCGATCGAAGGGCTCAGCAAAACCATATCATCCGCATAGCTAATATTATTCATACAGACACAGCCTATGTGGCAACCGACGTTAGTTTTACTGAGCTCATGCGATGCATTATAGCGAGTGCTTATTTTTTGTATTTTCAGCTGGTTTGATTCCGGGTGAGACAAGAAAATTTTAGAAAATCTTTCAATGCAGTTTTGTTTCTTTTTAAAAATAAAAGAATGTTTCGGTTTTTTTTTTATCTAACTTAAGGATTTAAGGTAGTTTTTCTCCAGGGCCCTTAATTTTTACCACCCTATACATATATAAGGTACTAACATATTTCAAAACATGAAATCGCTATCAACTTTATCATCAAACCTACAAACTAATATAAAATAAGGAGCCGTAGCTAAGAAAAACAAATTGTTTTTTCTAGCGATGGCGGGGACAGTGGCTATTTTTTGTAGGATATTAAAAAGAACAGTAAGTGCAATACGATTGCAGTGACGCCTGGACGGGCCGTGGGGCCACGGAACCAGCGGGTCATAAGAGAAGATGGATTTATGATAAAAAAAATGATAGGTGAAGTGAAGGAGTACTGAAAGTGATGGCTTATTTTTATTGCTAGGAGCAGTATATTGTACCACTGGAATAGCTTCACACTAGATAATGTGAAATATCAACTGATGTACAATTAGGGAATGCAAATAACCGGTTATTTTCATACAAAAACTGTTGGTAACCGGTTAAATTGCATTCCCTATGTACAATGTATTTGCTAGGCTATACTAAAACAGATCAGTGAAAATTGGAAACACGAAACGAAAACGCCAAATACCTTATACCATTGGAGGAATTAATTTCATACATTTTTAAATAAAGTGCTTTGCTTGTTTTCTTTCCTCGTAAATGTTTTGCACACTTTAAAACATTAGATGTTCTAGAAATCTCTAAAAACCTCTAAAATTAACATGGTTATTCAGTTGGTTATCCTACTTCTTGAAATAGTAAATTCATTCGTTGAATTGAATATGTATTCACTTCATTACTTTAAGTCGGAAGTCACGGTTAAGTTGTGCTAAAATATGTACGGAACTGGCAGACTTGAAAATAGTTTTTTTTCGCGTACCTAGCCCTCAATCTTTGAACTATTTCTCTGCTATTATACTCCATTCCCGCTGCTCTAGCGGCCCGCTAATGCTGCGCAGGGGCAGTAATGGGCACATTCCGCGCCGCTCGTAAATCAAAACTAATCCTCGATCCTAGGGGATCATATTGATCACGCGCGACACGTCTAATAGCTCTGAAGTTCTTAGACGTCTTTGCTTTTCTTCAAATTTAGTGCCAAGTTAGTTGGGTTCATGTAATTTTGAGAAACTTGGCACTTAATATGTCAAAAATTTATTAAGGTAGGTACTTTAGCTGCTTTTTGGGTTTCGTAGTAAAGCTCAAACGCTTATAGTTCGCCATAAGTACGTCTGTCTGTCTGTCTTTAAAATATCACTTTTTAAAATATCTACCATTTTTTTTTAAATTTTGCACACAGATACCGCGGACGAGGTCCACCAGGTAAAATAAAATTAATTTCAGGGAACCTCCCACAAATGTACAGCAAGGGTGTTTTATCATATTTTTTTTACATAAATGAATTAGTGCCATACATTCTTGTTGTAATTATATAAAAATCGGGATACGAGAACAAAAATATGAAAAAAATAATTATTCGACATACAATTTTAGACGCAGAATAAAACGAACAAATTATAACAGCAAACGTTAAATACAAAAAATATGGCATAAATTTCAAAAAAAATTTTTTTTATACGAAATTTTAAATAACTACAGACCTAAATCACGGATCCCGCCTATATAAGCGTAATTATCAACATATAAATATACAGTCTAATTATCCCAAACATTAAACAATACGACACCACCCAACTTAATCCCACAAAGCCAACAATTCCCAAAACCTCAACTCGGACAGATCTATAAATAAATCCAATAAGAAATCGATCGCCAATTGGCATCTTCGTCAGCGGCTTAATAAGTTTCTGCTTACTTTAAGATCATCGCGCAGTTTTTATACGATCTTCATTGCGTTGTTATCAAAAGTCCTAAAACCCCAATCGAATTTCGACCTTCCTTGCTCTCCTTTAAAACCTACATCACCTTTACTCTATATCAGAACAAGCCAGTTTCAATTCTCAATGGATTTTGATTTTTTTTTCCTAGTTATTGTGGTCGGTTTTGGATTGTGAAAGGAACTTCAAAGGCCGGGGAACAAGGAGAGCGGTCGCTTCTTACGAGTAGTTCCGACTCACTTATTTTGTCCATACTAAGACAATGTATGCGATGAATTCGCGGCTCCGAGTAAAAACACTTACGCGGGGACAGGGTTGTCACGAGACAGCTGAGAAATTATTGACGACTAGCTTCTGCCCGTGACTTCGTCCACGTAGAATTCGTTATTTGGCCATCGCATGATGCAGGGTATTTCGATTTTCGTTATTCTTTTGGGAACTTTTAAATTTTCCGGGATGAAAAGTAGCATATGTGCTAATGCAGGAAGCTATCTCCATTCCGTCCATTCGTTGCAGTGTGATGAAGGAGTAACAAACTAACACACACACACAAGCTTTCGAATTTATAATTTTAGTGAGATAATTACGGTTTTGCGCTGTATCTTTTGTATACTATATTATCAATAGAACTAATAATAATAATGACTCTACATCCATTGTTGACTCGATGATCATCGTTTGATCGTTGTTTCGTATAACGGTCTTATAAGGAAGAGTCACGAGCAACACGTTATATTGTTGTTTATTCAAGTCAAGAAATCTCGAAAATGCCACATCAAAAGTAAGGTAGAGTCTTGTAATTGCAACTATATGGTTATTGCAACTAACTTACATAACTCCGTCTAGTATCAATGTTTTGCACCACGACAGGCGTGATATTGTTCTTATATACTAAGAAATACAATATCACGCCAGTCGTTGTTCAAAAGAGTGATCCTTAGAGGGAGTTGAGTATTTAAGTCAGTTGCAATAACCAGACAGTTGCAATGACAAGACTCCACCTTACCTCAGTGGCAGTGGCAGCCCTAGTTCGGATATAATATCGACGACAGAACTGCACCAGCGTGCGTCATCGTACTGTACCCTGTTTATTCTATTGTCTTGTCGTTCTGACGCCTAATCAATCACGACTCGTCTACCATAACATACATCTATCACGCCACAAGCGTTTCACACCTGTATTTCAACTTCTATAAGGGTTAAATTGCCAAGAAGATTATTACAGAAGATTATTGCCACTGTGAAAACTGTATGAATAATTTGTTGATTGTTATTTTTAATGGAGTTAATTATTATAGTGATTGTTTGTGGCAGCGGTGTAAGTTTAAACGGGTAGGATACTTTGTTGCGGCCATGTTTTTCTTTAATCTGAATGCCTTTGGAAATATTGTTTCGGTGGCATATACACATAAATTAACACATCGCAACAACTTTGCCTGTCAATAAAAAGGGCGAAGAATCTTGTAGGATCCATTTAAGGTCCATTTTATACTTTTTTAGTGACACGGGCACCGGGGTAATAGGTGTCTGGCATGATAACCGACGCCTGCATAACTTTCAAGTTTTTATTTAACTATACATAGTTGTCTGTAGTGTGAATAGTTTTCTTTTTCACTTCTTATGCTCTTAAAATGCTACTTTAGTCTCTGCACATCGGGACTAAAGTTCCTTTTTTATCTCTAGGGATTAAAGTATTTTTTTTTAAATTTACTTTGGAATTCCTGAAATATCCAATCACAGTGTGTTGTTGCCATTTTCAGTGTTTTTGTATAGACCACAGAATAAATGTGTGCAATATAACTGTAACTTATATTATGAAATAAATAAATCTTACGAGCCGAGATATTAATAATAATTGATACATCAACTAAGATGTTAGTTGAATCATACAACAAATTGCTTTTGTTATAACCAGCTGGGGCCTCATTCTGCATTGGCTTGCCCCTATTGTTGTTTTATTGTTTATATCTCCCGCCTTTTACTATCAAGGTAATAGGAGCTGTTAAAATTCCGAATTATTTATTTCCAAATATTTACTTGACCAATTTTTAATTTGTCCGAAAACTATGTTCTGCTGGAGTTATTTTAGATTAATTGCACAATTCAATTGCTATACGTAGGTTAGTTTAGGTTTGATATAATATAAGCGATATTAAAAAATGTAGTTCTATAAAAATGTTGCCTTGGGAATTATGAAAATTCGAAATTCTGATCGAGTCGGATTTATGTAGTGTACCTACTCGTCATAACGTTGACAATACGTAAACAATAGGGGAAAAGACAATGTAAAATAAGACCCCGGTGATTGATGTAACTGACATCATAGACAGACATTTATTAAATTTAATGGCAAGCATGAGCAAGCCTCTTTTTGTTGGCTCGATTTTTTTAAGTGTACCATCAATTCGAACTTCTTTTAACCCAACTAAACTAACTAAGATGTTCCGGGTTCGATTCCGTCCCTCGTAAATAACTCAACGCCAAACGGCACAGGCGCGTAAGTGAGAAAATGATAAATATTTTAATTGAACCCCGCTTTTTGTGCGTTTTCACGGTTAGCGCCTTTTTAGGGCAATGCACGACTTAAGGGAAAAAATTGAAATTAAATTATCTTTATTCGCGAGGTATTTGGTTCGATTCCGGGCGGTAATAAAAAGATCTAAAAGTTCGCTTAAGTATGTTGGGCCACACACTTAAACTCTGGGGAGTCATTTATAGATATTCACATAGAAGGCAAAATGGAACCCTGACCTTCAATAGAACTGTGTCACAGTATAACATTTTTTTCTTAATTAATGTCTTTCACTTATTGTTTTGACAAGGTGTATTTCACCCATGTCGATTTTTAGACAGACACCATAAAATTAAAGCAATTAGTCCATCCATGGATATCAAGCGCGACGAAAATTGATCGGCAAAATCTGTTTATTCCGGTGGACTAAAAACACATGGTTAACTCCACGCGCTTCTGTCAAGTACCGACATTTTGTTTGACAATTGTTACGATTTGATTTTCAACTTCGCTTTGGCACGTTCTATTGGTTGGTCCCGGGTAAACGTAAAATTTTCTTGAAAAACATCCCACCTCCATGGAACCCAAAGGGCATGGAGGAAACCGCAGAACACTATAACTATGGGGATGAAGACTTATGTCTTCTGTATCCTTAAAAGAGGTCTGCCTGGCCTTAAAAATGCTCAACTCGTAGAGGTATTAAGTTAATTATTTTCTACACAACTTAATTATAATTATGACGGAGACTTGTAATAGGTATATCAGATGGTGAAATGCAAATATCGCTATGTGAAACGGCCCAAGAAACCATCTAGGTACCTACAGACTAACAGAAGTCCCAATACCTGGGGCCTGTTTTATAAAACTACAAATAACAATTTCAGTTTAAAAGTTTCCATTTGACACAACCTCGACCAATAACGACCAGCCATTTGAGCAGGGTTGCCAGTTTACCTGTAAAATTGTAACTTGTAGCTTTATAAAACGTGACCCTGAAGTCCCAACTCTGTCAGTCCCAACTCTGTCAGTCCAAAATCTGTGAAGAAATGTATGAAACCTTAAGAGAAACTATTCTGTGTTCTAATCCGATGGACTGACAGGCCAATATCGAACCACGTGGTACCCTGTATTACGCGTATAAGGTCAGCTGATTAAGCCCTGAAATAAACAATGGTACAACTTAAACGCTGTCACATATATTTAAACCTAATTAGTCGTATAACAGTATTGACCATCGTTATTGGCATTTATCGGCGATTATAATAAATCCAGCGGTCGCCGGTTTTTGCCGCTATCTTATATGGCGGCGGCAGTCATTGAACAATACGAAAGTAGTAATGATACATTTTCCGATGGGTGCCAGCCAACTGGCCAGAAAATTTCACCTGTTAAATATCTACATTGTATGTGCGAGTTGAACTCGCGAGAAGAGGGTTGAGTAGATACAATTTTCCGTAAGTGATCGTATTATATTGAGTTTACCACTTCATTTCCAATTGATAGAATTCTTATAGGTTTTCCTGTAATCTACAAGCATTGCAATTTTTTTTTAATTTTAGGCTCAGTAGTTTCGGAGATCAGGTGGGGGCAAATGGTCAATTTGTGTCTTCTTTCATGAATAAAATCAAAACTATTTATTTTTCAATAATAACAATAATATATTTGAGATCGTCATAACGAGCCCTTTCATTTGATATATGACACGGTAAGGTGTGCATTTTTTTTTTTAATTTTCTAATTTGTTCCCCAAAAATGACCGCTCTTTAAAAAAACAAATGCACCTCTTTGTTTGGGTCATCAATTTACATATGTGTACAAAAATTAGCGGCATAATTAAAATAATTAAATTGATTTAAGTATGTAATATTGTTTTTCTTCGTCAATAATTATTTCTTCATTTTGTAGCGTATAATCAGATTTTCTTGAAGTATGTGGATAACCGATTTGAAAAGATCAAAGTGCCCGTTTTCTTTTCAAGAGCGTGTAAGTACTTATTCTTAGTTAATCCGCTATTTGGCAATCCATTTAGTTTCCCTGCTCTAGAAGGAAACGAAGAAACATCCATAAATATACATAATATACATACATAGAGGTCAAAAAACATTATACTCTTCGTATTTTTTCAAGTCCTTCTATTTGTATTTAATGTGACATAAATGCACTTTTCGTTCCTTCTTTTTTTCTTCTTGGACAGACAAATATGAGGGGTACACTACATAATTTCGAAGAGTCATATTTCTGAATTGATCAAAATTCTGAATTTTCATAATTCCGACCGCAATTTTTTGATAGAAGACTTAACTTTTTGTCATCGCTTATAAATCAAACCTAACCTAACGTACGTATGACAATTAAATTATGCATTTAATCTAAAATAGCTTCAGCGTAACATAGCTTTCGGAAAAATAAAATTTTGGACAAATGAATAAGTATTCGGAAAAAAGTATTTCGGAATTTTAAGGTGTTCCCAAATATGAGACATGGTGAAAGTAAATTTCAAATTCAAATTCAAATCCAAATATTTTATTGCCTTTCACATTTCAAAAACACAGGTGGGAATACAGGTAGGTATACATGTGACACCCTGCAAGGGCACAGCAACATGGATCTAGAAGGGCTAACTATATTTAATCAACCTAATAACAGTGTCTACAGCTGTCAAAATGTATAACACTCGATT
Organism: Acleris cristana; assembly: GCA_948252455.1. Lineage (NCBI taxonomy): Eukaryota > Metazoa > Arthropoda > Insecta > Lepidoptera > Tortricidae > Acleris > Acleris cristana. The sequence continues at coordinate 4,386,822 of OX411791.1, read as the reverse complement.
AACACTAAATAATTAAAGTACGTAAGATGACCCATTTTCAATAGTTCTTGGAAGTAATGATACCCTTTTTTTAATACCCTTTAATTAGGAGCTGGTAACACCTTATGCAGGGTCGATCGGCATTGTTGTCTTACCGCTATGGTGACTAGCATAGACCCTAGTCCTCGGCGTTGAATGAGGCTGCTAGGCTCCGCGTGGGGCTCTTTTACTTTCAATTAAGCTTACTTACTTGCTTTCTTCATGCTACAAAATTATCCATTATTATGTGGTGTCTTACGCATTAACGAGCTCCCAATTAGTATAACGGACTTAAACTTATCATCGATCGATCGATTCGCCAACTTATTAGATTTTTTGGATTTGACATTATAATCGACCTTAAAGTATGAAACACAGAAATTACAAAGTATTTATTACGTTAGAGAAAATGCAAGGTTAATGAATTTGTTAATGGGTAAAGGGGTTCCCCCGTTAAATGTTTTTTAAGCTTCTGTAAAAGAACCCCTTTTCTTTAATTTGGACAATAAGAAACATAGGTTTCACAAATATTATTATCATGTTTCTCACTTTAGTCGTAGGCTGCGCGCTGATACTTAGGTCAGTGTTTTAGTCTACCACAAAAAAATTGGATATTGAATAACCAGTCTTAGTTAGAGCCCGGTGGACATGGTTAACTTCTAACTATTGAATAGTATAGTGATTGCACATTATGTGTTAAAATAGGTCCAAAGTTTCTCTCATCTTTTACTTACTATAACCATTGTAGATTTCGTTAGGTCATTTGCAAAACGCTCTTTAAAGTTTACTCTTTTTATCACGTATGTAACCTCGCGTTCTCCTCGTACAAAGAAATTTGGTTTGCAAGAACAACTCTACATTCCTATAACATTTCACAAAAACGTTAAAATTCAACATTATTCTTAGTTATTTAATTGCCGTGAAACGTTCACAACTCAGCGCGTTCCGAGCACCGTTTCTTCAGTTACCAAGCTATGAATATTAATACTTCTTATCAATCTATACATAAATGAAATCTTATTCCCGTCATTTCTTGGAACCAGGTACAGCATACTTCACACCTCCGCAAGAATGCATAAACAGAAGCATATTATTTGGCCGACATTTCGCTCATTGTAGCACTTTTTCCGTCAACCCATGGCACGCGGGGCATTCGGCATCGATCCTGTATCGATCCCGGCATCCTCCGAACACAATGTCATATAAGTAATTGTATATAATTGGTATTTCTCCAGAACAATGACTCGAAATTACTGTTTGACTCAAATAATTGCGGGTTTTTTTTGCGATCGGCCGCTTTGAGAGCGCCGGGCGATTGTTCATGTCTCGTAATTGCTGCTCGGTGCCATTGAGTTTTGGACATAAAGATTATATTATGTGTGGGTACATGGCTGGTTCCGTGGTGAATGGAACTAGAGGAAATAGGTACAGGGTAAGTGAAGGTGAAGCAAGCTGTTATAATTGTACGTCTGTGGACGCCGCAAGGACATTAACGTAACGCAGTCTTCGAAGTGTTTTTTCAAGATGGGGGACGACAATGGCTTGCTAACAAGCAATTATTAATATTGACAACTGACGATACTAGAAAAAACTATGTACTTCTAAACTAAACCAATCTTTACAAATATACAATTGTAACAGAGACCATTGCAGAATAGCACTCCGATTTTGTCTTGTAGAGAAAGAGACCATTTGCAATCTACCAAACCTTTGCACACATTTTTAAATTAAATTAGCAATATAGACTTCTCTTTTTTATTTCATTTTGGCAACATACATTCTTAGAAGTATTACAAAATATACATTTACTTACTACTTCATAGGTACTTCATATTGTTCGAAAAAATATATAATCCAGTAGTACCAGTCTATACTCCAGGTAACGTAACGACTATACAAATCTGTCAGTACGAGTTTTACCCGTTTCGTATTATTGTTTGCAGAATGCAACTTGGCTAGATTTACTAACTACATTTGATCTCAGTGAAAATATAGGTATAGTCAGCTCAGTTATATGGTAGCATCCCGAGTACTAAAAAACCGGCCAAGTGCGAGTCGGACCCGCGCACTATTATCTTTACAACAGTAGCAAAAAACGGCAAAAAAAGTCACGTTTGTTGTATGGGGCCCCTTAAATATTTATCTTCTGTGAAAATTTCAACTGGCTAGCCATCACGGTTCATAAGATACAGCCTGGTGACAAACAGACAGACAGACAGACAGACGGACAAACGGACAGCGGAGTCTTAGTAATAGGGTTCCGTTTTTACCCCTTGGGTACGGAACCCTAAAAATATCTATCTCTTAACAATAGAAACGAGTACATATAGACACGTTTTTGGGACGTTCGAATCTACTTTATTTTTGCAGCTGAATGTAGACGGATTAATCGAGTTGTTTGTATTTGTTTTGAATCGAGTTCAAATCTACGGCGTCTCCATTCGACCCGTTTATTTTTTAAACAGCTCCTCAAGTTCCTTGCCCTCAAGGCCGCTTGCTGCTGCATCACAGAAAATCAGCGCCACCGCGCTTTTTACAGTCTTATGGTAAGCGGAGGAATCCCGCTTTTTGCTGCCAACGGTTTATGTCAGCCCCCCACTCGCAAGCGCTTTTTCCGCTTTATTTGAAGCATTAATGAATAAGAATAAAGCGGGAAAAAGCGCGGACCTTTGATTTAATACGCTTATCTGGAGATTCGAGAGATAAAAGAGCTATGTTGAGACTTAAAAGGTGTGGTTATTTTAGATTTTGTTGTTTATCGCCTCGCGTTCGGCGGGCTATGTAAGTAATGTGCGTTTTTGCTATAATGTTGTCGGAATCGATTGCAATGTGCCTTACATTACAGTGATCGAGGAGGCTAGATAACAACAATATCTTGTTCTTTACCTGTTAATCTGGTAAGTTTTATCGTACCTTGTTGGGAACTTAAACTATTTGATGTTCGGGCATTTTCTAATTGTGTGTTTTTTAATGTTGTGTGGTCGCTACAGATCCCCTGGAGATAGTTAAAAAAAACGTATGTAAAGCACTACATTACAGTCTGTTTTTTTTTTGATATCAGTTTAAAGTTTTTTGATATCTGTTATAGTTACGGAATAATCGGCTGGACACACTTAACGATTACACCGTACATATATAGCTGTACATAAATGCTAGTAATTGCACCGTTTCCAAATTGCTAGTTTTTTCCGTAAATTTGCCATTTACTACATAAATATGAGTAAGTATACTGAACTTTGGACAAACAACGTTGCAGAAACTTTCGCAGAAGGTCATTGCATCACAAATAAATAAATGAAAATGCCCGTGCTAGTTTACCCATTGAAGCGGTGAAATATAAACTGGCTTATACCTTGTTTATTGCTAAACGAAACTCTCCGCAAGAGTTTTTACTTTTTATCTTGAACTTAGAACGCGTAAAAAAATCACTAATGCTAAACTATTAGGGCTTCCAAACCAATAGTTGTACAAAATTTTATGGGTGTATGTATGTTTTATACACAACAGTTTTTCACGCACGTCCTCCACGCACTGTACAGTCGGCGGCGGCGTTGAAAATAGAACATTTCTGTTTAAAAAAAAATTTGAACCCACTTTACTTTTTACTGATACCACGCCATTGAGAATAAAGTCTTATGTGGAATGTGCATATTAAATGCTTTTTGTCTCTGACTGTACGTTCTATAAAAACACGTATCAGTCCTATTTGTAGTACAAATTTTCGACCACAAGTTTTCCTAAGTGCATTTTTTCCGGCATTCAGCCGTACGTATATCGATCGGTTAATTGCATTAATTGGTGCATCAATAAAGAGTTATCTGATGGCCGAAGCCATAATGAAATACATTAATTACGTTATAATTATCCTGAACAATGGCGCCACCTGTCGGCTGGATGCCGAACTAACGATCGATGTATCGATCGATGTCTGACGCTCGCGTAGAGGTAGGTAACCTAAGGGTCGTATTAATAAACTGATCTTAGTTAGATGCCCGTCTTAGAAGATGCCAAAATAAATGTGAAATCATAGAAAACTGACATTTTTGTCGTGTCTCAAAGTTGAACTTTGAAGATTATTAATAGGTACGTACTACGGCCCTTACTATAAAGCTATAATATTAGTGTTTTGCCCCAGCGGGACTATGACAGTTTATATCGCAGTGAATAAATGTTAAGAAGACATTCGTCACTTATTAACAAGTGTGTGAGAGCGAGATAGACGGATGCTTGAACTACGTTGATGTAACAGCGATACTCTCGACCACATTAGACCCTCAGAATCAAACGAACTCTGAAGCCAATCCGGATATGTGTCTTCTAATTTTAATTAATGGCTTTCAATTTTGTTAAGGTTTATTTCGCCAATGTCAGGTTATTTATAAACACTCCCCACTCCCACGGTTTTATTAGTCAAATAAGAGGACAATTGCTCGGTAAAATACTTTTCTCTTGTGGATAAACAGAAGCTCATTAGCTCAACGCGCTTCTGTCAACTCTAATTATGTTTTTTTATACCTGTGGATCTAAATTCATGAATGTTAAACTCGATGGGCTAACATAACCATTCACTGGTCATGGTTTATGGTTGATCAAACCAAAAAAACCAATTGTTTTCCAAAATCAATTAATTGGTGGATCGACTAAACATCGCTTTTGCAACCAGCAAGGCTTAATTAAAAGGATACTGAAAGGTCAAAAACCAAGGGTTAAATAACAAAATAGAAAATTCGAAGTAAATACTTTTTAAATGACCATTAAAGGCCGTAAAAATAGGTGTTTCCCAATTAGATATTGGCATGGCGTGACTTTTTAATACGGCGTTCTCTTTCGCACAAACCTCTGCAGAACCCAAGCGGTTCAGTTAATAAAGCTGCGCGTACGCGTTTGAAGTGGACGGAAAAAATGAAACCACTTCCGCTTGGAATCGATTGTCATCGATCGATTATAGTAATTCGTTGACAGTGGGGCGTCGAATTGTGAAGCAATGTTTGAGATACTTACATTTAATGGCAATAAAATTGGAGAAAAACATAATTAAAACAAGTAAAGTTTAAGTAGTACTTCATACTCAATTTCACAGTACAGTCAGCAATATTGGTCTTTTAAATTTTGATACAAGTTTCCATCTAATAGTTTTTTCTCTTTATTTATTTAGAAGATTTGTTCAACCTTGATCGAATATAATAGTCGCTAAAGTGGCAGTTAAAAATGACAGATTAAACGTTTTATGACGTGCAAACGTGTGACCCTACGAAGTCTGTGGTCCCGATTTCGCTTCCCGGTTGCTGGATCATTTAACAACCGTTTCGGGGGTTTATTTTACTCGTTAAAACAAAACTAAGTATATTGCTTTTGACACGTTATCGTATTGTTTGTCATACTTTAACATGTCCAAAGCAATATGGTATTACAGAGTAGAATAAAGGCACAGAGGCTCTTTAAAAATAAAAATTAGACGTAACAAAAATTCAAAATTCAAAATATTTTTTCAGTAAATTGGCCACATAGGGGTTCGGTTACACGCCGGTAATATGGACTGAATCCACTCCATCCCTTTCTCTCGATTTAGTTTCGAATGAAACGGCAACCGGCGCTTCGAATTTAGTACTTCCAGGTAGACCACGTGACGGAAGCGAACTTTAGCACCTTATTTAAACTAAAACAAAGCCTCAGATATAGCACAGCACATATTTATGGTCGAGTTTTAAATACGCTGCGCGTGGGCAGCGGCGGCGAAAAACTCGCGCCGCTCTATTGATACGACAGTGACGGATTCGGGAGCGGCGCGCGCGCAGGGCCGGCCGCGATCCAGGCTTGTATTAAAATAGTTTTTATTAGCTATTTTTTCGCAATTTTTAAGAAGTTCACAAAGATCGTAGTAGTAATGGGCGGACATCGAGTTATTTTATTGGTATAAGAAATTACTGTGATATATATTGCCTTCGTTTTATTGTACAACGAGATTTCATTGAGGATATAAATTTAAATTAAGAAAAATAGTTTTAGGGACGATTCAAGAAAGTTTTTTTTTAAATTAGGCAAGGTTTAATTAAGCTATAAAGTCTAATTTCCGGGTATTTATCTAAATAGATGTACTTTTTATCTCAGATTATTTTCAGTTACCGAGGGGATCGCGTTAAAAAACTTCTATGCGCGAGCAGTAACACTAAGTACATAACCGATTTTGCACTCGAGTGTTTCAGTCCGAGTATTAAATTAATATTTATCATATGTTATAAGTATTATCGGAGCTACAAATCTACGCCAGCAGTCAGTAATGGAAGTTTTTCCTGCGTGTAAGTTAAAGTTTTTCTTATAAATGTAACCGTTAGATAAGAATCAGGGCGGACAAGGTTCATGCAATCGGTATTTAGTTTAAGTAACTCATTGGTAAGTTTAGTACTTTGATAAGAAATAGCATTTTGTGTGAATGTGTTTTTTTGGTGTAGGTAAATATATTAAGGTAGCTATTTCCTACTTTCCTAATATGTTCTTATGTTATTCCTAGTATGTCTCTAAAGTTTTTTTATAAGAAATGTCTGTTTGTCCATTGTTTTATTTATTTTAATCCGTAGGCATCTTAATTTTTGGCCTAGGCTTAAGGCCTAGTTAATATTATTGCTTTTATAATTAGCCGATGGATGGGAGTGGCACAAAATCGACCGCTGAGGAGATCCTTGGGATGATAAATTTCTAAATTCAAGTATATTTATATCATAAATATTATCCATAACATTATTTAATATCCTGTGAGTGGCAACCCTACGTTTAATACACATGGCAGAGACGCCGCCCTGACATGTTTACGGGCCAATTATTTGTATGGATTCCGCCTCGGTAATGATTTCTTGCGTCCGTCCGTCCGTCCGTCCGGACTCATAACCTTTTTCTTAAATCTGTCCTTTTGATACGATCGATTTCATTCGCGGTTCATTTCTGTACATTTTTGTGAAATACTTTAACTTCAAGCAATTAAATGTTGACGGTTTTAAAAGATGGACATCCTATCATACTGTGATGAACTTTAGGTTCATCTTGATTTAATAACATAATATAAAGCAAGTAATTAAAAAAAAACCGGTCATGTGCGAGTCGGACTCGCGCAACGAAGGGTCTCGTATGTACGATATTATGGTTGGAAAACGCATAACATGTTAAACTACATCTATTTTCATTTTTTAGTAAATACCTTTACCCGCGACTTCATCCTGGATCTCGATAGACAAATAGATAAGACATAATAAAACATAGTGAAAATAGCGAAGGTTATTGGCGAAACCAAAGCTACTAAGAAATTTCAGATTTTATGATAGGCAGTAGAATCAGGTTCAAGAAACAATGAACCCCAATGGGAAAAAAATGGTGTAGCGGGAAAATACCGCGTGCTTCGCGTACGAAGTCACGGGCGTCCTCTAGTCTATAAATAATATAGTATTTTCAATGCTTTACAAGTAATGTAAATATTGTATTTAGAGCGTAGATCGTTGTAGCTACATTGTTGATCGGTATTAACACCCGGTACAAGGCTGGTATCGACCGGCGCGACGTGCCGCCCATACCAACTAAATAATGCCTTAGAAAAGACGCTTAACGCTATCGTAAACGATTTACGAAAACGATTTTCGAAAACTGTCAAATAGTATGGAACTGACATAAGCGCTTGATACGACTATCTGGCAGCTTTCGTCAATCCTACACATTTTCGATACCGTTAACGATCTGGCTATGCGTCTTGTCTAGGGGAAGAAAGCCATCTTTATACCGGTCTAAAACATAGTTTTAACATTCCAATATGGAGTTGGCTGCAACAGGGTTGTCTTGGTCACCGTTAAACCCACTCCCACCTCTCGCTTTTCTCGTCGTCGCATTTTACCTAGTTTATTCATAAAAATAAAACAATAATAACGTTACATCATAATTGCGGATTAGAATAATAAAAGAATGATACTTAATAAAAATTAAGGTAAGTACATCAATTACTTACATCGAACATCATAAAATAAAATCAAATGATCAATATACAAAAAGGCATAAAATTAATGGTTTATTAAACATAATACTGCATGCTGAAATTACGCAAAAAGTTGATAAATCAAACAATGGAATACCGAATGCCTTTGCAAGTGCCTTCACGTCAACGAGCATATGCCACAGTTGCGATGCGATTGCTTCGTTATTATGGAAGTCACGCGCCGCATAATCAATAAGGGTCGGTGGATGCTGAAATTATTGAACTTACGGCATCCGTGCTATATTTAGGTTATAGCACGCGAGTGAATGAAAAGCACATAACAAAGATGGAACATGGGATGAGACAAGATTAATAATAAAATAACCATTAAAAAGAGAAAAAACCGATAAAATGGTGGCGTTTTCTTTCAGAGCTGATATCTCTTAAACGGCCCAACCGATTTTCATGAAACCTGGCTGAGAACTATTCTGATTAAATTAGCTATCTTATAAATAAAATCGCGTCACAATCAGTCCATCCGTTTAGGAGCTACGATGCCACAGATTGACACACAGATACAAATGTTAAACGACGGCCGGACGGACGACGCGCTGGCCTAGTTGGTAGTGACCCTGAACAAGAAGCTAGCGGTCCTGGGTTCAAATCCCGGTAAGGGCAAATATTTGTGAGATGAGCGCGAATATTTGTTCCTGAGTCATGGATGTTTTCTATGTATTTAAGTATATTTTTCGCTATATAAGTATTTATATCGTTGTCTAGTACAAGCCTAAAGCTTAGTTTGGGAACTAGGTCTATTGGTGTGACACTGTCCCCTGATGTTTATTAATTATTTATTTATTTAAACTTATAAGTCATATAACACCCCTCTTTTCTTTATCGGAGATTAAAAAATAAAATAAGTCGTTTTACAAATTTCAGGCAAATTATTTTGGACCTCATATTTTTTAAGTAATTCAAGCTACACGTTTGTTGTAAGGTTATAGAAAAAAACAGTCGAACTCGAGAGGAAATTAAAATTGTTCCAAAGTACACGGCGGCTGTAATCATCCCCCTCAGTAGTCAGTATGGGGGTCACGTAGTCGCCAATCGATACCGGCCCGTGACTACGGCTACCTCATACCTCCGGCAGAAGTTACGGCGTATGTTGATAAATAATGAGAGTTATTTCTTATTATGGTTGGAGCAAAAATAAGTTACTATCAAAAAATATTTTTGGGGCAAGGTGATTGCCAACTGTACTTTTTTGCTGTATCATCATCTGCTTATCAAAATGAGACTTCTTCTTCTCAGCATTTAATCGTCCACTGCTGATCATATGCCTCTTCCATGGATTTCCATGATGCGGCGATTCTGATCCAGGTCAGCCCTGCCGAAAATTAGACTAACTCCTGTTGCCACCTTCCGACTCCATTATCAGATCAGCTCTTAGATACCATAAGGCATTGGCATCAGAATCTTCAGGTTTTCCGGAACTGGTTTAAAATACGATTGCAATAGGGGTGGAGGGAAGATCTTGTACACTGTGCAGGGAAGATCCGGATTGCTATCACCGTCTCAAACGTCTTGGTTTGCAATGCGTTGGCAGTCTTAGGATTGCAGTCTTGAAATTGTAGTCTTAATAATGCAAATGTAATGTAAGTGGCTCGCAGATCCCATTTACTATCAGCTGGACTTCGAGGTGGTGATCTGTGCCTTAGACAAGATGCATTCGTCGAACTGTATTTTTATCGAAAATATATTCCTACGATTGACAGTCGTGTTGCGGGCGGGTGTGTAATGATCGGTATAACAACTTTTGATATATTTTCACTAGATATAACAAAATTTGATATAATTTCATGGAATATAATTAGCCAAGGGGCATAATAAAGTTTTGATATAACACCAAAGTAGATATTATGATGGTGTATAATGTTCAATTAGTATAACAGATGTTTGATATAATGTTTACCTGATATAATGAACGTATGATATAACTATTGGTGATATAATGTATTATAAGATATAAAAACTGCCTTAAGGTAGAATGGTAGGTTATTAAAAGACTTGGTTCTGGCTTTAGTGTTGCAGTTCTTCCTAACACTCCACCTATTATACCTATTATACTAGTACTACATTATAACCAGTGAGCGTTATATCGAACAAAGTTATATCACATATACGTTATACCATATTACTGTTAGATTAGTAGTTATTATTACAAGTTCATTATACCTGATGATAGTTAGATCATATCAGAATATGCCAAATATTGTTATACCAAAAGTGCATTATATCCCTTAATCGTTATATCGACGAATAATATATCAAAAGTTGTTATAGCCGACCGTTACGCACCCTTTGAGGGCCTATAATCAAATCCATAAATTTTGACACTTTTCGAAAATCGTTTACGTTAGCATCTAAATAAGTCATTGGCAGTACTTAATGCTCGCTTTCTAACATCCGATAGATTCTAAAAGTAAAACTAGATTAGATTGTATACTATTTAGCACATTATGACTCGAGCAGTACCGCTGAAAGTTTACAGCTATCCGGGAAGGCGCCGTCGTTTGTAAGGACGTCACGTCCCGGGCCGATCGATGCCGGCCCGTGCCGAGGAGCCGTGGAGGCTGCAGTCTCGTCTGCCGTTATATTACTATTTCATCACGGTTGTTATATTGTCTACTGAGTATAGGTTATTCGGTAGGTTTAGTAGATAATTTGTACACCTGCCCTTGCGGGTAAGACATAGCGAACGCAACCTGTAAAACAAATCACCATCACTGTACCTATGTTTAACAAATAAAGATTCTGATTCTGATTCTGATTAGTCATCATATTCAACGAAATAACGCTTTACTCAAAAATTTGTGAGTCAACCAAGAGAGATTTTCGTTTAGGTGACAAGAATGATTAAAGTAGTTATGATATTCAACCAAAGCTGATCTTATCTTATCTTACAGATTATTTCGGATGCTCTTTGACGCTTGGATCTTTTGTTCAATTACCCTCTTACACACTCATTCCCTCACGATGTTTTTCCTTCACCGTAAGAGCATCGTGTAATGTAGAGTAAATATCGGGTAAAGTAAGTTAAAAAAATCATGGGTAGGTACATGGTGACCACGGGAGTTTGAACTCGGTCCTTTATGATCACAAGTCGATCCCCTAAGCCACTAGGCCACCGACGCTCTAAACAAAGCTGATAGTAACAACAGCAAGTTCTTTAGTGATACAACTAACATCTTAGTTGATGTATCTAACTTCTTGTCGGGCTCGTATGGAATCAAGACGCTTACACAATAATCACAATCTTGTTAGAAGCAACTCAAGCAACCAAGTTTTTTTTCAGTTATATTATCCAGCCAGTGGTAGTTTAGAATTAATTTAGGAGGAGAGGAGGCATTTTTTTTAAGCCTAGACATCCGCATTGTAAACCTACCTTAATTTAGGTTCCCCCCCTCGAAAACCGCAACTGTCCAGCTAATTTATACAAGATTTATATTTCCGCGGCATGAAACGGCTAACAAACATTAAGGTCTCCTTTTTATGTTAGAGGGGGCAAACGAGCTATCGAGTCACCTGATGTGAAGTGATCACCGCTGCCCAAGGACACCTGCAACACCTGATGATGGCATGGAAGTTTGCGTTCTCAGGATTGCAAACGTGGTGCCAACCCTACGGACTAAGATCAAGTGCCACATGCCATGCCATGCCACTATGCTTACCATTTCACTTGCTTTTTACCCTCGCACCTAAACATCAGTGTACAGTGGTTTGTTGATCTCGATTTTTCATTAATCTCTATTGGCCAAGGAATTGGGGGCAGATTAGTGGTGCACGCATAGTGTTCTAACCAAACATAAAATATTTTTACAAAACTATATATTGTCATGATACTTGTAGATATAGATATCTCAACATTTTTAGGTATTAACCCGTCAGGTGTCCTGCGCACAACAGTTGTGCGTAGAAAATTTTGGCCGGTCATGTCCTACGCACAACAGTTGTGCGCAGGACGGCGCTGTGATTGGAGAATTTAAATTTCATAAACGAAGACCCTGCTAGTGTAAAAAAATAATCCTATTGATTTGTCACTTATTTGGCAACATACTGGATTTTTTTTCCCAAAAACCAAGCATCTGAACAAGCGAAAAAATAATAAAAACGGAATTATTGCGCAATAGGACGTGCTCTTCCGCAATGGCCGCCGCCTGCGCCGCTCCGTAAACAAATATTTTTTGTGATGTTCTTTATGTGTGTAGTGATAAATAAATTGATGAATTCGGCGCGTAAACTTATAATGGTGATAATTTAACAATAGAAAAGTGAAATGTGGCAATATATTAAGTGCAGTGTGTCAAAGAATAAACCGATCGGGTGAAAAAAATATCAAAACCTAATAATAATGTGCTTTTTAAAGTTAATAATTTATTTTCATCAGTAAAATGTAAGTGTATAATCTTTATTCTATTGCATTTGCATTGCCTGTTCTTTTATCTTTCCATTGATATATAAATCATAAAATATAATTATACCAATCGTAAACAATTCACCTTTTTCTAAACTCAAACAGAAAATAAAAATATCTCGAAAATTAGCTGGACATTTCGTGCACTTTTATAAATCAAGGGCCGGACACTTGACGGGTTAATATAAAAATAACTGATGATTTTTAAGTAGACTGTACAAAAATAAAATGTTACGTAAAAATATTTTTGCCTGAACATTACGGCGCGTCGTGGCGTGAACGTCCGGCAATAAGTAGGGCCGTCACGTCCCTGCGCCGGTCGATATCCGTGGGACGCGCCGCATAGAAGAAAAACAATAATATCTACCTATTTTCCCAGCCAAGGCGTTTTATTAGAAATTTTAGTGAACAGCTAGCGAGCTTTTAGGCACAATGTAGTTATTATAAATTTGGAATTTATACCTTTTTTGTTTTAAAAAACAAAATAAAACGAACACTCAAAGAAAACCAGACGAATTGAGAACCTCCTTTTTTGAAGTCGGTCGAGGAAAATCACCCTTAATATTAAAGTTAAAAGTTAAAACTGTATTTTTTTTCTTATAAATAAATTTAAAAAAAGAAGTTAGCACATTTTACCCAAAGGAAACTCTATTTTATTTAGTGGTAACTCTAAACTAAAAAGTATTGAATACAGTATAGACAGTAGTTCGTCTTCAAACAAAGGCATATCTTGCCGGTTGCATGTGTGCGTGCCTCGACCGCACCCACACCAAGCCGGTTTAGTCGGGGCCTCGCCGTCGCCGCGATTGATTGCCTGCGTATTAAATATCGAGAGACCGGAGATGAACTACTTTTCTAATTATATTATGGTGTAATAGTGAGTTGCAAAGTTATGTAAATGTAGTAGCCCATATTCAAACCGCCTAAAAATAATGTTTCCCACTGAGTTCTGTATCTCTTTGTGATATTCTGCCCTACTGTTTTACAAAGCATTATGAAAGCTATCGGAAACAGCGCAAAATGTTACTGCATCGTTGAAACTACAATAATTTAAAAAACAAGCCGCGTATTTTTTCGAGGCCTTGGCTATCTACTGTTTGGCAGAATTATATTTTTTAAACTGTACGTTTATTTTTGTTAATGTGCGCCTTAATATTCTTCCCTATGAAATATAATTTTATTTTATGTCATGTACTTACGTTTTTTTCCTTGTCTTCTATTAAATACCCATACATTTCGCTTTATTATGCCGTTTCGCGCTCTACCAACCGGGTTGTATCGATTGGCGTTGGGACGTGACAACCCTACTAAAGGTCGGACCTTCACTCGCCGTAAAATATTAAGAATAACTTTACTATCCTTGAAAATGTAATAGAAATAGAAAATAGAAATAGAATCATTATCGTGGGTTTAATTTGATGTGAGAACAAGATAATTGATGAGGTTAAGTATGCATAGCTTCAAAATAATTCCCAGATTATTTAAGTTTTTTTTTTCATGTTACGTTTCCATACAAATTACAATTTAATGATTTATTTAAATGGTTTTTATAAAAGTTTAATATCATACGGCTCTTCCAAGGAGTATCAGACAAAATACTTCAAGCGTTTTTTTTATAGAACGTGCCTAATTTCCCTGTTCAGATTATTTGCACCACCTTATTCACTACCTCTACCACTAAGCAGCAGTGTGCGCACTGTTATTGTCAGCCAGTAAAATGTTAGACCCGTGGATCATAAAGAAAGATAAAAGAAAATCGGATACTTGACGCAAAACATAAAACAATATTTAAAAAATGAAATACTGTGGGAAATTAAGAACAAAACTTAAAACGGGTGCCACTTAGCATAGTGTCAGACATATAATAAGTGCCGTGACTCGTCTTTTTCTATTCAACTCGGTAAAACCATATTGCTTCTGACTTGTTATGGTATTGTTTTGAAACGGTGAACTCAACTGTACTTTTTCAAGGCATGGAGGAGGCAGGCGAGCATGTTGACCACCTTATGGCAAAAGAGGTCTAAGACAATGCGAATAATTTGCGGTCTTAGGATTGCAATCTCAAGACTGCAATCCCTAGCCCACAAATTAATATTTTAAGCGGTATAATTCAAAGCATATACTATGTTATTCCAGGAAGAAACTAGCTCGTTCCGCATTGGTGTCACGTTTCTTACAATCGATACTGCTCGGGGCATCGTTACTTCGTAAATAATAGACTTGGCTTGACTTTTTCGCACTTTATCATTATTTTGTTATCATTATTTTGTATTTGGTTGCACGGATTAGAATAGTGCCACTCCATCTCTTCCCGTGGATGCCGTTAAAGGCGACGAAGGGAATGGCTTGTAGTACTGTTAGGGTGCGGCTTCACTGAGGCAGAGACGAGCGGAGCGGAGAGGAGCTGTGCCAATATTAACCAATAGAAGGCGCATGCGGTCATGTCGAGCGCGCCTTGCGCACATTAGTTTAGATTCTATTGGTTAATATTGGCAAAGCTCCGCTTCACTCCGCTCATCTCCGCCTCCGCGCCAGCCGCACCCTCAGGCGATGGGCTTGCAACCTGTCACTAACACGCTGGTAAACATCTTAGCCTATTTGTGCAAAATGTAGTTACTGAATTATCAGCAAGTTTTTAAAGTTGTAGGTAATTCTGTAGGTCTGCCTACCCCACTCTAGGATTACCGACGTGGCGGTATGTATGTATGTATTTATGTTATCTGTCTCTTTAACACAAACAAGCACTCACGCCACGGGCTCTATTCTATTAGGCAAAAGAATATTTCTTTTTCTTCTTCGGTCTTATTTACTTGACAGAAATGGCGGCCGAGTTGAAAACAATATCATAACATGTCAAAAGCAATATGCTTTTACCGAGTGGAATAGAGATGGTATAAGTGGGCTCATTTGTGGTCTCAAGACCGCAATCGCGTTGCCAACTCAGGGTTATTAAGACATAGCTATGCAGTTCAGTTTAAGCTGACAGAAAAGGACAGAGCTATATAGCTGCTATAGCTCTGCTCTTTACGCTCGCCTTAAAATAAACTGCATAGCTTTGTCATAATAATTCCCCAGATGACTAAAATGGAATACCTCTATGCTAGTCATTAAATCAGCTGGTGTCTTACCCCGTCCCGGAACACAAAGAAACGGACACTGTCTGCTGCAGCTGATCATTCTCTAAGCTATGGGAAATTAATGGTTGCTATATCGGTGTACAGTACCTCAAAATAACAATAACTAAAATAACTTCACATTGAACATCAAATGACTAATATGACTATGGCAATGACAGTTAGAATGACAAGGTTCTAAGTATGGTCAACTTATTTAGATGACTGTACCTACGTTTTGTATACTTCGCATCTTTTTCTAGCAAACAACCTTGTTTGAAGTTTAAATTAGGTTGACCCAGGGGCAGAGCAAATCCAAATAAATATTCATGTTGATAACTTGGTAATCTCTCTTTCTAATATCTCTAATAACAGCCTGTAAAATATAAGTAAATTTCATTTAGTAGGTCTGTGTAGTTTATAAAGCGACAGTTCTTGTAAAATGTACCTTATAATGATGTGTATGTTTTACAGATTAAGCAAAACTGCAACTTCCAAACTTGCACTCCAAACTAGAAAATGACATAACTTCGTAATATATTCAAGTGCTACGGCGTAGCGCCGTAGCGCTACGATCATAGCCCGCATACTCTCATAATTTATTATATCTATCACTGACCCAGAATTTACACCTCACCACGCCTACCAATGAGGGCCGCCCCACGCCTTCTGCGCGCGTCGGCCGACCAATCAGCGAGCGGCGTTCGAAATTCAAATGACGCCGCTCGAATATAGCCGTTTCTGTCTCGCGTGCGGTTGAATGTTTGAATTTGGAATTGGTGCGATTTTTTGTTTTTTTATCATCATTTTTTGTTTGTTATTATCTATTAGTTCGTGGAGTCTGTTTAAAATAAACAGTTACTTGTAATATTTAATGAAGCTGTTTTCACAAACTTTATAGGTAAGAATTTTTTTAAAGTATTTTTTTGCAAAAACGAGGTGATTCTTGTGATTTTGTATGAATATTATGATTATGGAAATCAGTATAGATTTTTTCCTAACTATATATAAGTTAAAAACTTTTCCTATTTCAGCATAAACAAAAAGCATTATTTCATACATTTCCTAAAAGCACATTTTCCACAAGAAAAACGTCAACGATACTCCTTTAGGCAGTAAATCAGGCTTACTCCCTTTTAAGGTGACCATCATAATAAATATGCCCAACATTACTAGAACCCTCCTAACTCCAGGCCGTCAAAGACTCAAGTGTCAAGTTAAGATGGTTTCGTCACCCCCACTTGCGCATATGAAGGGTTTTTTTATAAAAAAATCTTAAGTTGTTGAATGGATGTGTGGTCATGAATGAAGGGTGTTAAGTAGGATTTATGTGTTTAGGGTAAAATTGGAAATTTACTAACAAAAAGAAGTCAAGACTAAGTAAAAACCGTTACTTATAACGAAAACTCTATGACTCTCAAAGAACCTGACGTGTATTGGACTAGAGAATAATATAAATGTATTTGGACAAACAATAACAACAGCAATCCACATCTTAAAATGTAAATCCACCGAGACAATGTCGTCAATAACAAGACAGAAACACCGTTAAGGTGTTAGTCACACCTGTGTTATTTCGCTCAGCAATTACTTCTAAACCGTCCAACTAACCTGACCTCTCATAACCTATTAACGTACGTCTCGTTTCACAGTCAGCATATGAGAGAAGACAGGCGAGGAAGACCAAAATATACTGGCAGCCGTTTCCCGCTTAAATGTCGTTTTGACAGTTACAAGTCAAAATGGCTGCAGGTTAGAGGTGAAAATATGAATCGTGGGAATAGCTTAATCTCGCGTGTTCCAAATTTGAAATTTCCTTTTTAATGAGCGCAGTGAACTTTTTTTCTTAATTTGCGTTTCGTTTTACCAGAAGTGTGTATAAACTAGTAAGGTAGGTTAATTTGTTTGGTTTAGTGGCCAGTGAGTAAATAGATTAAATTAATATAAGAGCTGGCGTGACCTTTCCTTGTAAGTATTTGGTGAATAAATAATGGTTCGCATTGTTTATAGAAAAACTTATGGCGCCGTACATGTTAAGTAATTGAGTAGGTATTTTATTTGGTAACTAGTTCGTTGGGTAAATATCTTACTTGGTCCTTACGCAATGTTATTTCTGTTTTAAAGGTTTTCAAGGCAAGAATTATATTATGAGATGATTAGAGTATTTTTGATTTTTTGATCATGGTAACCTCAATTAAAATATAAAAATTTTAAATCAGGTCATTAGCCCAATTTAAATTTAGATATTATCTGCCCCCAAAAAACCTTGATCCTTTTCGCACTCAATTCCGCATAGCGAAAGTAATTACGTTCCGCGCGTGACGCTCCGGGCGTCACGTAACGTAACCCAATTACAGGGACGTGACGCAGAATTCGACAGGACGCCGTAACCCAAAAATAGAAGGGCTCAAGTGTGTTACAGGAACGTGGATATAGGTTCTTCTGGTGTGGGTAAGGTACCATAGTTGTTTCGTATGCGGCCGGGCCGGTTCCGCACACACCGTAGTTTTGAGTCGTCAATGACCGCTGGATGGTGGGGGCCGGCACACGTCTGTGCGGCGAGCGCGATTCGGACCGCGATCTAACCTGCCAGTGTTTTTCAAGTGAAAGTTTTTTGTGTTCCAAGCCTATTTAAAAAAGTTAGTGAGGATTTTGTGTGTTGGTAGCGGAGGTACTTTTTCATGTGTTTTTAAATTTGGATGTTGGTAATGGTTCAGTGTATAGGGGGTGTTTTTGAAGTTGGAAAATTAAGTTTATATTTTGTTATTGTGGCTGAAAATGTGCGGTACTGTAAAAAATCTTTATGATAGTCATAGAGATCAAATATATTTTTTTCAAAAAATATTTGTCCACTAATTAAAACACTGTAATACTCTTCAGCAAGCTAATTTAATAAAAATATTTTGATTCTTATTCCAGGTGGTCTATCGCAAAAAAATCACTTGTCACAAATAAAAATATATAATAGAATCACTGTTCTAAACATACGTACAAAACAAAAGATACGTACAAATCAGAACTTTTACATAGGTAGGTACATAGGTAGGGGCACTTTTCTTTTATTTTACGTTCATGAAATCGACAGGTGGCGGATTAGTAGGGACCGGCGCAACCTACTGTCAAAGTTCACGTGCTCGAATTCCGTACACGCAAAGAGTACATGTGCGTTTTACCCTTGTGTTATGTCTGTTGCAAAAAAACACAGATGTTTTTTGTAGGAGAACCAATTTGACAACCAAAATGCACAAATGTTGCCACAGACTGGATTTATATTAAAATAATTTATTATTTATGATAACCGTTTACATATAATCTGATATTTCCAATGCAATTTGGTCAAATTTGACCTGTTTTTTTTCTTAATATCCAAATTAAGGTTCTAAACGTCGAAGCCTGAAGATTTATTTGTTGTAGAATAATAGATTCGCGCTCTTTTTTGTCAATAATAGTTCAGATATTACATAATTTGAAAGATTTTCCTCGCTTGTTTTCCCGGTAGGTATGAAATTAGTACGGCTATCTAAGTATGTAATAATATGACTGTATTTAATAAATAAAAAAACACTTTTCTTGCCGGGCGGCATTCGGGAACTTTGTAATGTATCTACGTCTTATTATTTGTGCTAAAGATACTATTAAATAATAGTATTTTTTTGATTTCATTGTCTATCGCTATTCCTTTAGAACTGTTGTATTTTTCATGATAAAAAATGAGTTTGATCTCATCTCCGGGGAATAAACTATCCCTGTACCAAATTTTATTTTGATCGGTTAAGGCTTTGCGCTGTGAAGACGCAACAAACAAACATACTTTTGCATTTATAATTTCGCATCGCATTTATGGAGCCGGTCATTGTTATCCAGGAAAATCGAGCAGGTCTTCCTAAAGTTCAAGATAGGGTGACGGCACCAAATGATGGACACTTTTAGCTGAGAGGCACCAGTAATGGATACTTCACTCTTAATTCAAATTTCATACGGTCCTAAATTGATTGTTGCAAAACAAATGAATAACCTTATCATCTGTAAAATAAGAAACAAGTGTCCATCATTGAGTTCTTGTCCATTACTGGTTCCACCACCCTAATTCGATCAAGATAATAAAATAAAAGTATTGGCTTAAATAAAAAGTAAATGACATTAGGATATCTTTAAAATGCATCTTCTTTGGAATAAAAATGTTAAATATGCATTGTTGTCTATCCAAATAAAGTTTTTGAAGAAAAAGAAACTGAATTGTAGTCTTATTCCATTTCACTTGACAAAAAGCATCACTCTCAAGTAGTTGCCGGGTTAGAATAGTGCCACTCCATGTCTTCCCGTGGATGTCGTAAGAGGCGACTGAGGGAATATAGGCTTGTACTGTTAGGCGTGGGCTTGCAACCTGTCACAAATACGCTGGTAATTTTTTTTGCCTATTTGTGCAAAATGTGGTTACTGAATTATCAACAAGTTTTTAAACTTGTAGGTAATTCTGTAGCTCTACCCACTTTGGGATTACAGCCGTGAAGGTCAGTCTGTCAGCGTGCTGTTTCATGAACCTTAATAGCTAGAAAGTTGAAATTTTCACAGAGTGTGAAATACCATTATCGCTATAACAAAAAATAATGAAGTTAAAATTAATTTAAAAGTTTAAAGGACCCCCTTTAAATTTTCCTCCCTATACTTACAAGAAGCGTGTTTTTTTCGGCGTGGTACGGAACCCTTCGAGTGCGTGTTTTTTTTAAGTCAATCGCAAATCAACTAGGCAGTCTTATCCATAAGCTCTTCCAGAGAACCTTAGAACGGCAAAATTAAACGTGTTGTAAAAATCACACATACCAAACGCGATATGTTTGTTTTGTTCTAGTCTCCGCTATTAGTGGATATTTCGTCTGTGTGTTTGTCCGGCGAAGTATTTATTAGTGAAGATTCGGTGTTGTTTGGTTAGCGGCGTTTATTGCGTAGGGTGTTTGTTGAGTAACAACATACGTTTGCTGTGGTTGCTTAAGATTTGATTATAACTAATTAGTTTTAAGCCGCGGCTTCGTTGATTATGATCTCGGGAATGCTTTTTTTAATTTAAAATTATTTTACATTTATTTATTTACTTATTTATTTATTAACACAATAATAGGCTTACGCTTTTAACCAAATCGCCTATCATGTTGTACATTCACTGTATAAATACCAAAATAACACATAGGGACAAATTTAGAGCAATGCAAAGATATTTTTTAAATTCCGGTATGAAATGCGATGCGTTTCTCTCCCCTTAAACCAAGTTCAATTTTCACGGTTTATTAATATGCTGTACCTAGATATTATGAAAAACTAGATCTGTATGTTTTCCTTTAACCTTTTGAAGAAACAAATTCAAGAAAAAAATACGGAAACGTACAAATCTAGATTTTTATTATACCTACATCATATTTAAAAATCGTTGAAATTGGACTTGATTTAGGGGATGAGAAACGTTACCGCCCGGAACTAAATTTGGGATCTTACTCTTATTATCATAGCGAGCTAAGATAGGTCTACTCGAATAATAACAAATAATATTTATCATATTTTTAATCGCCATAGTACTTAAAGTGATGGAGCGCTGCAAGAACATAGGTACTATATAAGTCACACATTAAACGACAGTATAATAATAAGTTTTTGAGCCCAGCAACAGTTACTTTACTGCATTAATCAGGTTTTACTTAAGTAAATATGAGTAATGGCAAAAAAAAACTTTTCCATTCAGTACCGCTTTTTTTTTGTTTAGACTTGCAAAAATGAAAAGTAATATTTTACGAGTAAACGCATTGAAAATGTATTTTTTTAAATAAGCTACTTTAATGGAAATCACTCAACTCAGCATTAATTCCATGAATGTGCGCGTAAAAACCGTTAATAAAATTAGCACCTTGCAATAACAGTTTGTTCAAAAATTACTGCCGTTTAAGCCAATTTTATTAACTTTAATAGTTGTACATACCTACTACATACACAAGAGGAATAAAATAATCATTCGAAAAACACTTGTTTCAGAGTAAATAATGAAGCACGTACGAAATAAATAACAAAAACTAGGGTAAAAATTTGAGCATAAAAACGTCTCAAATAGCATTACGCTACTTATTCAATTTAATGGTTGTGTTAATGGTTTTAGTTGCGAGTTACCGCGAAAAGGACTGACAGGCTTTATCCTCATAAGGCATTAAAATTTGGTCTTTATAAAATACTTTGTAGAAAAACTATTTAATTCACTTAAAGTAAGATCATAAAAAATGCAAAAATAATAGTTATTTTATTAGTATTAATCTAGTCCTCGTATTTGTTTTTTCTGATAAGACGAAAACTGTTTGGAGGCTATAATGGAATAAATTACCCCCTTATCATTAAATCATCTTCCGTAGGCGCCATCTCTTTCTGAAGGTCATCTATCATTAAAGCTATCGTTAAATTAAACGAAATAAAAAAACGTGACAAACAGACAAACAAAAAGAAACAAAAGACTGAAATAGACAAAAGGCCTGTTGTCACGAAATGGTTCCAGCTCAGCATTATGCTGGCATGAAAGCCAGCGCTGGTCTTCCATCAACCATAGAAGTTGTATTAAAGTTGATTTTAAAATACAGTTGTATTTTGAGTTACTACTGTTTTGATCTAGCAGTGCGATATTATGGTTCCAACGGAAGACCAGGCTTTCATGCCAGCATAATGCTGAGTTGGAACCATTGTGCGAATATGGACCATGCACCTTAGACCATATTTAGGATATTGCTGCTTGAAACAGGGATCTGAGAGGTGACTATGACATCGATAAGAAATTCAATTTAGGATGAGTGTAAGGGACCGAGCTATAGCAGTTACGCGGCTCTGTCTCTTCCTCTCACCGTAAACTGAGGCCCTTGCCAAGATGCACTACGCTAACTAGCGTTTCGATTCCTTTCGTTTTTAAACCAATCGCGTCACTGGTAGATCACGTGACTTTTCGTATCACGTCATCTACCAGTGACGCGATTGGTTTAAAAACTGACAGATAGAAACGCTAATTAGCGTAGAGCATCTTGGCAAGGGCCTCTGAATTGCTTAGTCACGTCATGGTCACCCCCCAGATTCCTGTTAGCTGTAGTGCTTAGATTGAACCAAGTCCGAAAGTTTTTGAGCTAGGTAGTTCGTCTTCTGCCGGAGTTTCGGCTGCCTTCGATTTTTCCTTGCATTACGAGCTGTGGGAAATCATACTTCTCATTTCGTTATATGTCCAAAGTATTATAATTTCCGAACCTTTATAATGTTCAAAACTTCCACTTTTTTACTATACTTCCGTCGCTTTCAAAGACCTGTTTTGATAGCTGTCAATTCAGTACAAAATATGTGCTTCAGGGATGTTTGCGGTTAGTCTTCATTGTAGGTATAACTGTGTACCATTTTGATAGAACTATAAAAATTGGACATTCAATATGAAGCAAATTTTAACTTACATTTTTTTTTAATTACCTTCAACCAAAGTTATCATTGCTCTTCATGGTTAACATTTTATTTTATTTTGTTGCGTTCACAGCTGTCATATCTTGACAGAAGCGCGTGGAACTACCTCTTTGTGCTTCTGTTTTGTCCATTAGAGCAAATACTCTTTTACCGAAAAATGTGTGGTGCCGGTTTAGAATGTTGCCACTCCATGTCTTCCCGTGGATGTCGTAAGAGACGACTAAGGGACTAAAGGCTGTGCAGTGCTGTTAGGCGATGGGTTTGCAACCTGTCACTAATACACTGGATAACATCTTAGCCTGGTTGTGCAAAATGTGGTCACAGAATTATCAACAAGTTTTTGGAGTTGTTGGTGAGTCTGTGGCTCTGCCTACCCCACTCTGGGAATGAAGGCGTGAGTTTATGTTATGTTATGTTATGTCTTCGCGTGGTTGTGGTGGTATTCTCTAAGAAGGCCATGGGAGTGTCTATAAATAACTCGACATTGGCGAAATACACCTTAACAGGAGTGAAGCCATCAAATAGAAAATTAATTAGAATTTGAGTATAACCATCTGCAAGGACTCTTTGATTAGACAATATTATTCCGACACCCACATCTTAAAAGTTTCTATTCGCTAAAGCTTTTATCCATAAAAACAATTAAATCATTCTCAAATATGTAAACTACTGGATGGAGCAGAAGATTAATTTTGGCGCATACCAAATAATTTCCAATAATTTCGTAACATTCCGTCATTAATAAGTTTGTTTAATTGATTGGCTTGGCCAACAATATTCCGCTATCAAAACCAAACTCTTTATCTATATCAAACACCGGCGGTGATCAGCAAATATAACGTAGGTACCGAGAAATCATTTAATACTACGCTTTTATCCTCAACATACTTAGGAAAGAATCTAGTAAGGTCATGCAGGTCATATCAATAGTAAATTGACCACTAAACTAATTACAAAACCCCATGACCAAAAGTTACTATTTACTCAAATTTTTATTTAATAAAAATATAGGTAGGTACATTTTTATACTTATGTAGATGATATTATGAGATTTTATTTGTTTAAGAATAGACATTTTCGTAACAATAAAGACACATGAAAAGGTATCTCTAAACTTATTGCAGATCTAGTTTAGTTCGCTTCAGAGGCTAATACAATCACGAAAGCGTTTGATAAAGAAACAACGTGCAATAATTTCAAATGTTAAGTGCTTGACTGCAACGAAAGCCAACTAGAAACCGTTCAAGTTTAAAATTCGAATGTGAAAACACTAGTGACTATTCAAAACAAAACAATGTTGCAAATCGAACGTTCCATTTCCAATTTAAAATTTTAAAAGTGCCAAGATTGAGGGCGTATGTTTTTTTTAAAATCCAGTGACTGTGCTATGGAAGTGTGATGGAGCACCCAGGGGGCTTCGCGTCGTCCCCGTGGGCCGCCATGCTTGGCCACGGCGTCCACGGCATGATGCAGCATGAGTATGGCCATGCCCATGCACCTATGCCCATGGACTTGCATGTCCCACAGCCGTTTCCTTATTATCGGTGAGTAAGATGTGATTATGTAACTGGCTGGTTACAATTTAAATTTTGTGTGATTTTTTTATCATTATCTCTGGAAATCTGAGTTCGGTGGGGTAATTATTTTTGTCATTAGACAAACGGCTCGTTCTTGCATCAGCGGTGCACTATTTCAGTGAGTCGCATAATTTTATCCACGGAACTTAGCGGCTGCTTGAAACCGGAGATCAAAGAAATCTTGTAAATGATTTCTTTGCTGCAGCAGTATCCCTTCATGAAGGGATCAGATTCCAATGTACAAAGTACTTCATGTAATTGATCTACTATCTCTCTCTTGGAGATATCAAAGCTAGAAAAAAAACAACGATAGGTTTAATTTATGCGCATAAAATATTTGTTGTGATAACATGACTGTAAAACCAGAAATGTAAGTTTAAACAAATTCGAACGAATAATTTGATAATATTTGTTCATTGTCAGACATAAGCACTTTGCAGATCAAGAGTATTTCAGTAAGTAGATTAATTACAGCTCTATATATTTTCAAAATAACAAACAAACACGTAAATTCATAGTCATTCTTTCCTCGGTCGGTTAAAAAGCGATATCTCACAGAAACCACTCGCTTATTCCAGTCAACTCCCCCACAATGTTAATTATAAACATTTATCATAGCAACACTACCAATCACGGCTAGCACTCGCCCCGCAAAAACCGTAAAAACCGGGACCAGCAAAAACCGGTAAAGTTTAAACATGGCCGCTCATGCGCGATCGGTTTTTGTCGGACATATCTTGTCGCATATCGTACCGGTTATAAGGCTGTGTACATTTGTGGAGTTCTTGATTATCTAATTGTGTTGATTGGGTATGTTGGCTAAGTGAATAATAATTAATGTTTACGTTCATTTAAATTGACACAGAAATCATATAAGGTTATTTCGTTCATTGAATACAAAACGGACACATTCCAAAATCAGTCAGCGTTGTATTTTAAATTTAGAAGCTGTTCGTATAAGATTTTCAATGCAAGAGCAAATTATTTTGGAATGTGTCCGTTTTGTATTTAATGAGCGATTATTCGGATTGATTAACGTCCATTTATATTATGTGTTGCACATACTATGTTGCACTTTATTTAGTTAGGTATGTGTTATTTTTTGTTTATTTGACTTCTTCTTTTAGTCTCTACTCGTATAGATGAAGAGCTGAATATTTAAATATCTTACTTTACACACCTGAAAAATTGGAAGTGCTCGGGTTATAATTGCAAAGTAATATTTTTTACCCAGTAAATTCCAGAAAAATGAGAAAATACCGAGATTTATTTATTCTCATTAAATTAACTTTCATAACCGTAGAATTTCAAATGACCACTGGCCATACCGCCTTTTAACTCAAATAGCTTAACATGAATATCAAATTAAATAGGTATTAATCTTAAAATGTCGGCCGAAACTGGTCTGAAGGACCAAAATTACAACTAGCCAATTGATTAAGAAGAAATTTTCTTCCCAGTTACTTTGTTAGGTTAGGTTAGGTTTAAAATCATAGAAATAATACCAATGACAACGACGAAAATAGAAAACCTGTTTCTTCAACACTCTTCTCTTCACTACTG
Organism: Acleris cristana; assembly: GCA_948252455.1. Classification (NCBI taxonomy): domain Eukaryota; kingdom Metazoa; phylum Arthropoda; class Insecta; order Lepidoptera; family Tortricidae; genus Acleris; species Acleris cristana. Next base: position 4,360,665 of record OX411791.1, on the reverse strand, counting down.
GAGGTTGGTAGCCAGCTCCTTACTCCACATCCAACTGTCATCTCTCGCCAAACGAAAGAACTCTTCAACTTGTTTCTGATCCTTAGTCTTTAGCGTCCGCCAAATTCAAATTCAAAATATTCTTATTCATTCTTATATTTTCTTTTTGTCTTATTTTTTTTTTTTTTTTTTATAAACATTTAGGCCATCTTAGGTCGTGCCGAGGCCCTTGGGCATGCAAGAATTTGGGGGAAAGGGAATAGCAAAAATCATTTTTCTGCAGTTGTTATATTTATTACATCGGCCTTTCGGGACCCCCGTGAGTGTGCGGGCCCTTCGCACAGACCCCATGTATCCTATATGGTAAAGGCGGTACTGTAAACACAGTTACGAAAAGTTAAAAAAATAACAATTACATGTTTAACAATATTTGGCATAGAAAAATGTTTTTAACAATCAATATAATTAGTACTTAGGAGACCTAGCTTCGATCGTGTTGAAATTGAGTTACTCTTTTAATGATCCGAAAACCTCCTATTATACAATTTAAATAAAAATCGTTAAAACCGTTTTAATATTTTTTATTAATTAATAGTATAGCAGGTAGTCTGGGAAACAGGCGTGATTTAATGTATGTATGTATGTAATAGTATAGGACGAATTTTTTTTTGGTAATCTCCTGAAGGGCCAAAGACAAAAGTCCTTGCTTTTGTTTACTGTTTTTAATTCATTATTTTGAGAAAAAGAAAAAGGGAAGAGGTGAAAATTCCTTCCAGAGAGAGGGAATGGAGGGCCCAGGTACTGCCGGGCTCGCACCGGCTAAAAACACCAATGCCCCTATTTAGGACGTGTATTACTACTGATATCATTACATTTGTTTTGAAAACCTTGTTGAATGATCATGACCGAATAAATAATCATAAATTTAAAAAAAACCAGGCGTTTCTTCTTACGCCATGTAGAAGGTAAACGGGAACACAGACCACCTGATAATAAATGGGCTAGGAGTCTCATAGACATTTGGAATCTCAAGCCTGCAATCCTGAGACCGAATGCAAATTTAAGTGGGTCAGTAAGCCTATTCTTCAAAATGTTTTCATTCGAAAACACAAGCTTCTAGAGATGTCATGTAAAGACGAAATTGGAGACTATATTAGTCCAGCAATGGGACGCCGATTAAGGTAAAAAAAAGAAATTAAAACGTTTTATGCTCGCTCAAACGGTCAGCTGTCATACGGAATACAATTATGGAGTTAACTATAGCTCTTTGACAAATTGCAAGATGGATTAACGGCACCTGTCTTGTGACAGGAATGGCTTATTTACGACGATTATAAACCAATAAGTCATATATATTATATACTGGCGACATTAATATCTTGTGAGGTAAAGTTCAATTTACGTCATGGCAAAATATGGTATTTTACTGCCCTTGGGCGATTTATTAGTAGCCATAATTTTATTGCTGAGGTGTTTTTAGTCATTAATTGTAGATTTTTGCACCAAGCTGTCCCGGAAAACTCTATGGCGCGTTCGTATACCGGTAACTCTTTGTATATACAAAAAAGTGCTGTAATGGAATTTCTATGAAACTTTATTGCTCTATAGCACAAAAGTGGCGCTTTTTTCTTAATCCTAATAGTGCATTTATTATGAACTTCTTGCTTACCTTACGTAGGTAGTTCTTACTGGAAGAAAATATTTTTGATTTTGTTGGGCAATTTTGATTTCTTTTCAAAGTAACTTTTTTTCTTTTCTAATAAAAGTGAAAGTTTTGCTGATGATACGTCTGTAAAATAAGGTCACGCATTGACCCCATTTACGACTGGGTTGGGAGTTTTCGTATTTAATAACATAAGAGCGTGATAATCATAACAACCATTGTGATTAAAACATACAAACTTCTAGATATTAGTAAAAATCGGGCATTTTGGTCACTGAATGAGATTCTAATATCGATCCTCAGGTACCCTTTGGGTCTTAAATACAGTCGGGATAAAGGTTCCTGACCAACCACAGTGAGATCACAAGGTCGTTTGAGAACCTTTATGGAACCTCACAAACCCAAAATCATTCAAGTCATTAAACTCTCAAATCAATTCTCCAAACCTATTGGGAACTTCGAATGACAGTGATCGCTGTCCGCGCTAATACAGCCCGCGCAGTAATATGCGTATGCGCACCCAAATTACCAAGATGGCGGACACCTGTCATTTCGCGGCGGACATTGGAAAAAAATAATTATACGAGTTCGGTATTGATGGGGAATTTAGGTCCTTTAATGTTGGAGCTGTGCTATTTCTTAGAAGGAAGATTTTTATACGGGGAAGTGGAGTATTTATTGAAAGATCCAACTGATTCAGGTTTCAGTTAGATTATTTATTGCTCAAAAGATAAAAAAGATAAAAAAAAAGATGTTTATTCAGTAAGTAGGCCGCACGGGCACTTTTACACGTCAATAATCTACCAGCGCTTCGCAAGAGACCACTGCTGAGAAGAAACGCCGCAAGAAACTCAAGCTCAATGTAGTGGTCTAATGATCCATCGATCTTCACCCCAGCTGTTTATTAGATAAAAAGTATTTTCAAATTTAAAATGGTAAGTAATATATGGCGAATAGGTTGACTGAAAAAATTCAGTCCAGTACAGTCCATAATTTAAAAAAAAACTTTTTTTTTTAATTGCTAATGCTTGGGTACCTATATTTTATCAAAACAATTTTCATTTCACCAAAAGGCATTTCACGCCGCATGATTTTTTTTTGGTTTTCACAAGTCTAACGTAATTAATGTTAAGAATATCCTGAAAACATTATGGTTTTTGCAGAAAATAGCTTGCAATGAAATAAAATTTAATAAAAGTATGGGGTACCCTATTTTATATTTATCAGACCAACCCTTGAAAAAAAAACTGTTGCAATATAAATTGTCTATTAGTTTGATTCACGTCCGACTTTCGTTTATAAGTCCTGTTGGTCAATTTGACTTAAAGACGCTATCGACCCACCCTCGCTTCGCTTCGGTTTATGGTAGTTTTCTGTAATACCCGTACAAAATACAGAATTCATTATACATAAAAATCTTCCTCTTGAATCACTCTATCTATTGCTGAAAACTGCATTAAAATCCATTGCGTAATTTCAAAGATCTAAGCGCACAGACGGCGGGAGCGACTTTGTGTTATACTAATTAAAGATAAATACTATGGAAGTCATGAAACCATGTCATAGTGAGAAAGTAAATTTTACTCTTGTCACATAGTTTTCTATGTTGTCCTAGGAATTACGTTAGACAGCTTTTTATATTTTTGTTATAGTAGGAGATCAGATCAGAGGCCCTAGACAAGATAAAAAGTTCGTGTTGGTTTGTCCTTCTGTCTTGCAAAAGCGCAGCAACAGATCGACGTGATTTTACACAAAGTGTCAATAGGGCCATGGAATAACATTTAATGTCGAGAAATTACATAGTTCCTACGGGAATAGCGATGAACGACTTCTACTCGGACATAGACACGACTAAAGCTATACGTGACTTTTTAGCTGTATCTATATTTATATATATTTGGAATATTTAAAGCACAAGCCATTACTTTAAGCAAAAGGAGTTTTACGAAAAATAAATGTTTCATATATTTTTAAAATCTCATTTGGTCAAATGGCCTGTGAGCTCAAACAAGTTTAATTCCATACGCCAAGCCAAGTAGTATGATAGTTCAGTTTTTACTTCCCGCCAAAAACCACAACTGTCAAATCGTCGATGACGTTTAATCAATTCAGAACAACAAGAGGAAGCTTCTACTTTATGCGATCGAGATAAGATTCAAATTTGGAATGCGTTACCAATGAATTTTATAAAAACAACAAAAATATCGATTTGAATTTCAAAAATTGTTCTTATTTTGAACGGCAGTATTTGGTATGTTGCATTTGGGACCGCTTCATTAGTGTCTGGTGTCGATTGGGATTTAGTCGGTCCCCGTTTTCTCTTTATTTCATCAATAATTAATGATGGACGTCTGTAAAAATGCCATTGCGGCACAAATGTGCCGTATATGTTACCATATAAGGTATTTTACTTGGTTGTGAGCAAAATTCGATGAGTTTCTACAAAATTTCCGTTTAATTCTGTGAGTTTGAAGAAACAGTTTTTGTGAGATCGATTCCAAGAACGAAATTAGTCGTATACCTTCACATTTGGTTACGCAAAGAGAATCGATTAAATAAGCAAACAGTAAACATTTTTCTTAAAACGCTTGAGTTTGCATGAAATGATTACTTTTTTGACTCCAAAGTTAGTTAGGCAGACTGTCAGCTATTGGTTTAAAATACAGAAATGAATGTTGCAATAGTAGAAAAAAATGGGTGGCATTTATTATTACTCCGACAAGTCTTGATTTACGATATGCAATTCAAAAAATCGCAATACTTAGGTTTTTTTTAGTTTTTTTAGTTTGTTTGGTGTTGTATATTTAATGAAAAAATTATATCAAACAATTCTAATGGTGTTAAACAATAACATAGCATAAATCGTATTTCAAATTATTTTAATTTAGAGGCCAAACAAACCATCATTAAAATTGTAAAGCTCCAAAACATGTTGCTAGTCGGAAACCATATTTTTTACAAAACCCGTCAAGTTTCTCGAGCTCTAAAAATGCTCAATAAAAGCCAGTGACATGTGCCTTATAAGGACTTCGAATCTACCGTCATAAATCCAGAGTGGAATCAAAAAACTATCTTCAATTGCCTTTAATTCCCTTCCAGTGCACTGATCGTAAAATACGTCACAATTAGTCAGCTAAAGACGTGCTTTATGTATAGAAAAAACGTCACAGTAAATACCGATGCCATTTCCAAATGAGGCTTTATCCATGTAGACCAAAGTGGAGCGGTGTTGTTTTTGTTTTTTTTTAAACCCAATTGGCCGAAGGTATTGATTGCGTTGAGTCTTAATTGTTAAAAAGTATTTGCGTAAATTGGAATTTAAAGGAAAATCTTTATTAGTGCAATTAATCGATATGAAGGAAATGTCATTTTTGATCAAAAATGCTGAACTCCTTAGTCTTTCTTTTTCGAATAGCTTTAACCTTATAAAACTTAGTTTACAGATAACATAAAGCTGCCCACGCACGGGCGCTTAATTGCCCTATAGAAATTAATTCGCCGGGTCTTGTCGCGCGGATTGCCACGTGAATAGTGGGAACTAGCGGCATTACTTACATGATTAATGGTATTGGTTTAATATCTAGTTGAAAAGGTATTTAACATTGCAGTTGTCACTAAAACTCTAACAGTTGCTCATACAAATAACTAGAGGGCTTACCCTTGGTGCAAGCTAACGTGTCTGCTTTCTATCGACTCAAACCTTTTACATATATTTGATAACTTGACATAAGCGGTTTAGCATTCTGTCATCAGCTTACTTCATTCCTTTACATTTTATGGATTAAAAAAAAAGCGATTTTGGAAAACTTGCGATTTGCGGATATTAAAACTTAGTGTTATGCATCTTGACTAAACCCCCCGACCCACAGAATATAAATTAGTACATGTGCAGAAGGCGCGCTTATTATTGTAATAGCAACCTTGTCGAGTTAGCTGTAGGGTGCCTTTGCACTTTGCATTATGCCGTCAAGCACAGACCTGGGGATTCAGGAGGCTATTTTGCTCTGTAAAACTGTATTACCTTTGACATGTTATCGTATTGTCAACGTTATGATAGCTCTTAATTATTGACAGTAATGGCGGCAGGGTTAATAACATGTCAAAGGCAATATGGTTTTACCTAGTAAAATCTTCAAATATGGCTAACTTTATTTCTTTACCTTTATTAATTAGAAATCATATTATAGTTAAATTAAATTATTAACCTAACTATAATAAGCTCGAAATTACTCTGAGAATCTCAAGAAAGCTCATTTGGCGAAAACGGCAATCATGCGGTCGGCGCAGTTGCAATGTTGACATTGCGGTGGCTGATTCTAATGTAACGTGAGAGTTATGATGGATGTGAATACAGGGTGGAATAGAGACGGGTCGGTAAGGCCCGTATTAATACTGGTCTTGATTAAGATGTCTGACATTGAAAGGCATTTCTTGCCGCGTGAGTTCATTTGTTTTGGTAATCATAAGTCTAACTTAACCCTACGTAATTAATGTTTAAGATATCCTGAAAACATCATGGTTTTAGCAGAAAATAGAAATGATACAATCGATGAAGTGGAAATCGATAAAATGACAGGTTACCAAACAGGGTCATGTTTTTCGAGTATATGTATGTATGTATGTATTTTTCTTATTGATACTGCAGCCTAAATGGCGATTTAGACATATGAGGTGTCGTTGGATTAGTGGGAGTGACATAAAGGCATAATATTTTAGTCAAAGCAAGAGGTATTTTTTTTACATGTATCGAATACAATATCAAAAATTGTCGTCGGGAAGGAAGGAAGGAGCTTGTAATTTTTTTACGAATACTTCTGTTAGGGTTGGCCCGCTACTCATTTCTTAGATAAGTGCGAATTTGATGCTGCGGCTGGGTTTTTTAGCTATTAAGTTCGCAATACATTATTCGGTAACATTACCTATTATCTTTTAAATAAAGTTGTATTTTGCTTCAATAAATCTCTATCAGATTTAGTGATCTTCAGATTGTTTTTTTTATGGGGTAGAGTTAGCAAACGAGCACACAGTCCACCTAATGGTAGGTGGAATCTGTGACCCATAGACATTTGTATTATCAAGACTACAATCTTCAGACTGCAATCCCAACACCACAATTGCATTGCAGACTCTGAGGCCTAACATGGAATGCCTCTATGCTAGTAATTTCACCGGTTGTCTTATCCCCACCCCGGAACACAAACACGTGAACACTGCTGCTTGGTGGTAGGTTAAAGGTAAGAAGGTGGTAGCAATCCGGACCGACTCACCACCACCATTTCATGTTAATTACTTTGTTTATTATGTTAACAGATAAGTTTTAAAATTTCTGCTCATTCAAATAACGGGAACTAGGTAGTCCGAAATCAAATTACATGATTTGAATATAACATGCCATAAAAAAACGCATGAAGTTAAATAAAAGCTCCTTAAATGATCGAGTTATTATCCCTCATAAAAATAAACTTAACACATGTAATAACCACATAATACTGGCCGACAACACTAAACGTTTCTATTAATCGATTCAATTAAATTACCATTCGATTCGTACCGACTCTTTCCCTTCCGTCATTAACATAAATGTCAACCCCATATATGACTTATAAAGACAAGCGACTAATTGAAAATAATCGATTAATACAAAAACAAAGGAAACATAATTACAAGCATCGCATTCTTTGAAAGGGGAAAAATAAAAAAGGTGGAAATAAAAGAAATGTGCTAAAGGAGGGCGATTGGGCCAAATGAAAGGGCACTGGGCGACTCAGCACAGACGCAGGAGTAGAGTCGCCATTTGTTTACAAATAGAACTATAAAAATAGGTTAAGTGCTAGTCGGATTCGCACACAGGTTTTCGCACCGCTTGAGTAACACTTGGCCGGTTTTTACTAAGTATTCGTTATTTTTCTTAAGGGTTTACAGAAGAATTACACCACATTTGATGCTTGTATGACACCTTGCATATAACAATTTTAACGATAAAACAAAAGTAAAAAAAAAATAGAACAGCAAAGTTCCTTGTAAAATCCCTTTTGTTTAACTTTTTTTTATGAATTATCAGGAAATTTGCCGTTTCTTATGCATTTATTTTATTATTTATTTATTTATTCATGAAAAGACATATTCTGTTCAAAATCTATTACGGGTCAAAATATATAGCTCTTAAGGTACGGGATAGACGGAAGTACTAGGCTTAGGCTACAAAATCCCAAAAAAATGCTATACTTTTTATTTGGTTCTGTGAACGTTAGCTTTTCTTTGTAAGCTCACTTCTATCTACTAAGTATTTGCATATTGTACAGTTCAACCATTTCAGTTTTTCGTTTTTTTCTATGAAATGAACATTAATAGTGTGTTAAATACTTCTTTTTTGTCCTGAATTATTTTCATACTCCCTTTAGGTACTAGTTACTACACCTTATAATATATGGAGTGCGTAAAAATAAGAAATCGTAACGGAATTGAAATAAGTACTAACAGCATTATTTTACGGAGATTGATTTTTTAAAAACCATCAACCATTTCAAAGGAGGCTTGCGGACTGTTTTCTGACGTTAAGGTTTTACAGACAAAAGACATCAACGCACTAAAATTTTGTGAAATATTGACAAAGAAAGCAAATATAAAGTGTTCAGCATACAAAATATATGACATCAGTTTCCTAAAATAGCCTATATTTAATTGTGATTGTTTCGACTCCATCCCGCCTTAACCGGTGCACAGACTGCAGCGCAAATGGGGTGTGAGAATTAGCGTTTCCTCTATTAGGCGCCATCTTGGTCATTGCCAACATTTTAAAACGAAATTAGGAGATTTTGCGAAGCGTGTTTTCGTTAGGTTGGCACTTGTTTTGTCTTTTGCGTTTTGTTTTAGCTTTCTTACTAGGGGTTGTTCGTTTGATTCGTATATTTTTGTCAGTTTTAATTTCAGATACTGGTATGGAACAATTGAAATTAGGCAATAGTTATGTAAAAAGTATAGTACCTAGTGTTATTACATAATCTAATGGCTGTATATTTTACAATGCACGATTATTTGTTAAGGAATTATGGTTTAAAAATAATGTGTTTGGTTGACTCTTATCGTCTCTATTTGCCTTTACGCTTCGGAGATCTAGACACTGAAGGTACGTACTCGGACCAGGATCGATGCTTTTGAGATGGTGCTGGTGAAGAATATTGGGTATCCCATGGACGGAGCACCGCACGGACGTTTCCATCTTGAACTTATTCTGCTTAAAGACAATAAAGACCCGTCTATCGACTATCTGCATGCAACAACTTGTTCAGTACTTCGATCATGTGGCCAGACGTAAGCCTTGGGAAGCTCATTGTTGTAGGACAGTTGCAAGGAAAATGGAGCCGTGGTAGATCACCTACCCTATGGACCTACGCAGTGAAAGAAAGCTGCCAAACCAATTTGCAGAGGTCTGTGTAAGGGGCCGAAGATAGAGCGCTTGCGAGAACCTTGGTGAACCAAGCAACAACTAAAAGAAAGAAACGAGCTAGAAAATGTTTGGTTATTTTTGTTTTTTCCTAATTTGTTTAACCATAATTCAAACTTGAGTCTTAAGCTGATAATGTGTGTTTTAGGGCCGTATCAAATGACTCATCTTGACTGATATGCTCATCGTCTTAAGACACTAAAAAAAACCGGACAAGTGCGAGTCGGACTCGCCCACCGAGGGTTCCGCACATGACACGGTTTACTCAATTCAAAATTTGTACCGCCGTTCCTAGCATAAAGACCCTGTTTTTTTTTGTGATTTAACTAAAAATGTACAGATTTCAGATTTTTTCCTATACTAGTGGTAAAAGACGGTGTTACTTGGCAAATTTCATAGTTCTAGGTCAATGGGAAATACCCTATATATTTTGATTCCCTCGAGAGTGTCGAAATACACGTTTTTGGCGACATAAAAGGCCGTATCTTTTTTTACGTAAATGTAGAAGTTTGATTTTTTCACAGCTTCAAGGGACTGTACACCGGAGTATATGGTATGGAATTTCAACTTGATACCTTCACGCGTTCCCGAGATAAAGGGTCTTGACATACAGACAGACGGACAGACGGACAAAAAAGTGATCTTATATGGGTTCCGTTTTTTCCTTTTGGTAATTTCTGGCGTATCTAATAGTCATCACTGCCTTTACTGAACTATAATCCAAATTCCAAAGATCAAGATGTAAAGTGCATTTCTTGCAAGTCAATTGATTATAACTCCATGTTTCACGCAGTACGAAGTGGTAAAGTAATTTTATTTAGTGTTCTCAAGGTGTGAGACAAATGGGTACCCAGTGGGGGTCCCAGGAACACGAGCGGTTTAACCGCCGCTTTTAAACCGCTGCTTTAGTATCTTGTAGTTTATAGGATATTTTGTTTATAATCAATTAGGAGGCCGTATACGAAATTTTTCCGATTTCGCTGATTTACGTGATTTTACAGTTGAAACACTGTATTTCTAGAAGTTTTAATGCACAACACGAAAGATAATTTCTAATTTTAACGAATGTATGAGCTACTTTTTTGTTTTATTATTTTATTTTGATTAATCGACCTGACACGGGCGACTGTTACGTGAATTTTGCTGGAAGAGGTTTGAAATGTCACATATTCAGAATCGTTTTGACGTCTTAACGGTAAGAAAAATTTACAATGTATTGCTGTGAAAGTCGTCTAAAAAATGTATGTATTACTTTTTACCACTTTCATATAAATTTTTGGAGTAAAAAAAATAATGAACTTGGTACTACTAGTACTTGACAACGATGATCATACTTATTTGTATAGAGAAATAAATACATACATAGACAACACCCAAGCAAGACTCACAATCAGAAACAAAAAGGACTCATTTCCCCCAAGCGGGAATCGAGACCGCTACCGCTACATTTGTAAGTAGGCAAGGTCGCTATCACTACTAACGAGAGTAACTATGTCGTCAACTTTATTTTCATTTAAACATAGTCGTCCAAATAGAAGCTATCGTTAAATTCTGCTGTTGTTAGGTAGGACCTTGTAAAGCGTTCGTCCGGAACGCTACCACCATCTAACCCTACTTTAATTTTGTAGTGTCTTACTATCGTAGAAATGACTATAGGATCGAGGCATTCAATGTTCGGCATCATAGCCGTAGGTATTAATCTGATCTCGACATTAATGCTCGTCTCAGGTATCTCAAGATGCGTCAAAAAGTCATTTTTCTATGACTTTTTTGATTCAATTCAATTGTTTATTGATAAAATATACAGTTTTACATGTCATTTGGTTATTCATTATATTATTATATATCACTTATTTTATTGTATTACTATCATGCACATGGTACATAGGTATACATTGCTATTTTTCATTAGGTAGTTTATTCAAAACATTGTATAGGATCATAAGCGTGTCAGTTTAGTTATGCATCTTGTCTATGTCCCGCCCTGTGTATCATTAACCCTATCCATGTCTTAAAAAAACAAAGAGGCGTCCAAACCAATGCCGAGTAGCTCCGGAACCTTATAAACTTATTATAAACCCTTATCGCTCTTTTATCGCTCGTTATCCAACTTTTAATTAGGCGGTAGATTGTTATGGTAATCACTAAGTGGCTCTCGATTTGTCGACGGTTAGATAAAGGTTATTTTCTGCAAGTTATCATGGAATTTATAGCTGTATGTTAATACTGCTCGGGGGATAAAAGGTCGCATCTGTTTAAACCTCTTTTGCATATGAAACTTTAATGTAAGCTGCAGAGGGTTGAATAGGATTTGGATGTGTAATTGAGCTTGCGGATTTTTAAATTGCAGCCTAATTAGGTTAAATATTGGAGAAATGACGTGACATGGGAACGGCCAGTCTTTATTATTAGGATAATATGGACTAAAATACATTTCTGTGGTATAACAAAGGAGAACAGTGAGGAAGCATCTAGGCATTTTAAGTTTAAGCCGATGTTATATGATTGAAACGTCTCTGATTTAAAATATCCATTGCATGGGATAAAAAGTTTATGCAGACTCCGTTTTTGCTTTGTATCATCTGCCTAAGAAGACCGAACTAGTGCAAACTCCTTGGGTCTAAAGAGAGATGGAGAGAGGAGATACTCTTGATACCTCCCGTCTCCATCATTTGATCAGCTCTTAAACAACAAGATTTTGCATTGTCACCAGTTTTACATAATAATGTATGCCATATTTCATTCCATTACCATAAAGAGAACTGAATGTGAAGTAAAAGCTTGTACTATTATGAGCTTATAAAAATAATAATAGGAGAGATACATGAATATGGTTTCAAAAATTAATTATAAAGCCTGATGACATAGCCCAAGCCTTGCCTTTTTAATAAAAAAAGTATCAATAAACAACGAACATTCTAAAATTAAATAATCTTATACGTTCCGAGAAAGATGTCACAATTGCCATAAGCAATTTATGAACATTATTAAGGGAAATGTTTAAAGAGAAACAACGATTTAAACATTTTGAACGAGCAAGCGACATCGCAGCGTGAAACGAATCTCCGTCGTTTACTACCGGCGGGCGGCGGGATATCTCACACATTTTGACATATAACCTCAAAATTAATGAAACTCCAACGAAACAAAACCAACCTAACAGCGAAAACTTTATGGTTCGACTTTGAATGTATGATTCGCGCTTGGAATTGGGATGTGCTAGTTTTTGTTTTCGAAAAAGGAATTATTTCACACTTCGAATGCTTTTGCGTATTCGAACTGGAAGACTTTAAATTGAGGCTCGTTTTCCATCGCTTTAAGGTTGGTATCTCCATGTAGTTTTTATAAAAATGTTGTTTTAAAGTATGCACAAGAGCAATGGCGTCGATTTATTAAGCGTTTCGTTTTGTTTCTGATTTCGAAATAATTTGTGAATGGACGTTATCAGCGTCGATTTATTTGTGTATTCACTTAATTATTCTTTTTGTTTCTTTTTTTTCGAGAATCCTTTGAGAGGTAGCGATGTTTATAATGTGTTATGTGGTTTTCATGGTAATTTAATTGGTCGGGTGAGGTTTATCAGTGGAGAAAGAAGTTATTATGGACTGTTTTTTATATCTTATCTAGTTAATTAAGGAATTCGTTTTTATCTTATGAAGTGTTAAGGTAAAGTTAAATGACGTCTCACGCAGATTCTGAACCCAAATACAAAATGAGGATTTCCCTTGTTTGATATCCGTGAGACAGTACTATTTAGTGCGTGTCGTATAGTTCGTAAGAAATCTGAAACGTGGTGCTTTTTGGCGTAACATAATGAAATGTGTCATTTATTTTTAACGACACTATCTAGTCTAGTTGTATAAATAAATCAATTTATTTAATAGCTTCATTGTGTTAAATGTGGGTCACACATATAAAAGCATTGGCTGAGTGGAACTGTCAACCGCTACTCCCACCGTAGTAGCGGTGTTCATACTGTAGTGTTTCAGTGTTAGGGTAAGATTCGATAAAATTGCTATTTTTTTCGTAGATTTTAAAGTTGGTAATGTTATTGTATTAAAATTGTTTTTGTAAGATATAATATCCCCATGGGCCGCAAAGATTTCCTAGTAAGTATAAGTAAATTAACTAATTTATCTGCTAGTTTGCCTTATCTACTAGTCATAAAAATGAAACAAAAAAGGTTTATTTTCCGTCCCCATCATTAACGTAGCCGTTTAACTAACAGTAGAATGTGATTCCCTTTAAAATCGCTAAGAAATTTTCGAAAACAATCTCATACCGATCGCTGCTAACTGAAAACTCTACGATCAATTCGAAAGACGTTCGGATTCGAATTTTAAAAATGATCTGTCGTCGAGTGAGACGAATAATCGGTCAATTTCGCCACCCGGCCAATCACACGCCGCGATGGGATTCGATATCGAGGCGGTAAAAGCTTAGAGCGACAAGCGATTTAGTTTTGGCCAGAGTTTGTATAGGTTGGGTCGCAAGACATGCTTCGGATGGATTTAATGAGTTAATAAAAGCATGTACATTACACTAACGACCTATATACATTGAAAAAATAAATAGAAATAACGTAGGTATGTGTGTGGACTGCGTTTAGTTGTGTGGTTGTTACATAGAGGTGCGACATGTATGTAAAATAAGTATAGGGTTTGGGTCTGAACTTCTAACTACGAGTGTATTAGTATAGAGACAAACTAGCTAGGAATTCATTTCTGAAAGCGAAAGAGACTTCATATAATTTTCATCCTAAGCAGGTATATCGGCAACAAACTGAGCAGCTCCGAGCAAATCGGGTAGGAGTAAAGAAAACCGGCCGATTTTGTTTGTTTTACAAAGTCGTCAATATACAAAAAACATAAAATCAAACGCATAGAAAAAAAACTGCTACGTTAAGAACTAGCGAACTAGGGAATTAAATAAAAGCTTGGTCAAGCTCACCATAATAAGTTTGCATGTTAGTATGGTTAGTACTCGATGTCTTAAAAGTCTCCAGAAAGAAATCCTAGAGTCAGTCGGACAAACTGAACTGCTAAGTCGGGTTATACATATATGGCACACCAAGCTTTTCTACTTATAGTTATAATTATCGTACTCAATCGAACAAATTACAATGCAATGCCGATCCTCGTTTCCTACGTAATTTAAAAAAAAAGTTGGAAGGGAAACTGAAGAACGAACCTTTTCCGCCCTGGTTACAATGTGAATAAGACGTAAAAAGGTAAGTATTTCAGTTTCCCTTACTGTACCTACATAACCTGCCAGGTTCCGCCTTAGTAGACCAATTTTTACAAAAATGTCCTTTTGTTTTTCTCTCCCATATTAAAGTTTCCTGCATGTACTCGATTAGGGAGAGATACCTACGGTACCCTCTAGGATTAGCAAAGCCATTTTCAGGGTTCCGGATCCAAAGGGTAAAAACGGGACCCAATTAGTAAGACTCCACTGAGCGTCTGTCACCACGCTGTATTTCATGAACCGTGATAGCTAGATAGTTGAAATTTTCACGGATGATGTATTTCATTTGCCGCTATAACTACAAATACTAAAAACAGAATAAAATAAATATTTATGTGAGGCTCCCATTTCACAAACGTGATTTTTTTGCCGTTGTCTGCTCCATATTAATAACGGCAACTGGTATAGTGTCTAATGTGGTAATGGTACGGAACCCTTCGTGCGCGAGTCCGACTCGCACTTGGCCGGTTTTTTATGTTAACTCTCTTTACTGCACAATAATATTACAATAACAACATTGGATTTAAATGATGTACAAATTCAAACTTATTCCTAAATGAGATCTCTTCCAGCTAACCCTGATGTAAATGAAAGTGATGACAATCCATGGGGTTAGTTACACATGTACAAGTTTGCAAAAAAAACCTATTATTTATTAATATACCTTCGTTCCATTCGGCGTCGAGACCCTTGGTCCGTGGGGACCCGGTGCTATCAGCCTTTTTAAGGACATTTCGAAAAGGCTTATAGAAACAACCGGAGACCACAGAGCTGGCAGCTTCCTCGGGCAATGAATCAGCATTGCTATACAACGAGGAAATGCTGCCAGCATCTGTGGTACTTTGCCACGGGGGCCCTCTCTGTTTTAGTTTTAATTTCATTGTATTTAGCTTAGTTATAATTTTTGGTTTAATTTATCTTTTAATTTGCCATAGTTTTAGTTGTAATTCGTAATTTTTAATTTGTATTGTATTATCTTTATATAATAAATTAATTTTATTTATAACTAGCTTATGCCCGCGACTTCGTCCGCGTAGAAGTCGTTTATCGCTGCTCCCTCGGGATCTGTCTAATTTTCCGGGATAAAAAGTAGCCTATGTCCTTCCCCGGGACTCAAGCTATCTCCATACCAAATTTCATCTAAATCGGTTCAGCGGTTTAAGCGTGAAGAGGTAACAGACAGACAGACAGACAGACAGATGGAAACACTTTCACATTTATAATATTAGTATGGATGATTGTTTTCCCTCCTTTCATTGATGACTTGGCCCCCCCCCGAGCCAATATGGCGCGGCCGCCGCCCTGTAATTCCAATCCTCACCAACATTACCCGGACTATTATAATGTATTAAGGAATATTATTTTACGACTATGGGCGCATTATGGCGCGGAAAATACCGTGTGTAAGCACCTTTATGTGATAACGGACGGTATTAACACGTCTTAATAGAGTTAGTATAAAAAATACTGCAATAAAACTTAGAATAATTCTCATGAAGTCTGTTAGGGTCTCAGATTTAAGTCACAGTATATTTTAGTATAGTTACCGGCAATAACATATTATCCAGCATTGGGTGCAAAAGTATCTGACACGCTCCTATACCTCTAGTAATAAAGACGTGTCAGATATTTTTGCGCCCTATGTTGGATAATTGGTGACTGTACAGTATGATGCTTGCATAAGTATTCTGACGAGATGACAAGTTTTCAATTTTGTAAAATGCTTGGTTTCTAGAAGGCTATTTGCCCCTTTTCCCTGTTTCTTATTGTTCTAGTGTGGGGATTAGACATCGGTGAAATGACTAGCACAGACGTATTCTATATTAGCACATAGTATTGGCAAAGCTGTTTCAGTCTTAGGATAATTTTATTGTGAAGCTACAAATTTCCATACCAAATGTGATAATGTGAGAAGCAGCCCTTAAATGTTCGATTTTTACTATTTTTCAATATGTTGTAGCTATTATTTATAAAAAAACTTGGTTTGTAGATTTCCCTTTCCAAGAAAATATTTCTTGGAGAGACAAATTAAAAAAAAACGTAAACGTACAAACCTAGTTTTTCATAATAACTTCAACATATTCAGATTTGTTTAGAAAAATATTGTCAGCTACGCGATTTAAGCGTATCGGTTCACAATTAGGAAATGCAAGTTAACGTTTTTGTATTAAAAATAACCGGTTAAAACCGATTATATCCGGTTATTTGCATTCCCTATTCACAATCCTCCTAAGATCGCATTTTAGGGATTGAAGTTTTTGATAATGCAAGTGTCTCTGGGTCACAAATCCTACTTACTACCAGGTGGCCTGTGTGCTCGATACCTTCTCTATGCCATAAAAAAAATTAGGCTTGCTGTCTCTATCTAGCAAATATCTATGGGCTAATACTGTCCTTCTAAATAAAAAGGACACATGCGCAATAATACATTCGCGATTCTCTGAGACATACGCCCTTTTTACTAATGAGGGCAGAATAGGCCACTCACAACATGACGTGCGGGCCGATTATGGTCGTGTTTATCGACGTAGATAAGAGTAGATAAAACATCTGTCACTTTCTGACCAGTATGTAAGTGCGAGAGTGACGAATGCTTTATCGACCGCGATAAAGGCGACCATAATACGGGCCCTGAGTTTTCTTTTACCATACCATAAAAAAATCGACAAACTAAACTACTCAAGCATGAGTCAGAGACAAAATTAACTGGATAATTCTCAAAAGTAACATTTTGTTTGCGTGTGAACCGAATCCCCGTTAGCTGTAATAGTGGCCATTACGTCGTACGTGGCGTATAGCCGCAATTACAGCCTTGATTGTTTATAGGTTAGGATTTTGTTAGCATTGGTGTGATGTGTGATTGACTGCTTGATGTATCGAGCAATGGGTTTACGAGGGGATTAAAAATTATAATGATGGATAGATAAATATCCAGGCACGATTTGACACAAATTTACCTTTTTCCAAACTTAAGTAACTGGATATTTTAGTGTTTTGTCACTTTAACGACATGTTTGAACTGCTGCACTTATCAGTTAAAAGCTTTAAAGCGACAAGGTACAAAAGTGTCGCTCGCTCGAAGGTTATCGCTCAAAGGTTAACTGGAAGAGATCCTTTCAGTGTTTCTGTCTTTTATGTTGTTTGTTAATTTCTCGTTTGTACAATAAAGTATTTATATACATAAATACATACATTTGCCCTTACCGTGATTCGAACCCAGGACCGCTAGCTTCGTACGCAGGTTTACTACCAACTAGGCTAAACACGTCGTCAAAATAACTAGTAAATATATAACCCTGGAATAATGGTGATCCCTATTCTCTTAGCTAAAAACTTTTAAACGGCTGAACCGATTTAACCTAGCTAAACTAGCTTTCTATTTAAAAAACCCGCGTTCAAATTGGTCCATTTGTTTGGGAGCTACAATGCCACATATTTACAAATACACAGATACACCATTAAACTACTTATAACTTCTTTGTTAGCGTTAAGGGTTAAAGAATGATAGATACTTTGCTTTGTGCCATGGAAAAGGAAAATGGACACACGGGCCACCCGATGGTACGTGAGTTATGAGGCCCATAGGACTACTTATTCATTTCTTACCTACTTGATTCGTCTTTCACTTTTCTCAATCTCTCAAGAGTAAGCTGGAAGAGATCCCTTGAAGGGGTAACTTACACTTTGTAATTTTGTAACCAACTCTGAAATCACAAAAAAAACAGCTGTTTCATAGAAAAGTTCAATAGGTACTCGACTAAAATGTATGAAGCTGCTGATTTTTTTCGTGATTTCAGAGTTTGTTCCATAGTGAATGTTGTTCATATTCATGGGTAGAACTCAGAGGTGACGATGATGATTACCATTTAGATTTCACCCTGTATAAAAATGAACCCCTAATTCTCCTGGTCACTCTATAACTTGAGAACGGCTTTACCGATTTAATTTATATTTTTTTAAAATGCTTACTAATACTTCGTAAAAGGTTCTTACAATAAAAAAAATAAGCAAATTGCGCAGAAAACCGCTAGTTTACAATTTAAAAAACACTTTTTTATTATGCACTACTGTGCGTTTACATTATTCGGTTATGGCATTGAAACGTAAATATCACAAAGATGTGACAAACAAACCCACATTCGCATTTATTAGTAAGAATTAGGATTATTAAGGACTAGCTTCTGCCCGTGACTCCGTCCACGTAGATTAAGATCGTTATTCCCTTGGAAACTTTTATATTTTCCGGGATGAAAAGTACGAGCTAATCCAGGGTATGAGCTATCTCCATTTCAAATTTCATCCAAATTCGTCCAGCCGTTGCAGCGTGAAGAAGTAACAAACTAACACACATAAACTTTCGCATTAATAATATTACATAGTAGGATTGGTCATACATAATACGTATAACTATGTATAATAACATATCGTTCTTTTATAACGTACCACCCTTAGTCTTAAATTTTAATAGACTTTTAAAAAAGAGAAGATTCTCACTTTTCGCGTTTGTACAAATAGGTACCTATTTCAATGGAATTAGGTGCAAAGTACACTTACATATCTTTGATCTCGACCATATGTCTTTTACTTTTGCGCTCGATGCGATATTCCGTTACTTGTACCGCTGACTGTACGTTCGCCGCGCTCCGTTACTTCTGTCGCTGACTGTACCTGCGCCTGCGCAGGTGTGAAAGGTTATGTTGTGGATTACGAGAATTATCGGCCGCTATGATTCCACCCGAGCAGCGCTAGCGTTAGGGGGATACGATACGATGTATTATTCTTCTAGTTTAACAGTTTTTATAACGGAAGCTGCTTGAATTAATGACGGAGAATTTTCAGGTTTATAACTATTACTAGCATCTGCCCGCGACTTCGTCCGCGTTGACAATTATTCCACGGGACCTAGTGTTGTTTTGGGAAATAGGTAGTTACTCGTAATTTCAGGTATAAGGTATCTCCATTTGAATTTCAACCAAATCAGTTTTGTCATTTTAGCATAAAGGAGTATCATATTAAGTCAAACACACTCACAAACTTACGTATTTAAACTATTATATAGTGTCATGGTATAGGATAAGCATTAATGAATGGGAATTAAAAAGATTTTAAAGTAAAACGTTCAAAAGCGAGCCAGATCGCATACAGAGGGCTTCGTATATATTTGACCTCAGTCTCACATGCGGATGGAAGCCCTTATCTAATATAATATAGACGCCATAGAAACTACTTCACTTGCACAACGATTGGTGCAAACGTGATTTAAAACTTATGACGTCATACGTTGGGCATGTCCACAGCATATATCGGTAAGCTATAATCCTCGTACAGTTATTGTTTTTTCCGCCGTAATAAGCGGTTCGCCATTGATAGAAATTATTGATTGCGCCGGAGTCGGTGGGACTGCGATAATAGCAGCGCAGGCGCGGCGGACTGATCACTTGAAGGTCTTGCTTGTCGGGCAAAAACTGTACTTTCACCACATACATACATACAATACATTATTTTACATACATACAATAATAACAAGTTGTATTAGGTTTGGGACATATCCATACTAATACGAGTCTAACAAAAAGCAAGCTAGCCCATAAGCCCATTAGCTTCTGCCCGCGACTTCGTCTGCGTAGATTTGATTATCGTTATTCCCTCAGGAACTTTTGAATTTTCCGGGATGAAAAGCCTTAGTAGCCCATGTGTTAAAGCCAGGGCAAAAGCTGTCTCTATTCCAAATTTCATCCACATCCGTATAGCCGTTGTAGTGTGAAGGAGTAACAAACTAACACACACACACAAACTTTCGCATTTATAATATAAGTAGGATACTGCTGTTTGGATAATGTCGTCAATATAAAGTTAGTTAAAAAATAATACAATACCCAGCCTTTACAAGGGAACAAAATAACCATATACATAGTACCTCTGACCTTAAAGTTTTAAATGCAACGATCGATTCTACTCGCTAAATTGAACAACTTTTAAAAAATAACTTAAGTTTAGATAACTAATTGATGTTAGTCTAATTGTAAAATCAGTGTATTAAATTATGGCCATAAATTCACTATCTCATGGTACGGAGGCGACATTTCCTTGGTACGACGGCTAAAAGAAAATGGATAATTGGATCGCGTACATTGAAAATGACATTTAACTTGTATGAAAAAATTAAAATTTAAGTTGGACATATTTTTAACAACCTACGGAACAAAAGAATTTCAGTTTCAGCAGTAGAAACGATCCATGCATTTAAAGCCCCATGGCCAGAGGCACCCTATATACATACGGGTCAAAAAAGCCTCCTTCGGCAGCATGTGCAGAGGTCACTTATTTTGAAATTAGATATTTATCTCAAAATGAGTTCGAAATAAACTATTACTTAACACTCAGTTACAGATACCTATACATCTTAAAATAACTTTTAGTTTTTCACTGTTTGATAACCTGTCCATAAAATTATGTACAAAAATCATGAAATTGGTTCCTAACTTTCAAATAGCGATATCTCAAAAAGAGCCAATTATATGTTTTTCCTCATACCCTTCAAATACGAATGTTACTCGGTCCGTTTCTTTTATAATGTCACTGCGACACTGCTCTATTTTTGCCAAATTGTACAAGCGTAGAGCTCAGTTTAAGACTAACTGCCGCACTCAGAGACGTCAATTTAATTTAATGATTGATTAAAGTTGCTGCTGTCACTTTCTTTGCCACAGCAATAGAATAAGACAACACGTCACTAAACAAGCATTAAATTTAATTCACGTCTCTGAGTGCGGCAGTAAGTTAATTTGTGCAAGATTGACCGCTCATATTTTATTTATTTTGATGAACAAAATCCTAAAATACTGGAAGAACTCTTTCACTGTTTAAAACCTAGTTATTAAGACACATTTATCCCTAGGGAAGCTAAAGTCACACAGAACAGTACCGTCACTTCAGAATGTTTATCTTAATCTTATAGTCAGAGGCACTAACTAACCCGCGGTAATTGGCGGATAATTGCTTTTCGCTGTCCGTACAGTAACACTTAGCTTAATGTGTTTGTCCGCACACGTGTCCGTTTACACTTTAAACTGAGGCTAGACAAAGTGGAAATCTGTTAGGAACGAATTCTACACACATATCAAAAATATTTTATATCGAGCTGCGTTGTGATACAAGTACAAAGCCAAATTCCAAAAGAAGGTAGCCATTTTTTCATTCTTATACACTTTTGATGTGTGTAGTTCTTCTACAATTCGTTTGTAAAATTAAATGTGACTGTTACTTATGTCATCATTGCATCGGCACTCTGTGAACTGTTTCACAGAAATACGCTTGACCGAATGAGTCGTTTGGCAACTGCTTCATTTCCCAACCCGCTTATATTTCTGTAACTGTAAATATTTCAGAAATTTTATAAAAACTAACCTAACCTAACCTATAGGGTCTACACAATGGTACAAAAATAAATCCTGAAATATTTGCAGTTACAGAAATATAAGCGGGTTGGGAAATGAAACAGTTGCCAAACGACTCATTCGGCCAAACGTATTTCGGTCAAATGAACGGACCCCAAAGTGATAGGCCGAGAACTGTACCCTGAGTAACTCTTGACCCATTTTCGTTTATGTAAGTTGTAAAGCACACTGTACAGCAACATTTGCCAGCTTTAGCACCTTATTACTTATGTCATTGGCTCGTTATATTTCATAAACTACGTAAACTAATATTTGTCTGCCATGTTTGTTCTCACGCAACATATGACAGATTTTTATTAAAAGAATCGGCGATTTTCACTATTTGGTGTGAATGTGTTTTATGTCTTGTTTGAAACTAATAAAGATGTTAGTCAAAGTAAACTGGGAACAAGTTTCCACGGTTACAATAACAAAAATATGTAGTCTTTTTACGAAAAAACAAGTTTAAGGGAATTTAAAACATACATTAATAATTCGAAAATACGAGAGACAGCTTGGTAAAATGGTTCTTGCTTGAGTTGCAGATAACATTTGTGCTCAAATGTACTAATTAAAATCACAAACATTAGCATGTCATACAATATGATATGAGATTACACAGCCATCAGTGCCGCCAACATCGCAAGGATGTATGTTATTGTAATTTTATTCCGTCACCTACCAACCCTAGCGCGTGCCGCGAACGCGCCAAACGTGTTCCGAATTCGAAAGTTTAAATTTGAAATGAATTCGGGTGCAGTATTCGAACTTTGAATTTTCGTTTTTAAATTTAGGCTGCCGTTCGCATTTTTTGACTGGCCTTTGTAACATTTTTAATAGTTAGATGAATTTTCTTTACAGGTTTAAATATCATGACATTAAAAGTTTTCTTTGATATTACTTACTACTACTTATGATCTGTTTTTATGAATTTGTAAAAATAATTTGTAACATAATTACATAAAAACAACGCCATATAGACTGCAGTTTTATTACTTAAATAAACTAATAACATACTGGTATATACCTTTTCATAGTTATAGCAATAATATACAATTATTACCACAAAATTATACATTTGCATACAAGTAGTGGCGTCAGGTGCGTGGAATAGCGCAAGTTTTGTTCAACTTCCAAGCGGGTCAAGGGTGAATCGTAATTACCCATTCCAGGCAAACCCGTTACGCCTTGTTGTTAAAAACTATAAACATTATAATCAAATGTTTACTGCATTCTTACTTAAGATTAATAAAATTATGATTATAACTCTAACAACTGAATAATATTATGACATTATTATATTGCAAACGAACGGTCGTAGTTTCGAAACTTTTCACAAGTTTTTATTTAACTTACTTCGTTCGTATGTCTATCATTCCGGATCAAAATTTATAATCCAGTGGAGCCAGGATTTTTCTGATTTCAGGATTTTGTCTCTAACCAGAGGGCTTATTGTCTAACGCACTCTCAATCACGATCGTTTTAATTTTGAAAATCGAAGGCTTGTCTGCTACAAAATGAAAACAATTGTTTCACTTTAAAGCCGATTGCGATTGCGAGTGCGTTAGGCAATAAGCCCTCTGAGGGCTGGAATGTATCGACAAATGTAAGAGTCCATCGCGTATCGTCTACTTGATTATATTAATTAATCTGAGCACTTGGTCTTTGGGCCTTATTAAATAAAAACATCTTTATTTCAGGCATGTTGTATCCCACGTTACCAATACTATTTGGACTAGCATAATACCTATATCTAGGTAATTAATGGATAATATGTCCTAAAAATTTAAAACTAAATAATAATTCAAAATAAATTTTAATTCTCTCCAGTCTCCACAAATGTAATGTAGTGTAATGTTTAAACGTAGATCACAAGATTTTTTTAAGTAATAGATAAAAAAAACTTATTCTATCTTGTTTAGATGTACTTTGTCTTCAACCATGTTGAGCCTATTCGTTACATTACATGTCATATTCAATAACCTTGTAATGAGAATTATAATTGGCTATTGATCAGATGACGTAACAAAAATATATAACATCAAATAAAAATAATAAAGTTATACCAAAGAAAGCAGACAGCTACGTGTATAGGTAGTGCTTTCCTTGAATCGATGTACTCACTAAACGAGATCGATTACCTTGCATTCATGTTCTTTCTTGAGATGTAATTTACATGAATAGTAAGTTAACATAAATGCCGAAACACTCGTAACATTCTCTTACAGTCAGTGAAGAAGCCAACTGCTATTTCAACACGGGGGAAAATCTAAAAGAGTGCAAAATTGATAGTCACATTAGCATGTCAACACGGTTCTCAGAAACGTTAAACGTTCCATTCAAAATGAAGGGTCCAGCTCAAAACTGTCAATTTAAAAATAAATTCAAAAAGTAAAACTGAATTTTAAACTAGTTCGCTTTAGGTATAAGTTTGAGATTCCTGATTAATTCACAAAAGTCGTTCTTCTCCTGAAATGTTCGACGTTCGAAATGCAAAATGGCGCCACGGCTGTTGACAATTGCAGTTCGCTCATCGAGAGTCGGAGCTAAACTGAATCCGATTACCTTTTACGACGTTTGAGTTTCGAACGCGCGTTTGAAAAATTGGAACGCTTTTCTTTTCAGTTGCCTTTGAAATTGTAAGTTGGCTGGTAATGCTTAAATTTTTGTATGCGAGTGTAGCTTTTTAATCAGGGATTATGCAAAATAACACGTATTTTTAGGTCTGGTTTCCCTTTCTGTGGAATATTATAATGTATTATTTTCCTTTCTTAATAAACTTCGTAAATAGTTAATACGTTTCAATAAGCGTTTAATAAACGTTTTGATTATGATCACACGTACGCTTGTGAGACTTATTCATTTAATATTTGTTTTGTATTTACACTCGCAACATTCCTGACTGATTTGCGCTTTCAAAACAACGAGACATACGATTTACAACCTTACCTTTACTCATTTAAGAGAATCTATTTTTAAGGCTGACAGGATACCATTTTCATGTAAGGTGTTTTATTAAAAAATTCTATGGGGTGTAAACATGTGCGCCGGATATTGGCAAATTTGCCATTTGGGTTGCTCTAGACATGTTTTATTGCACATTTAGAGTTCGAAATTTGAAAAATGTATGATCTCATTTTAGGTTGCGTGTTAAGTTGCCAGATTTATTACGGTAATATTCAAGCTTGCTTTTTTTTTAATTGAGCAACGTTGAGCAACTTATTTTGATTTTATCCATACGCAATCAGTGAAATAGAATACAGATGTTGAAATATAGTTAAATAGTTCGTCTTTTTTGCATTTTGTGTAACATTTACTTAAATTTATTCCCCTTAAACAGGTTTTATTAAAAGTTACAAACTTATATTATTTATAACCAATCTTTAGAAAAAGTTTTTTGAGATAGTAGGTACAGTAGTTTGCAGTAGAAATTTACCACAAAAGAAAGGAATTGCTCCGGCTGGCGGTGGCCGCTAAATTATGTGTCTTCTTATGTTGTTCTGAGGGAAAAAATAGGTTATTCATTTTACAAATATACTTTAATCAAATTAAAATTAATCGAAGAGACTTAAACCCTTTAATTTTTAGTCATCAAGCTAAAAAACCATAAACAAAACTCGCGGATCGTCGCACCCCGGAAAAAAAAGAAAAATTCAAAAATCGCATTCGGTAGTGCACGCTTCGTTCTACGCGCAATATTGGGCTGTCCGCGTCTCGCATACAGATGCGGCATTACTGCGTAATTTGCCGGAGTGGGCGAAACGGAACGCTGCTGGTTCTTATTTCAAAATTTTCGAACGCTACTTCAGATATGAGAGGCAGTTTTATTTTGAAATTAAATAGGTAACTAAGGAGATATTATATCTTTGTAAAACTAACCTTTTTATTGTTTGCGTATACTAGAAATCAAATATCTGGCACATTCATCAATTGAGGTACGTAATTATGTCTAACCTCACCTAAACTAATAGTCGCCATTACGTCGTCGAGACGTCGACATTTTAATATTGTGCTACGAAAAAAAAAAATTATAATAATTATGACGTCTTAGTGAGATATAGCATGCGTAGGCAAGGCAATATTAAACAATCACGAAAAAAAATGTGTTCAGTAAGAGATTATTACAAATATGTATACTGTGACCATATTTGGGGACTGGGGGAATGGTCTCATCATCACAAAACTACAATAAGACCAACGGGGGAACATGGCCAGGAACATTCAAGGCTACACAATCACACCTGTTTCCCAGAGGGGTAGGCAGAGACCACTTCTTTCCATCTCTTTCGCTTCTTCCACATTTATACATCGAGTCATGCAAGCACGTCGGTTTCGGGTACTTAAGATTTGGCCCTTTTCTAGTATTTCTCCAATAAGGCTACACTAATTAGAATAAAACAGAATCACGCACTAAACTCAGTCTTAAGTCCTTGCAATCTATTGAGACTGTAACTTTGAAAGGGCGTCTCATACTGCTTTCTACCTTTCAACCTAAGTCAAAGGACTGCTTTCAAGGCTGAGGTTAAGTACCGGATGAGGCAAATGCCTTTCAGTTGGAAATAGTTCAAATTAGGCTAATACGCAGTATTGTTGGGGTTTAAGCTTCATATAGATTAGTATAATTGGGGAAACTATAGTACAATTTTCACTTTCCGTCCCATGCTCGTAAAGTTCTTGTTTATGCTGGGTGTAACCGGATTAAAACTGCGTTTTATGCTCTAGCTAGTGTAAAAAAGAGTTAATTTATTTTATGACCCTAGAGTCAGGTCAGACAAAAAAAATGACTCCGAGAACTCCGACGTATACCATAAATACCAAAATTCTTTCCATTATTGGCGACGAAAAAGAGACTTTACATCGAATATTTTAAGATACATACAGACAATATTTAAGTATTGCATAGCATTATTCCAGATACGTTACGTACCCTACTTACCTGCCTAAGAAGATGCCACATATATATATAGCGGCTTTTTATTTATTTATTCAGAATCGAAGAAAAAAAAGGCATGTTTTTTTTATTGTTTAAATATAATCACGTATTCATTTTACCGCCTCTGCTTGTATTGTCGTCACCTTTATCGCGGTGTATAAAGCATTCGTCACTCTCGCACTTACATGCCTGTCAGAGACTGACAGCTGTTTTATCCACGTCGATAAACACGACGATAATAGGCCCGCTGGAAATTTTCGATGTATGAAGTGTAATAACCGCTTTACTAAACATCTAAAGAATCTAAAGACCATAACCAAGCTTCCGACTCGCCCCAGTACTCGCCCAAGTTATTAATAATGTAGACAGTACTTAGCTATACGACGCTGCATTATTCATGGGGACTGGGAGGTCGTAGACTGGAGTAGTCTAGTCCAGTACACTTACCATGAGTTACGATTACCGTACTCGCAACGAAGTCGAATGCTCTGTCCCTCGTACTCCATAACAATACTGCGAGGTCTGCGAGGGGGGTGCGCCAAAGTTCATATAAAATTGCAACTCCGATTATTGGAACTTCGAAAAATTTTCTCATAACATTTTACATCATAATGATCACTCCTCATACTCTTCATAAAAAATGTTTATACTAATGATCGGAACTTATACTCATCTGAACTTATAACGCCAATATTCATGGAACCGTACACTTTTCAGAATTTCTTAAATATCTTACGTGTAGATAAAATTAGGTTAGGTTAGGTTAGATTTATAACAATCCTCAAAAAGTAACAGTTTCTTAAAAAACATCATTATGAGTTGCGATAAGTATGAGCAAAATTTTTCGAAGAAATGAAGTATGAGCAAATTTTTTCGAAGAAATGATGAGTATAGACACAAATCGTTATTTGTATAAAAAATCTAAAGACCAATTTTATATGAGCCAATATGGACCCCTGCGAGGGACAGAGCATTCGACTCGCCTGCGAGTACGGTAATTGTAACTCATGGTAATGGTACAGATGTACTTGGGTATAGTGACTAAGCGTTTAGTATTCACGATTATATTGTACTTATTTTATTCTTAGTTTTTCAATTATCTTAATTATAGTTTGTTTTACCGTTTTTGGTTATGTTTGGAGTTAAAGTTTTTTATTATTATTTAGGTAGACTTTAATTGGGGGCATCAAGGCCCATATCAACCAAAAAAATACATAACAAAATAGTCCGTACTAATATCTATATATATAAAAGGCAAAACTGACTGACTGACATATCAACGCACAGCCTTGATATGTCAGTCAGTCAAATGAAATTTGGTACAGGGGTTCCTTTCATGATGTAAGTGAGCACTAAGAAAGGATTTTCCGAAAATCGACCCCCAACGGGAAAAAATGGGGGGAGTAGCGGGAAACTAATTCTACGCGTACGAAGTCGCGGGCGTCCTCTAGTTTATTATAAATCTGAAAGTAACTCTGACTGTCTGTCTGGTACGCTATCACGGCTAAACCGCTGAACCGAGTTCTAAGAATTTCGGCATAAAGGTAGTTTGATTCCCAGAGAAGGACATTGGAGGGAATAACGAGAACTGACTTCCACGCGGACGGAGTCGCGGGCAACAGCTATTACCTTTACCTACATAGATCTATTTTTATATTTTATAGTATGCTATCTTGAAGATTATACCTATTGAGAAATACCTAAAAAAGTAAACCCAGTTTTAGTTTTAATTATTTAGTAATTCAGCGCAGTTATCGCGATATACGTACCTATTCAGTTTTAGAGTCAGACACATTTTTTTTGTTTATTTTATATTTTGTTTTATTATTTCAGATATCGGGACGATGCCCTGTGCTGGTCGGACAGGTAAATTATTTTATTTTATTTTTCCATATACCTATTTTATTAATTATTATTTTAAAAAACTAACCAAAATATAATACAATATAAACGTTTTTTTTTTGGTAGCCATTCAAGAACATTACAGGGAAACGAAATTATACTGGAAAAAACAGGCGGTCTTATGACTAAATAGCGATCTCTTCCAGACAACATTAAAAAAACGAATTATTAAATATTTTACACAGTACGTGGTGCAAACTCCGGGATACGTGGTATTTAATATTAAATGATAATAAAAGAAAACATCCGAAATACAAATAAGGGATCAAAATTGGTTATTTCTACCTTTTCTCATGACAAGAAGGATTAGTTTTAGATCCCAATTTAAACGTGAAATTTTACATTTCCGCCGTCAAACCGTCCCGGATTAACTAAATCCTTGCACAAACTATGCAAATGTCTGACCACTATAATATTTTAATCGGCACGTGTTTTCAAGCTCGTAATCTTGTTGGGATAAGGGCCGTTGTAAGAGGAAGAGTTTAAATTTAGAACAGATTTGATATAAATTTGAATATTTTTATAACCCGAGGGTTTATTGTGCAATTGTTTTCATTTTGTTTGCAGACAAGCCTTCGATTTTCAAAATGAAAACGATCGTGATTGCGAGTGCGTTAGTCAATAAGCCCTCCGGTCCGACGGATCACTTTTTACACAAGTTCTAAGGTTTACAAAACAATAACTCGTATACGTCGAAAATACACCTTTTACGTGAATTAAAACCATTTCAAGGCACTACTCACACATGTAGGGTTTAGTTATGTTGGGCCCGCAGACGCCATCTTCCTACCGGTGTTGCCAGTATCATTTGTATTAAACATAATCGCTGAAGTTAAAATTGGTAAAATTTTTTAATAGGCTATCGAACCTCGTTAGGCTTAAACCATACAAGGTTATAATTAGTCACCTACTGGCAACTAGTTACATATTACATACAGGGTGTCCAAGAACCTAAGTTAAATAAATTATTAGAGCATAAGAGGGCTCTATTCTCCTCGGTAAAACCTTATTACTTTGACATGTTTTCGTATTGTCAATGTTATAATAGCTCTTATTTACTTGACAGTAATGGCATCCGAGTTGAAAATAACAAACATATCAAAAGAAATATTGTTTTATCCATTAGAATAGAGGCCCAAGGGGTTTACCATGAATGAGCTTGAGAAAAAGGGACAAAGCTATAGCAGTTATACAGCTTTAATATGTCATGGTAACCTAACATGGACGCCTAATATGGCTGCGTTTATCGCGTAACAAAATGTGGATAAACTATCCGTCACTTTTTGACACGTGTATAAAAGTACGAGAGTGACGGTTGCTTTATCCACATTTTGTCGCGCGATAAACCCAACCTTCTGGGCCCGTATTATGGTCGCCTGTATCGCGGTAGATAAAGCTTCCGTCACTTTCGCACTTACATACTGGTCAGAAAGTGACAGATGTTTTATCTACGCTTATCTACGTCGATAAACACGACCATAAACGCCTCACTGGTCGCGTTACAGTGTACCGTTTCTTAAAACATCGTTAATCCACTGTCAAACCTTTTTGGTACTAAACCTTACCATACTTTAAAAGAAAGTTAATATAGACAAAACATAACTCTAGTCGGGAGCGGTCGGGATAGATCGGATTCAATCGGACATTGCAGCTTATTCCGCTTAGATAACAATAGGACACAGGGTTGGCAATTTGAAAATATTTATAGTAGACAAAATATTTAAGTTAGCATAACTAAATTTCTATAAAAAAATTAGCTAGGGCCAGCATCTGATAACTAAAATTTGACTTTACGGTTATCTTAATACATATATATCCCGGTCATGGTGCTTACTAAAAAAATTATATGCGCAATAATTTATTTGTTGCACGACTTACATGTTAAATAAAATTCAATAAATGAAAAAGATTATTGGTATAATATTCTGCTTTAGCGAGTCTATTTTCTGTTTTTGCGAGGGTTTTATTTATGATTTAAGGTTGGTGACATTAAAATCAACGGCAATGATAAACACTTAGGAGCAAAAAAACGTGCCACTTTGTATTGAATTTCCCAAGTAGGTATAGTACGTAAAAAATATGAACTCAGAAAAAAATAATCGCACATTATTTTAATTTTTTTTGTGTTTGGTTTTTATTTTGATCTACAAGAATAATAACGAGCTGGGTTGGGACCGTTGCTCGTAATCTGGCATTTAGGTCAAGCTCCTACTTTGTTCTTTTTTTCCTTTTGGTTAGATATGTTGATACTTAAATGTTTTCTTTCTTTGTTTATTTTAAATAAAGTTTTTATAGAAATAAAGTATAAAAAAGTACATGAAATATCGAAACTTAAATTTCGTTGTTCAACCCTACGCTTTGGTCACTTATGTGCGGTTTAGGGTTGGCACAACTGCGAGTTATGTCGCGGTCAGCCCTCAATTACCCACCGACAACCCTACTGCTCCTTATTGTAGTTTAATTGTTTTATGGCTTTCGTGTTTCGTGCCAGTGCCGTTTAGAATTAATAAATGTGACATATGTGTCTAGGATGCTGTTATAATTTGATGTTATAATTGTTATTATTAACCTGTGATGTTACGATACTGTTTGACAACGCACAGCCTAGATCGCTGAACCTAGGGACTTGAAATTTGGAGGAAATATTCCCTAGGTACCCTAGGTTAGGGGAGCACTAAGAAAAGATTTTTCGAAAATCGACATTCAACGGGAAGAAATTCAAGTGGATGTCCTATTCTTCGAAATAAAACACGAATATTTCAACTAAAACATAACAACAAAAACTATATCAGGGGACAATTCACACCATTGACCTAGTCCCAAACTATGCTCCAAGGCTTTTACTAGTACAAGACAACGATATAAATACTTTTATAGAGAAATATATACTTAAATACATAGAAAACATCCATGAATCAGGAACAAATATTCGCGCTCATCACACAAATATCTGCTCTTACCGGGATTTGAACCCAAGACCCAGCACAGCAATAGGCCAACGCGTCCTCAAATAAGTCTTGACGATTAATAATTAAAAAAAAAACTAAGTTAATCAAACATTTGATAACTTAATCGATCAAACAATGACCTACCCACTTCCAATAAGCTTTACAATCCACTTTATAAATGTGTACATCTTCTCAAATTTAAAAAGTCTTTTAATACTTTTTTCACCAAAACATTAAGCCTTAAGTTCAATACAAATAAACCAGTACATGTTAATTATAAAAAAATGAACCATATTTCAATGAATTAAGAGTGACACCAAGTGTATTAACACTCGAACTTTAATTATTTGAATGTATATTTGCAAAGCCGTGGGAATAACAAATCTATGGAAACGCAATGGGACAGGTTTCTTAATTAATAAACTTTTTAATTCAATCAAATACGACCTTATTTATAACAGGTTTTGGTTCTAATTGGAATGAAGTGTTTTAGTTTGCACAGTGGTGTCGTCTCAAGTGGTTCGGTAAAAGTTTTGTCAGATCGGAGGTTGTCTTACATGTTTGGTGACAAATGAGAAAGGTCGGTGTTTGTTTAAGGTTAAATTTTTATCTATGGTTGCGATATGTTTCGATAAGTAGGTATAGTTCTTCTGTAGATTTCATAGTTTTTGTTTCAAACTCGCTGGGTAAGTCCAGGCAAAAGTAAAAAGTTCAAATGGCCTCTATTCTACTAAGATAAAACCTTGCCTTTGACCAGCGCCTCTATTCCCGACGGTAAAAACGATATCGTAGTTGACCTGTTATGGTATTGTTATGACGTAAAACGCCATTACTGTCAAGTAAATAAGAGCTATCAAAACGGTGACAATTAGATAACAGATCAAAAACGATATTGTTTTTACCGTGTTGAATAGAGGCCCTGTTATCGTATTGTCAACGTTTTGATAGCTCTTATTTACTTGACAGTAATGGCGGCCGATTTAAAAACAATATAACTGTATGGCTGCGTTTATCGCGTGACACAATATGGATAAAACATCCCTCACTCTCGTACTGACGGATGTTTTATCCACATTTTATCACGCGATAAACGCAGCCATAATAGACCCCGAGCACGGCTAGCACATGTTGTCCGCGACTTGTTTATCGCTCGGATCTCCGTTTCTTCCTAGTCTGTAACGATAGAGACGCACTGAGCGACAAGCGAGAAAATACAACTTGTGCTACCCGTGCAGATCAAAGACGATATGGTTTTTATCTCCTAGAATAGAGGCCTTGATGGGAAGTTATCACCACTGCCCATAAACATCAGTAATTCAAGAAGAGTTCGGTCCGTTGCCGGTCTATTAGTTGCAGTAATAATTATACGCACACGTTTTAGATTCGTTATAAAAATTACACATCACGGTCCTTTTATACACATACCCACTCCGTCTCAGTTATTAAGCAACCTGATTACGGTATCGGAATCGCATACATTAGCCGGGAGCGAACCCAGGTACCGGCGATCAAATACCAGTTAATGTTACCTCGTAAACTTTCACGTCACATATTTGCATTTCAACCTAGTGATTATTAAGAGGAATTTTTATTTTAGAATGGTTTAAGTTAGACAATAAAAATGCGAGAAAAAGTCAGGGGCTCAATTTTATGGTCGTGTTTATCGATGGATAGCGAGGATAAAACATCTGTCACTTTCTGACCAGTACGTAAGTGCGAAAGTGACGGATGCTTTATCCACCGCGATAAAGGCGAGCATAATACGGGCCCTGTTATCGTATTGTCAACGTTTTCATAGTTCTTAATTACTTGACAGTAATGGCGGCTGACGTCAAAACAATACTATAACAGGTCAAAGACGATTTGGTTTTCACCGCCTAGATTAGAGGCGTGTTCTACTTCGCAAAACCATGTAGCTTTTGATATGTTTCATATATTGTCAACATTGTGATAGCTGCCGAGTTGTACAAAACCGGACAAGTGCGAGTCGGACTCGCCCACCGACGGTTGCGCACATGACACGGTTAACTCAATTCAAAATTTGGAACGCTGTTCCTTGCATTAAGACCCTGTTTTTTTGTGATTTAATCAAAAATGTACAGATTTCAGATTTTTCCCTATACTTTTTTAAAACGTTGTTTATTGCCAAATTTCATAGTTCTAGGTCAACGGCAAATACCCTATAAATTTTAATTCCCTTCAGAGTGTTCAACTATACGTTTTTTGCGGCATAAAAGGCCGTATCTTTTTTTTACGTTAATGTAGAAGTTTGATTTTTTCACAGCTTCGAGGGACTGTAGACCGGAGTATATGGTTAATTTTAACTCGATACCTCCACGCGTTCCCAAGATAAACGGTCTTGACAGACAGACGGACTTACAACAAAGTGATCCTATAAGGGTTCCGTTTTTTCCTTTTGAGGTACGGAACCCTAAAAAACGATATCACGTCAAGAGCAATATGGTTTTACTAAGTATTTATAGTAGCACCCCTGTACATTAGATATGAGAATTTAGTAACTTACTACCGCACTCAGAGATGTCAATTAAATTTAACGCTTGTTTAGTGACGTGTTGTCTTATTCTATTGCTGTAGCAAAGAAAGTGACAGCAGCTACTTTAATCAAGCATTAAATTTAATTGACGTCTCTGAGTGCGTCAGTTAGTGGATCTTTTGTAGCCATGATACGGTTGACCTTAACGTATCATGCCCTTAACAGTACAAAAAAGGCCAAAACAAAATGTTAGCTCATTTTTAAACTTTTTTTTTGCGCGTACGCAGTACTTAAGTTAAACGTCTCAAACGCTCTGCAATTTGCGCGGGCCTGAGTAAGCTATAAATCACTTTAAATTATTTTTTCATTATTGCTCGCTGCAGTGTTAATATTCTATCAGTGTGGCATGTTTCACTACGTGATGATTGATGTTCAGTGTATTGTATAGGAAGGTGAGAAAAAAGGATAGTGAACAGGGGCCTCTATTCTACAGGTCAAAACTGATTTTGACGTGTCAACACGTCAAACAAAATAAGGTTTTATCATGTAGAATCTAGGTCCAAACTTATATTTTAACCTCCGATGATTTTATAAGTTTGATTTAAGAACACAGACAAACATAATGAGTCTGTGGCAACGAAGTCCCCAAACGGACGAGTCGATACAAATAGGGTTTTTTTTATATCTTGTTTAACTGGGATAGACATCGGCAGATCTGACAGTAGGGGCCCGATTATGTCGGGAGTTTTACCTATTTAAGGAGATATTTATTTATTTACTTATTTATATTATCTTGATATGACCTATTGTAAGAATTAGCTTTAATGATAGTGATTTGCTTTGATAAAGTTCTTTTTACTGTGGCCTTGTTTAAAGTTTGTCTTTACTTCGCCAATCGAATTTCGAAGTAATGTTACTTATATCCATCTTATTTCTCGATTTTGTGTTGGTTTTGGGGATATATCGTAAAAAAATGACACTCATTTGATCGAATGTATCATTTCATCGAAATTAATTTCTGCTGGGGTGTTATTCTCTTAAAAACGGTGGTCGGTCGAACGAACGAGCGAAAGCGGAGCGGCGAGTTTAAATAGTCCCGTCTGAGCGAACCAAACACATTTTAGCGCGCGCATTGTCTATAAAGCTGGGTCCACATTTGTATCATTTCGTCGTATCGTATCTCCACCGCGTTGCACCGACGCGTATCAAGATCGCTAGTGTGGACGCAAAAACAGCGCGATCATGCGGCCGGCCGTATCTGATCGCTCGGAATCGATGTTGATACACGTTTATTATATACCCCGCACACTCGTGATCGGATAGTCGTATCAAGATCGGTAAGTATGGACGTGTTTTGATACTGTATCACGATACGAAGTTATGATTTGATACGCGATACGCCGTGATCGCTCTCGGGGCGGTTTTTCCCCGACCATCAAAGGGGATACGGATAGCGTCCACACTTAATGATACGGCGTTATGATACGATACGCTGCTACGCTACGGTTAGTATGGACGCATTTTTTCACGCGACGATGGTAGTGATACGGTGTGCCCAAAGTGAGCGTCCATACTTAGGATACACGAGCTCGATACGATACGCGTGATCGGCAAAATGATACAAATGTGGATCCAGCTTTAGGCAGCCTTATACGTTCGAGAAGCTATAATAAGCTAAATAAGCTTATGTGAGTAAAGAGTAAACATTGTTTACGTAACACCTGGCCGTAATGTGAGTTTTATCGCACGCTGCGCGCACGGTAAAACTCGCATTGTGGCCAGGTGAAGACGTAAAATTGTGTACTCATCACGGGCAGTAAAAAAGAAAGCCCTCTATCGCATAATTACAACCCTCGCCTACGGCTCGGGTCTCAAATACCTGCGATTTCGGGCTTTCTTTCTTTTACAGCCCTTGTTAAGTAATATACTATTTTGTCCCATGTTTGACTCTTTACTTTAACAATCGAAGTTCAAAGTAACGTTATATCCTCATTCTCTCGATTTCGTGTTAGTTTTTGTCGTCCAATGTTTGACTTAATCTCGCTATAATTGGATCTCCTGTATTGCCTTGACTGACGTAACCTTCTGTCTAGAATTATTTTAACACTTGCAACATTTGCAATCAATTCTCGAAATGTCAAACTAAATGAGGCTAGAGCAAGGCAATCAATAGGTATCGAGATATACATACTTAGGCTATTGAATTGCAAAGGTAATTTAAGTATGAAAACGTAATGTGCAACAACAACAGTGGAAAATAATTGGAATTATTTAAGTTTCGCTGCAGCAGTTACCTAAACTAAGCTTTAGGCTAGACTTGTACTATGAGTACAGTAGAATTCATAAATATGTGTACACTTAAGCACTTTGCCACTTTAATCGCTGTGACAATTCATATATGGCAGTTTAAACATAACATTAAATTGACAAGGTACTAAAATGTAGACATATTTATATACTCGACTGTACTAGACAATGATAGAAATACTTATATACTTAGAAAAATATATATATATAAATATAAAGAAAACATTCATGACTCCGAAACAAATATTCGCGCTCATCACACAAATATCTGCCCGGGATTTGAACCCAGGACCGCTAGCTTCGTAGGCAGGGTCACTACCAACTAGGCCAACCCGACGTCAAGGTTGTTTCTTACTTTACTAACCCCCGATAAAAAGAGGGGTATTATAATATAATTTTTTAC
This sequence comes from Acleris cristana, assembly GCA_948252455.1. Classification (NCBI taxonomy): domain Eukaryota; kingdom Metazoa; phylum Arthropoda; class Insecta; order Lepidoptera; family Tortricidae; genus Acleris; species Acleris cristana. The sequence continues at coordinate 4,323,909 of OX411791.1, read as the reverse complement.
GTGTCTGTGGCATCATAGCTCTCAAACGGATAGACCGATTCGGATGAGGTTTTTTTAACTGTTTTGTCGAGTGTTCTGCTTCTATTGGCTGACCGTGTCACGTGGTTTTTTTGTTTACATTTAGTTCAATACCTAAATAAATGGAGTATAGAGCTTAGTTTGGGACAAGGACAATTTGTGAGAGATTGTCCCTTTATATATAATAATAATAATATTTATACTTAAAGTCTGTTCTGCGCATGTGTAGATCTACACCGCTGGGTTATTACGCGGGATCGGGTATGTGATCAGTTGACGGGGAATCAGCCAATTTCGGCGGCTGACACTAGCTATACAATAATGTACTAGTTATAAACTCGGTTATAACCAGGGCTTGAATACCGGTATTATTTTCATACAAAAATACCGGTATTCAATTTCGGTATCTCGCTTATTATTGAATATTTTTGCTCTTCAATAAATTTACATAATAGAATAGTGTTTTTACCTAAATTATAGTCAAAAATATCAAGGAAATAATGAAAATTAAGGAAGATATTTCAATTTTAATTAATACCGGTATTGAGCCCTAGTTATAACACCATGGTAGCCACGGGATCAATGAACTGTGTACAAAAATTCGTGTAACCATATGCACTTAAATTTGACTTGGTCTGATGAAAAAACACCTATTTAAACTTATTTGGTGCTATCTCTGATGATTTTTAGTAGGTATCTTATCTTATCTTATTGCTGGGGTCCATATCGATACACTCCGACCCTATGGGATCTTTTGTGTAGTTAACCCTTTTTAGTAGTAAAAAACACTTTAGTCGCCTGTAGGTATGTCAAGAACCAAACAAGTCTCCTTAGTAGTGATAGTTTTCCTTTAAAATTCGTTATATGTGCTTTAATTTAAGATATTTTTCTGATTTTTTGCATTTTTCCCCCTTACTAATAAACGTTGAGTAACCATGGTGTACTTTAGCTTCACCACCGTTACTCAACGTTTATTATTAAGGGGGGTAATGTTGGCTGTATGTGGGGGAGGGGTCAAATATTTCCTAAACGGTGTTCGTAACCTAAAAATTGATAAAAACATATTAAATGTTTTTTTAAGAGCTATCCAATGATACCTTACTCTATGTCATACCGTAAAAAAATATTTTTACCTTTTCTTCCCTTGTAAAATTCACTTCACTGCCAATATAGACCCCTAGGTCAAAGTCAAACAAACAAACAAACATTATGTATTAAACAATACTAAGTTTTTAAAAAGGCTTAGGATTTTTATCCTACGATTTTTATTCTAGCACGAGTCATAGTTTGGTGTTCATATTCGGGTCTATACCAACGACGTGATTTGCACGATAGATGGTATGGTAAAACACCCTATTTCCGACGGTTTATAAGCACCTCTTCTCTTTAACCCTGTTAAGCACTTCTTCGTTGCTAATTTTCAGAGTTCAGCTAATCCACTCCATTCGCCGCTAGCACCACATTTCAAAAGTCGTTGTCTACACTGAAAAAACAAATGTGTTGATTTAAATAAATTTTAGAACCCTCCCATGAGTTTAGTTGAGGTAAACCTAGCCTAACCTTAGTAAAAACAACACATTAAAAAGGTTGCTTCAATTTTGGTCTTTTTAGGGGTAAACTGACTGAACTAAACTCACGTGTGTAGTTCTTATGTGAACCATAAAATTAGTAAAATCAACCCATTTGTTTTTTCAATGTATCATGTTGTGCCATTGTCCACGGTTCGCTACCGTATTAGTGATATGCTCCAGATGTACTTTTGTAAGCTTAAAAAGTGTTAAATACCTTAGCGGTCAACAAACACCCGACGTTACTAGAACTAAAACCGGAATTAAAAAAAGCCCTCGCCATACGTCAACTTGGTATAGCTTGATGGATGGACAATTTTGCAATTAATATTCGAAGGATTTTTTACTTGGCAACCTTTAGCGTTAATCGGCTGGGGTATCGATATCTTTTAATCGATTAATTTAATAGTAGCTTTACTTATTCTAAGGTGTTTTTAATAGTGTAGTTGTATAGTGTTTTCTGGGCCAGGGTATTAAAGCAATATTTCAATTAAAATTACGTTACAATCTTAACAACGAAACAAAAATTATGAAAATTTGATACACGCTTTACACGTAAAGTTCGGACCGCGGGAAACGCCACGCGCCATTCCAATCTTCGTTCCGAACCGTACATTTTTTACTATTTTACTATTACAGTTGCATTTACACGTACGGTTCGGAACGAAGATTGGAACGGCGCGTGGCGATCCCGCGGTCCGAACTTAACGTGTGCAGGCCGCTATTGACACATGTCCATACTAACAAAGCCAAGAGCTTATTGAAATAATGTATTCAATGTTAATTGACTGAATGCTCAATTAATGTAATTTCATTGACTGGCATCATACTGGCATACGTACTTTGCATCTTTAGAATATGGATGAAGTTTTTGTTGGAGATCGAAGATTATAGAATTTATATGTAATAGATGCGACTTCTCATCATTACTTAAGCACTTTTAATTAACAGTAAAGGTTAAAAATATAATAATGGCATATGTTGTTGCTTTTAAAAATGAAACGAGTCTTTTATTTTATTTAAATCTAAAGCCATCCACAGACTACTTATATGTTCTAACATAGAGTTACGTCTCTTTCGGCCTGTCAATCCGACAGTTAGTTTGTGGGAGCCTTTAAATTAAAAAAAAAGTCGTTGGCAGACATATAACTTTCTTATGCGCTATGGACGACCTTCACCCAGCTGTTTATTCGATAAAAAGTATTTTATATCAAATTTAATATGGTAAGTAATATAATGGCGAATAGGTAGACTGAAAAATTTCAGTCTAGTACAGTCCAAAAAAAAAAACTAAAAATGTTTTTTTTTTAAATTGCTATTGCTTGTTTAATATACCAATTACATACTAATCGAAAGTATGAAGCCTATAGAATATGCAAACGTTAGGTTTAGTGCAAATTATTAGTACCGACTTACCTGCCTACCCAATGGTAATGATGGGAAAAAATAGTCAATCTATTAAGTAAAAAATTACTTTTTTTTGGCCATAGTTTGAGCTATCATTCGTTATATTTATAGTTGTAACGTAAATTCCAAATGTAGTTTAACTAAAATATTTTTATGCATTCAATCCCTCTATAACAAATTACCACTTGTTCCTTTGAAAATGACAAAATGCTTAATGCGTAACCATTTTGCCATCTTTACTTCTAGCCGCAAGGGACCATTAAATCGTTGATGCAGCTACCGCCATCTTAATTGAGATCGTTGTGTCATATCTGATTAATACGACAAATCACTATCTATCAAGAATTATTAATATTACACCAGTTTTCTTAAGGAAAGACTTATGCTACATTACTTGTAACAGTTACTCAAATCATACTATAAAAAGAAAAGTAGTTCGTCTCCTTACAGGAGTTTCTGATATCTATTGCCGCTCGGGCGCTAGGGTTGCCTCGATGTGCGTCGCACGATACTCGTACTTAGGCGAAGGCTAGACGTACAATAAATATTGTTATCCGTCAATTGGCAAATACTGACGGATCACAATCTGTTCATGGATTCAATATAGCATCTATCAATATAGCAGACTAGACGAACAATATATATCACAAGATGAGATAAATATTGATGGATAACAATATTTATTGTACCTACGTCTAGCCTTCGCCTAATACTTACGCAACCAAATGTGGCGCAGGCGCTGCCCCGACTAAACCAACTAGATGCGTCCTGTTCTGTTTGCTTGTGGTGTCTCGCGCGTACGGTCGAGGCACGCGCACATGCAAGTCAAGTCAAGTCATGCGCACACGCACATGCATATTGTGCTGAAATCAAGTTAAAAGAAGGTGTAAGTCGTGATTTAAAGATTCGGACCGTTTCCAAAATAAGCTTATTGCACCAAATTCACTAATGAAACTTTTATCTTCACAGGACATACTTATAATGGTGTTGTAATACTGCCCTGCTACGGAAAAAAGGCACATCTGCTATATAAATTGTATTGCTATTCCAACCTTATTATAACCCTTGAGAGTTTTATATGCTTCTATGAATTAATTGCACTTGTACCTTTTCTCTGTATGAGGGCAGAATAGGTATCCAACAGTAAGTCACACAAAAAAAAATCCTTACTTTACAAGTATATTTTTTCTACTTATTTCGCCATTGATCTAAGTGCGCGGTATATTTAAATATACATGTGTACAAAACTTTGGTAGTTTCTGGGAAAAAGTGTGTACAGATAGACAGACAGATAGAAAGACGGACAGACAGACAGACAGACGGACATGGTGAAACTATAAGGGTTCTTAGTTTGACTTGTAAGGAGACTGTTCTAAACATTATCTTTATATCATGTACTCGAAAACTATTCAATGTAATTAATAGTTCTTAGGAATAACCGGTTTATTTTTAATTTAATAATCACTTAACGCATTTTGATATTCCGAAACTTTAAACAACAAAAAATATGGCAACTTACGTAAATTAATAATAAAATTAATAAATAACCTGTAAACGTCTGCAGCGTAAACTTCAATCTATAGTTGCAGAGACGTCCATACGATAAGTAAGTAAGTGCGAAAGAGACAGAGCATCCGCCATTTTGATTTGTTTGACAGGTGACGCCATTTTATAGCGCCATTTTGATATAACGCTTGCGCAGGATATACTTAAATTGAAATCGCTTTATCAAACATGTGTTTCTGTTTTATATTAAAATTATAACGTGTACCCGCTGGATAATTATTATTTTTTAAATCGAAGCGTGTATAATTTCATCCGTTGCATTATGAAAAAAATGTGTATCCAAGTAAGATAAGGTTAATCTGCATTGTAATCCATTTAACAACTTAATTACGTATCAGGAACTTATACTTATTATGAGATTAAACAATTCCGTTGTTGGAACCTACAATTGGTTACAATTGAGTTAATTCCTCAAAAAACTGAGAAAATCTACTTATATGACATAAAAGTTAATTTACGACAAATTACAAGAGGGATCTGCTTAGGGTTGCCATATTCTTATTACTTATGCTAGGGTCTGCGATTGGAATTACACACATAATAAATTACCAGTGTTAAAAATATATGATGGTGGTGTATATTGTTACCCCCTTACTAATAAACGTTGAGTAACGGTGGTATAGCTAAACAATGTTTTGTCCTTATCTGTCAAATTCAAATGTCACTATGACAGATAAGGACAAAACATTGTATAGCTATACCACCGTTACTCAACGTTTATTAGTAAGGGCCTAATTAATTACCATAAGGTAACCATTATCAAAACCGTGTAAACCTTAAAATGATTTTAAATCAAACAACGGGATATTAAATATTTGACATAGGAAGATCGCTCAAAGGTTAACTGAAAGAGATCCCTTAAAGGGATCATTTGTAAATAAGGAGTCTTGTAAAATTTGCAACTGACTTAAATAACTCCATCAAGGATAATTGTTTTGAATAACGACTAGCGTGATATTGTATTTCTTAGTATAGAAGAACAATATCACGCCTGGGCCTCTACTTTGAAATCAGTAATTCGAACTTCGGATCGCCCCGTCACTTTCTTGTGAATTAGTGACGCGTCGAGAGCAAAAGGGATGGCAATAGACGAAGTTCGAATTACGGATTTCAAAGTAGAGCCTCTGTCGTTGTTTAAAACATTGATTGAGAGGGGGGAGGGGATAACCAGATAGTTGCTATTACAAGACTCTATCTTACCTATTTTGTTTCCGTTTCTTTTTTTACTTTGCTTTTTTCTGTTTGTGCACTAAAGAGTTTACATGTCATGCATGATTCGCTGAAAGTCCCGATATTTTTGAAAATATGGCACCCCTACTTGCGCGTACGCATCTGGCGTAAAGCGAATTTTATAAACGCCAATTTGCTGCGCGTAATAACAAGTTTATACCACAGTCTCTCTTACACTTATACAATGTTACTTTCATCCCGCTCTAGCGTTATATTAATAATGAGTACCGCTGGATTTTTCAAAATTAGTCCCTATTTTGTTAATAAAAAGGCGAGTTAAGGTGTTTTTTTAAGCATGGTATCTTCGATCTCTTCCGATGTGCCGCTCTGGATTATAATTATATTAATTTGTTACGAACCTCTGGTTTGTGTAAGGTTTTTGTAACGGTACTTTAGGTGTAACTTTGTCTTAAGTATAGTTGGTAATTAGTGTTTACAAAAGCCGTTAAATACTTAAGCGTCGTAGTCAGAGACATTTTAAAAACAATTAACTCGTTGCTTTTTAATAAACTTGTGTATGTAGAATCGTCGGGTCCATATTGTCTCACATAAAATTCTTAATCCTATTTTTTTGTTTTCCTACCGATTTATATTCATAATAATCACTCTTTGCAATTTTTTCGTGATATTTTTTTTGTTCATACTTTTTAAATCATAATTATCGCAATTCATAATGCATTTTTTCAAGAAATTGTTACTTTTTGAGGATTTTTATAAATCTAATTTAACCTAACCTAACCTTATCTACACGTAAGATATTTAAGAAATTTTGAAAAGTGTACTGTTACATGAATATTGGCGTTATAAATTCAGATGATTATGAGTTCCGACCGTTAGTATTAAAAAAAATATGAAGAGTATGAAGAGTGATCATTAAGATGTAAAATGGTATGAGAAAAAAAATCGGATTTCCGATAATAGGACTTAAAAGTTATGTGAAAAAATGCGCTCCAAGAATCGTCTCTAAGGAACGACTGAATCACGTGGCCTATGTGCTGGTTTGCCTTCTGAAAGACAAAAAAAAAGTCGCGTGACGCAGTGCGGCGTAAGCGCCATCGACAATAAGGTCCCTTTTCATAGATAACGCCACATATCTTCCCGTAGAAGTCGTAAGAGGCGGCGTAGGGAATGGCTTGTAGTACTGTTAGGCGATGGCCTTGCGGGCAATGGTAAGTTACCTATAATTTAAAAAATAGCTTAAGCTGTCCCAGAACATTCCGACAAACGTCCGTGTACGTGAGAGCAGAAGTATTTTACTGCTAGAGAACTGTCCAATTTTCCGGGATAAAAATTACCTTTTGTACTTCCTTGGGGCTCAAGCTATCTTCATATAATATTTTATAAGCTAAGCTAAACAAACTAAGCTACTTTCTCATTTATAATACTAGTTTATCGCTATTCCTTCGGAAACTGTTTAATTTTCCGGGGTAAAAATGGCCTATGTGCTATTCCAGACTACTTATACCTCTATAATCTCTGTCTCCAATTTCATCCTAATTCGTCCAGCCGTTCTGGCTTCATTTGAGTCACAAACATCCAAGCTTTTGCATTTATAATATTAGTAAGATGTATCTATAGGTTTGTTATTTTAAATTTCGCAGAAAGGGACTTACCTACTTCTCATCGCCGCACTTTTTATAAAATAAGCAAATTCAATAAATAAAATTAGTATTTTTGCCAAATGGACCTAGACCTAAACATATCGGAAGGCTTCTGACTCATAACCGTGAAAAGTACTGAAAACAAGATACTTTGGACTCGAGACCATCTCTATTACTACAAGAATAAGCCGCGGTCGACATTCGAACAAAATTGTCACCCGGCCGAGTGAATTATCCCGCAGATAATTACAGGATAAGATACTTTAAGACTAGCGCATTACAAACTTTAATAAAACGTTTAAAACGAAGCAAAACCGACCTTATATGAAAAGAACAAGGATTAAGAATGCTGCATTTCATAAGTCAGCCGTTTAAATTCAAAAGGGTCTATCTTCTACTTAAATCACAGAGCAAATGCGACTCTTCAAAGCTGTAAATAAAGTTGCAAATACAATACAAATTTAAAACACTTGTGCTTGTTGGTATGAAAGGCAGAAGTGGTGTATTTATCCAACATGACAGTGCCTATTATCAAATAAGAAAAAATAATAAAGACCGATTCGACGGCTCGGGAATTGATTGGAGTCGATTCTAGGTACCTATCGATTTTTTTATGGATCCAACATTATACTTGGAAATAGGATGGAAATAACTTCGCTTGTAGGGACGTTGAAGCCTTGCTTACTGATTTTAATTTGATAAAAATAACTATGGAAATATACTTGAACGTAAGTAGGTATCAGTACTTTGTTGTCATGTGTGTAGACCCCGTCATCTAAAGCTCAGTTTGGGGGCACGCTAGAATAGTGATGTTGCTTCACATCATTGGTTGATTCATATTTACTTATAAATATGAATAATAAATAAATAAATAAATATCAAGGGACGATCTCACACAAATTGACCTAGTCCCAAACTAAGCTCTAGGCTTGTACTATGGGTACTAGACAACGATATAAATACTTATATAGAGAAATAAAATACTTAAATACATAGAAAACATCCAAGACTCAGAAAAAAATACTCGTGCTCATCACACTAATATCTGCCCTTACCGGGATTTGAACCCAGGACCGCTAGCTTGGTAGGCAGGGTCATTACCAACTAGGCTAGCGCGTCGTCGTATCGTCGTCGAATCAATTTATTTTGTATTGTTCTATTGTACAATCAGCCTTATAAGAAGCTGCACACTTTTGTACCTTGTCGCTTTAACGCCTTTGACAGATTAGTGCAGCAGTTCAAACATGACGTTAAAGTGACAAGGTGTGCAGCTTCTTATAAGGCCGACCGTACGTCCGAGATGGATAAGCTGTTGAGATTCATTTTTGTTATTACCCTTGTACACAGTTATACAATAAAGACTATTTCTATTTCTAAAGAGTTATTTGTCAAAATAAAATTCTTCTTAGGGCTGATTTTTCAATCTCCAGATAAAGCTGGGCTCTGTCCTTTTCTTTCATATGACTTCAGAAAAGGATAGTGATACATTTAACTGACGGATAGTTTTATCTGGGGATTGAAAAATCAGCCCTAAGGAAGTTCAAATTGATAACAGTATTGTAAACAAAAACTACAGTTTTTGCCAGTTACATCTGTAGAGGTCGAAAAATCATTTTCATTTTTATAATAGATTTTAACAAGCACGCGACGTGTGCAGACTTCATATAATTTGAAATTTATTGTTAATTTATTATGAAACATACAAAAAAAACTTTAATTTATTCACTAAGACCTCTGTTAAGTATTAATCAAATCTTTTGATATGTTAGTGAGTGAGTAAATCAACTTCATTTTTTATCGATTCAGATTATCGAAATTGGCCCATCACTTGCTCCTAAACTGAGCGTTAGATAAAGGGGTTTAGTCATGAGACTGATCCTGTGTTTTTCGAGCAGAAGACCAAGGATTCAATCCCCGCATGTCATTTCCTAGTTTTAAATAACAACAACATAACAACAAAAACTCACGCCTTCATTCATTCAAACGATTGGGCTAGCTATCCAGAGAGGTAACGCAGCCAGTGTCATAGAGACCATGCCGCGAACGGACCTGCTAGAGGGGGTGTTCTTTTTATAGTGGTGATTATTATTTACGTCTTTAATATTTGAGTAGCTTAGTTTTTATTTTAATTTAAATAAGTTTAGTTTTAACTTTTAATTGTATTATATTAAATGTATTAATTTCGTCAAAAGAAGAAAATATTGAAAAGATGGAAAGGAATAAGTTCGTTATGTAAATGCTACATTTTGCATTTTCATGGTATGAAATCTGATAAGTACCATTGGCCTCAGAGTTTTCAATCCATGAAGCCGTGCCAAACGGCTAAAATTGACGTTCCCTGCGCGTAAAATTAAATCAGGCGCAACTTTGTACATTGAAAACACCATACCAATATTTGGTTGCTATAGTGTTCATGGATAAGTCTTACAAAAAGCAAGCTATAAAAAACAACTGTTGCTAACCAAATTTCAATCGTTATAAATCCTAAATGATCATTCAAAATGAAAAATGATGAAAGAAACCCCATTTTTAATTACCCCTCAAAGATACCCCTCTTGTTTTGTCGCCATATTGAATTTTGATTACTATCATATCTTTAGTGACGCTCACAAAATTGACAAATCGATTGACATAAACATCATCATAATCGACCCATTAATTATTTCTAGAGCGCCACAAAGGAACAAACATACATACTATCCATACTAATATTATAAATGTTAAAGTGTGTCTGTCTGTCTGTCTGTCTGTGTGTCTGTTACCTCTTCACGCTGACCCGATTTAGATGAAATTTGGTATGGAGATAGCTTGAGTCCCGGGAAAGGACATAGGCTACTTTTTATCCCGGAAAATTAGACAGATCCCGAGGGAGAAGTCGTTTATCGCTGATAAACGACTTCTACGCGGACGGAGTCGCGGGCAAAAGCTAGTAGGCTTATAAACACATAACCCTCCTCCTTCAGCAGTCGGTTAAATGAAAAAGATAACCTTTTTTCCCAATCCATTCTTGCCACACTTTCGTAGTCATACATCAAATTCGCGGACCTTAAACAAAGTTTTAATTAGTCGATTAAAAACTATAAATTTCCACGTGCTATCGAGCCCGGCTGCAGAGCAAAAAGCGCCCGCGCAGCCTACAGCCACGCGGGGAATCCAGGAGGGCCAAAAACAAGGAATTCAACAATGGAAGGATAGGATCTGCTGTTAGGGAGTGTTGGTTGGATGTTCCGAGTCTAGAATTATTATTTTTCCCATCGTCGTCTTGAACACCTACCCAGAACTTGATTTGTATGCGGAAGACTACGCTGGCTTCAAAACTGAGAACATGATTGAATAAAACCATTTCACATCGTCTGAAACTGGGTCAATTCTCTTCGGGAACTATGGATGCGGTTTGTCAACAATGGGGAGTAAGCTGGATTCCCTATCCAGTCATTTCATAGGCTGTGTTAGCCTCAATTTCGGTATATATGAGTACTTGGTGGCAAGGTTGGCCGGTAAGTTGGTGGTGCTGACTCCGACGGACCCTGCACATGGTCGAACCATACCTGATGTTAGCTCAAGAGGAGATTAAAGAGAAACGGAAGGAAATCACCACCAGTTGCTTGCAATCTCATTTTAGTTGATGCCACAACTTCTTTCCTTGCTTTGAAGTTGATTAATATGAATTACAAATTTATTTTGATTATTTGATCCATCAATAAAATGGAACTGATGGTGTCTATATCACCAGCAGCTTCACTGTGATGCTAGTTCAGAATGTTTAGGCATCGTTCTCGCCCCGAATTAAGTCAGTAACCTAGAATACCATGTAAATGATTATTGATTGAACTCCTTTGAAGGTATGATATACTTTTTGTAAATAAGGTAGATAATAAATAATAAAATTTATATACATGTTTAGTTTTGAGATCTTAGATATAATATCAACAAGCAAAGCACAAAGTAAATAGAATAAATATTATAAGGATAGTAAACAGGACCAGAATGCGGTCTTTATGCGATATCCCTGGTCCGTGGATATGAGCCCGGTAACATGGTCGTTAGTGGACAACAATGGCGGGTTTTGCATCCCGGGCTGCGCGCGCGCTGACGGACGTCAGGTGGCAATGTATGGAGCTGGTGCAACCGTTCCTTTTTATTACAAGATTTTATTAAACTTTCTTTGTTCGTATGTCAGTCGTTGCGATTTAAATCTTGCAAGTCATTTTTGAACCACTTATCGATGTCGTAATGGGCGGAAATTCGGTATACAGTAGTAAACTCGAGGGTAATTCAGTTGGAGGGTGGAGGCCAAGGACTTGTCTGGTGGAGTCGAAACGTGGCAGTCAGATCTCTGCCATACTTGAGGATTGACTACGCGGCATGCGTTAAAAAAGGTGACATACGTCATGTCACTACGTTTACGGTGCGTCAGCAGAGAATCCTTTACCGTAGACCTCCCAAGTTTAGACTTGTTACTTTTGTCTCTTCTTTTTTTATTAATAGCGGTCCACTGAAGTTTGGTCTCATTAAGCAGATGATGACTGATTACCAGAGAAGAATCTGCATCAAAAGCTTGTCTCAAATAGAAAATATTTAACAGAACCATATTCATGTAGGTACCAATCTTAATAAGAAAATCTGGAATAAGTAGATCGCAGGAATCATTTAGATTGTGGCTATCCTTGAGGTAGGCTTATGTCCAAAAGTGCACATCTTTCGGTTGTGATGATGATCGGGATACAATTAAATGGGTTTGTTCTAGTAGTTTGTACGTACAAGTAATAGGTATCTGTCTTTCACTGTTAAGGTTTTTGATGACTTTTTGACACATATTTTTCCTTGTTCCTTTTACTCGTTCCATTCTTTCTTTTGCTGTCAGGATGAGTTTGACCTAAAAACATAGTTTCATGCCAAGTGGGATTAGATACACTTTTTTTGACATATTTATTTAATTAAGTATTACCAGCTCTATATGATTTACCGTTGCCATGCGCGTGCGCTCAATTGGAAATAATTTAAAGCGCGCAGTTAGTTAAAATATCGAGCAATGTCGCGGATAGACGGACGGACGGACATCTGTTTTTACATACGTTTAATTTGTATTTCGTTATCCACTTGATTGTTACTGCAGGTGTTTTTATGGTCGATGTTGTAAACAGCTTTCTTTTTTAAAGGTAATAATAATAAATTGGTGTATAAATAAGATATTTTATTTGAAAGCTTTGAAATCTCACATGTCATTGTATGTTTTGCCAGGCAGCAGTTTTCGCATTGCTGTGTTCCGGTGGGGCTAAGACTGTTGAAGTTACTAACGTAGAGGCATTCCATCCCAGTCCTCAGGGTTGGCAACGCTTTTGGAGTCTTAGGATTGCAGTCTTGGGATTGTAGTCTTGAGAATTCAAATGTCTATGGGTCTCAGATCTCACTTACCGTCGGTGGCTTGTGTGCTCGTGTGCCTTCTCCATGACATAATTTAAAAAAACTGTTTAGTTCAAATTTTGCAAACGAAGTCCTTACATAATTACTTAACGTCTTTCTTCTTCTTCTTCTTCTTCTATAATTACTTTTTAGTCTGTCTGTCTGATTGTCTGGCTGTCCGTATGTCAAGAACCTTTTTCTCATGAGCAGGCAAAGTTATCCAGTTGGAATTGACAATTTGTAGTTAACAATTTTTGTCAGAGTTAGAGACTACTCATGAGACTACTCACGCTTGTCCAGTTTTTTTTAAACTGCTGCTTACATTCAGTAATATTAGTTAGTAGTTGATATTACTACACCATTTTTTATATTTTTGACATTAAAACAAGAATCGCCATCACCGGATCCGACTATTTCGTCACTGCCGACGACTCACGTGAAAAAGCACGTAAAAGTAGTCTCTCGCAATATTACTCATAATGGCGTAACTGCCATTAGAGGAGAGAAAGAAGTGTTAACATGTGTTTTAGTTCCGCGGGCTGCGCTCGCGTTGATGTTAGATGTTTAGACGCTAGATATTTAATTGTTTAAATGGAATTTTGATTTGCAAAAAGAAAAGTTACGACAATACAACGATGGCAAACTTGTGCCTTGGAGAGATATTATTTTGATAACCTTGAGTTTAATTAATGTCCGAGTATGCTCTTACCATATAAAAGACAACACAAAGACAGACAACTGTATGAAAGACATGTTGTATCGTATTATGAGACAGAGAGCAACCATTTTTGTGGCTGAATATTTAATCGCACGTTTTTTTTTATACGAATATTTGTGTGTGTGTATGTTTGTCACACACAAACACGCACGCACGTTCTACGTCACACTACGGTTAGACAGATTAAGGTGAAACTTAGAAAGGACGTAGGATACCCTGAATTGCCGAAAAAAAACAACATTTTTAGGCAGAAATTATGAGTAGAAAAGTACATTTATATTTTTTAATTGATTAATAGACGGTCAAACATTTAAAAAAAATTATATCCAGCATTCTAATGCCACATAGATCTTACGTATAACACCGTTTTACCCGTTTATGAACGGATTATCTATCTATATAAAAAATCAACTGCCGTGCGTCAGTGCGCAAAAATGAGAATGGCTCGATCATTTAACATATTTTTTTTGTGTTCGTAAATGTGTATAAAAATCACCCGAGCGATCTAAATAGCCCGGAACTCAAAACCAGCCAGAGGCCCTACTTTGAAAATCGAAGTTTGAAGAGACGTTAGCTACATCTCTTTCTCTCGACTAGTCTCGAATGACGAGTGACAAAGATGGAGCTAACGTAACTTCGAACTTCAATTTTCAAAGTAGGGCCTCAGTATCGAACGTGCCGACACTCGCGCGCATACCGGCCGTCGACCGTCGCGCGCGCACAATGCGCTCCGTACATATGTTAATTTCTTTTATGCCACTGCTTTACATGCAGATTGGAAAACACGCGATTGAAACTGACTGTCTCGTTTCGAAAGGGTTATTAATGTCGATGATTAGTCGTTGGGGTTCCGCTATAGAATAACCCTACTTTAAGGTTAAATATTAATTTACTCGCACATCTGTAATAAAAAACTGTTTTCTTTTTGGTTTATAATAACAATGCTATAATATTAAACAGGTATTGCGTTATTGAATAAATTATTTCTTAAATGAATTATGTGCTTCTAAAAGACTCATTATAAAGATGTAAATGTTCATTGTGCAAAAAAAAATATTTTACAAAAACATTCTGCAAGATACTTTCTTGGGATTTACTGCGTTTTTTAATGGCATGAAAAAGGTAAACGACTAGGTACGTAGGCAACGGAACACGACTGTGCGAACCGAACACTAATTCTTCGGCGATAATCGGCTTGTCATGAGAAATCTGACTGTCTTGATGTTATGTTAATTTTCTATCAAAATAAGGAGTTATTCTCTTAAAAATGGCGATCGAGTGAGCGACGTCATACGAGCGTAACGAGCGGGCTCACTCGACGAGACGGGTAAAGCAGGTAAGCTGAGAATGCATGCCCTCAAGTGTGATTTTTACGCTCTGACGGAACAATATAACTCGCCGGTTAATAATTGATCCGGCCAAGTACCTGTTATCTCGAGCGCATCCCCTAACTTACCAAGTAAAGGTACAAAAATATCTTCAATATCCTACGGAACCTTTCATATTCTGTGTCATATTCCGAGTTCGCTGTGGACAATGTTTTTTTTTCTTATGACATGTAGAGGCGAGTGTTAAAACAGCCTTTCTTCCGCGGCGTATTTTGTTGGGCCGTGTCTAACGAACAATGCTTTCTTTTAGTATTTTTTATTTTATTGTTAGAAGATAAAGCGTATGATAATTATTGGTAATGGTGAATTAGTGGGGTTAATCTGGCGTGGTGGAGCTGGTGGGATACCATTGGTAACCTTAGAATCTGATGTGTCAATGTGTCAGTTATTAATTTGGTGCCATGCCGGTTTTCAAGCTCTCCTAGATCAATAATTTTCCGGACTTATTATTTTATCTAGCTTTATAAATAAACCGACTTTACCTATAGTTCTACTAGGTACCACATTCAACCCTCTTGAGTATCCTTACTTAATACCTACCTACTAGAGCCTACTGATCGAGAAACTTCTGAATACTGTAGTTATAGAAAGAAAAAAGTTCCTTTAAAAATGTTGGCTAGTCCATAATTTTCCCTTTTCCAAATGCAGCAAGGATTTTCAAGTATACATTTTTGTTGTCATTCATTAATTTACATCCGGTATAAACCAATATAACCGAAAATTAGGTATTTACCCAAGAAATGGGTATTTGTGCTATGGAAGTTTAGTTGTGCTACCAAATTTAGCCATATAGCTATGTAATTGTATGAATACTTTTCGCCGCATAACGAAACTTCTTCGTCATCGTGGTTTGGTTAAAAACTACAGCTAACTCTACCTTCAAAACGAATTTTAAGCTGATTGTGGCTGCCCTTGCTATTTGCTATACCCTCCTATATTAACTATAGGCAATCGATAAATTCATTCAAAATTTCATTATTTCTTCGTTTTTCCCACCGACCCAGGCAATTGCCGTCACGCGGCGCGCTATATATAAGACTGACGGACGACGCATGCGCCAGCTTTGCATTTCAAATGCAGGCATTGTATGCACATTTTTACAGACTTATTACTTTCTAGCTGGTAGCGTTTGCAGCGATGCAAGCTGCGAAGGACGCAGTGGATGGTATTTGCTTACCAGGGCCTCTATTCCACTGGGTAAAACTATATTCCCTTTGACATGTCATAATATATGTTATGGTTAAGTAAATAAGAGCTATCGTAACGTCTCCAATACCATAACAACAATATGGAGCTTTTTAAAAAGGGTATATCTTCGAGACCGGCAACGCATTGGTGACGCCTCCGGCGTTACAAATGTCCATAGGTGGCGGTGGCCACTTTTCATCAGGCGGGCCATCTGCCTGTTTGTCCGTTGAAGGCAATAAAAAAAAAAACCGGCCAAGTGCGAGTCGGACTCGCGCACGAAGGGTTCCGTACAACATTAGCCAAAATCGGCAAAAAAACACGTTTGTTGTATGGGGGTCCCCCTTAATTTATTTTATTCTGTTTTTAGTATTTGTTGTTATAGCGGCAACAAAAATACATCATCTGTGAAAATTTCAACTGTCTAGGTATCACGGTTCATGAGATACAGCCTGACAGACAGACAGACGGACAGCGGAGTCTTAGTTAGTAATAGGGTCCCACGTCAAAGGTAATATGGTTTATCCAGTAGAATAGATCGTCGATCCGTGTGGGAGATCTGCCAATACTTCGCTTTCCGGTCCGCAGTTACCAATCTAGAACCTTCCAGCCCTAACAATAATCCATCAGTTCCACAAGAAATGTGCCCGCCAACAGCCACTTAAGGTTGCACTTCTCTGGGTAGTGATTCTTTCAAAAGCAAAGGTGAGCGAACGCAGGAGTGAATGTCCAAGTGGCGAGTTTAGGTAGTCCCGTCAAAGCGAACAAAATACATATCAGCGCGTGTAGTCAATTTGGCAGCATGGCTTCTCGAAAGTATAAGGCTGCTTAATTGAGAATGCACGCGCTAAAATGAGTTTTAATCGCTCTGACGGGACTATTTAAACTCGCCGCTTGGACATTCACTCCTGCATTCGCTCACCTTTGCTTTTGAGAGAATCACTACCCTGAGCTGTGTTATAGTTACTGGTTCTGCTGCAAATCTCCTCATTCCTGACTCGATTCCGCAGATATGCTTCTAGCACACCCCGTTTCCTTTGCCCTTTGGGTGACTTTGAGCCATCTCATAAGGCCCATTGTAAAGGACCACGTCGTCGTTTAGCAAGACGTCACTAGCAACCCGTTCTGGTCAAAGATGGAACGGCGATTAGTGGGAGTAGTACAAAACCGACCGATCCTTGGGGAAGGCCTATGTCCGGCAGTGAGACTCTCATAATGGGCTGGTGACTCCACTATTTTATATGCTCATGAAAGTATTTTCTTTCAAACTCTACGTTATAACACTTTTTTTATAATGTAAAACGACAGTCGTCTTTCAACCCCATTGAATCTACGAGTGTTGCGTTGTTCAGTTCCGCTGTGGTAATAAGACAACCGGTGAAATTGGGTGTGTAATGTTTAGCATAAAAACAAATGGTCTAAAGATCATTTTGCATAACACTAATTGCGTAATTTCAATCTGCATAATAAACCATCGATATAATAGTCATGATGCATAAAACAAAATGCATAATTTCAAAAACTATGTTTATAAATTGAAAAATAAATATTTCTAGCTGCTTTCATTACCTACTATTAATGTAGTCACAGTTCTAACCTAACCTAACCTAGTTAGAAGAAATTGACTTAAAATGCATAATAACAAGAAAATAACAGTTATGCTTACTGAGTGTTATGTTATTCGATCGTATGGCAGTTAAAATTATACAATTGGTTTTTATGCTAAACGTTCATTATGCTTTTCGTGGTTGGTTAAATGAAATTATGCAAAATGTTTTTATACTGATTGAAGCGCACCCGGTGAAATTACATGACAGTGTTACTGATTGTTGATTTTGTTTGTACTTTATCCTCTTGTTTTTTTATTTAACTGGGTCCTGTAAGACAGTAATTTTAACATTTTCTATTTTCATTTTCATTTCCGTGATTAAGACAGCTTCATTCCATCTTAGCCGCAGATATCTTTAGCCCTCAGGGCCAGTTAGATTGCAGTTTTGAGTCTTGCAGTGAAGGAATTGCAAATGTCTCACATTTAAACGACATGAATTAGAATTTACACTACGATTAACACAGCACGGTCATTCATGACAATGTTATCATCAGTAACCTTATTTACTAATAATCAAATCAATTCCACCTTTTCTGCCGCCCCTACGTCGTAACGAAGCTCGCATCGACCGCTGCGTTTTGTTTAAATTGTGAGTGATCCGGCCGTTAGCTAGGTTAAGGGGCGCAGGCGCATAATGGCCATCTCCATACGTCCGCGTAATAGAGGGTAGGGCTTGTTTACGGCGACAAGTGTATTGCAGTGGACGGAACGTAAAAATGTTTAAAATGTTGACTTTAGTCTTGAAAAAGCGAGGCATTTAGAAAGAATTGTACATTAAACATGTCGTCAATATATATGTTAGCGGACGAGCCCTAGACAAGATATATTGCGAGAGCGTGATCGTCGCGTCAAGCGCTTTCTCAGTTACATTTTAACAGTTTTCGAAAATTGTTTACGTTAGCGTTAAGTACTTTTCGTGTGTCGCGAATTATTGCATGAATTTTCTAGTCAAATTTTTGAATGAACTATTTAATAAAACTGGTATCAACTGGTAATCAGTAACGGTCAAGGGCCAATGTTTGATGCTCCTTGTCAAAATAAGGGGGCAGAATAGCTCTCTATGCATAGAAAACATACAAAACTCAGAAACAAACTCGTGCTCAACTGCTCATCACACAAATTATTGCCCTCCCGAATCGAACCTGGGCCGCTAGCTTCGTATGCAGAGCCACTAGGCTATAACTACTCGTCAAACTTTAAACATAAACAACTAACTCTTCCAAAAACCTTAACCAACTAAGTACTTGAACCAAAACCCTTGTTCCTTCAACCACGTCCATACTCCCAAACCACCATCCAACCAATCCCAAACGTATTAAGTTAAAAGCTTCATGTGAATCCTTCGCCATCTTGAAATTACTGTTAATACTTTCAATGCCAACAGCTCCTAAAGTAGCCAGTTTTGTGCGTAATTTGAGAATGGTAAATTTTGAGGTTAACCACAGCACTCTGTGTAGACAAAAAGGCGTATCTCCGTTTTTAAGCAAAGAACAATTTATTCTTCTGATGCTATGAATAAGGTCGCATATCTATTGTATTTTTTTTTGTATGTATGGTTGTTTTTACAAGTGAGGTTTGATACATTTCTTGTAAAAAGTAATTTTTGAATGGCTACAGGTGTTTCCTATACGTGTTGTTGCGGTTGATAAATCTGACCTTTTTTGTTTTAATGCGTTTTGTAAATGTTATTACAGTTAACTTGCTGCGTACGCAGTGCGGTTGGTTTTAAGGGTTCCGTAGTTACAAGGAACCCTTAGCTTCGCCAAGTCTTTCTGTCCGTCTGTCCGACGTTTTTCATAATAAATGAAATGAAATAAAAATTATTTGGCACTTAAAGCACTTAAAATACAATTAAGGGCCTGTTTTACAATCGACAAGTAAATTTATGTGCCAGTTAAAGCTAGCTTTCTCCTTGTCTATGTTCAAGTGTAAGAAAAGGAAAGGGCTAAATGTATGTGTCAGATATGCTTTACTTGACGATTGTGAAACAGACCCTTACTTAATTAAATCAACTTATTCTAGATAATTATATTTTAATTGCATCAAGCCCAAAATGGTCTCCACTCAGCTTTTAATAAATTTAATAAATTAAAATAACTACAACAGATTAAAACTTGTGGATATCGGACTTGGTTTAGGGGTGAGAAACGTTACCAACAGGAGCTAAATTTGTATGGAAAAAATTGTCAGCTACACGATTTAAGCGTCGTCTTAAAATCCTCAGTAAATGTAAGATACGTTTAAGTACAGACATTTTAACTATAAAAAATTACCAACAACAAAGTAAACCAGTCTAACAAAACCAGGCTTTAAAATGAATATTGTGTTAAAAAAACCGACCGTGTGAGTCGGACTCGCGCACGAAGGGTTCCGTAGCATTATCTATACAACATTAGCAAAAAAACGGCAAAAAAGTCACGTTGGTTGTATAGGAGTCTCCTTAAATATTTAATTTATTCTGTTTTTAGTATTTGTTGTTATAGCGGCAATAGAAATACATCTTCTGTGAAAATTTCAACTGCCTAGTAGGGAATGCAAACAACCGGTTGTAACCGATTTTAACCGGTTATTTTCATACAAAAACGGTTAATAATCGGTTAAATTGCATTCCCTACTGTCTAGCTATCACGGTTCATGAGATACAGCCTGGTAACAAACAGATAGACGGACAGACGGACAGCGGAGTCTTAGTAATAGGGTCCCGTTTTTACGCTTTGGGTACGGAAGCCTAAAAATAACCTCCCCTCTCATTACTTTGAAGAAAAATTTATAGCCTATGTCACTTCTACAACCAAGACGAACCTCACGATACCTCATATGTTAAATTAATCAGGCTGCAGAGCTTGTCACGTACATACATACATACATACACTCAATGAACATAACTCTCCTTCTGTCGCAGTCGGGTAACAAGAGAAAACATTTATACAGACAGACGACCTTTAAAAGTTACCTGTAAAGACCTCGCCATGGCTAGCGCGACAAAGTAACAGTTTTCTTCCCTGAATATTTCACGTGCATTTACATCCCTCGTGCCGCAATAAAACGGGGATGGAGTAAGGGCAGCCGCATCATTGGCTTTGTCTTACACATTGAGGCAGGGGTCGGCAACTGTTGGTTTATACGATTATTTTGTAGTATTTTAAATATTTTTAGTAATTCAATATGTTATAAAATTGTGATTTATTTATGAATTATGAGATGATTTGTCAGACTCTATCTTAAAGACTTATTTAATCTCTATCTTGCTTCTATTGTATAATTAAAACAATGTTTTTGACGTTCCGGTTCTTTTTTTCAGGTTAATAAGAGATTTCATAATGTTATAAACATGATTAAGATATAGAAGCAAGCAGGATAATACAATGTAGAATAGAGGCCCAAGACTAATAAAAAATCTGAAATTTATGCACAATTTTCCAAATATAATTTGGTGTTTGTAAGTTATAACCAGGCCTATATAAATCACATTATTTAAATATAAGAAACCCACCGGTTTTGACGGTAACAAAATCAAACAGGCAACAAAATAACTTTACGAACTTTTTCATAACTTAAAACAAAGCAAGCCCACCGCTGCTGCACAATGCAGGTGTCGTCAAAATCACGAGTTGCTGTGCCCTGCCCGCCCCCATAAATCCTCATTAGCCCCCCGAAGGTTTACGATCCCCGTCCCACGGCGCCACTAACGCTGGTGCATTACCCCTGACTTCTACTGAGTGATTGGAGAAAATGTTCATGACTTCTGGGTTTTTTATTTTCGCTGTAAATATAGATTAGTGGTTCGGGTTCAAAATTCTGTGGGACAAAATTCAATTTCACTTATTTTTACAAATATGAAATAATTATTCGTTATTTATTGGTGGTATGACCTTGTGAAGGGTCCGTACGGATCGTTACCACCATTTTATCCTTTAACCTAGCACCAAGCAGTGTTCGCATTATCATGTTCCGTTGTGAGGATATGGAAACTAGTGAAAGTATTAAGAGAGTTTGCAACGCATTGGCAGTCTTACGATTGCAGTCTTATCTTATCTTATCTTAACAGATGGGCCCCTTTCGGATACACATCGACCCTTTAGGATCTTTTGTGCAATTACCCTCTTACACGCTCAGCTGTTCGAATGTGCAGGTTTCCTCACGATGTTTTTCCTTCACCGTAAGAGCGTCGGGTAATGCACTTAAGTTATAAAAACTCATTGGTACATGGTGACCGCGGGGGTTCGGACTCGGTACCTTACGATCACGAGTCGACCCCCTAAGCCACTAGGCCACCGACGCTCTACGATTGCAGTCTTAATATTACTTTATATTTGTTTTATTGTATCTAGTCTTGAGAATACCTTGTCTATGGGTCAAACATCCCACTTACCATCAGGTGGTATTTTCTCGAACCTTCTCCTTGCCATAAAAACGCGGATAGCCTAGAATACCAATTTAAATGCCAATCGATACCATTTCTATCAAGGATTAAAACACTCTTTGAGACCAACTAAGGTTAGAGTACTAGAAAACGCACAAATAAAAAAAAAAGTTTAATTTATTACGCGATTAAGTCCCGATAGTTTTAGTATGACATAGGTGCACTCGCTAGCGCTCTTTCAGCCTAAACATCTCGATGCGATTGATCACGTTCATCCCTTGGTTAATAATATATTATTACACTTTGACATGTCCCGTCTCATGTCTAATAATCTATATATATAAAAGGCTAAACTGACTGACTGACATATCAACGCACAGCCGAAACTACTGTAGCTAGAAACTTGAAATTTGGTACAGGGGTTCCTTTCATGAGGTAAGTGAGCACTAAGAAAGGATTTTCCGAAAATCGACCCCCAACGGGAAGAAATGGGGGGGGAGTAGCGGGAAACTAATTCTACGCGTACGAAGTCGCGGGCGTCCTCTAGTTTTTCTATAAGATGCAAAGCGAATCGTATAACACTAGAATACCAATAAAAAGCTGCGCAAGAAACTCATGAGTTAGTATTATTTGGAAAAAATATACTTATGCAACAGATTAACAAGTCTAATGAAAAGCAAGCTTTAAAAAAACCCAACTGCTGTTTGGATAATGTCGTCAACGTAATGTTACTTTACTTATCATGTATTTATTTTTTATTTCGCCAATTTCACATTTAAATAATGTTAATAGCTTATGATATTCTAGTGGTTAAGACGAAACTAACCACATATAATTTATTAAAATCGGTTAAGCCGTTTAGTAATTACGAGCGGACATTGAGTCGGACATATAAGGTGCTAACAAATTAGTCACGGATATTTTAATCATCGATTCTAGAGCCTAATTTCCTAGATTTTCATTATTTAAAAATCAATTCGATAATTAATTTAATTTGAACTTTGCTACCTATACCTAAAGCATTATTTAAGTACTAAGATTTTTTTTGAATTTATTTATGTTGTACGTTGATGATTTTGCTACTTACAACATTAATCTTTCTTAGTAAATAATGCTTTAGGTTAAGGTGACAAAGTTCAAATTAAATTAACTATTGAATTGTTTTTTAAATAATGAAAATCTCGGTAATTATGCATTATTGGACTACATGTTATACCACATTATTTACTCCAAATAGGCTCTAGAATCGATGATTAAAATATCCGTGACTAATTTGTTAGCACCTTATATATACAAGTCAAACACATAACCCTCCTTTTGGGCTTTGCCGCAGTCGGGTAAAAATAATATAAGTTTCGCCACAGCTTATCACGTAATTTAATAATTATTATCGTTTGTTCACAAAACTGTTTCCAGAATCTGTTCATATCTAACATCGTCGGAAACCTCTCAACGTTATGCAGGTTAGAGACGTAGGAAGTTTTTATGAGGTAACACTACATGCGTATGCGCAACTGTATTAAGTAAGTTACCAAAGAGCAACCTAATGGAAATGATTAGTTAGTATCCTGTCCTGTTCAACATGCATTTTCAATTTTTTTAATTGGTGTATTAATTAAATGCTACTTGGACCACTTCTAGGGAGACCGCATGTGCTTTGTTTTTGTAGATACAGTCTTTGAAAAACTATACCTCTAATTAAAAACACTTGACAAGTCTAAGGAGGACTCGCACCCTGAGGGTTGCACACGAACTTGTACATGTACCGTATGTGAACAGTTTATCCATTCCGGGAGTCGAGTCTAGTCAATTTGGCCCGTGTGATTTTCTCAAGCGTGTTACTTTTCAACTCGACGCAGCTAATATTAACCGGCGAATTTAAGTAGTCCCGTCAGAGCGTACAAAACATATTTTAGAGCGTGCGTTCTCAAAGGCCACTTTACACGACATAGAGCTCTTAGCTTTACCGTGACAAGAATGACATCTTAGAGATCGGTTGAGATCGCGGTCAATTCTCAAACTGCGAATTTGATTTGTCAAAAAGCAAGCCAAAAAAAATAATTTTATGGCCTTTCCCCGTGCAAAAAAAAAACATGTTCAACGGAAACGTTAGTTGCCTCAATTGCAATCATATTGTGTACAACTCGGCCAATTAATATGAACTATCATATCAATACCATAAAGCTGAGTTTTATAAAGATCCGTTAGATCAAATTTCGGTCGAATGTCAAAACTTGTATGAAGTTACTAGAATATGATCTGACATATTTACTAACAGAGCTTTATAAAACCGGGCCTAAGCTAAAGACAATTATGTTACGACACGTTAGCCTAGTTGCTAGTGACCCTGCCTATGAAGCTAGCTATCCCGGGTTCAAATCCCGGCAAGGGCAGATATTCGTGTGATGAGCGCGAGTAGTCGTTCCTGAGGCTTGTCTATTTCCATGTACAAGTCTAGATCATAGTTTGGGACTAGGTCAATTCGTGTCAGATTGTCGCATGACATTTATTTATTAACCCCCTTACCTACTAATAAGAGTTGAGTAACGGTTGTATAGCTATACAATGTCTTGTCCTTATCTGTCATTGTGACATTTGAATTTGACAGATAAGGACAAAACATTGTATAGCTATACCACCGTTTATTAGTAAGGGGGTAAATGTAGACTAAGGTTTTAAAATATTGAATACAACGAACCTTCGTCGTCCTCGGCGACTCGATCGCCATCGCCGCTCGCCCCGAGCACAAAGATATTTGCCCGGATAATGTATTACTTAAGCAAAAAACTTGCCGGGACATTTGCATACTTAACCAAGTAGGTGATTATCGTTGCCGGCTAAGTAATAATGTTCAAGTTTTTATTTAGAAAATAGTTGCATTAAAAATGTGTTATGAGTTGACATGTTAATGTTTTAATTATGAATACTATGAAAAATTATACTCATTTTTCTATTTAGTCAAATTTAGTGGCGATAAAGCCATGGACTAACATTAAGGGAACAAGAGACAATTAAATCTTGATTTTTTAAACTTGTGTATGAACTTGTGTATGCAGTGTTCGCATTGTGGGGATAAGACAACTGGGTAGTGATTCTCTCAAAAGCAAAGATGAGCGAATGTAGGAGTGAAGTCCAAGCGGCGAGTTTAAGTAGTCCCGTCAGAGCGAGCAAAACACATTTTAGCGCGTGCATTCTCAATTAGGCAGCCTTATACGTTCGAGAAGACATGCTGCCAAATTGAATACACACGCTGAAATGTGTTTTGTTCGCTTTGACGGGACTACTTAAACTCGCCGCTTGGACATTCACTCATGCGTTCGCTCACCTTTGCTTTTGAAAGAATCACTACCCTGGTGAAATTACTGGCATAGAGGCATTCCATCTTAGTCCTCAGGGTAGGCAACGCATTTGTAGTCTTAGGATTGCAGTCTTAAGATTGAAGTCTTAAGACTGCAAATGTGTATGGGTCACAGATCCCACTTACGATCGGGTGGCAAGAGTGCTCGTTTGCCTTCTCCATGTCAAAAAAAATCGTCAATAAGGTACGACTTAATCGTCATTAATTGACTCTGAATGTTGCCTGAACAGTTTGCCTGTAGTCCCAAGACTGCTAGGCTGCCTGACAGTCCAGAATCTGTGAAGAAATGTAGGAAACCTTATGAGCAGACCAAGGAATATACGGGACAAAATTAAATGACAGCTAGGGATTGCCTACATCGATAAACTCAATCATCGATGCTTTTCCCATATACTAGTGATCGCTCAAAGATTGGTTAGTAAAATTTTTTTTCTAAAATTTTGCAAATGAAACCAAATAGCAACATAATTCTAGTTATTCTCTATTTTAAAAGGATTTTTTAACGTTCACTCATCATCATCATCATATTTTTTTACTCCTAACACCAGACTTATGTTGCTATTTTGTTTCATTTACATACTTTCAATAATAATTTATTTTTTCAAACAAAACTTCGAGCGGTCACTAGTATATGGGAAAAGCATCGATAATAAAGATTATCGAGATAGGTAATCCCTAGCTGTCATTTAATTTTACCCCGTGTATTCCTAGGTCTGCTTATGAGAAACTGATATTCTGCGTTCTAATCAGATGAACTGAATGTCTACTATTACGTACGATTGGGCGTTTTTTATCTTGAAAAAGCACATCTCTATTGTAAGGATTTTACGAAGTTTTAGTCACTGTAACCTTTATGTTGGGGAGATTACAAGGCTGGCGACACTATTTCTAAACAAAACAGTAATAATTTGCCTATACATAATTGACAGTACGCACGCGTCCCGGACAATTTATTTATTATTCACGCGGTGATGCCAGTGTTCTGTCATATTACCCCGATATTGGGGAAATATTCCCGTTCCGCGAGGGGAATGCTCTCTTATAGGCCTTTACCGTTGTTTAGTGGTGGTAACTTGGATACATTCTTTATTGTTTTTTGTTTTGGGTAAGAAAAGTTTTATGAAACAGCAACGTTTGCGAAATATTTTATATATTGTAGGGAAAAGAAACGCTGAAAATGTAAAGAATTTTTTGTTCATAGACTTATGGAATGATATTATATACCTAGTGTAAATTAGCGAAGATCTGTACAAAATCGAACAATGGGCAAATTTTTTTGGTTCCTAATTTTCTTGTTCATTTCTCGTTGTCATAAAGCATCAACTTAAAAAACTTGAGTTTAGAGTTGAAGAAAATTTCTTCGATAATTATTTTATGCTTACCGATTTCTAAGCTCTTTATAATTATTGTTCTAACAATAACATTATCCTGGTACCATAACAAGAAACCTTTTTGAAATAGGTACCCAGTTGACCAACTTTGGAACACGAATTCTCGATGTCGCCAAGCTCAAATTCCAAATTCAAAACTTTCTGCGCAGTCAAAAGTCACCCATTAATGAATCATTAGGCCCGGAACACACACAACGGTATGTATTTATATGTAAACAGTGCAAGGGGGCCCTTGCGAATTTTCCGAGGGCGTGACACTAGCACGTGGTGTGCCGCGGCGAACGCCGGCCTGCGGAACCAAATAGTGCGCGGAAAAGTTCCATTTTTAAAAACTAGTTCGTACTTCGAAGTTTAAAATTTTGTTTTTAATTAAGATTGTGAGTCAGTTTTATTAAGGTGTAGAATTCGAAATTTAAATTTTTGACAGTTTTGCGCGGATTAGTTTTTTAAAAAGTGATGACGTTTAGTTAATTTAGTTTTTTTTTTTTCTTAAAAATAGTTTTTTAATTATTGATTTGAAATCGGTGTAATTATCGAGTAACGTAGCTTTTCGCGAGCTCTTACAACTTTTTTCGCGCGTATGTTAAGTGACACGAAACCTCGTTGGTTCGTTAAGCGTGTGCGGGATTGCCTCCTTATACGCGTAATGTGGAATTTGACGTTTTGAGTTTTCCCCGAAGCGCGATGTGGGAGTCCGTCCGTTTTTGCCGCAGATACCAAACGGCTAAGTTAATCAAGACATTTGTATTGACATGTTGCTTGCGTAAATAATTTTCGGAGCTTGCATTTTCGTATGTGGCTAATTAATTGATTTCGTGAAAAATCTGTAATTTGATGACTTTTGTAAAAGCGTGACGCGAATTCGAAGCACTTTTATTTAAAACATGCATTCCTATTTTTTTCAAAACTGAATTTTTCGTAGGTTATTTTCAAAATGTTACGAATTTTGCCTTTGAAAATAAAGAACAGTTCTGATCAACATATTTTATCATCTAATTTATAATTAACAAACTTTTCGAATCTTATCTCTTTTTCTCCCTATTTGACTACCAACTTGAAGAAACAAATCATTCACGGTAGCGTTTCCATGACGAATGTCAGGCGGCGCCTTTGATAGCGCGGCACAATCGTAAAGTGTTCGAAATTCGAATTTGAATCGAGTGAAGTAAATCGGTGTGATTGCCATCGAATAGATCGATTCCAGATCGACTCCGATTATCGGTGATTGGAAGGGTCTTGATGGTTGTCGTCGATTCTGATGAAGTTGTGTTGGATTTATTTTATGACGGCGGTTGAAGTGAATTTAAGTTTTGAAGTGGTTTAAAACTGCCATTTTAGGATGCTTTGTCCAGGGATGGATTGATTCTATTTTGGCGAAATATTTCACATTCGGTTTTAGTTTGGAGTTAACTTCAAGATGTTAAGTAATTTATTTTTTGTGTGTTGTGTTAAATTTCTTAAATTTGGAACTAAAATGATAGAAGAACATTAATATTCTCATAATACATTCAATCAAAAAATATATTTTATCGTTTAATTTTCGTAATATAAAGTTATCGCCTTATTCTATCGCGTTATTTTAAACATTAAAAACTCGAGCCATTGCCTATTAAAATACGTTTCTTGTCTCTAAAGTATCAAAACAATTTAGGCCACAAACGTAACAATTATTTAGTGCGTAAATAATCAAGTTAAATACATAAAAAGGTAAAAAAGGACGGAACTCGTTTCCTTCTCCACGCCATCCATTGTTGACTGCAATATGTTTTGGACTTCTGATAAAAAGTGCCCCCCGGGATGCTATTTTTAAATTTTTATAGTCATGTGATGAAAAATGCTTTAAATATTATGATTCTTGTTGAATTTATTTGTATAAAAATACTAGTACCTTAAAAACAGGACGAAAAAAGTAATGTCGTCTACATAATCGTTCTCAATATATCTTAAATAGATTAAACGCTTCCGAAGTCATTCCAAACCCTACTTTCAGAGCTAAATATGTTTAACCTCTCAAGTTCTCAACCGATTCCTTATTTTCCGGAAAAATTTTTGCAAAGAAACTAGCTTTCAATTAAAATAAACATATTAAAATCGGTTCATCTGTTTGGAAGATACAAAGCCACAGACAGAGAGAAAGGTGTCACAGTTATGTAACCCCTTTTTATTGGTGGAGAATTAAAAAAACTTAACAATTGTTGCAATTTTTTAATCACCACTAGTTATCAAGTAGTATAAGTACTGGCCAGAAAAAAACTGAAAACCAAAGAGGTTCCAATTTCAAATCTCTGCATGCTCTCGCCCAGCGGGCGCTAACGACATCTCTGAGCCGCTAAGTGGAACTATTGTCCGATTCGACTCGGTTAAGATCGGAACTCGTCGGCTTTTCTGTCAACTAGCCGTTATTTAGTGACGGTAGCGGTGTATTTAAAACTTGGAATGCGATGTTTTGTCGGCAAGTTACAGTGAAATGTTTAAATCAATTGAGGTTGAGGGCAGTGGAAGTTTAAACTTAGAATTGTTGAGAATAGGTTCGCTTTTTGCTGATGGTTAAGTAGTACAAGTTATATAGCATCAATTTGTTGATTAAGGCGTTAACAGTTTAACATATGTATTTGTATTTGTATATTTTGCATCGTAGCTCCAAAACGGAACCACCAATTTTTATTCAGTTTTTTTTTTGAATAATAACATAATTAAACGGGTTTTTAGCTAAATTTGATGAAAATCAGTGAGGCCGTTTAAGACAGATCACCTCTCGGTATTAAGTATATGCTGGGTTTTTTTATTTATTTATCATATAGAATTCTCTAGTAGTAAAGTTAAAAATATATTTTATCTACGAATCTATTCTAATTATATTTTTTCCCAGCTTGTATACTATTGTAACTTAAAATAAAAAATGACAAAACATAACCATACCATCTAGGACCCCTAATCAATGAATTTAACTTGAACTTTCAACGTGCAAAGACAAAAAAGTGTCGTAGTTTCAAAGATGTACGCAGTACCGATGGTTAACTTCTGCAGCCCCTACCACCTGGGACCTCCTTATCCACCTGGATCGGCTCTGCCAGAGTCCTACTGGATGTAAGTACCAATACCAGAGTCCCCTAGCACTATACAGAGGAGAAAATTCTCAAAATGTAAAAAAAACTCGGTAATTAATTAAGAATATTCTATTGCCGACGCAGATGGCGTAGTTGGTAGTGAACCTGGCTATGAAGCCAGCGGGCCTGGGTTGGATACCCAGAAAACATTAGTGTGATGAGGTATATTTATTATTAGGTCGCGAGTATGTTCTGTTGTTTTTACATATTTTTCTAGTATATACATATGTAGGGTACCTATAGTACAAGTTAAAACTTTGTTTAAACAGCGGCCATTTCATTTTTTTTTGTGACATTCACTAAATTTACTAAGATTTTTCATAAGTACCTTTTTTTGTGAGCTACGTTTTGAATCAATCTGTGCAGTCTGAGTCTCGAAAAGAAAAAGGGAAGATCCTACATTATGCCTGCATTGCAGATTTATTTAATTTAAATATTAAACATGATAATTTAAATGTTTTTTTTATTGTTCCAGGAAACCACCGGTAGATGGCGTGGGGAATGCGGCGTCAGTCAATAGTCGGTAAGTTCATAAGTACTCTAACTGAAGTATTAATTAGTATACTAGTATTAATTAGTATACTTAATTATTAAAAATATAATATTTAGCTGATAAATAGAAAGGTATAATGTAAAATGTAAAAAAAAACTTTATAGAAGTAAAATTAAAAATAAGTAGGTTGTAAATTATTATTATTTTTCGACTATTTGACTTAAACAGGCACGTAAATTGATAGTACTTACAATATAAATTAAGCTAAATAAACATCGATACAAATGTTTAAACAACTACTAAATAACTTGAAATTCTAAAGTTTCTAAACCCGATTTGCAAAATCAATCTTCGCTACCGACAGTTTACATCATTAAGTGTTATGTCATCACTAATTCACCAAAAATCGACACCCCCACGCCCAAAACATGTTATCCGAGTCCCAACCATCGCATCTCCATCCGAGATCACCTCATCGATTTCGCTACTCGATTAAAATAACCTCAAAAAAGTAATCCAATAATCCTGCCTCTAAAAATGGTAATTTCCTACGTTGTTCTCACGAACCAAACAAAGGATTGAGCGGAAAAAAGAGCTAAATATCGAATGAGAAAAAAGGTATATCCAATCACAATGAAATTACGCCTGCGCACTGTAATTTTGTTTTCCAATCGGGATGATGGCGCGTAATCTATGACGTTATTAAAATTAGGGCAAATGACAGATGTGGCTGTTTGTGCCAATGCTTCCGATTGATTATCATAGTTTTTTTTAATTGGTTTGTGTCATTGATTTAACCGTAATAAGATATATGACTATTCATTAGAATTCTTGGTCAGCTAAAACTGTATTGTACTGGTAAAACCACCTATTGCTTTTGACATGTTATGATATTGACAACGTTACGATCGCTCTTATTTACTTGACAGTAATGGCGGCCGAGTTAAAAACAATTCTATAACATGTCAAAGGCAATATAGTTTTTACGAGTATAATAGAGAGAGGGCCAGCTTTACTGTTATAATACAAGATAAAACCCATCAATACTGAATTACCAAGTGGCAATTTAAAAAAAAAAAGTTAATTAATTAAGTAAAGTCGGTGATCGAATTCGAGATCAAAATCCTAACCTCAACGGGCGCACATTCGCTGTGATTACTGCATTTTGGTTTAAGTGGAGGTATTTTTATCAATAAAACTTACACTAATACTACTGGTTACACGAGTTCTCATTCATGTTTTAAATAATGTTAAAATAACTAAATAATCAAGATGGTAACTGTCAGATTTTGATCTCGAATTCGATCACCAACTATAAGTACCTACCTACTTAAAGTATTTTTTAACTATATTGTTGCTTCATTGATTATTTTTAAACTGATATAAATTCTCTATTTATATATCCTAAAGGCTTTGACTGGCAACACTGCGCTATTCGAGTCGATGTTCAAACCGTATATTTTTCTAAAACTGTTTAGTATGCGGCGAGCGCGGTAAGCCAGGCTTAAGACACTGGCTGAAAATAATGAAAAACCGCTCGCCGCACTAAGCCCGAACAAATTAGATCTGGCGTGTGCCTTTATGTCGGGCGGGAAAAAAAGTATAAACTAACCTAAAAAATTGCACGTTAGGTACCTGTCTACAGTTTTTATAGATTTTGCTGTTCTATAAATAAAAATATCGCAAAGCAATAAGCATGTTACCTTAATTAAGGTCACATACACATAGGTACTAATAGTCCAAGGAATGTCGACAAGTCGACCTAGGTAACAATATATCTTAGTTAATATTTGAAATTATAAATAGCATTTGAATTTTTAAACATCTTTAGTGAATAATAAGTTAGTTTATCTAGGGTTTTAATCAATTATATTCATATGCCTTAAGTCCCCGTCAATAGAATTTGCGAACTATGTAAACAAAACCAAACGAACCAATTCACCATGATTACTCGATAATCACGTACTTTTAAAGATCAAGTGAGGTTTTTACAATGATTTATAGACTAAAACATTATTTTCATATTAAGTTTAAGATGAAATAACTATTCATTATACGTTATTTTTAATAAAAACACGCTTGGTGAATATTTGACGTTATGTGTCCAACAGTACTAATTTGTTTACATAGTTCGCAAATTCTATTGAAGGCGACTTTAGTTTTATTTTTAGACTTGCAATAAATGAAGCTGCGAATTATCAACTTTTTTATTTAAATTAAATAAAGCACGAGTAAATACGCCACGCCGCCAACTTAACAACCACCTCAGCCATATAATAACTCGGTAAATAAATAAAAAAGAACGGATGCTCGTTATTTATTAAGTGCGGGCGATAGCCATATTTAAAATATTTAAATCGCGGGCCGCGGCGATCTGGAATCATTATAAAATTAATAACTCGAATATACAGTCTGTTTACCGAGTACAAATATTGATATTTAGTATCTACTACAGTTTTTTAATGATATAAATTAGATAAAAAAAAAGTTAATCTCAATAATAATTACCAGCCTGTTATGTTTTTTAGGGTTCCGTACCCAAAGGGTAAAAACGGGACCCTATTGCTAAGACTTCGCTGTCCGTCTGTCTGTCTGTCACCAGGCTGTATCTCATGAACCGTGATAGATAGATAGTTGAAATTTTCAAAGAAGATGTATTTCCGTTGCCGGTATAACAACAAATACTGAAAACAGAATAAAATTAATATTTAAGGGGGGCATACAACCAACGTGATTTTTTTTACCGTTTTTTGCTAATGTTGTATAGATAATGGTACGGAACCTTTCGTGCGCGACACCGACTCGCACTTGGCCGGTTTTTTTAGGGTTCCGTACCAAAATGGTAAAAAAGAACCCTTATGGTGAGACTTTGTTGTCTGTCTGTCTGTATGTCACAGCAGGTTTTCTCAGCAACTATAAATGCTATCAACTTGAAATTTGGCATAGTTGTATAACTTGCTTGCCCGCATCTGTTTTAACTAAAAACAATATTAAATTAATTTTATAAATAATTGAAAAGGGGTCTAGAGTGGGGGTTAAAAATGAAAGTGGTTTGATTCTAGCAAATGGGGTTTCATATGAAAGGTCTTGATCTGCACATTTCAAAACAATTTTTTTTAATTTTCTGTGATGTAGTTACTTTTTGATTTATAGCTAAAAATGTACAAAAAATGACCGTTCCCCCCCCCCCCCTTATCTCCGAAATGTATAAATAAAAAATCTGAAAAACACCTGACATATACATAATTACTTAATTACTTATATTACGTGTTCATTATTTACAGTTTTTGAGAAATAACAAAAAAACTTAGAAAATGTGTATTAAAATTTAGGCTAGTCATAATGAACATTATTGCATAAAAAATAAAGTTCATAACAAAATGAGTATTTTCTTTTGCAGTTACTAAGCAAAATATCTTAAATACGGAACCCTCGGTGCGCGAGTCCGACTCGCACTTGACCGTTTTTTATTTATTGCTAGACTTCGTAACTTTTTAAGCAGTTTACTGACAAAAGAGCTGTCATAACGTTGACACGACGATAACAAGTCAAACGCAATTAGGTTTGACCGTGTAGAATAAAAGCCCATGTAACTCGTAAGATGATTATAACTATTAAAAGTCATTGACTTTACTCATGTCAAAATTTATGGAAATGTCAGTCAAAAATCAAGATTTAAGACATACAATTGGATTTATATTTTTCTTACAATTACAAACATAGTTCAGGAAATATGAATTGGCCAATGGCCGTCTGTAATCTTCACTAAGATATTTTTGTTAATTTCAACCAAAAGGTACCTAATCGTAAAAATGCCCTCGTTCTTCAAACAGCACAATGTGTTAAAAGGTTAAGGTTAAGGTTAACGTAAGGGTTAGCGCAAAGAATATAACAGACTTAAAAAAAATCAAAACATTAAAAATGATTCGATTTAATTCTTAAAAGTAAATTACCCCCTGGAAGTTTTTAAAAATGGTAACACTGCGCGACGGTTTTGGAATTTATGCGTAATAATAAATAGCGATTTACAAAAAAAAATGCAAAGCCGAACCCGTTATTCAAGCTACTGTTTACATGTATTGCTCTACACTTGCAATCGTAAAACATCGTATGCAAATACAATCGATTAAAAACAATAACCGCCGCATCGAATAAGGAATCGATTCGATCATTCGATTCGATTCATTCGATTACCGTCCCTACTAGGTAACTCGTAATTAGTCGGCTATTGTGACTCGATTTATGTTCGATGTGAATAATAATAATTTATCGTGGATACAGCTATTCAAAAACTGTTAAGCATAGATTTAGAGAGTTAAGAGTATTCTTATTCTAATTTTAATTATAGTGCCTGGCCGATGAGCTTGCTTCAAAGGTAGATAGGGTTATGCTTTTAAACGTTAGACACTGGAACCCTCCCATACATTGCAGTGCTCAAAACTAAGTAAAATTAAGCAAAAACAGTACTATGCTACATTCTTATTGTGAAGAAGTGCATATAATAATTATTTTTTACATTATATAAACAATAACAAATAAAACATGCCAATTATTTTTTTGTATATATTTTTTCCATTTTCTAAATAAATGACAATATCTTTTACTTTAGAATAAACAATCATAATAACGACTACTTTTGTAGCTACATGCACTAAAAATAATCAAAAGATGTTGTCCATTATCGGAAATAAGATCATTTTTATTCAATTACAATACAAGTTACTATTGACGTGACATATAAATTCCTAGAACTTTAACATAATGCAACTACGTAATGAGTACTAGTAATGAAGGTATTTCTCTGCAATGAGGTCCACTATTTCCCTGTTTGCATATGATTTAATTTAAGTACAAAATACCCACAATTTCAAAGTTGAGTTTTGAGAACTGCGATGTATGGGCGGGTTCCAGTGTGCGTTATAGAGACAAAGGGTTTTATAACGTTTAAAAACATTTGTAAAGTATGTTTCAACCTTAAAACAGACTATTTTAAAACCAAAACTACCTACCGCATAAAATTCGCCTCATATTATTCATCTGCCTAGCATCCATACGTCATAGATGTCTCCCTCGCACCCGAGCAAAACTCCCGTTGAGGTTGAACCTCTCGTTCCTCCTCAAAGGATCGTGACCGGCATACTCCTTAGTTTTTCTTACTTTATGGCTTTCCTGTGAAAAATTACCTGCGTTGATACCGTCCGAGCTTTCAGGCTTGCAGGCATTAGCTCTATTTTGTAGTTATAAAGTGTAAAATATGTGTTTATTAAGAATGGTTGGCTTTATAAGTAGCAGGGATGTGATTCTCTTAAGCATCACTTTTTAACTCGTCGCACTAATATAAACCGGCGAGTTTAAGAGGATTGTGAAGCTAAAAAAATTCATACAATATACGATAACGTTTCTCTGGTTTTAAATATAGGCCGATTATTACGATTTTTTTATATGTTGTAGATATTATGAAGAACTAGGTCTCTACGTTTTCCCTTCCAAGGATTTTTTTCTTGGAAAGAAACCAAATAAAATAAAAAACTGCCACCTAGTTTTCGTAATAACTACAACATATAAAAAAAAATGGAAAATCGGACTTGATTAAAGGTGTGAGAAACGCTATCGCCCGGAGTTATATTTTTATGGAAGAAATTTGAGAGCTACGCGATTTAAGTGTCGCCTCACAATCCACTTAAGTAGTCCCGTCAGAGCGTGAAGGTCGTCTATTCCTCTACTATATAGTCTTTAGCCAAACAAGTAGGACTGCAGTCTTGAGATTGGTCTTGGATGGCGCTTATGCCGCACTGCGTCATGCGACGTTGCATTTATATCGGAGCATCGTTAATATTGGCGGACGCCACATATATTGAATAGCTTATCTCAAAGCAGGTAATATGGATTTAGGGGTCAAAATAACAAGACAACACCTCACTCCGACTATCGACTATTGCGACTAAAGAACTGCCCAAGTGCGAGTCGTAATCGCATACGAGGGGTTCCGTACCATTCTTGTATTGGGGCCTTCTTTAATTTTAATGTTTAACCCCCGACGGAAAAAGAGGAGTGTTATAAGTTTGACCGCTATGTGTGTGTGTGTGTGTGTGTGTGTCTGTCTGTGGCACCGTAGCTCTTAAATGGATGAACCGATGTGGCAGCGTTTTTTTTTATTTGAAAGCATGTTTTCTAGCGGTGGTCCTTATTTATTGTCTGTTGCTATAGCGTCAATGGTATTACTTTCTAAAAATGATATATTACGTGTACCTAGTATGGTTCTAGGTTAAGTAAGCAAACGCCAAAATAATCACGTTTCTTATAGGGGGCATCCTAAATACTCAAAAAAAAAATGTTGTTACACCAGCATTAGAAATACACACTCTGTGAAAATTTCAAGTGTTTAGCTTCATAAGATACAGCCCGCTGACAAACAGACAGACATACGGACAGCGAAGGCTTAAAAAAGAATATGCATCCACACTAGAAGCCGCGAGGGAAAGTGGATTCTTTGTCCGCGACAATGCAGCCGCCGCATTGTGATGCAAATTCATCGAAAAGGGGCCAGCCTTTTTCAATTTCAACGCTTAGAATTCCAAGATTTTTATGACGTTTGCACGCTTGAGTTGATTTTGATTTAAAGGAGTTTTTTTAGGTGTTGCTTAAGGTATTACCTAAACAAGAACCAACTTAAAAAACTGGGAACTTTCTTAAATTTCACTGTTTTTTTTAAATATTATTAACCTAGTTGTGTGCGGTTATTCTAGTTGATAGTGATCCTGCCTACGAACCTAGTGGTCCCGGGTTCCATTTCCGGGACATAGGAGCAAACATTCGCGCTCATCGCACAATTAATTGCCTCAACTGGGATCCAAATCCGGGACTGCTAGTTTCAAAGGCCGGGTCACTACCAACTAGGCTAACCTCGTCGTCAAATAAGTTATATTAAAAAAGCAAGGGACGATCTCACACAAATTGACCTAGTCCAAAACTAAGCTCTAGGTTTGCACTATCTAGACAACGATATACATACTTATATTGAGAAATACACACTTGAATACATAGAAAACATCCAAGACTCAGAAACAAATACTCTCGCTCATCACACAAATATTTGCCCTTACCGGGAATTGAACCTCGAACCGCTAGCTTCGCAGGCAGGGTCCACTACCAACTAGACTGAACGTGTCATCGTCGTCATAGCCTCCTAAGGCCCAACGAAAAATTCAACATGTAGTCACTACGGCCCGTAGTCCTGCCAGTAGTACTATTGTTTTATACTCATTCAGACCCAAGTACTTAGAAGACAAAATGGCGGGTTTTCTATTAAGTCCTACTGGTAGGACCGTGGTACACTTTTGGCGGGTTTTCTATTAAGTCCTACTGGTAGGACTGTGATACGCTATGACTTCACAACTGTCGAAGGAGCTGCGTCTGAATGACAAAGTTAAAAAGTACTATGGGTAGGACCTTGGGCCTTAGGAGGGTATAGGTACATGAGTATAATAACTCAAATGTTAAATGTGAAAGTAAAGCAATGTCGTCACTACTTTTTTATTTATAGCCGTTTAGTATAAATAAATAAAGTAGTATTAAAACTAATTGGTCTTTTGTTTAATATTTATCATCGCATTCGTTATCTGGATAGATAACCGAGATACAGATCAGGCCAATTAAAGCGGAGCAGGCAAATAGCGGCTTTAACATTAAAATTTAATGCACTGAAGTTGTAAGGTTAGTATTTATAGCTGGCAGAAAATGGGATTTTTTTATACGTCTAAAAATATTTTTTTCGACGCTATTGTACTAGGTGGATAAGAAGTCAATTCTGACACATTGCACAATGACGTTTCTGATAATTGATAGTGTTGACAGCAGTAACAGTGCTAAACTTATTTGTTGCGTGTGAAAGAATAATAGGTAATAACAGGGGTTGAGATTCTACTCGCTAAAACATTTTTTTTTTACCGTTTTGTCAACGTTTTGATTGCTCTTATTTACGCACATAGATAGTCTATGCCCTAACATAATAGTATAGGGTACTTTTTGTAAGGGAAAATTTATATTCTCTTGGAAAATAAATATCTGAGGTGTTTTTTTTTGTATATCTTTTACCGGGATTTTTGGCTATATCCATACCAAATCTCATCAAAATCAATCACTGGTTTAAGCGTAAAATGATAACATACAAACATACAGACAGTTACGTTTGTATTTATAATATTAAAGTAACTATACAAGACTGGATTTGTGTATTTAATTTACGTTTACAGCGTAAATTTTGTTTATATTATTTACGCTATTATGTCCCCAAGTGACATTTTCACACTAAAAGTGACAAATGCGATGTCATATTTAACCGAGTGGATATAAAACGACAAATTGTCGCCGCTTCATTTTATCTCGTAGATTTATCACCTCGATTACGTCTGTTTGACCCCTGATCATTCGCTTGTTCCGTTAGCATAGTATGGATTAACTTTATAATCTTGTTTTGTTGTAATAAACGTAATATTATGTGTGAATCACAATATTAAAAAAAATAAGGTAACCCATCATTTTATCGAATTTCACTTCATCGATTGTTTCATTTCATCGAATTTCATTTTGTCGAACGGTAGTTTCTGCTGAAACCAAGATGTTTTCAGGACATCTTAAACATTAATTACGTAGGTTAAGTTTGGTTACAATTGTCAAAATCAAAACAAAAAAACGCATGCGGTGAGAAATGCGTTTTGATGAAATGAAAATTCTGCGTAATGATACGTTCGATGAAAAGTATTTCGATAAAGTAATAGGTACCCAAAAATAAGTGTATGAAGAAAATTGTCTAGGCCATAACTGTTGAGATTTACTTTTTCTATTGGTTAACTTACTGTGTATTGATTACAATTTAATTTTCTTATTTTACGATTATGGCAGGTCAAGTAAGCGAGTTGTAGAATCAACGTGTGAATTGCCACATTATTATTGAAAGTTTTTATCGAATTAATCAAGTTAAGTAATTGATCTATCCATAATCAATTTCTCATTAAAAAAGGTTTTAGGTATTTTTATGTTTGGCAAAATTTTATCTCTACAACTGAGAGCTATTTTGCTATTGGTAAAAATCACTAATCATTCAGTCCAACGCCAAATAATTTATTTTATTCTTTTCGTACCACCCTGCAGCTGAGCAGTGTTCGCATTTTTTGTGATCCGGTGTGGCAATAAGACAACCGATGAAGTACCTAGCAAATAGGCGTTCAACCATTATCCTTAGGGCAGTGCATTTGCCGTCTTAGGATTGCAGTCTTGACAAATGTCTATGTCTCAATCCCACCTACCACAGGTGGCCTGTATGCTCGTTTGCTTTCTCCATACCATACCAAATAATAATAATAAATAATAAATAAATATCAGGGGACAATGTCACACCAATTGACCTAGTCCCAAACTAAGCTCTAGGCTTGTACTATGGGTACTAGACAACGATAAACATACTTATATAGATAAATATATACTTAAATACATAGAAAACATCCATGACTCAGAAACAAATATTCGCGCTCATCACACAAATATCTGCCCTTACCGGGATTTGAACCCAGGACCGCTAGCTTCGTAGGCAGGGTCACTACCAACTAGGCCAGCGCGTCGTCAAACCATAACACCTTCTTTATCCTTTTCAAAATAAGTTTACTATAAAACATAAAAAAGTCTTATCCACACTGTTCCTTACAATCTAGCACATAATTAAAACAGTGGGGAATTGCATTAATTTCTTCGTCAGCACTTTTAATTTGCTCGCAAGTGTTTTGCATAAATTCTTTTTTTCTGTTCGGGTGCCAAGCCCCCCAATTAGGAGGGTGGGTAATTTATTTGCTCTTAATAAGAAAGTTCCAGTTTTTTTCTCGCGTTTAAAAGGTGTCGGGTTGTTTAATTAGATTCTTTAGGTATTTGTTGCCTATTTAGGAAATAAGTTCTTTTGTTTTTGTAATACTCCATACAAACAAAACCACGTATAATTTCCCTCTAGTATAAACCCTTAGAGGTTTCTTGTAGCGGTTATCATATAATTAACATACCTTTGCAAGAAATTAAATTATTTAAATATGTAAAATAAAGTTATTCTGTTAATAGAAAAACACTAAACTATATTTTTTTTATCCTGATGCGTTATTTTTGTTTACATTTATAAATTGAATTAACACTATGAACGTCATAAAATGCAATTAAATTTACAACAAACGTTTAGGACATAATGAATTATAAGTTAGTTTAATATAAATTTGGAAACGTGTAGCAATAACCTAAAATTTCGCATTTCAAAGAAAATAGGCATCGTTCCAGCAAAAACGTCGTACTTAAGTATACTTATTTTTGGTATAAAAACTAGTTTTCTAAAACCACAATAAACATCAAAACCACAATAACTATCGGCGGACACGGCACATTTCCTAATATCATAATCTAACATAGAAATGCTTTCACTATTCCAACTCCTGGGCACCCTAAAAATTATTTTCAAAATTCCCCCTACGCTATCCAAATATCAACTCTAATTACATCACTTAAAGCGCATTTTACTTGACCATCAAATCTAATCCAGTAGAAAAAAATCTCAAGGTGATTTGAACTTTAAGCTTTTAAAATAAGGTTCATTTTCTATTATTGTTGAAAGTTCCGGGCAAAATGAAGTGCCCTGGGCTATTAGTCCGGGATTATCCTATGATCCCGGGATCCGATGACCAACGTCATATTATTAAAACCGGGATTTGGTCACTTGTTGTAATTCGGTGTTTTGCGGCCCTGACCAAGGGGTGTCCGGTTTAATTGGACGAACGTTGGCTGGAATAGATCCTTGTGTGCTTAGGGGTTTCGGAATGGCTAACGGCATAATCACATACAGTTTTTAATAAATATCTGTAGAGCTTCTCTCGAGTAATCTACACCTAAACCACTACAAACATAATCATATTTTTAGGGCATTGTTAAGGTGC
Source organism: Acleris cristana (assembly GCA_948252455.1). NCBI lineage: Eukaryota > Metazoa > Arthropoda > Insecta > Lepidoptera > Tortricidae > Acleris > Acleris cristana. The sequence continues at coordinate 4,282,543 of OX411791.1, read as the reverse complement.
TTTTCCACCGGCGACGCTAGGCGAGACGAGAATTTTAATTTGTGGCGACTTTGACTGTATCTAGTATTACGAACCGAGACTCAAACCCACGAGTACTGTCTTGGCTGTTTAATATCTAAACCGATCGGTCGCTAAATATATATTACGATTTGGATACAGTTCTTAGTTTCATTGATTAGATAGACGAGTCAAGGCATTTAGAGTAAAAACTGGCATAAGTACTTAAGCACCAAAATCTAATAAACTCAAGGCCCTCTGAAGCTACTGAAGTACTAAGAAATAAATAGGTCCTCTAGCTTGCGGTAAAAATAATTACATAAATTATCAAAATTTTCTCATTCCGCATCCCGTTTTTAATCTCGAGACCCGGAGCATAGAGACAGACAGACAGAAAAGTGTCAGCAATAGGAACGATAAATCATAGTATTTTTTTATATTTTTATAATACTTGACTTAACCCTTAGCCAATTAATCAAAACAATTGAATTAAAGACCTCAGCTCCCGTGTTAAGGGCCCGCCTCACGGGGCAAGACGGATCGGCCGATTAGCGCGACACGACAGCCGACACGACACCCGACGCGACACCCGACGCGACACCCGACATCGCAGTTATTAATAACCTAAACGATCGAGTTAATTAAAATAAACATCGCACCCTTAAATTGGAAATGAGATGAACTTGGTTTTTGAGGGGTTGATATTTTTGTGATGAAAAAAGTCTTGTTTTTTTTTTATTATTTTAATATTTGCTCAAATATGGCAACAAAAAATCGTAAAAATGAAGTAAGGCCGTTTACAAACAAGTTAAAAAAATCTAATGTGGAGATAATGAAAATATGCATAAATCTAATATTTTGCAAAATTTGATGTTGGGTTAAACTGCCAAATAACAGACGAAATCCAAAGCTTCCAAAGATTATTTAAGGTGGTGTAAGAATCTTTATAAACTAGGCATTTAGTTTACCGATTGAACAATACAATGCCCACAATATTAAAAAGTAAAAATAAATACTGCCCAACATAAAACATAAGTTTCTTACAAAGACTAACTTAAAGAATCATCACATTGAAGACTTATGACAAATCGCTACCCCAAAAAAAGACAGTAGCTTCTTTGAAAGTTGTGTCTCTCGCGACCCCATTCGTCAGGGGAGGCACTTAATCAAAGAATCACAATGACATGAATATTTATTAGAATTAGTCGGTGAGACGGTGCGGTGGCCCCTTAATTGTTAGGGTTTGAGAGGTCCGTAGTGTAAGTAGTTTTTTAAATTTGTTACAAATGTGTTTAAAATCTGCTAAGAGCGTGTCGAAGTATGCTTAAGACAAGGTTCTGGGTAGTGATTCTGTCAAAAGCTATGGTGAGCGAACGCAGGAGTGATGTCCAAGCGGCGAGTTTCAGTAGTCCCGTCAAAGCGAACAAAACACATTTCAGCGCGTGTATTCAATTTGGCAGCTTGGCTTCTCGAACGTATATGGCTGCCTAATTGAGAATGCACGCGCTAATATGTGTTTTGCTCGCTCTGACGGGACTACTTAAACTCGCCGCTTAGACTTCACTCCTGCATTCGCTCACCTTTGCGTTTGAGAGAATCAATACCCTGTAGTTGAAGATGCGGCCAGCGTACTCGCCTACCAACCTAAGCGGTCCTGGGTTCAATTCTTAGTATTTGTTTCTGAATCTTGGATGTTTTCTATGATTTAAGTACCCATACCACAAGCCTGAAGCCTACTTTGGGACCTGAGGCCCTAACCAAGATGCACGCTACCTACTGACGTTTTTTTTCTATCACTCAAAATATATCTCGTGCGTTGCAATAAACTACGTGATAGTGTTACCAGAGTTTGCATCTTGGCACAACCCTAGGTCGATTTATGTAGGATAGCTTCCTTTTTTTTAACCTTAAAAAAAAGGAGGAGGTTCTCAATTATTCTCAATTATTATTGCTGTTCCTAGCCCAGTCTACATAAAAAATTGTATAAAAACTAGTCTACATATTAGCAAGGAAGTATCATATCTATGGTAAAGAGGAAACTGCACCAAGAACTGATTAAACAAGCTCAAACAGCGTTCCATAAACAAATTGGATAATGCAAATGCGATCGGCGCCGGAGTTGAGACATCAAACTTCAATAATCAAAGGGCGAGATCTTGTGAAGGTTCAAAGAGGAGAGATGCAGATAGGACACTTTGGAAATGTATTCATATAATTATGATGTTAAATTGATAATATTAACATGCCAACAAAAGATACATTTTTTAGAGCTTTTTTATTGTGTAATTGATTTATAAATACAAACTACTTTGACTTTGCAATTATAACTTAATACTATTGCTACATTGATATCCACCATTTTATTTGGTAACTTCAATGTTTATATTCGCTGTTCTAAATAAGATTTATACTGGCAACAAACTTAACAAATTATATTTTTTTTGCTAATATAGGCCATTTTGCAATAAATTCAAAAATATTTTAGTAAAATTATTTAAACAGGTGTTTAATCGAACCTATGAATAAGTACATATACCTTATATATTTTCTAATCCATCATCATATGTTAACCTCACTTGTAACAGTTGTAACTACAGATTTTTAAACAAAATTTTAGAACTAATATAACGTACACATTCAAATGTAAGTAAAAAGTGTAAATCAACGTCTTACCAAATCTTATCTACTCTTTGCCCGGATTTAGTTAACATATGTACCGTGGGGTTGCCAGCCATAAATAATAATTCAGCCGAGATAAATCGACGTATGGTAATACGCCCAAATTATTTATCGAGGGGCAACCCCGGCAAGTGCAGGGTTTTTGTTTGGCAGCTTGGAGTAATTTGGATTTGTTTGTAGAAATACAGGTGTTATGAATATATTTTTTTTACTTTTGAAGATAAATATGACTGAAGTAAACATGTTTGTAATGGGTCCATATAGGCCTCATATAATTTTTTTGTAGTCCTAGTGTATTGTCATTGTGTTTTTTACAGAAACGGTTTTTATTTCAGGGTTTTTATATAACAAACCTAACCTAACCTCTTTTAGCAGCTAGATATTTCGAAAAATCCTAAAATAAAAACCGTTTCAGTAATAAACACTTTATGACTTTCGATGATTATGAATAACAATACATTTGGACTACAATTTTTTATATGAAACAGAGCGCTCCCGTTTGGAATATACTTATTTTTACTACCAAATAAATGATGATGACTATAGGTTATCTTCATTATAAATTTCATCCAAATCCATCCAGCCGTTTCATCGAGAAGGAGTAACAAATAACACACAAAAAGTCGTGTACGATAAGATTTCATGTTACGGTTCAAAATAAATGGTTAATTTAATATCCCATAAAAACCAGTAAAATATAAATAACACTTAATAAAAGAACTCATTTAACTACGATGCTATTCTAATGCTTTCCCTATTCTAAAACAACGCACTTTTTACAAAATTTACGTGCACGGTAGTGCCGGACCAAGTTCTTACAATCTCGGCGTTCTCCCCATACATAATATTCCACACGCGTGCGTGATAAAGTGACTTTCCTAAGCCAATACGCTTGTTTTATTGGACTTATTTGTCAAGAACGAGGAACTGCTTTTCCCGGGCAATAAATCAGTGTTGCTCTTTATTGAGTTTATTGGGCGAATTTGCTTGATTTATTCTTATTGTTTTTTAAACGTGTTTTTTTTGTTCAACAATTTTCAACTTTCCTTTTTTGATTTGAAGGTTTAAAATATATTTTATTGTACTATTTTATATCGTTATTATTCTTAAGTATTAAATATATTGTATTAAATGAGATGGGTTAAAAATATCTCACAAAAAAAACTGTTTAATGACGTTTATTCCTAAAAAAACATTTTCTTCAAAATAATCCTTATCTATTCGTATTTTTCCCTATTATAAACAAAAAATAAACAAATTAGCAGGTAACAAGAGGGTGTTAAACATTGCCAAGCACCAACCATAAATCTAATAGCTGGCTATTACGAAAACATTTATTATTCATCAACTCTACGCGTCGTTTAATTAATCATTCGTATCGCAGCAGTCGTCAACCTAACACAATTAATATCGCACTCTATTAGCCGTATCGGGGACGTTTTCCTGTTCATTTCCTTTATGTAAATGTTTGTCACCCCTGCCTTGAGGGAGAACTGATTAAGATTTTTTCTCAAGAAAGCGTGTGTTTCGCTTTGACATATTGTAATAGCGATGTTGTGAATTTGAATTTGGTTCTGTTTTGATTATGATATGATAATTTTACTTGGCTAGTATTTTTACATGTTCTTTTTAGCCCAAGATTTTTAACAGCTTAATTCACTTTAACTCAAGATTAACACTTTAATTAAATTTATATAAGTATGTTTAGTGTTTTATTGTAGCTTATTTTATTTTAGGTTTAATTGTTGCCAAGGTCTTGTTAATTATTTAATATTTTTAAGTTCCTTCGGAATCTTTATAATCATAATACTGATAACTCATAATGCTTATAACATATTTATTAAATATTTTTCATGTAGCTGTCTGTAGTTAGTTATTATTCTTATTTGTTCATGTTTAAGACGTATAAAAAACTTTGTAAATGCACTGCGGTAACAAATAAGGAATCAAGTAGAATTATGATATTGTGTTTTAACATTAACGGGCTGCACGCGTAAAGTTCGGACCGCGGGAAACGCCATGCGCCGTTCCAATATTCGTTCCGAACCGTACGTGTAAATGCAACTGTAATAGTAAAATAGTGAAAAAATTACGGTGTAGAACGAAGATTAGAACGGCGCGTGGCGTTTCCCGCGGTCCGAACTTTATGAGTAAATGCCGCTTTTGACTGTAGATTTGGATGCACGCCCTCAACTCTAAAAAATATTTTTATTTAATATTTATAACATTTTTGTTTGAATACATTAAAATTACTTGCAAATGATCTAAGTTCAAAAAAGTATTCAATAATCAAATTAATGCTACATCGAAGTTTAAAATCATCTATAAGTTGTGACATAAAGTCAAGACATTCCCAAAATCAATATTCATTACTATGCATACAGCCCTAAAAAAACTTCAAACTAAAGCATACAATAACTTAAAACTCTTGATAAATGTGTCGTGAACTTCCATATGCAAATACGGCAGTTAACGTTTGATTAAAACAGGGCTAACTGAAACGGCTCGAGTTAACGCTCCGTTTAACTAAAGTAACAGTTAACTTTAACTTATGACGGCACTTAGCTTAATAGCGAATCATAGCTTTGTTTTATTGTCAAAATTTAGCGAAACTTTAAAAACATTTATAGCTTTATAAGATATTTTTCTAAAGCCGAGTTCATAAAAGGCTAAAAACATTTCCTGACTCATGCTCGTAAATATAATCCGTTAATTTTAGGATTGATTTTGTAAAATGGGAGAACTTGTAGATATTTGTGAAATAAATACCTAGGTTATTGACAACAAAAACAAAATTTCAAGCCCCTAGATCTAGCGGGTTCTTCTGTGCGTTGATCAATCAGCCAGTTAGATTTTTATTTTATATCCTTAAATTAGGTACTAATGAGCAGTCATAAAGCACTGTTCTGACTAAATATAAAGAATCATTTTGTAACTGAACTTTGCGCTCAATAATATTATTATGGTGTACTAAAAACGATAATAAAGGTATTGTTTTATTTTCCACTTAATAGAGAATATCAACCAGTTTAGATTTTTGGCTTATCGTATTCTTCATTAAAAACAAAAAAATGCTGTAAAAAAATCATTTCGATACGTCTAATAGTTTCCGAGATATTGAATTTTAAACTTCGTATGCGGCGCTCGAAACCCGGCGGCTAGCGCTCACGGATGATGACGTCATCGTTTGGCTGCGGTACGCGCCCTTATATGAATGAGTGAGTTTACAGGGCTTCTATCTTTTTAACCGTAATAAATAGACAGTTGAAATTTTCACAGAATACGTGTTATTATAGATTCTATCGATTAAAATTTTAAAATGAACAATAAATCAAATCCCAAGAGGGGTCCCCGTACAAAAACCATGAAAAAAACCATTTTTTTTTGCTTTTTTAAATGGATTGTATTTCAATAATGGCTTCTTATTTTGATGCGATTTTAAGCTTAAGTTCTAGTCTAATTTTCATACTTTACGACTAAATAGAAATCTCAAGTAAAACTGCTACAAATAGGTGACAAAGCTGATTTTATCAACACGATGTTTTAAGCGGTCACCCATCCTGTTTTAGACTACGCTCGTAGTTGCTTAACTTTGGAAGTCGTAATTTTTTACGAATTCGTTTTGATGTGACTATGATAGTTATGGTTATCCATTGTTTTGTTTTACATACAGTTTAACCTGTTTAACTAAACTAACTGTCCGTTGCTGACCGGCTTTTCTGTTTGTAATGTTTGTCGAATAAGTTGGTTAAATAAAAATAGAATAATAATCAAGCACTTTTAATTTAGGGTTCACCGTATTCTACATAAAAATACCAAAACATTAATGCAAAAAACCGGGCAACAGCCTGTCGAACCATGCTCAGTGTAGGGTTCCGAAGCCGTTACTACAAACAAATTAGACCTCGCGACAAACTTAACTTTGCCGTTGGAAAACTGTTATCCCCATACATCGATATAGGTCGCGGTCAGTTTACCAACACCGCAAATAAGTTTTCGGCAGGTATAAACATTTAAACCGTTTAACTCAAGAGCCAATGAAGTCTACTTAGTCGTGATAGTTTTCCTTTGAAGATATTTTTCATATTTTTTATTTGTAGTTTTGGCTGTAGTGGGGAGGGGACGACGACACTTGACTCTAACAAAAATTTGCGCTTTAAAGCTTTTCATAAACGGATACCTTAATTGAAATATTGTTTTCACAAATCCGCAATATTTTGGAAAGACCTATACAACGACACCCCACATTATGGGGTAGACGAGAAAAAAAAACTTCCCCACGTTACGTAAAAAAAAAAACATGATTTTACTTTTATTTAACTATGTTGGCGTGACTAATATGTATATTCATGCCAAATTACACGTTTCTAGTACTAAGAGTCTCTGAGCTAGGCTGCGGATAGACGGACACACGTCACACACACACACACACACACACACGCACGCACGCACGCACGCACGCACGCTCGCACGCACGCACGCACGCACGCACGCACGCACGCACGCACGCACGCACGCACGCACGCACGCACGCACGCACGCACGCACGCACGCACGCACGCACGCACGCACGCACACACACACACACACACACACACACACACACACACACACACACACACACACACACGCACGCTATCTAAGCTATCTTGCATACACGAAATAACAGTAATAATGCTCAAAAACAGTTCAAAAACTACCTACTTGCTACAGCGGCCGCTAATACCAACAACTAGCGAGAGAGAGAGAGAGAGAGAGGCGGTCTAGGTACCTAACTTATGGCGAGTGAGCCACTTGGCAGCGCCCGCCCGCGAAATTTGAAATCGATGAAATGAATAAGTACACAAAATATCAGAACTACTACCTAGGTCAATCAAAAACTCATGTTTTATAGTTCATTATTTTATACGGTACCTAGCGATATGAATTCTACATTAGATACGACATTTGTAAAGAAAGGGCTGTCACCAAAGTTAAGTAAACACCGCTTAAACATCGTGTAAGATTTTGTTGTTTGTTGTTTTACTACAGATTACTGTTTGGTCGTAAGTATGGAGTTTAGATTATTGTGTGACACCGAAATAAAAAGCTAATACAAATACAACCCGTACTTCGGCTTCCAAAGTTAAGCAACTACCTACTTACAAGCGTATTCTAAAACAGGATGAGTGACCGCTTAAAACATCGTGTTGATAAAATCAGTTTGGTCAAATATTTTTAGCAGTTTTACTTGAGATTGTTATTTAGTCGTAAACTATGAAAGTTCGTCTGCAATTTAAGCTTAAAATAGCATCAAAATAATAAGCCATTATAAAAATATAATCCGTATAAAAATGCTAAAAAAACTGGTTATTTGTCATGTTTCTTGTATGGGGACCCCTCTTGGGATTTGATTTATTGTTCATTTTGTAATTTTAAACAATAGAGTTTATAACAACACGTAATCTGTGAAAATTTCAACTGGTTACTTATAACGGTTAAAAAAATATAGCCCTGTAAACTTACTCAATCATATAAGGGGCCGTACCGCAACGAAACCATGACGTCACTCCAGTAAGATGGCGCCCGCACCCTTTAATATTTTTGACCGTAATTTCATACGTTCGTAGAATCAAAACTACTGGGTCTATTTGAATGAAACAAAAAGTAGTATGTTTGTTTATTTATAAGCTTTACTCTTACAAAGTTTCAAGCGATTTGGCGTACCTACTGACATTCTTCATTAACTGATTTTTCTCGACTCATCTCTGTCTTAAAGAGCTGGATTTATAGCAGAATTATTTAAAAATTAAAAAATGTTAGTCAAGTATTTAATGTAATTGGGATAGACCAAAAAAAATAACTCACGGTTTTTACATTCTAATTCGAAAAAATGGGTAATTTTAAGAGACCAAATTCATTCATTTTCACGCAATGATTTTGTTTAAATTTCTTTATTTATTTAGCAGACATTTTATGGATGACATGATTATTTTAAATTTGAGTTGGCATTTTCTGATAAATTACAACAATTAAATGATATCTAATGATAAAAAGTGATTGTAATAGTGTATTAAAACATACTATTTCAAGCGGTTTTCGCCTAACCCATTAGATACACCTAGGAGGGCTTCAAGCCGAAAACGAAAGTCAAACAAAGGTTAAATATACTTTTGTCGAAATATGCAAAATAGATAAATTTTTCAAAAACTCAATTATTCAGAACGGCTTTAAAACCCTATTCCTCGAAATGGTTTTCGAATTAGAGTAATTGTAAAAATATGAACAATCCCGATTTAACAATACCCATAACCTATACGCACGATTCATTCATTCAACATATTGCCATAACTACACTTGCAAAGGTTATTTGTTAATACTCATAGTTATAGTATGATTCATAAGTACTGATTTAAGGGTAATATTATATTTATGTTTTTTTTTCAAGGAGTTCAAGTAAACATAATCAAATAAAAAGCAAGCTTTAAAAAGCCGCAAGCTATTTTGATGTTGGCCTCGATGTATGTTAAAAATATTAAAGTGCATAAAAACTGCCATCTTGATTTTAAAACAATCCTATGTACATGTATGACACTTGCATCATCAAGACGAATCTAATGACGTATCATTTATCCAAATCAGTTGAGCCATGCTATAGTTACGAGATAATAAAGGAACGGACATAGACATACATACAGTCGGGTAAAAAGAAAAAAGAAAATTCGACCTCTGCGTAATGACCTAAGAAAAGTGTCAAATAAGCGCTTTATTCGTCAGAAAAATAGGAGAAAATGCAAGACTTTCCAACTGTTTTACTGGTGAATAACGGGCCAAGTCAAGTTGCATTCTGTCAACGTTAATAGCTGAAGAAATCAATGCTTATTCTAATTTTAATTAATAGCTTTCACTCCTATTAAGTGCATTTCGCCAGTATCGAGTTATTTATAGACACTCCCATGGATTTATTAGAGAAATCAATACTAATATTATAAATGTGAACGTGTGTCTGTCTGTCTGTCTGTATGCTGTTACCTCTTCACGCTTAAACCGCTGAACCGATTTAGATGAAATTTGGTATGACGATAGCTTGACGGAAGGAAGGACGGAAAGAGCCTCATTTTACTCCTAGGAGTAAAAAAACCATATGAAAACACTTTCCGTCCATGTCCATATTTTTCTTAAAAATGCTGTCAATTTGCATACAAAATCAAAAGGACCAAGACAAAAATTCCAAACAGCCAAGGTAACTGCTCGCTTTTTTAGCACAGTGCGTGTGTTTCTTTTAGAATTTGCATTCCAATGTCTATGGTTAGTATTTAAAAACAATTGACAGTCGGTAACATTCGTTTATTCTGCACTAGCGACCCGCCCTCGCTTCGCTTCGGTTAATATGAGTTAAAATAACCCAAGTTCATCTGGAATATATACTTTTTAAATGGTGAAAGAATTTTTAGAGAGGTGGATTTTCGAAGATTCAATTCAATTTGGCAGCATGGCTTCTCGAACGTATAAGGCTGCCTAATTGAGAATGCACGCGCTAAAATGTGTTTTGCTCGCTCTGACGGGACTACCTTAACTCGTCGCTTGGACATTCACTCCTGCATTCGCTCACCTTTGCTTTTGAGAGAATCACTAACCAGGTCTAAGGCCGCAACTTTGAATGTTTGACCTTGTGACTTGTTAATTGTCGTTGAAAACGATAAGTTTACAGGAAATTGCAGGTGTTTAAACTGGAAAGGTAGATCCGTTGGTATTCATGGAATCCGGGGAAACAAAACGACTTCTCCAGCCGCAGTCAGTATTGTGCACTTTATTATCAACTTTTTAAAGATGTTACTTGCACATTTACAACACGATATTAAAATAAGAAAAATGGAGATTTATCCCTTAAATCTACAAAATTAAATAAAAAACCCTACCTCTCGTTGATAACCTAATATTAAAAATAAATCACTTTGGGAAAAAAACTTACGCCAGCCAGGCTATGCCAAAAGCATAAGAGTAAAATTTACAAAAATTAGACAGATCCCGAGGGACCAGCGATAAACGACTTCTACGCAGACGGAGTCGCGGGCAAAAGCTAGTAAGTCCATATATTATCACATATCACAAGCGAGGACCAAAAAGAAAAAGAAAAAAAACGAAAAAAGAAACGCGAAAGAAGCGGGGAAAGAACAATATTTTCTCTGGTGGACTAAACAAAAGCACATGGACTCGGTTCCACGCGCTTCTGTCAAGTCTGAAAGATCAAATCATTTGTATCGAATTGACGTAATCTGTCATGTCTTCACCTGTTATTCCATAATTTTTAACAGATTTCTACAGTAATTATCTTTTCTTGGTAATAATATTTTTTTCTCTTGTAGTTACAAGTTGGTACCAATTTCACCAAACGATTTTAACCACTTAACAGACGATTAGAGCGTTAAAAGCGTCAAAATGTATGAACTGACAATCGATTAACATTGATTAAATTTAACATCGTGTGGTGAAATTGGTACTTAGTCTTATAAGATTCTCCGCAGTCTTGAGCAGTTATAATCAGCAAATATATAAATGAGTTGCTATTTACAACTAGCCCTTATCTTATGAAGGTATTAGTCATAGCCAGTAGGTCGAAGTTCAGTGCTATGGTCAGGTTTATTACAGACACAGCTTGTGTTTTCATACAAGATATTTTAGATTACTTCGTTACGAATCTAATAAGCACTTAGTTTTGAAGCAAATGTTTATTGCCACCTATCGTTGCTTTTCTTTGGTCTAGCAAAAACACGAATGCTGTTAACGTTTCTGTTTTCTATCGACACATCAATTAAGTACGTCAATTCTATACATCTCGTTGATTTTCGAAAATCGCTAACGTAACGTTATGCATATTGACTAGGCCACCAGCAAAAGTCGCATAATGTATAAAAAACGCAAATAGGTATACAGTTAAGATATCAGTTGAGAGTCATAAAAATGCATTCTCTCAGATGCATTTTGTTAATTGAAATCCTTACTACTTAAAATAGTAAATGCACCTCAATCAATCAAAGATAAAATTATCCAAGATACAGTTTTTCAATAACGGAAAAATCGAGCTCCGCTCAGCTATTATACTGCTTATATGTCACTGAATGTGGTTCACACATTAAATGATGCTGTTTAAAAGTGAATCCATTATGTTAATAATAATATGGCTGATTTACATTGATCCAGCAAAAGCATGCCAGTAGAAGTACATTGAAGAGTTGGTTTTCACGTTGGAGGCGAGAGCTATTGTAACGACGCAATGTACTTCTACTGGCATGCTTTTACTGAACCAATGTAAATCAGCCATTAGAGTAGACTTGTATCTGTAGAAGAATCTGAACATCTCTGGCGTTTTGTCTCTATCACCATTATCGTCGGTATAGTTACCATATCTTTATAGATCTCCTGATTCCATAGTGAATCAATATAATTAATTCTGTTGAGCAATGGTGCAACATTGATCAGGATATGTTAGTAAGCTAACATACTCGTTACTAGCCAGAACTAGTAACACAGTAATTATTCCGCCCACTAGAGGGTAGTCGGAAACACAATTTTCTTTTACGAGCCACGTCAGGAGATCAGAGGCTTGGTTAATTTGAGATGTACTTGTGGACTTAGAAAAACGTGGCCAAGTCTCAACTCAAACTTTGACTTCTATAACTACTAAAAAAAATGTTGATCGAAACGTTATGGTAATAAAAATGTTAGACATTAATTAAGATGTATTTTAAAACTATTTTTATGTATTCATGATAACGATTTGTTTTAATTTCCATGTTGCAGAACTTGCTTATAAAACGGTACGTGCAACAAGTAAGATAAACTATTTGGATCAAATAATGACGTTACCTAATCGTCGTAAATCCAATATACTTAGGAACCGTAAGTGCACTCCATTTACACCTTTAAAATCATCAAAACCACATCTAAAAACAAACATACCCGTAAGAAACTCCAAGTCAAGCGAGGGCCATTCAATGTCATTAACCGCCATTAAAACAGGCGGGAGTGTCATTAAGGAGATCGTTAAACGTCGTGAAGAGTCGTGAAGAGCTGTGAGACGTCGTGAAGCGACGGATCACGACGCGCTGGGGATTTGTCTGTCGCCGCCTTAAGTTGGAAGTTTTAAAAGGATTATGAGAGTTAGGTAGTGGAGGGCCGAGTTCTTTTGTTTTTGGATTTGTGGTGGTTTACGATGATTATGGTGATGAGTTTGTAAAGGCAAGACTGGTATATATTTGTTTGACAGCGAATAAAATTGTACGAATAATCTTTACTCCAACGATGTATAAGGAAAAACTCTATCTTTTGTATAATATAGCATCACACGTTGTTGCATTTGCCAGAAAAGTTAAATTTAGATTTTATTATTCCATTTATGAATTGCTTAAATCAGAAGTAAATAACACATAATGTGTGTTGCCATTGACGATTAGGTATGTGTGTCTTAAAATATTTAGTTGTATAAGTATCTTACATAATACATTTATAGCACTATTAAAATAAAAACCAAGAAACATAAAGCCCCTGCATACGAACATATACATAAAAGAAATACCTCGCTCCCAATAAGTCCTCGGAAAGACTCCAACAATGATCTGATCAAATGTACAACAAAACGTAATGGAAATCGAAAAGTGCCTTTTTCCTAAAAGGTATTTCCTGATAACAGCGCTCACTCAATGCGAGGCATCCGTAACAATGCTGCTCGCCATTATGAAGAACTGATTCCACCTTATATGAGATAGAACGCCTTTTTGAGTATTTCATTTATGACCTTACAACCTATTCGCTAATACTACCAACAAAAACCAAAAACGAACGTAAGATAATCCAAGTAAAGACTAAATTTCTACAGCGTTGCCAACGAAGATCCATCAGAAAACGCGTAAAGCAAAACGAATTCTGTGTGGTTCGACGTTAAATAGAGAATGCAATGCATGAGGCGAAATTAAAAACCCGAAGCGTCGAGGAATGCCATTCGGAGTCAGTGTCGACGCGTTGTTTAGTAAAATGTGCAATCATATAGAAAACGGATCGGACAAAAAGTTGTATTATCCGATATTATTATACAAGGGGAGATTGTTCGCGCGATTCCGTGCGAAAAAATTGCAAAGGCGTTAGGTGTTCATTTATTTCGTTTTCGAATTCCCGAATTCGGATGAGGCGGCTTAATTGATCGATTATGGAATCGAGCGTCGGAGGCGATATTTTTGCGTCGCAGCTCATTAGTTTTGAGGAGTTAATGTTGTATTAATGCCTTATGACTGGGCTGTTTACTGTGCGTATTTTTTTGTGGAATGCTACAGTTTGTTAAATTGAAGCTGACATTAATTATAATAAACTCATTCATTATTCACTACGAATTTTAAGTGAAACTTCAAATAAAATAAGCCAAGTCTCGAAATTTTCTAACAAACAAAATTGACCGCTCCGCATAATACATCGATTCGTCTGCAATGGGCCTCAATATTGCAGGCTCAAAGAGTATAAAAATAAAACAGATCCACCGGCGGTCATTCTCCATTTATTATTTATCAATTGTATAAATTATTGAATGGGTATATCCCTGAGTGTAGCTATTCTGACCCCTGGAAGGATGGGGTCACGTTTATGACCTGCCGCGGCCAAGTCGCTCGATTTATTGCTATACTTGGATGCGGGTTTGCCTGTAATGTCTATTATAGCTTGTATGTTTTTGCTTTTAAAAGTAGTTTTAATGTAATAAAACTTATTTTTATATCTTACTGACCTTATCTTATATTTAAATATCGGCAGATAGATTTACTATTGCATCAAAAACACATGGTTGAAGTTTGTTTTGCTTTTTGGGTGTCGTTTGTTTTGACGCTAGCATTTATAAAAACTGTGTTCGGACTGGCTTAGGTATTTGGTTGATGTAAATTTAAAATGATTTGCACGCAATTTAGTTTATACTGGTCTTGGTTTTTTTTTATCTACTTATGCTATGACGATGGGAACTTGGCACGAATTTTAATTTACTAGTACAATAAAAAACCGAATTAAGCCGTTTTTTTTTAATTAATATGTTTTAATTAAGTATTAGTTTGTGATTAATCTATTCCCTTTTCGTAACGATGACAATTAAAAAGATTTGGAAACGTCGGGTTACGTGAATTAAGAACTCGTAACGTTTACATGCGGTAAAAATCGTACCATTAAGTTTAATTTCATCCCATACAAATGTATTCCCATACAAATAGATGAAAAGTAGATAAAACAAAAACATGATCCCTTCATTTCTCAGACACAAGTGAACTGATCATACCCAAACGGGTATTGCAACGTAACTTATAAATGCTGATATTTTGCTATGCGCTTTTTTACCGACCGGCCGCCGCGCAGTGCGTAATTTATGAGCATTTTGACTTAAGCGGTTTTGATCCGGCCGCTTGTTTTATGAAGTCAGTTTTCGGAAATTGTAGCAATTTCACGTCAAGTGCGAAATTTGACGAATAAGGAACATAATTTGGATTTATAAGTGTATTTTTTTGTGTAATAATAATAACGAATGGTGTTATAGTGATTGCCTGCAGTGATGTTCCTGAGACTTGGATATTTCCTATTTATCTATGTGTTGTTTCACTATACATATATGTTTATTGTCATCTAGTACACATAGTGGTTACAAACCTAGAGCTTAGTTTGGGTCTAGGTCAATTTGTGTGCGATCATCCGATGTTTACTTTATTTATCTATTTCAAAAAAGCCAAAACATTTTATAGATTTTGAGAGCCAAGTTCTAAAGTTCCCCATATCGCCCGAAGCGTAATCAAACCAATTGAATGTCGACCCCGGACAGTCTGCCAATGTCCGGAGACGACCACTAAATTTGAGCCCCGATTGCCTTCAACGGACGATGCAAGTCAAAAGAGTTTATTCTGTGACGTATTTCCAATTTTGTTGGGCGAATAAAATATTGTATTTGATATTTTCCCGCGCACTAAACAATTGTATACATACGTTATGCAGCTTATTTGGGTTGTGGGACATTTAATGCTCCATTGGATCATGAGACTGAATCAAAAATGAAAACCGATACTTTTTTTTTAGCATGAATCAAAAGGATACAGCACCGTTGTTCGAAGACTTTTTTAAGATTGCTCCTTGATAATTATAAATTACATAAACTTCTAGTCATAAAAAAAAACATTTTACCCTTGCTTTATAAAAAAATAGGAATGGGAGGGAGAGGTAAACGATTTTTTTTTTCATCTTTTTATTTTACAAATGTGACAGTGTAATTGAAATGTAGGTATAACTTTGCCAAATTACAATTCTGTAGTACCAAGAGTCCCTGACTTAAACTACGGACAGACGGACAGACAGACATATATACACATACATATATACATGAAATATTTTTATAGCTTAAACTTGTTTTTTGCCATCCTCTTGCGTTGTCCTCACCCAGTCATTACAAGGTTAGCTGGAAGAAATCCCTTAAAGGGATAAGTTCGCCTTTGTACATAGTTTATATTCATATAAGTGTTTTTTTCTAAAACGATTTCTTTTTGTACAATAAAGAGTTTTTTTACTTACTTACATGGCGAAACAATAAGAGTTCCTAGTTTGACTTCGGAACCCTAAAAAACTTTTATAATTTTCTTCAAGAGTAAAAGAAAGAGAAGAAGAAGAAGAAGAGTATTTAAAAAGTATTACTGAAATTCCAAAAGCTCTTTTGTGTGGGAATATACATGACATTTTAATTTTGTACAATCGTCTCTGACTTGCACCAACTTAACCTCTAGCCATTGTCTTAACCCACAATCGACCGCCTAAAAATGCATCAGATAGTCGGTTACGTCTCATAAAGAGACCTCGCCGATAAACTTCGAATGTCGAGAATGGTACTTAGAGGGTTTTGCTACTTGACCATTGGATTTTATTGTTCGATATTATCATAAGGGTCAATTTTCGTAAATTTTCCTTGGGGTTTTCACGTGTGTTTAGATTGTGGAATTGGGTTCGTATACAATAGATAAAGTCTTGAATATGTTTTGGGTAGGTACTTGGCTTGAAACACTTCTGTGCCCCCTACATATGACGATTTTACTGCATTTTCAAATAGTTTTGATAGTTAATTTCATGTTATTTGTAAAGCACAGGAAATTATGTACGATATGTATGATGGGTCGATAAGATCTATGAATCCTGAAATTTTTGACAGGCACCTCAATCTTGCTTACTAGCCTAGAGAGCGCGCCGGGTGCGCCAAAGTTCATATAAAATTGCAACTCCGATTATTGGAACTCCGAAAAAAATTCTTATACTATTTTACATCATAATGATCACTCCTCAACTCCTCATACTCTTCATAATATTTTTTAATACTAATAATCGGAACTCATACTCATCTGAACTTATAACGCCTATATTCATGGAACCGTACACATTTTGATTACCAACAAGGTAATTTTAAACTTTGATTGTTAAGTACATTGGGCTCAAAATTACCTGACACGCTGTTATGCTTCTAGTAATAAATAGAAACTCGTCAGATCAGATAATTTTGAGTAAAAGATTAGCATATTACTTATGTAAATAGAAATGTGTAGGAATTGAGAGGATTTCATTGTTTTCCAAAAAACTTATTGCAATTTGAAAAGGAAAGCAGCACAACTATCGTTTTTAAAGTATAAGTGATACAAAATATCCAATTCCCGGTAAACCGCGTAAAAACTCCCCCCACCGCTCAATCGTGCGCCTGCGCTTGCTAATAAGCGCACGCGCAAGAAGAGCGTAATGTACGCGCTGACGTTTGACTGACAGCTCCTGCTGTGCAGGTCTGACCACAGGGTTGCTACTGTAAAGAAGATAGACTTATTAGAGTAAAGAAGTATTAATAGGCATTTTAGGAAATTGCCTACTTTTTTAAAAGGTGCTATGAATAAAATCATGCTTTTAAAGGTTTTACTCAAAAGCATTTTTTTTGTTGTTCATTATTAACTGAGAACATATAAATTAAATTTAATATGTTGACGTAATTAAATAAATGACGCTACGTGGTCATTTCTACTTCACAGATAGGGCCCGTTTATCTCTTTCCAACAATATGTATTAAAAAGAGACTTCCACTTATATTACAAGTTACAAGCTTTTGATAAACAGGCCCCTAGGGCTACGTAACGCGGTTACAGACAAAATGACGTCATTCCGCCCACTAGTCCAAAGCAGGCGTAGCAAACACTGATTATATTCATTTTTTTTGCATTGTAAGTAATAATAAAAAAGAACACCTTTAAAAAAACTTGTTTTTAATTGTTGTTAGTAAATTGGCATTATACATTTTGCACATGCACCTTTGTCAAAATACTTCAAAAATGCTCAAATAAGTTCAGATTCATTGTTCTTTATATATTGTTACAGTGAGTGGAGTTCATAAATAGGTGTACACTTCAGTACCTTGTCTATTTAATGTCATGTTAAGTCTGCCATATGTGCATTGTCACAGTACTTTTTATCCCGGAAAATTGGACAGTTCCCGAGGGCATACCGATAAATAACTTCTACGCAGATGAAGATGCAGCAACCACTACTTATTTATATAAAAATTCCGAGTTAACACTAAAAAGTATTTTGACTTGGCGATGGCTCTGCCGTGCCCCTAATTTGTGTAAAATATCTTTCAAAATTTATCTATTACTAGCTTTTCGTGCCCGGCGCCACCCGGGTATCATTTTTTTCATAAAAACTTTGTCCTGATAATTACGAACAGAACAAAAAAATGCGTGACCAATGAAAACGGATTCATTTTTATATTATATAGCTGTTGCCCGCGACTCCGTCCACGCAGTAAAATAAATCATAGCCTATTCACAGGGATGATGTAGGATTCTAATGGTTAAAGAATTTTTCAAATCGGTCATGTAGTTTCGGAGCCTATTCAATGCAAACAAACAATCAAATCTTTTCTCCTTATAATTATATGACAGTGTAGATTATAGAATAAACTTTCCTCTTATCACGTCAAGAGACAACCCTATATCTCCGGTTTTTACCAATTCCCGGTTTAGCATCTAATGAATAATATCTCGGATAACCGGCCGGATGAAACCGTCGACGCTTTCGCGACGTCTTATTCCCGGTAATTACTAAATAGGCCATTAGCGGCTAATTGGGGGGTTTAATTACCTTACAGACTTTATTAACAGATGAGTTAATTTTATTCTGTGGTAGGTAGCAGAGTTTCTTAACTTGACATTTTGATATATTAGAATTTCATGGTGCAGTGTTGCCAGAATTTTTTTCATCTTTCCTTTTGGATGTATATTCAGTGTTTTTTACGTCCATAAAAACCTTTCACGACTTTTGTAAATTAGATTTATCTCAAATATTAAGATAATATGTGGCCTAGTCAATTGACGCATAACGCTAAGCTAGCGATTGTTGAAAATCGACTAATTGACTTAAGCTGATCGATCACGTCAACCGCTTATTCTTCAACTCTAAACTTTTCGACTCGATAGAAAAACTTGGATCATAAGCTTCATGAATGCCATCTAAGACGGGTGTGTCAAAGTAGACTAAACGACGTACGACTTGTTACCTCGAGGTAACAAGTTTTGCATCATTTTTTTGTTCGCTATGCCCCGTCTATTACTACTATACATTAATGTCTTTGGTCTTGTCCGAAGCGCTTGTTTAAGCGCTTGTAGCTTCATTCCATATATCCACGTACTTTTTGTAATTTCCTGATGTACAGTCACCAGCAATAATATATTATCCAACATTGGGCACAAAAATATCTGACCGCTCTTATACCTCTAGTAATAAAGATGTGTCAGATATTTTTGCGTCCAATGTTGGATAATATAATTATTATTGCTGGTGACTGTACAATAAAGACTACCTATACCTATTACCAACATTATGGCCAAGAATATGGCCAATTCACTGAATAAATTTGAAACTGGCTGGCAATAAATTTCATATTCCAAATGTTCCATCTTTAAAATTGCCATCTTACCATCTTATCGGATGTTATAGTCCCCTAGGTTTTCTAATTTGACCCGCACCACAGACGTTATATAGTTATAGATGTACAGTTGTTTACGTTAAACAATATCCCACAAATGTTGCTATCCATCGGTTAGCATTTATATCTGCGGGTCCGGCAGGGGTCACTCGATCGCCGAATTATGCAAAGTGTTTCGTCATTACGGACAGCTCTATCTCTTGGCTATAGTGGTGAATGTGGTGATGCGTCTTGATACTTGCATGTTTTGATCTTTACATTTCTTGCATCACGACTTATTCGCGTGAAATTAACGTTATTATTATTCATTTGATCACCGTAAGCAGATGTTGATTATACACGAATAAGTCATGATTGTTTGATGCTGTTTTTTTGCCATTATACTCGGTCTTAACTCATGAGGATAACTTTACTACCTATTTCTCAACAACCTTTTCTTTACTTTATGTTCACCAGCCATTTATCTCGATCCAATGCTTCTTTTACCTGTTTGTTTTATAATTGGCTAAAAATAACATACATACATAAACTCATGCCTTCATTCCCAGAGCCAACTCTAGATTTTTTTGATAATTCTGTAACCACATTTTGCATAATAGGCTAAGATGTTTACCAGTGGGCTATAAATTAAGTTACTATAAAATCCCAAACGATGATATTGTCCTTGTTCCCCTGAACTTTCTACTTATCATACGACTTCGTTTTAGAAAACTTACTAAATAAAGATTCTATTCAGTGTTTTTTACGTCCATAGACTTTCAAATAATGATAATTATCCTACATACCAGATCTATTAGTTAGTTTAAAACAGACCTAGATATCTGGACAAAACTCATTATCTTTTCTTAACTGTCTAAGATATAAAATGCTCCTTGTAGAAAAAAACACAAAGTAATTTTTGCACGCCAGCGACGATGTCAATGTTTCGGGATTTATGCTCATGTATCAAAACCTCTCGGTCGCGCTACAACTAGCGCACGTGCGTCTTACGGGAGGGTAGTGCAAGAATTACAATCATTTATTCAGCACTGGCCGAGGGCGGTATATTGACGACTGCTGCCACACTCAGCGCCACGGTACTCCGAATAGGGTCGATTTTGTATGGGAAGTGGGGAAGGCGGTTTAAAGACGGCTGTAGAAATACGTCTAGTGCCAAGAAGTCGAAATGGGGTCCGTTTTATATGAAAATTGGGGTGAGGGGTAGTGAATGGTTTTTGGGGGTGTATTGGCAGTAAAGTATGGCTAGTTTATTTACCTTAAATATAAAGTAAAAGAGAAAAATATAACGCAATATGAAAACGAAAACGGTTCGCGCTTAATGTATAATAAAGTTTTGTAAAAAATACTCCAGCATCATCAGTATCTTACTTCTTAGGGAAAGCATATTTTTTTCTTATAAAATATTCAAATCCGCGATCCATCGGCTTGACGAAGTGAACTATTTCGACTTATCAAAGTAAACATTCTCGTTAGAACCCCGATATTATGTAAATTGACGAGTCGCATTATTATTCATACTGTTTTTGCAAAGGGAGCCCTAATCTTGCGCACTGATATTTACAATGTTACAAAATCATTTAGTAAAACATACCAACGTAAAACCCAACCTTAACGCAATGGAATAAGGTTGAAAATATTACGGTATCAGTTTTTCAAACGCAGGATTTATCGTGGTTTTTTAGAAGTACGCGCTATCCGCCCATAGATGGCTCTCGAGGCAATGCAAATTTTCGATAATGTAATTTCCTTATGAAAAACTGGGGTTCCGAATAGATTTGATTGGAAAAACATCTGTAAGTTATTATTCTGTAATAAGATTAAGGTGTATAATGTTTGTTTGATACGGGCGTGCTTGCTTTAGATTATTGGAAGGGAAATTAATTTCTAAGTGAGTTACCTACTTTGTTTCTAAAGGGAGATAAGTGTGATAGGTGATTTTTCTTGAACATTTTTGAAAGTGGCTTGCTTTAAAAGTATTTAATTTTAATTTTAATTTAATTTAAGCGACGGGTAAGCACAGGGGTAGTACTATGCTATTCTCTTAAAAACGAGCGAAAGCGCAGTACCGTCCGAGCGAACAAAACACATTTTTAACCGACTTCTAAAAGGAGGAGGTTATAGCGCGTGCTTTCTCAATTAAGCAGCCTTATACGTTCGTGAACCCATACTGCCAAATTGAATACACGCTCTAAAATATGTTTTGTTCGCTCTGCCGGGCGGGACTACTTAAGCTCGCCGCTTGGACATTGACTCGTTCGTCCGTCCGTTCGTCGTTGTTGAGAGAATCACACCCCAGTAGTGACCCTGCTTATTTGAAGCCAGGTTGGATTTCCGGTAAGGGCCAATATTTGTATGAGTGCGATTATTATTTTGTTCCTGACTCTTCAATGCTTTCTTTGTAACATATATTCATGTATGTATGTATGTATGCAGGTATGTATTTATACATCGATTCTTTTTAGTCAATTAGTCATCGACCTTGACTTATTTATAAGTAACAAACCAAAAGTTACTATGGAGCATAGTTACCCATGGAGGAGCAAACTAGGAACATTTTAAGGAACTTTCGATTTTTTAACTACTTTAATTAAAGGTTATGTAGAAGAAAGTATTATTTTATAAAAAAAATATTGTATAATTTTGCACCATAAAATCTCATTTCCCAACACTATAAATTTAAATTACTCGAAAAAAACCTTTTCTTTATACGAAGGGTTTTATATAGGTATTTAAATAAGTAACTAGCTGTAACTTGCGATTCCGTTTTTCTATAAAACACTAGCAAATAATACTGTCAGTTGCAAGTGAAAGGGTGATAGGAATAGTTAGCCGAAAGATATAGTACGGAGTTTAGTACTGTAGGAGATTTTAGTCATTATAATATTGAGAGCAGTTCGAGCTAAAGCCTTTATTCTACGTTGGTTTAGGTCATCTTGCTTCGACATCGTTATCATATCGTTAAAGGTATGACAGCTCTTATTCACTAGACAGTAAGAACTGTCATATCTAACATCAACAAAGTACCTACTATATCACAACCATGTGCCTAAACTGACGTAAAGTAAAGGTTATTATAATTACAATAAGTCTTATTTTACAAGACCCACTTCAGGTCATAGTTCAACAAGCCGTGGGAACACGCGTGCCCCATACAGTCGTACATGCAGACATTATAACTATACTATAGCATAGATAGCCGAGTAACAATCATAAGGATAGAATAGCGCGAGCTATAACTCATACGATCGAGCCTTACTGACCTTTGCGAACCTGGATATATGATTGTCATAGTTTGCGTGTGTAGTGATATGAATAGGTCAGTATTGGAATGACTGAAAATTAAATATATGTAAATGTTAATCTCGCATAGTTTCTTGTTATTCCTCGCGTGAAGTATGCACCTATTGTGTAATAGTTATTTATGTGACTGTTGCATAATGCCTAATTATGCGTACAGTCGCGTACATAACTTTATCTACATGCATATCATAAGTGTTCTACAATATGTGAGAAACCTGTATCTGTTGTTACCCTGTATTTTATTGTATGTACAATCAAGGTCACCAATATGTATACACCACAAAGTATCAAAAATATGTACACAGACCTTATTACTATGGCAATAAGGTCTATGTGTAGGTACATATTTTTGCAACTTTGTGCGGATATATATTTTTAACCTTGACTGTACCTGTATCTTAATGTTCACATTAAAGTATTTGTCACCGATACTTGAATACTTAATCAAATCACATGTACTGTCCAATACTAAGCTCTAGGCTTGTACTAAGTATGGGTACTAGACAACGATAAACATACTTATGAAGATAGAAAACATCCAAGACTAAGGAACAAATGCTTGCGATCATTACACAAATATTTGCTTCGGGAATCGAACCTGGGACCGATAACTTTGCTAATTAAAAAAATAACCTACAAATAATCTAAATTTTTCATATACTTTTACTTCCTTTAGTCTCTATTCCACACTAATACAATTTCTTAAATTGTTGTCAAGGCAATATTAACTTTATTGTAACATGTTATAGTCTAAATTGAATTGTGGTGGATTGAAATAACAATAGACGCAAAAGATCTTGTTGTACTATTGTCGGATATAAATCAATGTCTTGCAAAAGCCGTTGGTGCTTTGTAGTGGCATTAAATTATTATTTTAGGTATTTATTGAATTTTCTGTAAATTAGGTTTTTTACAATATTTATTCAAATATAAAAGTAAAATAACAATACTATTACAAAAGAAATAATATTATAAAAAACCTAACCTACGAGTACCGCCGGCAGCGGGGCAGGGCTCAAGCTACCGGTGGTGGTTAGGGCTGCAGAGAGAGGAACCTCCTCACAAATTATTATTATTATTGTATGTTATATGTATATATTTGTATTTGTATTTATTTTATACATATTTATTTTATTTGTGTATATGATGTTTACTTATTATAAGTATAGTTTTTTTAGATGCAGTATTATTATTGGTTTATTTAATTTTTGTGCACTTCTTGTAAATATTGCCTATCTTCGTACAGTTTCCTCAATCTTAGTCAGGTTACCTGGAAGAGATCCCTTAAAGGGATAAGGTCGCCATTGTACAGTCACCGTCAAAAGTAACTAATCAAAATCAACATTTTAAAACGTAATTATGGTCCAGCATGACGCCTCAGATATAACAGATTATACCAAAGTGTCATTTTCAACTGAACATTTAATTAGTCAAAAGAAAATGATCATAAACTGTCTTTACAAATAGCCAAAGAAATGGAAAAATACCTATCATATTTATTTTTTATTTTTAGGGCTCCGTACCAAAATGGTAAAAAAAGGAACCCTTATGATGAGACTTCGGTGTCTGTCTGTCTGTCTGTATGTCACAGCAGTTTTTCTCTGAAACTATAGAAGCTATCAACTTGAAATTTGGCACAGTTGTATTTTCGAACTTGCTTGCCCGCATTTGTTTTTGATAAAAAAACCTATGATATTATTTTTCTAAATATTTGAAAAGGGGTCTAGAAAGGGGTCTAGTTGAAAAACTAAAGTGATTTGATTATATCAAAGGGCTCAGTAAACATGGGACCCTATTACTTACTAAGCCTCTGCTGTCCGTCTGTCCGTCTGTCTGTCTGTCTGTCTGTCATCAGCCTGTATCTCATGAACTGTGATAGGTAGACAGTTAAAATTTTCACAGATGATGTATTTCTGTTGCCACTATAACAACAAATACTAAAAACAAAATAAAATAAATATTTAAGGGGGCTCCCATACAACAAACGTGATTATTTTGCAGGTTATTGCTCGATATTAATAACGGCAACAGGCAGACGCTTGAAATAATAACAGAATATTTAATTGTATAATCGTATTAAAAATAAACAATTAATTTAAAATAAAATAAATAATTAAGGGGTAAGGGGGTAAGGGGGACTCCCATACAACAAACGAGATTTTTATAGCACTTGGCCGGTTTTTTTATTCTATTGTTTCAGCTTACTAGATACTATAATAGTCTAAAGATATAACTGGGTATATTTCTTAATTTTACTTCAATAGATGGCGTTGCGTGTACTTTAGATCGCGCAATCGTTTGGCTGACTTAGTTTAGATATAGCTTGTACCACACTAACAGAAAGGTACTTGCCGGACAGCCGCAGTGACCGAGGTGGTCGCGTTTGGAATTTAAATTAAATTCAGTGTAAACAAATAGTCATACCATCTGGCTACCCACCTCTGACGC
Source organism: Acleris cristana (assembly GCA_948252455.1). NCBI lineage: Eukaryota > Metazoa > Arthropoda > Insecta > Lepidoptera > Tortricidae > Acleris > Acleris cristana. The sequence continues at coordinate 4,257,123 of OX411791.1, read as the reverse complement.
TCGGACCGGCACGTCACGGAAATTTCCGCCGCCCGACCGGAAATTCCAGGTAGCGGCGTGAAACCGGTCGCGTCGTCACTGCCCACGTCACGCTTGTTGACAAAAAAGGCTTGTCAACAACGGAAATTTTTGGAGCCCGTGGAAATTTCCGTAGGTAGGAGTTTGGCGAGGGTAGTTACCCTCCCAAACTTTTTACTGACCCCCGCCTATTGCGAGCCCGCAAGGTGGGGGTACACGGATAAAAGCCCTTTTTAGGGCTACCAGCACCCCACCATTTCCGGAATGCCGCCGAAGGTCATACCGGACCCGACATCGCGCCGGCGCACGCGCCCAAGGGTGTTCGCGAGCACCCAAAGGCGCGACCCCACCACCGTCGCCCATGTGGAGCGCGCTTTTGCGATCCTCAGGGCGGCAGGCGAGGCGCGAATACCATCGCCCACCGTCACCCCGACTGAAGAGGGAGCCGGAGAGGAACTCTTCCGCCCCCGAGGACATCCCAATTCCGACGATATTCTCGGAAGTGTCTCAGTCGGGGCTCCGCACCAGGCTGGCCATAACCGCCGCACGCTGCCGACCTCGAATGCCTCTGCCCCGAGGTTCACAAATTCTCCGGGCACGCAAGTGGCCCTGAGTGAGCTCCTCGCCCAGGCCACGCAACCCGCCCTTCGCGCAGCCCAAACACGGGGCTCCGCCTCAACTTCGGCTCCGCGTCCGCTGGAGCAGCGCCCATCCAAGGTGCGCGCTCCCGTGGCAACGCCGCCTATCGGACCAGGCACCTCTGCGCCTCGCAAGGCGCCCGCGTCCGCGACAACCCGCGCACCCGCGCGTGCCGCAAATGGGGCCGACAACCCCCAAAAACCCGCCGCGCCCGCGCGCGCGGCCGAAACCGCTCCCGCGAGTGCGCCAGCGACCGTCCGACCCGCCCTCAAAAGGCCGACCATAGCGTCGAACCAAGCGCAGCCACCAACCGCCACATCGAGAGCCGCACCTAGGTTCTCCCCTCCGCCATTTAGTGCCGCTACGAGCCACTCGCAAGCGAGCACAAGTGCGGACTGGCCCAGAGTCTCCTTCGCCGAAGTGGCAAGCCCTTCGCGCAGAAAGGAGACCCTGCCCCGCATTGCGGAGCTGCCCCGCATTGCGGAGCAGCAGGCCCAAAAACGGGGACCGGGGTCCCCACCGACAGCCGAACCTCCCCTATCCTTGCCGAGGCTGGATTTGTCCCCTGATGCGCCTGAAAACACGGCCGACATCGGGGACGACGAGCTACCCCCCCAGGAGGAGGCGGATAACAACCGGAAAAACACGGCAACCAAAGCCCAAGAGAGGAACCGCTACCCACCCATCATCGTGGAGGTCTTCCCGGACTGGCCGCGCCACTTTAGGGAGCTGCGCCGTATTTTGAAACGGCCCCCCAGTGCCCGCGCGTTCGGGAAGGGGATCAGATTCCTCCCGAAAACCGAGGACGAATTCCGCAGCGTACAGCGCTACCTCTCCGATCTGGAGAAAACAGAGCCACTGTCGTGGGTCTGCTATTCCCTGCCAGCGGAGAGGAGCCTGAAGGTTGCGATCAGGGGTTTACCACCAAACACCCCACCGGCTGACATCGAGGCGGAGCTCGCAGAGAGAGGCTTCTCGCCCGAGTACGCCCGTCAAATAAACGCCCGTGCAGGGAGACCCGGCTGCATTTTCTACGCGCAGCTGCACAGGACCCCAGACACAATCCCGGCCATCTACGCCATCAACGAACTCCTGGGCATGCCGGGAGTGATCGTCGAGGCATGGCGAGGCCGTAAAGGCCCAGCACAGTGCCATAGGTGCCAGACCTTCCGGCACTCCTCGACTCACTGCCACCGCCCCCAAGCATGCGTCCGCTGCGGGGAGGGACACGCTGCACGAGACTGCACCCGCCCCAGAGAAGACCCCCCCACCTGTGCCAACTGCGGTGGGGAGCACACGGCGAACAATGTAAAATGCCCGGTGTTCCGAAAGGAAGCCCGTGGTAAGAGGTCCAGCAATGTCGGCAGATCAGGGCAAGCCCCGAGACAGGACCCTGCCACCAACGACCCAAATGCCCCCCATTCACTGATGGCGGCGGCTAACGATGGTTCAAACCCCCCGAGGCGCAGAAAGCGCAGGGGTGGAAAAGGGAGGAAACAAGACCAACTCCCACCATCCCCAGAGAACCCTCAGTCTGAGCAACATCCCGAAAAGAGGGACCACGCCCCTCCCCCTCTACCACAGACAGGGAGGTCGGAAGCCCGCCCAGCTACCTCGTCGCGTGGTAAGACAAGGGCACCCCAAGACGTCAAAGCCGCCAGGGACACAGTGATTGCGGAATGCATCACAGTCCTGACCGAGGTCCTTGGCGCCATACAATCGGGCCAGAACCCTGTCCCGATCATCTTCAGAGGATTAGCTAACCTTTACAGCTTCGATGGCTAATCCTCTGAAAATCGTATATTGGAACGCCTACGGCCTCACACCGGCCAAGCAAACGCTGCTGCGACAACTCCTACATCGGGAGAAAGTCGACGTGGCACTCATCCAGGAGACCATCCTAAGATCGGAGGACAAGATCAGGATTCCAGGCTACGTTGTTTACAGGAAGGAAGAAACCTCACCACTAGGGAATCCCTTCCGTGGCCTGGCTATCTTGGTCAGGAGGGTGGTAATTCACCAACCTCTACCTACGCCCACCCTCCCCCTGCGTACCATCTACGCCATAGGAGTGGAGGTCTGCTTCGACAGAATCCCCATGCGCATTTTCTCCTTATACAAGCCGCCCCAAAAACGCCTGGCGGTGGCTGACATCCACTCACTCCTGGATTCACCGTTGCCTACAATTGTAGCGGGGGACTTCAATTGTAAGCACACGGCGTGGAACTCGGTTAAGAACTGTCCCGACGGCAACTACCTCTTCAACGACGCCGAGAAAAGAGGCTATACAGTGCTCGGACCCGAGGTTCCCACGCACTACCCACACAACGCAGCCCACGCCCCCGACGTCATCGACCTCATGCTGGTGCATGGCCTAACATCTTGGCCTACGCTGGAGGTCCTGGACGAACATCTTATGTCGGACCACCAGCCAGTGCTGGCGACACTGACAGCATCACCATCGAGGACCGCCCCACCCCCCAGCAAAACCATTCACGACTGGGGCAAATTCAGCGACCACATGGCAAACCACACGCCGTCCTTTCCTCTATCTGAGCCGGAAGAGGTTGACCGACTGGCCGAAGAGCTATCAGGCACCATCGCAGCAGCGCTGGAAGCCTCAACGGTCAGGACGACCAGACAACCATCCCGCAAGGAAACCCCGGCAGCCATTGTCGCACTACTGGAGGAAAAAAGAAAACTGAGACGCCAGTACCAGAGGACCCGTTGCCCCAGTATGAAAACCCGCCTGAACAAACTGGCTGACAAAATAAGTAACAAGCTAGCCGACATCCCGAGGATCTCATGGCTAGAGGACGTGGAGGCGGCCGGCAGCGAGTGGAACAGCATCCACCGTCTGTGCAGGCGCCTAAATAACAAACCACCCCCAGTCCGCCCCCTCTTAGCAAGCGACGGTACCCCCAGGTACAGAGCAGAGGACAGGGCGGAAATCTTCGCCAACCACCTAGAGATCCAGTTCAGCCCAAACCCAACCACGGACCCCCTGCCTGAAGCAGAAATAGCCGACCACCTGTCCGACTACTTCAGGGAGCAGATACCCCCCGACGAGGACCCGGTGACATTCACTCCCGGCCAAGTCGCTAGGGCCTTCCAGCGGACCAAGAAGAGGAAAGCTCCAGGTCCTGATAGAGTCCCCAACGAGGCGCTGGCACATTTACCGCCGCGTTCCGTCGCCGCCTTCACAAGGCTGTTCAACGGGATTCTCAGGACCAGCCACTTCCCTCGCCCGAAACTGGGGCGAGTCATAATGCTGCCAAAACCAGGGAAGAACATCCTGAAGCCGGAAAGTTATCGCCCCATCACCCTGCTCAGTACCACCTCCAAGGTCTTTGAGAGGTTGCTACTGCAGCACCTCGCACCTCACATTCTCCCACGCGAGGAACAATTCGGCTTCAGGGCCGAACACTCCACCACCCAGCAAGTCGCCAGAGTCCTGCATGACGCGGCCGTCGCCCTCAACAAACGAGAACACACGGTAGCGGTCATGCTGGACATGGAAAAGGCTTTCGACCGAGTATGGCACCAGGGACTCATCCACAAGCTGGCCACATCTACTACTCCACGTCGAGTAGTCAAGACAGTGGCCTCCTTCCTCCAAGATCGCCGATTCCAGGTAGCGGTCGAGAAGGCGCTGTCCTCGGAACGCCCCATCAGGGCTGGCGTCCCCCAGGGCAGCTGCCTCTCCCCTGCCTGCTACGCTAGATACACCGATGACATCCCCCTGGAGCCCGGGTCATCCCTGGCCCTTTTCGCCGACGACGCTGCGTACTACGCCGCCTCTATAAAGCTCCCTCATGCCGCAAAGAAGATCCAGCGGACTCTGGACGCTCTCCCTCCATGGCTTGAGAAGTGGAGACTATCGGTCAACGTGGGGAAGACGCAAGCCATCGCCTTCTCCCACAAGACAATCCTCCCTCCCAAATTGAAGCTCATGGGCCTGGAAGTCGACTGGTCCCCCACGGTAAAGTACCTAGGGGTCACATTAGACCGTCGACTGACCATGGCACAGCACATCAAGAAAACCATCGACCAGACGAGAGCGGCCAGAGCACTCCTCAAACCGGTATTGAACTCCGGTCTACCAACGAGGGCAAAGATAGGCATCTACAAGGCGTACATAAGAACTCGCCTAACCTACGCAGCACCAGCGTGGTACGCGCTGGCCAGCGCTGGGAATAGGAAAAGGCTCCAGTCCCAGCAGTCGCAGTCGTTGAGAACGATTGTGGGTGCGCCGAGATACGTAAGAAACTCCACGATCGCCAGGGACCTAGCGATCGAATCCCTAGACGAGTTCGTGTCTCGGCTAGCCACAAGGCTGTTCGCAACGGCCGACAGATCGCGATTCCACCACCTACGCGAGCTGGCCCCGCTCCATGCTCGACCACCCGACAGGAAGCCACTGCCACGTGACCTAGTCCGTGAGCAGCCGCCAACATAAAATAAAACCCGACTCCTACCACCGATGACCGATGGACGCCTGCAAGTCCTCGGACAAACAGGTTTGGACCTCGTCGCCGGATCGGTTAGGAGAGATCGGTGAATCCAACAAACATCGGGACTAAATCGCCCAACACATTGACCTGTCCGTAGTCGCGGACAGCGCCATATACCGCTGGAAGTGGGGTACCAACCCAGGCCAGCCTCCCCGACCCCTTACGGGGTCGAGAAGACAACCCAGTAGAAAGGTACTTGCCTTCGGGCGTCGTCGTTTATTGATCCTTCGATTTTTTATTTTTGGTTCCATTCTTGTGAATACCAGCAAGGGTGGATAATAAATACACCATGATAATGATGACGCATGCGGCGCTGATGGTCACTTCTACCTATATCTTCACATCAGATCAGGGTTTCTATTCACTACGGTGAAATCATCTTGCTTTTGACGTGTTATGATGTCTCGGCCGCCATTACTGCCAATGTGCCAGCCAAGTAAGATCTATCAAAACGTTGACAATACGATAACTCTTCAAAAACAATGTGGTATTTACCTAGTAGAATAGAGACCCCTGGTGAGTCGCTAGGTCGTTTGCAAATAGACAGTTAGTTCATGCATGTTGTTTTTTTGTGATAGTTTTAGTGTAGGTAGTAACGGCTTCGGAACCGGAATTTTACCGATCACGATCACGCGTATCGTATCGAGCTCGCGTAAGTATCCTAAGTATGGACGCTCACTTTGGGCACACCGTATCACTACCATCGTCGCGTGAAAAAATGCGTCCATACTAACCGTAGCGTAGCAGCGTATCGTATCATAACGCCGTATCATTAAATGTGGAGGCTAGCCGTATCCCCTTTGATGGTCGGGGAAAAACCGCCTCGAGAGCGATCACGGCGTATCGCGTATCAAATCATAACTTAGTATCGTGATACAGTATCAAAACACGTCCATACTTACCGATCTTGATACGCGTATCCGATCGCGAGTGTGCGGGGTATATAATAAACGCGTGTCAACATCGATCCCGAGCGATCAGATACGGCGCGCCGCATGATCGCGTTTTTGCGTCCACACTAGCGATCTTGATACGCGTCGGTGCAACGTGACGGAGATACGATACGACGAAATGATACAAATGTGGACCCAGCCCTACACTGAGCATGGTGAGACATGCTCTTGCCGATTTTTCTGTTGTTTAGTTAGATTACTAGATATTATAAAAGATATAACTTGGTATGTTTCTTCCTTTTACGTCAATAGATGGCTCTGCGTGTACTTTAGATCGCGCAATCGTTTGGTTGACTTAGTTTAGATATAGCTTGTACCACACTAATTGAAAGTAACTTAAGGTTCGGGCGCCATTTATATATTTTTATTTTTTGATTCCATCCTTGTGAATACCAGCAAGGATGGATAATAAATACACATGATAATGCATTGCATGCGGCGGTGATGGTCACTTCTCTAACTTCACATCATCAGGGTTTCTTTTCACTATGCTAAAATCGTCTTGCTTTCACGTGTTATGCTGTTGTTTTTATCTCGGCCGCCATTACTGCCAAAGTGCCAAGTCAGATCTATCAAAACGTTGACAATACAAGTTAACACGTCAAAAACAATGTGGTTTTTACCAAGTAGAATAGACCCCTGGTGACTCGCTAGCTTTGCTCAATTACCACTGTCTGTCGTTTTTAGGGTTCCGTACCAAAATGGTACAAAAGGAACCCTTATGGTGAGACTTCGTTGTCTGTCTGTCTGTATGTCACAGCAGGTTTTCCTAGCAACTACAAATGCTATCAACTTGAAATTTGGCATAGTTGTACAACTTGCTTGCCCGCATCTATTTGTAGTAAAAAAAATATGAAATTAATTTTATTAATAATTCAAAAGGGGTCTAGAATGGGGGGTTCTAAAATAAAAGTGGTTCGATTATAGCAAATGGGGTGTCATATGAAAGGTCTCAATCTGCACATTTCAAAACAATTTTTTTGAAAAATTTCTGTGATGTACTTTTTGATTTATAGTCAAAAATGTACAAAAAATTACCGTTCCCCCCCCTTATCTCCGAAGTTTATTAATCAAAAATTCTGAAAAAAATCCTGACGTATAGATAATTATTTATATTTTCTGGAAAAAATAAAATAAAGTGTTCATTATTTACAGTTTTTGAGAAATAACAAAAAAACTAAGAAAATCTGTATTAAAATTTAGGCTAGTCAAAATCGACCTTATTGCCTGGAAAATAAAGCTTATAACAAAATGAGTATTTTCTTTTGCGGTTACCAAGCATATTATCTTCACTACGGAACCCTCGGTGCGCGAGTCTGACTCACACTTGACCGGTTTTTTTATGTTATAATTAATTATGTGTGAATAAATGTTTTTCTTTCTGGCTTTCTTCTTTCTTTCTTTTACTAGATTTTTTTATGGCACGGATTAGGCAAACTTTTACACAGGCCACCCCGCATCGGAACACAACAATGCTAACACACACTGCTGTTTGGAATAAGGTTAAAGGGTAGCGATCCGGACATAGGGGAAGGAAGGCATAAACGGACCCTGTGGGTAAAACCGGTCCGTTTTACCCACAGGGTCCGTTATGCCTTCCTTATAACTTATAACTTTAAAACTGATCCGTCCGTCCGTCCCTTTCCCCCATCCCCCGCCCGAGTCCGATTCGCACTTGGCCGGTTTTTTGGGATGAAAATGAAAATGAAAAAATAGTTTATTCAGGAACTTTAAAACTATGTAACAATAGCTGTGCCGATGCCTCTTTTTAAGTATACTTGATACCTGTATTAAGAGACACCGCTCTTCCGTAAGAGTATTATGGATGTGGTAAAAATAAAAGAAACAAAATTAAAGTAGTAAGAATATTTGTTATTACGGCGGTTTACTAACAACATTGATTTTAAATAACCTAAAAGGTTACTTATAATTAAAGTAAATATGAAAGTTAACGTCTTTATAGGCAACAATTATTAAAGTTTTAAATAAACAATACTTGTAATGAAACATTTATTTTGTTAGATTTAGTTGTAATTTAAGCCGCATGGTGGCGCTTGTAGCCCATAAGTACTATCACGAACGTTAATTTGTGACCCATTTCAAGAAAAATATGCTTGAAGACGTCAATGTCATTAGAGATGTAAAGTCATTTGTAACTTTTAGGAAACTCAACCTTATTGTTGTAGAATGTCACATTGACTTAGGACCTAAGGTGGGTACCAAATTAAAGCTCGCGACTGTACGATAGTTCTTATTTACTTGATAGTAATAGACACGGGTAATAGTGCCCTACTAAAAAACAATAACACGTCAAGAAGCCTCTAGTTTTATAGCAAGTTTTTGTTTCAGTTTCGACAACACCCAAAATTAGGTTAATCACGTAAAAAATAGTTACAGTCGATCGGAAGGCGGATCATAAGTGTCATCATCAGGCTTTAAGTTCTGTATTATCTTCCAATCTCTCCACGATCCACGTATCGATCTAATTACGAACACGATATAATCCAAGATAGTGCGTATACGTGTTTTGCCGTCATTCTCATCGTGGTTAGAATATTTTGGGAAAGAATCCAAATCATTCTGTATATTCTCAAGCCCACACTTCGTCGTCTCGATGCTGAACCGAACAAATTCTAGAATATAATGTAAATTATTATTAGGTCTCGTATTAGTACGCTCCAGGGGTGTTCCATGTATTCCATGCTTAATGTAAGGGTTCAGGATATGGTTCAGTTCAGCGCAGGATTCGTTAACTCGGTTCAGAGCTAACTGAGTAATGTTTAGGACATATTCGTTGCTTATTTCTACAGGTTTCTTGAGGATAGATTCAAGTGAACCATCCTTTATATTTGAGAACAGTTTCCATCGTTCGTTATCTCCGAAGTCTTCAGTCTGTCCAAACTTGAAGCTTGACAGCGTCACCAACTCTATGTATTTGTCTTGTGGACATGTCACATAGTCATGGATTTCACGGATCATGGCTTCGGAACTGTTGTCCTGGGACGGCCGCTTGTCTTCTGGTATATCGGTGTATTCAAGATTGTAAAACATGTAGAAATTTTTATGGAACACGCGTACTCTACTTGTGGCTCGAATCCCTAAAAAAATAAAATATTTAGTAAACACTGTACGGTTACGAACGTAATTTGTGACCCGTTTAAAGAAAAATATGCTTGAAGTCAATTTTATTAGAGATGTCAAGTCATTTGTAACTTTTAGGAAACTCAAACTTATTGTGGTAGAATATCAGATTGACTTTGGATCTAAGGTGGGTACCAAATTTAAGTTCTTGACTGTACCTACTTTTTGTAATAATACTAATCATAAAAAACTGATTAAGTACGAATCGTATTTGCACACAAAGGGTTCATTCCTTACCACCGTAAGTACAATATTAAAACGAGCAAAAAATTACGAAATATACACGTGTATAGGGCCCCATATTGAATAACTAAATAAATAAAATCATTACAAATGTAAGGTCAATAAAATAAAATTATAAATTATGACTAGGAGAACAACATGACGAGGTCTCTACATCAGGGGCCCTAATATGGCTGCGTTTAAAGTTTGGATAAGGCATCCGTCACCTTCTGACACGTAAATAGGTACGAAAGTGACGGATGCTTTATCCACATTTGACACGCGATATCTATAGACGCAGCCATTAACGATAATTAAAACGACTAAATTGGAAAACAGGTCCTTACAAGCGTGAACAGACGGGACCCCACAGACAGCAGCCGTTCACGAGTAGGTATGACGCGTATCTCAGCCATCGCCTCCCTCAAACATGTGTTCGGGAAGGTGGCGACCCGATCAACGACGCCGCCGTAAGCAAAGACCTTTTTAAGTGAGCATGACATGCTATAATGATATACTTACATGAAATACCAAGGATCATCACAAACAAGACTACTAAACTTCTATTAAACATGATGATGTTAGCTTCTGGACTACTGTGGCTTGGAAGATTTATTTCATCTTATATACAATAAACTTATCAGTTGAGTATTATCTGTAAAAAAGGTCGAAATGGCAACTAGCTTCTAACAAATATTATCATCAGCTATAATTAACTGGCTAAGTTCCGTGGTCACACTAGTAACCTTGTCAGTATGTTTGTATGTCACTGTCAATTTTTCTTAAAAAAAAGCTCAAATTTTGTTTGTACGTTGTACTGCGGCACCGTTTTTACCCACATAATTATTAATAGGTACTGAATCTTTAGTTTGTTTGTACTGATTTTTAAATATATTATACTAAAATGAAGCTGTAGGTATTCTAGGAAAAAAACATGGATTTGCAGCGTTATAATATAAAGGTAACAAATGGGTTAATGCTTACTTTCTTTTTGTTTTACTTTTTGTTGTAATAGTAATAAATGTTTATTATTTTTAAATAAACAAATTACGCCACCATAAATACAAATTTAAGTAATTAATTACATTAACTATTTGAAGTTATCTTCTATGTAGGTACCTATAGATTAACTCATTGAACTAACGAAGTTTAAGGAGTAAATTTGACTTAAAGTTTTATGATAATTAATATAAACGTTTTATAGAATTAAATAAATTATGAAAATATTTTTAAGATGCCGACGCCATATTTACTTAACTTCTTCCGGGATTTTGCCTACTTTAGGTAAATATCTATCAGAATTTCCGATCCCTGTTAATGTCTGAACACATTACTTATTTGACAGTAATGGCGGCAACATGTCAAAAGCCATATGGTTTTACCGAGTAGAATTCAGGGCTTAATTAAACTAGTTTTTTTTTCGATTTAAACCGAAATTAATCGGGTTCTTTAGTAAGTAAATAAACTGTAATTATGCGTCAATGGACTTTCTGGGATCATGTTTGTACAAGATGACGTTATCACGTAGTTCCATTCAACTCGCAATTATCAGTATGTTTTGATAAGTTTAGTTATATTTTTTTGCGACGGTCTTTGTAAGTATATAATTTTAGGGGTTCCGTAGCTAAATGGCAGAAACTGTGTATGTCTGTTTGTCCGTACGTCTCAACAATTTTACACAGGTAGCATTAGAACTATGGGTAAAAGTTGAATTTAAAAAAATAAATGCCTACTATATAAATACTATTATATATATATATATACTTTATATACTATATATACTATATTTAGTGCTTTTTTTTCGCTCTACCTAAATAAATCATATTATAGCATTATCAATAACTATAATAAGAAAAAAAACGTGTCAATCATCGTTGGATGTGTTAATTTTTTGTTCTCAAATTCTTAGAGTTGTTGGTAATTCTGTAGCTCTGCCTACCACACTCTGGGAATGAAGGAGTAAGTTTATGTATACCTATATGTATGTATGTAGGTCCGTATAGGTCGATTAGAAAAGAAAACAGTTTTCATCCTATAAAGATAAATAAGACGTTGACATAACATGACAGTCCGCTCAGGAAAATTAGTTGATGGAAATAATATTACGCGTAAAAATATTACCTATCACTATGATAAATGATAACATCGATGGGTAATGATCAGCATTTTAGTTAAGTAATTTCTATTTTATCCGGTGAAATAAGTACCTATTTGGAACAGTTATCGATAAATTTAATATATCGGAAGGGAGTCCTCAGTTAATTGACGTTTTTGCCTCAAAAACTTCTACCTACGTCTAGCGTTGAAAACTCCGGAAAAAAACGAATGTTTTGTTTTCTTTCCGTTTATTTCGGGTTTTTTAAGAAGAATAACAAAAGACAATTTATTCATAGTCAATCACTGTCACTTCGCCACCTATTTCAATTGCTTCTGCCTTCAAGTCGTCGATGTCGCCCTTTTGTAGGTGCAAATAAGACCGAATATAGATTAAAATAACAGCAGAAAATTTCTTTGGTTTTTTATCTGTAAAAATCCGAAAAAAACGAGTTGTTTGGAATAAAACGGGATTTTTTTCGGACTTTTTCAACGCTACCTATGTCTCATAATGGTGTTTTTCTCAATAGAAGCGCCCTATAGTATATTCACTAATTGCCTTAGTGTTCGACTATATTACAATTTAACCAACTCCTAAATAAACTAAAATTTCGCTCTATGGAAAATGTTTTATCGTATTAATAAACGTCTCTTTTAAGAAGGGCGACGCTCACAATTCCCTTTTGAATTGCAAAGTTCGTCCGCATGGTACATAATACGTAATGCAGAATGTCTCATTTTGTTATTGATTTATTGTTTGAGTTCTATGATTTAATAACGGGATTATCTAATACCTATTTAGATTTAGGTTTATGTTTAACTACCTATTTAGTTTACGTTTAGTTAGTGAGTTTTATAGAAAATAGAGTAAAAATATTAAAAACCATTTAATCAACTTTATGTGTTACTACGTTGAACTATATTTAAAGCTAAAACGTATTTAATATCTTTCACGATATTGTTACTATTATATTAGACAGTTTCATTCTTCACGCCAATTTGCAGGTTACAATTGCCATCTAGTGGTGGCAAGCGGTACTAATGACAAGTCCTTCGCGTGTGAGATAGTTCCGCCACTCGGTGACAGATGGCGCCAGCTACCTCGAGTTTTCTAGTAGAGTAATATAGAAATATGTTTAAGGTTAAGATTATGTTTAATTTATGTTATAAACTTGATGTGATAAATGCTATGTAATGATGATAATTAATTCAAAAATAACTTGTTTCAGATACTATCCACAAGAAAACTGGTTAAGTAAATTTTTAATAACTTTTTACTGCTTTTACCACTTCTGCTATCGTTTTAGATAAGTACTTTAAAAATCTCATTTATACATTAAATACATTTTGTATTTAAAGTATGTTTGTGTGTTTTGTATGTTTTTACAGTAAGCAATAAATTAGATGTTTATTATGTACAAAGTTTTAAACGCTCAAACGTGTTACTCCATTATAGGTACAGCGTGATTCATAATTTCAGCACAGAAATTATTTAACATCTAAATAATAATTTTCCTTTTACTTATGTACTCAGTTCTGTTGTTGTTGCTTTCAAAGCTGTCACTGTACAAAAGCTAATTTAAACTTTGTATTTAGAACTTTTCTTGTTTATTCAAAATAGTTAACCCTTTTAAAGACGAAGACTTCAGGGTCCGTTTGGCTCAACCCGCCCGTGGCTAATGAGTACAAATTAAGACAATTCGTAGGTATTAGGGCACCACAGTTTATTCGACTGCCTTTTTAAATTGTCCGTGTAATCTTTTTTATTGTTGAGTAATTATGACGGTTAAACGTCTTTGTTTTATTTTGTACTGTTTGTCGTAATTTGACCTTTGTGTGGCAGTTCATTTTAGAGGATTTTAATACTAGACACTAGTCATTAATTTCTAATACCTATACAACTTATTTTTATATAAGGGAATAAATATCATTAAAATAACTCTTCAATATTACAAAATTTAAATGAAACTCTAACGTGAAAGTTCTTTTATTTGAATAAATGGATGATTAGACATGTTAGGAAAATCATTGTTTGTAGACGTAAAAATATAATAAATCTTATATGTACTTAAAGTAAAGTTAACTAGAGGACTTCAAAGTTAATCAAATATTATACATTAAAATCCAAAGCTGCAAAATAGGTCACTTAGTTACTCATAAGATTGACAAATTAGGGCATACATACAAAGATAACAAGACGGAATATACTAAGATTTGTAATTCTAATGCACCCCTGCGAGGGGTTGGGGGCGGCATTGACAGGGTTAACGCAGATAATCGGGTGGCGGATGAGTTATTGGGAATATCGTATAAATAGAAGATTTGGCGATTTATTCGAATATTACTATTATGATTTATAGGGGCAAATCAAGGAAAATTCGGTGGATAATTGCAGTTTAAATTTAACGACTTTATTAGAAAATGGATCATCGTCATGATCTTTATATAAGTACGTAACTAGTTACTGGATATAACAACAACAACCATCCATTGTTACAACGATGCGTCCTGCGCTACGGGCTTCTACCAGAAATTGAGACACAGTAAAATGAAAAAAACAACGACTCCCTTAAAAATTACAAGTACGGCCTGACATGTTACTATTTCACCACACTTTAACCTTTCTTTGCCCAAACCAAAACCAAAACTGGGAAACAACCATCGCTTAATCAAACACCATGTACATAACTTACACTTTCCGTACCAACATAAGCATCATGTATTCCTCTTCAATCCGTCTAATTATTTCCACGACGAAGTTCGACAAGACACAATTTATATGTAAATCTGCACCAAGTCCTTTAGCGCAGGCGTCTGCGGCTTCGAATTAAACTAATAAAGTAGATTGAGGTTTTCTTTGATATGGTTATATACTTGTTACAACTAAATCAGTTATACAAGGTGTCTAAGAAATTGGTACATTATTAATAGCACTAGTGAAACGATGTAACTTTTTTCTACAATTGGAATGTCTGAATTCTAAATAACATGTGGCTTTGCTTTCAATCTTTACACGTTTTCGAATATCTAAAAAGGTTGTGATCTATGTAAAAAGCTAGGTTCCTTAATTTTTATCTCTATATTTGTAATTAGTGTCGTGATAATATCAAATATTATCAATGTTGTAAAAAAATACATTTTGGTATTGGTATTGGTTTGGTGCGTTTCCAACTAAATATTAACTTTAGATGTTCGTGTCTGATGTTTACAGCATGGCAAAAATTACGAATTGCGTTTTGCAATACATATTTAACATAGCCCAATTTTAAAATAGTAAAATAATGTACCTCCTTACTGAGCGAATAAAAAAGAGGTGCTAGATACAGAACTAGTATACAGATTAATATCTGTATTTTGGTATTATATTTTTAAACGCATTTCTTTGATTTACGTTAAATTTTTATTTAGAACTATGTCTATTTGTGTAAATACGTACTATTAATATAAAAATAGCTCCACCTACTAAAAAACTCAATTCAAAAAGACCATAAAAGGATTTAACGGTGTTGCCATCAAATCGCAAGTTAATAAGTCCGCCCTGTCATTTGCTCGGAGGGGACAGACCATTAGTTTAAATTTCTTCGGCGGCTTCGAAAAAATATGCTAAGCGCTTAATAGTGGGTATCAAGTGTTTATTTTGAAAAATTGCCGCGTTATAGCACCCATTTTTTCTTGAGGAAGGTCGGTAGGGATCATTTTCGCTATGGGTACTTACTGATTTTCTTTTTTATTCGAGAGGCTAAAATGTTAAAATAAAATTATAATTTTTACTAAAGTGTTTGTTATTTTAAAAGATAATAAAATAAAATCACCCTAACACGACTCGCAACATTCAAATCGAAATTCCATTTTCAAAATTCAAATTTAAACTGGGAACAATTCAAATTAGTCAATCCAGCCAGCCATTGGGCCGTGACATACGATCGGCGTAAACAACTGCAGGTAATTCGCGAACACCCGGGGGATGCGTACCCGCCCTTACGCGTCTAGAAAAAGGATTGCCTGCTTTATGGTTTTTATTAGCGTGGATCTTCCGCGAGTTTTGTGATACGGGATGTTTAAAAAATATTTCGTTCATTTTCACCTTTGTTTTTGAACGGTGGATAAAATACATTGAAGCCGAAAAAGCTGGAAGCTTTGGCACGTTTTTCTCTATAGATGCAACAAGTACGTCATACGTACAGTAAATAAGAAGGTAGCTATTTTTTTCATAGTACTCATACGTTAAGATGATTTTTAATAACCTTGGTTGAAAACAATAAGACGCTTAGGAAATATACTGTGAGAGAAGTCATTAAATGAAATTCAAAAATTCAAAACCACTTTGCTTTGGTTAGATGTTTTTATATTTTTTCCATTTCCTTAACCTTCAGAATCCCGCTGTACATCACCCCAAAGCCAAAAGATATGTTAAACAAAGCACCTTCCTTACAAAATATAAAAACGCCGTTACCCGTGTAATGACAATTTAAAACTGCTCTCCGCGCGTCATTTGCCTTTGCCAGTATTGTCTTTCCACCGCCCAACATAACCTGACCTTCAAAAATGACACCAGTTCAGGAAAAGTATCTCAAAATTTGGCGGGACGCGGCTCAAGTTACACTGGTGGTTGCTTTATGGTTGGCACTCATTGTCTATGGCACTCGAATCATAGACAAGCGTTTTTATTATCTGCGGGGGCGTTTTAAAGTGAGCTCCGGCCCCTTAAGTGTTGTAACTTTTTGTTGCTTTGAGATGGGGTTGTAATACTTGTAATGGAGGTTTTTATGCGCTTTGAATGCTTGATTTGGACTGTATTTTGGGTATTTTTTAAGTATCCTTATGCTTGACAATGCAAATATGGTTTAGGTTCATGTTCATATTCCAATTGTTTATTGTTAAATGCGGTAACTTTCGTTGCTTTTCAATCTTTAGAAATAAGTGTAATAATCAATACGGTTTAGACAACATTTGAATATTACCTAATCTTAGATGAGTTAAATATTTATTCCGTACTGTAGTATTAGTAATAGAATTCTGCACCCAATCTGCATTTGCGGTACTCTATGGATGGACCAGCTACGATAGACCAACGAAGTAATACCCACAGAACATTGACTTCCAAATTAGTTATTACTTTTTATTACCATCAGTGGCCCATTTAAGCTACAAGTTATATATTACAAGCGGAACCCTCTTTCTAGCAAAAGGAGTTAGAAAGAGACTTCCGCTTGTATTTTGTAACTTGTAGCTGTACTTGTAGCTTGTAAAGGAGCCTCAGGTAAGCCTTTCACATAAAAGAAACGTTCTTATTCCATTCCAAAAACAGAACCCCAAACCCAACGCTCAGTCAGTCTTTCCTCAATCAAACCCCAGTTTTGGTCACATCCTGTGTTAAATACACCAATATGGTCCAATGCCATACCAAAATGGCCGTCGATTTTCCATCTAAAGCGACAACAATATTGCCCAACAGGCCAACAGGAAGCGGTAGTCAATTCGATTCCTGACCAGAATACCTGATGCGATTGAAGTCTGCATGTAGTCATACATCACTGCCGTAGTTGGAGAGGAATAGTAAAATCTCATATAGATATGGATGAGATTAGCTGTCTGTCCGTCGCATTTCAACGTACTTATAATTATTGTGATAACAATAGAATGTAAATTTTATTATATCATTATTCTGTAGGGTATCAAACTTCCCTTGAAGGTACAGTGCAAGAGTGTTCAAAAGTCAGTTACACTCGTATATGATCATATGAGTGCGAATGAGAAAGACGTACAGACCCGAACGCCTTTTTTAGAGCACTGAACTTTCTTTTGAACATTAAAATTACATGTTAAGATCCAAGTTTTGCGACAAATTGGTACTTATCCTTTCGAGCAAGTACAATGAAGTGTCTTTCACCTTTTAGACACTTTAACATCCTGTTGGTATGCCTTTCCAATTATTTGTCATTTTCCCAAATATGTTTTTATTTCGGAATGCACCAAAGAGGATTTCTGTTAAAACAATCATTGTCTGAACTTAAATCATACTATATTATCATCAATTCGAAAGTATCTACACAGAAATTCCACCACAATATTTTTTCAGCAAGATCCAACGCTTTTTGACAATGTGTACCAGCTAATTAAAAAAAAACAACCGCCGCCATTTTACATCTGCAGCGTAATTTAAAAAATACATAAACACCTAATTGCGTATTCTAAAAGAAAGAAACAACGCGAAACCTCAGCTCCCAGAGGAAGCATATTGCCGAATTTCCATACTTGTAATCTTACAAACGAATTTACGAACGGAATATGTAAATGGTGTTTGAGAAAAAGAAAATTCTCTATGGTGTTAAGTGAAGGTGTGAATTCAAAGAGGCTGAATATTGCAGGAGCCGTGGTTTTTTTAAATGTTTATTTATGGTGGGGTTGTTCGCGATGGGGTTAATATTAATGAATGGGGTGACGGTTTGGGACGTTGTGATCGAATTCTGGTTTAATATTTTTGTCCGGCTACTTTGGGAAAAAATGTGTTATAGATATACCCATTGAAGAAATTGTTTTGTCTTTGGACTGACGCATAATATAAAGTATGGAACTATATTTTTAGATATATCCGGAGATAATTAGCAATTAGGTTAGCTCGAAGAGAGCCCTTATGTTGTCATTGTACTGTATATCTTTAAGTGTCTGTTTTAAATAGTACAGTTTTTCAAAAAATAATCTTGTCTGTAATTAATATATTGACAGATACAAGTGCCAGTGTGATAGTAATAGACAGCCGATGGCATTAAAAGTTTAAAGGTAATGATGGTATTTAATTAGATTCCGTCCTGTCTCGAGTATTTAAAGTTAGTTTCCATCCTCGTGTCGTTCAAACACCCTGTACATAAAAATTGTTAATACCACCACTACAGATCGCATGTTATGTTTTATTATAGCTAGTATATATTTTTTTTCTGGGAAAGAATAGTGAGCAAAATATTTCATCACTTGTTTATATGATCCTATTTTATCCAAGAACATCCAAAATAATAAGAAAATAATAATATTCATAGTTTGTATTACACAAAGCTCGGCCCATCAGATCGAGTGACGGCATATCACCAGGATCTGACGTAACAAATGATGATACATCCCTAACCAGTCTAACATGACCCCTACTAGCATCTTTCAAAACCTCGTATCCAGTACCAAACACCGTTCTAAAACCAACCTTAAATAAACTATCTACGATCTTTTTTACATAGACACGGTTTTATAAGAAGCGACGTTAAGAGTGTTGTAACATTAGGTTGTTGAGTAAAAACAGGGTGTTGTTTTGAATAAAGGGTAAGGATATAATGGTGGATGGTTTGCTCTTAAATAAGGGTCTTGACTAACCGGCTGCCGCTGGCTATTACGATTTTTTATCCGGTAGTTTTATGAGGTGATGTGACGTTTTTTCTGCATTGTTTAGTTCAGGAGGGTAAAGCTTTTCTAAAGTTTGAAGTTTGTTTGTTTGTATTTAGCTAGATTTTGTTATCTCAGACGAGCTTACTCTACAGAAGAGAAAGTACGAAACGTTAAGTACACCGGCTATTAGACTGTAAAAAAATATACATAAGATATATACTTAGAAGAATAGTTTTTGATTCGTCAGAAAGATACGATTATCTTCAGTTCAGAGATCAGATATTAAGGAAAAATCATTCACATCACATTAGCTGACTCTGCGTATTGTGTTTCAAGCCAGGCTTATGTTGGCAGTGGCATTTCGAGGCCGCATATTCAAGTTTTATGGCCATTTTCTCAAGAATGCGCCTCCATTCGCATACTTATATGCGATAAAATAAACACCCTGATTAATAAGCTAAGCATGTTCCGCTACCGTCCTGCTCAGTATGGCCGGCGAGTTCTATTTTTGAAATGTGCAGTAACGGTCGCGGTGCGTGATCGCGTTACAATTTGAATTTTGACGTTCGGTGAAATTCGAACCGGGTCCGAACCAGCCAATCAGAAGGCGCCAAAAGCGATTTGCATTCGTTTCTCTTTTTTAAATTTATAATAGTTGTCGCAATTTTATTCGCGGAACTTGTTGCTGGCCAGCGTTGGACTATATTTTTAGTTCTCATATACTTCGATAGATGGCGTCGGCGTCGAGTTAGATCGCGCAATCGTTTGGTCCACCGAGTTTCATGGGGCGGCTCGCGTTCGGCGGTATAGTTAACTTTGCGCAGAGGCAATATCGTAACCAATGAGGTTAATCCGAGGTGCGATTATTGCTAGTTGAAAACTTTACCAATACCCCGCCGTGTGGACGTGAAATACCGTCCGCTATGGCAATTTTTGGATGGCTGTAAAGGCCTCAAATAAACTTAACAAATAATTACGAATCTCATCCAACCCGATAGAAGTACTTACAAATTAAATAATAAGATACGATACAATTATATTCTTGTTGATTAATATGTGATGCGACGCTATCTCTATAATGGAATGGATTTAATATATTTTCAGTATTTCACCTTAAAGTGGCCGATTTCAAATGGACGAATCGATTGTCAATTAACTATTGATTGACCGTTATTAAGTTAAAATGCTGAGGGACAGTATCATTGCTCAACCGGTCAAGTGCGAGTTGGTCTCGCATACGAAGGGTTCCATACCATTTTTGTTATCTTTTTTGTATTAATATTAATTACCTAGTATTACTCACTTTTTCTTTAAGTGCAATTTAGTAGTCGAAACTTTCTAGAGTCTATTGGTAACCACATTAAGTTTAATAATTATACCATTTCAATGCAGTTAGAGACGTTAGAGCCGCCATCTTGGTATTACAGTTCAAGAGATACAGCAATTGTTGAGGTTGAGCTTAAAGCGCCAAAAAACCACGCCAACCCACGTTTCTTGTATCTCATTCCCCCTTGTTTTTTTTTTACTTGTTAGTAAAGCGGCAATAGGCATACGCAGTTTGTGAATTTATGGTTCATGAGTTACAGCCCTTTGACAGACAGACGGACAGCAGGGGCTAACTCCCGTATGCATAGTCAAGATAAGATAAGTAATTACATGTAAAAGTAATGTCAAAAGTCATATAAAAATGATTAAGTACTAAAGCCATTACTTTTACTTAAGTAATTACTTTTCTTGTCTATAAATACGGATGTTAGTAAGGGTCCCATTAGCTCCCTTTGGGTACGTAACCCTAAAATGGTAATGCACGATCATCTATTCGCTTCATCGGCGCTTGCGACTGTAATAACCTCCGCAGCGCGTTTGTCGCCTTTATCGCGGTGGATAAAGCATCCGTCACTCTCGCACTTATGTACTGGCCAGAAAGTGACAGATGTTTTATCCACATATATCCACATCGGTAAACGCGACCATAATAGGCCCGCGGACGCCATTATGGAATAGTTCGTCTGACGGTACCGTAGCACTTCCTGATTAATTTTATTATCGTCATTTCCATGCAACTATGTACTGGTAGAGTTGGGTGAAGTCACGATAAAGAGTAGGTAGGTAGGAATGTAAAGGTAATGGATAAGGACGGATACATTTCTGACATTTCATTTCGTTTAAAAGATACTTGAGTGTAAATGAGTAAGTATGTATTTTAGGAAAGTACAATAGTTTTTTTGTAAGTTTATTAATATTTAGTTATTTGCAATAGAGGAATCTTGGATAATAAAAATGGTCAAAAATGAACCAACCCAATTATTTGCCAAAGTAATTAATAAATTTTGCATGAAAAAAGTTACTTTTGTTAGAAAGTGCACCTGTGTAAGCGTGATTGACTGACAAACATTCAAATCCAAACATACCTATAATTTTTCTCATTTCGGATATTAATTTAAATATTTTCCTAAATATTTTGATGAAATGAAGTACCTAATAACTATTTTTTTAATAATTTATAACTTTTTTGTATGCGACTGTTTGTTTCTTAAATAAGGTAAGAAGAAAGAGTGACCCTACTGGGACCAGACCCACTTGTTGACATTGCGAGATGTATCCACTTTTATACCTTAAAGCATTGTAATATAGTTCAAAGTTTTGTAGTCGACAGTACCTCAAACTAAACAGCTACTAAAAAGTCTGTCAACAAACTTATTACACCGACTTATAAAAAGTTACGTCACACCCCTTCGCCACCTAATTTTAAAAAAAGAATTCGAGTTTAGCACCCAAGTGCAGTAAGAATCCATTACGCACCGGATTCTTGTCCGGCGGCGCCGGCGCGGGACGTTTTGTCGCACAACAAATTGCGCACTGTGTTATGCCGAGCACGGACTACACCGCACGGGGAAAGGGGTGTAACTTACAGATGTGCGTTTTCTAGAGCAAAAAAAAGTAATTCTATATTCTACGATCAATAGAGCTTTGTATTTTTTGAATATCAATATCTATATCTATCTAATATTTATACTAATAATATTATAAAAGGTATATTTGTGTGTTTGTTTGTTTGTATGTTGGGGGTTATCTGTGGAACTAAATTTAAACGATTGTAAAAATGATTTGACTAATAGAGGCTATTTTTTATTTTGTTTAAACCAGAGCGAAGCGAGGGCGAAAAGCGGAATACTACTAAGAAGGTAAAATACAATAATATGTCACACCGGTAACTTTTGGTGTTCTTTGAAATTTCTAAGTTGGTAAATGATTTAATTTTTGCATGCATGATTGTATGAGTGTTAATTGTTCTTTTTCATGCGCTTTTATTTGAACGACGGTTCGAATGCTATAAAACGTGCCGGGAAAATATTCTAATGTTTAACCTTCCAACAGGCATGCAAGTCAGATACATAATTACTCAGATAAAATAGTTGCCTCAAATGGCAACTTCCTTGTATTTTCCCTTATCTTAAAAATATCACCTATTAAGATATGCATATCTAATCTTAATGCTATTCAAAAATAAATACAGTCTACAAGAGATCAAAACATCAAAGTTAAACAAAAAAAACAGTACTTATACCACTTTACCCTAAAGCGAGCAAGGGTAGGATGAAAAACGACGCTCCAGAAATTAAGTCTCGCCGTGAAAAATAGCTTTCTCGGACGCAGTTGATACTTACAGGATGGACGCGGGACTGCGGAGGTCGGACACGTTATCGAGCTACTTTATAGTGATATATCTGTGTTCATAAACGCTTAACGCTTGAATGTAGGTTGCATCCTACGTAACAATCAACTCAAAAAATTACGCACACTACAGAATACGATTAGAGTAACAAAAAATCTAAAAAAACGTGCATTAAGGTTTCAAATATGCTAAGATTTTATTTATTTATTTTATTTAACTTTGCTGGTAATCATACGTTGAAATTAAATGAAGTAACACGCATAAAAAAACACGTACATTTTACAGAAAAATAATTATGTACCTCTTGGTAAATATAATTATAGTAGACTCCTCGGACATCCATGACAACCTGACAACGGAGTCCTGGCCGCACTTTTACACTAAATTAATGGAAAGATTAAAGTCGCACACTTCCCAGGGGTTAACTGAAACATTTAAATCTGAGAGAAAAGGACAAAGTATATTTATAGGTTCATTGCGTGTAATTTATTATAGGACACTTTTTGGAGCGCTGTTCCACACGAAAAAATGATATTACTTAGCTCCTATGTGTATTCCGCTGGGCAAATCACTGCGTAATTCCTTTTTTGGCGAGTAAACAACTTCACACTACAAAAATCAGATGTTTTCCACTAAGACACATAATTTTTATTTGACCTTTTGTCATCTTACCTGGTCGCCAAAATTAAAAAAAAAAGGTTTCCACAAATATTCTGTAATTCTATACGCGTGATGCTATCTGTGGCAATTTTCGTAAATTTATGACTTAATTCATTCTACCTTGAGGGATGCCTGAATAGGAGAGTCGATTTTTGTTTTAAAAAAAAAGTGTAAATCATTTTACCGTTTGTTTTATTATCAATTTATTTTTTGTAGCGTGATAGATTATGACACTGTTTTGACAAACCATAATGTCACAAATTTATGGGTGGGATTTTGTCAGTCAAGATTCTTATCGGGTTATTGTGTTTTTGGCAAAGTTTATTAAAATAATATGTTGGTTGCGTTTTGAAATATAATAATTTTCCGTTAAACAATTGCAAATAAATTCTAGAATGTGAAAAAATAAGTTAATTTATGTTTTTTAAACGATTTATTTATATAAAAAGCAGAGTTTTTAATTATATGAGAGCAAAATCATATTTCTTTCTGTGTTTACATAAAGTTCTTGAGTTAAGTTTTTAACAAATATAGGCTTGTGGTACTGTTAGACGATGGGCTTGCACCTGTCAATAATACACTGGTAAATATCTTAGCCTAATTGTGCAAAATGTGGTTACAGAATTATCAACTTTTTTTTGAGTTAATGGTAATTTTGTAGCTCTGCTTACCCCACTCTGGGAATGAAGGCATGAGTTTATGTGTTAACATTTTAAAATGTATGATTATTTCAATTTTTGTTTAATTCATTCAAAAACTTGTTGAAGACAAAAACAACCAAAAAATACATAATAGCACTTAACACCTGCATTTATGAGGAACCTTTCTAGAAAGTCTCGGGAGCAAAAAACTTTTATTACTACAACCAACACAAACAAGTGCTAATATTAATAAATTATATAAAACAAACACACGATTAAGCTATAAAAATGCTACCGTTTTTTGACACCCTTCCCCGAACGTATAAAAGCCCACAACGATTTGTTTATATCACATTAACAAGAAAAAACGTTAATAAAGTAATAAAAACCCAAAGAAGGACGGGCGGGAATAATTTTGCTATTAATATTCAATTTTTACCCCAAACTTTGCTGACTTCAAAGAAAAATCTAAGATGAAGATCTAAAAAGTATCTGCTTACGTAATTTCTCGGTAGACATTTGAAGGGTTGCTAGGGTAATGGGTGTGTGTGCGTGCGGTTTTAATGTACAAGTAGCGTAATTACATGAAGGGTAACACTTTCACTACGCCCGTCAAAATGTATCATTTATTAATTATATTCGGAATAGTTATGTCAATAGTTAATAATTTAAGGGGATAAAATTGACAACTATATTAAGTTACAAAAAAGCTTAAGGCAATGAGGATATATTTAAAAATCTTTCAAAAGACATCGATATTATTATTTGTTTTTAACAATGACCCAATTAACCCAAAACAAAGGCATTTTTAAGACGTTTAACAAAAAATCTTGTCTAATTGACGTTTAGTAGTTCATTTAGTTTTTGAGTGGGATGTTAACGTTTAGATCTAAGTTTGATAATGTGAAGAATTCTGTTTGTTTGTGAATGATGTAGGTGGTGTTATGTTGTTTGTCTGTTCGTGTGTGGGATTTAACGAGATTATTGTAGGTAGCGTTATGATGTTGATATCTTTAATGATTACAATGATCTATTTAGAGTAACTAACAACTGACATAGTAAATGCAAACAAAACAACGCACTTCTTTTTTTTAGTAAAGGTCAATGGTAAAAATAAATAGGTATCCGCATAATGTTGCAAACACAAATAGATTAACTATGCGCCGTAATAATAAAGTGTTTTTACATCTTTATGATTTTTTGTGGTGTAAGTCGACATTTTGGTGCCCAAAAAACGTTTCAAATTTGACATAAGTAACGATTTTTTTTCATAATCTTAGGAAATTTTAATTCTTAAAAAACCGTAATTTTTCCCCACGTCCTCCCTCTGCAGGTGGGTGGATATGGGCTGAAATAACGATTTGACGAGGCAAAGGTCTGTTTATTTACGCCATTTTGACCGGTCTCGTGCTAACGCCATCCATCCTTTCCCAACTGTCTGCCAAATGTCATCAGACCAACGAGCTGGGTAGTGATTCTTTCAAAAGCAATGGTGAGCGAACGCAGGCGTGATGTCCAATCGGCGAGTTTAAGTAGTCCCGTCAAAGTGAACAAAACATAATTCAGCGCGTGTATTCATTTTGGCAGCATGGCTTCTCGAACGTATAAGGCTGCTCGCTCTGACGGGACTACTTGAACTCGCCGCTTGGACTTCACTCCTGCATTCGCTCACCTTTGCTATTGAGAGAATCAATACCCTGATGGTCTGCCCACTGATCTGTGACCTAATCTCGGACACCACTCTGTTATCGCCCTCGACCAGGCGAAACTAATATACTTATTTGTATTATCGTGTTTCTTATTACTTTCGATTGATTGTAGCACAATGCTTTCCATAACTTCAGTCCAATTATTAAAAAAAACATTAAAAAAACCGATCAAAGATCAAATCACACATACCACCGTAATGACAACCAAAACCGCAGCAATATTCAGGTAGCTACACTACGTTTAAAACAAAAGGTAACATTGACAACCAAGTTGCTAAAAAAAATTACCCTTCGTCGTAAGTTACAAGGTCCTTATTTGTGAAGCAGTTGTTTGCCGAGTTGGCTGTTATTTTAAAGTGGGTAGGTACACCTGTGCGCCTGAGCAGATTTATTGCGCAAGCGGCGCCTGGACGCGTTTGATTTGTATGGATACGATTTGATTTGACATTTAGTTAATAAAAATACTGGATTAAGCTTTTTTATCCAGCTAAAATTTCTTCTTAGTTTTTAATTTTGACATAAATAACATCGACTAGTTGTTTTGTAAATTAAAGCATCTATTATTATATTTCTAGAGACTACCTTATATTCATGTTAATTATTTACTAGCTTAGCTTCGAATCATACAATTTTTATGGAAATAGTGGAAAAATATATATTTTTAAAAATGTTTGTGCATTAAGTAACTATACAAAAGAAAACTTATTTTTAACAGAATATATTAACCAGGATTACCTTTAATTATGTCACTAAAAATAATTAAAATTCCGTTAACAACAATTTTTAATGATTAAAATGATCTTATAGGTACCATACTTAGACTATAGTATGTAGTATAACTATGGTACCAATTTTAATGTAAGTACACTATACGAGTATCAATATGGTCGGTAGGTCCATAAAAATCTATCGTCATATTATACCAACCATAACCCGTAAAACACTTACATCAGCATGTGGTCTTTGTCTCTCCATAACTGCATAGAGAAGGACAAAAAACATCGTATTGATACCCATTATGTTACCATTTTATGACTTAGACCATGAGAACGGTAGCTTTAATACTATTGTTTGGAATTTTATATTTCTTAGAAGATATGGCTTTATCTGATTTATTTTATACGTTATTTAGTCAGTGTTGAGAATATTATGTTAACTAGCTTTTGCCCGCGGTTTAACTCGATTTTATTTTTAGTTGCTTCGTTTGTTAATACAAAATCGTATTTTTGTATGTATGTTAACACTTAAAAAAATACAAAAAAAATCGCACAAATGCCAACGTATTCCTTTAAGTGATCTCTATTCATCATTTGGGTGATAAACAATCAATACTCACAACAAAATATAGAAAGGTGAATGCCAAAAAACCATTAACTTTGGTAAAAGCAACATAAAAAACATACGCAACTAAAAATATAAACTAAAGCACTTATAAATACGAAATATCTTATGTGTAGGTATGTTATACTATATCTGTATGTCTTTCCGTTTCAATATCTGTAAGTAGGTAGGTCCATTTCTCGGCCGAATTTATTAATCTAAAAATACTAATTTACTGTCCTTACATAGATGGTGCATTTATTCGAGATTAAAATGTAGCAATTAAGAGATTTTTGACATTCCGTTCTGATGAAGCGAAAAAATAACTAACAGATATAAAGATTTTTTTAAAGTACAATGGAGTATTTACATACATACAATGCATTTTTCTTGTAATTTCTTTAAACCCAAATATTTTAAAATCGTTTATCTTGAGCTTGAGTTAATATTTTAATTTTTTAAATCATCCCCGCGACTATCGTCCCCTTTTCTGCCATGATTAATGAACGTTCAAATTAAAGCGAGAGCGATAATGTTTTTATCTCGCTTATTTATAGGCTGTGTACAACAGGATTTTTTCTTGGCATTGTTGATGAATATACTTAGACTAATTTTTTTTTGTTTTTTTTTACGTATTTTTTTTTATTTGAAAAGTTTCTAGAAGAGAGAAGAAATGTAAATAATAGTATCCGTTAAAAAAAAAACGTACGGTCTTAGCCTGAAATTATTAATATTACCTTCGACCATCGGCACTTATTGTTAGTCTTGACGTCAAGTTAAATACGAAGACAAACTTAAAAAAAAAAACATGTCAAAACTCTCGAGCATAGTCTAGGCAACGGTACGCAAAGGAAAATAATTTTTGGTCCCCTAAAATTTAAAACATCGTCACCTTTTTCATTAAAAACGTTGAAAAACTTCGCGACTGCAGTTACAACGTAAAGTGCGCCCCAGGGCCCATTTCAGACGCAGCCAAATTTCGAGAAGATTTATTTGAATAAATTATTTTCCACCTGCACTGAAGGGTTGCTTGGATTTATTGTTTATTACAGATTTGAGTTCTTTTTACGATGTTTCTATAAGAATAAATAAAAAATATCTTTTACAAATTGACCTAGTCCCAAAAGGCTTACAGGTAGGTACAGCGAACACCTTAAAATTCCGAATTACTTTTTTCCGAATATTCGGTTGTCCGGATTTTCATTTTTCCGAAAGCTTTGTTACGCTGCAGCCATTTTAGATTAAATGTGTAATTTTAAATTTTTTAATTAATAATATAGTGGACTGAATTGAAATTTTTGCGCCTACCTATTCGCCATACATTCCTTAACGCATTCACTGCCACCGACGCATATATGCGTTCACTGTCATACAAGTTTGTTCCTAGGCCACGCCCCCTGGCAGTGAATGCGTTAACGTATTAAATTAGATATAGGTAAAATACTTTTTATCGAATAAATAGCCCGGTGAAGGTTGCCTCCTATACGGATCTTAGTGGGTGTTGCCCTCTTAAAAACGTCTCACTTTCGAACGAACTTTCCTCGAGTGAATGTCGTCGTCATCACTGACATCACTTATGTATGTAGGATGTATGTGTACTCTATATTGTACAAGAATAAAAAAAGAAATACAAAACATAGGCAATACCTATAATAAAAAACAAGTACAAAGGCGAACTTATCCCTTTTAGGGAGGGACTTATCATTGATACACAAATGATTGCCCTTACTGGGGATCGAACCGGGACCGGTGACTTCTTAGGCATGGTCACCACCAACTAGGCTAACAGTGTCGTCATCGTTCTTGCATACGTGTCTATACAGTATGTAAACTAACTAAAACCATCTCTTTAAACCAGTTGATAGCCAAGTCGAGTTAAGTGTTTTAACACATGTTTTGCTAGTACGGGTCGAATATTTTTAATTTTATCATTGTTTCAAAATTATAAACACTTACCTTTTTCAAAGTCGGTTAACCCTAAAAGTATCACCCTATGTGTAATGTTTACGTCGTGACAGATTTATGTCATTCAAATTTCACTGGTGTCACTTTATTGTCAATTATAAGGGCGATTACCAGACTGCGTGACAATGAAGGAGCGGTTCCGGTTAGTACCGGATAGTAGTAGTAGTAGTGGTGGGCCTCGTCCTTGTATTGACGTCAGAACGGAAAAAAGGATCTACAACCATTTTACAGAAAATCTTGGCTTCAGCACTAGAAAAGCGGGAAGTTGTATGATATGGTACGTTTGCTGAACCCCACACCTCTAGACTATTTCTTCTGGGGATGGGTGAAACAGTTAGTATTTAAAAAAAGTGTCGAGAACGGAGGAAGAAATGAGGCTGCGGATTGTACAAGCTTCGAACATAATCAAGCGACGTGCCCGGCAAAATCCAGCTTTGATGCGTAGCGTTCACTTGAAACAACCATCGTCGCTTGTTTCAAATAACGGCCACATTTGGTCTAATCTACGTCGTATTTAATCGGAAGTGTGCACATAGCCTTACTTTAACTGACATTGAAAATGTTGAACTTGGCCTTGACCTGACAACCAGATGACAAATGTTACAATTGTAAACAAATAATACATGTTATTGAATCATGAATAACTAAAATGATATTTTTTGTATTACAATTATAAATTCTAAAAAACGTTAGAATATCAATAATTTATATACGAAGACCTTAATTATCTCCTATACATGCCCGGATTCAAACAAATGGTTTTAGTAAGTTTACATACTGTATAAGCGTTTATAAAAAGACTTAAAGATCTTAAATCTTAAAGAATCAATCTAAGATTAAACCGAACTCGTTGAACGTAGCACTAAATATTCAATAATATTTGTGAAGGTTTATGTTACACACGTGAGAAATATTTAAGTGCATCATGTAACTTCATTGTCAATTCGCAAGGCGTTTGGTATTAGCTTATCTGCAATCAAATATTATTTTATTGTTTTCCGCAACGACTCGTCAAGAACAAAAGGAAATTTTGACATCGCCATTAAATTTACGATTCCCTTGAAGCTGATGTCATCGACAATAAAGAGAGAACTGTACAGGAAATAGTTGAACAAATAAAACAAAACGCAACCTTACTATACGGAGAATACGGTTTCAAAACGCATTTTATAACAAAAATAATACTGGCTAGTGAAAAACAAATCAAAAACGCTTCTACGCTCGTTCGATTTTCAATATTCGAACGGACCGCCGTAAGACCATTTGAAATCGGGAGCATGATTGGTGATTTCGAATTTGGAATTCCACTCGCGACCGTTGATAGATCGGTGATGGCCGACCGAGTCAGAACGTTTCGTTCGAAGCTCGTTTGACCAGAAAAATCGGGGTACGTGGTAGTCTTAGACGTATTGAATCCAAGGGGCATGCGACAGAAATACTGTATAAAGAATTCGGGGTGACGGAAAGGGTATTTTCTGTGAAGGTGCTTCCGTGTGGAAAGGATCGGCGCTATCGTCAAAGTAACGTTCTCTAGGGTTTATTAACCTTTACAGTCAATGGGGGTAAATTGTGTGTTTCCATGGGAAAAGGGAAATAGTTTTAGTTTCCGAGCTGTTAGGGTTAAGGTCCTTCAAGACAGGAGCCTACTTTTTTCTTAAAGGCCGATAAAGCATCTGCGATTCCTCTGCTGGTAATAATGGTGGGCGATCTCACTTCCAGCCTAAAAATATGACTGAGAACAGAACTAAATATTAGCAGTTTAGTTCGACATGTACCATAATCTAGAAAAAAATATTAGTGTAATCGTCTAACACCCGTTCGAAAACGTTTAATTTTCCATTAGAACACCTTCCGTCACTTTCCTTATCGCGATAGTAGAAATTGACAGCACGCGACTTAATTTGGTGCATAAGTATCTAAATTAAAACTTTAACGCTGTTTTTAGCAAAGCGTAGCAAGCAAAACATTCAACAATTAGTTTTTGAACTGTAAATTCCAATTAACGATAAAGTATAAAGATAGCATCATAACGTAGTTGAATTATTTCATCCACACTCTTTTTATATATTTCACTAAGCACTCAAAACTCTCCCTAACTTTCCTTTTTTATGTAGTTTTCCTTCGTCATAGACAATTTTTTCTTCGATTCAAAAGTGGCGCAACCCTAGCGGCCAGTCGTGCGTGGTATCGAGAGGGTGGCGTCACGAGCAGCCCCTAGTCTTAGAATTATTTTATTTTAAAGATGCTGGCTGAAACTGGCAGTCTATAGTCGCAAATCACCGTCCAAGGAATTAAAAAAGGTTGTTTAAAAATAGAACTTGCAAGTCTCGCAACTGATTGTGGCAGAATGGTCATACTAAACAGTGTGTTCTATAAAAAAACTTGTGCGGCTTCCTATTCCGCTTTTTAATGCGGTTTTTTTTTAATTCGGGTATTGGATCTTAGCTTGGATTTATCGAAATCCGTTAAGACTGTCAGAAGGCGTAGCCAAGATTCAAACGCGATTATCTTTTTTATTTGCTCTCTCAAAATGAGGGGGATATTCTAGTGCGTTAGGTACGTACGCTAAACCACGTGATCAACTGTCATCTCATATATTTTGAGCGATAGAAAAGAAAAAAGTTAGCGTTTGCATCTTGGCTAGAGCCCTAGACGTGAAAACGTTCACCTCCATATTTTTTTATTTGACTTTTTACTGGTACTTATATTCACAAATAAAAAAGTAAAAAAGCAGTGTCAGAATTTAAACAACTTCGAGTCTCAGTGTCATATCAACGGACACGAACCTTGTACAGTCGCCCACACACTTAACTGACCATTAAAGACGGACCTGAGAATAAGTGTCAATGCTTGAAAGGGATGTAAATATATTTAATATGAAAAAAATATCTACATCCCTGTCAAGCATTGATATTTTCTCTCTGCTCTGCCTCCAATGGTTAGTTAGGTGTGTTGCTGTGTGTACTTAAATTCACAAATAAAAAAGTAACAAAACAGTGTCAGAATTTATACAACTTCGAGTCTCAGTGTCATATCAACGGACACGAACCTTGTACCCTATTCAACATTCAATCCACACGTGATCCCTCGACTCTAAAGGATATCTATAAACAAGAATCCACCACCTTAAAGAAAATGTCATACTACCTAATTCCACAGCTTCGTACCATGAGATTTCCCGGTGGATTGGTGGTGTTGGACAGGGATGGCATATGTGGCTTCTGGCTAGTGGGAACGAGAGGGAAGCAGTCACGGGTGCGATTCTGATGATTGGTGTACGTGCGGTGTCGACCGCGGTGGGACGTGACTTTTGAGCGCGGACTGTGCTCGGTGTGATTGATTTTGATACTTGATTTGAATTTTTATATTTATACTTGATATTTGTAAGTGTTGTTAATGTTAGAAACTACACTTATAAATAAGACTATAATTTACTAAAATCTATTTGTTTCTAACGCTGCTTACTTCGTTAAGATGTTAATTTTAGATTGTTTTAAACTTTTGCGACATTCGTGCATATTTGTAGTCAAACGGGACTTCGCGTTAATCTTTTTTGTTTATTACCTCGACTTTTCGATCATTTCGATGGATTTTTTAATCCTGTAAATGCTATAACTACTTACAAGGAAAAACAAAAATCTAAAACAATAACAAATAATCACCGATAAAAACAATGATTATGTGAAAAGGGTTTATTACGATAAATCACTCATGATTTTATAATTTGTTATGACAAACCCATTTATAAAAGCGATCTTCCAGTGACTCTTAAAACTTCAATACATGAGTGAAAAATAAGTAAATGATTTTTTTATTTGGACTGAGCTTGGCTTACCTACCTAACAATATTATTGAAATTATCACCTCTCAAGTATCAAACTTAAAAATCCAACTACAAAATCGAGGTGTTCGAGTGTCTAGCATACCGTTGGGCTGTTCATTCATTGTTTTAGTGTAATGACGATTTTAACGCGTTTGTGAATGAAAAAAGGTTTACGAAATCTGACTTGACACGAGTGATTTGGCAGCGTGTGAAGCTGGGGCTAGGGAACTATTGGATAAGTTAATTTTCGGGTAGGTTATTGATAGTAAACCTTTGGAGGTTTTCTCATAATGTTTTATTAAAGTAGGAGAAGAGTTGAATTAATATTATGACTTTTTCCCTTTCAAACTCGACTTATTTACGGGAAGGTAGAAAGTAAAGCACATAGTGGTTTGTGGTGGTGGTATATGGTGGTAAGTGGGATCTGATACCATCGACATTGCAATTTCTATGGTGTCAATGCAAACCTAAAACTGCAAATCCGTTGCCAACCCTTAGTAGGTACTTAGTTAGAATGCGTCTATAATAACCATTTTACAAATTGCCATATCCCCACACAATGCGAAAAACTGCAACTTGGCAGAATGTTAAATGATAAGATGGTAATTATATGTGTGTTACGGTATGTGTAATCCTTTTTTCTCTTAAGTATTTGATTACAGGGTAATCAAAGTAAACAAACCAGAGATTAATCGATCAATCGATTAATAATGCGAGTGACGCGCGCCCAGCCGCGCGGCATACTAGGTTTATACAATCATTATACTGTAATTTGATTAATTAATTAGTTGGGTGGGTTGTTGACTCATCACTGATTTCTATACGCTGATCTACCAGTACTTAGTATTTAAGTCTAAAAGAAAGTATACAGGGTGTAACATTTAAATCGGTCAGTATGGGAAAGTCTGAAACTATAAGACATACGTAGATCTGTTCTTAGGAACCATGTCATTGATTTTAGTAACAACTCAGCTCGGGAATCGAACCCGGACGTTTTGAAAAACAAAACTACATAATACTATTTCTATTTAGATATCGATTGTGTAGGTCTTATGCCAACTTTCCACTGCTCACCAACGCGAGCTACAAAGTCACCGTTGTGATCCAAACGGAGTCCGTACGGAGCCCGCTTCGCTCGCAGTGGAAAGTGGGCATTAAGCAGTAAACAATACATTTTATAAATTTTAGACATCATGTTTCATAGTAACATTTACCGCTTAAGACACTCACTTATTTTTTGAATAGCTATAAAAATAATCAAGATATATGCCACCAAAGATCCTATCTCTTTCTAGCAAAATAGAATTTAGCATTTTATATGGCCGACCTGTTACATGACGTCACAGTGCATATCGGATCTCTCTGTCTAATCGCTGTCTCATAAGCAGCCTATAATGCTTGTATCATCCGTATTTCTTGGCCGATTTTAATTTTAATTTCACATTTGGTAATCTATTTAACGGTATTTTCATATTATGTTGATAAATGCATAATACCCTATAGATTTGAAGAGTATTAACACCATATTTAAAAACTGCGTAAAAGCCAGGAAAGCTACATAATTAACAGTAAATTAGCGTGATATTAATAACAGTTTAGTAATCACTAAGCCAGCGTAATGTGAATATAATGTCACCGTCCGTGTGTTCGGTCACGTACGTCTGATGAGGCCTTAATGAAAGCATTGACCGAGGTAACAGGTTCATAACTTAGGTCAATTTTAGAACATATTTTTAGGTTGGACATTTTTGTTTCCGTTTGGTGAATTTGTTAAATATATGTATTTTTAATTTAGAAGAGAGATATCCGTGTCGTTGTCGGTTAAAATAGTGCCACTCCATGTCTTCCCATGGATGTCGTTAAGAGGCGACTTAGGCCCGGTTTTATATAATAAGGATTTTTAAAACTACACAATATTTTATCATTTTATCATTTATTTATTTTTCGGGTCGGGTTTTTTTATTGTATTTTTCATGTTACACCGTAGCCCATATTGTAAACGTTATGGTGCTAACCCCATATTGTAAACAATATGACAAAAATATGGATAAAAAACGAATAGTAAATCTCATCTCAAGCATCATATTTATATTATTATTATTTAAGTTAGATTCATTGTTTTATATAATGCTAGGTTAAGTTTTATAATTGTGTAATATTATAAGTAATGTTTTAAAAACGACTGACTGCTGAGTTTCTTGCGGCGTTTCTTCCCAGCAGTGGTCTCTTGCGAAGCGCTGGTAGATTTTTGATGTGTAAAAGTGCCCGTGCGGCCTACTTACTGAATAAACATCTTTTATCTTTTATCTTTTCTATTTATAAGAACGGCGACATACATATTCACACAATATTATTTTTATACTATTCTTATATTGCAACTACGGGGTGTTTCAATTTTCACGAGCATGCAAACCCCAGAACGACGTGACATTTGTACAATTGTACTTGCGCAATCAAAGTGCATGCCGATGACGTGTTGACAAGTCGGACCCACGATCGCACGCGCCGGCGCACTCGTCACAGAGCTCACGAGGGTAAGACAGAGGGATTAAAAAAATGTTTTGTGCGATAAATATAAGTTTTTCGGTTTAAAAAAATGTTTTGTGCGATAAATATAAGTTTTTCCGTTTAAAAAAATGTTTTGTGCGGTAAATATAAGTTTTTCGGTTTAAAAAAGTGATTTGTGCGATAAATATAAGTTTTTCGGTTTACTACGGCATATATTCTTTATTGATCCAACTTATCTCGCGAGAAAACCTTAAAAGGGCCAATCTTCTTTTTCATGCCTAAAATAGAAATGAAAATTCAAAATCCATTAAAAAAATTCGTAGATATCTTGAGATTATCTTACAGGACGTTGAGTCTTAACCATGTTCACTTTTTACTGTAAATTTACCCGCTATTTTTGTTCTTTTTCTACATAAAACAAGAATTTGCTGCTCAAATTACCACTGCGTTACCAGTCTTCACATCCCCTTGCAAATAACTACCACTGCGTTACTATATTAGCCTTTTTTTACCTAGCCCCACACAATTTGGTATAAAACAAAAATCAGGTAGGTACTTACGTAAATCAGAATCTGAAAATTGTGTGCATTTCTAATGTCAACTAATTTTGTTGAAAATTATTACTTTAAACAAACGTTCACGTTAAGGGACGTTTTCTTAGGCATGAAAAAGAAGAATGGCCCAAAAGCGTCCCTGAATGTGACTCTTGTCCAAATAATGAGGTTACCTATCTACAGGATTCAGGCTGTAACATTAACAATATAGGTTACCTACTGTCAGTAACAACTCAATATCATTTGGTCATAAATATTACTTAGAGAAAGACATATTTAATAACTAGCTTTTGCCCGCGACTCCGTCCGCGTAGAAGTCATTTATCGTGGCTCCCTCGGGATCTGTCTAATTTTCCGGGATAAAAAGTAGCCTATGTCCTTCCCCGGGACTCAAGCTATCTCCATACCAAATTTCATCTAAATCGGTTCAGCGGTTTAAGCGTGAAGAGGTAACAGACAGACAGACAGACAGACAGACACACTTTCACATTTATAATATTATAGTATGGATTGCTAAAGAAGCTAAGAGTAACACCGCAAGGATTATAACATTGAGCCGCCTCTATAT
This sequence comes from Acleris cristana, assembly GCA_948252455.1. Classification (NCBI taxonomy): domain Eukaryota; kingdom Metazoa; phylum Arthropoda; class Insecta; order Lepidoptera; family Tortricidae; genus Acleris; species Acleris cristana. The sequence continues at coordinate 4,220,747 of OX411791.1, read as the reverse complement.
TCTTCGTAGCTCTACTCTCCATCCCCTCATTTCAAAGAATCTTGTGGGTGACTTAGAAATGGAAAAAAAAACTCACCGACACGACTACTGCATTAAACGCGAAGTTGAAATGAACAACAATAGAAATTCATATTCTGTTGTTTTGTATTAAACGCTTTAAGCTTTTAAAATGTATCGCAAGATTGCAACTTGATGGAAAATATTTTTTGAATTTCTTTTTGTTGGCAGTTAACTATAGAAATACAAATTAAATATTATAAAAAATGTTGTTATTATACACTTATACAAGGGCTTCAATACAAAAAAAAATGCTATCTGCTAAGCAAATTAATTGACCAGCATTGGGCCCGCGCAAGAATTAAAGCCAAAATTCTCACTCAAGCATGAAAGCAGTGGTTCCTAGCAATTGAGCCAAAAAACATTCAAACAACTAAATCAAAACAAGCAATATAAAAAAAAACCCCTACTCAAATCAGTCTGTAAAAAAACCTCTAAAACCTTGATCCAAGCGTTGTTGCGTAAGAGTAAGGGCTTATAGGTAGGTTTTTGATACAAGTACCTATCGCCACGTCTCGGGGACCGCTAAGTAGCTAGGGTATTTTATATTATTTCATTTAAACGGACTCCAACTTTATGAATAGACAATTTCAGAGGTCTTCAACCTTCTATTTTAAATTTTTAAGTATAGTCAAAAGAAAAACTCCTTCGTAAATTCAATAAGCACAGTCACTTTGTAAAATTCGACAGACAGCGAATAAAAGAAACAAAATTACACGGGAGAAAAATTGTATGCAAATCGTTTGCAGCGGGGCGGGGATGGTGCTATGCAGTTTAGTTGCTTTGTTTAATCAATTTTTGTTGTGTTCGCTGGTAGGTGAGGGTTTTTGAGTACCTTATACATGGTTTGTATATTACAGTTTGGTAAAAAAAAGTGTCATTAAAATCTACCACCGTTTGTGAATTCTGGAAAAGGTTTTAAAAGTTTAAAATTTAGTAACCTCTTCTTCTTATTTTTAAAAGGTTTAAGTCAACCTTTTCTGTAATGTTAACGGTAACACGAAATTGACTAAAATTAAGTGCATTTTGCAGATAGTACATTTAACTTTTCAGTTGCTGTTCTCATTAATTAAACACATAAATAAATCAACAGGGGATGGTGTTAAATTGACCTAGTCCCAAATTAAGCTCTAGGCATGTACTATGGGTAGTAGACAACAAGAAACTTACTAGTGGCCCAATGGATCTTGTACAAATAATAACTTGAAATATTTTACTCAATCGTTGCAAACATGCAATCGTTGCAATTAGTTCGAGCACACTTTTCCTCATTGAACTGACATCTTATAATTGTCCTTTTAGTGTAAGTATATACAGGGTGTCCCAAAATGCTAGACCATGATACAATGATAGGCTTCATTGGTCTAGCAATTTGAAAAAAATAAAGTCATTTTACTGAGGTCATGTTAGGCTGGTTCGGTACCTCTTAAGCTGACCTACCTCCGGTGTCAATGTGGGTTACCGATTTTGGGACACCCTGTATAGGCCGCCTACAAAAGTTTCTGATTTGCCCAAAGGTCAACTGGTAAAGAATGCCATTAGGCATTAAGTTCTCCTTTTGTCCCCTAATTTGTATTTTTGTGCAATAAATATTAAATAAATAAATAAATAAATAAATAAATGCCTAATAAAAAAACACCTAATGGTTCTTATCGCATAGCACCGTCCAAGAGCAAGGTGCGTTCGAAATTCTAACACGGGCAATTGAAAAATTACCCCGCGCTATTGGGCGAACATTATTGTCGGCTGCAAAACTGCACTCACCTCGCCTTCTTTGGGGATCCGCAGGCAGCCGAGGAATTATTCGAGTTTTTTAGTGCTTTTTACATTATAACTAAATTAAACGCAAGCTTTAGAAACCCAAATACATTTTGCAGGCTTCGCCGCAGTCAGGTAAACAGGGTATTGATTCTCTCAAAAGCAAAGGTGAGCGAATGCAGGAGTGAAGTCCAAGCGGCGAGTTCAAGTAGTCCCGTCAGAGCGACCAAAACACATATTAGCGCGTGCATTCTCAATTAGGCAGCCTTATACGTTCGAGAAGCCATGCTGCCAAATTGAATACACGCGCTGAAATAACACGAGAAAAGGAGATATTCCTTTATAGTACACACTCAAATAATTGTGAGCCAACCAAGAGAGATTTTCTCTTAGTTTATATATACAAATGTTTAATGTTTTAATGTTTTAATGTTACAAATGTGTGTTTGTATGTTGTTTTAAATACAATAGTTATGAGTTTATGACATTAGTTATATCAACCAAAGCTGATAGTGACAGCAGCAAGTTCTTTAGTGATTCAACTTACATCTTATTTGATGTGTCAAACGTCTTGTTAGGCTCGTATGTAATCAAGACGCTATGCACAAAAATCACAATCTTGTTAGAAACGACCTTTTTTTTCAGTGTAGTTGTACGAAAATGGTTAAATAAAAAAAGCATTCAAAAATTAATGTCAAATTTCATTCTTAATTCAAATCACGCTAAATGGTGGTTAAAATAAAGCGGAAATCTTTTAAACGCAAAGAAATAGTTCACTCGCTTCTGCGTCTTTAAGTTAAAAAACAGCGGGTAATATGCTACGGACCCTTTCATTACATTTCATAAACACCCTTTACCACGTTTTTTTTCTCTTAAAAGGTCTTAAAAATGTACTGGCATTTGACGCGAGGGGGAGTTAATGTAATCGCGTTTTTTAACTGTAAGCAGCAATTTGTAGGAATTAAAGAATTTGTCCACTTTGTAGCGAATTAACTGGAAAAGAAGTGTTAAGTCGGGGGCTTGAGTAGGTATGCGTTTAAATAAAGAATTAAAGAAATCGGCTATTGGAGAGAAAATATAAACAAAAACCGGTGTCAAGACTTGTTTTTTTTTTGATATTTATTTTATTTTATACAATATGCAGGTCGTGTTTATCGATGTAGATAAAACATCTCTCACTTTCAGACCAGTATGTAAGTGTGAGAGTGACGGATGCTTTATCCAACGCGATAAAGGTGACCATAATTCGGGCCATGATTTATACAACCATATATTTATCTATTACTTTTATGAGAGATAATTTTAAGTGCTTTGTCGTTCAATGCCAAATAAAAGACAAACTAAGATATTTTGACTCTTAAACTTATAGCAACTGTTCCAAATATAAGATCAAAATATGCTGGTTTTTGGATTGTATCAGTGATGCGTTAGAACACCACCGAACAATGCCCCCAAGAAATTCTAAATAAGATAAAATCTTACCAAAACATTAAACTTTGCATATGGGTGCAATTAGGATGGATTTGTACAGGAGATAAACTAAATAAATTAATAAAGCAACCCTTGGAAGGGTTAAGATGAACGCGATATGTTAACCCTTTCGGAGCTTATCTTAAACAAAATAAAAATTAGCATTTATTTTTGCAAAAGTAATTTGTATTTTTTATCAACACCATGTATCTTGAAAAGGTTTCACTTTTGATTATATAAAAAATGGTGGTTTAATTACGAAAAAACAAAACGGATTTTTTATTTTATTTTCTAAAACAACTTTCCAACCTATAGCCATAACGACTTACAGTAAAACAAAGTCACCTAAGCGCCACATAAGAGCCTCCGGCAGCTCCTATACCACCTTTATCTCGCTAACACTTATTAAGCCTCTAAAATCTCCCGAACGGATATGAGTTCCTCATCGGCATGCGAGGCACGCGGCCTCCCCTCTGATGCTGACGTACACCCGTCTTATAGCGCCGTTGACGTTGTATAAAGGCTATATAACGCGTTTATAGTTCGGGATTAGATTAGTGGCAGGCTGGAATCAAATTTGAAATAGCTAAAGCTATATTGCAACGAACATAGGTACTGCCAGTTTCTAAATATAGAACTTTTTCTTAAGCTTCATACTTTATCACACCAACGCAACGTTCAGTGATATTTGTCGTTATTTGAGAAAGATTTTTGGCGTATCTGTCGGCTTAGAAAACTTGCGACATAATGTGAAATGTATGGGATTGACATCGCATAGGTGACCGTCGCCACTCTCGAGCCTTCCCGCTCCAATACCCATCGGTTCTCAGGGGTTACTATTGGATCGCATATTTTTTAACGCATAACGTATCTTTACGCATAAAATCGTTTGACCTAAAACGGTTCTTACAATAGAAAACGTTTTATTTTAATTATTTTAAAAATCTAACCTAACCTAACCTAACCTAACCCACACAATAGACACACAATAGACGTTTACGTTTACGTTTATTAAATTTTAAAATGTCAGCCTAAAAGGGTGTTTATGCAAAAAAAAAATGCGTAAAGATACGTTATGCGTAAAAAGTTTATGCGTTTTAAAGGGATCCCGGTTCTCAGAGCAATGTGCCCTGCCCACTACCACTTAAGTTTTGCAATTCGCTGAGCTATATCAGCTAGGTACCTACTTTAGTTCTCCTGGGTATTGATTCTCTCAAAAGCAAAGGTGAGCGAACGCAGGAGTGATGTGCAAGCGGCGAGTTTAAGTTGTCCCGTCAAAGCGAACAAAACACATTTCAGCGCGTGTATTCAATTTGGCAGCATGGCTTCTCGAACGTATAAGGCTGCCTAATGAGAATGCACGCGCTAATAAGTGTTTTGCTCGCTCTGACGGGACTACTTAAACTCGCCGCTTGGACTTCACTCTTGCATTCGCTCACCTTTGCTTATGAGAGAATCACTACCCTGAAGATCTCCTCATTCCTGATTCGATCTCCCAAGGAGACACCCAGCATAGCTCTTTCCATCGCCCTTTGAGTGACCTTGAGCCTTCTTATGAGGCAGGCAGGCCTTCTACTAGGTGGACCAACGACCTGATAAAGGTCGCGGGAAACCGCTGGATGACAGCAGCAGAGCACCGATCGTTGTGGAAAACCTGCCTTGTCCAGCGGTGGACGCAAGACCGTAGCTTACATCTTATATCTCTTATATCTCATCTTAAACATTTTCCATGATATAATATGAGTAAGTCATTAACTTGTATAAAATACAGCTTGTCTATCCCTTTTGTACTTTACTTCACAACGTTTCTTTTCTATAAGACAGTTGTTGAAATGATTAGTACTAAGATATTCCATTTTAATTTTTACCGTTGGCATCCATGGTTCTAATACCACTAGCCATCGGATAGCCGTCTCCATGTCAAAAAGAACCATATTCACACATTTGCAAACGTCAGGTTTTAGCAAAACCAAATTCTTAAACTTCAAAGGTGGTTGACTTGTCGCAAGCTCAAAGTACTAAAAGTAGTAAACTTTCTGTTATTATGGATGCTGCAGCGGTATGGGGATTAGGGAAATTTACAAGTTTAGCGCTGTTGGTGCTTTAGAAGAGTTTTAAAGGTGTTTTAGTTAGTTTTATAGCTGGTTTATCCACGTTGATAGGATATATTAAGTAGTCGAAAAGTTACACGTAAAGTTGTTTATACAAATTATTTGCTGTTTTCGCGACAGAAATTACTATTACAAAATTCAGGAGTTAGTTATCTTTCGTCTCTTAGGTCCTAAATCTTATTAGGACTTTGTCTGTTTTTTTTCTAGTACATACCGATAAGTGCTCATAGTAGTAGTCAATGACATATGTCAAATTATCAAAGTGATTCTGGATAAAAAAATTAAGTTAATACGTTGCTTTACGAAGTTAAGTTAAGACAAACACACATTATTTTGGATTAAATCATATTTGTTACAAAGAATGTTATAAACAAGTGAAAGAATACAAATAAAAAGAAACAAGTTACTAAAAAAATATTGTCATTACGCATTTTTATGAATCATCAAATGCTTACATACAAGCTTTTAATTACCGCCCAAAATAAATTTACCCCGAACACTGGTAACACAGCGCGGACAATTAAAATTAGAATATCTTAATTCATATCAAAGTATCAGGGTTGCCATCTTAATGCGTGATCTTCCCTAATTCTGGGGTAATATGGAGATTGCTCGGACATGTTTATTCCGAAGTAAGTGAATGTTATTATGTTGTGTTGTTTTTGTTGTGTTGGGGTTTGTTATGGATTAGGGATTCTGTTGGGAAATTTATGTTAGACGGCGTTTAATTATGTATGAGACCTAAAATATGGATTGTACTTAGTCGACGTCTTTTGACATTGGTTTTTTTATAGACTAGATTTTGCCTGTCCGCAAAAAAAAATGCTATTCCCACTGGACCTGGGTAGTGATTCTCTCAAAAGAAAAGGTGAGCGAATGCAGGAGTGAATGTCCAAGCGGCGAGTTTAAGTAGTCCCGTTAAAGCGAGCAAAACACATTTTAGCGCGTGCATTCTCAATTAGGCAGTAGGGGTCACAAAACCGGTTTTACCGAAAACCTTACCGGGATTTAAACCCGGGACCGCTAGATAAAAGATAAAAGATAAAAGTCATTTATTCAGTAAGTAGGCCGCACGGGCACCTTTACACGTCAGGAGTCTACCAGCGCTTCCCAAGAGGAGACCACTGCCGAGAAGAAACGCCGCAAGAAACTCAGCAGTCAGTCATTTTTTTAACCATATTTCCTATTACAATGATACAACTTAGTCTAGTATTATATAAAGCTATAAATATTAATTTAAATATAATATCAAATATCATGTGTAGATCAGCAGGAAAACATGGCAAAAATATTAGGAGAGATATAGACGGAGAAAAAGGCAAAAACAAAAAAAATAATAATAAACAAAGTTTCGACATGTTTTCCTACATCAACAGTGTCCCCTAGACAAGATAAAGGTTTTACATTTGAACAAATTATTATTGACTAATTTTCGAGTTTAGGCCATGCATTTTTGTCTGCTAGATAATCCTCGACCCTATAATACGCTTTAGACATTAACGACTTTTTCAAGTAATTTTTAAGTGCTGAAAAGGGTAACTTTAAAACTACGTCAGGTAATTTATTATAGAAATGAATGCATTGACCAACAAATGATTTATATACTTTACGTACGCGAAATTTTCTAATAGCAATTTTATTTTTATTTCTTGTATTTAAATTATGTATATCAGAATTTTTGGTGAAAGAATCTAAATTTTTAATAACATAAATAATATTCTCATAAATAAATAGAGATGCTACAGTTAAGATATTAATTTCTTTAAATAGTTCTCTTAAGGAGTCACGAGAATTTAAGTTATAAATAGAACGAATGGCCCTTTTTTGTAAAACAAATATAGTTTGTATTTCAGCTGCCTTACCCCAAACCAGAATACCGTACGACATGACACTATGGAAATAACTATAATAAACTAAGCGAGCTGTTTCAACATTAGTTAGCTGTCTAATTTTCCTAACGGCATAAGCTGCCGAACTTAGTTTACCTGCCAGTACAGCTATATGGGGACCCCATTGCAAATTTTTATCTATTGTTATGCCTAGAAAAACTGCCTTATCTACCATTTGCAGACACTCGTCATTTATAAAAATACTAGAATCTACCGGTTTAACATTAGGCAAAGCGAACCTAACACATTTAGTTTTCTTAGCATTTAGTAGTAAATTGTTACTAGTAAACCAATTAAGTACTTTAACTAGTATGGCGTTTATCATACTGTAGTCTACGGACTTTCTATCTACCTTGAAAATTAATGAAGTATCATCAGCAAAAAGCACAATATCACAAAGTTTATCTACTGTTGGTGGTAAGTCATTTATATAAACGAGAAATAGAAAAGGACCTAAAATGGAGCCTTGAGGCACACCTAGTTTCACTGTAGCTCCAATTGATTGCGTTTTGTTTACAACCACTGTTTGAGTTCTGTCACTTAGATAAGAAGACATAAGACTTAAAGCTTTATTGGACAATCCATAGTGTTTTAATTTTAAAATAAGGGTCGAATGATCCACGCAATCAAAAGCTTTGGAAAGATCACAAAATATTCCTACCGCATCACAAGATTTCTCCCAACTGTTATATATGTATTTAATGAGAACAGATGCCGCATCAATTGTTGATCGACCTCTGGTAAACCCAAACTGGTTACTATTAAGTAGTTTATTTCTATTAAAGTGACCTAACATATCATTCAGCATTAGTTTCTCAAAGACTTTACTTAAAACCGGTAGTATGGAAATGGGACGGAAGTTCGTTATATCACTCATGTCGCCCGATTTAAAAAGAGGTATGACTTTACTATATTTCATGAGATCTGGAAAGGTCCCCTCTGATATGCAGTTATTGTAAATTAATGCTAGGTGGGGTGCAATTACATCTATGATATGAAAAACTACTTTAACTGATGTGCCCCACAAATCCTCAGTCTTTTTTAAACTAAGCGATTTAAATACCTTGACTATTGAATCTGAATTTACAGGGCTGAATTCAAAGTTTATATTACATTTACTGACATTAGTGCAAAGTAATGATTTAGCTTCAACCGCGGATGATTTAAGACATTTTGTAGTATTGCTGGCTATGTTGGAAAAATAATCTTCGAATGCTAAGGCAACGTCTTTATTTGATGTGATTTGTTTGTTACCTGTGTTTATGGTGACTTGATTATCAAGCTATCGATTACCTAGCTTCGTAGGCAGCTGGTTACCAAGGCTACCAAGTAGGCTACCGTGCCTCATTCGTCGCCGTTCATTATTAGCGATGGTCTGATGGTAAATTAAGGCATCGATGTTTATCATACTACTCTGGAACCATGTAAAATTGTGAACACCCTGTAGATTCTAGATAAATTAATCGATAACTGTATGCATCCGGGCTTGATCGATAAAACTTTTTTTTAATGTTATGTAATGTGCTTTTACTTAGTAACAATAGAGATTAGAATCATTTGCTCATAATTGATAAATAATTAGTCACGTAGTAAATCAATGAGGTGTAGAGGTGTTAATGACGTTGTGGGAAAAATGACTTTTGTTGAGTTTACTAGCTTGTAATTGTGACTTTACTCGCGTAGAAGTTGATTATCGCTATCACCTTGAGAACTATTCGATTTTACTAGATTAAAAGTGCTTGTCTCCGGAATGTAAAGTTTATCTGAACCTTGTTTCACATTAATAGGGTCAGAATGTTTTGTTTAGTGTACTAATATTATAAATGGGAAAGTTTGTATGTTTGGATGTTTGTTACTCAATCACGCTTTAACCACTAAACGGATCGGGATGAAACTTGGCACACTTATTATATAGGTCCTAGAATAGGACATAGGATAGTTTTTATATCGGAAAATTGGACAGTTTTTGAGAGACCAGCGATAAACGACTTGTACGCTAATGCTAGTTCGGACATGAGAATTGTTTTGAAAAAAGAATGCAGTAAGGTACAATTTTTGAAAAAAGAATGCAGTTAGGTACAATTTTTCTCCGTAGATTGTTTATAAGAGCGTTAGCAGAATAAGCTCTCTCGTTTTTACTAGGTGTGCCTACTGGTAGGTGATAGATAAATAACTCGTTCTGGAACTCGACGCACCAAATATTAACCGACGTGTTGAAGTGGTCCCGTCAGAGCTTAAAAACCACATTTAAGGGCGTTCATTCTCAGCTTACCCGCTTTACCCGACGAGTGAGCGAGCTCGTCTTCTTTACTCACTCAATCTGGAAGGTCATTTTCATCTTACAAATTAGTCCTTAAACATGGCAATCCAAGATAAAATTATGATTTCTCTCCCTTCCCATATTTACCAAGTCTGACAGGTCATAATTCGGTATACATGGCAAAGTCGACGAGTGTCTCCATCACTATACCTCATTCACGCCGCGCAATGTGCAATGGTGTCGTTGTTTGTGTTATCTTCTCAGTGCCATAAAAATATCACTACAATACTCTTTGCTTCCTCACAAAATATACTTGAGATGGTACTCCGTGGCACTGAACATGGTAATGAGCTATCTCACCCCCTACCCCGATACGCGCTGAATTCTAATCGCCATCGATCGCGCGCCCCACATTCCCGACCGACGACCCGGCAGTCGGTTTAGTGGTACGGGGTCACGTATTAATAGTTTGTTTCTTTAACACTGGCCAGTAGCAAAACATTTGTATACCAACATCATATAGTCAAGCTATATTTGTTTCTTTAACAGTGACCAGTAGCAAAATGGTTGTATAAAGGTTGTATACGAAGACCATATAGTTCAGATTTCAGATTTTATTACTCAATATAACACAGTATAAATTACATTACATGTCAAATTATTATGCAGTTACGTTGAGTTACAAAGTCAACACAAATATTCAAAGTACATTAAAAAATTAAAAGTCAATCTTATTTATAGGTCTAGTTCCATATACTCATTTACCGAATAGACTGGGTTATCCAACAAAAGATTCCTAAGCCGGCGCCTAAACATTTCGTCAGATGGTTCGCGTTTTAGTTCGGCGGGTAGACGCTCGTAGTTAAAGCGCTATTGCTTTCTTTAACACTGGCCAGTAGCAAAACGGTTGTACAGAAGACCATATAGTAGGAAAACGAACACCAAGACCATTTACTTAAAGCGCTTTAGGCTGACAGTTGCGTATGTGTGTGTGAGCGTGTACAAAGTACAAACAAATAAATGACAATCGACAGGCATTGACGGCGCTATCGTGGCGCTATCTATTAGAGCGATGCCGGTGCGTCGCGTCGTCGCAACGCTGTGATTTCAACATACAAGGACGCATAGGTTTCAACGCATCGCGTGGCATGAAGTTCTAATTTATATGTAGAACAACGCAGCGACGACGCAACGCACAGGCAACGCTCGTGTTGCATCCCTCTTAGTTAGCTCAGGCAAAGACTTTTCTTGAAAAAAGGTATGTGTATAATAGTCATGACTCACGAGTAATATTATTCTTTTTATTGTCTTTTTTCTATTTTTGACAAACAACGGCCGTAAAGCCTGCTCATGTCCTATTCACTATCAGGGAGGTTATTATGACATACCTAGCTATGAAGTTCATTTTACGGTGACCGTAAAGGACAGAGCTATAGCAGTTATATTACTCTGCCCTTTTCTCTCAGCGTAAACTGGACTGCATAGCTCTACGTCATTATAACCCTACTGGGCCTCCATTTTACAAGGTAAAACAATATGGATTTTGACGTGGTATCCTAGCCAAGATGCAAACGCTCCTATCGTTTTTGTTTTCTATCGATTCGAAATGTTTTACGTCAATCCATTTTGTTTGTTTTGTTATTGTTGAAAAACGCTAACTTAGTCTTATTCATCTTGACTTGGCCCTCTGCAAATTATAACAAAACATGCGACCTTATGCGACTACTAGGCTGGTATTCTAGGCTGTAAAAACGATATCGTAGTTGACCTGTTATGGTATTGTTATGACGTCAGCCGCCATTACTGCTAAGTAAATAAGAGCTATCAAAACGGTGACAATACGATAACAGCTCAAACACGGTATGGTTTTTACCGTGTTGAATAGAGGCCCTGAACTAACAACTTTTCACGACTCTAAGCTATATAGTCGCTAAGGTGTACAGTACTACCAGTTTCCTTATAGTTATCTCGCTTTTCTATCACCACGAGCAACAAATAAACAGCCAGTAGCGACTGTAAGTGTGATAGCGAATGCCAGCTGAACGCTATTTAAAAGCTGGGACTACTGGTAGCCTGAAAACGTTTTTGTGGAAGACTTCAGTTCCAATTCGACGAATCGTAAGTTTTTAAGAGTCTCTATTTTGGAATAAACATTCAAAACGTCTCCCACCAAACGTAATTCAAATCAAATCAATTACTGCTCTATTACATGGCGAAATTGTTGAAGATCACCTTGTGCGCTTGGGCAAGCAATTCTGCACGGGGCCAAATTGAGCTGGGATTGAATTATCCTTGAATTAACTATATTACTTTGGTTTTGTAAAAGGAAATTGGTTAATGTCGATCGAGGTATTTCTTTAATAGTGTGACATCATCGTTATTTTAGCCAAAAGACGTCCACTGTTGGATAATTCTTTCACCAGGGCTTTCAAGGATAATTTTAAGTGTTATTGTGTTTATGATTGAAGAAATAACTTTCTGTTGGAGTTTCCAATTTCCCAATCCACTTCTGCTCCGCAAAGATGGTCTTGCCCGAAGCGCTAGTAGATTCGCTCCATATTACCGACGAATAAAAGAGCCCTCATGTGGCCGATTTGCCATAGTTATATGTTATGTTCATACATACATACATTAAATTACGCCTGTTTCCCAGAGAGGGTAGGCAGAAACCACTTCTTTCCACCTGCTACGATATCCTGACAAATCTCTTTCGCTTCTTCCACATTCATTCATACATTCATTTATAGGTATAATATATGTTTTAATTATTATTTGTGAAGGTGAGATCGTGTGCAGGGTCCGTCTAGATGATGATCTAGATGATTTTTCCAATCACCTGTAGACGAGCTGCCGTAGGCATTGCGGTGAAGATGTAACACAGTCTTTAATTACTAGCATAAAAGCATTCTGTCATTACATGATTTTAAATAGCCATGGGCCTCACTGACATGACGGACCAACTGGCAAGCGGCCCACATGATGGCAACTGGTAACCGCTGCCTATGGACATTTGCAGAGTTACCAAAGCGTTAAAAAGCCCCATATTGTAGCGCATTGGGAAAATCTCAGCAGAAAGTTCATTCCTAATTCTTATAGTACGCGCCAAAAACGTTCTAGAGAACCGGGGCGTAGTTCAGCGCAGTGACTCAAGAAAATGGCAATGAAGATCCTGCCAATGGTTAGAAGTGCGATGGTAGAATGAAGCCGTTAGCACCAGTCTAAACAGTTCCTCGGAAGACTCCCCATTTTACAGACGGTGGAAGACGCAGCACGTCTCTGGAAGTCTGGATTGAGTCGAGGGTTTCGAGCTGATAGGCCGGTCTGTCTATCAGGTGGTTTATGTGCTGGTTCACCATAGACTCCACGGGTTTTATTCAACCATGGTCTAGGTAGGTTATAAGCAAAACCAACTTAACGTAAAGCAATGGAAAACTTAATGTGTTGGCGCAGAAAACGCGTTTAGACGGTTACGTGTAGGTCTGCTGCACGGTAGGCTCAACATGTGAAAAAAAGCGAGATTAGAAACATTGAGTGCGTTTTTTGAAATTATATGGTAAAAATGTAAGACTCCCACAACCAAAATGAATCTAACGAAGACTCGTAATGTCAAAATCAACTGTCTAATAGCTACGAGTAAAAGTATGGTCGACACTTAGAAAGGCAGTGGACGATATTTGTCAATTAATGAATAAATCTATCCGAAAAATTACACGTAAATGTCACTCTTGTTACCAAACAAGGGTATGGACAGAGAAACTCTGAAAAATTCCGAATGGTACTCTGTAAAATTAGACAAGAATGTGAAATTCAACAGCGGGACATCTTGCATCAACTCTATATTTTACATCACCTGGATCCAGAGGTTTATTTATTTATTTATTGAGGATTTCCAACAGATCCGACTTATGCTTATGCTTATACTCAATTATAAGACTTAGGTTTCCTAAATCTCTGTTAGGTATTGAATACTTTCATTTTAACAGAAATTATAACATCGCATCGCATTGAAAATATTTTTTACTTAAGTATATAGGAGTATGCAACAGTAAACAACTTTTTCATGCTCAAAAATCTCGGTTAACCAAATACTCAAAACACGCTCCAATAAAAAACCCTCTACGTTTCCACGTGCTCGATTTCTTACCAAAAAGCACCTAATAAAAACAAAAGTTCGTCGAACTGGCACACGATTGGTACATTTCAAAAATCGAATGTCAATGTCGTGGTCAGGTTCAAGCACCTGTCGCATTGGTCTAAGTGGGATAAAAAAAATCACGAATTAACCAATAAGAAGGAGGTTTGAGCACGGCCTATAAAAGCAGTTGTGTTTGCGCTTGGTGCGAGAGAGAGCGATTTTAGAACGCTTTACCCCGTGGATTGATCAGTAGTTAACTTAACTAACTGTTAAAATTCGAAAAAAGAATCGAAAATTTGACACATTTCCTTGAGATTAAACCATTAGTTGTAAATTTTACACAATTATTTAGTTTAACTACTGATTAAAAAACAAGCAACAAACCTTAAATAAAGTTGGGTAGGTATGTCACAAGTGGAAATAATATTTCAGCTGTAAATGTTAATATTTGAGATCTAGGTTCAAAAAACTGAAATAAGGAAAATTCGTGACTTATTCGATACTATAAAATCAATTAATATTTAGGTTTAACATATTTTGTTTACCTTTACTAAAATACAAAAAAAAAATTAAACCACGGAATTGTGTTATCAGAGTGCAAGTACTAAGTAAACTAAGTATCGTTCCCAAAGTAACTACAAACACATTGAACAGACCAAATTTTTCTATCAGATTCTAATAAGTCATAACACCGCTTCCGCTCCCGCTACATCCCCCGCTCCCGCCGCCACTATACCCGCAGCCCGCGTATCTCCGCGTCCACTCTTCGTGACCGTGTCCGTCTAAACGGTCAGTTCATTGATTATAACCAGATTCCGACGTTACGGTATACCTACTGGACCAAAATAACTAATTCGACAGTGGAAAAAGTTCGGCTTTTCTGGGAAATTTTAACTGATGACTTTTGTGACATGTTTTTCGAGCAAGTTACTCTTTTTCTTCCGTCATTATCTGAGCATTTCTCTTTTTTTGCCACTATGAGTGACATCTCCAGAATTTAAAAAAAAGGCATGTGGGTAGAGAACATAAAACTATGCAATAATTAAATAATATTCTAATGTGTCCCAAAACATTTGTATGAAAAGTTCCTTTTGTGTTACCAAAAATGTATGAATATCGGTAACACAAAAGGAACTTTCCATACAAATATTTTTAAATCAAAATCAATCCTTTTGCGTTAGGTAAATAATGTATAGTTATAGGTAAAGGTTTTATATCGGTTTTAAAGACGTTTTTTGAGCATGCAATAAGGATTTTTTTTATGCTAGAGGCGGAAACCGAGCTGTCTGGTCACCTGATATGAAGTGATCACAGCTGCACATGGACACCCTGCTACACCATCAAAAGATTATTGCAGCTGTGTTGCCGGCCTTTGAGAAAAGAGTATGCTCGTCTCTTGAAGGTCCCCAAGTCGTAGGGGTCTGGAAATACCGCCGCAGTATGCTGATTAAATAACAGTTTCGTGTGTCGTCAAAAAGTTTCGTTTAGAACGCAGTGGTAGACTGCCATCCATCGAGATAGTGAGGATGATAGGACAGTCGTTTGCGATAATAAGGATGTGGAATGAAAGAAAATAAATTAACTTACTTTATGGCAATTAGAAAACAAATGAACTCACAGGCCACCTGAGTAAGTGGCATCTAAGACCCTTACAATTTTCTATCAAATGAAATTAATTTAATTCATTTCAATAAGACACTTCCTACATTACTGGTTACAATGAAACACTTATTGTGTGAATGTGATGCCCTCGCCGGAGTAAGAATGAAAATTCTCGGTTGTGGGTACCCAAAACCATTGCACTCCACTATCCGCTTTTTGGAAGGGGTGGAGGCTGCATTAGATTTAGCGCTAAAAGAGGGGTAATTACTAATTATACAAAAGATCCCATAGGGTTTTTTTTATGGCATAGAGAAGACAAACAAGCACACAGGCCACCAGATGGTAAGTGGAAACTGTGACCCATAGACATTCGCATTCACACGACTGCAATCCTAAGACTGCAAATGCGTTGCCAACCCTGAGGACCAAGATGGAATGCCTCTATGCTAGTCATTACACCGGCTGTCTTATCCCCATACCGGAACACAACAATGCGAACACTGCTGTTTGGCGGTAGGTTAATGGATAAGATGGTGGTAGCGATCCGGACGGACCCTGCTCAAGGTCCTACCACCGGCAAAGTGTCGAGGTGTATCCGTAAGGACCCCACCAATAAGATAAGATCGTTTCACAATTACTGTCAAGTAAATAAGATTTATCATAACGATAACAATACGATAACATGTTAAAATCAATATGGTTTTAACGAGTGGAATGATCCCTGGTCCCGAACAAAATCAACACCACAGCCGTTTACATAATGATACCACTCCTGTCTAACATGTATCCACACCGCATTCGTGTAACATAATGCTAGATCAAACTGTGTGCTTGCGTTAGAATTTAACCACATGGTTAGGCATTGCCGGAAGCCGCAACGTCCGGCAAATGGTTAGATCCTGAAACCGGACTTTGATATGTAGAGTTAGGTTTAACCAGGCTTACACTGAACTCTTTAGAAATAAGAGCGCATGTCTCATAGAGCCGCGTATGTATTAGTGACCTTATTTCTTAAGATAGAGGGTTAAATTTGCTGTGACTGTCAAATTGCACATGTGTCTTTTTTATTTAGATGGGCAGTATGTAGAGTTAGGTTTGACTAGACCTAGAAAAATCGGTATTTTAGGCACGAAATAAGGTACAAATTACTTAAGTCCTTAGACTGAGCGGAGTGACGATTATTTAGATCACAAATAATAGAAAACAAGCTTTAAAAAACCCGACTGCGTTTTTTGATAATGTCGTCAACATAATCGTAATCTTTTTTTGTCCTCATAACTTTGAATTAAATATTATAGCTTATGTCATTCCTAGAACCAAGACGAATCCAACAACACCTCATTAAAAATCGTTCGAGCCGTTTAGGCTACAGGAGGTCACAATGGAACGGACATACCTTATACATAGGTACATACGCGCGAAAAACATTAGCCTTCTGAGTCAGTCGGGTAAAAAGTACTAAGAGTAGATTTATATGTCATACATTTTTTTTATTAAACTTCAAACTAGCAGTCGTTTTGAAACTTCGTAAGAAGTCACTGATTTGAGCTGACAGTCTATTCAGGGGCTCTATTATATGCTATCATATTGTCAATGTTATGACAGTTCTTATTTACTTGACAGTAATGACAGTCGAGTTAAAAAGAATACTATAATATGTCAAAAGCAATATGGGTTTACAGAGTAGAATAGAGCCCAGCCCATTTTTATTGTGCTCAATCCACGATGGTGCGTCCCATTACTTAATTTTACGTACATTGACGTAATCAAGCAAAGTCAATTAAAGTGGTGGTATGCGCCATTTTTGATTGAAACACAAAATGCAATATTTCTTTATCTCTAATTTAATTGCATTGTTCACGACTCAGACACTTTTACTGTCAATTTAATAAGAGCTATAGTAAAGGTAAAGACGAATGGAGAAAGAAGAATGTAGAAAAATAAGTAGTCTTCGTTGAAAGTGGTCATTACTAACTGAAAATTAAACATACAAAAACTGACTAGACTAGGATTTGATCTTGGGTTTAAAGCATCCGACACATTTTCAGCAGCCCTTGAAACCACAGGACCACGGAGCCGTAAGCGACCCGATCGAAAATCGGCTGCGTATTCAACGGGCAGGCTCAGCCATTACTAGGCGCGCGGCATACTAACTGCGATCTTGAACCTCGGTATTGATCGACCTTTTCAAATACATGTGTTTATCAGGTGGTGGTTTATTTTTTAATAAGGAAGTACAAAACTTTTTTTTAATGTTTCTTTAGTGATATAAGATGGTGATGTATAGTTGTAGTAGTCTTATAGGTACTTATCTAAAAGGTTTTGAATTATTGAAAAAAGTCTGTTGTTTTCAAAGAGTTTTAAATTTTTATGGTTCCGAAATTGTCATTTGCTGATGGGACGACGTTAATATTTCATTGATTTTTGTTTTTACTAACAAAATATCGTTCGGGTTAATGCTACGGCGTAGCGCGTGTAGCATTCGTAGCACACACTAGTGGAGTCTCGTAACGCTCATAAAAATGAGAAATATCCTATTACTGAACCATTTCAAGCTTTATTGAACTCTATCAAGATAATCTATAGAATTGATTTTGTAATAAACATACAGGTGATATACATGATGATGTTTAATTTGAAATGTTGATCATCAAATAGTGATTCGTCTAAATGGTGTTCTATTTGAACTTTCACTATCAAGAATTCTTCATTGGGTTTGTTTTGTAAGAAAACCACATAGCCTGGCATTTAATGTGCCATTAAACTAAAGTAAACAAACTAAATAAAGTAAAGTAAATTCAAACAGCGCTCTATGATTCGCTGCTTTAATAAATCGAAG
The DNA here is from genome assembly GCA_948252455.1 of Acleris cristana. Taxonomy (NCBI): domain Eukaryota; kingdom Metazoa; phylum Arthropoda; class Insecta; order Lepidoptera; family Tortricidae; genus Acleris; species Acleris cristana. Next base: position 4,202,626 of record OX411791.1, on the reverse strand, counting down.
CTTTACAAAAACTGCATTCTATTTCTTAGTAATCAGTATAATTATAGATCTCCATCGTCAGTTTAAGACTATCGGTTTTTGCTCTGTCCTTCCAGACAGCCTGTCATACTCAAGGTGTAGCCACGCCCCCGTTCATTCACCCAACGCATCCGCTTGCACGCAACTAACCTATTAACGGTCTCCAAACCAATAATTAAAAACCATTACACAAACGGGAACGAAAACCGCAACACGAATCCGACTGGCGCGCATCCAAACTACAACTCACTTATTATATTCTATGAGCACCCGCTATAAACGTATTCCTGAACATATCACGTAGACGACTACTACCAATTTCAACCAATCACAACGCGACTATTCAACTTAATAGGGCAGGCCACGCCCAATCACGTAACCGCCTATTACGGGTGTAACGACGGAGCCTTTTAACTCGACGACGTCCGATCGATGCGGCCGTCCTCTGCCTCTGGCTAGCGGCGTCCCTCTCGGCCCGCCGAGCGGGGTCCCCGTCGTGTGATAGAGTCGCGTTTGGCGCGTGCTTCGTTTCAGTTGCACGTCCGAGGCCGCAGGAGGGGGACGCATGCAACTGTTTTCGATAACCAGGCTTGTACGTGAACCGCGGACAGTACCGCAAGAGTCACGTCCGCGTAAAAACGGATATATGCCCAGAATATTTATTAAGGTTGTGCGTGACTTTTCTCCGACTACCCGCAAATAGAACTGATAACTGAAAACGTGTGAAGTGACATTAGACTAATTCGGAACAGCTGTGTTTGATTGCTTTTATACGCGGTTCGGACGGTTTTGATACTTGTTTTGAAATGTGGGGCGTTCGTTAATTAGTTGAATTATGTTGCCGTATCCGGCGGTGGCCATGGACTATGCAGTGGCCTCGGGGTTCCATCACCACCAGAGGCCCGGCGGGCTTCCCGGGGTGATGGGCCTGCCGGGCCCGGCCCCGGGACTCAATCCCGGGATAAACCCGGCGTTCACCCATTCCTGGTTCGTACAGACAAGCCCGGATATCTGTCGACAGCAACAAGCAACAAACCAATCGCATCTCGAACCTGGGCACGTTTCATTTTTTCTTATTATTTTAGTTTTTAAGTTATCTGTTTTGAGGTTTGGTGGTTTATTGATTTTATAGATTCATACATTCAAAAGAAATCTTTTTAATTTAATTAAATAAAATCAACAAGCTATTAAGCCAAGAAAAAACTTTTTATTTGCAAATTATAATTAATTGGCATATTATTTTTGATGTGCTTTTTGTAAATGGTGCTTCAATTAATATTAAGGCTTACCAAATTTGCAGGAATACTTACATATTTTATTACTTGCAAAAAAATATTAATGTCGTAAACTTTAACATCATTTTAACAGGTTCCACAGCGATTATGACACAGTAAATGTTTGTGCATTCACTACCATTGACGCTCTTATGTTCTAAATAAACATATTATTCTTAGTTGGTGGCAAGGAATGTGTTTGACAAGACAATAAACGTTTAGGCTGCGCAAGCGCTCAAAAGATCACAATTCTGATTAGTATCTCTAAAGCAGTTATACTTGTTCCTAAGTCTAAACATAATAACACTTGTTACCTCAGTTATATAATAAAGTGAACAGGAAGTATCATTATAATAATTTATAACTGAGCGAAATAAATGTTTTTCTATTCTATTCTATTTTATAGGAAACAAAACGGACCTATATCAAACATATATAAAATCTCCATAATTTTCATTTGACAGTTTCTAGGTGACTGTCTCTTTGAAAGGTCACTTTTTTTTTCACGAGAGTAATCTTGTTTTTCGATCTGAACGTCAAATTTTCTTTCTTAAATAAAAGAAATCCGAAAATCTACTTCTGATTGCGATGGCAAGTTAAAATATCATTCATAAACCGTCTCTTGCGCACAACAATGCTCCAAACAACTACATAACAAGTTCTATACGAACTCGAATAAAGATGTTATCTCCCTCGTGACTCCACTCTGAGTAAGTTAAAATGTATCTTTAAACACACATTTTTTATAAAAAAAAACTTGGGACGTGGAATTATAATTTGTGCACAAATAACTCTTATAATACCTAAGATTACTGATAACTTAGTACTCAGCATACCAAGTAACTTGAAAAAAAGTGTGATCGTTGAAAAAGTTAAATAAAAACTCTATTAAGCATTTTCCTAATAAGATTGCCAATTATATTACTCGAGTTAATAGATACCATCTAACTCTACAAGATTCATGAACTCTTTAAAAAAACTTTGTAATGAATCATTTTCTCAGCCTTCTCGTAAATTATAATGAGCTGAAACAAAACCATCTAAAGCCTTTTTAAAGTCAAAAGTTAATTGGGATGAGAATTCAAGTAATTTCGTCCTATGAAGATCTAAATGGCGAAGGTATAAAACTTGTTAGTCACTCTTATTTATTTCAGACCATTACAGACCTTATTGTTGAATGTTTTGCTTTCTGTGACAACCTTACAGGGTCCTATGGTAACTTATACTGGCGTAAAGACCTAGTGTAGGCTTCTTCCATATCGCTACTATCGTCTTACCCACTAGGTAACTTTTCACCAAGCAGTGATTGCATTGTGTTTAGATTAAGACAGCCGGTGAAAATACTAGCATAGAGGAATTCTATTTTAGTCATCAGGATAGAGAATGCTTCATTCAGAGACCACTTGACCTGTGAGCTCGTTTGACTCCTTCTTGCGGCGCGTCTTCTCCGCTATGATGGTCTTGTCCGAAGCGCTTTTAGATTCACTCCATATTACCGACGTGTAAAAGAGCCCTCATATATTTTGAATTTTGAATTGTGCATGCCCTAAAGAAAAATCTTGTGGCTATGTTGACTTGTTGTGGCTGAGCAAATACATCATTAAACCCTATTACTTCATAAACTTATCATATAACTACCTAAATTTAATTAATGTTCAAGAAAAGCTTGTTCTCTCCACAACAACCATTAAAGCAATATTTTGCAAAACGATTACTCCAAATAACCTTAAATAATTTAAGATCAAGTGTCAACGCCTCTAGCATCACTTACGCAACGTAAATATCAAAACTGCTTGGTTGTTATACAACCAAGATCAAGACTTGCGCGTGGGCCGGTTTCATTGACGACGGAACAGCCGCAAACTTGAAATAAGTATTTCCAGGTAAACTTACTGGAAACTTGAATGGGCACCTACCATATCCAGTTAAGTATCTAATTCCATATAGTAGTATTCTAGTAAGTTGCTGGTCATCTTACAGTAAACTAGTGATAAAAACAATACAATGAACACTGTACAATAATTGATCGCAATTCCATTTCTTTTAATATTTAAAAAAATGCCTTTAACAAAAAAAACTGTTGTTTAGAAGCGTTTTAAAAAAGTTGCAGCTCAGCATATACTGCAGAAAGAATCACTGTGCTCGTAGAAAAGTTATCAGAAGTGTTTAACACACTCTGTATAAAAAAAACATGTTTTAGTTGGTGGTCATGCGACTACGCAAAAAATACATACCAGATCGGAAACTGCCTAATGTAACCAATCAGAAGAAACTGGGAATTTACATATGACTAAAGCACTCATTGTTACACAGAAAACTTGTTTATTCTCTTTTGTATTAAAAACAAAAACTTCTGACTCAATCACTGGACAAAAACCCTTTCACACTTCATCAAAATTTCTAAACGCTCCAAACGATAGAATTTCATACAAAAACCGTATCCGTTGTCTAAGATATTTTGATTGAAAAATAAAGACCGTGTCTAAATCATAAAAGTGCTTTTTAAACATGTGTCGAGTGCTTAGAAAAAAACTTAGGACCATATGGACACAAAATAACAGTTAATAATATAATACAAAATTAGCCCAAAAAAACATGAATCTTAAATCTTATTAACTATCACTAACCATACTTAAACTTTGCTTCTAAACTAGGAAATCAAACAGTAATCAAAAGAAAGTTCTTTAACAATAAATTGTAGGTATAATTTGTATGTTTCATTAATGAATTAGAAAATAGTACCCAGGTTTAAACCCTGAGGAACTACTTTAATTTTGCAAACGGCTTTTAAGGATACGTTTCTATAAGCAACTCTCTCGTTTTATAAATCGATGCATTATCAATAAAAGTAAGACGAGATATTATTATTTCGATTTAATCCTTACCCCGACCTTCGATACCCCTATGTTTCGAACAAGAATCGAATTCAATCGATCAGAGCAAAAAATAATCGACCGCAATCGAAAAAACTCTGGGAGCTTCGAAACCACAATTAAGGGACATTAGCAGGAATAAAATAACAATACGATCTTGACGATTTGTAGAGAAAAGAAGTGGCATTCACTGACAAGGACTATACAGTGTAATAAAAATTAAGTTTTGGAGAAAATTATGTGAATGGTGAACGTCGTGGGGATTTTTGGGGAAGGCCTATGTCCAGCAGCGTAGGTTGAGTGTAGCGAACATGCAAACGGTGGTAACGTTTCTATTTTCTATCGGCTAGAAGTGTATGGAGTTGACATAGCGCTCGACGCAATCTATCATCAGTTTACGTCAATTCTACATTTTGTCGATTTCCGAAAAACGCTAACTTGGCGTTATGCATCTTGAATAAGGACCGCTTTCAGCTGATTGATGATGATGATATTAAAAACGTAGAAAAAAGGGATTAGCTAAGCTAAAAACGTTATATTATATCGCACAGGCACTAAATTAGTCACGAAAATAATGTAATTATCTTATAGAATTGTTTAATACTAAGCTACGTAACAGTCATAGGTACAGTCGGCCTTATAAATTACTGCACACTTTTGTACCTTGTCGCTTTCACGCATTTGACAGATTAGTGCAGCAGTTCAAACATGACGTTAAAGTGGCAAAGCACTAAAATGTGCAGCTTCTTATAAGACCGTTACTGAAAGACGTATAAAGAAAAGAAAAAACTTCTTGCTTCTAAACTTTAGGTATTTAGAAGAGTCACGTGCATTCGATTTGAGGAGGGATTTGTACCAATATTTTTATAAATAGTTATTATTTCTGATAAATAAGTTGCATAAATCAATCAATACAAACAAGGATCTATTACATTGTTTTATAAGGTTTTTTATAGATCATTCAGAAGTTCATCCCGTTTTTTCAAGTTGCCAGTGTAAAAGTGCCTCATTTAATATTGAACTTTATCCCGTTTGAAATAATGATTATTATAAACCATCGCTTATTCAAAGAGTATGATTGTCAGATATTATAGACACTTTTTTTTAAATATATGGATGTATTACGTTTGGTTTAGTGTTACTTTTTTGTCACACACAGGCTGATCCAAAATTATACGTTTTATATTCATTTTTAATTCTAATTTTAAGTAATGGCTTACTCCTGTTAATGTGTAGTTCACCAAATATCGAGTTAATTTATAGAAATAAGTCTATGGGTATCACACGCTAAGACAATTGCTTGGTAAAAGAGTATTTATTCTTATGGACTAAACAGAATCATATGTTTCTGTCAAGTCCCTTATTTTTTTATTAAATTTGTTGTATAGAAAAGAATAATTTCATGTGAGTTTGTAATTTGTATATTACAGACTTTGTCAGCCATTACTTTGTAGTAGATTATTTCAATACGAGTTAGTCAAAACAAGAATTCACCTTGTAAAAATAAACTGTAATCATTCAACAAACAGTAATATTTAACCATCCATGAATTGCAAAAGGCTTTATAAGTAACTTAAACATTGCAAATTGCGATTGATAGATATCAAATTATGCAGTGGTTTCCTGTTAATAATATCCTACAGTTGGCCAATGGTAATACCAGATCGAAACAGCCTGTAGAAGCCACAGAAGTCGACCTCAATCAGCAACAGGCAAGTCACGCCGATTCGTCGCGCCCCCCATACAGATAGTTTTTACGCCGACGGCAATAAAAAGTGAACACTCTGTATTTTCGTTCTATGTCAGCTGTATGGGTTTCTCCTTTTTATCATGACAAAATTTTGGTGGAAAGTACTTATTCCCAAATTTTACGTATAAAATTTATCACGAATTTAAAAAAACTCAAAAAATGATCGATTTTGTCCCAATCATCTGAAAACAACATAAAAGCGAATCTCGGTCCGAATTCGTTTTTACGTAAACCGAGACGATTATTGCTAACTGTTATTTGGAAGCGAAAGAAAGTAAAAAAAACGTCAGGTTTTTTGAAAAAACATTAACCGATCGCCTGCGGTTTTATACAGTTTTATTGCGGGGTATTTTTGTAATTTATATTTAATGTTTTGTTGCCAATGGTTGCCCTGCACTGCATTTGAGATGTTGTAAACCTTTGGTTAATATTTATGAAATGTTTATTTTTACAATGTATAGTAAATGCGTTCTATGGATAGTATACAAAAATCCTGTGAAATGGAAAATATATAGTGATTCAAGAGAAATGAAATGACACGGGTCTTTTAAACTTGACTTATTATACAGCATAATTCCGCAAAAATAATACAGCTAACCCATTCCCAATTTAATAGACATTCCTCAGGAGTAGGGTGCCAATCGATCACGGCGGACAGTCCCGGATTAACTGCGGGACAAGTGTCCCGAAAATGATCAATTATTTCCCCTTTACCTCATCAGAGCAGAAGCTGACCCCAGCTTGTTTTAATTCCTTCTTATAGGAATAGGGTGGCAATGTTCGAAACGTTTAGAGGAAAAGAAACGTGTTTAAGGGTCCTTGTGTATAAGGGTTATTGGAGATACCTAGCGTCGAACAAATGACGATAAGTGTCAAGAGGCCCTAGCCAAGATGCATTACGCTAACTAGAGTTTCTGTTCGTTTTGTTTTTAAACCAATCGCGTCACTGGTAGATGACGTCATACGAAGAGTAGCAATGCTAGTTAGCGTAGTGCATCTTGGCTAGGGCCTCTGTGCGGCGATCGGCGAACGTTATAGTATCGGATTGACGTAAGGGCCGGATGGTCGCGTCGAGAGCTTATGAAAATCGCTGCAGTAGACTCTTTTAGTCTCTGAACTCCTGGTTATATGGAGCAGGTAAGCGCTTTATAACCAGGAGTTCAGAAACTGAAAGAGTGAACACCCTCATGTTAATGAAAAAAAAAATGAGTATGTTTTTATATACCCTGCTATATGTGAAGCTCTTGGTTTTAATTAAATATGTCAGGCTTATGGTAAGACCTATGGCCTCCGCTTTGGATTATTCCGCTACCAAAAGCGTTGTTATACAGGCACTACACTAGAAATCCTTTGCAACAGACGTAAAAGGCGTTAATTGATGTCAGAATTGAGGGCTAAAACTTACTTAAATCTTGAAGTTTTGAGTACGGTTTAGTTATGTAAAATTGTTGAGACTGTGAAATTTAATCACGTTTATTTGATTAAAGCCCATTTCCAATATTGAAACCACAGATGGATCTAAGTAGTAATAACATGTGAAAATGTTATAAACTTGACATTTGCCCCGTAAAAAATGACTCAAATTTTAACATGGGCCCTTATTATGGATGCCATTATCGAGGTCGATAAAGCATCCGTCACTCTCGCACTGACATACTGGTCAAAAAGTGACAGATGTGTTATCCACACACACGACTATAATAGCCCGCTGAGATAGTTAAAACTATCGTCGGTTTGAATATTTCTAAGAAGCATTAAGACTGCAACGTAAAAATGCCGATCGTCCAATTGCATTTCTATTACTTTGTATTTTCTAGCACAATAAAGTATTTTTTGCATTACAAAAGAGTCGATTATTTTGCTTAAAAACCAAAAACCCAGTGGTTCAACACGACCAAATCTCCAGAAAAAATGAAAATCCCCATTTTAAATCCAATTTAGCAACGTTACAATTGGAATTAGAATACATTTATTTTTGGACATAGGTCAGTTTTATCCTAGAGTGGCGAATAGACAAAAATTGGGTAAAAATGTCTCCCCCCGGACGCAATCAGGCGTCCCTCCGTCGATTATTGCAAATAACTATTATTTCCTTCGCCTTTCAATCGCCGCCGAATGCAGGGCCTTTGTATTGCTAATTTGGAGCTAGTTTTGTTTAGTTCTGTCTCTAAATGGCGCCAATCAATACAATAGCAATGTAAGGAACAATGTGTTAAAGTGAATATGTAAAATACATTTTTCTTGATAAAATTATAATGGATTAATTAAAGGCACTGAGAAAAAATGTTTGTTCACCTAATAAATCAGTTTCTTTTTGACACTTTAGCAATACGTTAAATCAACCACTTGATCTAAAAACCTAAAACTCAAACGTACTTTTACTAGAAAACCTTCCATAAAATCTGTAAAACATACAAAAATGAAAGCAGTAGTTTACCAACAGATGTTACCAACGAACAGGACAAATGATATAAACGGCTTTCCAAATCCAAAAGGGATATCAAAGAAAAATGGTATCCAATCCTGCCCACGATAATGTTAATACAAGCATTTGTCTGACAAACCCTGTTTTATTCATCAAAACCTTAAGCCAAGCAATCGTTTTATGAATGAAACAATTTTCCAGTCGCAACTTGAGGCAATTTGCTAGTATCATTAGTCATCGCTGTATCGACGTAGTTTGGTCATTTTTTGTCCGCAAAGCTGGATCACTGCCCACTGGGGTGTTAAGAATGTTACATGGATTGTTTGAGTAATGTGTAATGCGTTTCTTTAGGGTGTTTTGTACGTTCGTGTTAAATTGACATTCCTTTGACGTGTTGAGTATGAACAGTATGAATGTAAATTTATTCCTAATTGTGTTGAGTGATTAACTGCATCGGTGGTTTAATATGAAAGGAATGTGTTTATTGACTACACAGTACGAATAAAACAGAAATAACATGTCTTTTTCCATTACATTTTACACTGAATAATACAACAACATGTAATAAAAAAGGGCTTGAGAATTGCTTTGTAGATTTCAAGTTTACCTCTAGTCGCAAATAAGAATACATTGTTTTGTTTTTACGAATTAAAGAGACATCAGTGTCACCTTAAAGAAAAGTATCCAACAAAATCATTATTTAAACTAAAACTGAAATTATCAGCCAAGGGATTTAATAGGGTCCTATTTCGTGTTTATTAAATACTTATACATATTATTAGTTACTATGAACTTCCCTTAGGAATGAGGAAAATACCTTTGTTATTTACCGCCCAATGTTTCGATTCGCGCGCCGCCCTGGACAAAATTCTGGACAAAAATAAATAGTGAGTCCGTTGGGACGGGCGATTGGCCAAATTGCTCTCTTTAGGCGGACTAATAATCACGTCATAGGCAATTTTCGTCTGGAACGAGAGAGGAATACCAATGGGCGTTGATTGAATGGACTAAGGTGGCTAAGATGATATTTAGTAAGGTAAATTATAACATTTACAAGAAATATTGATATTTTCATTTGTATGACAGTTATTCGACACAAGCTAACCTAAACAAAACATAAGCAGACTGTTTATGGTCTCTGCTGGTTGTCACGACGAAAGAGACTGGACCATATTCTAGTCTCCAATTTACTTTATAGTTTCACATTTCGAATTCTGACTTTATAAACACGCGGCGATGTAAAGAAGGCCATTAAAAAAATTAAGCATGCTTCGAACTTTGTATTTTGACTAAATATCAAGGTTTTTGACTAAATATTACACGAGTCAAACTATCCACACTTTTTTTCACAAGACACTAAAGTGCATCACATTTTTTGGGGTAGGTACTGCACCTTTTTTTGAAGCACTGTGTTTTACTGATGCTCCCCACTGTGCAATTTTTCTTGTATTATATCCAATACCTATTATTGGTATATCAAATAAAATTAATTAGTAGTCAAATATCATGACGACTCTTAATTATTATACCTTACCTTACCTTTTACAATTTTCTAAAACCTAACTCATAACTTTTTTAAGCACTTGTAATAACCAAAATTATTAGACCTGCATAGTTACCCCAACCCTTTATAATCGAGGGTCACATTACACCGGTTTATTAATTCTGAAGACCCCTGGCGTGCAGAGTTCCGCTAATAGGGTTGTCAAGAGACTAGAGCTAAAAGTTAGCAATTAATTATTATATTTACTAATAAGTAAAAGATATGTCTAGAAATTAGTTTGACATGTCTTAAAAAACTTTCTCTCTATATCATAAGTTAAAGAGTAGCTTACGTAACAAAAAAAATAAAAAGTACAATATTTTGAAACATATTGGTATCATAATCCATAACACTTCTAAAAGGCTAAAAAGTCATATTTAAATCTTTTCTCAATTAATTTTAACTCATACATAAGTATTACAAATAAAGAAATTCACTGACTTTTTACAACACATAATATTAAATGAAAAACAATTTTCTAAGGTGTAAACTGGGAAGTGAATACAAGAAAACTGCCCTTGTAAGTATTCGGGTGTTTCCGGCGAACTTCGGCGACCCTCGGGAGAATCCGCCGAGTCATATTAAGCTCATCTCGACAAACCGTCCCGTGAGACGGCTGATTATTCCCGAACTTAATGCTCTTGGTATTTTGGTCCTTGAAAGTGTGTAGAAATAGATTAAGACTTGGCTTAAAAGTATTGGAAAGTGTTAAGGATATGCCAATTTTGGTGTACGTACTATGCTAAAATAACCAAAATATATTTGATGTTAAGTAATCGGGCTAGAAGACAGGGTTAAGTAAGATAGGAATAAGTAAAACTTTTTGCTTTGTTTTGATACTCTTTGAAACTTTGGTACATGATAAGGAAATTTAATATATACTTTTTTGTTGTCAGGAGGATCTTTAAATTAGGAAATAGGTTCTACACAGGAACCGACGAGACTCATTATGTCATTTACTTACCTAAAACATTTTTTTTTAACTAAAGTTTAGCCTAAGTATCCGTGTTTTTATCTATTCCTTTCACACATATTAAAAAACCGAAAGCCAGAACAGTTAATACTAACCACAAATCGTTTTGCACGCCGACTTTTTGCCGTTTTAACATTACTCGTGTACTCGTGTAACAATTTTTTAACACCTTATATGACTTGCTGAAATTTTGCCGCGTCAAGTACCAAAACTCTTTAGTCATCGTTACAACTTGACATTAGGTAGCAGACGTTTTGACGTAACTGCGTGAGTCGTGACCTTTTTCAATGGTTTCCATTACTAACTTATAGTAAAAGTACAAATTGAGATTTTTTTCGGTTTTTATAGCAGTTTTTGTGGTTTTGACCTCTACTAGGCTTACAAAGAGGATAAAAGTTTCAAATCTGTTTTTTGCTAACTTAGGCTTAGATTTATAGTGAAAAAAACCTATTTTTTCTGCACTCGCAAAAACCGTTCATGTATTTGGCATGCCTACAAAAAGCGCCATACACAAACCCATCGCCAAAGACTAACAAATATACATATTATCGCAATACCAAAAGCACATTAGGACGTAATAAGCAAAACGTCATAAAATACGACACGTCTAATCATGGCGGACAATGCAAGTATCAATAATCCGTAATAAGATGACGTTTCATTTCCGTCACCTCCCCTATTTTATTTGTCCCGTGCCCTTTGTATAAATATCGCCTTATTAGGTGTTAATGTGAGACTGTATTATGAACGTATACGACATTTTTGGATAAAATTTGAAATTGGAGTGGTTTGGATGGTATTTAGGCCCAAGGAAAGAAATCGGTAGGTAGTCTAAACCACTTTAAGAAATTTATTTAAAATAACCTAACGTCAAATAAGTGTTAATATGTATTTAAAAGTTCTTAAAGCCTTTTATATTGAAATCATTTTCGAGTGACATTATTTTACAAAAATATGGTGTAAGTCAATTAAATATACGAGTCTCTAAAGCTATATAAAAAACGACTATAAACAAAAAAAAGGCTATCTAAGTACTTTCCTTTCACAAAGGCTAAGAACTAACTTCTCTAAAAGGTGTTAGCCAAGTTTAAAGTGAGAATTCTCAAAGAGAAATCGACACCCTCCGAGGCCGGACCCTCTGTTTAGTGAGGCGTCAGTCCTCCGGGACCCGGTCACTCGCTGGTGAATCAAATGATCTGCATAGCCCCTCAGTTACTTAGGTATACGATAGTTTTTTTATAAAAAAAATAAGCTCCATGGATTTATAAAAAAAAAATTTTTGACTGTAAAATATTGTGTGCTACACCTAAGTGCCATTCTAGAACAAACATTTAAAATTTTATAAAATCAACTCCTTTACACATATTTCAAAGTGTTAATGGTTTTTATTTATATATATTGTACGTTACGACTCTTTTACACGTCGGCAATAATAGAGTGAATCTAATAGCGCTTCAAGCAACATTAGTGCTGAAAAGCAGCGCCGCAAGAAGCTCTTGTAGGTTATATTTCATAAAATATATATATTAAAAAGTTTCACCACAATGTAATGAAGTATTAAATAATAATTTTTAACACTGAGATATAAATCGAAACAAAAAACAAATCAGGTCAAGTTAAAAAAAAACACTAAATTTATTCAAAGACAAATACATGGCTAGGATGTTTCTTCGTCAAATACATTTGACAGAAAAAAGGTTGTTTGATGAAAGACTCCACTGTAATTCGTAAGCAGTCCCCCAAGGCACCATGTATGTCACTATTAGTGTAGTACAGATGGCTACCCGCATCATATTGCAAAAGTGCATAATGCAATTGCAGTCATTAGAATGCAATTTGCCTAGACCTACATAAAATACTGTATGTATTATTATTACTAACATGTTTATACTATATAGTACTATTAAAAAAAACTTTCCGTGTGGTGCCGGGTTTAGAATGTTGCCACTCCATGTCTTCCCGTGGATGTCGTAAGAGACGACTAAGGGACTAAAGGCTGTGTAGTGCTGTTAGGCGATGGGTTTGCAACCTGTCACTAATACACTGGATAACATCTTAGCCTGGTTATGCAAAATGTGGTCACAGAATTATCAACAAGTTTTTGGAGTTGTTGGTGAGTCTGTGGCTCTGCCTACCCCACTCTGGGAATGAAGGCGTGAGTTTATGATTGATTGATGAAAAAAAACTTGAAAAAATAAAATTCTACTAGCTATATCTAAACTAAATCATAGAGAAGAATTATAGATACCAGTATCACATTTTAAATTCATCTGAACCTATCAAACATTTTTTTTTATTATCATACGACAGCTCCCTACATCTCATTACAGAAGATTACTACAGGTAGCAAAAGATTAACAACCAATACACTTTATAAGGGACAATATTATTACTAAATCGCTATAACCTTGCATTTTCATTCGTGTGCATAACTTAGTACAAATAGATGACAATCGCAATATAATCAATCTCACACACGCACCTTTCCGTGTGTGCGTCAATTTTATACTGAATTATTGTTGTTGGCTTCACCACTATATACAAATACCGCGAACATGTAGCGATTTAGCTGTATAAGGGTTGTCACACCTTTGCGGTTACTTAACAATACTTTAAAAGAAGGGTTGTGTCATGTTTATTGTGCACCCTGAGAAATTTGGAGTATTTAACGCTTGAATGGTTGTTAATCAAAACATAGCGCTATTGTGGGGTTAATACGGTGATATAAATAAGTAGCAAAGTGATAAAAGTGTTGTATTTTTTTTATAGGAGAATTAAAAGGTGTTCGGCATTTTTTTCGAGTCATTTTAGGAGCTGCCCATGACCCCGTTCTAATGTTCAGAGATTGTTTTTTTTTCTTGCCGCATTTAATTTGATAGCCACTTTTCAAATGCTAAATTGCACATGATCATAAAACCAGAAAATAACTTTTTGATCCCAACTTACCTACCCATCCACGCTACTAACCTCATTTCTAAAAAAACTTTAAGCATCAAATAACTTTGATACCACATAATTACTTACATAGTGTGTCAATCTAGAAATCGATAAAGAAAACCTAGCAACCAAAACTTGCGTTTTTGTTCTATACAAAGTATAAAACTATTTTTTTCTCACAACTCTTAAAAGTGACGATATACCAACGGTATAAAGCTCCCCACCAACCCTATTATACCACATCTTTATAACTTATGAATATGACACGTTATATTGTCAACTCAAGTGGTTATGTCACCTAAATATAAGTACCCACTTATCGAGCTATTGAAGGAGTAATAATATTTCATATAATTGTGCGATATTAGGGTTATAAGACGCTTTGAAAGAACTTTTTTATGACAGTTTGAAATTGATGAATAAGAAAAAGATTTGAAGTGCAGTGCATTATTGTCGCAATACCAAAATGATTTTAGAATGAATCTTGTTATGTTCTCATGTATTTTGTAAACGAAATTTCGATATGTACTGTAGTGATCATAGTCATTAATAAAGACCTGATTTAATTCAAGTGAATTCTAACTTAAACCATGAAAAAATCGTGCCATAATTTTATTCCAGAAATGTTGAGGGTGCGGAAATAGAGGTTTTTAGGTTAGAACTATACAGGGTGTAACATTTTAATCGGTCAGTATGGTAAAGTCTGCAACTATAAGACATACGAAGATCTGTTCTTAAATAGAAACCATGTCATCGATTTTAGTAACAAGGAAAACTGCATTCATACATTAAAAAAAAACTTGTACTCGGCTCGGGTATTGAACCCTGAGGTTTTGAAAAATACAGAATTATCAACAAGTTTTTAGAGTTGAAGATAGTTCTGTAGCTCTGCCTACAGTGAAGGTATTGTATATGTATGTAGTCCTCTATTTTCTTTTGGGGTTCTGTACATTTGTCGGTGTAAGGTATCCGTCATCGGCAATCGTCATAAGTGCAGTACCCGGGCTAATTCCTCCCGGGCAACTCAATTCGCCCGGGCGCATTAACCGGGGCGACATACCCGGCTTTTTACGAGCGGTCCAATTTTTTCGTTCGAATTTCAATTTACAAAGGAAATTTCTCTTTACCACACTTTTGTTCAAAATCCAACTTTAACATATACTAGTAGAGCTGCGTTTCGTTTGCACGCGTATCGGATATATGCTATTTTGTTGCTAGTGCGTACCAATCATCACTGACCAATTCCTTGGTTACATTGAGCTGGAATTTTCGACCTTTTGGTTAGGGAGTTACTGTTGGGTTTTGCTTGGGGTTTTTAAGGGTAAGTTTTAGTAGGGGGTCAAGGCGTTAGTGTAGTATTGCGGGTTTGATTCCCAGGTGTACGGGGCGTCGGGGCACGTACGGACACACTTAAAGATGTCTCGTAAGGTGAAGGGAGGTCCGTCATAAAAATTGGACGGAACAAAAATACGGGAGACTCCGTTTGGGTTTTATTTATTTTCTGTGTATCGGAAAAGCTAATAAAAATTCTTCCGATACCTATTTTATTTGTTAAATCTCTAAATAAAATGTTGGAATTAAACTTATCTATCATGCATTACATACGACACTAGAGGACGCCCGCGACTTCGTACGCGTAGAATTAGTTTCCCGCTACTCCCCCCATTTCTTCCCGTTGGGGGTCGATTTTCGGAAAATACGTTCTTAGTGCTCACTTACATCATGAAAGGAACCCCT
Source organism: Acleris cristana (assembly GCA_948252455.1). Classification (NCBI taxonomy): domain Eukaryota; kingdom Metazoa; phylum Arthropoda; class Insecta; order Lepidoptera; family Tortricidae; genus Acleris; species Acleris cristana. The sequence goes on along the minus strand of OX411791.1, from coordinate 4,187,096 downwards.
GTACCAAATTTCAAGTTTCTAGGTACAGTAGTTTCAGCTGTGCGTTGATATGTAAGTCAGTCAGGTTTGCCTTTTATATACACCGTGCCCGGGACGTACCCGAAGGATTTTAACCATCGATTCTAGACCCTATTTGGAGTATATAATGTGGTATAACATGTAGTCCAATAACGCATAATTTCCGAGATTTTTATTATTTAAAAAACAATTTCATAGTTAATTTAATTTGAACTCTGTCACCTTAACCTAAAGCATTATTTACTAAGAAAGATTCATGTTGTAAGTAGCAATATCATCAATGTACAACATAAATTAATTGAATCAATTTCTTAATAAATAATGCTTTAAGTTAAGGTGACATACCTTATAGATATACTTCAACCAAAAATCACACTCCTGGAATTAACAATCTATCTGTAAAATTTCATTTAATATATTCAGCCATTACGAATAAACATGCATGGTAGTATGGTAGTTTAAGATGAAGTTTAATAAAAAATATAAATTCCTTATGAAAAAACACTGGCCACAAAAAAACAACAATCATTTTACTTAGATTAGTAAAAAAGCTGGCCACTAATAAAACGTACAAAAAAAGAATATTCTCGCCAATTCGAAAAAGGAACAAGCACTATCCTACGGCGGGGACTACTTATCCATTTAGCTGTAAACGGGCGGAATGCGTCATAAAGGCCGTTACGGGGCGGGCGTGGAAAACGGAATCACGGTTCTATTAGTTCTATTTTTGAACGTAGAAAACGTTCTTTAAATTTGGAATTCGGAATTTAGAATGGAAAACGTTTAGAGAAGCGTCATCTACAAAAGCGAAGCGACGAATTTTTTTTAAAGATTAAATTATAAAATGATGGTGAGATTTTACAAAAAAAGCTAAAACACCAAATTGTTCTATTCGAATAATCCTGTTGAACAATAAATTTTATCAAAGTCATAGTTAATGTAGGTTCTCTAAAAGTAAAAAGAAAAAATATCAATCTATAGAAAATTGTTGAACTATAAAAAAAACTTTTTATTACTATTGCGTTTTTTATTGTTAAGGGATTAAGGTCCATTTAAGGGTATTAAGGATAAGTCACCCTTACGATTCGGGAGCAGGGGCGGTCAACCCTTGGTCAGTTTAAAGTTATTTTAAACAATCTAATACCCTTACCCTTATGGTTAGGGCGGGCGTACACTTGCGATTGCAAATGTCACGATGTTTACAATATGTTACAAAAAAATAAAAATGAACAAAAAGCTGCCAAGCTCCGTGGTAGCTTAAATGGATACTGTAACTTTCAAGTGTGGAACTTACCTTACTATTTACTTCTAAACCGCTGCTGTAGAACTTACTAGGTACGAAGATAATCTTAAGTCATTAAGAATATTTAAAAAAATGCTACAACCAGGATTTTTAAATATTTAATAACAACGACAACTACCTTAAATACTCCAACATGGTTCACTCGTACATAGCATTGTTGTAAGATGTACACAACACATATTAGTACACGCAATTTTTAGCATTCTTAAAGCACAAAGTGTTTTTATTGTGTATTTAGACAAAAGTCGGCAGCGCACGCCCGCCCTTCCGTTGACCGTCTGGATATCATTAAATCAAGTTCACCCGATGTGACTGCTATCGCGCCATCTTGCCGGAAAAGGTTGGACTCCTTTATTTTTAAAGAGTTATTAGTCCCAGAGCTGTAGTTTCGATGTGATAAGGGAATTTAGTACTTTTAGCATTGTACATAAAAATAACTTTTAAATAGGTACAACCCTATTATCCCTTAAGTTTTATTTATTTATTATTATATCGTTGTTTTATCTGCTTTCATAATGACATGTATTTCATGTAACCCAACCAAGTCGAATTTGTGCAAAATGGAGCTCAAAATTACCTGACTTTACAGTGTAAAGATGCAACTCAAACCGACTCCGTCTTAAAATGGCAAATAACTCCTCTCCACTCAGAGACTATCACAATAAACTCCATTTGCTTACTTCAAGACGTCACATAAACGTCCATTTTCAGATGACCTGACGAAGGTCAATAAAGTTGGTAATGGCGTTCGATCGTAAAACCCGAGTGGACCATCTCGTGGCAATTTTGCCACCTCGGGTTTAGCACCCCTGTAAAGTTTCAGCTGATGCAGCCTAATGCCGATGCGTTGATTGTCTCTGGCCAGTTGTAAAACGCGTTCGAAACGGCGATTCGAATTTCGAAAATAAGAATAAAAACAAGGGAAATTCGAAAGTTTGAATAATAACAATAGCCAGAGTATAACAGGCTGAAACTGACCTTCGAATTTTAAAACTGTAAATTTACCAACGCCAGAGTTTAAAAGTTTTAATTTTTTTTTTCAGATTTATAATAATTATTTTGGTCATATACAGTCATCATCAACAGTTTTTTCTTATTTTTTGTCTTTAACTATAGCTCTCGTATTGTAAAGAGACTATAGGTAGGTAAGTTTACCTCGGTTGTAAAAAATATATATCGACTTATGAATTTAAAATATTAAAATACATACAAATATTAGATTAACCTAAGCACAACCAAGCACAAGTTAACATTAAAGAACCATTTTATTCCAAGCAAAAAACGGACGCAAATTAAACTCATCCTAATGATTATACATTCAAAGAATTCCATCAACTCGTATAAAAATGTTAATGCATGTACCTATAGTCATTAGTGGGTGGGCGGGGCTTTATGCCACTCCCATCTGGAGGTGTTTCAGGCTGTATAAATATAACAACGGCTATAATTCAGGAGGTAGACAGAGTACTTGTGCAAGTAGCTAAATGTAAAGGAAAAACTATTACGGTCTTAGCATAAAGTGGTAAACAAAGTGGTAAGTTGAAATTTGAAAGCTTTCAGTCGTTGCTTTTAAGTCAGTGACGAAGTTTATAACAAATATAAGATTCAGTCATGTTTAGAATTAAAAAAAAAAAATTTTGTTAGTAACGTTCATTTTAATAGCACTTAAAAAAGGTTCGGCGCTGCTGCAAACTTTAATACTTTGTCATTTTATCGTCATGTTTGAACTGCTGTACTAATGAGTACAAAAGTGTGAGCTACTGTAATAATTATAAGGCAGCATGTAAGGATACATTTTTGAATGTTACTTGTCCCTCGCAGACCTCTCAGTATTCTTATAGAGTGTGAGGGATAGAGCATTCGACTCGCTAGCGAGTACGGTAATTGTAACTCATGGTAAGGGTATTGGTAAATGAAGTTCTCACGATATCAGATACGAGTGTCCCCTACTCGTTAAAGAAATCACCACGTGACTTGTCTTATTTACATGATTACTCACTAGTTATCAGTGAGATACTTGAATCCTAGGCCTAGGATGTATTCCATTTTGTTAACACCCATCTTGTTTCAACATGGAAATTCTTACTCTCAAGATAATTAAAGTTACCAGAACTTCAAATATAAAGCAAGATTAGCGTAAAATGACAGCAGCGGATGCATTATCCTCAAGCATTTTGGAAGCCCGTTGGTTTCCCTTCTTTTATTTTTGGTCATATAGTGTTTGTCTACATAATTATTGAAAGTCATAATTTTGTTTATTTATGAGAATTTCTTAAATGTCTAACGTGTATATAAAACTATAGGATCGGTTTAATGTCTTACAATCCTGAAAAAAAACACCAAAACAATACTTTATGACACGATAATTATGACTCCAAACACATTATGACTAACAATAATTATGGCAGATAATAGACCAGAACCTTTCTTCTAGGAGGTAAAAACCATATCGTCTTTAACCTGTCATCGTATTTTCAACGTTTTGATAGCTCTTATTTACTTGACAGTAATGGCGGCTGAGTTAAAAACAATACCAAAACAGGTCAAAGACAATATGATTTCTTACCGCCTAGAATAGACCTTGAACATTCCAAATCTAACCTCCCACTCTCTTTCCAGCATACTCGAGCTCAGAAAAGAGAAGAGTAGAGATGCAGCGAGATCTCGTAGAGGGAAAGAGAACTACGAGTTCTACGAGCTAGCCAAGATGCTGCCGCTACCAGCTGCTATCACCAGCCAGTTGGACAAGGCTTCCATCATCAGGCTCACCATCAGCTACCTGAAGCTAAGGGACTTCTCAGGGCATGGGGATCCACCGTGGAGCAGAGATCCTCCTCCAACTAGTAAGACTTTAAAAGGTTTGTTTTACAAGCTTCCACTTAAATACGGGGTGTTTGGCAGTCGGGTGCAGAGGTTTTAAAGGATTTTTGTTCAAAGTTGCACGTTTAACCCTTAAAGTCGCAAAATTAAAAAATAACTTAAAATCTAAGTCTCATTTGATTTTATGATTTAACCGGTTCACAAAAAAATATTTTATTAAAAATGACAAAATGTTGACCTTAAGGAATGTATGGTTTATTATACAAAATAACTTTAAGGGTTAACTTTAAAAATAATTCAATACGGGCTATACAGGCTGTATAGTTTAAAAGTGTGTAGTTTTTCTAACGAACAACGCGTTTATTCAAAATTTAAAAAAAAATGACAATATGTGGTCAAAAATGTTCAGAATTACCCTATCATTTCTATTCACCCAAACACCCTGTATAATTTGGTTGATTTTTACAAGATTATGACTCGTTAAGGACACCACCATGTTTTATGCTTTTGTTATCTTAAAAGAGTATCCTGCTGCCGAGTTAAGTCTTTTTTAATTTACTAAATCTCCGCAATTTTGACGCATCTTCCGACCAGTGGTTAGGAAATCCGTCAAAGTAAAATAATTAATAAAATATTTTTTACTTAGAAAATTTATAAAAATAACCATACACCTAAAACGCCCTATGCAAAAGTGGCTTCAAAGGGAGGGTCTGCAAATCAGATTTCCCTTCGTCAAGTCATTGTGCTGTAACCGCGTTACGCGCCCTCGTAGCCTCGGCAAAACAAGTTTACTATCTGTCTGTTGCTTTATAGTTAAAGTCTAGTTACGGCTGTCAACTGTTATAGCTGACTATTAGGTTTTGAAGGGGGTTTCGTTGTAATTTTGGATGCTTTGAAACTACTGATGTGTCTTACTTCTAATTTGACGAGGATCCTAATTCAAATTTTTATTAATGGCTTTCACTCCTGTTATGGTATATTTTACATGGGCTTATTAGAAAAATAAGTCCATGGATGTCACACGCATGGACAATTGTTCGGTGAAAGAGTATTTTCTCCTGTGGACTAAACATAAGCCAATGGGGTTAGCTCCGCGCGCTTCAGTCAAGTTCAATTAGAGGATCTCCGTATTGTTTCATTAATGTTCTTATCATTGTTAGATACTTTAGCTTCAAATCCATAGGTAAACACTCACGCTTTCGCATTATCATCATTTTTTTAAATAATCTACCAAATAAAACAACTAACACGACCAACGTTGCCACTTCGTGTAAACAAAAACGCATAATAAAAACAATTTCCAAGCGCACACAGTGGTGCCACTTTTACTTTACGGACAAAAAACCACTAAACAATGGGGTAAATCACATAAAATTGTCAGTCGAAGCGTGCACGCAAATAAATACGCCGTAGGGACGTTGATTCAGCGCTATACGTCAAATAAATATTACCTATTCGTTTGTTGAGAAAAAACACCGGGGTTTGTGGCGAACCATTACAGATGAGCCCTGATTATTGGGAGAAGGGTGTGGAAGAATGTATTTTGGGTTAGTTTTACACCTCAGAAAAAAGGGCGAATTTAATGCATAACTTTTACTACTTTTTATTCGAGATTCGAAAGCCAGGTCAGGTTTTAATTATAGATTATTAATATATTTTATTTCTTCTAATACAATACAAGAACCAGAATAATTTTGAGTCTGGCAGCAAGTGCATTTAATTTTTTTAACAAATATTAGGTTTTTTTATTTTAAATTCTTCAGGCATCAAAAAAAATAAGAATAATTTAAGGAAGCGTATTATAAAATAATATACAAACCTTAAATTGAATTGATAAACAAACCAACCTAAGAAAACAAATACCGAATTTATTTCAAAGTTACAACTGTCACACATCAAATTTGCACAAATTTCTCTACGTATTTTGTTTTCTACAGTATTTTTTTAACGCACAGTGGTCTTAAATTCGTAACAAGTGTACCAATAAAACACCCTCAAATCCAATTTAGCCCCCTAATGCGCTTAATGCGACCGCCGCCGAATCACTACATACGGCACTGTCATTTTAACTCAATTTTCAAACAGGATTTTCTTTGTATGTATAGAAATTTGTATAGAGTTAAGGTGGAATTGTACTAGTCGCAAAAGGTTCAGTGATGTTGTATAAATAGAAGAATAAAACATGATTTGACTAGTATTTTCTTATTTTAAAATACTAGTGTGTATACAGATTTAAAACAAGTACATAAACACCGATCAAAAATCTTAATTTCAAAAATAACATAAACACAAATCAACACGCCTAACCTCAAAATAAACAACTTACCACTGTCCATGTAGATTGTCGGAGTAAGAAAATCTCAAAACAGTGGTTTTTATTTTACAAATCCTATGTAAATCAAAATGCTTCGTCTCACAAAAAAGTCACCGCAAATGCGGAACCCTAAAACTTGCAATAAAACATGAGCGTTTAGGGGTGTCAAAATTGTCTCACGAAATATTCGGGGGTAAAATGTTCTAGTTTCAAATATACTCACGTATGCAATAAAGGTATTGGGGTACTTTGTTAAATGTACTCCGCTTGTAAAAATATTTGAATCACATGTGGCGGTGGGGTTTAGGTATAATTCAGGTATTTTGGTTGTCATTTTAAAAAAGCATTTTTTTTCTTAAATATTTAAAGATTCTTTAACAAAAATCTGGTTTTCACGTAAAACTTACTCTCTGTACCTACTTACGTTTATCGATCGTTTTAATCTAAAATATAATTATTGTTTACTTCCATATAGTGAGAACATAATGTTTGCTTAAGCAAAGTGTTTATTAACTGTGCGGAAAATCATGTAATATTCAAATTTATGTAATACTTATTAACGTAAATGGCCTACGCTATAATAAGCACGTTTACCTATTTCACACTTATGAACAAATTATAATAAATTAAAATTGTAATACACATGAATTTCCCAAGGAAATAATTTTAATGTTAATAACTTTAATCATAGCAAATGTTTAACAGCCATTCATCATTATGTCGCTATTTCACAGCAAAAATGTGGACAAAATGGGCAATTTTAAACCGCCCTAAGTACAAGAATATCGGCTTTATAAAAAGCCAAATAAAATTATCAAAATCATCGCGACATCTGCAAATACGTCGTAAGAGACACCGCTATTAAAAACCTAATTAATTCAGCCCCAGTGTAACAATACGCCGTGAATTGGGACAAATTTTTTAATCTAATCAATTAACAATCAGTGCAAACGATATACCGCTTGTTAGTACTGCTTATTTGGCGAACGTGACGTGGTTATTCAAATCGCGTGGGGTTCGTTTGACGATTTTGTCTGGAGCGTTTAATTGGATGAACCACTGTGCGTCTTGGTTTAATTTTGGGAAAGTGTGTTTTGGAATTAGACCCGTTGGTTCATTGTTTGATTGTTTTTGGAATTTGTAGGGGCTCATGTTACTTTTACTTTTAACTGTTTGTGGTGAATTCGATTTTACAAGTTAATTGATTGAGTTTCCGGTGTTCGATTGAGATGAAATTTTGCATACTTATGCAAGTTTTATGACAATACAGTTTTGTGATGTTTAAGCGTAAATTTGATGATGTAGTGTTCGCTGCATTTAGATAAATATCAAAGGACGATCTCACACAAATTATCCTAGTCCCAAATTGAACTCTAGGTTCGTACTATAGATATTAGAAAACTATATATTTATATACTTATACTAAAGACAAATAAATACTTAAAAACATACATAGAAATCATCCTAGTCTTAGAAACAAATTTTCGTGCTCGACCCGGTACCAACTAGTTGAAGAAAAAATATTTTATTGGGTTAAGAATGATAGAGCCTAATAAATGTATTAAAATACACATAACTAAATAAAAAGCAAGCTTTTAAAACCCGACTGCAAGTTTTGATACCAATTGTCTTCGATATAAGTTAAAATATTAAAGCGCATATAATTCGCCATTTTGATTTTTTAAGACCCAGTGTACCCACGAAAAGATACTCGCATCAAGACAAATCTAATAACGTGTCATTTATCAAAATCGGTTCAGCCGTTGAGTAGTTACGAGTGGACATAGGAACGAACATACAGTCACGAGATTTAATTTGGTACCCACCTTAGGTCCAAAGTCAATCTGATATTCTGCAACAATAAGGTTGAGTTTCCTAAAAGTTACAAATGACTTGACATCTCTAATGACTTTGACGACTTCAAGCATATTTTTCTTGAAATGGGTCCAAAATTAATGCTCGTGACCGTACATACAGGTCAAACATATAACCCTTTTAGGCTTCGGGTAAAAAAACAGACTTAGTTTAACATTACACGTGTTTTTAGGGTTCCGTACCTAAAGGGTAAAAACGGGACCCTATTACTAAGACTCCGCTGTCCGTCTGTCTGTCTGTCACCAGGTTGTATCTCATGAACCGTGATAGCTAGACAGTGAAATTTTCACAGAAGATGTATAGGTATTTCTGTTGCCGCTATAACAACAAATACTAAAATCAGAATAAAATAAATATTTAAGGGGGGCTCCCATACAACAAACGTGATTTTTTGCCGTTCTTTGCTAACGTTGTATAGATAATGGTACGGAACCCTTCGTGCGCGAGTCCGACTCGCACTTAGCCGGTTTTTTTTAAATTAACTAACATTAGTTTGGTGCCAATATTAAAATACCGAATATCGCACATAAAATTTGTTAAATTAAACTAGAATGTAATTAATTCGTTATGCATAATCAAATTTAAACGCGAACATGTTAATAGCCGCACCCTTACATTAAAATAACCGGACATATCCCGGTAATAACCGCGTCAGCGTCAACTGTCAACTTGACTGGCCGTAATGGGATAATTGAATGATAACCATCTAACAACTGGCTGGGTCGTGGTTAGCATAGTGGGTTATGTACTAGAGATTGCTGTTTGCGTTGAAGTTTGACGATAAATTGGGAATTTGTAATAATTTGGGTGGTAAAAAAATATGTGGACAGAGTATTCGGTCATAAAACAATTGCTGTGTTTACCTTAAAAAATAACCAAATATTTTATTAGGGTTATGTACCTACTGCCCGTATGCAGGGTTGGGCAGTATTTGAATTACTTGTAATGCAAATACGTAATTGAAATACAACTACGTATTTGGTATTTGTATTTAAATTACTTGCTTAAAATGTAATTTGTAATTCGTATTTCAAATACCTGACGCCGAGGTATTTTGTAGTTAGTATTTCAAATACTTATGGCTTTAAAATACATTTTAACATAAATACATTTAACCTTCATTTAGCGATGTTATTAATGGGTGCGTTCTGAAGAAAATAAAGCTCGATAGCTTTCGTACGCAAAATGGCGACCGCTAAATATGTCGAGTTGGCAACTCTGCACCTGTTACTGTTCATCAAATTGTCAATGTCAAATATCAACGGGCCTAGTATGGTTGCGTCTATATCGCGTGTCAATTGTGGATAAAGCATCCGTCACTCTCGTACTTATCTACGTGTCAGAAGGTGACGGATGCCTTATCCAAACTTTGTCACGCGATAAACGCAGCCATTTTAGGTCAATTGTCGTTTCCATTCTTTAACGGTTTTTATTTTCATGGAATTTTAATTGTATTTTGTAATTTGTATTTTGTATTACAAATAAAAATAGCTAAAATTTGGTATTTTGTATTTTATATTTCAAATACATTGCTTAAATATATTTTGTATTTCGTATTTTAAATACTTGCGAGATAGTATTTTGTAATTTGTATTTCAATTAAAGCAAAACATGTATTTTGTCCAGCCCTGTCCGTATGTATAATTTTGAACTGTTTTAGGCAATCAGTTGAAGTTTTCGTAAACCGGTAGTTTCCCATAATTATTTTATTCGTAAGTAATTATTTATATATAATTTTAAATCGCCAGAACTGTAGACATTGCAGAATTTCTTAAATATCCAACGTGTAATTAGTGTTAGGTTAGGTTTGACAGGATCTGACCAAATATTATTATGGCAGACATGACCCGAAATTGTCACAAAGAATGAGTTATTATGATGGGTTTCCTAGCAAATAATAAATCATCATCATCATCAGCCTATACTAGTCAACTACTGGACGTAGGCCCCTCCCACTGCTCGCCACCGAGCACGATCTGCGGACACTCTCATCCAGCTCTTGCCAGCCACCTTGCGAAGATCGTCGCTCCACCTAATCTGAGTGTGTTGAGACTGAAACAATAAATATAGGTACAAAAAGTAAAAAATGTAGATTAGGAAATACAAGAAACCGCAAAAATAGAGCAGGGATTTAGTTATACTTGATTTTAGCTTTATTCGAGTAAAGCTTTCCTAACTATGACTAAATATGTTTTTTGTGAAAAGTATGAACATCGCACTGACAAATTATACCTATCCTAAGAAAATAACAACACTAAAGTTAGCGTACCTATTTTTCACCGAAACAACGGCGCGCCGTGGCAAAACCTCCCAACCCGTGTTTCCCGATACCGTATGTCGCCATCTTATTTATTGTTATTTTTCTATTTCGCCGGCAGATGTGCCCGCGATGATTTACGCGGACGACGTATTAAGGCGCGTTCGGTCAAGGGATGTTTAAAATATGGCTTTTAGTGTGTTTCTTTTGGAAATAGAGGATTTTTTTTTAGGTTGTGTAATGATAGGTAGGTACTATAAAAGAGTTAAAATAGATAATTTAGTTAGGTGGTGTTTTAAAGTGAGAGTTCTGAGTACTACTGCTAGGTAGATGGGCGATAAAAAATAACTATTGAAAGATAATTTGTTTTAATTTAGTATGTCTGTAATAGACAGTTAGCCGTTACACTTAACTGTAGGTGGTAGTTAGTTGATGGAGCGCAGAGAGAGATCAAGGGACGATCTCACACAAATTGACCTAGTCCCAAACTAAGCTCTAGGCTTGTACTATTGGTAATAGATAACGATATAAATACTTATATAGAGAAACAAATACTTAAATACATTGAAAACATCCAAGACTCAGAAACAAATACTCATGCTCATCACAAAAATATTTGCCGAAATCGGGAATCGAACCCGGGGCCGCTAGCTTCGTAGGCAGGGTCACTACCAACTAGGCTATCGCGTCATCTTATGAAGTTGAGGTGAAGTTTAAGTAGTTTATCAAAGTAAGATATACAGATAGGTAGAAATATCGTTGATATTTTCTCTTCGTGCGTTATGCTTGCTAGTTAGTAGCACTCTGATGTGTTTTTAATTGAAACTTATTACTAATACTTGGTTGCCGCGTGGCCAAAAATAGGTCGCGATTAAGCATAAACAAATGTATGGTGATTAGATTATACAATCTCAGTATGCAAAACAGCATACATAAATATGATTAAAAAATAAAAAAAAAAAGTAGTAAAGCTGAACTTATAGCCCCTTTAAGCCCTTAAACCTGCTTTTATAATTCTTTAAATGTCATTATTTATATTTTTTACTTTGCCTATTTTTGGAAATATATTTTTTTTAGTTTTAATGTAAATTTTGACATAAGTTTAGTATCGAACAAAAATATCAATATATAAAGCAAATTATTTATTAAAATCCGCGCTGACTTATAAAACGAGAAACCACCTCTTCTGATCTAAAACGTAATCGAATCCTAAATAATTCACACACATAAAACAACATCAAAATCTGACAGTCCCATACGTCCGTTACACCCTCTCGCTATAAATCAAGTGCTGCCACCAAGCGGCAATATACCGAACCAAACATGTGTTTACCCGAGGTTAATTTGTCGAATTTATCTGCCTCGTCTTCCGTTATTGTATTGAGAAATATTGCCTTTTTGACTTATACGGTTCTGCTTATTGGATGATTCAGGTGTTTTGCCGTGGAAGTATTATGTACGGGGACTTTTTTGTTTTGTTTATTATTTATTAAGATGTGCTTCTTTTTGACATTTTTTTTTCTAATGATAAGAACATTGATTTGGATATCAGAAGGCGTAATAAGTACCATCTGATGCAACGTGGTAAAATTTAAACATATAATTTTGGACAGACGACGTGCTGGCCTAGTTGGTAGTGATCCTGTCTACGAAGCTAGCGGTCCTGGGTTCAAATCCCGGTAAGGGCAGATATTTGTGTGATGAGCGCGAATATTTGTTTCTGAGTCATGGATGTTTTCTATGTATTTAAGTACATATGTATTTATCTATATAAGTTAAGTATGTATATCGTCATCTAGTACCAATAGTACAAGCTTAGAGCTTAGTTTGGGACTAGGTCAATTGGTGTGACCCGTGTGACACTGTCCCCTGACATTTATTTATTTATTTACATTTCTTAATTTCAGAGTAAAATATTAAGATTGTAATCTACTTAACAATTTTGTTTGTTAATTATTATTTAGGTAGTCTCGCGACATTACAAAAAAAACTATAGGATAATATAATTACAATTTTTTTCTGAATTGACACTATCCTTACATTTTTAAACAACCCTTCCACTTCCACGAAAATGACAAAGACAGAAAAATCAGGTCCTATTTAACCATTAACTTCACACCCGGTAGTGCCGAGTTCAAAGGCTTAAGCCGAAGATAAGGGTTAAGGCTTACCCGGACCGGAACTCCGGGATTACCCGGGCATAATGAACCGTGACCCGGGCATATTAAATAGGCATTGGTATCATTATTGGTATCCATATTGGATTGGCTTTATCCGTTTTAGCTATTGTAATAGTACAGGCATAAGAAATATTGGAATAGTTTGAGATAGTGTTTTAAAATTGGGTAAAAGCTGATAAAAGTATCATAATCTTCAAAAACTTGTATAAACCAGAGACTTAATAGCGGTACCGACAAAAAAAACAATTGTCGCCAATGCGACTGTATATTACTAATATTAAAGAAATATAAATTGTATGTACAGTACAAAATATACATATGAAGGGTCCCAAGCTACTACGCGATGAGTTATGCATATCGCCAGCTCAAAAATAATCGAACTAAATGTCTGTTTGTCTGTTTGTATGTTTCTTTTTTGGGATTACTGAATAGGTTTTTAAAATAATATTTCACTAGAGGCCCTATCCTAGGCTATATTTAGTCCATATTGCACTTTAGTTACATAATAATATATACCTACATTACCTACACTACCTACCTATGAATAAAATGTTAACAAATTGCGCCACCATCTGTAGTTGTAATGTTTAATACCTATCTTAGCTACTATAACTCAGTCCCTCAAAAAATAAAACTTTTTTGGAGTTGATGACACATGACACGTCACTAGGTATCTTAATCTTTCAACCGGATATATCATCTACTACACAATACATCCGGAAGTTTATTACAATACAATTGCAATATATAGAAGCCGTTCATATAGCATAATAAAGAAGTTTCAATCAATAGCCTGCCCCCGGTGCACAATCGGCGTATTGACAGGACGTGTCCGGAATCCGGAATATTCGATCCGGGTCGAGCCGGGGGTCCCTGGGCCGGTGAGGTGTTGAGGGCTGCAATTTTGGACAATAGTATAGTTGAAAAAAAAGGATTTTTTAGTGTTAAGAACTTGGCTTGCATTTTTGAACTGCTGGTTTGTTGTTAATCTTTAGTAAAGAAAAATGTTTGTAGGTTTCAAGGCTGTATACAAGAGGTCGGTATTTAGCATTAATAAAAACGAAATTAATGAAAAACGTGTCAAAAATCAGAATTTTCACAAGAGCTAATAAATATAAATAAATTATACTTACCTATTACGATGCAAGACAACCACATTAAAAAAAGTTACTATAATTTCTCCTACAAAACCGTCAAAATGAAGAAAAAATATCTCAACTTATGTACCTAATTGCAATTTTTTTTTTTCAAAATGTATGTTTTATTCTCAAACAGCCCTAGAAACTATTATTGAGCATACGGAACCCGATCCCCTCGCCCGGATAATATTTATCCGCCATCGTCCAGCAGAAGGGTTATCCGGCCGTGTAATTGGCTAGTTACAATTCATTACCGACGACTGTCGCGATTTTTCGGTATTGTCGGAATGATTACCGACCTGACGGGAATTTTCGGTATTTCTGAATTTTGTTAAATTGTCGGGATGACGTACGTTTTGATGACGTCGTTATGTATTTTAACAAGTAAAATTTTGGATAGTAAAATTGTATCAAAAGTTACTTTCCGTGCTGGTACTATTTTTACCCTACTGTGTCAGAAGCAGGGTTATGTTTTTTGAGTGTGTGCATGTATGTCTATTTCTATGGCATGCTCTGCAGCCTAAACGGCTTGATGGATTTTTACCTATAAGATGTCGTTAGATTCGTCTTGGTTGTGGAAGTGACATTAGGTTATAATATTGTAATCAAAGTAATGAGAGGTGGTTTTTTTTAACTTAATGTATATTATATCGACGACAATAGAAAAAATACCGGTCGGGGTTTTTAAACTTCTTTTTTATTTATCGAAGAATAAAAACCATGCGACCAGCCCCCAATTCGGCATATTCGGTATACACTGCAAAGTTTACTAGTCTTCACTTCTCTGAGGCTCGTATAAGCTACGCCATGTACACTGAAATCTCACCAGTCACCTGTCATTGATGGTTAAAAAGGGGACAGACAAATAAATATAAATATCAGGGGACAATGTCATACCAAATGACCTAGTCCCAAACTAATCTCTAGGCTTGTACTATGGGTACTAGAAAACGATATAAATAGTTATATATTGAAATATATACTTAAATACATAGAAAACATCCAAGACTCAGGAACAAATATTCGAGCTCATCACACAAATATCTGCCCTTAACGGGATTTGAACCCAGGACCGCTAGCTTCGTAGGCAGGGTCACTACCAACTAGGTCGAAATAAAAGGACACACATCAATTATCAAGGTATTGCAGGTACCTATTTTTTTAAAGTACCAATGCCTTTTGAGCAAGCTTTTATATAAAAATAGCCATGCGCTCAGGGCAAATTTGTCCCCAGAAATGCATCTGATGACCTAGTCCCAAACTAAACTCTATTTTTACTATCGTCATACTAAACTACAATATGCACACTAATTTAAATAAATAAATAAATACCATAAAAAACCTCCAATCGACAATTAATCGTGCTCAAATATTTGCCTTTACCGGAATCGAAGGACCACATCTTCGCCACCAGACCCCGATCTTATTTTAAAAGGCGGCAATCAATAGCCCCCGGCACAAAGGGCGGTAATTCTTCATTAGGGGGCACCGGTCAAGGACCCAGGGGGTTGGCAATCAACGCACTTATGTTGTTTTTGAGGGGGTTTCGAGTTGAGCTCATGGTGGTCTAGGGAAGCAAACCAGAGGCGGATTTTTTTACGAATTTGTCTGACCTTGTACACGTCCATTAGAGATCACAGCCACCATCTATCTATCTATATATATAAAAGACTAAACTGACTGACTGATGTATCTACGCACATCCGAAACTACTGTACCTAGAAACTTGAAATTTGGTACAGGGGTTCCTTTCATGATGTAAGTGAGCACTAAGAAAGGATTTTCCGAAAAACGACCCCCAACGGGAAAAAATGGGGGGTGTAGCGGGAAACTGATTCTACGCATACGAAGTCGCGGGCGTCCTCTAGTCATCTATATACAGGGTGTTCGGCAGAAGGTTCGACAAACTTCAGGGACTAACTCTGTAGGTCATACTCATCAACTTTTATTGAGGGACCAACATCCAAATCGCGAAAAAAAAAACAGCTGTTCCATACATTTCGGCTGTTAAGCTCTCAAAGTTTGTATGGAAAAGCTGTTATTTTTTCGCGATTTGGATGTTGGTTCCATAATAAGAGTTGATGAGTATGACCTACAGAGTTAGTCCCTGAAGTTTGTCGAACCTTCTGCCGAACACCCTGTATACTACCTCAACTTACCGCTAAGCAGTGTTTGCATTGTTGTGTTCTGGTGCAAGGAAAGGATAACCGGTGAAATGACTAGCATAGAGGCATTCTATCTTAGCCTTGGTAAGGCATTTGCGCTCTTAAGATTGCAGTCTTAAGATTGTAGTCTTGAGAATACACTTACCATCAGGTGGCCAAAGCTGTGTGCTCGTTTACCTTTTCTATGCAAATAAAAAAACATACACATACATAAATGTTAAACACAATTACCCTTCTTAGCTTTGTACAGTCGGATAAATAAAAGAAACATCTTAAACTCAATTTCATCCGCGTCCAGTCCAAAAGACTGCAGCCCCTCCGGTGTTTATTTAATTTGGCCCCGCAAATGTTAGCGCCCCGCAAACACGAGGGAGTTATTGCTCTTGCACTAAATACTGCCCATTCAATGGTGTTATGTTACACCGCGATATTAAGGAGATACTTCATTTTCGTTAATGTTAAGAAAAGTTAGATTCATTAAAAAAAACAATGGTTTAGCTGGAGAATGTTTTTTTTTGTCTAGTATTTTCGACTCAGCAACACTGATGCAAAACTGGTCAACTCGTCCAATTCAAGTCACTAATAATGTAAAATATTGGAGGTTTATATTTTAAGGTGTATTCCAATTGTTTTTTATTTCAAATTAGGCGATGGGCTTGCAACCTGCCACTAATACGCTGGTAACCATCTCAGCCTAATTGTGCAAAATGTGGTTACAGAATTATCAACAAGTTTTTAGAGTTGAAGGTAGTTCTGTAGTTTATGTATGTGTATGTATGTTATTTCAAATTGTGACAATTATATATGTCACTTTGTTATTTTTTGTGTAGGTAAGCATATTTCAGTCACATTTGTGGTCACGTCGTCGGTTATTCTGGCACCAAAAAGGGCGCAAAAATGGTTTATTTCCCCCGCAATATGTAGCTATAACGCACCATTAATAAAAACACGCCTAATGCCCGCTTATGAACTTTTCGTCAAAATGGCGGCCGTAACTACTGTCTGTCTTTTCGCGGTAATGAGAAAATTATACGGTGACTTAGCGGGCTTTGCAAAAATTTGTTCATCCTGTTCCTTATTAGTGGTGCCCCTGCACCTAATTTGTTACGAATAATCCTCGTTTATGACTAGCTAGTATTTTTATGCACTTCGTCTCTAAGTTGTATCAGGAAATTAAAATAGTATCAGTACAAAACAGAGAAATTCGCGCTAATTTTCAACTGACACTTTTTTAATGTTTAAAAATAGAACACCATGTAAAAAAAAACGTAAGCCAACGTAACTGACCATCATCGTGACAAAACCATTTTTAAAAAGGGAACAATACTAAAGGGCTGGTCGTAAAGTCCAAAATTTTCAAAAAACTAAATATGACTTTGAGGCTATGCACTGGCAGCTAACAAAGCCTTAAACTTTTAAAAGTAAACAAGCTTGCTCTGTGGCATAAAGGCGGTTCACACGCGAATTGGGCCCGATGCCGCGATAGCGTGTGCTTTATGACGATTTAATTCCGGTGCGCTTTGAAACGCCGACTGCGGAGTGTGGCGATACCACGCGTTTAGAATGGAAGGAGACTCTTTGACACACTTGTTGCACGCATTCTTAACTGAGTTTTTCAAGATAAAGTAAATGTCTTTATTCTGTTGAAGCTTTCTGCATTACAATTACGTTGAAATTTTCTAATGGTTTTTTTAACAATAAAAATATCAGATGTTAGGTAATAAAAAATATGTGAACATTTTGTCTGCTACCAAATCAAGAAGAGGTCAACTGCAAAGTTTTAACTTTTTTCTGGCCATTGTTAAGGTTAATGAGCACAGGTCATCTGAAGACTAGTGGGACCTGCCACCCAAAGACATTTGCATACTCCAGACTAGGTAGGTCTTATCCCCACGTTGAAACACAGCAATACGAACACTGCTGCTGGAAAGTAGATAAGCACAAGGTCCTTGCCACCACTAGAAGTTTTAATCCTAAATTAATAATAAAAAAATCGACGTATTATATAAGTAGTTCACGTTCATACGAGTAGGCAATCGATTATTTCCTTATTAAAATTTACGGATCTCAACATCTTCACAATAAAATTTGTATTTTGCGTAACCATTTTTATCTATAACATTTAGTTATCAATGACAAACAGAACACTCAATTCTCGAGTTTATCTTGTTCTTTCTTGGCTTTATTTCATCAGAATGAGATTGTCCTCGAAACTCAGCACACATGGTGTCCCCAAGCTTGTATAAAGTCATAGTCTGCATTCTGCTTTGCCCTGAAAGGTTTACGACTGTGTGATACCGCGTTCATATTTATATTATTTCGCTCAAAACTGCATGTTTTGCTTACTTTGTTGCACTAAGTTAAAGATCTAGGTTCTTTTAAATCTTGTGACAAAGGATTTGCGGGGCTTAACAAAGTTTCTACCAATTACTTTAATTATGGAATAGTTTTGACTAATCGTAGTTATGTTCTGGTTCTGGAGCTTATTTAAGAAAAGCGTTTGTACGGTCAATGAAATGGAGTTCTAGGCCACTATGGAACTATGTCAAAGTGACGCAGTAAGTCTAATACTATTTTTTTTTATAAGGATTTAATTGATAACGCCACTGTGACAAAGCTAGTTAACAAACCTAGTTGATGTTTGCATATTCTATAGGCTTCATACTTTCGATTAATATGTAATTGGTCTATTAAACAAGCAATAACAGTTTAAAAAAATATCATTTTTAGTTTTTTTTAAATTAGGGACTGTACTGGACTGAAATTTTTCAGTCAACCTATTCGCCATAATATATTACTTACCATATTCAATTTGATATAAAATATTTTTTAACAAATAAACAGCTGGGTGAAGGTCGTTTCTTATTGGGATCTCCTATTATGGTAACTGTCCTATTATTGCAACCTGTCAATAAAATACACATGGTATGTTAGCCAGATTGTGCAAAATGTGGTTACAGAATGAACAATAAGTTTTCATCTCACTAGCTCGGAAAGCCCTTTTTGTTTGTTTGACAGCTAAATAAACGTAATTAAAACGTTAAAAGTGCTGAATTTTTAACATCACAATTAATGAACTGCATAGAGTAAAAAACACTAAAATAAAAATAAGTGGTAAATAAATATTGATAGTACAAACCCGTTTTCTTATTTTCCTCGCTGTAGTGAGGTGAAAAGTTTTGTGTTATACACGGGTGAAAAGTTATTTTACGTCTCGTGTGTTGAAACACTCGCTACGCTCAGGATTCTATTTTTGAACCACTCGCTCCGCTCGTGGTCAATCATAGAATCCTTTCGCTAGCTCGTGTTTCAAATGAACTCACAGGTAAAAAAATACAACTTTCCCCCCTCGTATAACAAATAACTATTTTAGAGTTGTTGGTAATTCTGTAGCTCTGCCTACCCCACTCTGGAAATCAAGGCGTAAGTGTATGTATGTTTTTTTGTGTCAAATTACGAGTATTTGTTGTCCAACACATTTCGCCGGTTTACGTAACAAACAAACGTGCGGGAGTGTGGTCGTGTCCGTCCGTCTGTCCGACGTCACGACCTAAACTCACGATCTGTGTGTCCTTGCGTCAAATGTGTTGGCCGACTGACGACAACTTTGATGTTAGTATCACGTTTAAGATGTTTAACTGGAGAATAGGAGTTATTTTAGTATGTGACACTCTTGGATAAAAAAATGTAATTAACTACAGGACGCTCGCGACTTCGTACGCGAAGAATTAGTTTCCCGCTACTCCCTCCATTTCTTCCCCTTGGGGGTGGATTTCTGGAAAAATCATTTCTTAGTACTCACTTACATCATGAAACCCCTGTACCAAATTTCAAGTTTCTAGGTACAGTAGTTTCCGATTTCCGATTTCCGATGTATCTACTTTACCTTAATACAAAGAAACAAGGTGAAAAAATTTATACATCTCTTAGAAATCGACTGTACAAATAGGTATAGCATGGCAAAAAGAAGTTTGACATGGTGACAAAAGAACCACAATATCATTAAGTGGCAACACTTTTTTGGGTAAAAAATGGATCATGTTGCCAATTTCACTTCAATTAGCGCCCTCATTTTTTCCAAACTCTTTTTTGCCAAGCTATACAGTACAGTACGTCTAACTATCTGTAGGTAATTATACTTTTTGGTTTTCTATCTCTATCACACCTGCTATGTCAATGTTGACATTCATCTACCTTTGAATCGTCAAACTAGAACACTGCTATAGCTCTTAGAAAATGCTCTTATTAAGAGCGAGTGAAAGAGAAGTACAAACCCGAAGCACCTGCTATGTGTTCACGACTGTATGTTGTTAAAAACATGACCGATAATATTAAAAAGATCATGAAAAAAAACAACTTCCTTTCCTCCCCCGACCTCCCATAACTCCCATAACTCCTGTCTCCACGTCAACGCATCAAGCTACCCCAGCGATACGTCAGCTACCGTCCGCCATCTTGGATCGTATCGCGCGGTGTTGGGTTGCGCGCGCGACGATTTATAACCACAAGTCAGGGAGTTATTGTTTCTGATATTATACTCAGAGTCAACTATACTTTTCTATTTTGCGTGTAGCTTTAGCTATAGTTAAACGAGTTAATGAGCAAGTTTTGGATTAAAGTAAGCTATTAATGTGCCTATACTCCGTTTGTTTAGGTACGTGACTAAAATGTAAAGAAACATTATCACGTGGCTCAGTTAAACAGCCAATCAATACCTGTTATTATCGGGTTCTTTTGATTCACGAACTCTACCACGTGGTTCTTTTGTTTATATTTATTTATGACCAAATGAAGGATAAGACAAAAATTCAACTGTTATTTAATTCTACACGAACAACACAGGTTTAGGTTTTGTTTTACTGCTGTCCACATTATTAATATTCAGAAAAATCATCAAGAACTCAGGACGGATTTCTTATCTACTTATTACCGTAGGCCATAGATTTTTAAACTAGTCTGCTAAAGAATGAAACCCAAACCAAGTTACGTCAGTAAGCGTCAGTAATACTGCTGTAATAGGTACTATCACGAACGTTAATTTGTGACCCTTATCAAGAAAAATATGCTTGAAGTCGTCAATGTCATTAGAGATGTCAAGTCATTTGTAACTTTTAGGAAACTCAACCTTATCATTGTAGAATGTCAGATTGACTTTGGACCTAAGGTGGGTACCAAATTAAAGTTCGCGACTGTACCTGAGAAAGCGGGTAACTGCATAGTAATAGTATTAGCACTTAAAATTTAATGTGGTTACTATAGAGTATAGAATGCTTCGACTACATCATTGCACTTAGCCGCCTTCTTTGTTATTACGACAGAATTATAGGTTAGGTTAGGTTAGGTTACTTATCTTTCTACAGTAAAGATAAACTTTGATGACGTGGTTAGTCCAGAGGGTATTTTTGTTTGAGTATTTGTTTCAGAATCTTGGATTTTTCTAAGAGTTTATTTGACGCTATAAATATGTTAATCGTTGTCTATATCTGTACGTTTATCTTGTTGCAGGAGCCCAGAACCGAAGATCGGCGCTGGGACTCGCCATGGAGCTGTTCGAGCAGCACCAGGGCACCCACATACTCCAGGTAACACATCATCATCACCATCATTTTGAAAGGTCCACTGCTGGACATAGGCTTTCCTGAAGGTGTGCCACAAGGAACTGTCCTGCGCCCAGCTTACATCCATTGGTTTGCTGCAACCTTAGCCAAGTCGTTGGTCCTACTTGTTGGTCGACCACGCTGCGTCTTCCGGCACATGGACGCCTCTCGAGACCACATGACCACAGCCTGATGATGGCACTTCACTCGACGTTGCATATTCGCGTATTTGGAATATTTTGACCGATAATCGCTATGTGTAGACGGCATAGTTGTCAAAACTTACCAATATTAGTTTATCTGACAAATAGCAACCACGTTATTTTCGGTATTCTGACTCGATCAAAAGATCTAAATACGTAAATATGCAGTGAAGCTGTCTTCACATGGCTTTTATTATATTAATTCTGAATGACAAACTTGAAGTATCATCATGACGTTGCCCAAAGTTACCACGAAGCACTGAATTCAAGACGTCGGATGCCTAATCCCTTTCATTTTCATTTAAGACCAAATCGATAGAAAGAGATTTTGCTAAAATAACAAAAGTTTTTATTGACAGTATCCATAAGGTTCAAAGTATAAGTAATTCAAATTACATTTCTCTGCCATGAACTGCCATGTCATTCTCGTATGGAACTCCTCTTTCAACTCGACGGACTAATTATTAGTTTGCGAATTTAAGAAGTCCAAGCCATGTTTAGGGTGTGTATTTCTAATTAAGTAGCTTAACCGTCGTTCTTATGAGCTCGTTCGCTCCATCGACCGAACTAATAATAATTGGGCGTCTACTATTTATTATAAATAGGTTTTTTTTTCATTCTGGTTTTATACAAATATTTTGCCTATCATTTTAAGTATACAAAAGCTCTATTCTAACTTAGAAATACATACTTGACCCAATTGCACACAAAGTAACAGTAAAAATATAACAAAAACAATATTCCAACGATTGCAACTAGCCACACGCACGTCCTTTGTTTTTCTAAAGCCCTCCACAAAAAACAGACCAAGGCATCACGTATTCAGCCTTTCAGCAAAATAGAAAACCACAGAGCCATAATCACTATAGAATTGCACAAATCTATCATCTACGTGACTGATTGACAACTATGCAGTTTAAAATATATTCTATTAATTTGGTTATGAAATTGTAGTGAAACCTACGAAATTTTAGATTGGTTTCGGTAAAGTGTGTGGTATTGTTAAGTTGGGCTCTGTTGCAATGTCAAGTTCGGCGTGTATGAAATGGTATTGTGAATTGTAATGGTTTTTTTGTAGTTTTGAAAGTTGAATTGTAGAGTTTTAATTAGATGTTTGGTTGTTGCTAAAATCTTTTGTTGAATATAATTCTAAGATAGTAAAAGTTAGACCATCTTATAATTGCGGTAGTTAAAGTTTGCTTAGGTAGATTTTTTAAAAAACTTTTTGTGTTTTCTTTTAAATCACACGTAAAAACAATGGCGTTTCTCGGTGTTGATAAGAATTTTTAGAAAAAAGGATAAGGTCATTAAAGTTATTCGTTTAGCTAATTTCTTAATGTTTATACTTACTTAATCAAAACACTTATTATTATTTTTAATAATTAATCATGGACACTCAAGGAACAAATAAAATCTTCACAAATATCATTAAAAAAAAAACATTATTAGTCGTAGTGCCTTTCCATTTGGATTGTACAAGTATATGTAGGATCTACAAAAAAACGAATTCATAGAAAAGGCAAACAAACTCATACTTACTTAAATCAAGAAAGCTGTCTTCCAAATATCACTTTCAAAATACCTCATAAAAAACTTAATCTGGCCGTTAGTTTTTGAATGAATAGAACCTTCTAAACATTTGGTGCCAGCCTCACATATTTCCATATTAATTGGAGTCGTCATCGAGCTCTGGGCATCGAATGCGTTAACAATGAGTGATCTACACTTTTATTATTTTGGACTATCATCTACTACCGTTTTAACGCAATTTCTTTAAAAAACGTTTATTCATGATTTAAAACAGTTTTTCGTCAACCGTGCATCTCATTAAATAAGATTTTACTGAATTAAATAGGTACTAGAAGTGGCATTTTTTTAAATAAATTATACAGTAACATTTCAGTGGCCATAGACAAGATACCAGGCGAGATCGTTATTGTTATCGAAAATGTATAGGATTGACGTAAGCTGCCTGATGGTCGTGTCAAGCGCTAATGTCAGTTCCATACACTTTGACAGTTTTCGAAAATCGTTTTCGATATCGTTAAGCATATTTGTCTATGGCCTCAGCTATTATTGTATTGGCACTTCATTTAACGATGAAGCCTTGAATAAACTATACCGTATTAAAGGTAAGTTAGTAAAAAAAATACGACAATAAATAAATGTATTTTTTATCAAGCATTGTAATACAATTATTATTAAATACAGGATTTGTTATTTAAATTGAGATACAATTAAAATTGAACAGTACGCGAAAAATTTCTTTAGAGATACTATAGAGATATTTTCAATTAATAATTACTTATATCAATCACTCAAATTTAATGATAAAATACTCAAATAACCTTCTAGAAATTTAAGCGAAATTATAAAAAAGAAGTCGTCATCGTCATCTTTATTCATACACTAAGGTTAGGTGTCTCATCCAGCGCGACTATGACGGTTTAGTCATTTGGCTCGTGGTGATCGTTTTTCGTCATCATCTCTCGTTTGTTTAGCTTTTTTGCGCCGGCGACGAAATTGCTATTAGTGTGGACCCGGTTTTACTTTCAAGGTAGCGTTGGCAGAAAAAATTGTATCAAATGATTATATTTACAAAGTAACTTAGGGCTTATCAATAAACTTAATATTTGAACTAATGAGTGAGATACCGAGAGACGTCTTGCTCAAGATACGTTTATTAATTGTTACAGCTCTTAGATGTAGAATATTATTTTATTACGACGTTAATAATAAAAAAACTTTTTTTTGACAATATTTTCGTTTTTGTCATAGCTACTTGCCAATACATGTAGATATTAACGTTTCGGGAACACACGACTAAAGCTAATCCAAACCTAGTTTACATTATTTTTTAGATTAGACTGACTTTATGAAGTAGGTAAGTATCAAAATGGCAGGTAGTATAGAGATTTATATGAAGTACATATATATGACGTCATTAGAGTGGTCGTCTTATTACTATACCCGATAATGTTTCCAAAACTTTTAAATATTCAAAGAACACAACAATAAGTTCGATTTCAATACAATAAAATACAAATATTCATTATTGAACACCAAAAAAAAAACTATTATCCGTACTATTGTTAACAATAAACGGCCACCAAGTCTTATATTTTCATTACTCAAAAAAAACAAATCCCACAAGAGGCTAAAAATTCTGCAAAAGAGCGATCATGATTCTTGAACGAAGTCACAGAACAGCAAATTCTAATTTAAATCTAAACCTAAATCCATTAAGTAGTTTCAGTGTCATAGTTATTAAACGTATTTTAATAAACTACACCTTTAAATAAAAAATAAATTACACGTAAATTAAATATTATTAAGTACTTAAACGTTTCCCAAATCACTGCAACTAAATCTAACAATATTTCATAATAAATCAAATTAACATGCCGACCTTACTTTTATATCAATAGATAGATTTAATACGCGAGAGCGCGCGCGCCGACCGTAACGCTACTATTTTAGATCTTTTTGTCAATCAACTAAACTGGTGGGCGCAAAAACAGATGTGGCTAACTGCTACTTTTTGTATAGAAATGTTATAGGAAATTTTCGGGATAAAGAGGTGATAGTAATAGTTTTGTGCTGTAGTACTTTAGAAATTATATTAAAACAAAAACCATAGCAAATTAAAATAAATATGGCAAGAGTTTACTTAATTAAAAACTATACAATTCAAGAAGAATTAATGAAAACTAAATAAGAACTAAAAAAGAAGGGAAAGTACCACAGTTGGTAGATCATTGCCTCGTTGTAGTTATAGCAATGCTCATTAATATTATCGATTAGTTTTGGTAAATATTCAATGTAGATGCGACTTATTACTAACGGAAGAGAATATAATCTGCTTTTGATAATAATTTGAGATTGTTTTGGATTATTTTATCCTATCCTATCCAGATACACTTACCCCTGTAGGATCTTATGTGCAATTAGCCTTCTTATACAGTCAGTTAGCAGAATTTTACGTGCATAAGGAGAAGCGTGGTTAGACCTCCAACCAGGCAAACCGAAGACGTGGCTATTGCGGAAAACCGTTGGATGCAAGCGACGCAGGACTGGACCTTGTGGCAATCCTTGGGGAAAGCCTATGTCCAGCAGTGGACCTCTTTCGTGTGAAATACATACATACCTTCACGCCTTCATTCCCAGAGTGGGGTAGGCGAGCTACAGAATTGTCAACAACTCTAAAAACATCTGAATTAATAACAAAATTCTGTAATCACATTTTGCACAATCAGGCTAAGATGTTTACCAGTATGTTAGTGACACGTGACACACTATTCTAACTAGGCAACCACACGAGGGTAGCGGGTGAAATGATAATAATAAACCTGATGATTATTAATGGATACCATGATTTTTCTTCACCGTCAGACCAGCTACAAAAAGCACTTTTTTAAATCGCATAGCTGTCAAAAATTTACCATTCAAAATTAGCCCTGGGAGATAACACTTCTTATATACCCTCTAAATCAAATCCGATTTCCACGATTTCCACGCTGCTTTGGGGTCTAGAGTCGATATCTCAAGCCAATAGCCCATCGACGCTCTTTCTTTAGACGTCGCAGTTAGCCTAGTTGTTAGACCCTGCCTACGAAGCTAACGGTCCCAGGTTCCACTCCCCGTATTCATGTGCTCTACCGATGAGCGTTTAACCATGTATCTAATGTATGTTGTTTGTCCACAGTCCTTGGACGGCTTCGCGCTGTCAGTGGCGGCGGACGGGAGGTTCCTGTACATATCCGAAACTGTTTCTATATATTTAGGATTATCACAAGTAAGTACGCTTTCTTAATATTAGTAAAAATATTAGTAGAGCCGAAAATAGGAAAAATAAACACGCATGGAATTGACATCATCGACACAATCTTGTGAACCTCTTAAAGAGCTTAATTGTGTTGACTGCGATTAATTGACAATGTTATGTTTTTCGAACATTTCATGGTTGATATTATAGTCCGGCTGTAGGCCGTACTATATTTTTTCAATGATTTTCTTATTCCTTTAGACTTTAACATTTGGTACAGATCCTTAATCAACCACATAAATTTCTAGTTTTACATTTTAAGACGATATTTTTCTAAAATGTGGCAAAAAATCACTAAATATTTTCGTTTCTTTATGTAAGAATTTCGTTTGTTTACAGTTTCCAGGAGAAAATTTGAAATTACTTTAAATCCAACTTGGAAAAAGCGTACCTAACATTCATAACGTCTAAGATTCCAATAGTGTTGTCGTCTAAGCCAACCCTTTTGTTCAAGTTAAAAGTAAACAAGACCCTAATAATTTCATGGGAAGCCAGTAGAAACTCTTCCAAAAAGATTTTTTCCACGGTTTATCCATATTTCTCAAGATCTCAAAGTGGAAAAGAAATACTACACACAAGCCGACAGTTCGAGCATCCTATCCCCGCACACCTACGTACAGACAACAGATACAATCAAATTTCAGCGGCGCTACAGACATCCGGTCATGGAGATAGAGACAGATAGAGACACGTGTCGCGTTATGGGCCGTACGTGCACAGGTTCCTAGGGAACGTTTAAAAAAGGAAGAGTTTGTCAATGGTTGTTGGGAATGAGCGGGTTATGTAATTTTGAATTGAGGGTTGAATGTGACGGAACCTTTTTCTAAGATTGAAAAATAAACGATCATATTTGGTACTGAGTGTAATTGCGAAGTTGATAATCCATGACCATAAATGTAATAAAATACACGTAGATTAAAAATACGAAATTAATAATAAATAAATATCAGGGGACAAGCTTACACAAATTGTCCTAGTCCCAAACTAGGCTCAAAGCTTGTACTATGGGTACTAAGTAGACAGCGATAAACATACTTACACAGAGAAATTAATACTTAATAACATAGAAAACATCCGAGGCTCAAAAACAAATAGTTGCGGTAATTAATACATATTCGAGAAATAAATATTAAAGTTAGGTTAGGTTAGGTTGGTAGATATATGATGGAATTCCTACTCAGCGTTTGTTATGACTTGAACGTCCTTCATGTCACAATTCTAACACCGCCTGTGGCAGCCAGCCAGGAAACAAGCATGTAATACAAAAAGTGATAAAGCCTCGAAAAACACAAAAAACTCCAACGTAAACGAATACCCACAAAACGAAATTAAATAACATAACAAAATTAAAAGGCCGTCTGAAAAGATCCGAAAACTGGGAAATCCAACATGGCCGGGTTCGGGGGCATTCGGGGTGGTGTGAAAGAGAGCGCGTGGGGGGAAAGGGACGATGCGCTATGCCGGTCACGTAGCCGGCGAGGCTCGCGCGTGCTCGCCATCCTAATGCTGCGAACCGTACACACACACAAGTGCACGTGTACTAATGTGAAACAGCTAAACACTTTCACACACACGTCCAGTATCATCCCTGTGTGGGTAAAATACATAAACTTCCCGGTAAATAAGCCTCAAGAAAACTCCGTGTTAGCTCCTATATTAAATTCTGTCGGGTTTTTCGGTGATGAAGCCGACAATGGGAAATCGTATTTCCCTTTTATAGACGTGGATGGAAATGGATTTTTTCCTGACAGAAGATTATTTACGTGTAGCTTTTTGTTTCGGACGAATTTGGGAATCGATGGCCCTTGGGACGTTTGGACTTCCTAAGAAATCGTTTGAAAATGGAAACGTCCGCAAAATTATTCACGATTCAATGTTTTGTTCAGCGTTAACATTGACGCTTCCTCATTCACACCTTTTCGAAAACCTTTCCTTTTAATTTCCGCGCCACTTGATTTAAAAACTCTACAAAGACGATAAGACAGTTTCATTTGAGTTTCTCTACCGTTATCCAAACTCTTTTACATATATTAATCTATCTACCATCCGTTACCTACCGTTACATCACGTCAATCTGTAGTTTCATCGCAAATTGTAACGAGTACAGGTCTTAGAGAAACCTGACTATTTGCAGTAGTGAAACTGAATCTAGGTCAGCAAAAGTTTTTGTCACAGACAGATATTTTATTAGCGGATGTGATAAACCAAACACAACATAAAAATAAAAATACAAAGTCAAGCTATCCCTAAATTCAATCCCGTGATCAGAAAATGGAGCTTAAACAAAATGTTTTAACTATATTTAAATATCCAGCTTAAGAGTCTTAAGACAACGCAGAGCAAAAGTCTACCCTCAGAATAAAAAGTATCAGAAAACTATCTAAGCTAACCACGGAATAGAAAAAACAGTGGAAGTGGCATAAGCTTCGCTTAGTATCAGACCTGTTGTCACCAATACTCAAACTATCATAAAAACAACACGCCACCATGGAAAATGTTTTTGGTGGCGCTATCGTTTTTACACTCCAAAATAGCACAATAAGGCATGCTTCTGGATTTATTTCCTATTTTAGAAATATCGAAATATCGAAATAAGCGATCGCGGCAAAAGTATGGTAGGGTATGCGGAACTCCGCATAACTATGCCACACTTTATACGCCCGCTCGACACTTCTACTGTTTTTTCTGTTCGTGAAGCCAACCAACACAAAAAACTACATGCATAATAGGTAGGTACATAAGAAACAAAAATTCTAAAATTTAGACGCCACTGAATCTCCATTATCACGTCATCCAATAAACAGGCGACAAATTTATCGTCGAACATCATAAAATCCAAAAGGCCTTTCCCAGAAGCGACCACCATTGTTTAACCATTCATATGCGCAAACGCACTGCGGATACACACTTCTTGAATCGGTAATAGGGTCCCACAATTATATTTGATAAATTTATTTATATAGTTATTTGCATACTGGAAAGCGTGAAAGGTTATGATTCATTTGGCTTGTTTAGCTTCCTTCATTAAGGCGGGAAACGGTTGTTTATATTCCTTGTTTAATTATGGATGTAGTTACACTGGAACTTTTTAGAATGCATTCCTTGCTACAATTTTTTTTTGTTGATCCTCTAAATTATTGTTACGACAATTAAGTGGGATGTGATTTTTTGAACTCACATCACTTAGCTACCTTACCCTTATCGTTTGTGTCGTCTTTTTTTGGACGTAGGCTTGTTCATTTTCTTCTCTATATCATATTTTTCACCCTTGAAGTACAATCTAGAAGATCTTTGTCCCATATTATCGTCTGGCTTAATCGTCTGGTTCGCCTTACACCCACCCTACTTATAGTGGATTGCCTCAAGGTTTGGTTCTGGGTCCGCGACTGTACGCTACTTGTAATGTTAATCTATGAAATGAGTGCGTTCAGCGATATTCAAAACTTAATACTACTGTTACTAGTATTAACTTATATGTGTCTAATCTACGACGTAAATCATATGTTTCTACAAAAGGACGAACAGTTTGTTTGTTTTGCAAGGGTTGCTCTGTTTACAAAAAAGTAGAAGCGCCTATTTTGAACGGCCCTTAGATTTCAGAGGCTTTTACACAAAGGTGTATGAAGTAAACTATGTAGGACAATAATATTTTATTTCGTCCTTCAAGTGAATCATAACGTAAACTAGTTTATTCTAGTTAATATAACCGAATGAGAAAACAGTGTGCCGTCACGTGCGCAGTTATGAATGAACGTCTGTTATCTCCCAGCAGGTGGTTTCATAGAACTGCGCCGGAGTTGGCTTTACGACCAACCGTCCCGAAATCTTGATGAAGTTTTGTTAATTAGTGTTTTGTTTCAACAAAATTATCTTTTAGGCAAGTTGATTAAGGAACTTGTAAAGTTTATTTGTTTGCAGATTTTCACGAAGCTTTGACAAAAACCCGAATACGTTCCTTAGCATTTGATTATTAAGTTGTTACGCTGCTTTATTGTTAATGCTCTGTATTTTTATTTCCCTCTTAAAATAATAACTACTTCTTTAAGATTCATAAACCGTCGTTTTGTGATGTTATATTAAGGAGTTTAAACATTTTAAGCTAGTTGATGTTAAAGTTGTACGGACTTCTCCTATTTGTTTCTTTTAGTTAGATTTACTTCAGAGTCGTCATGTTTATATTCACGTATACTGGAAGAGATCCCTTAAAGGGATAAGTTCGCCTTTGTACATCCCTGTTATATTTTTGTCTATATTATAATTTTTATCTCTTATGTTTGTACAATAAAGTGTTTGCACACATACATACATAAGGTTTAAATATTTTTTCTGTTAACAGTGTTTGGAAATGGTTTTACTCCAAAACCGCAATGAATATCACACTTTTTATGATCCAGATTACGTTTTGCTTCAGTGAATCCTAAATTACGTTAGAAAATACATTTCCTTACTCCCTAAATTGTTGTTGGCAGGTAGAAATGACGGGCAGCAGTATATTCGACTACGTCCATCAGGCTGACCACGCTGAGATTGCGGAGCAGCTGGGGTTGACCCTGGCTGGAAGAGGAGGGGCTGGACTGAACAGTCCTGCGTCAGGCAGCGAGGAAGGCAGCCAGCATGGGACGAACAATCCTGATGGTAAGTGGCAGTAGATGGAAGTACACTTGATTGTGAGTTGCTGATTGTGAAAAGCTAAGATAGTGAACGTAATTTTAATGATCACACTAATTGTACTTATTGACACTAGCATTCACTTAAATTATTGAGCCAGTATAGAATTCTGTCAATGACAGCGTCAAGCCATGAAATAGCAATTACCTTACGTTACGATTCATTATTGGTATTCTACGACGGATTTAGGGAAAGGGCTCTAGAAAAATATACTTTGTTTATACTTTTCATTATTAAATTTAAATTATATGTTTGGACCTTTAGATATGGGTCTATCGCTAAACCAGATTTTTGGTAATATACCTAATTCAGGAATTATTGTATATATGAATATTGGCAATCGGTAGACATTTTTATTTAAAAGAACACACTGCCGCAATTTTTTCTTATAAAAGTTGCAAGAACGAAGTCTAGACTATCTATAGTATCAATAAAAACATTTCAACAGAATTAGGGAAATAGTAACAGCAATAAAGAAAGCTGTCTATCACTGGATATAACTAGTTCGACAAAGACCGTTACGGCGCATGATCCAAATCCGGCTAAAACGGACGTTTTTTCCAGACGTTTCAAAATTCAATTACTGCTTCTTTATTTTTGAGTTCAACGGCACGACACGACAGTATAGCCCCAAAATTCTTAAACTATGTCGAATCGACCCATAGTATTCATAATAAGTATGGTACAATTTAAATTGAATTATGTTCACGGGTGTTGGCGCCTCATGAAATGGTCTATGGGGTGTCTATATCGCAATTGATTAATTTTCTTTACCGCTATGGGAGAAAATTGAGTTGCGTTGATAAAGGTTCCTAAGGGAATCTCTTGGACTTTCTAAATTCACAGTTTTTTTGTCTAATTACGAGTAAACTATAGCTCATTGTATCATTGGAAGTTATTAAATGTAACAATGCGAATAGTTGCGATGTTGTCAAATATTTGAGTGAAGATGTCACCAACAAAATTAGCTTTGTTTACTAGTTGTACTTCAAGTTTCATAAGTGTCAAATGTAAAGATCATTCTTCACTTACAATAACAACCATATCATTAGGTATAATCACTGTACTCTCAATTTCTGCAATATTTCCTTAATTAAATCGAAGATATTTTCCTTGGTATTTCTCGATTTATATCATATACTAAATCGAAGAATCGTTTATTTGGATAGATCTTTAACCTGCATTAATTATTGTGATTAATGAAAATCACGGGTTTTGTGGTACCTAACTATTCATAATTAAATTGGATAATAATTTAAGTTACAGTTCAATTAAATGTTGGTGATAAGTAAAAAGTTCGAATAAATTGTACATAACTTCTTTCTACTCGGTCCAACGCTCACGCACTTTTTGCCACAGTCATATTTATGTTAGCTTGAAAAAATCTTCCAATAAAGTAAGTAGATATTACCTTTTACTTGCCAATTTAAACCATCAATGACGTAGTATTTTTGGTTGTTTTATTGACTTAAGTACATACTTTCTATTAGAAAAAAACTTTCAAATGATTTTGCTTAAATGTTGCTATTTAATCCCGGATGTGACTAATATATTTGAGTATGTGGCTAAGGAGTTCTTTATAAACTGCAGGTACCTATTAATCAGTTTAAATTACAATTAACAATAATGAAAAAACCGTAACTAAACGTTGACCCAATTTTTACTTCAAAAAACTCCCGTTAAAGTCCCTTAATTTTCTAACATGAAGGGCTTTCAATTTACTCGATGTGTTAGAAAAAGTAAAAGTCGATGGAGGGTGGAAAAAATCAATCAGGAACGAATGATGTGACAGATAGCATTGTCAGGTGACGGGCGTGGTGAAACGAGGTATCTCAACAGTGGCAGAAGAGGTATTGTCACCTGATAGGCATGATACTGCTGGGTACGGTTTCTAAACTTGGGATTGAAGAGATAATTAAAAACATCCAGATTGATTCGAGCTTTTTTAAATCGATATTAAGAATCTTAGATTGGGGCTCGATGTTAATTGTTGTAGAGGAAACCTTTTCGTTAATAATAGAGATACTTTAGATGTTGAAGTAGCAAATAGTTCCGGGACAAGAATAACAAAGAACTTTAACAAAATTATAAGCTTAAATTAATCAAATATTGATAATACTGACAACAAAGACTAATACAACTAAAAGACAAACCTTTTTTTTTCATTGCATTGTAACACCTGTTAAAACACAAGGTCGCAAGTCAGTGTTGTATTGAGTCATGCAACACCGTATCATTGCGTATTTGGTACTGAGGTGATTCAACTAGCTACCACGAAACATTGAGTTACAGTCACAAAGAATGCTGCTTGCGTTGACCTATAGAAAGCATGGCGTAGCGTATCAACAAATAGATTGAGTCAAGTGTCTGTCATACAGATACTATTGCACAAATATTAGGTTATTCCGATCAAGCATATATAGCTTATACACTTGCAATATCGCGGAAGTTAAAATAAGAATATTTTTCATTTATTTGTTTATGGACTTGTCATTTTGTTTTAACGTTATTTCAAAAACTAAAAGTTATTAGTCTTTTTGTAATTCGTGTACAACAAAGATTTGATTATCTTCTGTTTTTTATTTATTTTAGATACGCATAGCATCCTTTGTGTCGAATGTCAAAACAATTTCAATGTTACTAGTACCGTTTCCACGTCACGCCACATATTGTCCGGTAAAATGGGAATTTTTCGGTTGTAACTTTTGATAAAGAGATCGCTTTTTGCGCAATCGATTTGTGATTAGTTCGCAACAAAAAGCTATTTACATAGATCAGATTGGAATCTTAAAAATAGGCAATACCAGCATTGATCTGTGGTTCATTGTATGAGTGACTTTCAAAATGTTGAGAGCTGTATTTCAATAGGAGGTGCATCACGATAAATCGGGCTGGAATTTGAATTAAGATGTCACACAAGATGTCTTACTCTTGAAGTTTTTATGAAATATCGTGCAGATTCTAGAATTGATCCTTTTTACCACGGGGATGACTAATGCAGTCACACGTCACGACATAGATGGTTCAATCTTTGAAGATGTGCCTAACTTCTCACATGCTAATAAGATGAACAGTGACAATAGAGTAAAACACCTACTAGCTTAACAACATTGGTAATAAGTTAATCATGTCTAGTACATGCATTATTGATATGATGCCATCCCGGTAAAGGCAGATATTCTTCTTGAGTCTTGGATGTTTTCTCTGTACTTAATTATATATTTCTCTCTATAAATAAGTAAGTTTATCGTTCTCTCGTATCCGTAGTGCAAGCCTAGAGCCTAGTTAAAGACTAGGTCTATATGTGTGTGATTATCCCGTGATATTTATTCAGCACCTCTTTGTTTACTGCATTCGTTTTGAATCTAAATTAACCAAAAGTATATTATTATGACAAATTTATCTGAGGTTTAAATGAATTCGGTAGAAAACTTTAAGAATCTCAGGTAAACCGCACCAAAATCAATTTAACCGTGGGACGGTCCCATCGTTGGGCAAATTGACGGAACGAGCTGTCAATCAGATTAGAAACTAATTGAAACCACTGCTTCATCCCGGGTGTGGACGGAGTCTTAAAGGTGTTTTAAAAAGGATCTGTTAAATTTAGGAGAGAGTTCTACTGACTTCTTCCAATCCTTCAAAGGTACAATTGATGTTGAAAAAACGATAAAGTTGTATTTGTTTTTTTTTTATGAAACAACGAGGACAACGCTCAGATGTCTAAAAAATGTTACATTGAATTTTACTAATGCCTTAAACAGATGAATAAGGATTTAACAGTAGGTATTTTCACTGACAGTCTATTAATTATGATTTAACTGTGTGTTAATTCATTAAGTACAACCCACTAAGCGCCATCTTAATTTTAGACGGACGTACGGACGAGGCTTATGCCCAACTTAAAACGGGTTAGAAATTACATTTTTTTATGAATTTACTTTTACTTTGACGTGGTTTGAGACGGGAATCTTAATCAATATCAGTTTTGTTAATAGGCTCGGCTAGTACTATGGTAATAGGCAACGATAAACATACTTATAAG
Organism: Acleris cristana; assembly: GCA_948252455.1. Classification (NCBI taxonomy): domain Eukaryota; kingdom Metazoa; phylum Arthropoda; class Insecta; order Lepidoptera; family Tortricidae; genus Acleris; species Acleris cristana. The sequence goes on along the minus strand of OX411791.1, from coordinate 4,151,690 downwards.
TATATAGAGAAATACATACTTAAATTCATAGAAAGCACCCAAGACAGGAAGAAATACTCAATGGTATGGACAAATATTTATATTATAAACGAATGGGACGACTAAGGGAAAAAAGGCTTGTACCTAGTACTGTTAGGCGATGGGCTTGCAACCTGTCACTAATACACTGGTAAACTTCTTAGCCTAATGGTGCAAAATGTGGTTACAGAATTATCAACAAAAAAAAAATTAGACTTGTTGGTAATGGTTACTCTGGGAATGAAGGCGTGAAGGTATGTATGTATGTATTTATATAATATTATATTTGTGCTCATCACGCAAATTGTCCATACCAGGAATCATACCCAGGACCGCTAGCTTTGTAGGCAGGATCACTACCAACTAGGCCAACCGTTCAAACTAACCGAATTTTTCTTTGTCAACAGTATCATCAATAATGAGTCTAGCGGCCAGCGGGAGTCTGTTCCGGGGCATGGACCGAGCCTTCTGCATTCGGATGAAGAGTACCCTCACCAAACGAGGGTGCCACTTCAAGTCCTCGGGATACCGGGTAAGATTATTTCTTTATGACATGGAGAAGACAAACAAGCATGGCTTCTTGATGGTAGGTGAGATGTAAAGCATCCTAAGACGTGCTTGCTAAAATTATAGAAGGCTGCGTATAAGGTTGAATCGATAAAAAAGCCTGGTGTTGCTTATTTACAACATATTTATTACGTGCATAATATCAAGTTTCGGAAGTTAATTGACATGTGGATAATAAAGTAAGTATATCATTATAATTTAACTATTGCATTTTACCTTAGCTCGCCTTAGCTAAATAAAGAAAATTAACTAAAACAATCTAGAAAAATAAAATACTTGTAACGCGTACGCAGTCTACTAATATTTCAGCGAGCATTCAATTAATCTTCTGAGAAACAGAATAAATATGAATTTTATTTATAAATTCAATGATAAACGAGAAGGAAACGAAGCACCTTATCTGGGGGAGATTTATTCACTCAAGTCATTAGCGTGAATTTGTGGATATTTTTCTTATCTAGAATTTTAAGGAAGATGCTGAATTTTCGTTTTCGATCTAGGTTGGGAGGCGAGAAGAGCCGGCGACGGGCGAGGGTGGTAGTTGGCGGGTGGGTATCCTTAGCAGGAAACAGGGAGATTGTGTTTACAGATGATTTTGTTTCTATTAATGACTTATGTAATTAGCGTATTGTTTAAGTGGCATTGAGAAATGCTTGTGATATTTCTTTCAATTTAGATATTAGACTGATTACTCATGTTTGACTTATATACTGCGGCTTTCTGGGCGCAGATAATTCAGTGGGAATGGAAATTATCGACTTGATAAGAATAAGAAGAATTAAACACAGAAAAAAAACCGTCTAAAATGTATATTACATATTGCATTAATCAACATGTGCGATATAAACTACCTACTTGTCTTATATGTACTATTAACTAATTGCGGTTTATCTGATCGTTTAGATCCCGTAAAGCTAAGTACGACCGCAAAAGCACAATTTGAAGAACATTTTTATCTTATATAAATACTTAACAGAAAATACCCAAGCGATAACCGTTCATCGTAGTAAAGTAACAATTTCGATAATTTCCACGGAAGCCACAACCACGAGGCTTTATTTCCCCGTTTATTCCTATAAATGAAATAATACGACCGCTTTATCCTGCGGAGATCACAAATATTATTGGTTAAAATTATTGTTAGGGCCGGGGGTGCCCCAAGGCGTACTCATAGGCCCATAATTTTTGCTCTAACTCGGTGTTACTCCATAAAATGCGATAATATCTAGCGACCCGCGAATTTCTTACGTACTACATAAAACTCGACGTAATAGATTGTTTTCGGGGTGTAAATTTTATAAGCGTTTTGTGGCTGCTTCCTTTTATTTAATGTCAAGGGGGTAATGTTGCTTTCTGGAGAAATATTTCTTGTGGGTCATAAAATTTCACCAGATTTAGCAGTTCTTTTTATACCAGTTTTTTTGCATCAACAATTTATTTTTTGTGCTCAGTTACTCATCGATTTATTAAAATTGGTAAGTAACTGAGTACAAAACAAAGCAAATTGCTAAATACTCCAATCATTCTATTTCCAAATTTCAAGTATAGGAAATCCCAAATTCGCAGCTTAATCAGAATACTAATCAGAATACAGAATCAAAATCAGACTCAAGTAAAGTAATTAGGAATCCCCAATAAATGTTAGCCTTTGGCGTTTACGGAACCCATAAACGCACTAATTGCTGTCGAAGCGGTGTATGCGCCATTAAGATGGAGATAATGGGAATTATGGATGTAAGTTACAGATTATACGGTTTATTGGCGTGTTGTTCCTTTACTTGTTCACCTGGAGGCTCAAGTTAAGTGAGACTCGATTTGGGGTCAGTTTTGTATGGATATAAGGTATTAGGGCGCTGAGTGTGTTTAGTATTGTTTAAAGTTTCAGTAGGCTTGAGAATTTTATTCGCTTCTGCTTTGCGTTTGTGTACGTGTGTGAAAGCATGTACAGATAGATAATCGCAGCTGACGTTAACGTGAATCATTGTATGTGCATTAATTTTCTTCTGAATCACTGTTGTGTTGGCATTACCAATACACACAACATAAGCATTCTGCAAGTGATTTGGTGCAAAATCGTGTTGTTGGTTCTGTAACTTGGAATTTTCTAGGGTTTACTTTTCGATTTTAATTACTTTGTTGCGCGAAGACCAGAAACAATGCCATTAATTTAAAGTATGGATGTACAAAGGCGAACTTATTCCTTAAAGGGGTCTCTTTCTGATAACCTTTGGGTGATTTAGTAAAAATAATAATCAGGCATCGAGAAGTGTAGAAAAAAAGTAGAAAATTTAATAAGTTGATTCATTAAGTTTTGATTGCGACAAAACAATATGTTCTTCCTCATTGCCAATGATTATCTGGCAAAAAATATTGGTTTTCAACAATGTCAAGTCTGACTCCACTGAGTTATAAAAAGTTGTTAAAAATACTGCTACGTGTTTTGAAGTCGTCTAGAAGTTTTAACAAGGTTTTTTATTACCACAGATGCCTAAGAAAAGTTCGTCTTCTATAATTTTATTCGTAACAGACGCTTGTTTAACAACTTATGATGAAGAATGATGATGTTATGACTGCTAGTTTTCTTTAATTTGTTTAGTTTGCAAGATGTGAAGTTTGTAACTTCGATTAACAAAGTCATGTAAAATTCTATGATGTAGTTTCCAAACCTCCCGAAAATCGACTAATAAAATACGATGTATTAGGTACTATACGTATATAAGACCTAACAAATAACGCCAGTAGATTTAGCCGTATTATAAAAAAACATCTTTAATAACATTCCAAAAAGTGATCTATGGGAAATCATGCAATTTACGATACCATACAACTGTCGAAATCGGGAAATTCGACAAATCTCCAAATTCGAAAACTAAGTCTTTCTCCTCTAACCATATCTTTCTCTTCTTTACAGGTAGTGCTAATACTCTGCCGTCTCCGGCCACAGTACACGTTTTCACACAGTAGGAAGTCACCACCAGCGTTGTTAGGAATGGTGGCATTGGCCATAGCGCTACCACCACCGTCGGTGCACGAGATAAGGCTGGAGTCAGACATGTTCGTGACCAAAATCAACTTTGACTTCTCAATCGCGCATTGTGAGCCCAGGTATGTATCGTTTAAATTGTTTGTAATGTAAAAAAAATATGTAAAATGTTAAAATCTGCCGAGTTTCATGCAGTGACACGGACTTAATTATATTTTCTTACACCATTTTTTTGCTATAGTGATAATAATATAAAAATAAATATAGACATATATTATACTGTTAAGGTTGAAATTGTAAAATAATAAGTACCTAAAACAAACAAACAAATACTTTTTACTAAACATAGTATGAAATGCATAAATAACGGAATCTTTGAAGGATTATTTACTGACGCTTAAATCGCGTACCAGTCAAAATTCCTTAAAAATTTAGCTCCGGGCGATAACGTTTCTTACCCTCTTAATAAGTCTGATTTCCACTATTTTTGAACATGTTGCAGTTGTTATTAAAAACTTGGTTTCTTGGAAAGTAAAACGTACAGATCAAACTTTTCATAATATCTACAACATATTTTCTTCTTTATTAAAGTACTGGAGTGTTATCATGACATCGTTATGCAGTTCATTTTACGGCGAGGGTATAGGACAGAAATTGCTTTATTTCTGTTCCGCCTAAACTGAACTGCAGAGCTATATCATGATATCCCCCCTGATCTTATAAGATGTAGGACACGGAGGAACTAAAAAATATCGTACAATTTTACATCCAACAAATCTTCTCAAAAATGTGTTTTAAGGAATTTGATACATCGTTGTATTTCTACCAGCAGGGTATCAGAGCTTCTGGGGTACACTGCGGAGGAGATGACAGGGAAGAACTTATACTCGCTCTGCCATGGAGAGGACGCCAACAAACTTAGAAAATGCCACGTAGATTGTGAGTATACGTTGATGACATCATCCCCCTTGTGACATACATGTGTATGTGAAACAGTGTCTTGGAAGTTATAACAGCCTGAATCATCGGAGCCAAATCTAATACGATGATTTGAGGCAATGGAATCCATGACTAGTTAACTATTATAATTCAACTACGCTTCATTGTTGGCGTCTTAAAACCAGACACGAATTAAAAAAACAGCGAGTAGGTATTAGCTTTAAAAGGTGATTGTTGATCAGTCTATTTTTAAGTACGATGCGAATTCCCGTCTATGTAAATTTAAACAAAGGACAAAAATACAATAGAGTCATAGTCTTACGACTACGCAGTAACAGTAGAGAGAATGACAATCTGTCTTGCTCGTGAAGTCGTGATAGACAAATGCTAACAGTAAAAAACTGTCTCCCTCTCCAATTCGAAGTATCGTAGTATCTCTACTATATGAATTGATATGTGTGGCCATCCAAATCGAGAAGAACCTTAATGCGGCTGCCAGTTACGCTGGTCTTGAGATTGCTTTGATACCATTAACAGGGCAACATTAAATAAAACAGCGTAAGGTCCCTCTCAATTTGGACTGCTTCAAAGTACTTGGCGAAAACATTGCTGGAGGTATTCAACATCTTAGTTAGTTTAGTAGAAGATGACCACACACCATCCTTGCTATAAAAGTCCTGTTTTCATTAACCTTGCCTCACTCATCAATCGTAACGATCGGTGACCCAATAATGTGGTGAAATCCTTGTGTCGTAACCCACTTGGTATTCACTGTGGACGGTAGAAATCCATGTCAAGTCGGCACTCAAGGCGTAACGTTAACAGGAAAATTTATTACCAGTGTGGAGTAGAAAATTTGAACTAGGTTCGGTTTTCAGTGATTCATCACGTACTATATTGACGACTTCTTCGTCATTCCGCAGATAAACTTTATAATTATTTATCAAAGAGAGAGTTTCTTCTGAAGTAATTTCCAGTTCGCCGTGGTGTTAATTTATTTCGTACACGTAACGTAATTTGGGTCTTACATCCTTTATATTTCAGTCACACTGTCTATTCCTCCATGAAGAGGAAATATGCATTCAAATAATCTAATATTACCCTTATATGCGAGTATTATTACATTTTTTACGCGTTCGTCAGAAAGCACAATGAACGACGCAAGTTTATCATCAGTAGGGTTGCGATAATTTTCTAATATATCCTCTATAGCTATGAAAGGAAGGTCGTTTTGGTATGTTTTGGTTGCTGCCCGTACAATTTGGTTGGCGCGGTATCTACGCCGGCTGTCTTTGTCGGTTGTGATTTGAATAATAATTTTTATACCAACATTTCGGTTTCCTCTCTCCGGGCCTTCGTGGGAAACCTCAGGCTTAATGTCCTTTGAGATAGCTATTGTTGCTTATATTTTGGTTCTGGTATCCTGTGTAACGTCTAAAGCGAATACGTTTGCGTTTCTTTTGTTTATGCAAATTTCTTTGGCTATAATTCGCGGACGGTTGATGGTAGATACATAATAATATGTTACATACTTATTCAGTTTATTATTAATATTGTGTGATGTAGGTCCGTGTTTTTTTAAAGTGTTTTTCGTATTGATGTTATTATTAAAGGAACTTCAGTATATATTTGTTTCATTTTCATTAATGAAAATCGTATTAAACCGGGTTTTGTTTATTTCTGGGTTCTGAAAAATGAGTCGTCGCTAAAAGTTCAAGAAACGCTAGCTTACAGACAAAGATGTTTGTGAAGTTAAAAAAAATGACACTTGAATGATGAATAGATTTTGTTACAAAAGTTATTGGTATCTTTTACACGTAAATTCAATTGAAAGAAGTACCTGTGTTCGGATCGTTATTTAGTTAGACTTGCCTAACGCATAGTTCCAAAATGGTCGCTCAATACTCCAATCACGTAACAACTCTTTTGTTTCAACGTTTTTCTCTAGCACCTGAACATTTGATATCTTTACGATAGCATTTAAAACATACATACATATGTATGGACGTATAGATGCTGGTCAAATGTGGACATATCAGGCCGTGAATACCAATTGTTTTATTACCATAAAAGTCAGCCTGTTTGCTAGAAAGCGGGTAATTTGGTTAGCAATGTACGTTGCTGGGTTACTGATGAGGAACATCACAGCTTCATTCGGTTATAAATTAATGTTAAAGACTTCCGACATTTTTAAATGGTGTGTCAGTTGGTTTTTTAAAGTCGAAACAATGTTAATCTTCTTTCCATGTTCTTTGAATACGTCACAAAAGGATCTTTAACAAACTGTTGAAAAAGAACTAAAAATGGAAATAAAAGACAAATATTATGCATGCATTGAGCACGCTAAACCGCAAGACAAGACAATGTTTTAAACTCAAAAAACCTGTCAAAAATTACTATGACATTGCAAATAACGTTGAGACAGTCATAATCGGTTTCACTCTCTGGCACGCGTCCAATAGCATTAATTATAAAACATACAATACACAATGCGTGGACTTAACCAAAAACCTGGTCTTTAATGACTCACGTACCACAATACACGTGTACTTCAGCTTTGTTTGCTGTATTCAATATAATGCAAATGCATTTTGGTTTTGCGTCACTCGCAAGGTCGAGCTGATATGGTGTGTGATAACAATGTCAATACAAGAATGTAATAGATACAAGTATGCTTGCTTTATAGCTAGAGTTTTTATTGCCTTCGATTGGTCTTAGTTTAGGAATTTCATAGGAAGCACTATTATTACAATAAGTATTGTCGTTTTTCATTTATTATTGACTGTTGGAATTTACTGAGTAGCAAATTTAGAGTAACGAGCGGGTTTCTAAGTCCTCACACAATAATGAGCCAACACTTACTATCTCTATTGAAGATATTACTTTAACGTTTGTAGATTTTTCCAACACTATTATAGAATCGGACACTTTCTGATCGACGATTTATGCAACAAAAGTTTTCTTTTTTAACTACACTCGAAAACCACTAGCGTCGTGACATTTTGCCTCATGACGTTTTGACTTAATGTTCTTATTCCTTGTTCCAGTAATGAACAAAGGCCAAGTCCTGACGCACTACTACCGCGTAATGAACAAACTCGGCGGTTACACCTGGATGCAGACCTGCGCAACCGTCATCTGCTCCTCCAAGAACGCCGAGGAACAGAACATCATCTGCGTCAATTATGTTATAAGGTACTTTATTCATTTCATCCATGTTAACACTCTTGAATTCAAAAATTCATTTCATCTTTTATAATACTCGTGAAACACTTTTGAGTTAAACAAATAAATTAGGATCATTTGCAATTTGCATGGCCACATAAAGGTGTGTTACTTTCATGATGTGGTTTAGTGATTTCGATTTATGATAAGCATTTTACTTTGATGTCGTGATTGTAACTAATCAAACTATTTTTTGCAGTGGTCGTGAATACCCCAATACTGTGATGGACTGCTGTCAACTAGAGGAGAGCGTACAAGGTGTAAAGAGAGAAGAGACCACAGGGGACCCTGAGAACGGCCCACCCGACTCTGACAACTCTGGCAACCCCCCCGCGCCCTCCCGACGACCCGCGGAAAGAGCCGAAGCCTCCAACAACGCAGAATCAGCCACAACAGCACCAGTTCCAACCTCTGACGTTACCCATCTAACCAGGCTTAGTGACTCCCAACCATTACCCCACACCAACCCAGAAAGAACCTCTCCCATTCCAGCCAGAAGAATGAAAAAGAGGAAACATACGGATTGCGATGACGATGAAAGAGACGAGGAAAGACGGAAGAGTTCATCTAATCCTGGCGCCGCAATATCACCCGCTGAAAGAGACATTAACAAAACCAATATACCTATAACAGAAGGTGCATCGGACGCCACTTCTGTAAGAGACTTAGAAAATGCCATGTCGAAGCATCTACCCGCTTTAGATGGTAAGGAGATTTCCCACAGGCCGACGGATTTCTCGACGGACGCGTTGCTCAAACAACAGCAGCAAAAATCGACGATACAGTGGATAGGAACACAAAATCATCACATAAACCATTTGAATAGACAAATCCCCGGGAACCACACGTCGACGCCAGCATCAGCTTTATTAAGGCAGCTATATGCGAATAGAGAGAGTGTTATAAGAAGCAATTTCCTTGGGGATGGTAGAACTGGTGGTTACTACTCCAGTGATGGTCAATCAGGGCCCTTACCAACACCACCAGGCTCTGAAGGGTCAGGTTATGGTGAGCAGTTAGGCCACAAGGGAACTGATATTGGTTCCTTAGCGTACGGTGGTTACGCGGATTACCACTCAGCTATGACCCCCCCTGGTTCTGTTTCTCCTAGAGACAAGCAGCAATATGCTCTGTCTTACGATAATAGTGCTTATTCCGAGGCTTTGCGGCACTCATACTTGGGAGAAGCGCCATTGCCTTTGAAGCCGCAAGCGTACTCAGCAGTTCCAGGGGCATTAGACTATACGTCTTCCTTAGATCAGTCGCAGTTTTTCCATCCTCCATCTTCGTTCCACCTCTATCATCCACAGGCGCATTCTGCGCATGCGTCCCACTCTCACCAGCCCGTAGACAAGTCTGCCCCCCCTAACACGAATTGGTACTCATCGGGGTCATAGCCGCATAGACAATAGGGGGGGTGCTTCGAAGAAGCGATAGCGTGTTCAAATGTTGTGGGTTGTTAAGTTGGTTGTTAAGTTTAGTTATTTTTTGTTATAGTTAATTGTCCTTGACGTGCAAAACGTTGTTTGTTTTATCTGACATGACACAATGTAAATAATTGTAATCGTGACGTCACAAAATTGTATACGGATACTCTAATGTTAAATTGATATTAACATTTTGAATACTCAAAGCTTGAAATGACAGTCCATTTGTCTTATATTTTTAATGACCCATACAAATACTTTAAGTTTAAGTTGAACTGTGCCAAAAAACAAGTGCTGGGCACTTGACAACGCATTTAAAATCATTCCAAACCGTTATTTTGATTCATGCTACTTTAAGAATGTTACTTTGTCATTGTTAATTTTACTGTGGACGCGGTACTTAATACAGCTGACGCTTAAAACGACAAGGTTCTCGAAATCTTAGCTAGGATTTTGACCTGTAAGCGACATAGCTTATTGCATATCATTTTAAATTAAGTGTCTAGTTAATGCTTTTGTAAATTATTGTACCATAATTAAACGACTGTTCTTAGGCGATACTGTACTACTCTATTTGTAAATTCTAGATATTAACATTGTATATTATTTTAATTCGAAATAAGATTTCATTGTACATATTACTTATATCATTTTAGGGTAAGCGTTTAGTAATTTTCTGTTTGGCAGTGCTCAAATTTTGTTAGTACTTTTGTTCAGGTATTTTTATTAAAATGTTAGTATACAATAAATACAAAAAAGCAATACTAAGTTTATACAAAACTGTGAACCATATATATAGCATAGCAGGAATTTAACAAAAAAAAATACAAACATAGAGAATGTTATGTGCTGCCATCTATGAGTCGGTGCCAGTAAACTTTTCGACCAAGGGTTTGATGCTAATGCTATCATGCGCATCTTTCGGTCAAGTGTTTGAAAAGTCGGGCTCTACTTTGAAATCAATAATTCGAACTTCGGATCGCCCCGTCACTTTCTTGCGAATTAGTGACGCGTCGAGAGCAAAAGGGATAGCAATAGACGAAGTTCGAATTACGGATTTCAAAGTAGAGCCTCAGATGAGGTGGTATTTGCGAATTAAGAATATTTGACAGATAATTTCAATATGTAGACGGCATAGTTGTCAAAACATTGGCATGATTGGTAGATTTGGCAAAGAATGCCAGTATCCAGTCCTCGGCCTCTATTCTATGACGTTAAACAATTTTGCTTTTAACGTCATATGGTATTGTTTTTAACTCAGCTGCCACTACTGTCAAGTAAATAAGAGCTATCAAAACGTTGATAATACGATAGCAGGTCAATAGCAATAGTTTTTCGCCGTAAAATAGAGGCCATTGTAGGGAATGCAAATAACCGGTATTAACCGGTTTTAACCAGTTATTTTCATACATAAAACGTCTAATAACCGGTTAAATTGTATTCCCTAGGCCATTGGCAGTTTTTGTCCCTCAGCAAAAGAGCCAAATATGCAAATAAGCAGTGAAGACGTCTTCACATGGCAATATTCATATTAATTTGGAATGACCAACTTATTTGACGTTCGCTATTGGGAATTTGGGATCCTTGTATAGTTGGTTTGTTGGTTATTTGTAGTATTTGTACCAACGTAAAACATTTGTCAAACTGATGCCGATACACAATTATCTACACATATAAGAACGCAATTAAACGTCCCTTTATAATTAATTCGCCATTTGGCATAACAAAACCACCATAAAGTACTATAACTCCATTTTGTTAAGGTACTTAACTAAATGTAAACAAAAAAAACCACATGACATAGTTGGTCAGCCAATAGGAGCAGAACACTGATACGTCAAAGCTCGACTAAACAGGGGCTCTACTTTGAAATCAGTAATTCGAACTTCGGATTGCCCCGTCGTCACTTTCTTGCGAATTAGTGACGCGTCGAGAGCAAAAGGGATAGCAATAGACGAAGTTCGAATTACGGATTTCAAAGTAGAGCCTCTGTTTTGATTGGCTGTTTAACGAAGCCACGAGGTTTGGTTTATTTACTTTTATTTAAGTACCTAAACAGATGGAGTATAGGCAGATAAGAAATCAATCCTGACACATTGCACAACCATGAAGTTTCTGAATATTCATAATGTTGACAGCAGTAAAACAATGCTGTTCCTTCTCATACAACGAATAAGGGGCTCTACTTTGAAATCCGTAATTCGAACTTCGGATCGCCCCGTCACTTTCTTGTGAATTAGTTACGCGTCGAGAGCGAAAGGGATAGCAATAGACGAAGTTCGAATTACGGATTTCAAAGTAGAGCACAAGCTTAGCATTGTTTCACTGCTGCCAACGTTATCAAAATTCTGAAACTTCATGGTTGTGCAATGTGTCAGGATTGTCTTCTTATCTGCCTAGGACTATAGTTTATAAATACTCAATCACATTCCAGTTATTATTTACAAAATTGTTTTTTTTTGTAAAAAATAGAAAATTATTTAAAATTATTAGGTGTAACGGCTATAAATAAAATTGGTAATATTTATGCTATTATTAACTGTGCAATACGAATGACAGATGTTATTCTTTCGATTTTTATACTGCTTCGGTAATATTATATCGTAATTTAAGACAATTATCATAATATTGTATCAAAGTTGTATTTTACATGGATTTGGCTTGTAATTCGATCGTTTTCAGTTGTACCTCGTAAGCCTCGTGTACATTTTTATTTTTATTTTATTCTTAACATGAACAAAAAATGGGAATTTCATTTCTCTGAATAAACGATTAAGATTTTTAAAAATTATGTGTTTTTGTACCATATAGTCGTCGCTACTCTATACCCTTCTACCTACCGATTAAGATTCTAAGAGCCCACGACACTAAACCTATTTCGATAAGACTACCAGATGGTATGTATCTATATATTTAGTCACGTCATTAATGGGGGAACACGAAATGGCAATGCTACAATGCGAGAAACCTGGCACAACTTTTTTTTTTGCTGTTCCTAAGAATTAACAAAACTTGGGAGTTTTATTACCATAATAGACATCGGACAAAAAACTAAAAAAAAAAACCGGTCAAGTGCGAGTCGGATTCGCGCACCGAGGGTTCCGTATGTAAGATAATATGGTTGGAAAACGCAATAGTATTTTCTTCATTTTGTTATGTACTTTATTATCTATGCAATAAGGTCCATTTTGACTAGCCTAAATTTCAACACAAATTTTTAACCCTCTGCGACTGACGAAACGTCTATCAGACACCGCCAAACAAAATCTCCGTTTAGCGTGTTATAGCTCTGTATCGCTCAGTACCTTCTTCTAACGACTCGCGGAATTATACTCGTAAGTTAACCTAATTTAAAAAAATCCCTTTTTTTTACAAAGACCTTAAATTTACTATACAACTTAAAATAGTATAAATTCGAAAATTAGAGCAAATTTCGCCCTTTTTACAACGTCATATAAAAACCACCTCACATTTTATGGGAAATCAGCGTACAGGGAGATCAAATTATACTGGATATTAAGTTTTTTCGTTAAAAATAGCTTATTTTTCAACTTTTTATAAATATTGATATTTCTAGCTTCAATGTGTTGAGTTTTGATCTTATATTTAGCGTCAAATAATATTGTCCACCTAGATCGGGCTCTTGTCGCACTGTACGCCGTTCCTTGCATAAAGACCCTGTTTTTTTTGTGATTTGTTTTAAAATGTACAGATTTCAGATTTTTTCCTATACTTGCAGTAAAAGACGGTGTTACTTGCCAAATTTCATAGTTCTCGGTCAACGGGAAATACCCTATACATTTTGATTCCATCGAGAGTGTCGAAATACACGTTTTTTGTGACATAAACGGCCGTATCTCTTTTTTACGTAAATGTAGAAATTTGATTTTTTTCCAGCTTCAAGGGGCTGTAGATTTGAGTACATGGTTTAAATTTCAACTCGATACCTCCACGCGTTCCCGAGATAAAGGGTCTTGACAGACGGACAGACGGACGGACGGACGGACGGACAACAAAGTGATCTTAATAAGGGTTCCGTTTTTCCCTTTTGAGGTACGGAACCCTAAAAAATAGCTTTGCCAGGTTTTTTGAATTGCAGCATTGCCATTTCGTGTTCCCCCATTTATTAATGACGTGACTAATTATATATGTATCATCCGGTAGTCTTATCGAACAAGGTTTAAGGCCTGTTGTTTGATCAGTAGTTAAACTAACTAATTGTTAAATAAGTTTCTGTCAACATTTTCATTTTTGGGACAAGCTTTTGTTGCCGACTATACTTTTTTTTGCAAAATCTTTAACTGCTTAATAAGACCGAACTAATGAGTCCCAACTCGGTGGAGCTACGTCAAGTATAGCGGAGATCCTGTCGCCACCTTTCGACTCCATCATCAGATCAGCTCTTAGATACCCTAATATTGCATTGTCATCGGGTTTACATATGTGGCCCAAATTTCAGCCCATTCCGTTGATGGGAAGTGGGTTAAATTTAACTTGCAAGATTTGACCCCTACATACATACATTGCAAGTAAAATAAAAGCTTGTAAAATCGTAACTAATAGTTAAATCTCAAGGAAACGTGTCAAATTTTCGATTCCTTTTTCGAATTTTAACAATTAGTTGAGACTACTGATCAAACAACGGGCCCGTCGTGTGCTCCCCTCCCCTACTGTAACGTAGGTACTAACTTATCGTCTTCAAAGAGATTTGCGTGGCGATTGATATCAGCGCCCTCTAGTGTATATTTACGACGTTGACTTTCGTATCGTCATCGAGTATTGCCCGGTCCACACTCTCGCGTGAGTCGACGCGAGGCCGATATACACTGCCGTCTTTAAATACGAGACGGACTGTAAAACTTTTATAACAACATCAATGTATGTATATCGGCCTCTCATCGACTCGCGCGAGAATGTAGACCGGGCATATGAAAAGAAAACGTTAGTTTATTTTAGGCGTGCTACGCATAGGTTCAGAAAATGTTTTCGATTAGTAAGTACAGAGTATAGGCGATTCGAAAACGTGACACATGATTGAAATGCTCATGCTCGAAGTACCGTAGAGTTAAACTGTACCCTTGAAGTTTCGCCACGTCCGTCTGTCCGTCATGTTTTTTCAATACGTAAGTAACAAACAATATAAACAATATTTTAAAGTACTTATATTTTATGATTTTTAGCTAGTGATCATGTTTACCGCGAGCATGCAAATAAAATGATATATTATATTTATACTTCGGGAAAAAGACATTATTTCGGCAACAGAAAAACTATTTTATAGTTATTTTAAACACATTTTTTGGAAATAAATTGTTCAGTCTTTTTAATCTCAACCGTATTCACTTGTTACTCTTGATCGAAAATTAAATAATCGCTTAATTTTAACGCAGCATGCGAGGGCATTTGCATCTTTCATTACGATGTACCAGGAAAGCATAACCAGTCGACAGCTTGTTAGCATACCCTACCACATCATCCTGACCCACCGTTACCCCTTCGCGACTTTGTTACAAATACTAAGGTCACAGAATTTTGAAGAACTTCGTCACCCGAAAACGTCACACACGAGAAAACTTATTTTTCCATTACGGTAACATTCTTGGGAAGGACTGGGAAAGCATAAACTTAAGATAGTTAAATTAACTAAATCCTAACCACAACCTGTGAACTGTGAACAACGGAACAAAACAAATCACGTCACTGTTCTTGTCAAAAGTACCAGGAAAATATAAATTGTACGGGCGGCAGTCTGTAATAAATCTCATGGACGATAAACGCAACGCAACATTGTAATGTCGGATCTACCAGGGCGCCAGGAATACAGGGCGGTGTTGCATTACGGTCGCATATCTGCCATGACGTAACCCCTCGATACCAAAGTACTAGGAGCGGAGCAAGAGGAAGAGGCCTTTCAAACTCGTTCTATAGTTACAATTTGAACAAATAAATTTTGCTTGTCTGTTGTTTTCCCAAGAATTTTAACAGAATATTCTGTGTAGGTATTACAAAATAGTTATATAGCTAAATTTGAAACCAAATAATAATAAATTGGCAACACACCATACATCCTAGACGGAATTTTAATTAAAGCGCCATCTATGATTTTGGACAATAACTACTTGCCTAGTAAGTTCACGAAAAGATTGACACAGTGTGGTGTACTTTTTTACCAACTTCAAAAATTAAAAGGTTCTGGATTCGGAAGTGGGTTTGTAGAGCTGTTACTGTTACACATAAATCATTTCGAAATTATCAAAAACATTGTGTACAAGTTCCAAAAATTCATTGTTACGAAAATGAAATAATAATCAATTTTAATTCGTATTCGGTAAAAAGGCCGATTGCAACGTACAATTTGTTTTTCACTCCTCGTGCTCTTAAAATGTTACTTTAGTCTGCACATCGGGACTAAAGCTCCTTATTAATCTCTAGGGATCAAAGTTTTTTTTTAATTTACTTTGGAAACCCCTAAACAGCCAATGACGGTGTTTGTGAATGGAGGATTATCGCCATTTTCAGTGTCAATTTTATGGCGTGGAAATAACCTCAAAATAACAACTGCAAAAATATAAAAAAAACCATTTAATTTCATGAAACAAGATTAATGATTACCTACGATTCATACGAATCTATTTAATTATATTAAGGATGAATTCATTTTATTATGCGTAGGCCAATTCGTTTTAAAATAGGTAGTTTTCTTGTTTGAATCTGTTGGCTAAATATGCAAGCATTTGGAGCGTCACTTCACAAAAAATATTAAAAGAAAAGAAAAAACCGCGGAGCAAATTTTTAAGAAATTTTGTTTTATTCAATATTGTAATTTTAAACATCTCGTGTCATTATGGCTTGTTGTTCTCTTGTTGAACAACAAAGCTAGCGGTTCAAGGTTCAATTCTATTTATACTATGGTTCAATTCCCGGTAAGTTATTTGTGTGATAAGATATTTGTGTGATGAGCGTGAGTATTTGTTCCTGAGTCTTGGATGTTTTCTACGTATTTAAGTACCTATGTATTTCTCCATATAAGTAAACTTATCATTGTCTAGTACCCATTTAATACAAGCCTAGAGCTTAATTTCATATTTGTGACATTGGCCTCTGATATATATATTTTTTTTATATTCAAGAATGATCTTCATTTTGCACTCGTAGCGCTATCTTTTGATAACTTTCGGCACTAAATTAAATAAGAAACCGGCAGTATAAAAACTGTTTATAAAAGATACTCAGACACTTGATGGTTTCTTATTCGGCATCTATTATTTAATTAATCATATTCAGCTCCATCAGAATGAATAAATCGATACAACTACTGCCACCTAGTGGCGAATAGCGGATTTGCAAACTATTGTAAGTCATTTGTAAACATCTAAAATAAATAGGTACAAATGTAATAAGAGGTTAATTATTATAAAAACAAGGTCTACCTTAGGGTATTTAAGTACAACCAGGCTTAATGTAATTAAAATAAATGAATAAAATAACAACTAATTACGTACCAGTAGCGACATCTTTTGACAATATATGATACTAACTAAAATGAGAAGATAAATAACAATTCGTTTTAATAACAAAATGTTTTCTTAGTCGGCATCTACTACAGCCTAAGAGTGCTCAAAACAGTTTAGTAAATCATTAACATCAAACTTCATCTGAATGCTTAAATCGATACAACTACTGCCACCTATTGGCGGATAGCAGATTTACAAACTATTGTGTCATTCGTGAAAATGTAAAATAAATCGGTGTTAACGTAATAAGAGTTAAATTATTATAAAATCAAGTACTATCTTAGGTTATCGAATTAGAATTAGGCTTAAAGTACATAAAATAAAAGAGTAAATAACAACTCATTACATACTGGTAGCGACATCTTTTGACAACATTTGACACTAACTAAAGTATAAATTGTCAAATAACGAAACGATTATTACATGAATAAAACGTCATTTCAACACTTTTACAATAAGGGTCAGTTCACATCGATACGCGACGCGACGATACCGGAAGAGGCCAGTGACTTCGCGCGGCGCCGCCCGACGCAGCGAGGCGCATCGTAAAATCGTCGGCAGCACGACGCCTCGCTGACGATGCACCGCTGCGTCGCGTTGCGTCAAGTCACTGAGGCCCTTGCCAAGATGCATTACGCTTACTAGCGTTTCTATTCGCTTAATTTTTAAACCAATCGCGTCACTGGTAGATATACTGGTAGATAACGTGATACGAAAAGTCACGTGATCTAACAGTGACGCGATTGGTTTAAAAACGAAACGAATAGAAACGCTGGTTAGCGTAATGCATCTTGTCTAGCGCCTCTGGCCTCTTCCAGTATCGTCGCGTCTCTGTGTGAACTGACTCTTAATCCATACATCGATACCTACCTTGATGCCTTATGAGCATTTTTTTACTGTGAAAAAGTTCCATAAAAATGCAACTTGAAATCGGAACACAATAAGTAATGTATACTTTCAGTTAATTTACTCTTATTATTTAGTTAAAATGAATGTATCCCAGACGTTTTATTTGACATCGCTTAGATTAAGTTTCAGTTGAGGATAGGTTAGGCCGTGTGCCCACTACGCCGGACCGGCAATTTTGCCAGCCACTAGCCTTTCCGGCAGCCGGCAAATCCGCCGGATAGAGAGAAACACAGCCTTAGTTTTGAAACAATTAAAACAATAATTTATTAAACATATTTATTAGTTATTTACACACGTAAAGAATTATACTTAGTGTAAAATCAGAAATGTTAATTACCTACATAATGTTAACAACATTTATACAAATGTAAAGGTTTGCTCAATGGACGGATTCACAAGTCTTCTTATATTAGGCTAAACATCAATATAATAAAAAATACAAGTAAATAAATGCAAAATAAAGCAGTCTAGAAATAGGTGTACGAGAAAACGTAAAAATATAACTTAAGTATGCTATATTGTACATGAAAGAAAAGAAAAATGGACTTTACTTTGCATACCTGTAGCGCCATCTTTTAACAACGTTTTACACTAAGTGAGTGAAGTGAGAAAACGGAATTTGAAAGAGTGATTATAAATTTATCATCTTAAAATCACATAACACATCATTTCAATACTTTTACAAATAAAAGTTTCTTATTCGGCATATAATAAAAGCCTAGAATGTCCAAGACAGTGCAATTAATAATATCAAGCATCTTTGGAATGCATTAAGTAAACGATATAGCTGCCGCCACCTAGTGTCGGATGGCGGATTTGCAAACTTAAAATCGATAAAAGTTTAATTTACACAAAATTAAGCACTACCTTTAGAATACATTTTGGTCATATCAAGTTTCATTAGTGATATCCCAGTTGAAAGAAAAATCTATAACCAATTTTACTATTTCAAGGCCCAAAACCGACTGCAATCAGACTTTTGTAAATTTACTATACTCGAAAATCTAATTCAAGACCAAAGTTGGACAGTTTCCATCTTGATTATTTCGTTATTTAAACATTATTTCATAAAAATATAAAAGAGAACTCGTATAACCAGTAATATTAGGGTAAGTTTTATTGATAAAAATAACTACACTTAAACCAAAATGCAGTAATCATAGCGAATGTGCGCCCGTTGAGATTAGGATTTTGGTCTCGAATTAGATCTTCGAGTATAGACAAAATTGCTTTACTTTATTTGAACTAGTTACGCAATCTGGTGGTAATGTTAAAAATCAATTGTCAGTTTAGACAGAGTGAAAATCTAAGGTGAAAATAGTTAATTTACGTTTATCCTTACTTGTCTTATCATTATATATTTTTTACAAATGTTCCATCTTAAATCTTGTTTAATTAATAAGACAAGTATGAATACATATTATTATTATATTATACCTATGTCAAAAAGTCCATATGAAAATATTTTACTCTTCAATTAACATTTCAATGTTAGGAGACTGCATTTCTAATATAATTTGATATTGAGACAATACACACAGCCAACAGTAGATCTGTAAAGGATAAAAACATTTTTAAAATCATAAAATCATACCCGCCATTTTAAATAACACTATCGAATATAGCCTATAAGGTAATGGACAGTGAGACAAAGCTAAATATAAATCATTTGTCAAACTGTTATATGGGTGGTCTAGTTAGAAGCTTCCAGGGAACAGATGAACTTACTGACATACTAAATACACAGACTGCTCAAATCACAACCTTGCTTTTCGCTGCACCCATAGGCAAGTAAAAATACGAGAAGAAAAGTTTTCAAAATGCAAGACGCTCAATCTTATTTCTTCTTGTTTTTTTTATTTATTATAAGTTTATCACTAAGGAACTGTGTTTTAGGGCCTGTTTCACAATCGACAAGTAAATTTATGTGTCAGATATGCTTTACTTGACGGTTGTGAAACAGGTCCTTAGACTGATTTATATTTAAATCTTGCAGAATTCGAAAGGTATACAGTTTTTTGTATAAAAATAAATTGAAAGGGGAAATCTTTATGAAGATTTCTGTATCATAATTTATGCTTTACCTTCTGTTTTAGAATAAGGAAGGCCTTAGATACTATTTGCATAATAATAAGGCAAGGCCTAAAAAGCTCACGGTTTTTGAAAATTGTATAATGATTGCTAATCCAATTGAGACTTACATTATATGCCATGAACAAGAAATCGATAAAAGCTGCAAATGTTGCATCCAGCTGAAAAATAAATTAAAAAATATTAGTACCTACAGAGAAACAAGTGTGGGAAATATACACTTGTATGATTTTTAGGGCCGATTCCAGTAAACTGGTATAAGACTTAATCCAAGATTAGTCCATACAAATTCAGCGTTTAATCTAGGTATAAGACCTTATTCCAGTTTGGTTGAATCCGCCCTTAGTCATGAAATAATGTTTTTTTATGACAGCGATTTTGAATGGCTTCTACTAAACCAGTCAGCTTCATCCTAGACTTATCATCATTTACCATCAGATGAGGTAGAGGTCAATTGTTGGTCAGTCAATAATAAAAAAATTAAAAAAAAACAGTACTGAAGAATTTTGCAAGTAGAATATTTGAATGTTGTGTGGTATTTTGTGGTAGAAAACTTTGGTGAATAACGGCAACATGATCCAACCGTAACACAAAAACTGTTGTTTGCGATGGTTGCCACTTAAGAACATTTTAGTTATACATATCACCATGTGAAAGTCTATTCTGCCTAGCTATACATACCCTTTCATTGCCAGCATCGGATTATTTCAAACATTAATCATAGGTATAAAATTGAAAGTTCTATTTCACGATAAACTTACGTAGATATAGTAGCCTCCTATTAGCCAAAGCCCGAAGATGAGCTGGAAGATAATGATGAGCCCCATGGTCCCCAGCCACGGCAGGATCAGCCCTCGCATCCATATGTTGATGCCAATCACCTGTAATGGAGGTTTAAAGAATATTAATACACATCTGACTACTAATATAATTCATTCCTGATATCTGTTCAGTAAGGTACAATAATAAAAACGTTTATGATCATATTATTTTTGAAATTACACATTACACCTTACTAGATTCTAGTTTATTTATTTATTTATGATTTATTGGAGATCAAACAGCTGACAAAACAAGGTAGAAATTAGATATTAGTTATGCCGTATTGCACTATACCTCATGAAATGTGAAAGTTTGTGAGGAAAACATCATACAGATATAACTAGGAGTATGTTTTAAATTAAATTTTAAGTACACACCTACTCCCACTTACCATTAGAACTGAAGATATTATCAGTACAAGAAATATGAAGATGAAAATGCCACCAAAAACTTTCATTGCTGAAAAGAAAAAAATACTGTTATAAAACGGAATAAATTAATATAACCTCCTGCCGCTCAAGAAAAAAAATGCAAGATGAGATGCACACTGGGCGTGTAGCTGCGCCCAGTGTGCAATGTATAAGCCAAAACATTTCCATGTCCAAACCGCTCATGAGTACAGTGTAATGTTCACTGGGCGTTTAGTTCAAATTTTTTTTTTTTAAGGTTGGGCATTTATGCTAAGTGTCACTTTGTACAATGTTAATATGTACATTGGGCGGCACAAGGTTCAAAATGTCACTAAAGAGATAGAATCCTGGACATGTAGTTGAAACGTCTATTTTGATAGCTTTGATTAACCTAAGCTTGCCTAAGACCCACCCACCCGTTACGTTAGTTTTCTATTAACAATTTTAGTTTTTCCATTTTTGTATCGCAGGGCATAGGCGTTGAAGGGGTTAAAGTAGGCGCAGAGAGTTGAAACCCTTGATACACTAATAATAGGACGAAAACTACAGTATCTTTGTATAATTTTTTAACAAACCAGAGCATTCACTTGCAATGAGCAATCAAGTAAATGATCTCACAACATAACTATTTCACTGAATAAAAGCATTGTACTACAACCCATCCTATACCTATTGAACAGCATAGGGCTTATTTACAATACAGCCTTTACTATCAAACGAATAAGAACCACTTCAACCACAATAATATTAAAAAAATACAATAGCATCACCGATACAAGACAAAGTGGAATAGAGGATCTGATAGTTTCACCAAGCCATTTGTCAAATCCAGTCAATTCTGAGATCTTTTTTCAAACAGATTTTTACGAGCTTGTATGTGTACCGTTACTTATTCATTTGACTCTTTAATAACCAATCTGTGTCCCAAAAACAATATTAATACTCACATCCTCTAACATCAGTTTCAAACAATGGATTCCAAATCTGTGAAGAGTCGCCTCCAGCCAACTGGTAGCTAATGAAAGTGATCAGAACAACGCTCAAGGCAGCCGTGTATACAGCCACGGCACGGCTTCCTGACTTCACATTTGAAGACCAAATACATGGCGACCAACATGATTCTAACACGACCATTTTGAAAGCTTTTTAGTCGCCACGCGTATTTAAAATTGTCTTTAGTTTCGTTATTTGGATTTGTATTGGTGTAAAGAAGACCTGGAAAGATAAAAAATAAATTAAATTAAGTTGTTTAAAGTAGTAAACAACACTGGGCCACACCTTACGCTTTGAATAACAGTAGTTCTAAATTTAAAATTGTAAGTGAAGAATGTTTTCCTCTCTTCACCTTCTGCTTGCAAATGCATTTTGTGACGGTTTATGTTACTTTAAATGAGATTTACCTTTTAATAAATAATTGATAAAGCTGTAGAAAGAAATTATAAACTTTAAGAATTGGCCACAAACACAAGCACGGCTTTGCGTTTGACAGATGCTGTCGTTATAACGTTTCGTTTAAATTTTCTAGAGTTTACTTTTAAAATGCATCTACGGATATTGCAAAAATAAACAAAACTCATTTTTAGATGTTTTTTAGAATACGTTAATTTCAAAATATATCATGTTATAAGGTGTAATCATGTTATATAAACCA
This sequence comes from Acleris cristana, assembly GCA_948252455.1. Taxonomy (NCBI): domain Eukaryota; kingdom Metazoa; phylum Arthropoda; class Insecta; order Lepidoptera; family Tortricidae; genus Acleris; species Acleris cristana. The sequence goes on along the minus strand of OX411791.1, from coordinate 4,129,134 downwards.
AATTCATTTTACACCGCATATAAAATGCTCGAAATTCCTGCAGGAAATTTAAGTAAAATGGATCGCAACGCTACGTTTCAGTAGACGCTAATTTCGTAACTATTGACTTTTCAATTCAAGGTATAATTTATAAAACGAATTAAGTAAAATGCCATATACTTAAATACGTTACGTACAAGGTTAAACATAAAACATAAAATTACATAAGTTTAGTTAGTTACCTGCCAACATAACGAAAAACGCAAACAAGATGTAGATACCTAAGTAGTCCCTACCTACGTACGTATTTCTTACTTAAATAAATTCGAATAAACATAAGTACCTAATATAGCGAAGAATTCTCACGGGGACACTAGGTAGGTAGATACTTTCGTGTTATAAATTTGCATAGAATGGATTAAATCGTGACCGCATAATTAGTATCAGTTAGAAAGTTATGTCGAGTGAGGAAGTCTCCAATGAAGACTTCCATACCTTTATAAAGGTATATAGGTCCACGTCATAAAGTGATCATGATCACTTTCAGATGCCCTATCCCTTTCACTCGTCTTTCGAGGCTATATCGGGAAAAAGAGATGGAAATAACGATACTTTGATTTCTAAAGTAGGGCCCCAGATATTCAGTAGCTATTTGGGGGCATTTTTAAGAAGTTCAACGTCTACAATGGTATTCAGCATAAAAATACTACTTAATTGTATTTTTTTTTGGTAACTAGTTGAGGGTACTAGTAGTTCTCGGTTAGGTACCTATAGTTGCGAGTTTAATGTCACTTTGTATAGGCTAGGTTTCAGTTGATTAATCTCAACTCAACTAAATGTTAATACTACAGTCGGCCTTATAAGTAGTTGCACACTTTGGTACTTTTATCGCTTTAACACCTTTTACAGATTAGTGCAGCAGTACAAACATAACGTTAAAGTAACAAAGCACTAAAGTGTGCCTACCTAACCCAGTGCAATAAAAGATGCCCATTAGCATTCGTACCTTTGCTTTCTCAACCTCGTATCTGATCGAATAGTGAGATAGGAAAAGCAATCATGGTCTCTAAAGAATAGACTACCTACTTTCCTATCTAACTATTCAATAAGAGATACGAGGTTGTGAAAGTAAAGGGATGATCCGTCTCTATTTAAAAAGCACCATAAGACAGAACGAGCACCGAAATAAAACATAAATTGATTTAACACGAACAAATTTGACTGACACTAGTTACATCTAGTTAATCCTCAATTTCTGGTGCTATAATCAATCGCGGACACACCAACCGCATTGTGCAGAGAAGTATCCCAAAAAATAATCATAATAAATTCGTAAAGTCAATTTACGGTGACATTTTACGAAGTGATGAGCACATTCTATGAAATTAATGTCACATAACAAGGGTAAATCCATCATGGTCTTCCACAACTCTGCTGAGAGTAGTACGCTAGCAAGTTAGTGAGTAAAGTTGTTCAATTTGTATGAATAAATACCGGGCAAGTGCGAGTCGGATTCGTATTCGCAAGGTTCCGTGCCACCGAGCAAAAAACTGCGATCCAAACACGTTTCTTGTATGGAGGCCTTTAATTTTCATTTTATAGCAGTTTTATTATTTGTTCTTTTACGTTTCATGAGATACAGCCCGGTGACAGACAGACGGACAGCGGAGTCTTAGTAATAGGGTGAACCCTAAAAAAACCCTACATTATTTTTATATTTGAGTCGCTCGCTTAATTTCATAATCGGACAAGTCTATGCAATAGGACAACGGAATTTGCGTCTTTTTTAAACAACTTACTTAGGTTTTAAATTCGTATAAGTACTTACCAAATTTCAAGGACTTATCCGAGTTTGAAGTTCAGCGACTAATTTTGGAATGTATGCATGCAATGCAATGCAGTAGATACAGTGCGATAGGTCTTAGAAGCAGCTTCGGGCTTGTACTTGTCTGTCACTGGCTCTCTTACGCTTTTATTAAGATCGAGTGAGAGAGAAATACAAATCCAAAGCACCTTCTAAGTGCTCACAGACTGTACATTGCAAAATGACATATTTATGCACGGATATTTTCGATTCTTGGCTATTTTTGACGTCTCTTTTTTGACCAGCTATAGGTAAGTGCCGTGCGGCTGGTGCGCCCGCGTCCAATCAATCAAAAACAAGGCTGCGATCAGAAACAAACAAGCGTATAGCACGACACAACTAACATGGCGTGCGTCAAAGCTCTTACGCCGTTGACCAAGAGTCTATTATTCCTTAATCCGCGCGCCATATTAATTGTGGCTTGTTGTACAACAACAATGACTGGACTTTCTGGGAATCGAAGCCTTGGGGTGATTGCGTAGGTACCTTGTAGGTACCTACCTACTTAAATAAAAAGATTTTAAGCGCATAAAGTATTTTTTTAACATCTGTAACTTAGTAATCACTTAAATACCTAAGTAGTCCATAGCGAACTCAAAATTAAAATTTTGAAATTCAAAAAGTAATTTATAAAAAAAGGTCAAGTGCGAGTCGGACTTGAGCACAATTATATAAATACAGTCAACCAATTTGATTTCTTAACCAACCGAATCATAAGAATTAGACTCTTACCTTTTGGTTGACAACGTCACTTTAACATAGCAACCTAGGCATAAAGGGGCTTCTAAACGGGCCATATTTTCACGGCCGGCAACTATTGGTGTCCCTCTCTTACTCACACGTTAGAGAAAGACACCAATAGTTGTCGGCCACATATTGCAGTAAAAATATTGCCCGTTTAGAAGCCCCCAGTTAGCTGCGTTTATCGCGTGAAAAAGTTTAGATAAGGCATCCGTCACCTTTTGACACATAAATAAGTACGACAGTGACGGATGCTTTATCCACATTTTGACACGCGACATACGCAACCATACTAGGCCCACAAAACAGGGCCCGTATTATAGTCGCCTTTATCGCAGTGGATAAAGCTTCCGTCACTCTCGCACTTACATACTGGTCAGAAAGTGACAGATGTTTTATCTACGCTTATCTACGTCGATAAACACGACCATAATCGGCCCGAGTTTAGGTACCGACGATATGATTTTTACCGCCTAAAATAGAGGCCTAACATGGCTGTGTTTATCGCGTGTCAAAATGTGGATAAGAAGTCACTTTTTGACTCCTATATACTATATATACGTGGCAGATGCTTTGTCCACATTTTGTCACGCAACGCTAAACTAAAACGATAAACGCAACCTTACTACGTCCGCTGGTCAAAGACGACATGGTTTTTACCACTTAGATTCTCGGCCCTGGGACCCAATTCTCATGACTTCGAGATGATTTTTCATGCGAGATTAACTGTCAACTGCATACATTTTTTCGACATATCTCGCATGAAAAATCATCTTGAAGTCACGAGAATTGACTCCCTGTACGGAACCCTGAGTGCGAGGGTTCAGTCCCACTTGACCGTTATTTTTAACTGTATCCAATCAGGATATCAAAGTGATAGATAAATGGCTTTCACTGACTTATCGACTGGTTCGATTATCACTTCCGCCGGACCAGCTCTTAATGATGCTTTACGATGTATATTTTAACTTTTAATTGTTATTTATTGTGCGCAAATTAAAAAACAATTCGCGTTTCAATTTCCGTCCTCATATTTGATCATAAGCACATAATAGCAGCCTTTACACGTAAAGTTCGGACCGCGGAAAACGCCACGCGCCGTTCCAATCTTCGTTCCGAACCGTACATTTTTACTATTTTACTATTACAGTTGCATTTACACGTACGGTTCGGAACGAAGATTGGAACGGCGCGTGGCGCTTCCCGCGGTCCGAACTTACGTGTGCAGGCCGCTATTGTGTTTGGAAAAGATCAGTTGTTGGTAGGTCCGTGTGTTATTCTCTATTCTGTATTCTCAATTTTGCAGCCTTATACGTTCGGTCGTTCGACAGAAGCCCTGCAGCCTAATTGAGAATGCACGCGCTAAAATGTGTTTTGTACGCTCTGACGGGACTACTTAAATTCGCCGGTTTATATAAGCTGCGCCGCGTTCACTCGCTCACTCGTTCGACCGACCTAACGCCGTTTTTAAGAGAATAACATCCCACGGTCTGTCCGGATGGCTACCTACCACCATCTTACCATCGCTAGGCAACAGGGTTCACAGTGTTGTGTTCCGGTGTGGTGGTAAGATAACCGGTGGAATGACTAGCATAGACTCTTCACTATCACTATCACTGCATAGTATAAAACAAAGTCGCTTCCCGCTGTCTGTCTGTCCATGTATGCTTAGAGGGTGCTCCTTGAATCACCGACACTCATTTCACGAATGCGTTGTTTCATCGAATTTTCATTTCATCGACAGCTAATTTCTGCAGAAACCTTATTGTTTTTAGGTTATCTTAAGCATGGTTTACGTAGGTTAGGTTAGGTTAGACCTGTGACCACCAAAAAATTATAACTCCTGCACGTGGAAATGCCTGTTCGATGAAATGAAAATGCGATGAAATGAAAATTCGGTGAAATGAGTGTCGGCGATTCAAGGGTAAACCATGCTTAGATCTTTAAAACTACGCTACGGATTTTGATGCGGTTTTTAAAATAGATAGAGTGATTCAAGAGGAAGGTTTTTGTGTATAATAAATGCTGGTTTATTGTACGGGTGTGACAGAAAACTCAAATAAACCGAAGCGAAGCGAGGGCGGGTCGCTAGTATTCTAGTAAACTATAAATGCCTCTGAGGCAAATACAACTTATATGATGAAAAACTGTAGTTCTCAGTGTTGGCAACTCATTTAAGTATTATTGTGTTTTATGAATTTTATGATTGGAAAAAATTACCTTCTGCTGGAGTTTCTTGTGGCGCTTCTTTTCCGCAATGGTCTTGTGCGAAGCACTAGTTTACACCAAGGTTTTAAGTATCTAGTTGTTCAGTATCATCATATTTTAATTTCTGTAGATAAGCTTCCAATGACTCTACCACTACACTAAAACTAGGTATCTAAAAAAACGACAAGTTTAGTATGAACTAACTCTCTATTTAAAGTTGCAAACGAGCTAGCGAGGCACCAGGGCCCGTATTATCGCCTTTATCGCGGTGGATAAAGCTTCCGTCACTCTCGCACTTACATACTGGTCAGAAAGTGACAGGATGTTTTATCTACGCTTATCTACGTCGATAAACACGACCATAATTGGCCCGGGTCTGTTTTTTACTATGTAAAACCACATTATTTTGGACGTGTCATCGTAGGTAGGTATTGTCAACGTTTTGATAGATCTTATTTGGCACTATGGCGGTAAGGCCGGCCGAGATATCATAACACGTCAAAAGCAAGATGGTTTTACCGTATTGAATACAAGCCTTGTGGGCCTAGTATGGCTGCGTCTATATCGCGTGTCAAATGTGGATAAAGCATCCGTCACTGTCGTACTTATTTACGTGTCAAAAGGTGACGGATGCCTTATCCAAACTTTGTCACGCGGTAAACGCAGCCATGTTATGGCCCCTGATGTGAAGGTAGATAGGATAGGATCATTACCGCCGCTTATGTCATCAACTCATCATCATATTTCTTAATATGTTACCTTACCTTACCCATCCTTGCTGGTATTCACAAGGATGGAATCAAAAAATAAAAATAAAATTAACTTTACTATACCAATTAGTGAGGTTAATATTGAAACTAAGAATATCTAAACTAAGTCAACCAAACGATTGCGCGATCTAAAGTACACGCAGAGCCATCTATTGACGTAAAAGGAAGAAATATACCCAGTTATATCTTTGGACTATTATAATATAACTAGCGACCCGCCCTCGCTTTGCTTCGGTTGATGTGAGTTTTCTGTAATACCCGTACTTACATAATCCAGAATTTATTATACATAATCAAAAATTCAATCAAATCATCATCAATTGAATCATCTTCTATCTATTGATGAAAATCGCATTAAAATCCGTTGCGTAGTTTGAAAGATCTAAGCATACATACAGAGTTGACGGCGGGAAGCCACGTTATACTACGTAAATAAAATAATATATAAATAATAAACATGTATATCTATAAAAAATGAAATATTAAAATAAAAGTTACAGCACGTGACATGACTTGTTTTGATTGAGAAGACATTAACATTTTAACAACACTCAGTAGATATAAATCACTGTCAAGTGGTTAGTCTTTTGAGTACTTACCAATTTCACCAAACGATGTTTAATGTAATGGTAACTTTAGACTACGACACTCAGTGTCCCTATACACCGAGTGTCTCTGTATGAACGCGAGTGTCTCTAAGCATTCATACAGAGGCACTTGTTGTGTACACTGAGTGTACAATGTATAGTGTCGTACTTGTAACGATTGATACTGACTTACCTAATCATATATATATATATTTTCTGGGCCTTTCTTATAACCATTGATACTGACTTACTTATCATGTTTGTATGTATCTCTGAGCCGCTACTTGTTGTAACGATTGACATTGACCTACTTATCATGTTTGTATATATCTCTGGGCCATTACTTGTAATGATTGATACTGACTTACCTATCATGTGTGTATGTTTGCTGGGCCGTTACTTGTTATAACGATTGATACTGACTTACCTATCATGTGTGTGTGTTTGCTGGGCCGTTACTTGTTATAACGATTGATACTGACTTACCTATCATGAGTGTATGTTTGCTGGGCCGTTACTTGTTATAACGATTGATACTGACTTACCTATCATGTGTGTGTGTTTGCTGGGCCGTTACTTGTTATAACGATTGATACTGACTTACCTATCATGAGTGTATGTTTGCTGGGCCGTTACTTGTTATAACGATTGATACTGACTTACCTATCATGTGTGTGTGTTTGCTGGGCCGTTACTTGTTATAACGATTGATACTGACTTACCTATCATGTGTATGTATCTCTGAGCCGTTACCTATTGTGATGATTGACATTGACTTACTTATCATGGTTACATGTCTCTGGACCGTTACTTGTAACGATTGATACTGACTTACCTAATCATGTTTATATATTTTATGGGCCTTTACTGTACAGAGGCCCTACTTTGAAAATCGAAGTTCGAAGTTACGTTAGCTCCATCCCTGTCACACTTCATTCGAGACCAAATTGAGAGAAAGTGATGGAGCTAACGTAACTTCGAACTTCGATTTTCAAAGTAGGGCCTCAGGTACAGCCTAGAACTTAAAGGGACCCACCTCCAAGGTCAATCTGACATTCTACAACAATAAGGTTGAGTTTCCTTTAAGTTATAAATGATTTGGCGTCTCTAATCACATTAACGACTTCAAGCCTATTTTTTTTTTAAATGGGTAACAAATTAACTATGTGCTTTTTGGCCAAATACAGAAAACTTTAATGTATTTTTCATCTCCGCACTAAAAACTACTCTGTGCCCACCAATCTGTTTACTTGGAAACTAAAGAGTTATGCTGAATTCGTACAGCGATACGAATCTAACTTATCGGTATCAAATCCAATCGAAACCACGCTTCTTACATCCCGCTTTTACACACAAAAACTGATAAGGACATAGATACACGAATATTGGAATAAAAATCGTTCAGTGCCAGAGAGTTTAAATGCAATGTAAAATGGGCGCCTTATGGAGACTTGGGCCGGATTGGTTTGGTTCACGGCTTGGCCCAATTTGCGCGAGTTTAATTTTTATGAACTTTTTCCCGTCCTCTCGGTGATACTGCAAAACCGCGTAACCAACAAATTTATTATAGAGCAAAATAAACCTTAACATTTTAGAAAAAAGGTGCATTTTGATCCTCATTAAAATGTTACTTACTCGGTTTTGCAGTTTCACCGACGCTGTATCATCTGGGTTCCGTTAAAAGACGTTTGTTTTGACTTTATAAGCGATGAATTTAAAATAGAATTCTTTAATTACAACTTTGCCGCGTTTTTAGCCAGGTTTTTTTTATAGTATTGAATCTCCACCATGGTAAGTAAGTGGGATCAGTGACGCATTCTGATGTCATGACTTCAATCTTAAGACTGCAATCCTAAGACCGCAAATGCGTTGCTAACCCTAACCGGACTAAGATGGAATGCTAGTAATTTCACCGGTTGTTTTACCTGCACACCGGAACACAACAATGCAAACACTGCTGCTTGACGGTAGGTTAAAAGGTAAGATGGTGAGAGCGATCCGAACGGACAGTAAATAAGAGCTATCAAAACGTTGACAATACGATAACAGAGGCCTGTTTTATAAAGCTACAAATTACAATAGGGTTAGGCTTCATACTTTCGATTAGTATGTAATTGGTCTATTAAAGAAGCAATAGCTATTTAAAAAAAAGGTTCATATTTTTAAGTTTTTTTTTAATTATGGACTGTACTGGACTGAAATTTTTCAGTAAACCTATTCGCCATATATTACTTACCATATTAAATTTGATATAAAATACTTCTTATCGAATAAACAGCTGGGTGAAGGTCGTCTCCTATTCGGATCCCCTACTATTTAACCTTCTCTTTTATTTGCTCAAAGTAATTTCTTCTTGGTATTCCCCTGCCTTTCTTTCCTCCTATCTTTCCTTCTATGATGTTTTTAAGGATAAGGTCGTGTCGTTACAGGTGTCCTATCATTGTTCCTCTTCTATTTTCTATTGTTGCTACTAAATTCCTACTTTCAGCAGCTTTTTATTCTATTCAGCACTCGGTCATTAGATATTTGTTCTGTCTAACTTATCCCCTCCATTGTCCCCCAACACCAGATTTCAAAAGCCTCCAATCTTTCTATAACTCTTTGTACCAGTGTCCATGTTTCACTAGCGTATAAGGTTATGCTCCAGATGTACGATTTTATGAAATACTTTTTAAATGTTAGTTGTTATTTTTGACCTGAAAACAAAAGAGTAACAACACAAAAAACTTGCTAGTTTTGTTTTAGGTTCATAGAAGTTGTATTTTCAGTTGTTGGTGTTTTGATATAACAGAGCGATTAATCGAAGACAGTATTAAAAAAAACAGTCTGCTTTTTAAAGCTTGCTTTTTTTTAAGTTCCACAGACAAACAGTAGTATATCGACTGATAACGATAGCCTTTAGATTATCTGTGCGGTCAACGCTCGATACGGGAAGATAACAGTGCAAAATATAAAGTCAATACGATGGGCAGATAACGGTGTATTGTACTATGAAAACTGCATGCATAGCGATTATTGAAATAAATATCATTTAAGTACTTTAATACAGACTAGAGGGCGCTGATATCAATTGCCAGAAGATTTCTCGATAATGTTAGTTAATCGATAGAAGGTTAAAGTTCGTGCTCGGGGTACAGGTAGGTGATTCTCTCAAAAATACCAGCTAAGTGCGAGTGGGACTAGCGCACGAAGGGTTCCGTACCGCCATTATACTGTACTTACCTAGTACCTAAGTATCTTACTGTTGTTAAAGTTGACGTGGTTAACGATTAAATAGATCGTTGCGAAATATCTGTCTATAATCGAATTATGTCAGAGGGCGGCTAAACATTTAGCTCTTAAGCTAAGGTTTAGTTAGACTTAAGTAAGTTATTTAGATACTAAACGGGTAAATCTACGGACTTTTTAAAATTATTCGAAAATATGAAGGTACAGTCAAGGGCGCCAACAGTACCTACCTAAGTATACATACACTACAAAGTTTAGTCTCAAATGTATATATAAATGGGAAACACAAATCTGTCTGTCTGTCCGTAAGTTTTTTTAGCAACTATTTGGCATATTTGTACGGTACCTACCTACTTGCTTGCTTGCTTGCCTTGCTCGCGTCTATAGTGCGACAAAAAAGAGTAGAAATTAAATGAGGGCGCCACTTTCTACGTAACTGTCACATTTTTGACGTAAAATGCTTGAACATGGCAACAATTTAGTATGGAATTTTTTTAGTTCCATTTTATTTAATTTCTACTCTTTTTGGTCGCACTGTACTTCAGGTAAAAAAAAAATGGTATAAAAAACTCTTAAAAAAGAGTCGTTAAACAATGAAAGTGAGTTGATTACAGCAAATAAGATGTTGTAGTTTCCGGTAATAAACAGCTGTGACATACAGACAGGAACACGAGGGCTCAAAACTATTTTTTTTTTTTTATAAATATCAGAGGACAAATCTCACACAAATTGACCTAGTCCCAAACTAAGCTCTAGGTTTGTACTATGGGTACTAGACAAGACAACGATATATAGAGAAACACATACTTAAATATATAGAAAATATCCATGACTCAGGAACAAATACTCGCGCTCATCACACAAATATCTGCCCTTACCGGGATTTGAACCCGGGACCGCTAGCTTCGTAGGCAGGGTCACTACCAACTAGGCTAACGCGTCGTCACTGTGTTTATTATAGCGAATAAGCTGTTAATTTTAGTAACTGAGAAAAACATAGTTATAGAGACACGAATAGTTTCACCACAATGGTTCCTTTTTATAATGTTAGTACGGAACCCTAACAATCGTATTATAGACTAGAGGACGCCCGCGACGTCGTAGGTACGCGTAGAATTAGTTTCCTGCTACTCCCCCCCATTTCTTTCCGTTGGGGGTCGATTTTCGGAAAATCCTTTCTTAGTGATCACTTACATCATGAAAGGAACCCCTGTACCAAATTTCAAGTTTCTAGGTGCAGTAGTTTCGGCTGTGCGTTGATATATAAGTCAGTCAGTTTTGACTTTTATATATAGTATAGATTAATTGGTTAGTCTGTAGATATTACCAATGGGTACTAACAATTACAGTATAATATGCTTTGTCTAACTAATATAAAGCTGTTGTTTGGTATTAATGGGTTAATTCAATTGTTACATTTGACATTGATTCAGAGCTGTTTGAAATGGTTGGTAAATTATTATACGAGGCCATAATTTATTGTAGCTGGATTTTGAAATATTAACCACGAGGCCCTGTGATGTCACTTTACGCATGATAATTGAACTGGTTTACGGATGTGTGCAGTGCAGGTTTTCTCACGATGATTTCTTTTGACGAAAACAATGATTTTCTTTACCGAGAATTAGTTTTGGCTCCCGACTACGTTCGCACGAAAGTCGATTATCGTGAAGAGGTAAATAAAACAAACTTATTTTGGAATTAATAATTAGTAAGACTACGTTTAAGGAATGCAAAAGTGTGCTTAGGTACGGAGATAGTTAACTTTTAAATTAAGTAGGTACCTATTTAACTCGGAGTCGTCATAAAGTTACCTTTATTCCGGAAAATCGAACAGTTCCATGAGAAAAGCAATTTACTTTAAAACATCATCGATGATAAAGATTTTGGGATAATGATAAATTTACTTTTTATATCGTTGGTCAGTTAATCGAATAGATAATTAGACAGTGAATAGATAATTATTCACTGTTCCGAATAGATTACGACTCGATTCCAATAAGAATGTTTCCAGCTGAGAAGAGACTAGTTAAAGTAACTCGCATCTTAGTTCACTACAATTAACATAATATTAACTAGGTAAATAGTTTATAAAAAAAGTTAAGCGAATTTTCCATTTTATCGCCCAAACACATGTGATCGCGTTCTTAAAAAAAAGTGTTTTTCTGCTTAGAAGTGCTTTTGTTTTATACTCTTCTAATACTTAAATTCTAGTTTTAAGGTTGACGCTGACAGAAAAGAGAAACAGGTTAAACGTAAGGGTACCCAAAAAATCAGTTACCGTTGTTCCAATCTTCTTAAAATCATTCCGGTTAAGGCCGGAATTGTACAGCAGCCCTTATAGGTACCTAATCCCTCCTCTCCAGAGAGCAAAAAGACAACCTACGCGAAGTCAGCCGCGGTATCTCGCTTCATCGCGCCCGGTCACGATCGCCTGCGCAACTTCACACTGGTTGGTTCAGTTTTAGATGGGCCTGCGACCGCGCAGCTACGGCGACACCGCACGCTACAAACCATTCCACATTCAAACTTTAAAACATCTATGACATTCTAACCAGCCAGCAACTTAAAAAATACAGTTCAATTCGAAATTCAAAAACTGTGATAGTTCGATTACCAAATTTCGCGGCCAGTGTTGTGAGTGAAATTGGTATCGGTACCGGTATTGTGTTGGTATCTGGTACCAATTAGTTCGGCAAGTGAAGTTCATTGTCATTTCGTTTATCTGGACGCGAAACTGGTAAGTGATATGGTACTTTCTTTATTGTTCTTGCGAATAAGTGGTTTGGGTACTTACTTTATGTTGTTATAGATATACAAAGTGTACTACCTATAATGTATATACCTACGTAGTGTACAGTAACGGAGAGAGCTAGTCACGTTTCCAGTGTGTTTTGTGTGCAAGTTTTTTGCAAAGTCGATTTCTGTGGTAATGTCAGCACGTAGTGAATGATTTGCTTACTTTTGTTTCCTTATCTCCGTATCAGCATTGTTATGTTGATTTAGATAAACAAAATGATACAAAATGATAATAAGGCGAGTCTAGTTTTTTGGTAAACTTAGATGCTTGGGTGCATTTTGATATTGGTTTTATTTATGATCAAAAGTTCAGATTGATGTAAAGTTGAACTTTTATAAGACACATACATTTGTACATACTTTCATATAAAGAAAAAGGCAGTACGTATAAGAGGTATAAAGTCCATGTGCGCATAATGCTTTTTTGCTTTAGTGGGAGCATTGGTATAAATGCAGTTATTTAAAACTAAATAAACACAAAATAGATACGTTGATTATTACTTAAAATAAAACTAGGTACTTATAGGTACTAATTTTTGTCAAAATGGAAGGGAATTTAGGACTTTTACACCAATACACTTACTTGTATAGGCTAGTAAGTAGATACCGGGTATTTCTTGGTATCTATTTCCATACTGGCCGTAAAAAACCGGTACCGAAAATCCCCGGGACTGCAAACCCTACAAGGGACCTAATGTAGTGTACATTGTAAGGTCGACATCAAAGATAGGTAGGGCACCTATAAGGTGAAAAAATGTAAACATATCTTTGACTTCAATTGTACCGGATAATAGACCCTGGGCCTCTATTCTGCTTGATTTAACCATATTTCCTTTGGCATTTTATCGTATTTTCAACGTTTTTAGAGCTCTTATTTACTTTACTGTAATGGCGGCCGAGTTAAAAACGATACTACAACACGTCAAAAGCAATATGGTCTTACCCAGTAGAATACAGGGTCAGTGGTGTCGTGATGGCAACCCTATACCACAGATTATATACAAGTTACTACGTAACCTATACCTTTTAACACTGCTAAAGTGCAATGCGGATTCGGCCATGGAGTCATAGCCTAATTTGGGAGAATCTTAGGCAGGTACTTACGACCATCCACATTATTTTCTTGTTTTTTTTCTTCATCTTAACTAATCTGGATTTTTAAAACTTAAGTAGGTAAGTACGTAGGTACATTGACTTTCATCGTAAGTTCTAAAAAGTAAATCAGATTGACATTATGATATAATGGAAAATAAATACCTACCTGACATTAAAATGTTACTATTTAAAAATACATCACATCAATCACATCATTCCGGATGGACATAGGCAACTCTTTATTTGTTAATCCAGAGCTTCAGCATTCACTAATTTTTATATTTTAATACTTACACTAAAACAATGAAAAAAACTGATAATGGCTACCTCGTGAGGCCCACGTAGAATTTCGTTATTTCGAAAAAGAATCTTGTGTCAATCAACTGAAGTCAAAAGTCACTTTGACAATTGTCCTTTTAGGACGTTGGGCCTCACGAGGTTAATTTTCAGGCTGCTAATTCTTTAAGATTTTAGTTTGATGACTGTAGTAGGTACCTAGGTACTTTCCTTTACGCACTTGTGTTTAAAACCTGACTTTAGTTTTCCTCCTTCAGTGTAAAATAGTTAATAGGTGTGCGTTTTTTCCAAGAATTCGGCAATTTACGTGTATTTCACTCGAAAAAATAGGACACAAGTTACGTAGAAACTATTTTATATCCGTCTGTCAGCACGGCAGATAAAGTGGGTAGGCAGTTTCTATTTCAGAGTACATAAAGAGCTGTTGATACTTGACGATCAACAGCGCCATAAAAATGATTTGGGATATTGGACGTTAGAAGTGTTAATTTTAATGTGAAAGAGTCTTTAATATACAAAGTCGGAATAGGTACTTTGACCCTTGTTTTTTGTACATTTGTATTCAATGCAGTGTGTGAAGGGTACTTACATCTGGATCGCTAGCACCATCTTTTAACTCACCAAGCAGCAGTGTTCGCATTTTTTTTCCGATGTGGGGATAAGATAACTGGGGAAATTACTAGCATAGAGGTATTCCATCTTAATCTTCAGGGTTGCGTGCGTCAGGATTCCCACTCCGCGACTCACCTAAGTTAAGCAACCCCCTTCCCATTCCCCATTCCCACCCCCTTTTATTCTAACCCCGCGGATAAATAAACGGAGAAATGAACTTCTCCTTCGACCTTTCAGCACTGGCTGGGGTAGTATCCGCGGGAGTTTTTAACTTCATTCACAGCAAGGGGCATTAGTGTTTTTAGCCGGTGCGAGCCCGGCAGTACCTGGGCCCTCCATTCCCAGGTCTCCGGAAGGGATTTTCATCTCTGCCCCTTTTAAATGTAATTTTCAATATCGTGCTAACAAAAGCAAGGACTTAAGTCTTTGGCCACTCAGGCGACAACCCAAAAAAAAAAATCTTCATGGTTGGAAACGGATTTGAAGTCAAAGGGATTTGAGAATTCGATTTTTTTATGCGTCTCCGATCACACTTACTTTTAGAGGGCCTGTGTGCTCCTTCGTTTCTAACATTTAATTTAAAAAAATATGAAGAGAGAAGGCAAAAGATTGGTGCCTAGCTGCTAGGTAATAAAATTATCTGCTACAAATAAAGTTTTATGTGAAAACAATGTTGTTTTCTTTCTTGTGCATTTGACGATCAAATCAACTGCCATTCATCCAAAGCTATGCACCCGTAAGCATTACGCGGCCGTAGGTATCTACGACCAGGGGACCATGGCTGCGTTTGTTGCGTGACAAAATGTGGATAAAACATCCGTCACTTTCTGACACGTATATATGTACGAGAGTGACGGATGCTTTATCTACATTTTGTCACGCAATAAACGCAACCATACTTGGCCTAACGTCGATTAACCAAGGTCAAAGTCTTTCCACCCTTTTAATGTTTAAGGTAAGGACACACGGGTCTAGTTATGATTCTTAAACAAAGCAGCATACGCTATTTGACCCCTAAACCAATAAAGACGGGTATTATGTCCTTGAACCCTTTCTCCGCCTGTGTATCCATCTGCCAATCTGGGTTAACCCTTAAATCGCCGACGCTCATTTCATAGAATGTTTTACTTCTCCGAATTTTCATTTCATCGACAGGCATTTAGACGTGCAGTGGGCCGATTATGGTCGTGTTTATCGACAGATAAAACATCTGTCACTTTCTGACCAGTATGTCAGTGCGAGAATGATGGAAGCTTTATCCACCGCGATAAAGGTGAAAATAATACGGGCCCTGGAGTTATATTTTTTTGTTGGTCACAGGTCTAACCTAACCTAACCTAACCTACGTAACCTATTCTTAAGATAACCTAAAAACAATAAGGTTTCAGCAGAAATAAGCGGGCGACATGGACCATTTTTATCACTTAAGGTATTTTAATTTAATTTCTACAGTTATTGAAGTTTTCTTGCAATTTTTACCTCTTTTTTTTATTATTTCATTTCCAAAGTAACATAGGTATGTGCTATGATATTCTATATTATCTATCAACCATAAAAATCCTTAACAACTTTCCAAACTTCACAATTATATGCGGATAATGTTTGAATGTTATAATAAATCCTCTTTTTCTTGTAAATAAACATATAAACGATTTACGATACGCATAATATCATGTTATAAATAATTTCACCAAAGATTTATAACCCCGCGGACCACTTACACATGTTTAAATATTTTTTTAGGATAATAAATAAATTATTTATGTATATTTCAATAATTAGCATCCTCTTTAAATACGAGTACCAATCGCTAAAAAATGGCAATTGGTTTTTTATGGCCCATCATCTATAACCGATTCGCAGTGACCAGTTTTAACTAGAATAGTGGATTTTTGTTAACTATTAAAGGTTCCTATGGCTACCTTCTGCCGCCTTCATATCAGAGTAATCCTATTAATAATATAAATGCGAAATTCACTTAAAAATAATACTGAAAAAAACACGGGCAATTAGGTTTAAAAACTTCGCTGATTCGTAATGATTCTAATTGTGTAAGATGTCGTACCACTGAAAAACTTATGAAATAAAACATGAAATTAATGATTTTTCGTGACATGGACTTGGAAAAATTACAAAACTTCAGATTAAAATGATCAATATCTCCGAAACTAGTAAAAATCGTTGAACATACATAGGGGGTGCTCTATCAGCCCTAGGTGGGTTGACGTCGGTTTCTGGGACACCCTGTATAGTTATACTAGAACCGCTGTCATAAAGTAATAAGATTATAACATTTATAACTTAACTAGCCTGTCTCAACTTCCGACAGGTCGTGAGCCGAAATATAAATGCCGCCAAAAAACTAAAACATCCTCCATTTAATTCGTAAAGTTTTACAGGCCAATAAATCAGTTAAGTTTTTGCGAAGGTGTCCGGTTACAGACGATGCCTGCGTCTTACGGGTAACGTTCCGATATAAACCTGATATTAAAAATTATAACCATTTTGTTTTATAGAGTTCCGTTGGTAGCTGTTGAGAACTTTCTCACAAGACTTCAAGCGAGACCCTTTTTTAACCGACTTCAAAAAAGGAGGAGGTTATACGTTCCACTGTATGTATTTTTTTTTTTATGTATGTTCACCGATTACTCCGTCAATTGTGGACCGATTTTAAAAATTCTTTTTTGGTTTGATAGAGTATACTTTCGAGGTGGTCCCATTGTCAGCAAATCTGAATCTGATGAAGGGATCAGTAAGGAATTGAGGGAACTCCTCAAATATTGTATGCAAACATATTAGTATTTTTAGTAACAAGTGTAGCATTTGCATTCAGAAAGTGTCACTTGGTGAAGCGGAACTGATGATGAAGACCACAGATGGCCACCGGAACTCCTCAACGGTACCGATTTCAAGGGTGGCGATAAGATATCTCGATTAAGATAGTTGAGCGACTACAACGAAGCACATTTAATTGTTTTAAAATGACTATGATTTTCCCGCGGCGTTGCTTGCGGCGAGCTTGAAATGTCTTAAAGTTTCATATATCAACTAAGATGTGGGACTACATAAGCTTATTATGATCACTAAAAAGTGTAAAATATAAAATAAATGTTTTAAAAAACAAAAAAACCGCCTTCAAAAACGCAAAAAAACAAAAAAACCGCCTTCAAAAACGCAAAAAATAACTTCTACTACTAGGTACTTAGTAGTAGGTACCTATCCTATTAGGTTAGTCCAACTGAAGTCGGCGACCACAATATTTTCAACAAAAAGCCGACTTCAGTTGGACTAACCTAATAGGATAGGTACCTACTACTAAGTACCTAGTAGTAGAAGTTATTTTTTGCGTTTTTGAAGGCGGTTTTTTTGTTTTTTAAAACATTTTATGCATTAGCGGCCTGCACACGTAAAGTTCGGACCGCGGGAAACGCCACGCGCCGTGCCAATCTTCGTTCCGAACCGTACGTGTAAATGCAACTGTAATAGTAAAATAGTAAAAAATGTACGGTTCGGAACGAACATTGGAACGGCGCGTGGCGTTTCCCGCGTTCCGAACTTTATGTGTAACGCTATTGGGTTGACCGCCTATTTATAACGTTCCGCTAGGTGATAGTATAAATACTATGGCTAGTTGCAGCCGCGCAACGATTTCATGGCAACCAAAAGAAAGCAGGTTCTAAATGACGTCAAATTAATGACCGTTACATTAGCCATCTCTGGTCGTAGATCCAGGGGCAGACCCAAAACAAGGTGGAAAGATGTAGTGCTGAAGGACATGCAGGAGTGTCAGGCTTCCGAGGACGATGTCGAGAAGAGAGCGAAGTGGAGAAGAAATATCAGGAAAGCTGACCCAACACTATGTGGGATTAATAATAGCTAGGAAGAGAGAGAAAGAGGGAACGGGGAGGGGTGAATCTTACAACAATGGTCCCCATACTAAGCTCTAAGCTTATACATACTTATACAGAGAAAAACTTCCAAGACTCGGCAACGATTTCTTGCTCTCATCAAGTCCTTGTTTACTTTGTGACTTTGCATTTCTCATAAAAAAATGACCTTGGCTAGACTAGAACCCGGGACCGCTAGTTTCGTAGACTAGGTCACTACCAAACTGAAACATTTAACCAAAAAAAGAACCCTTATGGTAAGCTACCACTCACACTCGCCCGGTTAATATTGAGGTCGTCGTAACACGGAATTTCAAAAAGTATCAATGTCTGTATACCATCCGGCGCAGAATGGCGTACGCGCATATAGTCTGCATATACTTTTACTACCTTTTTCTTTCGGACGGTAGTATGCATGGTCGATTGAAACCGCAGGCGGTTGTGCAAGAATTGGGTTTTAAATTTTGAATACTTTGTAACCAGTATTGAATTATCAGATTGTTAATTATAATAGGATTTTTAGTACTTTTTATAATTATAAACAATGTCAGTCCTATTATGGCTTAATCTAATATATATTTGAATATTTTCGAGTGCATGTCAGAATTGCACAAATTTATACGATTACTGTTAAAATAACTTAAATGGTCTAATGAAAGTGTTGAGTTTCCTGCGTGCTTCTTCTTAGAACGGTCTTCACTTAGTAAGCACTTGTAGATTCAGATTCAAACATCTAAAAATGCTTACCTACCAGGCATAAATAAATGGTGTTCTTAAATAATAAATCAATATTATTTACTTAAGATCTATGTTATGCTCTTGTCTATGAAATATTTCAATTAAACTAAGTGGGCCATTCTTCTTTTTCATGCCTAAAAAAGAAATGAAAATTCAAGATCCATTTAAAAAATTCGTAGATATCTTCAGATTATCTTACAGGAGCCCCACGTTAAGTCTTAACCAGGTCTCACTTTTTACTGTAAATTTACCTGCTATTTTTGTTCTTTTTCTATATAAAATAAGAATTTGCTGCTCAAATTACCACTGCGTTACGAGTCTCCACGTCCCCTTGCGTTACTAAGTATATTAGCCTTTTTTTACCCAGCCCCACATAATTTGGTATACTTAAAACAAAAATCAGGTACGTGGATCAGAATCTGAAAATTGTGTGCATTTCTAATGTCATCTAATTTGGTTGAAATTTTTTACTTCAAACAAACGTTCACGTTAAGAGACGTTTTCCTAGGCATGAAAAAGAAGAATGGCCCAAGTACATACATCCTATTCTGCACGTTCACTTCAAAAAATTAGAGCAAACCAAGAGTGATTTTCTCTTAGTTGACAACAAATAAATACAATAGTTATGATATTGGTTCCCTATTATCAACCAAAGCTGCAGACTGCGACTCATCCCCTGCCATACGAATAAATAAATAAATCAATAACGAAAGTGGCAGAGCCCAGTATCTAACCACCATCAATTTTCATGTTACTTTACCGTTTTAGCATTTTTAAAGGCTGTCACGACGCCTTCCTGGATTAGTATGAGTTAATGATGGAATAAAAACACTGTTCATATTCATTATTTTATTTTTATTTTCATGTGACCTTTTCATGCTTACACCTTTAGCCTTTTTAAAGACTATCACAGGTCTGTAAAGGTAGTTCTAAATTACAATAATATGGTACCTATGTTATGGAATTTCAATACTTACTTACTGGACAATTTTTGATTCCAAATTCAAAATCCCTCGACTTTACTGGACACTTTCGTAGTTGTCCGACACCGGTAGCACAAGTTGTATTTTCTCGCTTGTCGCTCAATGCGTCTCTATCGTTACTGACTCGATAGGAAGAGAGATCCGAGCGACAACCAAGTCGCTGGCAACTTGTGCTGGCCGTGCAGGAGCTTCAACCTACTGGCTCCTAATTACTAGGGATATGGCAAGATTACATATCATTTTTGGTAAAAAGAGTTTCTCTTGTGGACTTGGCAGAAGGTTAGTTCCACGCGCTTCTGTCAAGTCTTTTTATGATGCCGCGTTTATTTTTGAAATCACGTCACCCGAGCAAGAAGCGTTCTGAGCTGTCAAAATAATTACTGCCAATAATATAATATTGACAGCAGCATGTGACAAGTATCGAGGAACTAACTAGGAAGGGATAGACATGGCACACATTATTACGACTATTACGAGAATACTTGTGTAATATTTAATGTATAAATTCATCATCATCATTATCATCATCATCATCATCATCATGATCATCATCATCATCATCATCATCATCATCATCATCATCATCATCATCATCATCATCACCATCGACATCATTAACATCATCATCATCATCATCATCATCATCATCATCATCATCACCATCGTCATCATTAACATCATCATCATCATCATCATCATCATCATATTCATCATCATCATCATAATTTTAGCCAAAAGATGTTCACTGCTGGACTAGCTGTAGTATGTTTCCCGCAAGTAGCCACGTCGTCGGTCCACCTTGTTGAAGGCCTACCTACGCTGCGTCTTCCGGGACGCTGACGCCACTCGAGAAGTCTTCGACCCCTTCGAATGAGGAGGAGGTTTGCGCAAGAACCAATGCCACTGACATAGCCCTAAGAATTGCTAGGCTTAAGTGGCAGTGGGCCGCACATCGCTTGCAAAAAACATAAAGCGAGGTTTAGACTAGCAATAAAAAATGCAGAAGTTGACTGCTGTCTTACTCTAAAGCCCGATGTACATTGGTCAAGCACAGTGGCAAGTACAGTGGCAGTGGCAAGAGTGAAAAAATACAAAGCGATTCTATTTGGATCCACTGGCAATTTGACTCGCTACTGTCCGATCGGTTTACACTTCAGAACTGTCCTCTGTCAATGTCCATTGTCCACTGTCCAATGTAAATCGGGTTTAACTTTAAAGTTAGAGAAGAATCACCCTTAGTAAAACCTGTAGCATGTAGAAAACCAGAGACAAAAACGTTTGCAATAAAATCAGGTAGTAAATGAAAACTTTTTTTACGTATGGATAAGTACTGTTGGTTACAAAGAGATGAATCCACTTTTTCACCTTATTGCATCGTCATAAAGTCAAAAAAGTAAAAATTGAGACTAAATTAGCTTCAATTCAGAAAGAACACAAGCGTTAATTTTATTCTTCATTTAATTTAAACTTGACGAAAACTAAACAAACTGCTCGATGATAAAACAGCATACGCGTGCGTTGAGATAAGTGCATCAAGTGCATAGCTAACTGACGGCACGTTCATACGTGAGATAAGGTATCTTCTAAAGTATTCAAACGTCTCGCCGACGTATTAATAGTATAAATACTTATTTAATAATTATTTCGACATCATCGTAATCATATCAGCTGAGAGACGTCCACTGCTGGACATAGGCCTTCCCCAAGGATCTCCACGACGGCCGGTTTAGTGCTACTCGCATCCATAGGCTTCCTGCGATCCTCACTAGATCGTCGGTTCACCTTGTGGAAGGCCTGCCAGCACCTCGCTTTCTCTCGTGGTCTTCTCAATCCCTCCTTCCTTGAGGGGGATGAGGAACTGGTGACGGGCCTTTCGGCCCCCGACCGAGGTGGTCTCCGCCGACCTTTAAAACGGTCGGGTCCTAGGATGCGGGGGATTTGGGGATGGAAGGGGATTTTGGGTATCTCCGCTTTCAGGTCCGCGCCCGCCACTTTATAACGTTTCCGCCCCAACGGCCATCAGTTCTATGGGCAGTTCAGCGGGCCTATTATCATTATTTATTGTTTATTATTATGTTTATCGATGTGGATAAAACATCTGTCACTTTCTGGCCAGTATGTAAGTGCGGGAGTGACGGATGCTTTATCCACCGTGATAAAGGCGTCCATAATACGCATAAGGCGCCCCAGGGCATAAGATTTTAACTACAGTTATTGATGTGGTTGGCCATTAGTTATTAGCGGCCTGCAAACGTAAAGGCGCGGGAAACGCCACGCGCCGTTCCAATCTTTGTTCCGAACCGTATGTGTAAATGCAACTGTTATAGTAAAATAGTAAAAATGTACGGTTCGGAACGAAGATTGGAACAGCGCGTGGTGGTTCCCGCCGTCCGAACTTTACGTGTAAAGGCCGCTATTATTTTGTCTAATCGTTCTTAGTAATAAGTTTGATCAAATTAAAACCACTGATAGTCCAACATATTTAATTGAACTAAAAAACAATGCCTGCTCCACCTTTGTTTAAAATAATAAAATGCCGTGAGGTTTTAACTATTACACGACTCCTAGTTGTATAATAAACTATTACATGTCATTGCAATAACGGGATGTAAGAATCAACTTTCTACACGTGTTTGAATGAATACATACGAGGGTGTTGAAAAATTTCAATGTTTTTAAAATCCATTGATTCCTTTTGTAATTCTTACGGCGTAAAGTTGACATAATAGTCATACGTGGTAATAACTTGTGTGAGTTGCGTTATCGTATCGTTTCGTTTTCTTTGTTTTTAATATGAGTATTTTTATAGCAATAATACTTAGCAACTTTATAATCGGTCGAGCGAAGCGAGTCAACTGTATACTATGTATGACTGAGTAGGCGGCATTCATATGTTTGTTCTTCTAATACTTTAGTATTGTCGATTTGAACTAATTTTGTATAAGATAAGTCTTCTCGAAGGATCTGCAAAGGATTGGTCACGGGCAAATTGTAAAGGTCTCTGTTTAGGGCGAACTACTAGTTATTTCAGTTTTAAGAATAGATGATAATTTTATTTTAGTGTCCTGTTCTATACCCTCCGCAGCTCTACAACAAAAAATAAAATATCTGGGTCTAAAGTTTACGTGGACATATACCGTGCGCAAAAACAGTCATTAGTTCCATGTAGCAGAGTCGCCGGTTTTTGCCGACCATACAGAATAAATTATAAGCTATTACAATCATTTAAGATAAACATCTCGCAGTTTGATCGATCGGAGTCTGGTATATGGTAACGGATTGTTTCTTGGGTACTATTATATATTTTATAGGTACTATTTATACTTGAGTGGTAGTATTTGTAAAGAAAATTGAAAAGATAGATACAATACTTTTGTTAAAATATTTTATTTAACTTTCAAACTACAAAAGAAAATATGATTTTTAATCCCTGATCTGAATAAGGGTGTTCCAAATTTCACCTCTTTTTTGTAGATGCATGGAAAAAGTGAAACATTCTGAACCCTTAAGGGTACATATTTAACCAATTGCATATCCGACCTTGCCTACAAGTCGTATTCATCTGAAAGTTTAGTATAAAATTATAATTCAAATAGGCATAAATCGCTTAAGAAAACTGTCCGTCGTATGTACCAAGTTCTTTCTACGAATAGACCGGATATTGAGATTTAATAATAATAATTATGTGGACCGAAGCCGAAAAAATAAAAAATGACAGTTTCCAGAGCTGTAGGTACAATGTCAATCTACTGAATAAACTCAACTTGTGAACAAAGAACAGCTTAAAACATATTTTTTTATTACTGCCATAACGATTTTTTATGTTAATAATAAGATTAGAGTATCCTCATTAAGTTACTATGGCAGTAGTATTAAGGGCATTCCCGAGATTTTCCGAACTAATTTCGTAATAGTGCCGGACATCCCGAAAATGCCGGTTCTGGCTGATTGGATAGGTACCGGGATTGAAAACTCTAATTGAAGTAAAATAACTCAAGCAAACTTTCAGACAAAAAATCATGCTGTAGATCACGAGCAAACACAATCAGGCCGGTTCGTGCTTATACACAGGGTGTTATTAATTACAGACCCAGTAAAAACAGGTTTATGGTTGTGCGAAATTCTGCGCGACCCGTACAAAGCTGCGCAAATAAAAGACGGCGCAAATATTGAGTTTGTGATTTATCTTTGGAACAGCCTGTGGGCGGATTTGTTTAGAGTCAATAGTATTTACTCAAAAGCCTTAAAAAGGGTTACTAATATTGGAAATCTATAAGTTAAGTTAAATTTATACATGTGTAACTAGATACACATGTATAAATTTAACAAACGCTAGGGTAAACGTGTTCTAGAGTGGAGACCGTGTCTCGGCAAACGTAGTGTAGGACGCCCTCAGGCCAGGGTAGTGATTCTTTCAAAAGCAAAGGTGCGCGAACGCAGGAGTGATGTCCAAGCGGCGAGTTTAAGTAGTCCCGTCAAAACGAACAACATTTCAGGGCGTGTATTCAATTTGGCAGCATGGCTTCTCGAACGTATAAGGCTGCCTAATTGAGAATGCACGCGCTAATATGTGTTTTGCTTGCTCTGACGGGACTACTTACTTAAACTCGCCGCTTGGACTTCACTCCTGCATTCGCTCACCTTCGCTTTTGAGAGAATCAATACCCAGGTGGGATGACGATCTGCGAAAGACTGCAGGCAGATGCTGGATGCGGTAAGCTGAAGACAGGGCGCTATGGCGCTCATTAGGGGGGCCTATGTCCAGCATCGGACTAATATAGGCTGATGATGAACTGGATACGCCATGACAGCCGGTTCAATGTCCATTTAAATATATACGCTGGAGTCTTGTGTTAAGGAAAAGTATCGTAAAACAACGATAATACGGATAATAATACAACGATATGCAAAATAATAATACAACGATATGCAAAATAATGAAAACTAATTAATATCAGTGGACAATCTCATACAAATTGACCTGCAGGCCTATTGCCTAACGTACTCGCAATCGCAATAGTTTTCATTTTGACAGTCCGAAGGCGAGTCAGCATACAAAATGAAAGCAATTGTTCCGCTTTCAAGTCGATTGCGATTGCGAGTGCTTTAGGCAATAGGCCAGCTGGTCCCAAACTAAGCTCTAGGCTTGTAGGTACCTGCTATAGGTAATAATATAGAAAATATCTAAGATAGGAACAAATACTCACCACACAAATATTTGTCCTAACGAAGATCGAATCCGGGACAGCTAGCTTAGACAGGGTCACTAGAAACGAAGCTATTCTCATCGCCCATTTACTAAAACTGCACCACGCTTGCAGGATGATCATGTTGATCACTGAACTAAATTTGTTTTTGAATTGTTTTTGTTTTTTTTATTGCGATTGTTTAATTTTAAAAAAATGTGTGACGCCTTCCGTGCTGTCACCGAGCGGTCCCAACGGAAGACCAGCGCTGGCTTAACAGCCGGCACAGAGTTGGAACCATGTCATAACAACTGTCTAAATTTGTGTAGTTTTATTTATTTATTTTTTACTCTATGTGTGTGTTGTTGTACTCTGTCACTTAGATTGTTGTGAATAAATGTATTTTCTTTCTTTCTTTCTAAAAAACTTCTCAGTCACTGCACAAAAGATCCTGATAATTTCTTGTAGCCGTGATTACGTCGCCTGCGCAAAAATCCGCAAAGTCAATATTTCCTGTCACAGTACAGGAATGTGCTTGTTTGCGCACAGCATTCACAATAAGTATGTTTACTGATAACAAATTGATACACGCTAACAAAGGCCTTGGACGGAATAACAGTGACAATCTAGACTATTGTCTAGTTATACAGCCTGCGAAAATGAGTAAAATACCTTGGTCGTCATATTTTATGGTGAGGAATTGTGTTTGAATAACACCATATGTAGTCAAATATATGTCAATTAGGTCCTAGTTTCTTTTTGGTATAATATAGAACTGTTATTTTATTACCATGGCAACGGTTGGTACGCTTTGATTAGGTACTCTATAGGTGGTATTCTGATACCGTTAACGATACCAATATTAGCGGTACGCGAGTAGAAAAAATAATTAAGGCAGATAATGTAGACGCAGTAGCCTTGGTGGATGTCTTCTACGAATGAACAATAAGGGTTCGTAATAGACTATAAACAAACCTGAACTAATGATGTGCCCAAAGAAACATACCAGTCTTCGTACGTATTTTCAATTACTTACAGCGATGTTGCAAAGTTCTCGGTCGTGATAACTTAAATTTATTCATATTTCGGTGTGGTTTTGAAAATAAAGAATGAAATACAATCTCGAACTACCTATATTTATTCTTTTTGCAGTGTTCACAGACCCAAGAGACAAAGTAATCGTTGGGCCGTTCCAAAATAAAGTGTTACTTAAAGAATAAACTTAATTACTTTTTTTAAATACTGCTGAACATAGACCTCCCCCAAGGGTAGTAATAACGATTTGAGATTTTTTTGTGTTGCGGTCGTCACTTCAATTATCAGAACACCTTTTAATACCATCACCCTGTATCATATAACCCAGTTGAATTTCAAAACCTAAGTAACAAAAGAATTTAAAATTAAATTGCATTTTTTCAATACTTGTTCAAATGTCAAGGATTTAGAATATAGATTTGGGCAACACTAGCTCTATTGTAGTATAGTCAAAGTCGTAAAAATGTAACCATTCCCAAGATGTCAAAAATATCTACACGTCCCTATGACACTAGCAATAAGGTCTATGTTTACATATATTTGACGCAGTTTTTGTGTAGATATTAATGCTTTTAACAACTTCAATTGTTGAACCAGTTTGCAACCCTGTCCCAGAAAGTCAATGTTTAATTTTGACGTGATTTATTTATCCTAACTTGACACTGTTATTATGACAAAGTATTGTGGCCCAACGATTAAAAAAAATCAAGTTACAGGTTAACTAAACTTCTTAAAGAACACTTGCATTACATTCTTCAACTTCTCTCCTCGAGCAATTATTTATCACTGAATTATTTCCTCGCGCTCGTAGGCATCTCCCACCAAAGTTAAAAAGACGTCCGAAATTGTTAATAAAATACCTAATACACTTACAACTCGTCGGTTAATATTTCGATGACGAATTAAAAGGCGAGTTGCTTTCCTAACCTAACTGTTACAGGTCTTACATTGTTTTTTGTAGTATTTCTTAACATAACAAAAAAACACCTAGCAGGTGTCTTAATTATGTACGATCTATGTTTTGTGTAATATTTCTTAACATATCAAAACTAGAGATTCATCCAATGACTTGCGTGCGTATGCGCATTAGTACGTATTGTCTTATTAATAGCCACCTTTCTTCCAACAAAGGAACGTGTAACTAAGGCTCTATTTATAGTTTTTTTATTGTACCTTTATCTGTTTAATTACCTTTGTATTGTAAATAGGAAACTTTTTGTTTGTGGTTTTTGCTTTTAATAAACGTCGTAGGTTTAGTCTTTAATCGATGTTTTGGACTTGTACTAGGGCTTGTAGTCTAGATTTTAGGGTCCGTTTTTGTATGGACTAGTCCTGAAAAGCTTGGTAATCCCGATGCTGTCCTATATAGGTCCCGGGATCGCGAAACCTAGACTTAACAGGCATTTGTTAAGTGTCTTTACTGCCGCGCTCAGAGACGTCAA
Source organism: Acleris cristana (assembly GCA_948252455.1). Lineage (NCBI taxonomy): Eukaryota > Metazoa > Arthropoda > Insecta > Lepidoptera > Tortricidae > Acleris > Acleris cristana. The sequence continues at coordinate 4,101,683 of OX411791.1, read as the reverse complement.
TAAAATTTAATGCTTGTTTAGTGACATGCTGTCTTATTCTATTGCTATAGCAAAGAAAGTGGTAGCAACTTTTATCTAGCATTAAATTTAATTGACGTCTGTGAGTGCGGCAGTAAGATAGTAATCAGTTAGGTAATGAGCGGAACGTCCCTACATTTTCTGTAAAATGGGTTTTTTTTGCATTGTAAAAATATTGAGATTTTGACAACGCGGTTGTTCAGCCTAGTTTGTAGTAATACTGCCTAAAAGCTAGCGGTCCCGGGTTCGATTCTCGGTAAATATAAGTGTGATAAGCGCGAGTATTAATTCTCATATTTCCCTATACAAATTTATGAGTGTCGTTGTTTAGTACCCATAGTCTAGCCTAGTTTGGGACTAAATCAATTTGTGTCATGCGAGATACCCTGATATTTAGATATTTACCGTATTTAAAGTATGTGTGATTAGTACAATAGTGATTGAAGCACACTCGTAACTGAAAAGAAACGATTCATAAAAACTCGTATATAACATAGCATATTCGTTCATTGAATACAAAACGGACACATTCCAAAATCAGTCAGTGTTGCATTTTAAAATTAGAAGCTGTTCGTATAAGATTTTCAATGCAAGAGCAAATTATTTTGGAATGTGTCCGTTTTGTATTCAATGAGCGTATGAGTAGCCATCATCAACTGTCCTTGCATACATATCCAAGCACATGCAACAACTTCTTCAAAATAAATGTCATCAAAACACGTTGCCCGAAGTCCGGTGACATTTGTCGCGCGCTTTGCCAACACCCTGTACCAGGTCGCGGGACATTAGTCGATCGACAGAAACAAATGAAGCTAAACTATTTCGATTGATGGTGCCAATTTTAGAACCATGACCTGTTAAATTATCTTGGTGACTATCATATTTTGATCTCTGATTTTGAGGTATCTATAGGTTCAGGGATACCTAGATAAATTTGCGATGCCTTCACAGTGTGTTCTTTTTACCGACTACTGCTGTATTTTAAGTTTTTATATACTTTTATCGTTGTTTAAAGGAACATAAAGGTTCTTATTTTTCTGGATAAAAGTACACATTCCTGTCTCCGGGCTATATATTATCCCTTTACCAAATTTCATTTCGATCGGTTGAGATGTTGATTCGTAAACGAAACTAACAAACACACTTTCGTATTTAAAATATTACTAGCTTCTGCCCACGACTTCGTCCGCGTAGATTTCGATTATCCTTTTTTCCTCATGATTTTTGTAATTTTCCAGTACTAAATTAGCCTATGTATTGCCCAGGGTATAAACTATATTATCCATTTCCAATTTCATCCAAATCTGTCTAGCCGTTACAGCGTTGGAGTTACAAACTAACACAAACTTTCGCATTTACTTATATAATACGAAGTAGGATTAAACATCCTGTGGCTGAATTTTTGTTACCTTCTATAGACTAAATTGCATGAAAAGGTAAACTGAAACACCCTGTCTCTATTTTTAAGGCTTTTTAATAGAGTACAACCATTAGCAAGTTCTTTAATATCCCGTCAGCAAATTGGCAGCCCTATAGATTTCCCTCACCAGCCTTAGTACCTGTGTACCTTATTGAAATAAACATAAAGTTGACAATGACTCAAGTGGCTGACTGTACTTGCTAGGGCTATCAATCTTCTCGCTAAGAGCTCGTTAGCCGCTGGTTTGTTTAATTTTTTGCTAAACGCTAATCAACACGGGCTTTTATATCATTCATCCGTTTGCGTCACGTTAGCATAATATGGATATTCCTTTTCTTTAGCAAAGAGAATCATAACCTTACTAAAGTCATCGTCAATAGAATTTGCGAACTATGTAAACAAATTAGTACTGTTTGACACATAACCTCAAATATTCACCAAGCGTGTTTTTATTAAAAATAACCTATAATGAATAGTTATTTCATCTTAAACTTAATATGAAAATAATGATTTAGTATATAAATCTCACTTGATCTTTAAAAGTACGTGATTATCGAGTAATCATGGTGAATTGGTTCGTTTGGTTTTGTTTACATAGTTCGCAAATTCTATTGACGGCGACTTTAGACTCTACTTAGGGCCACTTGCATCAAAAATTGAACACTGACAGTTTTCATATAAATCTGACGTTTACTAACTAGAGTTAGTATCTTAACCCAGTGTTTAATTTCTGGTGCAAGTGGCCCTTAATGAACTATGAAAGTAAAAGCTTTTGCGTGGGACTCTGTCCGCGTTAAAATTATTAATTGCTCTTCTTTGGAAACTGTTTAATTGACCGGGATATAAAATACCTACCGTATATCCGCCTCTGGGATATTAACTATTTCTGTACCTAATTTAACACTGATTGGAGTCGGAACAAACAAGCAAACGTACAAACTTATGCATTTATAGTATTAGTTAGGATTTTTGAGGGTACGACGAATTTTCACTGTCACATTGAAAAAAATGTTACTTGCAATAAATTTACTCATGAATAAAATGATGGACAATGAGACTTATGATTATGATGGATGACAGATATTATAAGATATAGTATTTACGAGTCTCATACTAATGGTTTATGTTCCAAATAGAAAAGAAAGCCCTTATTTCAATTCATTTGACATAGAAAAATCAAACGCTCTGGCATCTATGTAATTATAGAAAAACCTAATACCCAATTTTACGAAAATTCCACACTAATCAAATGTCAGCATATCCGTTACACCGTAATTATATTCAATCCAAATTAGTTACAATCCATACATGTAAATGCAAATAACAACCTACCGAATATGTTAAGTACCTTGTCGTTACCATAAATATGTGTCACATTGCCCATTAAACCATTTTAATTGGCCAAGAACATCCATAACATTCTTTCCACATTGTAAATTAACACTAGGAAATTGATTATAAAAAATGTCAACTTTGCATTAGAAAAAATCTACACAAAAACATACATAAATAACACCTTGACATCAAAATATAAATTAACGTATGTCAAACATAAATTATGTCAACGGAAATTAGTAGGTATGTTTTTATAGCAATATTGGTGAGCTGTTGGTGAAAGGCGATTTTTGCGAAGTCGGTTAAATAGAGATTATGAGAGGTCGTGGATTTTAAATAACTTTAAATTGATATAAAATACATATATCTGGGACTACCATTAGCCTGCGACTACGTCATTGTCGCTATTCCTTTGGGAACTGGTCATTTATTTTGCGTACTTTACGATTTTATGTATAAACAGACAGACTCAAATTACCTCAAAACATATTTAATCCAAATTAGTTTCATGTAAAAATTAGGTTTGGTCGGCCTTACAAGTAGCTGCACTTTAGTCCTTTGTCAATTTAAGCCCGTGTTTGAACTGCTGCACTACTCTGTTAAAGGTTTTAAAGCGACAAGGTACAATAGTGTGCAGCTACATAAGGCCGACTGTATCCATAACATTTTTAACAGGGTTATAATATTGCTATGTTGATAACGAGCACAGAATAAATAATAGTCGGGAGTGGACTGGTGACGTCACTAAATGACGTCATAAGCAGGAGCCAGTCAGCCCGTCCCTACAGGCTGCTCGTGACGTCACCAAATGACGTCAGCAGGAGCAAGTTGGGCCAATCTACAGTTGAAGTCTTTTGTATAATTTTGTCGTCTCTAATAATCTTATCTTATCTATTACCTAATATCTTAATATTAAATTAATATGACCAGCGGGATGCGTTATCCAAACTTTGTCACGCGATAAACGTAGCCATATTATGTCTGCGTTTATCACGTGATAAAGTATGGATAAAACATCCCGTCACTTCTCGACGGATACGATTACGAGAGTGACGGACGCTTTATTCATTATTTGTCACGTGATAAACGCAACCATACTAGGCCCGCTGTGGGGATTAGCAAAATAATTTTCACTCGACGACGTTCCCGATATTTCGTGTAAAGTTTTTTCAAAAATAAAAGTAAGGGCCTGTTTCGCAATCGACAAGTAAACTTATGTGCCGGTTAAAGTTAGCTCTCTCCTTGTCTATGTTCAAGTGTAAGAAAAAGAAAGGGCTACATTTATGTGTCAGATATGCTTTACTTGACGATTGTGGAACAGGCCCTAAGTCTCCTTTGCATAGAGCTTGCTATTTCCAATTGTTAAGGTAATTGCCGTCCATGCGGCGTTCGTTCTTTCCAGTATACTCGTAAGCAGGGTATTGATTCTCTCAAAAGCAAAGGAGAGCGAATGCAGGAGTGAAGTCCAAGCGGCGAGTTTAAGTAGTCCCGTCAGAGCGAACAAAACACATATTAGCGCGTGCATTCTCAATTAGGCAGCCTTATACGTTCGAGAAGATATGCTGCCAAATTGAATACACGCGCTGAAATGTGTTTTGTTTGATTTGACGGGACTACTTAAACTCGCCGCTAGGACATCACTCCTGCGTTCGCTCACCTTTGCTTTTGAAAGAATCACTACCCAGGTTTTGCCGAAGATAACACAAAATCTATAGCTCAACTTACACTGGCCACTTAACAAGTGTCACCTAAATGAAGTCCTAAATCATTACAACCAATAAACATAGACATTTATCAAACGACACCGTCCCATATGGTAATCATACACGAAAGCTTAATGGTCAGATTTTAGGCCGTACATCAACCTGTTGGAAATTTATTTACTAAATCTGTATACTAAATTATAAGGGGCTTCCGTGTTCGCGTGTCTAGAGAATTTCGATTTCGACATTGTTTATTTCTTTCATGTGGCAAGCATCGATTATTCGTAGGGTTCCGTACCCAAAGGGTAAAAACGGGACCCTATTACTATGACTTCACTGTCCGCCCGTTCGTCTGTCTGTCACCAGGCTGTATCTCATGAATCGTGATAGCTAGACGGTTGAAATTTTCACAGATGATGTATTTCTGTTGCCGCTATAACTAAAAATACCTATAACAGTGTAAAATAAATATTTAAGGAGGGCTCCCACTCCAATACAACAAACGTGATTTTGTTGCCGTTTTTTTTGCTCGATATAAATAACAGCAACAGGTAGCCGCTTGAAATATTCACAGAATATTTCGTTGTATATTCACCTTAATAATAAGTAGGTAAATTAAAATAAAATAAATATTTAAGGGGCTCCCATACAACAAACGTGATTTTTTTATAGATAATAGTACGCAACCCTTCGTGCGCGAGCCCAACTCACACTTGGCCGGTTTTATAAGTAAAAGAGCAGTCTGACAAAAGGTATGCTGGTAATCTTTTATTTTTCTGCAAAAATATTTTAGTCAAATAAAGTGGAATTCTGAAATGTAGTCAAGTGCAATGTTGGGTGAAACCACATAATTTAAAGTCTGCACTCATCATTATTAGGGTTCCGTACCCAAAGGCTACGGCAGATTTTCTAACAATTTCTAAAATATTATCCTCGTAAAAGAAAAGTTTCTTTCGACGTATTTTTATTTTTGTTGCATAGTAAAAACGGTAAAATAAACAACCGTCACATTTGATATGATTCTGGTACAAACCCTAAAGAATAACAACAAATACTTAAAATTGGTCAAGTGCAAGTTGTGCTCACGCTATTTCTTTATTTGAAATATTATATGTAACGTACTTAGGTATATATCTACCTACTGTGCGGTAGTGCAGAAACCTTGACGTGCGATTCCGACTCGCACTTGACTGTTTTTTTTTACATAAACTGAACATTTATTCACGATGTTACCAACACGTTTATTAAACGAACTCATTAGGCTAACATTTAAAACTATTTTCTGCTTTTAAATCCAAAGCGTTTAAAAATTATGATGTCCAACTTTTTCGGAAATGGATCCACCGTGCAATAGATTGGAGGGTAGACGCAATAGGTTTAGTAATACAATCCTGTTGCACCCTTAGGTCACGAAACTTTAAAAACGGGACAAAACATGAGTCATATTTTTTAAATCTTTTTTATTACGCGTGTTTTATTTATAGAATTAAAAACAATTCGTGGCCACAACAAAGTACAAATCATCGAGATGCTATCGCTCGCTCGATTCATCATTCGGAACTAATGTATTCGATTGAATTGAAACCAGTTCGATTCCTTTGTGGTGCCGATCCTTTTTTTTACTAATAGAGAAATGACGTAGTAAGTAGTAGTTTTTAGCAGATTAAGGCCCGCTTGCACGTAAATGTTAACCCTAAAGTCGCCGTAAATAGAATTTGCTAACTATGTAAATAAATTAGTACTGTTTGACACATAACCTCAAATATTCACCAAGCGTGTTTTTATTAAAAATAACGTATAATGAATAGTTATTTCATCTTAAACTTAATATGAAAATAATGATTTAGTGTATTAATCGTTGCAAAGACCTCACTTGATCTTTAAAAGTACGTAATTATCGAGTAATCATGGTGAATTGGTTCGTGTCGTTTTGTTTACATACTTAGCAAAATCTATTCGACTTTAGGTTAAACCCAGGTTAACAGGTTGATTTGTTTAAATTGATAGTTCTTATATGAATCTGTAATTTTTGAATAACCTTGTGTTAACCTAGATTTCCTAAGTTCCATATTTATAGTGACACTCACAAGATTAAGACAAATCGATTGACATAAGAATCATCAAAATCGGTCCACACGTTTAGTTTCTAGAGCGCCACAAAGGAACACACCTACATACTTACAAACATATACATATAGGCTGATAAACATATTACTCTCCTTTGCTTTGGTGATAAAGGGGCAGGGCGGCATTTTAAACTAACATTAAATTCAATAACTCAAAAACGTTAACTGTACCACCCATACCGTAAACAAAATTACAGCAAGCATGTAATTACTTGCGGTATAAATCAATTAAATACCTTAATTTTAAAGTCACTCGGTCAAATATTGAATTAAAACACTTATGCAAATGTGTGTAATGAGGTGGACGCCATTTTGGTATGAAAGATTGTTTTACTGACGAAAGTAAATGGTAATTAAGTCAAATAACAGTTTTGTTAAAGACCGGCTTTTATTCGAGACTTTTAATAGCTTTAAGAAGACAAAACGCGAGTAGGTACAATAAACCCCTTATCTTGCAAAACTTTATAAGTGTACATACAACTGAAAGAATTTTCACATATTTTTTTATTGTAGTATGAAGTTTTAGCTCATTACTTTAATTTAAGAAAACAACATAAAATTTGAAGTCTTTAACAAGTGATGTAGGTAAAATATTAGTTTTACTGGAAAAACCCTAGGGTTCGCATACATCTGACTATCAGACAAAATGCTAATTAATTTTTAATTCTGATTTTTATTTATTTTTGCCAATGTCGAGTTATTTATAGACAATCCCATGGACTTATTATAAAAGTAAAGATATCACACGATAGGACAATTGTTTGGTAAAAGAGTATTTTCTCTTGTGGACTAAACAGAAGCACATCCACGCGCTTCTGTCAAGTCTCCTAATAGACTTTAACATCACACTACCCTACTTAATATTATGAATGCGAAAGTTCGTGTGTTAGTTTGTTACTCATTCACGCTGCAACGGCTAGGCCAATTTGGATGAAATTTGGAATGGAAACAGCTTATACCCTGAATAATGATAATCTAAATGTACACGGACGAAGTTACAGGCAGAAGCTAGTAAAACTATAAGTGCGAAAGTTTGTTACTTCTTCACGCTAAAAATGCTGGATGGATTTGGATGCAATTGAAAATTAGTGAATGAGTTAGCTTACACACTGAATTAACACATAAGCTGTTTTTTATCCCGAAAAAAGTCAGTTTCCGTGGGATGGTCAAAGAAGAGGGAGGTGTAGCAAATGACTAATTTTACGCAGACGAATTCGCGGGCAGAAGTTTTATTAAAGATCTAGTCACAATACATCAAGTTCAAAATAAGTACATAATGGTTATAATTACGGCTTTATTTTAAAAAAATAGGCGTGTATAGAAACCAGTAGGTTAGGTTAGGTTTGTTTATAGCAATACTGAAAAGTTTACTATTTGAGAAAAAAAACTTACATCATACTTATACTATGTCTATAATGTATCATGTCATGACCCATAATGTATTTTAAATTTTATATTACCAGTTTTATAAACCTTACCCCATTTCACTTCATACCCCGTCATAGCGAACATATTTCATCTTACGCTCGTAAAGGTCACGCGCACGCGCAGTTCGTTTAACTCTTAAGGCCATAAGTCGACAAAAAACGAAACGTACGGTTAAGTAGTCCTTCACGCGGGTGCGAGGGAGACGGCGAGAGTTTTATTGGTACGAGTCATTGTTGTTAGAATATTTGGGAGTAGGAATATAAATATCAAAGTTATAAGTAGTTAAAGTAGTTTTCTATAACCATTACAATATTATATTTTAAAGTTTAGCTGGCGTCCCGCTATGGTTTCGAATGGATGCACTATAATTATATTTTATAGTTGTAACCTGTCCGGAGAAATGGTCTAAAACATGGTAAAACCGCATTAAATTCTGTTTTCAGTTTCTTAGATTCGTGCAAACATACGTACGGACAGTGAGCAGCAGGGGCCTGTTTTATAAAGCTACAAATTACAATTTACAGGTTACAAGTTTCCATTTGACACAACCTCGACCAATGACGACCAGCCATTTAAGCAGTGTTGCCAGTTTAGACCTGTAAAATTGTTACTTGTAGCTTTATAAAACGTGCCCCAGCTGTTGCAAAACATAATTTCCTACTACACACAGTACCTATAGCAAAAAACACTTAGAGTAACTGTTCATTTAAGATAATTATCATTAACAGCTTGAAAAAAGTAAAGGACAAAACATTCACGTATACTGATTAAACATTACTATTTTATTAATTTTCAATATTTACACCGCTATACACATTTCAATTTACTGTTTTTGGACCAGTAAGGATTACAGTTTCGATCGTTAAGCTCATATAGTATGGTGCAAAGCAGTGAATGTTCGGGATTTTTCGGTTAAACACATTGCTTTTTTTTAATGTAACCAGCTTTTGACCGCGACTCCGTCCGTGAAATTTTCCTGTCCAGTGTTCCCATTATAAAAGTACCTCATGTACAAAATTCCCATCGATCGGTTGAGGCTTTGAATGGTAAAGATTAAATTAACAAACACAGATTTAAAAGAATACAATACAATACAAAATACTCTCTATTTAACACCACATACAATTTTTCAGCGCGGAAAGATTATACAAAAAAAAAGTTGGCAACCGGCGGCATTATCACTCAATAGCGACCTCTTACAGAGAAGAGGCGGTTAAAGATTAAAAAAACATAAAATGGTTTGCAGGCGGTTAAACCTAAGAATGATGTACCTAGTGACGCGTGCAATAAATGACAATTGCAATTGACATTTAATGTAGTTTCTTGACGTTTATGTGTCTTTTTTTTTCTAAATCGTTGTCGTCTTCCATCGAAAATAGAATAACTTAACAGATAAAGTCATTAAGCCTGATAAACCTTTGACAAACCCTAAAAAACTATCACCCATAAGAAGTTTATGAAGTTATAAAAACCCAGTGGTCCGAACCAGTAAAGTATATTTTGGTGGTCATAATAAAATCTAAAACGCGTGAGTGGTTTAGCCATAAATCGCCCGCGGTTATATTATTTTGGCGTCTGCTACTGTTAGAGATGTTTAAGTTTTTTGTTCGATTTACGATCCTTTTTTGTCATATGAGCGTAGAGAGGGTTTTTTTAAGTACAGAATAGATAAATTGCTTCGATAGCTGTCTATGTTTGTATACTTTATTTGGAAATAGATTACTACATCGTTTAATTTTTGACCGGTTTGTATTTCAACTGTGTGTGTGTGTGTGTGTGTGTGTGTGTGTGTGTGTGTGTGTATATGTGTGTGTGTGTGTGTGTGTGTGTGTGTGTGTGTGTGTGTGTGTGAACGAATATAAAATGTTAAAAGTTGGTTTAGATGTAAACATATCTGTTTTTCAATCCCACATATTTAGGTCACATAGGAAAGTTTTACTCTTAAAACATAGTTTTTAGAAGAAAAATATCTATAGACGAAATATATATGGACAAAGGCAAAAATAATTTTAATTTTTATATTTATAGTTTATTCTTAGTTTACAGTACAGATTGACTTGTTGTTTTTATAAATAGTTGTATATTCAAAGTGCTTAATTAAAATTAATTAAGTTCCAGTAGTTCCTTCCAAATTAAAACATCAAATTTCAACTCCATAAAAATGCCATCTGAACCGATTCTAATTAAATTAACAAAAGAATACCGTTCCACACCGAAGCGAGAATTAAAACCAAATCCTGATCCGATTTTATTTCTTAATTAAGTAATAAATCATAATTTACATACGAAGCGGTTTATAAAAAAACAGTGTTTTAATTTATTTAGTTTCTAAATCAATAACAGACCCCCCAAATTTTTGGATTAAAACATTAGCATCTCTAATAAGGATGTCAGTCGAGTAATGATAGGATTTCGATGATAAATCGGTAGCTGGGAGCCATCGTATTGAATAAATTATCGATTATATCTTTTAATCATATACTATGAGGTTCACTCGGTGTCGCCCAAGGCGAGATATTTGTTAGCTAGCGCTTTGAAATATTGCTTGTGTATATTTTGTCTAGGTTTTTAAATTATTAAACCATTGGGTATTTTTCGTATGTATGTATGTAAACTCTACATTATACACAACACAGAAATTCAAATACAATATTTACAGAAAATTAATGTACAAAGGCGAACTTATCCCTTCGCAGTAGATATTCATACAAATTTAATAGAGTTGTAAAACTAAAAGATTGTATTATTTTTTAATTTGGAAGAGTCCATAGGCACAAATTAGGCTAATAAAATTAAGTTAATTAGATGATTAAACTAATGAAGAACTCTCACTTCATAATCTGATTAACACCTATCGAACAGCAATAAACAAAATCTTCATCAATAAACGGACGGACAGCATTAATTTTATTTCTACACTAGAATTTCAATTAAACATCGGCGCTTCTAAGTTAGAACCGGTTTTTGTAAAACCAAGTGTGAACACGATTTAGATAATCGATAAACTTGTCGATAACAGGACTTATTACCGTGAGAGTTTTTAAAGATTAAAATGCTTGAGGCAATGCCTAAATTATGGTGTAGGTAAGGGCTAGCCAAGGACCTAGATTAGGGAATAGATTTTGGACTTAAGATGAATGAAGAACGGATCGCGAATGACACCCAAAAAATACGTCATACGCTCTTGTTCCAGCCCTTTTTCTTTGACATAGTAATACGTGTTGCAAATCCATGTATTAAGGACTTTCGACGTGTCAATTAACATTAACATTCTCACCAATTTGTACGTAAATTCCCAATTATACAAGTCTTCCTCATTGCCATAATTTATGATACGCCATTTATCACGGTGAAAGATAGTTTGTCGAGAAACAACGGCGTTATTAATGATGTTTTTGACAACCTGCCCACTCTCTGCCCACTGTGCTTACACTGTATGACCCTGTTTAGCCTGGTTGAACCCATATCCATCCATATATTATTATAAATGAGAAAATAACTCAGTTTTTTTCGATTTTACAGTTAAGGTTTCAACCGATTTTTATATTATTTGGTGTGAAGATAGCTTAAACCCTGGGGTAGGATGTGAGATACTTTTTAATCAAGAAAATTAGACAGTTATCGAGGGAATAGCGATTTACGACATCGGCGCAGATGAAGTTCCGGGCAAAAGCTGGTATATTGGGGTGTTACCAGACCAATCGATCGATCGTCGACCGACGGCATCGATCGATGGTAGAATTGATTAGTCGACGTCGATCGATAGTTCCTACCAGACCAATCGATCGATCGTCGATCGATGGCAGCATGGATTAATCGATCGATAGTTCCTTCATCAATTAAAGCTATCAGACCAGTCGATCAACGTCGACCGGCAATCGATCGATATCCGTCGATCGATAGTTCCTAACAGACCAATCGATCGATCGATTGGTCTGGTAACACCCTAAGTGACTAGTTTTTGCGCCCGTAGGGGCTTGTCCATATCACCACGGCATGGCGCCGTAGAGTACGGCATCGAAGTAATGTGGACAGGCCCTAACTCCATCCACGTGAGGCAGCTATAGATAATTGACTGTATGAAAAAACTGCTTAAATGATATTATCTAGAGAGGAAGCAGGGGACTACATTTGTATGAACTATAAGCCTACAAATCCTCTTAACATCGAAAGATGTGTCTAAACAGCGTATCCAAGATGTCCACAAATAGATTAAAGGTGAAAGACAGTTGACCATATCGTTCATTAACGTCTGGCAATTTGTCAGCGGTCACCGTCTGACGTAATCGACAGACAAATACATTGTTCTATGACTCAAGGGAAAAATCTGAAAAATATATTACACTAGCGATCTGCTTTAGCTTTCATGCGGTATAAACATATGAATTACTGGTAAGTTTTAGCTGTAGAATCAATTAGAAAACGTATTCACAAACAATACTTAAGGGATCCTTCACTGAGTAAACGCACTGCGTTCAATACAGCTTTGTGATTGGTCCTTTTTGACCGACCTTTTGTTTATGAGATGATTTGAACCACACTGTGAGACCTCATAGTGACGTTTATGAATACGGGTGTTAGAACTCCAGATACGAAGTATACTAATTAATGATTTAAGTAGAGAATTAAGCCATACGATAAATAAATTATAATAATGATGAGGAAAGTTGCTAGAAAAAGAGCTCTGAGACAAGACAAATTGCTTAACGATAGCGAAAACGATTTTAGAAAACTAACAAAATGTATAGAATTGAGTAGGCGCTTGACGCTACCATTTTGCGTCAATCATTTACTTTTTGATAACGAGAACGAACGCCGAATGCATCTTGTCTAGTGCCCTCCCTCCTTCCTCTGCGGGCCGATTATGGTCGCCTTTATCGCGGTGGATAAAGCTTCCGTCACTCTCGCACATACTATTGGTCAGAAAGTGACAGATGTTTTATCTTCGCTTATCTACGTCGATAAACACGACCATAATCGGCCCGCTGATGGCCGTAGGAAGTCATGGCTGCGTAACATCCGGGAATGGACTGGAATCACGAGTGTGAAGCTGTCCACCTTCGCGAAAGACCGGGAGGAGTATACGGAGCTGGCTACCAACCCCCACTAGTTGGAAAGACACAGAAAGAATAACTATTTAGGCTCTTGTCCCACCGCCGACGATAAGCGGGAGGCGAGTAAAGCCAGCGATCAATCTATGTGTCTTTTATTGACATGATCTTTATCTTTTGTTTCGACAAACTAGTGGATAAGTGCCTTAAAGATAATCTATATATATATAAAAGGCAAAACTGACTGACTTATATATCAACGCACAGCCGAAACTACTGTACTTAGAAACTTGAAATTTGGTACAGGGGTTCCTTTCATGATTTAAGTGAGCACTAAGAAAATCGACCTCCATCGGGAAGAAATGGGGGGAGTAGCGGGAAACTAATTCTACGCGTACGAAGTCGCGGGCGTCCTCTAGTTGATTATAAAAACAAAATCCGTTTAAAACCATATGCTTGAATTCTGTTAGTGAGAACAACAAAGAAATAATACAAGTATACATAGCGCACCTTCGGCAGGAAAAGGGCACAATTGTCCTTGTTGTCATATTGTTACATTGTGCCCTTGTTCTACCGAAGGTGCGATATACAGTGCCGAGAACTCCTTTTGGGGTCAGTTTTGGTAGTGATGATCACGTTTTTAGGGTTCCGAAGTCAAACTAGAGACCTTTATAGTTTCGCCACAGTTTTTGTGTTTGTATTAACGGCGTCGGAACCCTACATTGAACATGGTCGGACATGTTCTTACCCGGTTTTTTAAAGAGTTGCATCGCCCACGTGGTTTTAATTTGGCGTTGGAAAGAAGTACAGAGCAAAACAGAGAGATCACTTCGTTAACGACAAAAATGCTACCAGAATAATTGACAACAGGTTTTTTTTAAAAGAGCTTCTGTTAAAAAGCATAATTTTTTCGGATTATTGTTTATTGAAAAGAAAATATTGGAATCAGTTTTTTTTACGCCCTTTCTAATGACGCCATTTTGTTTGTAACCTCGTTTTGCTAACACTATCGGTGACGTAGGGTAGGACAGACCATGTGGCGTTTAAGCCTTTTATCCATTAGCAAAAAGTTTACTTATTTTCTCTAAATAATCAACAAAAAAATTTTTTTGCTTTTGAGACAAACCTTTTAAGCATGAACTTATTCAGAACACCTTTTGATTTTTTTTATTGTCTTTTACAATTATTGCTAGAGAAGTAATTATAATACTTACTCTTCGTGGTTATACCATGTACCCATTACCTACTTTTTTCTTTCAAATGCGATTACTAGAATAGATCATTAAGCATTATTATTTAGTTCTCATTTCATTTGTTCAGCGTATTTGCTGCATATTCTGCTCGGCAAAAGTCTCCCTCCGGTTTCAATTGTTAATTAAAATTTTGCGTGACCAGGATTTATTTAACCTTGAATGTCAAACAAATTATTATTTAGACTGCATTTAGTAGCGAATCAGTTCTGTCTGTGTATATTTTTGTTATGTCCGTTTGATTATTTCTCTTTTTAGCATGCCGTGTTATTTTCTTATGGAACTCACTCGACAGACGAATTATAATCCGGAGTTTAAGTTGTCTCATTATAGCGTACAAGGCGTTCATTGTCAATTAGGTACCATAACCATAACATAAAAAAATTCTACAATGATAACGTTCGTGTATCTTGTCTAGTGCTATTAAAGGACAAAACATAGCGACGTAGAAAATAATCAAATGATGAAACGTTTATTAAATAAACTTTATTTGATGATTCAATCAGGGACCGGAAGACCCCTTTCGTTAGCGTATCCCTATCGATAGGCTTACCCTAATGATATGGAAACTGCTTCAAACTAGTTAACTACAAACATTGAGGTTACCAGTTTTGTAATGGTTTCTGATTTACGCACTTAGCATTACGTTAGTTTTACTCTATCCATTCTCCCTCTCCGTTGACTCTGTTTCGCAGATTCATATGATTGGTTGGTTTCAAGCCTATTTGTGTGGATAGTCAATCAATTGCTAAGTAATGCAAAAATATTTTGTATGGAATGGACTGCGCGTAGAGATTAAAATAGCTTGAAGCCGTTCAATAAACACTTCATAAGGAAAGCCTAACGAGGGTTTTAAGGAATTGGTAAGCGCTTAGTCGTCGCATCGTTATGGTTTGTAAAAACTAGACAAGCCTAACGAAAACCCTTTAAATGGTAAGCGGTTTCGGTCCCTGGATTCAATCATATACAATTGTCATAAGTAGAGAAGAAACAATATCAAATTAACTTACAAACTAGGTACAATCTCAATCGCGTGTGTGCGTTGCAGCAGTATAAAATGTATAGGTAATGTAGGTAATATCTTGTATTATAGCTCTGAATGTGTTATGTATTATTTAAACAGTAACCTAGCTGTCCCAATAAGCTGTGGAGCGCTTATTGTACCAAAATACAACGGAACAAAAGTGTTAAAATAAAAATACTTTCGCGTCGCGTGCGCACATCGCAGACAGCGCGCGCGCAGTGATCAAGCAAGGTTTCGACTCTATTTCAACGGTATTAGGGTGAAGACACATTTATCAGCACCGATTCGCATTTCGTCTATAGAAAATGGCTGTTTTGTATGAAGATGCGTACGCATGCGTAAGCAGAACTGATGCGTACGCATCTTCATACAAAACAGCCATTTTCTATAGACGAAATGCGAATCGGTGCTGATAAATGTGTCTTCACCCTTAAGGTCCAAAAGTGATGAAACTTTTCATACCGTGACTATAGTTACATATTGATGGGATATCGGTAAAGGTCGGTTAGTATATCGCTATGTTTTGTCAAGTAAATTTTCTTTCTCAAAACCTACGGCACCCTCTCCACGCGCGTTCAACTCACTCTTGTCTGCTTTTTTTTTAGTCTCAAACTCGCGCCGACGCTTAGCCCGTTGTCACGCCGCACATTTTCGTCATAGTGACACCTACCTTCGCTATGCCGCCGGTATTCGAAAACTTTATTTTGAGAATTGGACAGAAATAGATCTAGGTCTGAACTAATCTCATTGGGACGACTAGGAAATTGCACACGGCTAAACATTGGCGATATAAATTATTACAAGTATTATAAATTTTTAGTCAAACGTAACAAGGTAAGTACAGTTGAGGTTGTTTTTTTTATTATATCTTTATCGTGTTTATCGACGTGGATAAAGGTGGGCAAAGCATTTGTCGCTTTCTGACCAGTGTGTAATTGCCTTATCCACTTTTGTCCACTGTGATAAACGCGAAACGCTTGTTACACTGTCATAGTAACTTTCTGTCAACAATTTCGTAATTGAGATAAGCTTTTGTCGCCTACTGTACTTTTTGGCACAGTCATCATCCGCGTATGGACATCGAACTAATAAGTCCGTTACGTAAATACAGAGGAGATATTGTTGCCACCTTTCCACTTCATCATCAATATAAAATGATATGTCTATTAAAATAAAGAATAAAATAGAAAATATTTTTTCCGCGTTTTAAGAAGAAATAACAATTGAAAAATATAAAGTGAAAAGAAAGTGTTAAAATCAAAATTATTTATAATTTGTTTCAATAGACACTAATATTAAATTGCTATGTTTGTATGAGTTAGTATGTTTTTAATTTCTTTACGCTAAAACAGTTGATCGCATTTGGGTGAATGAGTTATACCCTGAATTAATTGGCTACCTTTAATTCCGGAAAAATACAATTTTCATGGGATGGTCAACGCGGACACAAGCTAATATTTGTTATTTCCTTTATTCTATTTTATCTACAGCTAAAACCACTAAATGGTAATTTAAACATTACGTTATGGCGCCAACAAAGACATATAGCTATTTTTGATGCTTACTGTACTTCTAACGGTTTAACTATTAATGTAAAATGAACCATAAACACCATCTAACACTAACATGCGACCGTTCATTAACGCGACTGTACTTAGCCATACTATCGCTGGCCGTCAGCCAACTTTAATTTTCCGGGTGTCAGACTTTACAAGACGTCTGCAATTTTTTGCATAATAAAGTTAGTTTATTTAGAATTGATACATTAACTTTATAATTAGAGTATGATTCATTTTTGTCGGTGTCCTAATTATATTTTTTTATCGCTATTACCGTAATTCCAGCGAGCCTAGTATGGTTGCGTTTATCGCGTGACAAAGTGTGGATAAAGCATCCGTCACTCTCGTACTTATGTACCAGTCAGAAAATGACGGATGATTTGTCCACATTTTGTCACGCGATAAGCGCAGCCATATTAGGCCTTTATCGCGGTGGATAAAGCATCCATCACTCTCGCACAGAAAGTGACAGATGTTATGTGGGTGTGTAATGTTTAGCATAAAAACAAATGGTCTAATGATCATTTTACATAACACTAATTGCATAATTTCAATCTGCATAATAAACCATCGATATAATAATAGTCATGACGCATAAAACGAAATGCATAATTTCAAAAACTATAATGTTTATAAATTAAAAAATAAATATTTCTAACTGCTTTCAATTGTATTAGGGTGAAGACACATTTATCAGCACCGATTCGCATTTCGTCTATAGAAAATGGCTGTTTTGTATGAAGATGCGTACGCATCAGTTCTGCTTTCGCATGCGTACGCATCTTCATACAAAACAGCCATTTTCTATAGACGAAATGCGAATCGGTGCTGATAAATGTGTCTTCACCCTTAATGTGGTCACAGTTCTAACCTAACCTAACGTAGATAGAAGAAATGTGACTCACAATGCATAATAACAAGAAAATAACAGTTATGCTAAATGAGTGTTATGTTATTCGATCGTATGCCAGATAAAATTATACAATTGGATTTTATGCTAAACGTTCATTATGCGTTTCGTGGTTAGTTAAATGAAATTATATAAAATATTTTTATACTGATTGAAGCGCACCCATGTTATGTCGACGTTTATCCACATCAATAAACACTACCATTATAGGGCCGCTGCAGGCGCTCTGTTGAAAAAGAGGCTGCTTCCGTCGGACACAGTTGGGACGAGTTGGAAGTTATTGCCAGGATCGAGCGAAATGGAATTCTCGTTTACCTTCTCTATGCCAAGAAGAGTTTTAATAACAGAATTAAAATACAATACATAATTGATACGATGTCTTTCCTACACTGTAAGCTGATAAGTTGGTGGCCTTTACCAATTAAATATAGCCATGCTAAGCCAAGTTAGCAGCATCTCCAATAAAACTTCTGTAGTAATCACACCGGGAGTTCTTTATGCATTTGTTTTTCATGTGATAGAACTACAAATTACGTGCCCGCGACTAAGTCCACGTATAAATCGGTTATCGTTACTCCCTCGAGACCTATCCGGTTTTCCAGGATAAAAAGTACTCTATGGTACCCTAGATTTAGCTGTGAATGATATGGACAATACTTGCAGTTTTTAATGGCGATACTTTAGGCATCCAGGCCACAGACACTAGCGCGCTAAGTTTTATAGACTCATTAATAATTAATTATTATTATAACGAAGCGTGAAACTAAGACCCGTTTTCATACCCTTGTGTTGTGTAAGTAACTAGTGATGGGCGGCTTATAAGTTACTAAAGTGAAACTTTCACTTAAATTTCGTGCAATGTTCTGAAAGTTTCAAAAGTGACACTTACACTTAAATTTCATGTAATGTTCTGAAAGTTACCAAAGTGACATACAAAACTAAAGTGAGAAAAGTTACAAATTTACGGAAACGTTTCATGAAATTAAAATTAAATTTACTTGTAATACGACTTTCAGAATAATTTTCATCTAATTAGTAACTTTTAATAGCTGTAATTTCCGCAGTTATGGTAAGTTGCAATGGTTCAGAAATCACTCATCACTATATGCAGCAAAATAGAGATTTTACGAGAGGGATTGACCTATTCTTATTACGATAATAACCGTATACATAATAATTTCGCTAAATTCTCACTTCGAAAGTCAAGAATGTTTTATAGGCATAATAAAATTATTATTTAGGTGCTAAAAGCATACCGTAACTCATAATCCCACTCTTATCCTACTTATTTGCTTGAGCTATAATTTTAATAGCTTTTTAGTGTAGAAATGAAATAGTAGGTTAATAATTTGGCATAAAAACTTGAGAAGATTAAAGTGGGATTTCACTAAGCAATATAAAAGATTATCTTACTTTTATATACTAACGTCAATGTATTTTAACAACTGTTACTTTTAATGAAAAAACTGGGTTAAGTTCAGGACACTGAATCAATATTTATAGTATTTGCGAAATATTGGTCTTATATCTGTTAATTTTGACATACCTACCGAATGAAAGGGATGCTTTGGGCATGGAGCTCAAAAACTGTCACAGGGAATTATCTCACATGGACCGTACTAAAGTTAGCTCTATATGCTCTAAATCTGTTTATCCGCTTCCGTTACCAAAATACAAACTATACTTGTACACTTCTTTTAAAAATATACAGTCAGTCCAAAGATAAATCGCAACACTTCGTAACAGTTTTAAAAGTTTGTTTACTTATACACTAAACGTTTCAGTGAACTGTATTTATAAATACCGGGTGACTTTCGCAACGATTCTCTATTTATATATAAATACCGATTTTCTGAGAACCGTTAACGAGCGATAATGTGGAATCGGTAACGGTTGGCACTACGGTAATTTCGGTAAATGAAGGAGGTGATACTTTATTATTACTTTATACTGATACCTTGTATTTCTTGATGGCAGTTATTTTAATTACTTGCTTACTAACTTGTGCCTTTATTTCTGACTGCGTAGATAACATT
Organism: Acleris cristana; assembly: GCA_948252455.1. NCBI lineage: Eukaryota > Metazoa > Arthropoda > Insecta > Lepidoptera > Tortricidae > Acleris > Acleris cristana. Next base: position 4,081,823 of record OX411791.1, on the reverse strand, counting down.
ATTCAGATTTGTTTTTACTAAAATTTGCTTTAGGAACCTATGGGTTATGATAAAATAATCTATAAAATATGTCGACAATGATAATTTATCGATGAACTCATGATATAACTGTTTTATCACGATGATAAAATTTAAAATAGGTCTCAATTTATTATGAAGATAATTAAGGCGGTAAATATAATTTGAAATTACATGACTACAACAAACTCAAGGGATGTATCGTTAACGAGTCTAACCGCTTGTTTCACAATCGACAAGTAAAGCATATTTGACAGATAAATTTAGCCCTTTCTCTGCCTTACACTTGAAAAAAGACAAGGAGAAAGCCAACTTAAAATGACAGATAAATTTACTTGTCAATTGTGAAACAGGCCCTTAACTTGCTACTTTATACGTACTCTCAGCCCAATGGAACACTGACCCACCATAGAACGGCGTCATAGTGACATTATAAAACAATTTGTTTGACAGTTCTTAAGACTTGAATTATAACGTCACTGTGACACAGTTCTATGGTGGGTCAGGGTTCCATTGGGCTGATAGTACGTATTAAGTCGCAGGGGTGTTATTCTCTTAAAACGGCTGTCGGTCGAACGAACGAGCGAAAGCGCAGCGGCGAGTTTTAGTAGTCCCGTCCGAGCCAACAAAACACATTTTAGCGCGTGCATTCTCAATTAGGCAGCCTTATACGTTCCAGAAGCCATGCCGCCAAATTGAATACACGCGCTAAAAGGTGTTTTGTTCGCTCTGACGGGACTATTTAAATTCGCCGCTTGGACATTCACTCGTTCGTCCGTCCGTCCGTCGTTGTTGAGAGAATCACACCCCAGGGCCCGTATTATGGTCGCCTTTATCGCGGTGGATAAAGCATCCATCACTTTCACACTAACATACTGAGGCACTACTTTGAAAATTGAAGTTCGAAGTTACGTTAGCTCCATTCTTCTTTCGAGACTAATTGAGAGAAAGAGATGCAGCTAACGTAACTTCGAACTTCGATTTTCAAAGTACAGCCTCTGGTCAGAAAGTGACAGACGTTTTATACAAGTTTATCCACATCGGTAAACACGACCATAATAGGCCCGGCAGGGAGCCTAATATGGCTGCGTTTATCGCGTGACAAAATGTGGATAAAAATCCGTCACTTTCTGAAACGTATGTAACTACGAGAGTGACGGATGCTTTATCCACATTTTATCACGCGATAAACGCAACCATACTAGGCTCACAGGTTAAGACTCGTTAAATCTAAAGTTAATAACGATTGCTAACTTTTTATATAGTAGTAGTAGTATAATTATTAGCTTTTTACACGCATACGTTCTCAATAAGAACAGGTCCGTTCGGTGCCCGCCGACGTTATTTGTAAATAAACTGGAGCCTTATGGAGTCCTAGGCACTGGACGTTTGAAACCCGATACCTGCTGACTTAAGCGAACTCGTTACACTCATGCGCACATTATGGTTCTTAGTAACGCATAGAGGACCTTTGTACAATGATGTGCTGCTATTATTTATCAAATTAATGTAATATAGTTTATTTACCTCTGTATGTACTCTTCAAACTACGCAACCGATTTTAATTTAATGCGGTTTTCATCAATAGATATAGTGATTCAAGAAAAAGGTTTTTATGTATAATAAATTCTGGATTATGTACAGGTGTTACAGAAAACTAACATAAACCGAAGCGAAGCGAGGGCGGGTCGCTAGTAACTATTAAATAGATTAAACGGCCCGACTGATTTTAATGAAATCTAGCTGAGAACCGTCTCGATTAAACCTTAAAAAACTTAGAAACAGACACGTCTTTAACAGAAAGCTAAATTAATTCGGATGTGTCTTATTGTTAGCTAGGTTTCATGAAAAACGGTTTAGTAATTTAAGAGTTATCACATTAAAAGGTTTCGCTGCGAATTCTACCAATGACAATCCTAAAAAAGGTCAAAGAAAATCACAAATATTACACAACTAGTTCAGACACGGCCAACCTTTTTCAACATCTGGCATATTAAAACAATCGTTTGACTGCAAGCTCTAATTTGTAGAGCCAAAAATACGCGTCGCTATAAATCTCTCGTCAACCGCACATCAAACGAGGAGACATAAAAATGTTGTTGACCTCTTCCCACTGGGGTAGCATTACTTATTAGTAAAGACTAGTCTTTGCCCGTGACTTCGTCGTCGTAGAGGTCATTAGTCGTTTTTTGCTTGGAAAATGTAATAGATATCACGTTTTCCCGCTCAAATAGTACACTATATTCAAATTTAGGACATTCGGTGGACTGAATTTTATCCAAATTCATTCAGTTTCACATCCTTACAAACTTTTACATTTATATCACTAGCCCTTGCCACCGAGTTCATCTGCATTTTAATCCTTTCTCCTCTATTGTTTTTCCCTCGGAAACTATCCAATTTTCCTGAACGAAATGTATCTGATATGCCTTTTTCAGAATTCGTGTAAGTATGCCGAATTTCCTCCAAATTCGTTAAGCCGCAATTGAAAGATAAACACCTTGGGCCCGTTTCACGAAGCTACAAATTACAAATTACAAGCGGAAGTCTCTTTCTAACTCCTTTTGCTAGAAAGAGAGTTCCGCTTGTAATTTGTAACTTGTAGCGTCGGTCGTGAAACGGGCCGGACAAAGCTCTACGAGTTTATATATATATATTTTTATTAAATAAACCAAAGATGATTGATCCCTTAATTGTACATACCTTTTGTGTTTCTGTTTTGTTGTTTGTTATTTTAAAGTATTCTTCCTTATTTTATTGCTACTTTACGTGATTTTACCAACTGATTATACGGTAGGTTGTTTGACAAATGAATGCAAACAAATGAAATTTTCATTTTTATATTTATTTTTTACTTTATTCTTAATGGCTGATAAAAATAATTCTTCCGGTCAATAGAGAAGCTGTATTCCATTGTTGCGAGCTATTTTAATTCAGTTTCTGTTCATCTCCTTAATCCAAGCATTGTTTAGCACCGGATTACTACGAGTGTTTGTATTGAGTTTAAATATAAACTTAAATTCTTTGCTGGAATTTTTATTTGTCTACTTTGCTGGGTTTTTTAAAATGTATGACTGATACTGTTCATTTAATTATTAGTTAGCGATAGAAAGGGTTAATACACAAAACAAAATAATTTAACAAATATAAAATAACATAAAAGCATACACACACGCTTGACTTCGAACGATGCACAATTTCCTAATGTGAGAAACCTGGGTAGTGATTCTTTCAAAAGCAAAGGTAAGCGAACGCAGGAGTGAATGTCCACGAGGCGAGTTTAAGTAATCCCGTCAAAGCGAACAAAACACATTTCAGCGCGTGTATTCAATTTGGCAGCATGGCTTCTCGAACGTATAAGGCTGCCTAATTGAGAATGCACGCGCTAAAATATGTTTTGCTCGCTCTGACGGGACTACTTAAACTCGCTGCTTGAATATTCACTCCTGCATTCGCTCACCTTTGCTTTTAAGAGAATCACTACCCTGTATCTGTGGTTGCTCTGTGTCTTAAGGTACTTGTATCTTAATGTTTACATTAATGATTAAAGTATCGGTCACCGGTTAATGTGAACATTAAGATGCAACCATGCTTCGATAGTTCGGTCATTTGGAAAGGATTGATGAAAGAAGATTGACGAAAGAGATACACAGAGCGAAAGTGAGTGGAAGGGTCGAAAGGGGCCGCAATAGGCGTACTTTTTCTAATCAAATCGGAGAAGTACTGGAAAAGGGCCGAATTTTAAGTACCCGAAACCGACGTGCGTGCATGACTCGATGTATGAATGTGGAAGAAGCGAAAGAGATTTTGTCAAGATCGTAGCAGGTAGAAAGAAGTGGTCTCTGGCTACCCTTCTGGGAAACAGGCGTGATTTAATGTATGTATGTGTTTAAGATGCAACCACATCGATAACCGATACTTTAATGACATGCAATACTTCAATGTTAACATTAAAATACAACCACAGATACAAGTTTCTTAATATAGTCCATTTGCTTGTCATTTCTGAAGATATTGTAGGGAATTTATGATATGGATGTAGATAAACAAACTTATAACTTATAACACCCTTCTTTTGGCGCCAGGGGTTAAAAATAGGTCACCAGAGGCCCGTTTCACGAAGCTACAAGTTACAAATTACAAGCGGAAGTCTCCTTCAAACTACTTTTGCTAGAAAGAGAGTTCCGCTTGTAATTTGTAACATGTAGCATCGTGAAACGGGCCGCAGGGGGGCCTGATATGGCTGCGTTTATTGCGTGATAAAATGTGAATAAAATTCGTCACTTTCTGACACTGACATAAGTGACGGATGCTTTATCCACATTTTGTCGCGCGATAAACGCAACTAGGCCCGCATATCTGGTTTAAATAGAACGTAGCTCGTATCCTAAACCGATTGCTCAATATGGGAGTCGAACAAGCCTGCGGTCCGTGGCGTATCGTTCGCCGCAAGGCCGCGGGTCCGATTACGAAGGTATTGTTTGATAAATAACAACATTTAGACGTTTTAAGTGGAACAATAAGATAAATATACTATAAAATCTACTTTTGCGATAATTTTAGGTAATTTTACTGTCAAATAAATATTAAATTTAATGCACGACTTTCTACATTCACGGGGGTTACCATGACGTGGCTATACGAGCGTTAAGGACAGAGATATATCAGTTATATAGCTCCGTCCTTTTTTCTCAGAGTATGTGAGGTAGCCCCCTAGATCTAGTTACCGAATTCCTAGTAACCCCGGGTCAACCGTCATTGGGGTAGTTTACTTAGAATTAATTATCTGCCAGGCAAATGTTTAATGTTTAATGTTTATTTGGGCACAAAGATTTTTTTTTACAGAAAAAACTTACATAACACATTGACCAGTGAAGTTGCCACTATTAACTAATACAGTACCTACAGAGTAACACGTCAAAAATGTGTGTTTACATAGCATTAAATTCAAGTACAAATCCTGAATATCCTGAAAATAATGCAAAAAAACTTCAAAATACTTCACATAGAGGTACCAGATCTTCTTTGTTCAAACAATAAAAATCGATCGAAATTGTATTATTTTGTCGATTTTTATAATGGAATTTTTTGGTAAGTCAGATCATAAGTATCCTTAGTTTGTACACATAAAGCCCCAAAAAAGGCTATAATGCCTCATGCTCGGGTAAATAATCACCTCATTTTACATTATTTACACTGTAAATTTGCATCACGGAAGATCCTTAAGTGTCGTAAAAGTCGGTAAAATTGTCGTTTTCCTTAATTTTAAGTAGGTACATCCTTGTTTATCGCATTTAAGATTACTTTAAATATATATATCTGTCATATTTTAATCACTCTTTATGTGACTGAATGTTAAACATTGCACTTGTAAACAAAGATTCATGACGTTCGAGCCATACGAAGTTAAGAATATATTTTTCTTCAAAATACTTAATTCAATACTTTAAATATCCCACGGGCCTATTATGGTCGTGTTTATCGATGTGGATTAACGTGGATAAAACATCTGTCACTTTCTGACCAGTGGATAAGTGCGAGAGTGACGGATGCTTTACCCACCGCGATAAACGCGGCAATAATAACGGTGGTATAGCTATACAATGTTTTGTCCTTATCTGTCATTGTGACATTTAAATTTGACAGATAAGGACAAAGCATGGTTTAGCTACACCACCGTTACTCAACGTTTATTAGTAAGGGGGTTAGTATTTTAGAGTGTGGTCTCATTCACAGCTACATAATATTAGTTTTTGTCTATAATAGAGTTAAAAGAAACCCCCGCTAACGACATGCGGCATCTATCCATAGAATGTAGAAGCGTAAAGCCGCCCGCCCTATGTATTACGTATCCGCCCGCCGAATGAGCACGCTTCTATGCTTGAACGTAGTTTGGGAACTTAACGTTAGATGGCGTTATACGTGTTACAATGAGAATACGTATACCGAGATTATTAAAACTTCGATAGATTGTAGAAAATATACTCGTACTTCTGTATATAAACTTTAGTTATTGATTAAATTAATCGGGTCTTCTTTATATTAATTCTATGATTCACTCATTCAATGTTGTGGTAGAAAAAGGGTTTTAAAGAGGGCCAACAATTGAAACAGAACTAACCGAACAGGGAAGGCTTAAAAAGAAAACAAATAAGTACCTGGTAATTGTTGGTTAACTGTGCACTTGGGTTACTACATTGCAGTGGTGTTTTATTTTTATTTTTTGCGCAACATTAAGCCAAACTTAATAGAAACTAAAAAAACTAAAGATAGCATGCACTATACATATAATATACTTTTTTGCTACCCTTCAGTTTCTTGATTAATCATAAATTTGACTACCTATTAAAGTTGCAGAATTTTACAGCTATCTTACTCTAATATCAATGGTAAAGCAAGATTTAAGAAAGAAGTAGAGATACAGAACTACAATTTTAGGAAATTAAAAAAAGGATAGATAAATCGTTTATTTACTTACCTCTAACAAAAGTACAGAAGAACAAATTAAAAAACAAAAACATGAACACAAAAATACTTAACTAGTGCTAGACGGAGCAAAATGGTTTCCACTCACCATGTTAGAGCTAAAACAAAATTAATTAAATGTCTTGTTCCAGCTTGAGATTTCATTATTAAGAGTAAGACAACACTTAAAAACTTCTGCAATTTTATGATCAAATTTACCGGCCATAGTTTTTTAAAATCTCCCCAAACCACAATATAGTATTTTTCACAATCGTGTTATAATAGAGAGCTTTTTAGTCGAGTACCGTGTTTAGGCCACGAAGCTTGCTGAGTGGCCTAAGTAAGGTACGAGATTAAAAAGCTTAATTATGACACTATTGTGAACAATACTTTTTGTACGAGTTCATTAAAATTAATAATTTAAGTCTAAATACGAGTATATAAGAAAACGAAATATCGTAAGTACACCACCACCACACCACCGGCGTCCCTAATTTTGCAGTACTGTGCTGTGATTGGCTACAATCACAAAGAGTAGTTTTTTTTTATGCCCTGGATACAGGAGCATGTTTAAGTAGATGTTGACAGATGACGCGACGTTGCTACGTTCCGAAACGCCATAGATTAGCCATTTTGTATCGGATCGAGTCTCCTTAAACAAGGACACATACTATTGAAATACGAAGTTCTATTTTCAAATTTTTTTCGATCGTCTGGAGCGTATCGAAATGGTTATTTCGGTTGTTTCGGAAGTAACATAGACTATGCAACGATGAAAAGAGTGATGTTGCAGTATTCTCTGTGAAATCTTAATACACAGATTATAATCGACGAGTACAAAAAATAGATTTTCCGTTTGTTGACAGATGCGGCGTTGACGCGCCATGCGCGGCGTGACGTGACCGCCGATGGCGCCTGCGTCGATCCAAGATGGCGCGCGAGCCCGGCGCAAGTTCCACAGGCTCCCTGTAAGAATGAAAAAATCGAGGACGCAAGAGCTCTTCCACATAGGGGCCTAATATGGCTGCGTTTATCGCGTGACAAAATGTGGATAAAACATCCATCACTTTTTGACACGTATATAATACGAGAGTAACGGATGCTTTATCTACATTTTGTCACGGTACTAAAGGAACTAAAGTGTATTCTTACATATTTATGAACTAAACTGTACTTACGAGTCTTTGCTACAAGGCCACCGCTGGGGTTTGAACTCAGTACCTTACGATCACGAGTAGACACCTAAAGCCACTACGCCACCGACACTCATTTCAATGTTACCTGTTAACATTTCCTTCACCATGATTGGTTTTATCGCGCGGTTAGAAACAAAACAAAGTTTACGATCCTATGTCAAAGAACTACTCGGGTTAACCCTTAATTTGACAATGTATGTTACAGTCAACATACCATAATGTTCACTTTTTAGGAATGTGTTTTTTTTTCTGATTCAAAATCAAAAAGGGTTTGAATTCCCGACTTTTTTTAATTTTTGCCAAATTAATGGTTAACACGCCGTATTTTATTATGCTTTGGGCATCTATGTTTTTAGCCCTTATTGGTGTCCCACTTTTGGGCAAAGGCCCCCCCTTTTCCTCCATTTCTCTGTATTAATTGCACCCTCCTGCCACTCGCTCCGCATCTCCTCTTTAGTGTGCCTCTACTCCGGTGGCCATTTAGCGGGGTCCATTCGGTGAAAACTTTGGCTCACTGTTTTGTATGCATTCGGCAGATGTGTCTTGCCCAGTTCCACTTTAGCTTAGCGGTCTTGGCACCCACATCCTCAATACCGGTTTTGTAAGCGTAGTTCGGTTCGGTGTTTTTGAACATGTCAGTTCTACGAACACCTGCTGCGCTCCATTGCTCGCTGGCAAATCACAAGTCAATGATCAATTGCATCTATGTATTATTCATAATTATATTCTTCTTATTCATTGTTTATAATTATTCAGTGTTTAACCGAGAAGAGTTGTCATAACTAATTCCTATAATTATTTATACTTTTGTAAGCCCGAAATTTGCGTCGTGTTTTCCCGAAACACTCTCTTCTGACTATTTACTATCACGCTTATAGTTTTATTCTGGGATGCAAGAGCTCTGCAGAGTCTCAGTGAAATTGTAAACATTGTTACGAGGTCGCGCTGTCGCTAAATCGCCAGCGTTCCACTATTTTTAGCCGGCGTCTTCCGTCTGTCTGACAGCCACCTGCTGTCCTTAGAAACGCTGGCTTGCTCTTGAACGTAAATATCTAGCCATAGGTTAAAACTCCCTAGCTAAAGACAGAATCTCAAAGATGCCACGCGCAAATCGGAGATAACTTTGACTAAATTTAATTTGGATTCGAATCATCTGTTCCGATATAACTCTTGAACCGTGGCGGAGTGGGTCGCGGGGAATCCTCCCGGAATTCAGCGGCGAGTAGCGGGGGACGCTCGCCCGCTCTAAATCCGTAGCACTCGCCGCCAAACTCTTCGGCGAGCCGCGCGCGCCCCCGCCGACGTCTCTAAATATAGGATCGTGTGCGCAGGTCTCCGTACGTGACGCTGGGAGCGGTGCGGTACGCGGTCCGCCGAGCGCCGCCGCCGCGGGTGTGTCCGTGCCGCTGCTGCTCCGAGGAGGCGGTGGCGGCGTGCCTCGGCCGCGCCAAGCCCGACCGCCGCACGCTGGAGCGCTTCCAGCGACGCCTGGGCCGCGGCGCGCGCGAAGAGCGGCCCTCGCGCCACCAGCGCCTGCAGGACCTCACCAAGCGGCTGCTGCCGCGCGGCCACAGCACGCCGCCGCTGACCGCGCAGCCGCCGCCGCCGCCACCGCCGCCGCCGCACTCGGCGCCCGTGCTGCCGCCCGTGCCGCCGCCCCGCCTGCGGCACCGGCACAGCCCGCCACGCGGCCTCTCCGTCGACCGCTACGAGAACGACATCTTTGACACAGAGAAAATAACTCTGACCCGAGTCGAACCTCGATCGATCGTCGGTTCGTACACGCAGAAAGCTATACCGTTCCGCAGTGCCTCGTTCTCGCATGGTGATTGTACGCAGGAGAAGTATTACCGGGCCGCGAACCGTCTGCCCTCGGTCTTCGATTTTGGGAACAAAAGTGCGAAGGCCAGGGTAGAGCGGGCCGGTTCGTCGTGCACGCGGAACGACGAGTCGGCTAGTCTCGTGACAGAGGAAACTGGGACGGAGGGCGGATCGGTCGCGTCTGTGGACTCTGCCGTAGGATCCGATGAAGGTTTGCTGGCACACGCTTCGCCGGCACCTCGCTCTCCGCCGCCTGACGCTCCACACAAGCAGCTCGGTACGCGCTCGCTGACGCACCCACTGCCGCGCCGCGTGCCCCCTGTGCGGGAGGAGGGCTCCACCGTTGCCAGCAGTCTTCCAGTTTTGATGACGCCGCGGGTGTTACACGAATTACGGGAAGAAAGTGACGGCTCACAAGCCGACAGTGCGCAGGCTAATAGTGAAGGAACATCTCCCCTCGAACCGGCCCAGCCCTTTGCCTTCCCACCACTCCCTGATCCCCCACCAAACGCGTGTGCTAACGTAGACTGTGAATGTGTAAATTTCCCTATCGAAAGGGAGGATTCCGCGTCCAATGTCGCTAGTACTATACCAGTGCCAGTGTATGAGTGTATAGTGAAACAGTGGTCAAAAGAGTTACCGTCAGATGAGACCCAACGGTCGGACGCTGCTTCTGACGGATCTTTGGACAGGGATAAAGAAGATGAGACAATCACAAGTGAAAAACTTGCTCATTTATTAGAAACCGTAAAGAAGCCCGTTACTTCTCAGCCTGCTACAATTGGCATTAGGGAAAGAAGACGGCACGACACACGGCAAGATAAGAGACGTAGGAAAGGGATATACATCACAACGGCTAGCGATGATGGGGGTGAAGAGTCTCCGCCAGTGAATGGTTGTAAGCGTGAGAACAGCGACGCCTCTCTTCAAGAGATGCGATTGTCAGCTGAGACACGAACTTCTTCCTTACTTGGCGATAAGTCCGACGATTCTTGCGCTAACGGACCTCCAAGTCCTTGTGAAGCGCCTGCTCAAATGTGGTCCAGACCGGAGGATTTACGAACGAGGAGAGCGAGATTTTCGCACCAAAGTTCAGACGAAAGAGACGATGATTCGTTCCGAATGAGACGTAAATATGGCGTCACCTCGCGAGGTGACTCACCTTCAGAGGCTGAGAGCGACTCGTGCTCTAGAGACCGCACCGCTTCGCCTTCACCTTTCAGTCCTTCAGACAATTCAGATGTAGAAGCCAAGCGCCAACAGTTTTCGAAAGGGCCTTACGGTAGAAACTTGGAACCTCCATCGACGCGATCGGTGGAAGTTGGCCGTCGTAGTTTTTCTGATGCAACTGTCACTGCAGGTCGTAAGGTTAGCGTTGGAGCAGCGCCGACCGTTGGAACGAGGCCTAAAGGACCTACGCATGTGAGGGCTACTTCGTCTCCTTCTAAACTGGCTGGAGTACGGCCCGGAGCCGACTTGCTGGCGGAGCTGCTGAGAGGCAGTTCCGAGGCTCTCTCCAACACCTCGACTTTCGACAACGTCGTCCTTACCCTGCACCAACACAACGTGAGTACTTTAATGTCTTCATTACTTTCATTTGTACCCATTGACCCCGATAAACGTGCAAGAAACAACAAAATGGAAGCATTTAGAATGTTATGTTTATCTTAGCAGAAAATAGCCTAAAGCAAACGAACTTGTATTATTGCCAAACTTTATTCAAATTTATATACTAGAAATTCTTGAGGTTTTCTTGGTTATAACGAATGCCATTGAGTGGTTTTTGTCCGGGTAGTTTTCACGATCGGTGTATTATTATGCAGCGATTCACAAGGGCGTATGTGGGACGGAAATTGTGATGTACTTACGTTGTTTTCGATTCGCGGTGTTTTTCTTAGGTTTCCCGTGTTCGCGGTCCAATGTCACATGACTCACGCGCAGCTGTTCCAGAAGCATTAAAAATCTTAAGGGCAAAGTAAAAATACCTCTGACACTGAACTTAGGATTCATGTAGTTATAAAGGCGAGATTTATTTTACGTTTCTTGGATTTCTGTGATGTTGAAGAATTCTTACGAAAGTACTTTTTAATTGTTGATGAATAAACATTATTCATGTTTGTTTATTATTTAAAAACATTTGAACAGTTTCAATCTTGGTTATAACAGATTTTCTAAATGTAGTGTAGTGTTCATTACCGTCCCTTACATTAATAAACAGAGAAACGATCGAATACCGCAGCGTCGTTTCTAAACATACCGACTTCATACCGTTATTCTATTCATATATACATTGAATAATCAGCTAATTGTTTGATATGAATTCACACTTATATAATAGAACGCTTATACAATAAGCTAACACAGCAACAACGCTTATTTTCGATCGGTGTTCGATACGCCAAATTTTCATTTGGTCGCTCTGTTCGATTGGAATTCCGATGTCTAGGAAAATCATAAATATTAGGCATTCATTGGGTTGTATTTTGGTGGTATGGAGGTAAAATCGTGAATAAGTCATGAGTATTTAGGTATTCAAGAACTTGTAGTAATAATACTAGATTATTATTTGGAAACCATATAGTTAAAAGAAAAGAATGTTGATAATAAAATATATATCATTAGTTATAAAATCAATAATGTATTTTATTTCTAATAACAATTAGTTAAAAAACAAGTTTATTAAAACTAAAAGATAAAATGTTGTACTTTAGCTAACCTATTAAATAAAGCCCTTCGTTGCATCCACTTGCGGCATATCGTGCCGAGGACGCGTTACCGCGCTTCACTGCGATTCTCAGTCTTTAATTACTCATTTCATTATACCTACCTATATAAAAAAAACTGACTATAATAAAAATAATTTACATAAAATTTACAAGTTTAAATACAAGTCAATTCACTTAAATATTTACGACTGACGCTTTACATAATAAAACAATTCCTTGATAACACAAAGCCGTATTTCAATAAATTGGCAACAAAATCGAAAGTGAATTACGCAACAAAACAAGACTTAACTTTTATTTCATACATTTTAACGTAAGTGACAAAAATAACGTAACCGACAATGCACGAAATTACCGGAATTTTGAGGTTATAAAGAAGTTCGGATTCTTGCAACGCATACTCAGTGTATGAATCTCATGTTTGTCAGACGATAAATTGCCATGTTCAGGGGCACGGCAATGTGTGACAATTACAAAACGATCCAATACGTTTACCACGCGCCTGTGTAATCTATTGAGTGTTTCAACACGATCTCGGGAAAAACCTGGAGATTCCCGCAACTGCACTTAAGAAATGAGTTGACCGTTTTGTTATGTTTCTATTGCATTATGTTTAAGTAGCTTGGGTACCTTTTTGCTTAATGAGTTTAGTTCAAGTTTGTAATCTGTCATTAAAAAACTACAGTGAGGTGAATAATATTGTTGGATGTAATGTAATAGGAACATCTGTTAGACAATCGCCTACTTTGAAATCTCTTTATTTATGTTAGTAGGTATGACACAGTGAATCAATCAATGGATAATTATGCGAGGATAAAATGGGTTTTAAGACCGAGTCATACACTCTGCTTTTCACTTCGATTACGAGGAAATTAAACAGTGATAATGTAAATTCCGTAACACAACAAGGTTTGCAAAGAAAATCGCTAATTAATAGTCCAAAATGAGACAAAAACCATTTTCCCGCCACTGTATTTCTTTTTAATTTTATTTTTAATTTTCTGCTTGAGATTTTTAACTTAGCTCGAACGCAATACTGCCAAGTCATACGTTGATTTTGTAATGTTTTTGTTATTAATGCTTGTTTTTAATAGTCTTAAATTTATTTTTTGTTAGACGCAACATTGAAGGCAAACAAATTAAAGTAGATAAATGTATTCAAATAACAAGTTTATTTAATGCAGTCACCTCGTCTGTCTGGCTGGTAAGGCTTAATTGTCTTAGTCTTGATGACGACAACACTTTATGCACTAGTGCATAAATTTTGATTTTATGCAGCCTATAAACAGCATAAAAAAGGACTTTATGAGCATGACAAGTGAAAAATACATTGGTTATTGATGATTCTGTACTAACCTACACAATCACAGCTAGACTCCAAAAATAACTTCTAGACACTCATATATATTTTTATTCTCCCATCGATGATTCACTAGGTCAAGACACTTGGTAGTGCTCTTTATATAGCTCCGTCTGCAATAAACACTTACTGTGACTGTCACTATGTCGAATTGACGTTTCTATTCCTGTGCGCATACGCAAATTTACGTGAAACGAAAATAGTGTGATGAAAATTGTATTTTTGAGGTTTCTTGCTGATGTGGTGTACAATAAATTGAGTTTGGGGGGTTATATCATTCAATCCGCAAGCGTACTACCTACATGTCGCTTGCAGCAAATAAAATGAAATGCAACTTTAACTTCTGCTTTACGTTAGGCGTTACGACAGAACGCTTCAGAAACAAGTAAGTGACATCGATACCACTTACATAAAAAAGCTACTTTAAATAATTTAACAATATAACTGTTGAAGACTGAATGTTATTAAAATCACTGTCTATGCTCAGCCGCTGGAAATAGCGAGGTTTATTTCCGCAAGCCGTTACCACAAAACAAATTTACCCAAAAAAAAGTTGCTCGCGGTAGGAAGTGGGCTTTCTGTAGTTTTAACGAGTCCAGTTTTACTGTTGCGTTTGGCGGATGGGTTACTTTATTTTTGACTAAGATTTTCTGATTTAGTTATTTGGGTTCTATTATTTTTAGAAAACGGTCCCCACAAATATAAGGAGTTTTTTAAGTTTTATATTGATGACAAGTTTCTTTATAAATTTATGTCAACAACAAGTTATACAAATACTTATTGAAGTGATTATAAATTATAATAACTAGAGGACGCCCGCGACTTCATAGTCGATGAAGTTGGGGGTCGATTTTCGGAAAATCATTTCTTAGTGCTCACTTACATCATGAAAGGAACCCCTGTACCAAATTTCAAGTTTCTAGGTGCAGTAGTTTCGGCTGTGCGTTGATATATAAGTCAGCTGATTTGTGATGTAGTCGTTTGTGTGTCTATCTTCTTACAGACATTAAGACACTGTCTCTTAGTTTTAGTTGAGGGACATAAAAAATAACATGCCACGGTCTTCTTAACATCAGGAAGTTTCTCTACTTTGTGGCATCTAATAAAACCCTTGCACCATTCCGCAAGTGATTCGAGAACAACATTGCACGCGGTCCGTGTGTCTTGTTTCCTTGTTTATAGGTCGTTTGTACCCCGTTACAAGTTTCGATCGGATAGCGTAAGTTGTAACTGGAATCTAGGAATTGGGTTCGCTTTATTGGTGTTAGAAGTTTGAATTTGGAATGCGTGGCTTACTGAATACTAACTGACCAGAGAGATTTTTTAAACGCACAATGATCCTTTTCTTTATTGAAAAAAAAAACAAGAGAGAACTCTAGGCTCTATTATGAACACACAACCTCTGCATGTACATGGGCCAGTGTGCGAAAATTGTTGGCACCCTTCACACATTTGGCATGATATTCAATTGGCGTCATAGACTTTATATTACTTCGTATGGACTTGCCTTTAGGACAATACATCAGGCCAACTCAATGGTGTAAAAATTATAGCTGTGACTCCATGACGTCATAGTGACGTGCTCAGTTTCGCGCCAACTTCGAACCTGTGAGGTTGTCAATTGTTTAAAATGCAAAATGGCGCATTGTGTTGTTGGATATCATTCATATCATAGACAGTCTGACGTATTTCGTAAAAATCTGAAACATGGCGTTTTTGTTGCTTGGCCAAACATGTGACATTTTTCTTCGAACGACCCTATCTAGTTACTAGTTGTATATATCGATGATTGGCATTGAATATTCTACAAAAATGGACGAAGCAACAATCGTGGCTGTAATTTAGTTATAGCACTTTGAATATTTTTTTACTTGATGGCCGGGCCTTCTTTATTGCGTGCTTAATTTAGTTTGAGCCTGAACGTAGATGCAATAACAAATTTAAACATTAACAGCGTTTACTAGCGTGTGAAGGGCAATGGAGAGCACCTAGAATAATTTATCTGTGCCCGTAAAACCGAACGTGAATTGAGTTCCAGCGTTAACGGTTAGCAACAAAATTCGAGCACTACCCTAACTGTGGCAACCTGACAACGCTCTTGGGCAAAATGAATTGTCAAAGTTTTGGCACAGATTATTTAGTACACACTGATCCAGCGTATTTAACGAACATGTTGGGCTGAAATGTGTGCAGGAGCCTTAAGGAGTGAGTAAGAGAATTAGTAACGGAAAGTGAAGTGAGAATTGGTGACGCTAATCTTTTGAAAAAAGGTACTTCAACCAGGAACTTAAAACATAACCTATTTTGATCATCTACTTTGATCCCATATTAAAAAAACACGTAAATTAACATCAAAAATCAAATCAATTACGATTCAACGGCGGCGTCTGGGCTATTTTAGACCAGGCGCCACTTAAGTAATCACCAATGTCATCAGGGCACGAAAACACGGGGGAAATTAGGAGGTTCCCATTGGATTTATGGCTTTCTGTCCGGTTTATTACACGACCTGTTAAATTGGTGCTGACAGTTATTTTCGCAACGGTATATTTGGGAAATGATTTGTTATAGGCGTTGGGACAGTTTTTTTTTTAGGATTTTTTTTCTGGCTTTACCTTTCTTATTTTCGTACGTAAATTTAATTGATTTATTAAGTTATAATAAAATAAATGTGACCATGACTCTGATGTAGGTAAAAGGATTTTGTCATGCATACAATGAATTCTGTGATCATAAAGACGAGTTTTCCCTCGTTCCTGTTTTTTCCTTAATTACCTATCCGAGGGTTGAGCGGTCAAACCCGATAAATCGAAATAATTGTTTCTTCAAATTTCAATTGTTTTGATATATTCAATAATGTTCTTTTTGACACAACAGTATTATGTCGACTTATCGGGTTTGATCCATCTATGCATTCTTACAGCACAGGAAAAAAACAAAAAACCCCTAATCGCTGCCTTAACCGTTCTCAACCCGTAATTATCCTCCGTTTAAAAACGAATTTTGAATTTGCATCTCGCTGGGTTTTGGAGTAATTTGACAGCAATGAATTACGTTCACTTGACAACGTCATAAATCGTCAGCTGTCAATGTCGGGAACTGGTAATCACATGGTTTACCCGTTACTCTGCTTCGGGTAATTGGGTTGCTAAAAACAGATGACAGATGGCAGCAGTGAACGCTTTAATACTGAACCTTAATTGTAGATGGCGCTAACGGTTATTCTGATTGGTGAGTTAAAACGCCATTTTCTTTTATGAGTTATCTTGTCTGATTTTCTGACGTTTTGGGACACCATAAATTATGTTTTGTTTTTGTAAGGAACAAGTTATTTGAGTGTTTTGGCAGCTTATTTACTTCATTGTCTGAACAAACAGACTGACAGACTGCAAAAGCGACTTTATTAATTAGAATTTATTATATGTATACCTATTGATGATATGCCCGTCTTTTCCGGAATTGAGAAAAGAGCGCTTTAAAGTAAAACAGTTTTTCTGTTTGCTTCAATGCTAAATTTATTTTGATCAAATTTTGAATTGAGGCTGAGAGAGCCTCAGAAAAGGGACATATTATAATACTTAGGGCCGTAAAGGGGCCGTATTAATAAACTGATCTCGACTGTAGTGCTCGTCTCAAGATGCGTCAATAATGACAGTTTTCTATGGGTTGACGTTTACTTTGACGTATCTTGGGACGGGCGTCTCAGCTAACATGAGTTTATTAATACGGCCACAGAACAATACGGCCCTTATTGTACTGAGATAATGCCATGGGAAATACGATTAACCGCCGCACTCAGAGATGTCAATTAAATTTAACGCTTTTTTAATGACGTAACGTGTTGTCTTATTCTATTGCCATAGCAAAGAAAGTGACAGCAGCTACTTTAATCAAGCATTCAATTTATTGACGTCCCTGAGTGCGGCATTAAGTGAGTTGGTACGAATTAGGTACTAAGAATGCGCAAGAAAAAGCATTTTTGTTTTCTTACACAAATTGATCTAGTCCTGAACGTAGAGTTCTACAATCGGAAGGTGACAGCGATACATAATAAACATCCAAGACTCAGGAAAAAGTACGCGCTCCAATCACACAAATAGTTGCCCTTACCGGGAATCAAACCAGAGACCGCTAGCTTCGTAGGAAGGATCACGATGAACTTGTCTAACAACGACTTTATTTTGCATCACGTACAGAAAAAAAAACCCAATATAATCTCGCGACCTCTACTATCAGAGATAACTTTTAAAAAACCCAACCGATTTTCTTCAAATCTAGCTTAGAACGACCCTAATTAAACTAGCTTTCTTGAAAAAAAACTTCGTCTAAATCGGTCGTTACGTTTGGCAGCTACGATGTAACAAACACACAGATACACACGTTAAAGTTACAACAACCCTTTGTTTGCGTTGGAGCTGTCAGAAGTTCAAAAACAGGTCAAGTGCGAGTCGGACTCGCGAACCGAGGGTTTCATACCGCCGCACAGTAGCATACAGTAGGTATTAGAATAGATTTGAATTCGATTTCGAACTTATCTTGACCATTTATTAGCATTTTTGTTATCCTTTAAGGTTTATACTATAATCATAATCATACCAAACGCTAGACCCTTGTCTAGTTTACCGTTTTTACGATACAACAAAAATAAAAACACGTTGAAAAAAACGTTTCTTGTATGGCGACCTTGTTTATTATTCACTTTCTTTAATAAAATATAATTGTTAGCAAACGCGCCATAATATAATAACACATATCCTGAAAAAAAAAACAACCCGCTATCTATCACGCTTCAAAAGATACAGCTCTTTAAAGGTAAAGCACAATTGATAGGGACAGTTGGACTCCCTTCGGATACAAAACACTAAAAAATACGTCAACATATTGTAAATTCCAAGAAAAACTGCGCGTGCCCACGTATCACCGGTATATAAGCACAACCACTACCCATAAAAGGGTCGCGGCAACACCTCGACGGTGTTGCCAGGGATTTACGAGCCAATTGCCAGCCTTATTGGCTTTCTTTCGTAATTAAATGGAAACTTCCAGATACTGGGAAGCGGTAATTGATAATAGTTTTATTAGAATTTAATATGGGGGAAAATATAGGGTGATCTCATAATATGTAGGTGTCGTTTAGATATAGGGTGATCTTATAATATAGGTGTCATATAGGGGTCTCAGTTTTGGTCGAATGTTTGCTCACAGGGTGTTCTAATGAATAAAAATAAATAATATCTGATTTAAATACAGCTTAATCGCAAATCGGATCACAGTAGCAGCATAATTTCTTTATCAATTATTTATAAATTGCACATTGAGTCAGTATTCGTTTATAAATGTCAATTCGGCGAGTATTGTTTTAAAAATATATAATTACAATACTAGAATTACAATTGGAAATTATATATTTATGGTATGTATGTATGTATGTAAACTCTTTATTGTAAAAAAACAACATTTAGAGAAAAGGAATGTATAAAGGCGAACTTATCCCTTTAATCCCTTCCAGCTAACATATTACAACATAACAACAGTTTTTTTAAATCATAAAAATTATCTTGATGTTTTTCTTCTCCATCTGAATGTCAGTATCGATGAACTCGGACCGTTTAATAAGGGTTATGCAGAACCGGTTCCAGATACCCCGACCAAACCAACTTTAAATACCACTATTTAATTTTTAATCAACCTGTACGCAACGTGACGTCATCGGCACTAAAAGGATAAGACAACTGGTGAAATGACTAGCAAGATATTCCATCTAAGTCCTCCCTCAGCGTTGGGTACGTATTTGCAGTCTTGAGATTGCCATCGTGGGATTTAAAATTTGTATGAATCTTAATATAACAACAAACATAAACAGGTCAAGTGAGCCCTCTGTGTAGGGAACCCTCGGTGCGCGAATCCGACTCGCACTTGATTTTTAATGGCAACGTAATCTTGATTCTTACTGAGGTTTTTCAGTCAGCGAAACATCGTTATAAATAGGGTGTAGAAATTGTATCCATACTTACCTATAATAGAGTATTGTGAATTTGGTGTACTGCCGTTTGGCCAAATTATTTTTCGTGAAATGTATCATTTGGTCAAACGCTATTTTTTCGAAACTGTAAATATTTCAGGATTTATTTCAGAACCATCGTGTAGAACCCTATAGGTTAGGTTAGATTAAATTTATAAAAATCCTGAAATATTTACAGTTTTGGAAAAAAAGCGTTTGACCAAATGATACATTTGTCGAAATGCTAATTTAGACGAAAAATTATTTGGCCAAACGGCACAGATCATTGTGATATAGGAACACTTCTTTAAATAATCGTGAGTATCCCCGCTTAGGAAGTAGTTTAAAACTCGCTCGTATGGGTTCGCTCGCTCAGTCGACTGTTTGAAAAGAAGCCGTTTTTAAGAGAATAAGGACTGAGTTCACCAACCAATTTAACAGACGGTTAAGTCTTAATCAGCTGTTAGTCAATACATTTGACAACCGTTAAACCGCTAACCGTCCGTTTAATTGTTGGTGAACACTGCGCTTACACTTCAGTGTGCTACAAGCATAAAGGGAAAGATCTGGCGATCCGGACGGTCAGATCAAACATGCATGCTGGCATATCCATTGACGAACTTGCCAGCGCGTTATTTAAGAGAATAAAACGGCAGCTATCGTCAATTCTTTTTAAATTCGTCCATTTTCGAACGTCGTCGGCGGAAGCTGCGCTGGCGCACAGCCAGTGGACGATCTTGCCAGTTTTTACACCTAATCAAAACTTATTATAAAAATGGACCTTATTTATTTTCGATCAAAGTCTAAATTGGAATAAGTGATGATGCTACATATGATAATTAATTTAATTCTAATGTAATTAAGATTATATTTGGTTGGAGGCACGTGCCAAAACTTAATTAATGTTGTGTGTCTTAATAGGTCGCGTTAAGGTTGAAATTCAAGCGGTGATAGCTGTCAAAGACAAAAATAAAGACGTATTTGAAGAAAATATTGGAAAAGCCATCGATGCACTTGTTTTGACGTCACGCTTTGCTTCCAATTGCTGTTAAGTTTAAAATTAGTTTTATTGTCTGACGTAAAATGCTAAATTCAAATGCTGGGTTTATACAATTCCTCTTCAATGTTTTACTAACTTCCTATTTTGATATTATATGTATACATATTTTTTTATCGTTTTTTCGTTGTAAATCATGCTTTCGGGATGGATTACACCACGACTTTACGTCGTAACATGACAAATACCATCCACATAACCGGCACTGACACGCGTTGCTGACACGGTCACGAAAGCATACATACAAACATACAATCACGCCTCTTTCCCGTAATCATGTCACGATGAATTGTCACAAATGTGGACCCACCTTTAGTGCGTGAATGTGTCCCGAACGTTTAAACATTTTTTGTAACAAACAAGGAACTTTCTTTGTAAACATTCTTAGACAGATTTAAATAATATTGCAGTTTTGCCTACCTATCTGCACATTTCTTTTGAAATTGGGGCATGTTACTTACAGTACCCACTTCGAAAAACATACCTAACGATGAAAAAGGTTTTAGAAACATATTAAATAATTGTTATATCTCATGAGTCTCATTACAGTTGTATGAAGCTCTCCTCAAGCCTTTTTTTTTGCCTAGTTTTTTTTCAACAACCGTTTTTTCTTATTGTTAATGTCAAAACACTAGAGCGGACACGACGCAGGTGCTCGTTAAAAAAATCTGTTGGCCAACATGGCGAATGTAAATACACGTCAGATTTGACGCGCGAATTCGCGAGAGGAACGTGTTGTGAGTAAAAAACGGCCAAGTCCAAGTAGAAAAACCGGACAAGTGCGGGTTAAACTCGCGTGGAGATGGTTCCGTACGTTTTGAGAAATTACCATGTTTATTTTAATACCAGAAAGGGCGAATGAATTGGATATACCGTTAGTATACCTATATACAGGGTGAAATATAAATGGTAGGTAATCACCATTGTCACCTCTGAGTTCTACCCACTAATATGAACAATATTCACTATGGGACCAACTGTGAAATCACGAAAAAAAATTCAGCAGCTTCATACATTTTGGTCGAGTACCTATTGAACTTTTCTATGAAACAGCTGATATTTTTTTCGTGATTTCAGAGTTGGTCCCATAGTGAATGTTGTTCATATTCGTGGGTTGAACATAGAGGTGATGATGGTGATTACCATTTAGATTCCACCCTGTATATTTAAGTCTTTCTGTATGCAAGTTTGTTTATCGCTGTCAAGTACCCGTAGCCCAAGCCTAGAGCTTAGTTTTGGAACTAGGTCAATTTGTCTGAGAATGTCCCCTGAGCGGTTAGCACAAGTCAACTTGACGATCGTTAATCCTCCAGTACCTTGTTTTTAACTAATTACTTACCTTCTGCCAGCGACTTCGAATTCGTATTTTTTTCATCCTACGCGAAATGTTATTTTTCAAAAAGTAGCCTATGTTACTCAGGGATAATGTAGCATTTCATCCTCGGACATCGGGCAGGAACCGGAAGTATTAAAAAATGCTTGGGCAGGATGAGGATAATGGTGAAAGAATTTTTGAAATCGGTCCAGTCAATCAATCAATCGGTCGAACGAAACACCTTACGTATAATGATACGCATAATTTTCATTTCATTGAAAGGCATTTCTCGCCACATGATTTTTTTTTGGTTGTCACAACTATCTCTAACCTGCTCGAAGTAATTATTGTGTAAGATATCTTGCAATCATAATAGTTTCAGCAGAAAATAGCATTCGATGAACTGAAACAATCGCTGGAGCGAAATTCGTTAAATTGATGAGTTACTTGAGTTAATTGGTAGACCGTGTGGAGCCGGGTTTAGAATGTTGCCACTCCATGTCTTCCCGTGGATGTCGTAAGAGACGACGAAGGAAGTAAAGGCTGTGTAGTGCTGTTAGGCGATGGGCTTGCAACCTGTCACTAATACACTGAATAACATCTTAGCCTGGTTGTGCAAAATGTGGTCACAGAATTATCAACAAGTTTTTGGAGTTGTTGGTGAGTCTGTGGCTCTGCCTACCCCACTCTGGGAATGAAGGCGTGAGTTTATGTTGTTATGTTGTTGTTGTGTTGATGAGTTACCGATACCAACAATGCTCCCCTAATAGATCTACAGTGTTCTTAAATAGCAAATGAATGTACTTCCTCAGTCTAAAATCCCCATACATCTCTAATGCTAGGCATTCACGGACGCGCTTTTTGTCTCTGCGACAGATGGAGTGCATACAACTGGATGGGCGTAATATTTTGACCACATTCACGGGCGCGCCACGCCATGCCTCAACGGTGCGACATTAAAAGATAAAGATAAAGATAAAGAGATATTTATTCACAACAATACAATATTACATTAGGTAGATACAAAAATAACAAGACAGACAAACTGTTGACATTACGGAGCAAACTGATTAGAAAATCGCAGCCAGAGAACGCATTCACGACGACGCCATTTGGCTTGGCGCGAAGGCGCAGCGTACAAACGTTGAATTTCGACAATCACGATAGGTCCATTCGGATTGCGCGTCGACGCGTCGCGCTGTCTTTCCGTCCATTTGGAAATCCAACGGCCAAGTACTTTTAAAAGCAAAAGTTTTGACATTCACGGATCGATTTTGGCGCGACGCTGCTCTATTCGGCTTGTTGGAGCGGTCGTGAATGCTTAGCTTAATGGCTGATTTACATTGGTCCAGCAAAAGCATGCCAGTAGAAGTACATTGAAGAGTTGGTTTTCACGTTTAAGGCGAGAGCTGTTGTAACGACGCAATGTACTTCTACTGGCATGCTTTTACTGGACCAATGTAAATCAGCCTTAACTGTATCATCTTTCGGTAACCAGCCATGAGGTCTATAAATTGTCTCTAATGAACATCTTTTGACCACACTTGAGCACAACAAAAGCGGTCATTAGTACATCAATTGATTGTGATTGGCTTCACAATGGTATAAAATATTTGAATACGTTAATTTTTGCTTAAGAGCAATAATAACTTGGCTCATTAATCCAATGGCCCATAGTTCCGTTGGTTATTGAATTCTGCGGTGTTAAAATGCCGTCAAAATTTTAACATTAATTATTTAAGTTTTTATTTATAACCAGTGTGTTACTGGACATTTTCGCTTTACGAATTATTTAGCCTATCCTTTTTTTTGTTTCAAAGGTTACGTATCAGAACGCCTAAAATTATTAAGCCCAATGTATCATAATCCCTAAAGTTCATAATACATAATGGTTTTTTTTCTGAAACCGTAAACTTTTAAACTTTACGTATTAAAAACAAATTCGCTCCCGCTGGCTGTCTGTTTGCTTGGATCTTTTAAACTACGCAACGGATTTTAATGCAGTTTTCAGCAATATATAGTGATTTTTGAGGAAGATTTATATGTATAATAAATACTGGGTTATGTACGGGCGCTACAGAAAACTCACATATATCGAAGCGTAGCGCGGGCGGGTCGCTAGTTTGTTATAAAACCAACCTAACCTAACCTAATGAGTTTTATGCAATGGCCCTTTAAAAAATCCTGAAAAGTTTACGGTTTCAGAAAAAAAAAACCATTAAAAGATAAAAAAGATAAAAGATGTTTATTCAGTAAGTAGGCCGCACGGGCACTTTTACACGTCAAAAATCTACCAGCGCTTCGCAAGAGACCACTGCTGAGAAGAAACGCCGCAAGAAACTCAACAGTCAGTCGTTTTTTAAACATTGCTTATGACATGATATTACACAACGAAAAAAAAAATTAGGTATCATGAACTTTAGAGATTATGATACATTAGGCTTTTTAATTTTAGGCGTTCTGATGCGGAACCGTTTTTAGGTTATCCTCAACAACGTAGCAATATCAAGCAATTTACGAATTACACATTAGGTACTTCCAAACATCCAAAGTATAAATATACATTGGACATAATTTACTTTCTAAGCTACTAAAGCATTCACACAACAACTATGGCATTTCGTACTGAAAAAAAAAATGCTCGACAACTGGCATGTTGTCTCAAAAGTTGGCGCATAGTTCCAAAACATATTACACAATTACTACATGGATGAAAATATTCAAAACTAAACTATGCTTTTGGTTCGTCTTGCTAAGCGACATTTTAGCGCTGGCGTACATACTAGCACCGGGTAGTGAAAACGATGCGTCATTCTGTTTCTTTCTATTTTGTGTTCACTTGCCATGTAAGAAAATGTTCTTGTGATTAAAGTACTGTATAATTGTAATTATAACGTTGGTATTGATTGTGTGTCTATATTGAAGCAATAATTTTAATAAGACAAGTTTGTAAGTACTGTTTTTTTTAAACTGTAGTACGGGGAAGTCCGAATCTATATATGGGATAGGGAAACTTCCCAAGAAACCGTTAGTTTTTTTACTAAAACTAATTTTGGCATAGTCGGTTTGTTTATTAACCAGCTAGTTTAAGTAGTCCCGTGAGAGCGGACGAATTGCATTTTAGGGCATGCATTTTCAGTTAGATAGCATAAAACTCACTCGACGAGAAGCCGTTTATGAAAGAATACCTCAGGCATGTCAGTATATATGTTAAAAGGGCAGATTATTTTAAATATCACTCACTTTGACACTTGCAATATACAATTACGGCAGTAAATCCGGTGAAAAATGGGCCAAGTGATTCAATTTACATCGACATGAAGTATTGTCGCATTCTCCAAAATGGCGATAAACAGGTTTACGATTGACCGACCTTTTTAAAGTAACCTTTATCGTAAACAATGTAATTAAAAAAAATACGGTTTCGATTGAGTTGATGGGGAGAATTAATGACATTATGACACTATCACATAATAATAATTATTATAAACGCGAAAGTGTGTACGTACCCCCTCACGTTAAAACGGAAGAATTCAGATGAAACTTGGAAGGACATAGCTTATACCCTGAATTAACATATAAGCTACCTTTATCTCCAAAAATACTGCACATCTAACCTATTTTCCCTTATTATTTGTTTTTATTATACTCACGACATGTAAAATTGTCTCTTGTTTTGTTATTTTTTTGTGTAATGTAAACACTTCATTGTACAAAACATAAGAATTCAAACACAATATTTACAAAAAAGGAATGTACAAAGGCGAACTTATCCCTCTAAAGGTTCTCTTCCAGCTAACCTTTCGGTGGTTGTCCTTGTCCCCCTGTAAAAATAAAAACTGCTGTTTGTTATGCAACCGTGATGACGTCATCGGAAGTGTAATGACAGCGCGAATCATTCATCGCCATGTTGGATTTCAAATAAACCCGCATTCTTCGCGTTCCTCTCATGATTGTCTGGACCTCATCACTCAGAATCAGCTGGCGTAGGTATACTTCGGAAATAGACAGCTTGTTTGATTTAGTTTTGCATGTTCTAAACTTGGATTATGATACTCTTATTGCGTACATAAAAGTATGATTATAAAACTGTTATTATGATACGGTTACATAATTCATTGTAGTTTAGTTGAGATTGTCAATTTTTTTAACCAACTTCAAAATAGGAGGTTCTAGTATGTTCGGCTGTATGTATATCCTCGTCCTGCGTAAGTATTTTTTTTAATTCTTCTGGTTTCCGCCCGATGTTCTCTATAAAGGACAATTATATATACTTATAAAAAAAAAATCCCGGGCAGAAACTACCAAATCGAATGTGTCCTTTATTGAGAACATTGGGCAGGACGAGTTTTTTTCTTTTTGTTCATGAAGTACTTCTCAAGATATGTGGCGTTATCATCATGCGACGTTGTATTTATATCGGATCATCGTTAATAATGGCGGAAGCGCCATCGACAATAAGGTCCCTTTTCATAGATAACGCCACAATTATGCACATTAAGACATTGCCTAACTAATAATGATTTTCGGTTGTTTCTTACATATCGCTATTTTGGATCTATCATGTTTTGTAAAAAAGAAAAGACAACGCATAGCTATAAACACCCTTATTTTGTCGCACGTTAAGTAAATAATTCTATGGGGAACTTATTATTCCAGTTGAGAAGCGCCTATGCATTTCATGCAAGCTCGTTAGCAGCACGAGCCATATTGCTTTGAAACTATTGCAGGCACGTGATTATTGTACACAAGTGATCCGCCCTCGCTTCGCTCTGGTTTAAACAAAATGAAAAATAGCTTCAGCCTGACCAGAAAAATAAAAAAACCTCGCCATGTTGCGGAAATTACATGAACTTTCATTTCTATTGCAATTCACGAAACACAGATAAAAAAGTATTAGTGGCGCCCCATTAGAGGTTTTTTATTTTTCTGGTCAGGCTTTACATTAGTCGATAATCAGTCATTAAAATCAGTTTAATTGTTCTAGAGATTTGAAGTCTATTTTAGAATAAAAGATCTCTCATTAAAAGGTGCATAAAATATGCTAGCTGTTAAATGCTTTTTTTGTAGCTAAGTAACTGAAAATTTAAAAAAAACAGCTACAAAGTTGCCAAGTTGGCAACACTGCCTCCGGGATTAAAATGGCGACGCATTAATTCTACCCGAGTAATAACAAGTAAAACAGAAATGTCAGGTGCAGAACCGCAACAGTTCTTTGCATAAAGCTTTTGAAATGTCTGACATTTTGTAAAGAAAAACACGCCCGTAATGTTTTTCTTTAGTAAACGTCAGACGTTTCAAAGCTGTCATAAGTAGGGCTTGCCCTAGTTTTAACTAAATAGGTTCAGTGCCCAACTCACTAAATCTCTTACAAAATGGACGCCATATGGAGTTTCTGGTACTTAGTGTCGAGGTAACGAAGCGCGTTGAAGTGTAAAAAGGATTAATAAAACCAGATGTTATTTTTTAAAACCATATTTAGTTAAAAATCTTGCAGGTAAAATTACCACATTTTAGGGTTCCGTACCACAATGGTAAAAAAGGAACCCTTATTATGGTGAGACTTCGTTTTCCGTCTGTCTGTCTGTTTGTCACAGCAGGTTTTCTCAGCAACTACAAATGCTATCAATTTGGCATAGTTGTACAACTTGCTTTTTAGTAAAAAACATATTAAATTATTTTATTAATAATTGAAAAGGAGTCTAGAATGGGGGGTTGAAAAATGAAAGTGGTTTGATTATGTCAAATTTACTGTCATAATGGAATCTGCATATATTAAAAACTATATCCTTATCTCCGAAGTTTATTAATCAAAAAATCAGAAAAAATCCTGACGTATAGATAGATAATTACTTATATTTTAGGGGAAAAATAAATTGGAGCGTTCATTATTCACAGTTTTGAGAAATAATAAAAAAAAATTAAATCTGTATTAAAATTTAGGCTAGTCAAAATTATTGCATAGAAAATAAGGTTCGTAACAAAATTTGTATTTTCTTTTGTGGTTACCAAGCATGTTATCTGAAATATGGAACCCTCGGTGCGCGAGTCCGACTCGCACTAGACCGGTTTTTTCTTAATGAATGGCTTTCACTCCTTTCTTTAACTTTAAATCACCGTCACCTTTGTACATCCCTGTTATATTTTTATCTATTTTATAATTGTTATCTCTTTCGTTTGTACAATAAAGTGTTTACATACATAAATACATACATACTTATTATAGAAACAGTAGTCCATGAATATCACACGCGAGGACAACTGTTTGGTAAAAGAATATTTACTCTAGTAGACTAAACAGAAGCTCATCGGGTTAGTTCCACGTGGTTATGTCAAGTCCACTCGTTAGGTTAATAATGACGTTGTTTTACCCGACTGCGGCAAAGCCCAGAAGGAGGGTTATGTGACCTGTATATATGTCCGACTCTATGTCCCCTCGTAACTACTAAACGGCTAAACCGATTTTAATAGATTATACATGGTTAGATTCGTCTTAACCACCAGAGTGTCATAGGCTGTATTAAAATTATTTAAATGTGAAATTGGCGAAATAAAAAATGTAAACATGCTAAGTAACATTACTTTGACGACATTATTCGAACAGCAGTTGGGGTTTTTTTAAAGCTTGCTTTTCGTTATAACATTGATAACTGCATTAGTAATCTTCGTTACACCTATTTGACATATATTTGACCATCTTTCAAACATTTGATAACTATCCATATTTAACTGTAAACGAGAGATAAATTGAATATTGGAACCGGGCGTAGGTAGGGTAGACCGGGGGCAATAGAACCATTTTAGAAATAATGAGTTGTAACTCAGAATCTAAAGCTACCACGTAAAAATCGCTTAGGATATAACATTCTAGTCTAACTGGTTATCAGAATCTAGAAAATAATTTTCATTTGATCGCATCAGAATGGTGCAAATTGAGTTTTTGTTCATGTAGTCCTTGTGTTACAATTGACCCCCAGTACGGGTCAATTGTACCAGAAAAACAGAGGTAAATAGAACCCAAAGTAATGTACTAATCAAACAGTATTTATTGTTAATTTCTTAATACGAATCAGTCTGTTACATTACATTAGTTTTAATTATAGAGATTCGTATTTAGACTAGACAAAGCTAGCATTTCAGTTTTACTAAACGTAACATAATATTCTCCAAGTTTTTAAAACATATTATGTCGACTTATTAAAAAAACACTTATGGGTGCTCATAGCACTACTCTCAAGCAATAAAAACAACTCAATACAACACAAATATCGAATAATTTAACAATTACTAATCCCATACAGTTACAATTGACCCCTGGTACAATCAACCCCATGCTTGAAAACAAATTATTTTTAAAGAATACCTACTACTGAAAGGAATGACTTTGCGGGTATTATAATTTATATACATCCCGAAGTATCAAAATGAATCGTAGGAATGAATCATAGGTATAAATTAAAATACCCGAGATGTAACTTGTTACAAGATAATTTGTTTAAATTGTCTTATTTTTAAAACTCTGGGTCAATTGTAGCACGGGGTCAATAGTAACGTTACAATTGACCCCGAATGGTGTGGTACAATTGTCCTTTTTTACTCGCACTCACTAAACTTCACAAATCTCGATTTCTAAATATAACTGACCCCCACACTATGGCACATTACAAACTTTAATAACTAGAGAATCACAATTTAGTTCAACTTTCACACTACGACTATTTAATTGTAAACAGTAGTACAAAATGTAAATCGTAGACAAATCGTAGACAAAATGTAAACTTTGGTCAGTCAAAAATACAAATCGTCGTCTAGGTCGGGCGGTTCGCGCGCCAGCGAGTGGCCGGCTAGTGAGCAGGTCGAGAAACGCTCAAGGCACACTCGTGTATACAAAGACATACATATTTCGATGTAGTTGCAGAGATATAGGCGATGGTACTATTGCCCCGTGGTACTATAGACCCCGGTCTACCCTATTCTACCAACCTACTCTAAGGCTGCGGCTCCACTGAGGCGGAGATGAGCGGAGTGGAGCGGAGCTGTGCCAATGTTAACCAATATAATCTAAACTGGCGTGCGGAAGGGCCGCTCGACGTGACCACATGTTCCTTCTATTGGTTAATATTGGCACAGCTCCGCTCCGCTCGTCTCCGCCTCAGTGGAGCCGTACCCTATACTCTCTGGATACACGAGCAAGTTGACCATAAATCTTACAATACACTTACATAATTTTAGTATACCATAAATTAAAACTAACTTCTTGCACAATAAACAGATAATTAATTTCCTGAAATTTATCATTGACGTCTAACTATTTGAAACATACACTATTTCGGGTCCCAATGCCATTGCCAAGGAATTTGATAATAACGTAATACGTACGTGAATGGGCGTACGCATACGTCGCATGAGTCACTTTGGATGCACGATTGATTTGTATGATGATAACTGGGAAGTAGAGAAGCTATGGCGGATCAATGGCTGTTGGGGTGGAAAAGGGCTCAAGTACCGTGGGAAGAAAAGTAAAAAAATAAGCATTATACATATCAAATCTTACACGTACAGTCTTGGAAATCTCGTATTTCGAGCTTGGAGATCCTTTGCAAGAACCGTTTCTTTCAACAAACCCACTGCTAAAACCTTTCTGCCAACCCAAATACTGGGGTACTAGTGAAAAATGGTACAAGTCGACTTAACTCGTAATAAAAAAGGGTATATACACGTTAGACTATACTTGACTGAAACCCTTTTTCACTTGATCTTCAGAAGACTTATACCCTTCTTCACTAGGACCCCAGTATAATCGTACATCTTCTTTACATAGTATTAAACAAAGTAGCTTCCGCCGTCTGTACGCTTAGATCTTCTAAACTGCGCAACGGATTTTAATGCGGTTTTCATCAATAGGCAGAGTGATTCAAGAGGAAAGTGTTTATGTATAATAAATTCTGGTTTATGTACGAGTGTTACAGTTCCAACTCATATAAAGCGAAGTGAAGCGGGGGCCGGCCGCTAGTATTTAAATAAAAATTAGTCGCCGAAATGCATTAACGCACACAACTTCCGAACGACTGCACCAAATTGGATAATTCTTTTTTTATTGTATCCGTTATTGTCAGGGGAAGGTTTGTATAAACGAAAAAAAAGAAAAAATCACCGGAAAAGTCGGAAATTTGCAGCTGGGCGAAGCCGCTGACGGGCCGCTAGATAAGGATAGAAATTGGATCACACTTCCAATGACACTTCGATTTAACCCCTTATTTTAACTCCTGACGTAAAAGAGGGGTGTTATCAGTTTGACGTGTATATTTGTGTGGCTTCGTGGCTTCAAGATGTACTGATTCCCGTTCATATGTGAATATCACATTCGCAAAAGATCATAATACGCATAACATTATACTCGTTAAACATCATATACGCATATAAAACACGATTTTCGCAAAGAATTACATTTACAAATAGTCGGGTTTTGTTATAAAACCATATATAGGTTTAGGTTATGTTAGATTTACACGGAGGGCCAAACCACACAGAAATAGGAGCTCCGTCGACACTGTCTAATTCATGTCTTAATAATAGTTATGTTTTGCTAATGTGATGTTTTGCTACTATGATGATTTGCGAGTGTCATGTTTTGCGAATATGATGTATTGCTTTAATGATATTTTTGAGAATATCATGTTTTGCAGATATGATATCCAACGATGGAGGGACTGATTCGGAGGCAGTTTTTGTTAAAAAATATAGTTATCGGGATGGTTCATTCATAGCTAGGTTTCATGGAAATCGGTTTGGCCGTGTGAGAGATATTGGACGCCATTATATAGGTGTTTTCATCTATACGGTATTTCCTATTTCAAGTTTGCCAAGTTAGTTTAGCTTATTATGGATTAAACAGAGTTTAAACATACCATGTGTCATTTTCGGTTCGTTGACTGATGAGGCAATGATTTAAGCGATGATCTCACGCGCAGGTCCTCTTGATGAATAATTATAAGCTTTAAGAGGATGATTAATAATTGGGTTTTATTTCCAATGATATATGACAAACACTTTCGCGCGTTGAGGCACATGTGAGTAAAAACAGCTTTGACATTTTAGGTCATAGGTCGATGGAACCAGTAATGGACAAGGCACCAATAATAGACACTTGATTCTTACTTTACAGAAGATAAGGGTTATTTATTTGTTTAGCAACAATCAATTTAGGACCGTATGACATTTGAATTAAGAGTGAAGTGTCCATTACTAGTGCCTGTCAGCTAAACGTGTCCATCATTGGTGCTGTCACCCAACTAACTTCTAAAATATCAGTAGATAATAAAATCACGAACATAAATGTTGCTGGCAGTTTGAGTGCAGATCTTTATTTTGAAATCGATGCAATTAACTAAATGAGAAGGAAAGAAATAGAGAAATCGTCTAAAGGTCTAAATAAAGATCGAGATGAAGCCTAGTGAAATGTTCTTCGACAGCAAGGTAAAAAGAAAGAAGTTCTAAGTTTTGTAGAACACACAAATACGAAAAAAATTAATTTGCATACAATCTAATAATGGAGCCGGAAAATGGGGGGAGCCGCAAAATATTTTTCGACGAATTTTCATCATTTCCCAAATGTTCATTTCCCAAAAAGCTATTTGTGTTATTTTTGTTGTTTCCGGGATGCAAAAACCACTTAATATGTCAGTGTGGTTAGCTTAGGTTAACCACAGAAACAATACGCGATGGCTAGGCTGCGACAGGAAATTGCTTTTTGGCAAATGAAAATTTGGGGATTGATACACTCGACCAAGAATAGACTAAATGGCGGAGCCCGGAAAATGGATAAAGGATTGTCACTGTAGGAAACATAGATGCTAATGTAGGTAATGATATATGTGTCCTCTTCTCCCTAACACTACAGTTCCTATCGGGTTCATAATGATCTGTTTAAAGAGGTTAAAGCGATGAAAATGGTATTAGCTTTGCATGAATTAGCTAAGATCTTTCGAGTACAGTCGTCGTTACAATCGAGTACAAAGATATGCTCCTTATTCCATTGAAAAAGGGTGCAAAAGTCTATACATATCTTTGACCTCGACTATACATCTCTGAGTTGTAATAAATTATTGAGTGTTGAAAAACCTATATTTTTTACAAACATTTTATTAACCTGCAATGTTTGTATTGAATGTAAGTTTATCAGTTTAGGATAAATCTTGCAAGTTAATTTTGAACCATGGGGGTTATTATGACATAGCTATGCATTTCAGTTTACGCTGAGAGAAAATAACAGAGCTATATAAATGTTATAGCTCTGTCCTTTACGCTCACCGTAAAATCAACCCCATAGCTATGTCATAATAATGTCCCTGTTCTTGTTAAATGAATGGGCTGAAATTTGGACCACATTATTATCACATTATGACCTGGTGACAATGCAATATTATGGTATCTAAGAGCTGGTATGCTGAAGTCGGACGGTGGCGACAGGATCTCCACTATACTTAACGTAGAAACAACGTGTTGGGACTCATTAGTTTGGTCTTGATTAAGCAGATAATGACTTTAAAAATAAAAGTAGTCGGCAAAAAAATCTTGTCCCAAAAATGAAATTTTAAATAAAGCTTAGACGTACCGTAGAGAATAAAAGCAGCGTCAATTATAAAGGCAAAAGGGCGTCAGGCAGGTGAAACAGGTCAAGTGTGAGTATGCCGCTTATGCTTAAGTTATTCAGGTCAATTCAATAGTGCTGGGAGGGCCAGCACTCTACTTTGAAGAGAGTACTTTCACTTTTTTTTTTAATCAACTGTCAAAATGTCGTCAATATAGATGAGGCGACGTGAACTGTCGATGGAAGTAAAGATTCTTATTTGTGATAATGGTAAGTAATACTGCGAGATTTATTAATCTTAGCATAACATAATACAGTACAAAAACTATTTTTTAACTCCACACACATTCAAGAAAGTATATAGAAATATACAACATAGTATATAACATAGTTACACTGCCTACTAGGTAGGTAGATAAGAAATCGAACCTGACACATTCCACAACCATGAAGGAACAATGCTGTTATTACTATTCTTTCACACGTAACAAAATAAGGATTCCTCAAAATGTAATGGAATTCTGAGACCAGATATTTAAGGCAGTTCGCGGAAACTGACACAACGTGCACGTCATCTACTTATGAGCGACGACGATCAAAGACAGTAAGATGGCGTCATTTCGGTGGGTCTTTTTTCGCGTGCTAGTAACATAGCTCTTACATTGGTCGACGGTCCAATGGTCAATAATACATAATAATTTAAAAAACTCGAATTGTCGGCTGCCAGCGTGCTTCTGATCGGCTTGACTCCTTGGCGCTGCGTAGAGATGTATCTTCACTCTGCATTCTCTATCGATTGTACAACGGAGAGTGCTCCGAGGAGCTGTTCGGATTAATTCCTGCCGCATCCTTCCGCCTTCGTCCTACGCGACAGAATCTCCATCACCATCATTTAGATGGTTGGCAGTCCACAACTGTGCGTTTCACTCGGAATTTCCTGCCTCGCACAACTAAACTGTGGAATGGTCTGTCGCCTGCGGTATTTCCGGACCGTTACGACCTTCAAACCTTCAAGAAAAGAGCGTACTCTCATTTCAAAGGCCGGCAACGCACCTGTGACTCCTCAGGTGCTGCAGGTGTCTATGGGTGACGGTGATCGCTTACCATTAGGTAATCCGTTTCTGGTTTGCCTCATACACCATTAAAAAAAAATTGTGGTTTAATCATGCGTATTAAATAAAAAGGTTTTCCCAAGGATGTCTCCGAAAGTCGATTTTATGCTACTTGCGGCCATAGAATTCCCGCGATCTTCTCAAAATCGTTGGTCCACCTTGCCTACATTTAGCTTTTCAGTTCGCAGTCGTTACTTGAGAATCTTCCCGCCTCTTAAGCCATCAGTTCTTCAAGCAATGAGCCCTCTAGCCTAGAGAGCCTACTGTAACCTGAGTGCCTACTGCTACTTGAGTTTTGCAATTCGCTGAGCTATGTCGGTAACTATGATTCTTCTGTGGATCTCACTCTAATTTTAAACGCTGAGCCATGACCTTTTTGCTGCGACGTACACATGCCATTGTGATTGTTCTTATTTTGTTTGTTAGTTATTATTGTTTCTTTCTCATGACAATTGTAAGTGTGTGATTGAAGCATAAAATAAACGTTTTATGTATCTATCTCATTCGATCTCGCAAATAAATTCCAACGAAACGAAAAACACTTAGAAATTTATGTTTATTTTGTAATTAGGCCGCACTGGTATTTTTAAAAGTCATATACCAGCACTTCCCAAGAGGAGACCACAGTTGATAAGCCGCCAAAAACTCGCCAATTTTGTCAATTTGTAAGTTTCTACCTACCCTAATCTAATCTATATATATAAAAGGCAAAACTGACTGACTTATATATCAACGCACAGCCGAAACTACTGTACTTAGAAACTTGAAATTTGGTACAGGGGTTCCTTTCATGATGTAAGTGAGCACTAAGAAAGGATTTTCCGAAAATCGACCCCCAACGGGAAGAAATGGGGAAGTAGCGGGAAACTAATTCTACGCGTACGAAGTCGCGGACGTCCTCTAGTGTTCTATAATTTTCTAGTACTAATTTAAACCTATGGTTATACCTACGTAATCTTAAAATACTTGATAATACTCGATATTCTGAATTATTTCCGGCTATCGGATGTTATGGCGGAATCCACTTCACTAGCAAGAAATGCACACAATGCGTTGCATACAATTAATCCTATAACACCCCGCTATGCATGCGGCTGCATTCAGTGCGATTACGCAATGCAGTATACAGGAAATGAAAAGGTGCAGTCTTTGGGAAATGCAAGTTTCCGTTTTCAAAGATCATTTTTAGGAGAGCTTTGTTCAATAAAGTTATTATTAACCGCTGACGTAAAAGAGGGGTGTTTTAAGTTTTACGTGTATATATTTGTGTATCTGTGTATCTGTGTATCTGTATCTGTGTATCTATGTGTCTATCTTTCTGTGTGTATGTGTATCTTTACGTATGTGTACCTACTTTGTGTGTTTTTGTTCATTATTTAAGTATTTCTGCTAATAGCTAAAAGGCTTAAACGCCACGTGGTCTTTTCTACGTCACAACTAGTGCTAGACTTAAAAAACACAACGCGGTTACAAACAAAATGACGTCATTCCGATCACTAGTCCAAAGCGGGCGTAGCAAACACTTATAGACAATATTTAATTTTTTCTCAGTAAATACCTAATAACAAAAACTTTGCTTAACTAACCTCTATAAGCCTGTTTTTTATCTCACTAATTGATTGCAAGGTAAAGTTTACTATACACAGTTAGTGGCCCACTCGAGAACGTTTCTACAAATGCCGTACCCAATTTTGGCATTAAAACCAATCCTCGACTAAATCAGTTCTCATCCCGCCTATCACATTTCATAACACATTAACGTAATCGGAACAAAAGCTGTTGTAACCTTGTCGCTCTACTGGCCCGTCCGAGCGCCAATGTTTTTGGGTCATGACCACGTGTGAAACAGATTTATTTCCATAGCTTTCGCCTGCGAGTTCGTCTGTGAAAAAATCGTTTTAAGGTTCCGTACAAAATTGGTAAATAGGTATTGGAAAGACTTCGGTGTCAGTCTGCTGAGATTCTAGGCCTTAGAATGTCACAGTATTTTTTTCTCAGCAACCACAGAACCTGCGAGAATCAACTTAAATTCACACTGACATTAAGACATTCTTGGACTTAATAACTTGCTTGCCTGCATGCATCCATACTAGTAAAAAAGGCGTCTATAATAAATAAGGGATTCAAAAATAAAAGTGTTTTATAATATTCACATTTCAAAATAATAATTTTTATTTTTGCCCCTATTTTTTAATAAATACCCTAAAATGTACAAAAAATAATCTTCTAATATTCTTGAAAGTTTATTTGAATATTTGAAATCTTTTTTTGGGTAACCAAAAATATTTCCGATTAACTTAGAGTTTTTTTATAAAAAGAATAGTGTTAATTTATTTATTTATTCTTAATACTTTAAGAATAGTATTTATTATTAAGTATTGTTAATTGGGTTTTCTTTTTTATTATAAAGTGTTTACATCTATCTATATGTATATATAAAAGGTAAACTTGACTGACTTATATATGAACGCACAGCCGAAACTACTGTACCTAGAAACTTGAAATTTGGTACAGGGGTCCCTTTCATGATGTAATTGAGCACTAAGAGGATTTTCCAAAAATCGACCCCCAACGGGAAGAAATGGGGGGAGTAGCGGGAAATTAATTCTACGCGAACGAAGTCGCGGGCATCCTCTAATACATACATAGTTATAATTCAGGCGAAAACTGTTTTATATTAGGGTAAACGATTATCAGAGAATTAAAATAAATAAACAATAAAAACTACACATCCAAACAGACCTAGTCGAAAGCAGTATAGATAGTAGGATTTGCTTTGTAACGTTTATTCTGAATGCGCGGTGGTAGCTCTGGCTGCTGTGCCAAAGGTCGTGGGATCCCATCCTGCCAATCGTGGAATTAGCTTTTACGTAACTTCGCGTTTGTTTGAAAGTGTTCGTTCAAATCCTAGAGGCAATTGTAGAACTAATTTTCATTTTTGAAACGAGCTTATGTTCTATACATATGCAGGGTGCGAAAAAAAAACAGCTGTTCCATACATTTCGGCTGTTTAGCTCTCAAAGTTTGTATGGAACAGCTTTTTTTTCGCGATTTGTATGTTGGTCCCATAATAAAAGTTGATGAGTATGACCTACAGAGTTAGTCCCTGAAGTTTGTCCAACCTTCTGCCGAACACCCTGTATATTTATCATAACCTCATGACAATATTATGGTGTCTAAGAGATGATGTGATGACACCGGATCTTTGGTATACTTGTAGACTCGACGAGTCTAAAAATAAATAAATATCTGTCTGAGGACAATCACACAAATTTATCTAGTCTTAAACTAGGCTATATAGGCTTGTACTATGGGTACTAGACTAGATAACGAATGTTTATATACAATTTTGTAATTGTTTTTCTTGTGCTATAAAGATTTTACATACATACATACATAAATATACTTATATAGAGAAATACATGCTTAAGTAGGTACATAGAAAATCTAAAAGACTCGGGAAAAAATGCTCGCGATCTTCACACAAATATCTGCCTACCGATTTTGGACTCTATACTGGAAGCAAGTAGGTACAAATTATCTCAAAACTTTATTTTGGTTAGAATCTTTACCCTTTACAACTACTACAATTACTACAAAATAACTATAGTCAATTTGTTCAGATATTAAATAAAATGTAAACAAATGAAACCACGTGATAAAGTTCGTCGGCCAATAGAAGCCACACGCGTCAAAGTTCGACAAAACGGTTTAGATTGGTCGTTTAATAGGATTTTAGGATTTGTGAGGCGCCGCTCAAATCGAGTAGCTGTAAAAAAAAACATTTCAAAAATTAAAAAGCGTTTCTAACTAATACCAATATGTTGTAGTAGTGTTGTATATTATGTACTTAGTTGTTATTTTGAAAATCTAAGTCTTTACGTTATCATTGGGTTTTTTTACGTGTTTCTTTGAAATATGATATTTCACTAACTAATTCAAGAAGCGTTAAAATCAGACTAGGTTTAAGGGTAGAGCAACGTATTTATTTTGCATATAATTTTTAGCCTCACAATCCTCATAAGAAACCCACGTGGATTTGTTTACATTTATTATTAGTACTTAAGCAAATGGAGTATAGTAAGATGTTAAGATAAAAATCGCGTCATTATACTTTGTTGAAAAGATGAATATTTAACGGGCCTCTATTGGATCGCATAATTTTTTTACGCATAACGTATCTTTACGCATAAAATCATTTGACCTAAAACTGTTTTTACAATAGAAAACGTTTTATTTTAATTATTTTAAAAATCTAACCTAACCTAACCTAACCTAATCTACACCATAGACGTTTATTAAATTTTGAAATGGTGAAATTAAAAAAAAAAATATTCTTAAAGATGCGTTATGCGTAAAAAGTTTATGCGTGTCAAAGGGATCCCTATTTAACAGCTTAAGTTGACCTAGTTGACCCTTGGGTAATATTACCTCGGATAGGTAAAAATATCACAAAAAGATACCGCAAACATCTTTTCGAGGCTTCTCTACTGCTGGAGTACGTTCTTGTAAGAATTTTAATGAGGTCATTTGCTACAATGCCGTTGTTCAAATAAATACATACCTAAAGGGAGTAGGCGCTTACGTCTTTTAGACATTCAGTTGTACTTTAATTATATGAGAAGTAAATGTAAAAACAGACTAAGCGCCAGTGCTATTGAATTGCCTTTTGAGTTTACGATAATGCATATAAAAGTGATGACAGCAATATTGTTTTTATATCTTATCTTTTTTTAAACGTGACAATAAAACGACAGCTATTATGTTTCTGTCATATGTCTCGGGTTTTATTGTTTGTCGTAAATTGCAGTTAAACTGTGACATACTTTTCAGTCATAACTTTAACGAAAACACATTGAATTTAGCAGTTAAAGTTTTAAACGATTTAGTTTTACACGCTTCGTTAACGTTAACCATGTTAGTTTATTAGTTTAGTTAAAAGCTGGCGTTTTTTCTGTCGGGTTTCGTCATGCAGCAAATATTAATAATATTAGTTTGTCTAACGATTATAATTGAATAGTTTTTAAATTAGAAATACAGGGTGTTAGGTAGAAGGTTGGACGAACTTCAGGGACTAACTCTGTAGGTCATACTCATCAACTTTTAATATGGGACCAACATCCAAATCGCGAAAAAAAAAACAGCTGTTCCATACATTTCGGCTGTTTAGCTCTCAAAGTTTGTATGGAACAGCTGTTTTTTTTCGCAATTTGAAGAGAGTTAGTCCCTGAAGTTTGTCCAACCTTCTGCCGAACACCCTGTATATCATATAACTATAAAAACAATACCAGTGTCTAAAACATATTCCATTACGGGTCTAGCTCTTTAAAGACTACACTCTAGACTATACATGGAAATTCCCTAAGCAACATCTTGTTCCAGCTCAAAAGCTCAAAGAAAGAAAAGAAAATCTTGTTTTATCGATAAGCAAATTGACAGAGCAACACCAATAAGAAAATATCCGACACAGTACTATCTCGTATGATGCTCTAAATCTACATACAAACTACAAAAGTCGTTCTCACACGAGAATATTTACTACTTGTGAATTCAAAGATGGCCGTCGAATTGGAACGCGCGGCAATTTCCGTTGCAATCGTTTCGTTCGAATTGCACGGTCAACATCATAAGTGCATATACTGCATAATCGCTTTTGTACCATGTCATTTTAATACAGCTCTATTTTACTCGGTAAAACCATATTGTATTTGAGGTGTTATCGTATGGTCAGCGAGATAGCTCGTATGACGTTTTTGTTGGCTAATTTTAGGGTTCCGTAGTCGAACGGCACCAAACTATTACGAAGCTTACGCTGTCCATCCGTCCGTCTGTCTGTCTGTTTGTTCTAACTTTAAAGAGATGTATCTTTTGAACCGTAA
This sequence comes from Acleris cristana, assembly GCA_948252455.1. Classification (NCBI taxonomy): domain Eukaryota; kingdom Metazoa; phylum Arthropoda; class Insecta; order Lepidoptera; family Tortricidae; genus Acleris; species Acleris cristana. Next base: position 4,041,283 of record OX411791.1, on the reverse strand, counting down.
TAGATAGCAGGTTGTTTTTTTTCACAATATTGTAATGAATTTAAGTACTTTGTTTTTTTCGTGATTTAATTTAAAATTAATAGTTTTCAGATTTTTTTCCCATACTTGTAGTTTAAGACGGTATTACTTGCCAAATTTCATAGATCTAGGTCAACGGAAAATACCCTTTAAATTTTGATTCCCTTGAGAGTGTCGAAATATACGTCTTTGCGGCAAAAACGGCCGTATCTTGTTTTTACGTTAACTTAGAAGTTTAATTTTTTCACAACTTCAAGGGACTGTAGACCTGAGTATATGGTTTAAATTCAATTCGATACCTCCACGCGTTCCCGAGATAAAGGGTCTTAAGGGGACAGACGGACAGACGGACAACAAATTGATCCTACAAGGGTTCCGTTTTTCCTTTTGAGGTACGGAACCCTAAAAATGGTCAAATGTGTTTGGGCTCGCGCTGATTAGATTCGAAATAGAATTTGAATTGAAATATAATAATAACTCTATGGCGGTACAGAACGAACTGACTCACACTTGACTTTTTTATATTACCAAATTCGAGTGAATAAGCATGTTTCGTTCTAGATTAATAAGAAAAGCAAATCTCCAAAAGATTTGATAAATTATGAGAAATGAGTTTCGCTGCCGTGCTCGGAGGCGTAGCGTGGGTAGTACTCCCACAAGGACCGACGACCTAGTTAGTAAAATGTGCTGCAGGTAGCACACCGATGTGAACATCTAATAAACACAGACTTACAATACTTACATATTACTTCGTATGGACTTGCCCCTATGACAATATATCTGGGCAACTCAATGAAGCTGGACCGAGATTCTAGGTGGTAAAAACAATACAATACAAAACACATTATAGTACACCAAAAAAAAATATATATAGAGAACCAGTACAATTAAAAATAACACATGTTGTCTTATCACTGATTAGCGATCTTAGCAGGGATACGGTGTCAAATTAAAATATGTATTTTACACAGGCAAAAACCATTATCGTCTTTGACCTGTTATCGTATTGTCAACGTTTTGATAGCTCTTATTTACTTAACAGTAATGGCGGTTGCGTCAGTTTATGGGAGACAATGTAAAATGTAACCTCTATGTAGATAAAACATTTTATTATGAAACCGTTTTATAATGTCAATAATATGACAATCAATACTGTCGACGTCTAACCCAGTTCACAGAGCGCAAATTACAATGAATATTCAGCAGCGTATCTACCGTAATGCGACGTGACGGGCAAGAGGGCCGCGTATAAGTACTAATAATAGGCCGTTATCGAGCGATAGGTTATAGATTCATTGTTTGTTAGAAAACGGTACTGTACGCAGAACCTGTTGATTCGGGGATGCAGAGAATGGGTTTATAATGCGGTTAAAGTACGACTTTTCATGGTTTAAATACAGAACAGAAAAAACAGTAGAAGTGTCAAGTGGGCGTGTAACGTGTGGCATAGTTATGCGGAGTTCCGCATAACCTACCATACTTTTGCCGCGATCGCTTATTTTGATATTTCGATATTTCGATATTTATAAATTAGGAAATAAATCCAGAAGCATGCCTTATTGTGCTATTTTGGAGTGTAAACACGATAGCCGCACCGAAAACATTATCCATGGTGGCGTGTTGTTTTTATGATAGTCTGAGTATTGGTGACAACCAGGTCTGATACTAAGCGAAACTCATGCCACTTCCACTGTTTTTTCTAAGGCATGTTCACGAAAAAAAGTAGCCATCGAAAACTAAGTCTCCACTGTCTCCCATTAGGTCTAGGTAGTTCAAACCGCAATTAGATTGCCAACTGAGTATTCTTTTTTATGTGTAAGAATCTACAATTCATACATTTTTCCTTGCAAGTTGTGAAACCCTACATAATGCCAGTTAAGGCTTAGAGCTAAAATGTTTGCATAAAAATGTGTGTACTTCCGGCATGATTTAAAACAATTTATGACCTGCATACGGTAATTATGAGTCTGGGAAGGTATTCGCGGAACATTATAGCGTCGATAATCTATTTGAGTAAAGAAAAAAAAAAACCTCTGTGACCCAAACGTGAAAAATACAAAATCCAAGACTAAAGTCCAGAGATTTCGAAAGTAAACCCAAAAATGGATAGCATCTGATATAAATATCCATAACGGCACTCAAAACGAAAGGTGAAGAGTCCCTCTTACTAATTAAATTCTTTAAAGATGTCATTTCATATTGAAAACCTCAATTATACAACAGTGGCTACTTTTTTTCGTGAACAAGCCTTATTCCGTGTTAAACATGTACGAAAAAGAGCAGTAGCAGAAAAGAGTGTCGATCGTGAACCCCGAGTAAGGAAAGGTTTTTACAATTGAATCACGAGCGTAGCGAATAATTCTGGGATAGGATCCTAAGCGCAGCGACGGATTCACAGATACGAGATGCAAATAACTTTGGTCTCGTGTTGTACATTCAACTATATTGACCCAGCACTTTCGCTTTTCGATTTTTTTTATTAGAAATTTACTTTATCTCACTCTCACAGCAAATCAAATTTTGCTCACTGTCTTTCGCCCGCAGCAAAATCGAATTTTGCCCACTGTCTTTTAACAGCAAAACCTGCCTTTTTGACGTGCTGAGAAGGAAACGTTTTTTTGACAGAACCAATCTCGTAATATCAATATTAGATTACGTTTTTTAGCAAGTAAACGTAATCTAATATTGATATTACGAGAACAACTCCCCTCCAGATTATTTTATCCTGGCTTGGAAGTCCCCATTATTCCTGCAGCATTGTCACGCTGAATGGGAATTAGCAATAGACGTTGCATAAGCCAAGCTCCCTAGCGAAGATCATTCACCCCTTATCTGATGATGACTGTACAGTAAGGTTCGTATGACGGAAGCCTGTAAAGTCAACAATATTAATAGAATAGAACCACTGGAGACCTGTGAAACTCAGTAAATAAAAATGAAGTAGTCATACCAGCAATCATATTAAAAATGCCGTTGGAACTATTTCTGACGCGTCCCATAATATGTGAAGTGTTTTATTTACTAACTAGAGGACGCCCGCGACTTCGTACGCGTAGAATTAGATTCCCGCTACTCCCCCCATTTCTTCCGGTTGGGGGTCGATTTTCGGAAAGTCCTTTCTTAGTGCTCACTTACATCATGAAAGGAACCCCTGTACCAAATTTCAAGTTTCTAGGTACAGTAGTTTCGGCTGTGCGTTGATATATAAGTCAGTCAGGTTTGCCTTTTATATAGATTCTGGCCTGGAAACTGTCTGTGCGACCTCATATTAATAGTGTTATTTTGAAATTGTGTACTACTGGTACTGATGCCCTAAGATTAGGTGGAGTGGCGATCTTCTGAGGTGAAGTGAATGGCCGCGGATCGTGCTTGGTGGCGTACAACGGGGGAAGGCTATGTTCAGTAGTGGACTAGTAATCTATATAATAATATATAAAAGGCAAACCTGACTGACTTATATATCAACGCATAGCCGAAACTACTGTACCTAGAAACTTGAAATTTGGTACAGGGTTTCCTGTCATGATGTAGAGCACTAAGAAAGGATTTTCTAAAAATCGGCCCCCGACGGAAAGAAATGGGGGGAGTAGCGGGAAACTAATTCTACGCGTACAAAGTCGCGGGCGTTCTCTAGTTTATTTATAAAAGGCAAACCTGACTTACTGACTTATATATCAACGCACAGCGGAAACTACCGTACCTAGAAACTTGAAATTTGGTACAGGGTTTCTTTTCATGATGTAAGTGAGCACTAAGAAAGGATTTTCCGAAAATCCACCCCCAACGGGAAGAAATAGAGGGAGTAGCGGGAAACTAATTTTTCGCGTACGAAGTTGCGGGCGTCCTCTAGTACTAGTATAGGCTGATGATGCACTATTGAGTCCTGTAATATAGGTTTTGTAAAATTGTATATTTATCTTTTTTTTTCATGTTGGTCTAGGGTTTTTGGCCAGTGGCTGGCAATATTATTAGCGCCGTCAAATCTTCACCAATACGCAGTCGTAGTATACACTGGCTTAGCGGGTCTATATCGGAATCCATAATATCGTTTGTCCTAATCGTCATTTGTCCTAATTCATCATTAGTCCTAAAAGCCATTTACGCCTGATGTTTAAAACTTTTTAGTGTTGTTATAACGCAACTCTAACCTAACCTAACCGCAGGTATTTTTGGAAAGCTTAAAAAGTTGTCTGACTCAGCTGAAAACCTGATTAGGACAAACGATATATTAGGACAAATGACGATTAGGACAAACGATATTATGGATCGCGAATGACCCTGGCTTACCGCACTGGTCCTCCACATGCCAATCACATACATACCTACAGGGGCTATGCTGCCCTCCAAAACCCAAAGGCTTTGTGAGCATACGAACTTCGCACTCTGATGGTGACCAGCCCCTTTAAAACTGTGACCGCTAAGACCCAATGTCGTGATACTAGAGTTTAATGTTGAAAAAAAAAAATATTTAAGAGTTATACATTTAATGAATCTAATATTAGTAAATAGGGTTGTTCCATTTTCCCTTTTCCAATTCCTCAGAATGTTAAAATCAATTAAAATTTAACACGTGTGTTATAATATCGACAAAGTCCCCTTGAACCAGCACAATACATTGTTTAAAGCCCATCAGACAACGTGACGTCACGAAGCCCAGTTTGGGAAGCCTTACTAAGTATACTGTGCGAATTGGTCAGTAACAACGAATTACGTGAATGTGACACACTTCTAACCTTATAACCTTATAAGAGTCGTAATTGGTAATTATATCATCACGTTACGTCAGCCGAAGGACGTCTACTACTGTCCATAAAAATGTTTGCCCGAAATTTTCTATTACTAAGCAATTTATAGTTCAATTCATCACTCTTCCGAATTTTTCACTTTATAATTTTTGCTTCGCTCCCGCCTTATCTTCTTAATCTTACCTGTCCGAGTCGCTTTTGCCTTAAAAAGTATGGTCGCTCGCTTCGCTCGCTCATCATAACTATAGTACGGTCAACAACTTGACTTCACTCCACTAAATTAATGTTTATAAATAATAACGGTAGTGTAAGTAACATAAGTTTAGAAAATATAATTATGAGTGGTATTTGTTTACTTTTTTTTTTTTTTTTTTTGTTGGCTAAAGGAACTTTATTCAAAAGACACAAACAATAAACAGAAAAATAATAAAACATACCTAACTAAAACTAAATACTAAAATAAATTAACTTATTCTAAATAACTATAATATGTACAAATGTTTACTTACATTATGAATTTGAATATTTCATAGTCACGTTCGTTAAAAAAGAGAATAGTTATGAATAGAGATTATTATGATGTAAAATTTTATGTGAAACATTTTCGAACTTATGATAATCGAGTTTGAAAAATTATATGAACTTTGGTGCACAAACTTTGGTTTACCTTCCCCAAGCATCTTCGTGTCATGACGACGGTCGGTTTTATGCTACTCGCATCCATACCTTCCCGCAATCTTCACCAGATCATCGGTCCACATCGTGAGAGGCCACCAATATATCGCTTTCTATACGCAGTTGCCATTCTAGAAACTTTCCGACCCAACACATATCAATTTTACGATCAATTATGTACCTAACTGTCACTTGAGGTCCGCAATGCATTAAGCTATGTCGGTAACTGTTGTTCTTCTGCGAATGTCCTCATTTCTGGTTCGATCTCGCAAAGAAATTGCAAGCATAGCCCTTCCGTACATTGGGTGGCACTTGAGTATCTTTGGAAATCCATTGTAAAGGACCACATCATTGGCTCACTGGCAACACAATCTGGTTAAACACTTTTGGATTGAGACACTGCGGTAACTGGGACTAGAAGTTGCTGCGTAACTTACCGATAATGCAGTGAACTGGATTCGTCGATTGACCTCTTTCTCGAAATGTTTTTTTTTGGTAACGAAAGGTAAGTGGGATCTGAGACCCATAGACGTTTGAATTCTCAAGACTACAATCTAAATAGTGTAATCCTAAGTCCGAAAATACGTTGCCAACCCTGAGGACTACGTAAGGTGGAATGTGTCTAAGCTAGTAATTTTACCGGCTATCTTATTCCCACAGCTCGAGCCTATGTATGTTCGAGAGTGACGGATGCTTTATCCACCGCGATAAAGGTGACCATTATACGGGCCCTGAATACAACTACGTTTAGATTGTTTACAGGCATACAAAATCATCAAAAACTTCAAGTAAAGTTTGCAAGTTTCAAAGTCTGATCCGACATGGAAATTGAGATGATATTTTTTTCTCCATATGGAGAAACTGCACTAAGGTCAGCGTTCTACCCAGATCAAATGCGAGACATCTCGCATTAATTTGACATCGTCTTGGCCATTATTTTACTTGGGTTGAACCCATCTTGCTAAGATATCGTAAACGATGTTGACATCACGTAACTTGGCAATAAGTGTTGTCATAACGGCAACTTAGCAAAACCAAAGAAGAATAGAGGCTCTGGATGAATATCAATGTTGACCCTTTATGCAAATAGTGGCGCAAACACTGCAGCGTGAAAAGCTTTCAAACCACTCCGTTTTAAAAGGGCTGCCTGAAAATACTCAATGGTCAGTCTTTCTTTCACGAATGAGCCTTTGTTTTAGCTGAGGTTTACTTATGTTAATTTTTTTAGATATTTTTTTCTGTTCTCAATTAAGTATCAGACCACTTAATCTTCGATTAATTTTACTAATGATGTTTAATTCAGTAAAAACAACTCAACAACCGAAAAGTAACTACTTCCTGTCTCGATAGAATATAAGGAGATTTAACCGCCAAAATCGAACTGTCAAACCCACCTCCACAGCGCCACACACAATGTTCGTTCAGAAACCGTTATCAAGTAAAAGTTATTTATTATATCTAACACAATTAAGGTGTTTTAACCTCCTAAGGCCCAACGAAAAATTCAGCATGTACTCACTATACGGCCCATAGTCTTACCACGAGTACTATTGTCTTATACTAATTCAAACCCAAGTACTTAGAATACAAAATGGCAGGTTTTGTATTAAGTCCTACTGGTAGGACCGTGGTACGCTATTGGCGTGTTTACTATTAGGTCCTACTGGTAGGACCATGGTACGCTATGACTACATAACTGTCGAAGGAGCTGGATCTGAATGACAAAGACAATAAGTACTATGGGTAGGACCTTGAGCCTTAGGAGGTTAATATTGCAGTTTTTCAACAATAAACATTGAAATTTACATAAATTCAACTCAATTTAAGCCTTATTTACCCTAATAACGAACTGGTATTAGGATGAGGAAATTTACAAAAGATTAACTGCTACTTTGCATCCGGTTTACCTAATCCACGGAACCCGGTTATCCGAACGCTAGTCACGTTTTGTGTATTTTGCCTTATTTTACACGTTTAATTCCGTAATACGAGGAATACTAACCATTTTGTTAAGGAACGACTACGACTGCCTAAGCGCTGTATTCTACTCTATTAAACCATATCGGTTTGGTATAGAAGCTTTAGGTCCACATCTGGTTAGGAATAGGTAGCAAATACGTCCAGAGGGCTTATTGTCTAACGCACTCGCAATCGCAACCGGGTTCAAAGTGGAGCAATTGTTTTCATTTTGTTCGCAGACAAGCATTCGATTTTCAAAATGAAAACGATCGTGATTGCGAGTGCGTTAGACAATAGCGACGTAGATCGCTTTGTGACTACATCTCAAAAAGGCCGAGTTGCAAAATGACCACTTCGTTTGCGTTACTATGTAGGTTAGGTTCGTTAGGTCGCTTCAGATGCTCGAAGGGCAAATTGCCCAGTAATCGGAGCCCCGCCATGCGTGCCATGGGCTTGGTAACGGGTTAAAAATTAGCGGTTAATTATGGTTCTTAAACAGGTTCTTTGTAAACGCTCGCTCGAAGCGGAAGCGGAGCGGAAGCGGAGCGGAATCGATGCAAACAAATTACCTAGCGAATGAAATTAAACGTTATTTCGAGCAGAAACATTTTTATTTTGCTCTTTGATCAGAACCGAAATAATATAGATTCTGTTCGAGCGGAATCGAAATGAAAATGATCTATTTGTATGGCGTTTCTGATGAGCTGATAAAAAAAAAACAGCTTTCCGAGCCCTGCCCGCATCGTGGGGGCCGAAAATGGTTTAACTAGTAAGATATTTTCCACGTTTGACAGGAGAGGTACGAGTAAGTATGTATAACTAAATTGTCTGTCTGTTTGATAGTTTGTATGTTGAGTGGGGGCATAAAAAAATCGAATTAAAAAAAATCTTTCACTTATAATGTAGCTACAATATCGCTGACCAATACAAGCTATATTTAGGCGTTTTCCCTAAAACGTGTGTACCCCCAATTAAGGAGTAAAATATAGGAACTTTATAACTTTGTCAGTTTTGTGACGAATTGCGACCATAAATATATGTAATCGTAGGGCTAAAGCTTGTCACAAAACTGACAAAGGTAGCTTTTCTTAATTTTAGTCCTTAGTTAACACGTTGGACGAAAATTAGCCAAACATTAAGGCCGTAATGTATGGCTAATTTTCATCACAAAACGGACATAGGCAGCGTGTCTTAATTTAAGTCCTTAATTGGGGTACACGTTTAAGTGAAAACGCCCCAGGAGCGGATATTATTTGAAGGGGTCGCGAATTCAAAAGCAGGAAAAAGTAAACACCGCACACTTCGCGTATACACCGAATTTACTCGTATGTGTGACCGCGGGTGTCACACATGTATACACCGGGTGTTTACATTAAAGTGACACTCGGTGTATACATCAAGTATGTATTATCATACTTGCTTGACTTGGCATACTCAGGGGAAAAAAAGACCAGAGGGCTTATTGTCTAACGCGCTCGCAATCACGATCGTTTTCATTTTGAAAACAATTGCTCCACTTTGAAGCCGGTTGCGATTGCGAGTGCGTTGCATAATAAGCTCTCAGGGTAGTGATTCTTTCAAAAGCAAAGTTGAGCGAACGCAGGAGCCAAAGCGAACAAAACACATTTCAGCGCGTGTATTCAATTTGGCAGCATGGCTTCTCGAACGTATAAGGCTGCCTAATTGAGAATGCACGCGCTAAAATGTGTTTCTCGCTCTGACGAGACTACTTAAACTCGCCGCTTGGACATTCACTCCTGCATTCGCTCACCTTTGCTTTTGAGAGAATCACTACACAGGACGCCCCCGTAACACCTGAGGCCCGTTTCACGAAGCTACAAGTTACAAATTACAAGCGAAAGTCTCTTTCTAATTCGTACTGCTGGAAAGAGGGTTCCGCTTGTAATTTGTAACTTGTAGTTTCGTGAAACGGGCCCCTGGAGGCGATCAGTCGAAAAACAGGCCATTTTTGTTGGACAGAGTTGGAGTGAATTAGAAGTAGTTGCTCTGGATCGAGCGAAATGGAATTCCCTTCTACGAGCCCTATGTCCCTGCTGAGGGATGAATGGATTTCATCATCATCATCATCATCATCATGTATTATCATTGCGTTCACCGTACTTAAGTGAATTCATTAAAAAAACACTCACATGCACTTGCATACTGTAAAAATCTGGTCAAATGGAAGAATACGTCCTTGAATTAATATTGTTTATATATTACGTTGGTTTCTAAAATCTTTAATGGATGCTGAATGATATGTCCCGATCGCTACCATCGGCCCTTTAACCTACCGCCAAGCAGCAGTGTTTGCATTGTTGTGTTCCGGTGTGTGGATAAGATAACCCGTGAAATTACTAGCATAGAGGCATTCCATCTTAGTCCTCAGGGTTAGCAACGCATTTGCGGTCTTAGGATTGCAGTCTTAAGATTGTAGCCTTGAGAATGCAAATGTTCATGGGTCACATATCGTCGGTGAGATTGCCAATTCCGCTATGTGCATTTTAGCAACTTTTCAGGAGAGACAAAAAACTGTTTTTTTACATAATGGGTGAAATACATATCTTAAATATATATCAAAATGGTGTTAAAAAACTTAATAAATATATTTAACGAGAATAAGTAATGATTCATCCATTGCAAATGAAATTATAATTTTTTTTCTTCGTTTTGTGCACACTCGTGTATTGGTTTTGCTCATAATAAATACATTTGTGTTAATCATGCACATAAAGGAATTTAGTTTTTATTTCTTCAATCATTATAAGCCATAATTATGTGTTTTTGTTAATATAACAACTACAATAATCTAGGATCAGTCACTTTGTAGGTATTCAAAATACAATAGTTATCAAAATTAAACCTTCCTGGACCTAAATAAAATAAAAAAGGTACTCTGAAAACTTTGAAAATTATTTAATTCACTTATAACACGTTAGTCACGGTCACGTGTAACAAAATAAACTTCTTATTATAGGTAACTTTCAGAAAATGGGTTTACGTGATGTTTGTGAAAAAGGTACCTACATAGGTACCTATATTAATTCTTTAACGGCCTACCGTTTTTTCTTACATTAAAAATACTGCGAAAAAACAGAGTTTTAACATTTAAAAACGTTCAATAACACCGCTTTCAGTGAAATAAACATTTTGAACATAAAGTCATCTTCTTAGCAATTATCCCGTCTGGAGGCGGGATCTGCTCTCTTAACTTCTTTCTTCCACCTCGCTCTATCCTGGACATCATCTTCGTTGAGCTGGCAGATGTTCAGGGCTTTCTTTATTGCGGTTAGCCTTCTAGTTTTGGCCTATCCCTCTGCTGACTGCGGGGCAAGGCTTAAACCCAGCGCTTTGTTTCTACCGTATTCAAGTGGCTTTCTTCTCACGTGACCAAACCATCGAAGCCGGTTTTCTTGCAGCTTGTCGGCGACGTTGTAGACTCCGTGTTTTTGTCCCCTTGACACTTCTACACTTCGATCGGGATGCCATCAGGACCTACTGCTTTCTCTTTGGCTACCTTGCTTAGAGCTTATTTGACCTCGCCAGGTGTTAGGCACAATGAGACCCTGATTAGTTTCAGTTGCCTGAAGGTTTACCCGATTAGAGATTTGTTACCAGGATATCTCGGTCTTTGTTCAATATGTGCCCACTATACTCCCTCAGAAGTTTCATCTTATCTATATCTCTAGTTACCTGGTTACGATATTTGGCTAGTTTGTACATAAATATTTTTTTAGCCTTCCACATAGGTACTTTCTAGGATGTTATAGACTCCTTTCAAGGCTCGTGATCTTTTCTAAGCGACAGCTTTCTTAGAGATCTTGTATGGACCTATTGTTGAATGCTGCCCGCCGCGCTCTTATGGCCCGGTGGTTATGACACCATGCGTGCGGTCGTCGTCCTCAAATAGTGCGTATGCTGCTGCTGCTAGGCGACCAATCGCTACGCCACCAGCACAGCTTTCTACTGAGGTGAAGCAGAACCGTAGTAAACCCGTTCGCGGGGTGCTGCCCCGACGTGTCCCAAGCAGGACAAGAATAGTTTTACCCGGGTGGAGAGGAAGAAAAAGCCTGCCCTGAAGAATCTGTGCGGCACTGCACCGACCGGACCGAACCACTTGCTGTGTCCTGCTACGCCCACGTCTTCAACTAATTGGGTGTCCTGCCATATTTTAAAATCAGCCTTCTTTTTACTGTGGCTGTCTGCCCTGGATTAGACAACCTTCCTCGTGTATTCTACGGCCACCTTTAGATCATCCTAATACTCTTTTTACGGATGTACCGATGTCTGCGCATGTCAAGATCTTCTTTCCTTTAATCCGCAACCAGCTAGTAAGCTCCGGCTCCTTTTTCCTTTTAGGTTTCTCACGTTGCTTAAAAACTATAACGTGACATTACCGTGATTATAATAATTTGCTCGAGATCTTCGCCTTTGACTCCGTGACCAGTTGAGACATAGGGTATTCAGTGTCAATATAAACGTTAAGATCTCCTCCTAGTTATTATTTTAGTTCATTGGAAGGCAACTTATGTAGAACATCGTCGATTAGATTTCAGAACTGCTCTTTAGGGGACGTGTTGAGACATGAGGGAGAGGTCTTTGCCTAGCAATGGGACACAATATATTATACTCATACTAAGTAAAACAACAAAGAAACTTTCTTTCGATACCTTATTGGACCAAATAGAACCGATGTAGATAGGTATTTCTCGTCTATTAAATACAAGTAGGTAGCTAAGAACACAAGCAAATATATTTTTTATTATTATAATGTAAATTGGAACGTTTAATAAGATAAAAAAACGTTAATTAATTTTCATTGTAAGGTCTGAGTGTATAAGTTGTGTTACAAAACAGTTTACAACAAATAAGGAAGCTTTGCAGTTAAACTTATCGATACTAAGAAAAATCAATTATCATGAATTTATGAACACCTTCACAATAAAATAACTTGTTTTACTTAACAAAAACAAAAAACTATAATAAGAATATTATAGTTTTTTGTTCTAAACGAAGTTCCCTGGCACATTGTGTAATTATTCTTACAGTACTGTCACTCGATACTAAATTCACGCATGTGCAGCGGCGGTTATAAGTTTTATTAAATTTTTTGAGAACCGAAACCCATAAGTGTTTTAATACAATACGTCACTTGATACTAAATCCACGCATGTGCAGCGGCGGTTATCATATTTTTCTGAATATCGTTTGCAACCAAAACCCAGAAGTGTTTAGATGCGCACATGTGTCATTTTTTTTTGGACCAAAATCACAAAAGTGTTTTGTCAAAACCTGATCCAAGTCGAATTTGAGTATACTGGTTTTTGCATTAGGCGCGGAATTCAACTCTAAAGCCAAATCAATAAAGATCAAAAAAACGAAAAAATGCACATAACGGAATTGGCAATCTCACCGACGATATTCCACTTACCGTCAGAGAAATCAGTAATTCGAACTTCGGATCGCCCCGTCACTTTCTTGCGAATTAGTGACGCTTCGAGAGCAAAAGTGATAGCAATAGACGAAGTTCGAATTACGGATTTCAAAGTAGAGCCTCTGGTGGCTTAGGTATGAGCTCGTTAGCATTCTTCATGCCATTAAAAAAAAAGTAAAATCTGCTACTTTTTGGGTAGTATCAAAACTTTAGCTAATTATTATGTATGAAAGTACTTGGGTCTTATTCTACTTATTTTTACACCTATTGTTTTCGTATTGTTTACAACTCGGCCACCTATACTGTCAATGTTGAGAAGAGATGTCATAACGTCGACAATACGATAAGGTAACAATAGGGGAAACGACAATGTGGAATACGGCGCAAGAGATGTGACATCATACTGATTGATTTCAGATGATTTAAAAATATGTCTAGTCTTTATAATTTCCGTATTGGAGTTCTTTCTTATAATCAGTGAAAATTAATTCGTCTGCACTATTGTCAAATCCTTTTAAGGCATTAAATGAAGTATACTTATTTAAACCTTCGAATCTTAATCGTGTTCTTAAGCGAAGCCAAAAAGTAGGGTTATGTTTTTTTTTAAATCTTAATATAACTATACAGATACGTTTAAGCAAATGATTAACACGTTAAATATAGAACAAGTAATAGTATAATAACGTATACTATTTATTTTCTCCAGTAAAACTCCAAATAAACGTCAATAGCAACAGTTACCAATAATTACTCAAGTCGATCAAACCCTTAATGAAGGAATCCACTCGAACTGCCGAACAAAAGGGACATCAATCTATAGGCAGCTATTTACGACCACACCGTAACCTAAAACAAGCAAACATTAACCTTAACTACGGGAACATAAGGACGAGATGACACGAAAACGTAAGTTTGTAAATGCTCCTGTAGCCAGAGCCCGTTGGATTTTCAGCCAGTGCCGCGCGCGGCGCCACTGTCGGCGGTGGGCGTCGTGACGCTTCCAAGGAAAATCCGCGCGTTATTACACACATTAAAAAAAAACATTCAAAAATCGAACGTCGCGTTCCAAATTCGAAAATTCAAGTGGCGACGCCGTGATTGTTTTGTTTTAGTACCAAGGTTTGTTGTGAGTGATTGCGGTTCGTTTACAAATAATGATACAAAAATAGTGTTTTATATGTATTTTACGGTATGGCATGGCGGTTTCTCGCGCTGAAAATTGTACTCGAGCTTGTATTGATAGGTTTGTTTTTCAATTGAGGGCGAATTTCCGTAATTGGAAGAGAGTGGACTGTTTTTTTATTTCCGTGGCCGCCCCGGTGTAAAGTAAACATTAATTTCGGTGAATTGTGCGTTTTGAAGTAGCTATTGGATTCTTCGTGTTTACTTGGTGGGATGTATGTTTTAAATCACGGCGATTGTGCGGTTTTGAGAAGTGAAATCGACGCCTGTTATTTACGTTTATGAATACCAGAGATTATTGTAAACGGGTTTGAATATTATTTTAATGGGGATCCAGCGTTAAATTAAAAACCTTTTATACTTACTTCAGTTAAGGATTTAAAAAATGTAATGGTGCTTGTAGTAGTGATTGCAGTATGTGGGAAGTTTCACTAAGTGATAGCAGTCTCTCGCGGAACTTTGTAATAAAATCACCATTAGTTGTCTCGTTCCTTCATTAAGCGTACTGCAGATGCTCTCTTTTACCTTTTCCCATTTTAATACTACATCCAATATCATTACTCTTATTTTAAAGGCATTACAAAGGTTTGCCGAGATCTTGACGAGCTTCTTCTTTTATATTCTGCTTATTCCAATTAAAAACATAGGTATCTAAAATTTCACGTGTATATTTAACATTAAAATCTACTTAATTAGGCTAAGTATTGACATACAGACAAACACGCACGCAGAGAGACAAAATACAAAAACCTAGGGGGTTTTAAATAGTGGCGTAAAAAACACAACAAGAACTAAAATAAGTATTAAATATTTTTAAAAATTAAAGAATGGTTAGACTTTCACGAAATCCATCAATTTAAATGTTACTTAAAAGTACAATCTATAAGTTTAATTCTATTCTATTTTTTAAAAATCACTGGCAGGTTACAAATTTGAAATTCAGATATCGCGTGTAAATTCTAACATTCTTCTGATCTGAAAATCGCGTGCAAAACCGTTATTTCCGAACGACATCGTTGGTATTTTTGACAAGCCGAACATGCGACGCCTAAATTTCAAATTTAGAACGCGAAAATAGCTTTAATTTTCTCTGCAATTAAGGTAAGAAACGTCGGCAGTTTGATGTTTTTGAATTTAACATTTGAATTAGTGTTTCAAATCCAGAATAGGAATACTGTTAAGGGTTATTTGAAACTAAGCACAAAACACTTTAAAAAAAACCCTTGATTTGATAGGTGTTGGTTTGGTCGACTGGTAGAGAATGCCATAAGGCTTTTAGGTCCGCCAATTGTATTTGTTGCTGTGCTACAAAGAATAAAATAAATAAATAAACGGCTTGTATATTTTCTATTTAATCTCTAAGTCAATTAGGGCAATAAAGGCTGGTAGTACTGTTAGGCGTTGGGCTTGCAACCTGTCACTAATATACGCTGGTAAACAACTTAGGGCCTGTTTCACAATCGTCAAGTAAAGCATATCTGACACATAAATTTAGCCCTTTCCTTTTCTTGCACTTGAACATAGACAAGGAGAGAGCTAACTTTAACTGGCACATAAATTTACTTGTCGATTGTGAAACAGGCCCTTAGCCTAATTGTGCAAAATGTCGTGACAGAATTATCAACAAGTTTTTAGAGTTGTAGGTAATTCTGTAGCTCTGCCTACCCCGCTCTGGGAACAAAGGCGTGAGTTTAAGTATGTATGTATCTCAAGACTAAAGCTCAAGATTGCAATCCTAATTCTGATCCGTCGTCACCCCTAAGCACCAAGATGAAATCATATAATTAAATATAACTCTAATAAGTAATTTCACCGGTGAATTAATTTAGTGATACACAAACAAAAGTGTGAAGCGAATGAAAACCTCGTAAAGCGAAGCGACTTACATACGATACCTACATAATATTTCCATCAAGCATTTTTTCAAATAAAAAATGGCAGCTCTAGTTTTCACCAAAAATGATTTATTCATCCGTATCCCAAAACGAACGTCAGGAATATTCTTCTAACGGAAAAATGACAAATGCATTCTAGTCCGATCCGGAAAACACGAACGAATGCGGCTAGTTTACAGACCAGGCTTCCTGGTTTGAATATAAAATGGGCTACAAAACGAGTTCTCGGTACTGAATACATATAAGAACACCAGAAGCTTTTGGTTTGCGTGATTATGTGTCGTTTCTGTTCTATTTTAGTAGGTAGTTTGAATGTGAGAGCGATAAGAAGTACATACGTACCAAAAGTTTCACCGCGTATGTTACAGATATATGAAATCAGAGACAAAAAAAATGTTTAGTAAGTTGGCCGCACCGGTCTTTTTACACGTCAAAAATCTAACAGCGCTTCTCAAGAGGACTGCCCTCATAAGCTAAAAGGCGATATCTCAATTTCCATAGTCAACGCAGATTCAATCCTTTTCTGTTAGTATTGAGGCTCCTGTTGCAACAGGAGTTTTATCTGAGATACCGCCATTTGTTCTTACACTTTACTTACACTTAAGGCTCTGATCCCACTAACCCGAAGACCCGATTTTGACATTTTGTCAACCGTCCGCATCTGTCGCAAAGCCCGATTCGGACATCGTTGGTCAGCAGACAAACGTACACCTAACTTTTTTATACTCATTAAGATGTATTGCCAGTGAAATAGGATAGATAACAAGCTTAGCCTTGAGCTGTCACCGCTCAAAATTACCAAGTGCAGTTTTAAGCGTTGCAACGCGTGACAAGGTCCGATTCGGGCTGCACAGTCAACTACTCTTCGCCATTTTTGTCGCCACTGACGAGTGACTAACCATCAAGTGGCCTGTGTGCTCGCTTCTCTTCTCTATGCCATTAAAAACGGATCGACGTGATGAATAAAGAATTAAAGAGGTATAATGCACTCTCCGGCTTCTTAACTATTATCTTGTTTACGACGGCGCGCCTCGCCACTTAAAAAGACGTTGCACGTATGCGCCAATATGTACGTAAAATTTAGTTATGGCATGCCGCTGTCTTGGCCTGAAAAATCTATAGTCAAAGTGTTGGAGTGTGACATAAGCTAATTTTTATCGGAAAAATAGCGAAATTGAAGCGATAAATCAGTTATAGAGTGGCGAGAAAAAGCTTTTATAATAATAAATAAGAGCGATGCCACAAGAGCGTCGTCGCAACGCTGTGATTTCCACATAAAGCTATATTCTAATTAATACGAAGATCAACACACGTGCTTTTAGCAAATCAAGTAGGAAGGGCAAACCAGCCGATGTGACCAATAACGACCAGTGGCTGGAAAACCCCTTTATTTAATTAAGTCAATCGATCGAGTAACTATATCATATAATGCTCTTCCAACGTTAGGGTATCCCTATCGATAGGCTTACCCTAATGCTATGGAAAATGCTTAGAATTAGTTAATTAGCATTAAGGTTACCAGTTTCGTAGGGGTTTCTTAAGCACTAAGTTTGTGTTACCCTATCGATTCGTTGACTCTGTTACGCAGATTCGTGTGAAAGGTTGGTTTCAATTCTGGTGCAAAAATTATGTGGTATGTATTGCGCGTAGAGATTGAAATTGCTTAAAGCCGTTCAAATAAAAACTTCATAGAGACAGCCTAACGTAGGTTTTAAGGAATGCTTAGTCGAATTAATTGTATCGTATTGCATAGCGTTATATTATGGTAAGTCGGTGATATGCTTACCGCATTATTAGGGATTGTAAAAATCAGTCAATCAAATACCCTATCAAAAACCCTTTAAATGGTAAACGGTTCCGGTCCCTGATAACGACACCTGATATGTCACCGGATAGGGAATATTAAGTTTAAAAAAAAATACTATTGCGGGTAGTCTCAAATATTTGTGTTCAAAAAACTATCACCACAAAAATACAGTAGGAGTTCTAACATAACTACATGTTTTTTGTGATATGCGTAGTTCGGCCATGAAAATTTCTTACAGCGATTTGACATCTCCCGCCAAGAAAGTAGATCAAAAAATACCATTCCGATACGATATCGCTTATTGCTATTGATTCCTAGGTCGGGGTTCCTGTATTCATAATTACAAAAAGGCGTGTAGTAATATGTAACTTCAATGTAGAAGTTGATGCATTCTGCACTCTATTAGTAACCAAATTAAATAGAAAATGCTAATACTGTTATGCAGTTGCCTTCTTTGGTATTTGCATAGGTGACCTTGTTTTGTGGGAGCTGTCTTTGACATTGTCAAACAATTATAGATACCGATAAATTTCTACATCGCCGTGTCTTCCTTTGCTATGAAACAGAAGGTAAGAAAGGGACTTAACATAGCGAGTATAATGACTGAACCTAACCGGAAAATGGGTCAGACTAAAAGTTTTTGAAACCATTTAAAAATAATTTGAGTTTCTTATTTAAGATTAACTTATGCAAAATCTATATGAATAAAAATGACAAAATATGTGTAATTTATAACATGTTTTCCATTACGCAGTCAGAAAAAAAATAACATGACGGCTTGGACGCCGTAAGCTTAAGTCTTTTTGGAAACCCTAAATGTAAAAAGTTAATAACGAAAACCCTACTGTTGACTAACATGATGCATCCCTAAAGCCGCGAAAACAGTGATATCATAACGACTTGAGTGCTCGTGATTGCATCGACCTTATTTATAAGCAAATAAGGGCTATAACTGGTAACTCTGATTGCACAAAGCACGTGAGTGGCAATAAAAACCGCCGTAACCAAAGAAGGCTGTTAACTGTAATGTAGTTGTCGAAGCATTTTATACTCTATCGGTAACCACATTAAATTTAAGATGCTTATACTATTAATATGTAGTTACCCACTTTTTTTGTATTACGACAGAAAAGTGATGCAAAAACGTGGCAGAGGCGTTTTTTGTCCGCCTCCTCCGCTTTTAGTGCGTTTGTGACTTAATAATTCTTATTATGTTAAATAAGTGTGCATTTAAAAACATTAGTTCAATATTTCAGTCATATAACAACCCTATAAAACCTAGAAAACAGTCTATGGTTGTAAATGCGTATCTATATGACCAAAAAACCTAATTATCTTCCACTTTAGCTACTGATATCTCAGAAAAAATAAATAGGGTAAACTGACCTGTTGTTGGCCACCTACCAATTATTGGCCCCATAAACAATAACACAATATACTTACAATATACAATAAACTTTAACATAGTGAGGTAGGTAGACGATAATTCAACAATCACTAGGTGCCAGTAACTGGTATTTTAGAGGCCAGTTATTAGGTGTTTTACCCTACTCTCCTTTCGGTGCCGCGCAGTCGATTAAAAAGTTTCCTTTGTTCACATTTTATTACAGTTTCAAACCAAGCTTTTAAAACGTGCTATAGTGGTCATAAACTTCTACATCGTAGCACTATCGTAGCTATAACGTAGCCATGTAGCACCGTAGCAGTAAAGATGCAAGGCTGTCTAAATTTAGCCAGTCCCATCTGCTACAATTTGGTTGGTTTAACACAAAAGTGACACAACTGAAAATGAATTGCTTTTGCATTTTAAATTAGGTTACTATTCGTTTAAAGTGTTGTATCGTGTGTTGTTGTGTTGGAGATGCGACGTTTTTGGTTTTAAACTGAGAATTGTTCAGATTGTTGGATTTATGCGTTATGATGTGTTGCCAAAACAAAGATTATAATGAAATTGGTCTAGATTTCTTCGGACAATGGGTGAATCATCTTTTTTTCGACAGCGTAAAGTAAAACTAACCGGCCAAGTGCGAGTTGGATTCACACACGAAGGGTTCCGTGCCACCGTACAATAAAAAGATCAAGGAAAAAAAACGAATATGAGAACCCCTTTTTTTTAAACCGGTTTTTGTAACATGTGTGTCTTGCCCTGATTGCCCTGTTACAGACAGCAGAACTTTAGATATAGGCTATAATTGGAAATGTTGGCAACGGATCTCTAAAACCGTATATCTACATAGTTTAAAACAAAGTCGCTTCCCGCTGTCTGTCCCTCTGTATGTAAGCTTACATCTTTCAAACTACGCAACAGATTTTAATGCAGTTTTCATCAATAGAGAGTATGATTGAAGAGGAGAGTTTTATGTTTAGTAAATTCTGGTTTATTTGCGGGTAGGTTTATTTGAGGAGCGAGTCGCTAATTAAAAATGAATAAACTATACAAGTGCACCGAAATCGGATGCTCTAATTCAACTTCCTCCGAAACTATATTTCCTTATCGTAAATAGGAAAGTATATTTGTATATTTGTCTATTTCCATGAAAAATGTAGTCAAACTGTAGCCATGAGTTGAAGAGTTTTTTTGCACGAAGACATTGTTGAAAGTGAATTTATTTTTTCGAAATTAAATAGTCTTATTTAAACAGCAATAATACTAGGTACACTTGGATTTACAAAAAATCGCCCATCCGATGGCAATTGAGATCTGAGGCACATTAACCTCGAGACTACAATCACAAGACTGCAATCTTAAGCTTGCAGAGCGTTGCCAATCTTGTAGGCCTACCCAAGATGAAAACGCTACATGCTTTATTATTATTTATTATTTATTAAAATTTATCAACGAAACAATTGGTTACAATATTACAATAGAACATTATTCCATTGTTTTCTATCGTCTCGAAATGTATGGAGTTGACATAAGCAGCCGACGCAATCTGTCATCAGTTTACGTCAATCCTATAGGGTGATGGGACCAGTAATGGACAAGGCACCAATAATGGACACTTTATTCTTATTATACAGAAGTTAAGAGTTATTCATTTAGCAATTAAAAAAAATACGTTTGTACGGAACCCTCTCCGCGCGAGTTTAACTCGCACTTGGCCGGTTTTTTTAGCTTGAAACCGGTTAATTCGAAAAGATTCGGTAAACCGGTTAAAAAAATGGATAGCAATATGGATTTATCAAGTGAAATAGAGAGATTTGTATGAAATTTGAATTATGTAACTAATATTATCTGCATTTATTAAAATTATTCATTAATGTTTATAATTAACTCAGTAAATCACTTATCGTGTTTTGGTGTCGCATAATAGCAGAACGGCCACTGTTATCGCATTTTTAATTGGAAGGTTACAGGTACAGTCAACCAAATTGATCCATAGGCTACTATGGAACTTTGTCACAGTGACATAATGATTCAAATCGTAACAGACTTAGAAGAATTAGATTAAAACGTCAGTTTGACATAGTTCCTAAGTGGCCTACATTAAATTGGCTGAGTGTTATTTTGCTTTGCGATTTGGAGCATTTTAGTCTTTGCTCAGTAGTTAGTGTTTTACTGCCGCACCCAGAGACGTCAATTTAATTTAATGCTTGATTAAAGTTGCTGCTGTCTCTTTCTTTGCTACAGCAATAGAATAAAACAACACGTCACTAAATAAGCATTAAATTTAATTGACGTCGTTGAGTGCGGCAGTTAGTAACTTAACACTAAATAATGATCTTAATTGATTTAAAACCGGTCGCGGGCACTGAGGGTTCCGTACTGCCCGACTCACACTTGGCTATTTTATTTTATGTTATTTTTCTTTAGGGTTTGCTTTAAACACTGATATCCTTTTATTGTATGATGAAGGACCCCTCTTATTAAACATAAAACATATTTTTTATATCACCTGTCCTAAAAAAAATCCACCGTTATGTTATAATATTAAATATCTAAGTACTAGAGGACGCCCGCGACTTTGTACACGTAGAATTAGTCGATTTTGGGAAAATCCTTTCTAAATGCTCACTTACATCATATAAGGAACCCCTGTACCAAATTTCAAGTTTCTAGATACAGTAGTTTTGGCCATGCGTGGATATATAAGTCAGTCAGGTTTGCCTTTTATATATATAGATTACGGTTAAAAACACACAGCTCTTTAAGGTTAGGATGGACGAAAAAACGGACAGCGAATGCTTAGTAATTTTGGCTCCCTATGAGTGTGAAAGTCTAAAAATACATAGAATTTATAAGAACATTCCATAAAACATAATGGTCATTTCAGAATAAACATTCTTAAACAACAAGATAATAAAATATTTCGATATTTATGTCTCCACCACGCAGATTCACCTCCCTCCAGGATAAAAGTTCACCGAAGTAGGGGGTGAGTGTAACCTTATTGGCACTGAGGAGATTACATTTTAACGAGAACCTACCTTGCTGAACCTATACCGTTAACCTTTGATCTAGTTTCAGATAGTTTACTTTCGTGTTCTTCGTATCTAGTAAAAAAACCGGACAAAGCGAGTCGGACTCGCCCACCGAGGGTTCCGCACATGACACGGTTAGCTCAATTCAAAATTTGCACCGCCGCCGTTCCTTGCATAAAGATCCTGTTTTTTTGTGATTTAATTAAAAATGTACAGATTTCAGTTTTTTTCCTATACTTGTAGTAAAAGACGGTGCTACTTGTCAAATTTCATAGGTTCTAGGTCAATGGGAAATACCCTATACATTTTGATTCCCTCGAGAGTGTCGAAATACTCGAATTTGGCGACATAAACGGCCGTATCTTTTTTTTACGTAAATGTAGAAGTTTGATTTTTTCTCAACTTCAAGGGAGTATAGACCGGCCGGAGTGTATGATTTTAATTTCAACTCGATAACTTCACGCGTTCCCGAGATAAAGGGTCTTGACATACAGACAGACGGACAGACGGACAACGAAGTGATCCTATAAGGGTTCCGTTTTTTCTCTTTTGAGGTACGGAACCCTAAAAAGGGTTAGAGGAATAATTAAGTATCAGGGGACCATCTCACACTAATTGACCAAACTAATTGTAGGAGATCCGAATAGGAGTCGACCTTCATCCAGCTGTTTACTCGATAAAAAGTATTTAATATGGTAAGTAATAAATGGCGAATAGGTTGACTGAAAAATTTCAGTCCAGTACAGTCCATAATTAAAAATAACTTTTTTTTTAACCAACCAATTACATACTAATCGAAAGTATGAAGCCTATAGAATATGGAAACGTTAGGATGACTATTTTTTCCCATCATAACCATTGGGTAGGTAGGTAAGTCGGTACTAATAATTTGCACTAAACCTAACGTTTAGCTTCGCAGGCAGGGTCACTACCTACTAGGCTAACGGAGTCATAATATAGTCAAGAGCAATGAAAGCGGGTCACTTTGTATAGAATTTCCATGGTAAGTGACCCGTTTTCATTGCTCTTGAGTGTACATTGCGTTGCCTTGATTTTTCTTGCTTCATTCCCCTTTCTTGGCAAAGCAAATGTAACTACTTATATATATACTATTAGAGGACGTCCGCGACTTCGTACGCGTAGTATTAGTTTCCCGCTATTCCCCCCATTTCTTCCCGTTGGGGGTCCATTTTCGGAAAATCCTTTCTTAGTGCTCACTTCCATCATGAAAGGAACCCCAGTATCAAATTTCAAGTTTCTAGGTACAGTAGTTTCGGCTGTGCGTTGATATATAAGTCAGTCAGGTTTGCCTTTTATATATATTGATTGATAGATGTGCTATGCTAAAAACATTTTGCTTTTGCATCGCATTGTACAGGAGATTGCCGAGTTCGAAATTGTATTGTTCTAAATGAGATGTAAGAAACCATTATGTAACAATAAACTACAGAATAATAATTTAACTTTGAAGTATCTAATGAAAACCTGTAGAGCGTTTAGTAAAATTAAGGGTTAATTTTAATAAGTGGGTCAATAGATCTAGACTTGGCTCTGAATTCGATCTCAAGGTTTTTTTTGCGTAGAGCCGACTTATTTATTTATTATTAGACACACCAACAAAGTACACAGCTTTACATTAACGAAACGGATTATAATAAAGGAAACATGGCAAGCCTGTACCTCAATAACAGGTATGAAACAGCATTCGCGAATGGATTAAACAAGTAGAACAAGGGGGTAAACTTAAAATTAAAAAGAACAGCTTTTTATATGACAAAGTTAACATGTACAATAGAAAAAAAAAAGAATTATACCTAAATTAATTTGTCAGAAAGTAAAGAAAACAGGAAGCAGTTTACGCTTCCAGCAGGCAATACTGTCGGACTAAACGTCCAGGTCATGCTCTTTTTGGCGTTCGTTGTACCGCGACTGTAATCTATTTACAATAGAAAATTTGCCTAGGTTTGATTTCGCTGGCCATGGCCGGAAAGTGGTGGTGGTGGTGGACTTGGCCTCATTGTTACCTAAAATGTTTTTGATAGGATATTTCCCTTTCTTGAATCGCTAGACAGACAGACAGACGGACAGTGGAGGCTTAAAGTCGCCGTCATTAGAATTTGCTAACTATGTAAACAAAACCAAACGAACTAATTCACCATGATTACTCGATAATCACGTACTTTTAAAGATCAAGTGAGGTCTTTGCAATTATTTATACTCTAAATCATTATTTTCATATTAAGTTTAAGATTAAATAACTATTCATTATGCGTTATTTTTAATAAAAACACGCTTGGTGAATATTTGAGGTTATGTGTCAAACAGTACTAATTTTACATTCTATTGACGGCGACTTTAGTTATTTATTTTGTTTATTTATTACCTTGGTTTCTAATATATTTAATGGATGATGAATGATAATTATGTTCAGATCACTAAAACCGTCTTATCCTTAACCTACCGCGAAGCAGCAGTGCTCGCATTGTTATGTTCCGGTGTGGGGATAAGACAACCGGTTAAATTACTACAATAGAGGCATTCCATCTTAGTCCAAAGGGTTGGCAACGCATTTGCGGTCTTAGGATTTCAATCTTTAGACTGTAGCTTTGATAATGCAAATGTCTATGGGTCACATCTCACATATCCCATTTGCCATCTGGGTAGTGATTCTTTCAAAACCAAAGGTGAGCGAACGCATGAGTGAATGTCCAAGCGGCGAGTGTAAGTAGTCCCGTCAAAGCGAACAAAACACATTTCAGCGCGTGTATTCAATTTGGCAGCATGGCTTCTCGAACGTATAAGGCTGCCTTATTGAGAATGCACGCGCTAAAATGTGTTTTGCTCGCTCTGACGGGACTACTTAAACTCGCCGCTTGGACTTCACTCCTGCATTCACTCACCTTTGCTTTTGAGAGAATCACTACCCAGGTGGCATGTGTGCTCGTTTGTCTTTATGCTTTGAACAAAGCAAGAGCAAGACAAAATTGGTTGCATAATATGCCTTGGTAGTTTTATAAACGTTCAGACTTGGGTACCTTTAGGAACTGGTTAGTTTCCCCGGCAAATATATTTTTTCCATTTAAAACTGATTTTCTGTTTAGCTCCTGAAATGAGTCGGTCGAAAGCTGAAAGTACGGCAAAGTGGGGTTTTCCGGCGATCTCGTCAGAGTACCTATTATTTTGCTTTTAAAATTCTATTCAGATATTTTTTTGGAAGTATGTACTTTATTTTTCCCTCTTTCGTAATTTTAGATATGCGAGCAAATATCTTGAATAAATAGACAGAAGATAAAGATAAAAATAGGAATAAATGTTTATAAAATATGTAGTCACCTTGTAGGTATATCAAATAAGATAAATACGAATATATGTATATTTGTATAATTCTAATTAAATATATTGCTAAATAAATAAATAAATAAAATATATAGTATAAAAGTAGACATAATGGCATAAGGGTTAGATCTGGAACAAGATTCAAGCCAGTACTTCTTCAGCCTAGATTTAAGCAAAGCAACAGATTGAGACTGCCTAATACATGGTAGCCTATTAAATAAACGAACAGAATTAAATGGAATATTTTTTTTGATTTGCTAGCAGGAAAAGTAAGAAGTAGGTTGCTAATCAAGCGTAAGCGGTTCTGAGAGCCCATGTAGACAAGAAACTAAATGGTTCGAAAATGTAAGGAGAGGATTGAATAGAATAATAAATAGCATCAACGGCATGTGAAAGTTTCTACGCCAAAAACTCATTTTTAAATTATTATTTACATACATATGCCGGGTTTAGAATGTTGCCACTCCATGTCTTCCCGTGGATGTCGTAAGAGACGACTAAGGGACTAAAGGCTGTGTAGTGCTGTTAGGCGATGGGTTTGCAACCTGTCACTAATACGCTGGATAACATCTTAGCCTGGTTGTGCAAAATGTGGTCACAGAATTATCAACAAGTTTTTGGAGTTGTTGGTGAGTCTGTGGCTCTGCCTACCCCACTCTGGGTATGAAGGCGTGAGTTTATGTTATGTTTATACACATACATACCTCCACGTCTGTCTCCCAATGGGTTAGGGAGATAATATGGAACGCCATATTATTTACTTAGAAAAAAAAACTGTTTGCATTGGCTAGTGGTCGGAATGACGTAATTTTGTTTGTAACGGCTTTTTGTTTTTTTATTTTTTAGTCTAGCACCAGCTGTTGCGTAGAACAGACCACGTGGCGCTTAAGCTCTTTAGCATTACCAGAAATTCGTTTATTTATTTTGCCAGTAAACAATGAACAAAAAATAGCATGCTTTTGAGACTACCTTTTAAAAAACTTTGTGTTGTCAGTTGTCAATAATCCATTGATATTTATTTTTAAAACAACCCAAAAAAAACCCGGGCAATTAATTTTGACATTTAATAATACAACAAATTTGCACATACTCCATTCATTTCTGAAACCTTTCTAATATTCTCATAATTAACCGTAACACAATACGTGCTTCGCGAACCTTCGAGGGGTTCTACCCCCCTTAAAGTGGGGGGGCCTCGCGTTCGTGTTTACTGCCCGATGTTACTTTAAAAAGCTTTTTGCTAGTTGAATTAACTGTTCTTCTGGGTTAATAGTTTCAGGTTCGTTTGTTTTTCCAACGGTAGATGATGAGTATTTGTTTTTAGGATTCCGCACCTCAAAAGGAAAAAAACGGAGCCCTTATGGGATCACTTTGTTGTCCGTCTGTCCGTCTGTCTGTGTGTCAAGACCCTTTATCTCGGGAACGCGTGGAGGTATCGAGTTGAAATTTAAACCATATAGGTACTCAAATCTACAGTCCCTTGAAGCTGTGAAAAAATCAAACTTCTACATTTACGTAAAAAAAAATACGGCCATTATTATGTCGCAAAAAACGTGTATTTCGACACTCTCGAGAGAATCAAAATGTATAGGGTATTTCCCATTGACTTAGAACTATGAAATTTGGCAAGTAACACCGTCTTTTACTACAAGTATATGAAAAAATCTGAAATCTGTACATTTTTTGTTAAATCACAAAAAAAATAGGATCTTTATGCAAGGAACGGCGGCGGTGCAAATTTTGAATTGAGTTGACCGCATCATGTACGGGACCCCCGGTGGGCGAGTCCCACTCGCCTTGTCCGGTTTTTTTTTTGTATATTTGCATCTAGGGTTTATTCCACATTG
This sequence comes from Acleris cristana, assembly GCA_948252455.1. Taxonomy (NCBI): domain Eukaryota; kingdom Metazoa; phylum Arthropoda; class Insecta; order Lepidoptera; family Tortricidae; genus Acleris; species Acleris cristana. Next base: position 4,013,963 of record OX411791.1, on the reverse strand, counting down.
CCTTTACCACTGTTGTTGAAGTATGGTTAAAGTTTTGACAGCTCAACAGGTAACAAGAACCTGATAGTAGAGGTAAACAATACGATTGCAATAGGTGTAAAACAAAGTAGAATAGTTGCCTTGTTTCTTTGTAACTTTTAAATCTTTATTGAGTGTAAGTTTAACACAAATTATTATATCCTGCCTACTGATATTAAATGTGAAAGTATGTGGGGATATTTGCATGTTAACATGTTTGGATATTTATCGTTCTTGCACAAATGGTTAAACGAATTTGCATGAAATGTGGCACACAGTCTAAGTATGTACAGTACCCCAACGAAAATGTTAAGCACTTTAGTGCGTTGTCATAGTAAACTTCAAACAGAACATCAAATAACACACTTGACAATGACAATGACATTCACTATGACAAGGTTCTAAGTATGCTCAACATTTAAATTTTGTGACTGTACATACATACACACATACGTTCACGCCTGTCTCCCAAATGAAGTACCTAGGCAGAGATTTGACAGAAGCGCGTGGAGCTAACCCCATGTGCTTCTGTTTAGTCCATTAGAGAAAATACTCTTTTACCGAACAATTGTCCTCGCGTGTGATATCCATGGACTTATTTATCTAATAAGTCCATTGGAGTGTCTATAAATAAATTGACATTGGCGAAAAACCTTAACAGGAGTGAAAGCCATTAATTAAAATTAGAATTAGAAGTGTGCAGAGTAGGGAATGCAAATTAACCGGTTATTAGCCGTTTTTGTATATAAATAACCGGTTAAAACCGGTTATAACCGGTTATTTGCATTCCCTAATGCAGAGATTATGGAACGTCAGGAGCACCAGTCTAAACCATCGAAATATAATAAGTATGGAAGAGTAACGTCTAACAAAAACGACTGACAAATCCGCTCCAAAACGCCCACTTTTTGAAATGAAAAGATCTTATGTATCGAGTGGTTTCAATAATCAACTAAATATTAATTGAGTTAAGGTATGAAGTCATTTATGTCAGATGCTGGTATAACGTTTGAGTAGACAGTAATTTCAGTAAGGTTTTATACCGTTTGAAAGACAAAAATCTGCAATTGGTTACAAGCTCTCTGACACAAGATTTCCATTTGTCAATAATTTTTTTCATAAGGGTTATTTGAACGCGGCCATGTCTTTCAACATTTGACGTGGATGGTTTAATACAAAAACAACACAGGAATTGAATAACGAATAATATTTTTAATATTTTTTTATATGATTGAATCATTTAACATACTTACTTATGTTACACTATTGTAAAGTTGTAAAATAGTATATCAGAAGATATTATGTTGTAAGAGTAGTCAGCGTCAAATAGTCTTTAGCATCTAAAGTGCCAAATATATTGCAACCCCTTTTTTATTCTTATAGGCATAAAGATACGTGACAGTATAATACCTATATATAGGTATATAGTCGCTTTGGATGGTACAGCCTATTTGATGCTGCCGAAAAAACATGACAAAAATTAACTTTATACGAGTAGTAAGACGAAAACATCACAAATAATCCATTTGGCACTGTTTCTATTCTACAGTTAGAGATGTGAAGCCAACTCTTAAGTTAGATCATATACAATAGAGTATAATTTATATTAACCGCCTGTTTCACAATCGACAAGTAAAGCGTATTTGACAGATAAATTTAGCCCTTTCTCTTTCTTACACTTGAAAATAGACAAGGAGAGAGGCAACTTTAAATGGCAGATAAATTTACTTGTCGATTGTGAAACAGGCCCTTACAATCTTAGCTTTACCAACTCCATTATTGTACAAGTATCAATTAATTAAGCCTATTGCTTTTTAGGGTTCCGCACTTCGAAAGGAAAAGGGAGGAACCCTTATAGGATCAATTTGTTGTCCGTCCGTCCGTCTGTCAAGACCCTCTTTCTCAGGTATCTGAAATTTATATCAAATACTCAGGTCTACTGTCCCTTGGAACTGTGAAAAAATCAAACTTCCAAGCCAACGCAATCAAAAGATACAGCCGTTTATGCCGCAAATTTTTGAAACTCGCATGGGAATCAAAATTTGGTACGAAGCAACGTCTCATAGCACAAATAAAGGAAAAATTGCGAAAAGCGTATATTTTCACTTACATCATATAATAAATATTTTTAAAGTTACTACCCCTTTCCTCATGAACGCGTAGAGGTATTAAATTGAAATTCATATCAAGGTTTGTACGGAACCCTCGGTGCGCGAGTCCGACTCGCACTTTGCCGGTTTTTAATTAACTCTACGTGTTGATTTTTTTCCTTGAAAACTCACCATACCTACCGCCTCTTTTTATGCCAATATAATTTAAATTAGCCGCTAACATTATATACAAGAAATCTGTTTAAATAAAGCTACACATTTATGTTCCGCGGAATATGACCAATTTATTCAACTTTTGGCGATTGGAATTTAACAGCGAGTCTTCCTATTCATTCGAAGTAGTTGCTTGTAATTCACATTTTTCAAAGATATATTGCATAACATCGGCCATGACATTTTGGTATGGAATATTAAAAATTCAATAACTTACTAATGAAAATAAATATCGCTTTGTTTTGCATCTGTGTGGGTCCTGCACCAATTTACAATGCAACTTGGCATGGTAGCAGCGTCATTTAAATCCGGTAATCATTAATATCGATTTTTTCTTTTGTGATTGTAAACAACTGTTTGAGACTACGTCAGAAAGTCGACTGATAGACAGTTCGGCACTCATTAATAGCTCCGCCCCCGCCGGCACTAAGTCAGTGGGGCAGATTTTGAGCGTCGATTACTCTTCCATACTTATTATATTTCGATGGTCTAAACATACGACTTTCGCTATGTAAGTATGAGTTCAAGTCTATGTCTTGAATAACAACATAGGGATATATTTTATCCCGAAAAAAAATAACATTTCCCGTGGGTACAATAATAAAAGGAAAACCTCGTCTTATCTTTGTTAATATACTCTATTCAAAGCTGAATCAAAAACCTCCTCAATTTATCCATCAGTAGTTTCCCTTCTGATATTATTGGTAAACGGTTTTCCATCATGGCCGCTTCATCGATCAGCTGTAGTCTGTCAGTTTGACAGCTAGGGTAGTCGGTAAATGTATGAACTCTGTTTGGGGCCCTACTTTGAAAATAGAAGTTCAAACTTACGTTACATCTCTTTCTATTGATTCAGTTATTTCATTCAGTTAGTTATTCGAAATTAATGCTTCGAGTTACTATAAATTATAGTGTTGTAAGTAGGTAATTGGTCTAGTGCTGTATTATTTTGATTAGAAAAACGAGACAAGAAAATATAAAACAATGGTGTAGAAAGCGACCATTTTTAATATAACTGAAGTAGTAGAGGCCTCCACGTAGAGATGTATTTACTTCCGAGTTCGTCCGCATCGCACTCGTTTATCGGTATTTCCTCGGGAACTATGTAATTTCTGGGATATTTAGTATTTTATATCCTTCCCTCAGGTTCAAGCTGTAACCATATCAAATTTTATTAAAATCGGTTTAGCGGTTTAGGTATGACAGCGTTACAAACAAAGTTACTTTCGCAGACATAATATTTATGTTACGAATAAATTCTACCATGACTGGTGGTCTCATTAAAATGTCATTATTATTCACCAAGTGTATCCTTTGAATTTTCATAACCTGCACCAGTTTAATGCGCAAAAAAAATGCAATAAAATACGAATTCAATTTATCAATTTCCCGTGGGTTATTCCAACCCTTCTAATGTTATTGGCACGTTACGGTTTTCCATGGCGGCTCCATCGATCAGCTGTCTGTCAATTTGACGGAGAGGGTCGGTAAATGTTTCATTTGGACAGGCCTCGCACACTTCGCTCTTTAGGCCGGGTCCACACTTGAACGATCAGCGCCTCTATTCCCGACGGAAAAATTATATCGTAGTTGACCTGATATGGTATTGTTATGACGTAACGCCATTAATGTCAAGTAAATAAGAGCTATCAAAAGGGTGACAATACGATAACAGATAAAAAACGATATTGTTTTTACCGTCTTGAATAGAGGAGCAGGTATATTTTATTGTATCGAGCTGGCGTATCCTAAGGCCCCGTACAAAACATTGTACATACGGTAAAACGGAGGTATGGAATTTCCCTTGTTTTAATGACCGACAATAATTAGAAAATTGACTCTATTTATTGCATCCAAAATAGATTCATATTCCTTTAGCAAAATACGTTGTATGGTAGGCCTTAGGAGGTTAAAGTATGAACGCACACTTTGGTCATATTATCATAACGTATCACTAGTGTCGTGTAAGAAAACCCGTCCATATTTAACCAATTGGGATAGACCAAAAAAATTAACTCACGTTTTTTGTATTCCAATTCAAAAGAATAGGTAATTTTAAGAAACCAATTTCATTATTTTTTTATTTGACCCAATAGTTTTGCTTTAATATCTTTATTTATTTAGCAGACATTTTATGGATGACATGATTATTTTAAATTTGGGTTGGCTTTTTCTAATAAATTACAACAAATAAATGATATCTAAGAATAAAAAGTAATTATAATAGTGTATTAAAATATAATATTTCAAGCTGTTTTCGCCTAACCCATAAGATACACCTAGGAGAGCTTCAAGCCGAGAACGAAAGTCAAACAAAGGTGAAATATAGGTACTTTTGTCGAAATATCCGAAATTGATAAATATTTCAAACACTTGATAATGCAGAAAGGCTTTAAAACCCTATTCCTCGAAATGGTTTTCGAATGAGAGTAATTGTAATAGTTATTTGTTATACAAGAGGGGAAAGTTGTATTTTACCTGCGAGTGTTCATTTGAAACACGAGCTAGCGAAAGGATTCTATGATTGACCACGAGCAGAGCGAGTGGTTCATAAATAGAATCCTGAGCATAGCGAGTGTTTCAACACACGAGACGTGAAATAACTTTCCATCCGTGTATAACACAAAACTTTTCATCTCACTACAGCGAGGAAAATATGATTTTTTTAGGCAATAAGCCAATTGCGCATTTTGCACGGTTTCCCGTAATTCCACAGGTGTTAATACGTCTTTGTTACTCGAATCACTCATTTTTAATAACAAAAAAAACTAGAAAAACATGCGAATATTTAACGTTGACGGCTTAATTGAAAAGTATTGACAAGTTTTTTTTTATTATTTCGGATGCGTTTTGTTCGCACATCGACTTACTTGGACTGTCAGAACATTTTATCAATTTTTACAACAAGAATGAAGGTTAATATTGAATGCTAATATTTATGAAGTATAATAAAGTTGTAACACTCTATTTAGTGTTTTTTACTCGATGCAATTCATTATTTTGTGATGTTAAAAATTCAGCACTTTTGACGTTACGTTTTGTTAGAGCTGTCAAATGTCACTTAAGCTGCCATCAGGCTGTATGGATTAATGTCCTTTGCCTTTCCCTCTGGAATAAAGACCACGAAAAAAAAAATAAGCTGCCTTCAAATGTCAAAATTCTTTCTTCACTTGTGGATCAAAAGCGATTTTCTCAATAGATATCAAACAAACAAAACGGGCTTTCCGAGCTAGTGAGGTGAAAAAATATGAACAATCCCATTTGAGCCGTTTCGTAATATATGCCCTTTTATGATCGGGGAAAAACCGACTCGAGTTGGGACGTGGATACTGTATCAAAACTCGTCCATATTAACCGATCATGATACGCGTATATGTTACGCTATCGCATCTTTGTACTCCAAAGATGCGAGATCTGACATGGATCACGACGTATCAGATACATAGTGTTACAAGATCAAGTATCTTTTCGCGTCCAAACTAACGATCATGATACGCGTCGGTGCTACCCGATGGAGATAAGATACGCTGATACAAATGTGAACTCAGCCTTAGGCGTAGACTTACAAGTACCTACATTGGCGGACATCACTGGGGATGTCTTTTGTATGGGCTGGGTGGCGTGCGAATGAATAGAAATTTTGCTATAGAAAGAGAAGCACAGAGGGGTAGATCTTTATTTCGAATTTTCGTCTTCCAACTGTTTTATTTCTCAATTCTTTAGACGTCAGAAATGCATTTTTTTTTATAATTTTACTGGAATATTAATTATTACGAAGTACTCATACATTAACTGACTCTTACCGCCGCACTCAGAGACTTCAATTTACTTTAATGTTTGATTAAAGTTGCTGCTATCACTTTCTTTGCTACAGCAATGGAATAAGACAACACGTCACTAAACAAGTATTAAATTTAATTGATGTCTCTGAGCTGAGTACGGCAATTAGTGCGGCCGCAAGTCACTTAAGCATTTAAAAACTCTTTTGTATCTCTTTGGGTTTTTGACAAGATGGCGTCGCTTTCTTAATTAGTTTATTTTTTTTGCATATTTTATTGTTTAATTGATAGTAATGATGTATTAATATGCAGTAAATTAACATTCAAATGTGCAGTATAATGAAGAATTCAAGTTTGAACACGTATAGCCTTTGGAAGGATTGCTCCAAGAAAATCCCATCTGATCTTCATAAACATCTACCTACATCGCTTCACGGAGGCTACAGGATCACCGTACAACGTTGCCTTATATATTTTTTTTTTATATGTAAGTGTAAAATACAAACATGACATTGGCAGATATGGTTGCTCGATATTGCGACCTGTAGCCATTAAATAAATAAATAAATAATAAATAAAGACTGTACAAACAAAATAATGCTATCTATTTGTAATATTAATTGTAATTAGGATAATATAATCAATAATCGTTAATAATCTTTAAGTCACACATCGAATACGTCTTCATCAATAGCAATTATCTACAAAATAAATCATTCAGTAATTGCATCCAACACCATCCTGACTCAATCCGATGCTGTAATTAATTGTCAATGCGTCAATTACGTGTTAATTAATAGCTTTACTATGTAACATTATCGCATTAGTGGGATTTGTACTACATATGTAGTACTAGTGTGTGTGTATGTTAGTTTGTTGCTCTTTCACGCTGCAAAGGCTGGACGGGTTTGGATGAAATTTAGAATGGAGATAGCTTATACCCACACGCATGTATTAACACGTAGGCTACACTGAGAAAACGGGCTACTTACGGTATCCAAATTTGTAATGTACTCGCGCCAGATACTTACCACGTGCTTTTCACCGGTAAATTATAAGAGGCATACTTATAATTAAGCGGCATGCAGTATTTGGCAGTGTGCGGCATACGCATAATGGAGCCGGTTACACACGTAGTAGTGATCGATTTTTGTACGTATTTTACGTAGCGCGGCTCCGGGAATTTTTCTCAGTGTACTTTTAATCCCGATTTTTTTTTAAGTTCTCCTGTCTCCCAATGGGGTAGGTAGTCACTATGACTATGATTTTAATAAATAATAACATGACCGTAATGGCGGCCGAGACAAAAACAATGCAAATGCAATAGCGGAAAAGTCAAAGCACAATTAAAAGCGCTCAGTTGTATGGGTTGAATTTTCAATGGCGAATTTCTTCTTTGTTTGTTTAATAAACAGTATTAATTGTATGATGTGGGCCAGTAGTGGAATGGCTTTTGACAGTGCATTGTTATACGGTGCTTCCCAATTAAGAGTCCCTTTCAATGGATGCAGAATGCTTGGTCCAATTAGTGCATCATTACAACAGCAGGTCTGTTCTAAATTAGATGCATGTTGGGAAGGTATTTATTGTTTAAATTGTCAATTTGATCACGAAAATCACATCGAGACCCGTCCGCCATATTCTCTTAAGGATTCAGTTTTCAACTCGTTGGACGAATAATAACCTGGCAAGTTTAAGTGGTCCCGTCAGCGCGTACATTCATTTTAGGACGTGCATTCTCAATTAGGTAGCTTAATCCTCTTTGACCGATCGATAAGAATATAGGTGCTTTTCCATGGGCGCAATAAATAACATTTGTATTTAAAAACCATTTCCACCGAAGATTTACGAGGAGGAAATTGTTTTTTTAGTACCAATTTAAATAATCGTCTCGCTTTGTCTCGCTTCGCTTTGCCGGTGAAAAAGCCCCCTACACATGTTCTAAGGGTGTGTTTAGATCTGGCGAATGTGCCGCTCACATCATTCATGTAATGTTACATTAATGATCTGAGCTGCGCATTGGCCAATGTACTTACTACCTATTATTTATGGTGTTCAGCATAAATTATACGGCTCCCATGAGACAACTTAATCTCGCCGGTTAATAAATCGACAACGAATTGGATATATAGTTGTTAAAGAGAATCAACCACCAGAAAAATTATATGACAATACTTCTATAGAGAAAGTATAGGACCTGTGCCCTTACCATGAGTAACAATTACCGTTCTTGCTAGCGAGTCGAACGCTCTGACCCTCGCACTATAAGGTACTGACAGACGTGCTCATTACTAGCACGAAAGCATGCTTTTATTGAGCAAGTGCTCATTAGTAGCACGTGTGTCGCACCATTGCTAGTAATGAGCATGCTAATTTTGAGCGTGCTCAAAAAGCAATCAATCGCGGGTGGAAGGGGGCGTGCTTCGAGCGCGTCTGGACGTCCGTACGTTTGCTTTGAGCATGCTTCTTTATGAGTATGCTTAAAACAAGCATGCTTATTGTTGGCAAATGTGAACAGTTGCAGAGCATGCTAATTTTAAACAAGCTTATGAGCATGCTTTTTTTTGAGCACGTCTATCAGTACCTTTATAAGAATACTGCGAGGGACAGAGCTTTCGAGTCGCTAGCGAGAACGGAACCACAAAATAGATAGGTACAGAAGTCAATCACATGTACGTACTTCACTTTTCATACCTACGCTCGGCGGTCGCTCTATGGTTGTCAACTATGGCTTATGCACAAAAAACTATCGTGGTAGTGGCACTCGTAGGTATCTAGTTGTTTGATTTATCGTTGAGAATTAAACGGGAAGAATGTAAATATAAATGAATAATAACTAAAATATTTTTATTTTAATGTCATTGTTTTTTTTTTATATTTTATTTATTTATTTACTTTATTACATATAAGCAGATACATATTTAATATAATACAATTAAAAGTTAAAACTAAACTTATTTAAATTAAAATGAAAACTAAGCTACTCAAATATTAAAGACGTAAATAATAATCACCACTATAAAAAGAACACCCCCTCTAGCAGGTCCGCTCGCGGCATGGTCCCTATGACACTGGCTGCGTTACCTCTCTGGATAGCTAGCCCAATCCTTTGGGAGAGGTAAGCACCAGCTCTAGGATCTCCGGAGGTGTCTATGAGCCGGGATGACAGGGCCTTAATAAAGCTTTTCATATCAGCTGACCAAGGTCCCATGGTCTCCACTGCAAGCGCCACAAATTCATAATTATTTAATAATGATGAATATTTGCGGCGCTTGATGGTTTGGGCCTGATCAGCTGCTGCACCGGCCCGATTACGGGTTGACTGGACGTGGGACAGGGCGAATGTGTCAACACACGTCGCGTCCCACACCAGTGCCCTACCCAGTTTCCACGGCACCAATGTAGCTCCGTCTGGTCGCTTATGTCATTGTTATATTATTACAAATTTGACTAAAGGAAATCCCTAATAACTTCTAAACGGATTACTCTAGTAACACAATTTCTATTGTCCTATCCGTTTTAGACCTAAATCTGTCAAATGGCACTAAAAACAATACAATATCTACACAAACAAAAAAACATGTTTTCAACTTACGTAAGGTGGCGTGGATTTTCCTAACAAAAATTTAGTTACTTCGTATACTGATTCAAAATAGGAAACTATTATATAAAAATCGATCTTACACCGTTTAATATTGAATTTAAACAACCGTCCACTGAACAGTTATAATTACTTTTTTTTGTTGCTCCATTATTGCACAAAAAAGTTCACAGACGCGTGTCTCAAGCGGATGGCACTCGCGCTCGCACTGGTCTCAACCGGTTCGAGATATCGTGTCCGTGAGCAGTGTCTACGTGTGCGTTGCTCGAGCGCACTTTGTATGTAGATTGACTTCTGTACCTATCTATTTTGTGACGGAACTCATTGTAAGGGTACTGCTACAAGTAGGGATACGGGAAACTGTCAATTTCTTTGACCTTAATACTAATTGATCGATGACGTTCAATCGTCCAAGAGTAATTGCGCTTGAGATCCTATTAACGAATCCCGATGAAACTGAAAGAGAAGGAAAAGTAATGAAATGACAGGATTACTTAAAAGTGCATTAGTGTTTGCATTGATGTGCATCAGTGTTGTGCACGCCAGTCGCACCGACTCACAAGGTCATTAAATTTTAAAAAAATGGCATGTAGAAGGCATACGAGCACACTGAGATCCATATACATAATGAAATCTCAAGATTACAATCTCGAGACTGCAAGACCTGACAGACTGAGACTGCAGGTAAACTGTTAGTCTAGGGGAGCCCTTAGACAAGATGCAATTTTTGAAAACTGACTAAATGTATGGAAATGACAATTTTATTCTGCGGTCGGCATCATAGATTCTCAACTGACTAGTTCCTAAATTTTGTCATTTTTCGAAAATCTAGCGATACGCTTATTATCCTCCTGTAGCCTTAGACAAGATTAATTCAGTGAATGTTATCGTTTTCGAATAGATACAAGATTAACGTAAGCTGCCGAATGGTCGCGTCGAGCGCTTATGTCAATTCCGTACATTTTCACAGGTTTCGAAAATCGTTTGCGTTAGCGTAACGCATCGCTTCTAAGGAACAGACGAAGAGAAAAACGTGAATCACTCAGTCGCAAAATTATTTTTGTTTTGACCGGTGTCGCATGAATTCCCGCCGGAAATATATCATTTTACATCCGTACGACACATCTATTGAATAAGGAAGACCAAAATAATATAAATAATACCACTTCGCTACAAGGTAGTGTAACCAGTAGGATAGAATTAAGATAGAAACAAAAAGATTCGCCTCCCTGCGTTTAACGGTGGCTGGGTTGTGATTCTCTCAAAAGCAAAGGTGAGCGAATGCAGGAGTGAATGTCCAAGCGGCGAGTTTAAGAAGTCCCGTCAGAGCGAGCAAAACACATTTTAGCGCGTGCATTCTCAATTAGGCAGCCTTAATTGTTCGAGAAGCCATGCTGCGAAATTGAATACATACGCTGAAATGTGTTTTGTTCGCTTTGACGGGACTACTTAAACTCGCCGCTTGGACATTCACTCCTGCATTCGCTCACCTTTGCTTTTGAAAGAATCACTACCCAGGATCTCGTGCAAGCATCTTATCCTTTGACTACCGCTAAGCCCTCAGGGTTAGCAACAAGACTCCAAGTGCGTCTTAGGGACCCATGTTGGCTGAGATGCCAGTCACAAGATACGTCAAAGCAAACGTCAAACCACAGAAAACTGTCATTTTTGACGCATCTTGCGACGAGCATTACAGTCCAGAGGGCCCTGCCAAGATGCATTGGTCTAACTAACGTTTCTATTCGTTTCATTTCTAAACCAATCGCGTCACTGATAGATCACGTGACTTTTCGTATCACGTCATCTACCGATTGCTTTAAAAACGAATCGAATAGAAACGCTAGTTAGCACAATGCATCTTGGCAGGGCCCTCTGATCAATTTATTACTGCCCTTAGGATTGCAGTCTTGAGATTGCATTCTTGAGTATGCAATGCAAGTGCAAAGGGAATAGCGATAAACGATTTCTACGCGGACAGAGTATTGTGCAACATTTAGTAATATTATAAATGCGACAATGTGTTGGTTTGTTCCATTTTCACGTTCCAACGCCTCAACCAAATTTATGTAAAATTTAGTAAAAAGATACTTTATATCTCTTGCTCTTTCTGAAATCTATGGCGTTTCTGACCAGCTGGTTAAAAAATTAACCAAGGCCTCTATTCAACACAGTAAAAACAATATCGTTTTTGATCTGTTATCGTATTGTCACCGTTTTGATAGCTCATGATGATGTTTTGATGTCATAACAATACCATAACAGATCAACTACGATATCGTTTTTAACGTCGGGAATAGAGGCGCTGGTTTCTGAGCCCTGAGTAGCATAGACAAGCTTGGCTCGCCCAACCGGTCAAACCAGAGACAATAGAAGGGTGTAGCGTGACAGTGCGCAGGTCGGGTTACTACCAGAGACAAGCCAGGTCACTTTTATTTTTGTAACAGGGTTCTTTGATGTTACAATGTGGTTTGACGCATTACTAAAGTATATTTGGACTTAGATGTCACTATAAAGACATCTATGTCATAAGATCATTGAGGCGTTTAAGCTGTTTAGCCATTAGCAGAAATTTGTTTATAGATTTTTTCAGTAAATAATGAAAAAATAGTATGCTTTACTGGACAAACCTTTATAATATATATAAACAATTTTATAAAGTTCTTGTTGTCATCTGTAATGGATCTTACAATTAGCTAAAATCATGAAAAGGAGAATGGGCAGAAATGTATGAACACTGGCGTAGAAACCAATAACAATAAGCACTATATCATCGGATATCCTTTTAATTCTACAACGTAATAATCTAATTCGTAATAACGTAATAATCTAAACGTCTAATTTTGTGTAGCGGGACCTCAAATAACTGAGAGGAATATTTTAAAATCTGGAACATCGGGACGCTTACATAGACGACGTTAGCATAATTACTTTGAAACACCGCTGTCTTTGCATGGCGATAACTTTATTCACACAAAGATTTCGAACTACCTGCCATAGTAATAGTTTTATAACTTAGAATTACCTATCCGGTGACATATCGCTTGTCCTCATTGGTCATAATATGACCAATATAGAGGCCAATTAGCCCACCCTTCTTAGTTGAGTCGTTAGGAGTAACATCTCTAAAAGTAGAGGTCGCCATTTTGTTTGGTTTTTTAATCTATTTTCTAGTTATAAACTGCAATTTCCAATATAGAACATTAAAACAGCCACATCACTCTCAAAAACGGCACGGCCGGTTATTGAACTGACTCGGGCAATATTTCGTTCGTTATCTCAAATGGATCGCATTGATCAGCTCCAAAGCATTCTGCAATCTTATCGCCACTGTTAAAACTGGAACTACCATTATTTTATACATCGTTTGGGAGTTGTAGAAATGATGTGCCATTTTGACTGTATTTGTGAGATTGATAGTGGTTATCCTTATTTGTTTTTGGATTAAGACCTTCATTAAGATGCAGTTCCGTACCACCAACACCATTGTTATTAACATCGAGCAAATAATTAAATACATACATACATACAATCACGCCTCTTTCCCGTAGGGGTAGGCAGAGACCACTTCCTTCCACTTGCTACGGTCCAGACAAACGTCCCTCACTGCCTCCACACTCATAAGTCTCTTCAAACATGTGCGTCGGTTAAGAGTCTCCTGACCTGGCCCTTTCTTAATACGTCCCCGATCTGATCGTGGAACGTTCGCCTTGGCCTTCCCCTTTCAACATTCCCATCTTGCCTAATATATCTGACACTGATAAAAACACGTTTAATTTTAAATTACTTTTACTTTGATTTATTTCTATTATTTATCGTTATAGAGGCCTAGTTAGTTATTACCTATATTTAATTATAAATTTAATCTACTATAGTTTATACATACTTTATTTAATATAATATAATACAATTAAAAGTTAAAACTAAACTTATTTAAATAAAAATAAAAACTAAGCTACTCAAATATTAAAGACGTAAATAATAATCACCACTATAAAAAGAACACCCCCTCTAGCAGGTCCGCTCGCGGCATGGTCCCTATGACACTGGCTGCGTTACCTCTCTGGATAGCTAGCCCAATCCTTTGGGAGAGGTAAGCACCAGCTCTAGGATCTCCGGAGGTGTCTATGAGCCGGGATGACAGGGCCTTAATAAAGCTTTTCATATCAGCTGACCAAGGTCCCATGGTCTCCACTGCAAGCGCCACAAATTCATAATTATTTAATAATGATGAATATTTGCGGCGCTTGTTGGTTTGGGCCTGATCAGCTGCTGCACCGGCCCGATTACGGGTTGACTGGACGTGGGACAGGGCGAATGTGTCAACACACGTCGCGTCCCACACCAGTGCCCTACCCAGTTTCCACGGCATAATTAATTAATTAATTTTCCATAATTATTGAATTAAAAAGTAGTTTTTATAGTTAATATTTATACATCACCACGAACTGGAAAACAAAAGGAAAACTTATAAAAATCCAATACGCCATGCCATATCGTCTTTTAAAAGAAATAAAACAGAATCAACATGGAATTATATAGTTAAACGGCCTTTAGATCACAAACCAAAAAGTACAAAAACCTAGTCAAAACATTCCAAACCAAAAAAAAAAACCAAAGTGAAATCAACCATTAAAAAAACAAGTGACAAATTTAAGTGAGTGTAAAAATGTGTCGCAAATGCCTGAATTAAATCGATTAAACAATTTTAGCCGAATTGACATGTCAAAATGTCAAAGTAAGTCAAGTTGACAAATTTCGTCAAGTTGACACACGTGAATAAGTGTTGTGTCAAAATGCGTCGCGACTGCCTGAAGCTCCGGCTGAGTGAGCCGACCCCAGGATCTGTCAACTCGTCGTTCCATGCGTCTGACTCCGATGAAGACAGCTCAGAACGCGTACGCAGGGAGGACAATGCGCTGCCACTGGCTGTCTCTGCTAAACAGGTAAAGGTTAAAAAGGGATGGCAAGTTATTAGGAGCTTGATCAGATTAAGCCGGCTCAGTTACAAATGATAAAGATGACATAGGTATGAGATTGCGCTGTTAATACGTGAACTTATTTGACTTTAGACAAGTTGACAAATTTAGATATATTGATAAAGTAAAATAAAAACCTCGCATTTTATAGCTTGAAATGAATGAAACTTACAAATTTACGTAGATTAATTAATTGAAAAAAAAGTGAGTGACTTTTTTCACGACTAAATGAAGGCTACAGATTATTTCAATTGTGTTTCACATTTTCCAAACTTTAAGGGCATCATAGACTAACAGTATATGGACCGATATTAGCCGTCAGTCCATCGTCTTAGAACACACACTATCACTGTCTCTTAATGTTTCATACATATGTATCTTGCTTGACATATTTTGGACTGTTAGGCGACCTGACAGGACTAAGGACTGCAACTTTTTTACTATTAGTCTGACGTGCCCTTAATACTTCCATTGTTAATTCCATAATCTTCGTGTAATACACTCAAAACAAAACTTTAATCATCTCCATCCTTCTTATTGATTTTCCCATCGCATGGGAATTTTCCCAGTTAATCCTCTTTCCCCTGTCAACGAATAAAATGGGAATAACATTATCCTGTTAGCGTGACACGTGTATAAATCTTGTTTATTATGTCTCCTAGCGTTTTAATGTGAATATGGAAAATGTTTGACTTAAATATGCATGTTACGTGTTTATCCGTAAGGTTGAGAGTTAAATTAGAAATAACAGATTGTTTATCAAGGGACTAAAATAGACTGTTATGACACGAGATGTTTAACTACCCAAACATAGCTATTATAGTTCGAGTGTCATTATAGCATTTTATTCTAGAGTAAAAAACACTACTTTTTACTTCGATTGTGAGAAAATAAATGGACTTAGAGCGCTAAGTTTTTAATTCTTAACCCGTCACTAAAATAGAAAAAAACTGAATTTAACATGAAGTTTCTATGACCGACCAAACATGACGTCACAGTGCATATCATCCGTATTTCTTAACAGATTTTAATTTTAAATTCACTTTTGATGATCTTCTTTACGGTATTTTCACATATTATTGAGAAATGCGATTTAAAGATCGCTTGTCAGTATCTTTGCTGACTAACTCGCCATCGAGTTAATAATGAAAATAACACGGCAGACTCGATACGTGCCCACCGTACGTGCTCATGTGATATATGTGCAAAAGGAAGCTCGTTTACCCCTAGCGTATAAAGTTTCTAATCAACGTGCGATATTGCGGTCGGAAATTGAAAATAAACATAGGTAAAGGCGATTATAACTACAGTATGCTTTATATTGTAAAATAATTTTGCGTGGCTAAACATGACTCAAAATTCACATGTCTAAAAAAAGTTTGAGATTATATATTAATAAAGAACCATTTCTTAAAATCCACAAGCGCTTCACAAGATCAAACCAATGTTGAGGAGAAACGCCACAAGAAGTTTAACAGTCAGTCATAACCATTCAGTCAAAACTAAAGCTTTAGTTTCTACAGGTATGTATGTGCTTTTGTTTCCAGACAATCGTAACAAATTTAACATTGTGCTTTATACGTATAAGATCTATCTGTAAAATTTAAACAGTCTTATAGTTAATGGACAAAGGAACAATAAAAATATACAATGATAATCACTTTGGACCCAACTCAGTTCCTTGTGGCACAACTACTTGAGCCACAATACAGTGTACTGTAAAATATAAAACAAAATAAAACAAACATCCCAATCAAACTGGAATAACTCTAATAAAGGAAAGCCCATTCGCCATCGAATTTTACAGTTGCAATAACATTAAACATCGATTACGGCTCGTAAACGTTTTATCGGTTACAATGTTACGGAACAACGTTAAGAAAGCTTTTATATTGTGCTTTTAATCTTGGTGTTAAAACAACCATATTGTTAAGATTGGATTGGATTATAAGAGTACTTACTGTGTTCGATAAAAGTGGCAATGGAATAATACCAATGAATATTATAACACTGTTATAGGTAGTTCGGTTTATAAAAAGGTGAACATAATGACAGTTTTAAGCGTTGTGTTTGTTAATCAGGATATTCTACAGCTTAAAAAAGCTTTGTATATTAATGAGAAAAGTATTGACTTCTCAATTATAGTGACAATTGCGACGGTTTTTTTAAGTACCTATTGTTTAATTCCTACTATTTCATGTCATAAGTACACGCGTCAAATTCGTGACGGTCCCCTGAATCCAGTATAATTATGGTCAGTTTTAATATTTAATGCTATATGTCTATCAATTTACTATAGACAGTTCATATAACAATACAAAATGGGCGAATCTAATGTTGACTAATAACTGATTTAATACGCAGGAAATCTACGAAAAATAACGAAAATCTTTTCCAAACCATGTAATACAAGGCTCTATCGTTGAACAGTTGAGTAGTTTTTCCGGATAGACGCACGGTTAGGCAGATAACAACCCATCCGGGTAACGGGTGTGTATTTTTTCTTTAGGGTACCCTAAATTTTAGGGGATCATTCATAGAGGTCGGGACCGGGAGAGGAGTCTTTATCCGATAGAAGTGAAAAAGATTGTAATATTAAAAAAGTGAAATATGTGCGCTAGGAATGTTTAAATCATTTCAGAACCATGTCAGTCTAAACATGACATTAAATAGACAAGGTACTAAAGGGTATACATACATTCACTCGTATGCAGAAAAGGGAAACAATAAAAACCCCAAGGTCACACTTTTGCAATTTATCTGCAGGTTATATTTCTAAAAACCTTGGTTTCGTATTCGAGTCGCAAACGAAATAAATTCTGATAACAAGTAAATTCCAATTAAAGGGAAATTATGTTTAAAATAAATGTATTCGCATAAATTCGCGGATCTGGGTCAAGGATTCTGTTACTTAATGTAACAGATATACTTGTTTACGTTAAAACGGACATTTTGACGTTTTTGGATAATAAAAAAACTTGTTCGTCTCGGGGCGCCCGACTGAAGTGAAAACATGCTAAACTTCACATTTTCCCGCCATTTGAGTACATCCTTACCGCACCGACCTCTTTGGTATGTTTTTTTTTTAATATTCTATCATGGATATCAGTCAGGCACTTTGAAAATCGAATTTCGAAGTTACGTTAGCTCCATCCCTGTCACTCGTCATTCGAGAAAAGGGATCTTTATTTGTCCGAAATACGGCTAGCGCTGTGGGTTAGAGTGAGAGAGGAGGAGCCTGCCTACCGCAGCGTGAAAGAAAGGAAAGCCAGACAGACTGGCGCCATAACGCGTTACGTAACGAAGCGCTTTACCCTCCCATAAGGAGTTATCACTTCAAAAAAAGGTTAATTGCGAGTTGGGCTCACGCACCGCGGCTTCCGTACAGACTGAAATTTGGTCGTTTTTTATTTGTTTTTATAGGGTTTGTTCTATTGCCAAAACAAATTTGACGCTTGTGCAAGTATGGCGGGATTTAGATAGTATTTTGTAACATTCAAATCCCGCCGTTTTAAGAAGCAACAGACACACACAATCAACTTTCAACTTTCGCGTTTTTTTTAATATTTGTGTGATTTCTTCTTGTTTTAAAATGTCATAAATACCTAATATACCAGAACAGTCCCATAAATGGACCTAGTCCCAAACTAAGCTTTAGCCATGTACTATGGTTACTAGACAAATGATAAACTTACTTATATAGAGAGATACATGTTAAATACATAGATAACATCCCAGACTCACAGCAAATACTGACGCTTATTTATTACACAAATATCTTCCCTTACGGGATTTGAACCCAGGACCGCTATCACCCAAAAGTTAGCTGGATGAGATCCCTTAAAAGGATAAGTTCGCCTTTGTAAATTCCATAAACTCTACACATAAACTCACGCCTTCATTCCCAGAGTGGGGTAGGCAGAGCCACAGACTCACCAACAACTCCAAAAACTTGTTGATAATTCTGTGACCACATTTTGCACAACCAGGCTAAGATGTTATCCAGTGTATTAGTGACAGGTTGCAAACCCATCGCCTAACAGCACTACACAGCCTTTAGTCCCTTAGTCGTCTCTTACGACATCCACGGGAAGACATGGAGTGGCAACATTCAAAACCCGGCACCACACGGGCATTCTGTAAATATTGTATTTAAATTTCTGTGTTATGTACAATAAAGGTGTTTACACACATAGATACTACCAACTAAGCTTATGTTATTCGCAATACGGTATAACATAAAGAACCCCACAGGGCACGTTTGTTTTTATCATACTCGTAAAGCACCGTCCCTCTCGCACCAGCATACCTACTCGTCAGAACATGACAAATGCTTTATGCGCAAAATAAAAGTGAGTTAGCGTAGCTCACGTAGTCTTAACCATATACATTACAACGCCCCGCCACCCGCTCAGCACCGCCTCAGCTCAAAGTTAAACATTGAAAAATGTATCGTACTAACACAGATTAAAGCTCACTTTTCAGTGTGTGCGATGACGTTTTAACCTAGGGCTCTATTTTAATTGATAAATTCATATGACTTTTGACATGTAATCGTATTGTCAACGTTTCGATATGTCTTATTTACTTGACAGTAAGCCGCCGAGTTAAAATAATACTGTAGCGTCAAAAGCAATTTATGATTTTACCGAGTAGGATAAAACCCCTGCTTCTAAGCAGCAGAGTTCGCATTGTTGTGCCGCTTTTTCCGTTAAGTTGACTACACGAAGGTTGAAGGTTATTAAACTTTGTCATAAATATGCTATTCATTGTATATTATTTTTTACAACAAAAAACCGTCCTTCGATTTCAAGAGAATACTTAAATTTATTAGAAAATAATTTGAGTAATGAGGTATTGACGCCACTGCACTGGGACGCTCGGTGCAGTCTTAATGCGGCCCCTGGGAATTAAACTTGCTTTCGTTTTATTAAAACCGCGTCCGAATTGGTCCGTGTGTTTCGGAGCTATGATGGCACAAATAGACACAGATACACACGTTAAACTTATTACACCCTTATTTTTGTGACAGGGTTTGATAAAAATAGGTAAATTTTAGGTACGGGACTTTATTTACAACACAGGAGGCCCGCGACTTCGTACGCGTAGAATTAGTTTCCCGCTACTCCCCCCATTTCCTCCCGTTGGGGGTCGATTTTCGGAAAATCCTTTCTTAGTTGCTCACCTCAATCATGAAAGGAACCCCTAAAACCCTGTACCAAATTACAAGTTTCTAGGTACAGTAGTTTCGGCTGTGCGTTGATATATAAGTCAGTAAGTCAGGTTTGCCTTTTATATAAGTAATAGAAGATAGATATACAATACATGCATACATTAAATCACGCCCGTTTCCCAGAGGGGTAGGCACAGATCACTTCTTTCCACCTGCTATGATCCTGACAAAATCTCTTTCGCTTCTTCCACATTCCATACATCGAGTTATGCATGCTCATCGGTTTTGGGTACTTAAGATTCGGCCCTTTTCCAAGTATTTCTCCGATTCGATTTGAAAAATTACGCCTAGGACGGCCCCTTCCATTTTACAATATTACTGTCTAAATTTATTAAAGGGTTGTTAATCAGTTAATCATCAAACAATCGCCATCCTGCATTAAACCTCAGGGTATTGATTCTCTTAACAGCAAAGGTGAGCGAATGCAGGAGTGAAGTCCAAGCGGCGAGTTTAAGTTGTCCCGTCAGAGCGAGCAAAACACATATTAGCGCGTGCATTCTCAATTAGGCAGCCTTATACGTTCGAGAAGCCATGCTGCCAAATTGAATAGGTACACGCGCTGAAATGTGTTTTGTTCGCTTTGACGGGACTACTTAAACTCGCCGCTTGCACATCACTCCTGCGTTCGCTCACCTTTGCTTTTGAGAGAATCAATACCCTGATCCAGAGCCGAAGGTTGAAACCGTTGCCCAACGCCCTTGAACCAAAAATACTGCCGCTTTCGCCATAATATCGACCCGCCATCATTCTAAACATCCCAAACCGTTCCGACCTTCACCCTAACTTCATCTCTATGTTCAACCTTCTCGGTTGTTTTTGCTACAGATTAGTTCATTAAGATACGGCGTTTAGATGTAACCAGGTTCGAATTGGGTTCATCGTTCGATTCCAGTAGATCTTTCGTCGGCAAGCGATGCGTAATGCTGTATTGCGGAAAATGCGTCGTGTTACGTTGTTACGCCGTAGCGGTAGATGGCGTTAGTTGTTGTGTTTATTTTCGGAATGGGATGCGTATTGTTTTTTACCCAACTGCCGACTAGTGGGTTCTGATTTTGACGTGTTTGTTTGTTGGTATGTAGGTACGTGTTTTTTGTTATTTTGTTCCCTCGTATAGGCTGTTCGGATGAGAGGCCTTGTAGGTACAAGATGCATAAAGTTAACGTAAATGGTTTCTAAACCTTTAAAAAATATAATTAACATTGAAAATGGATCGGAACCCTTTTTTATGTGCAAGTCACACTTACACTTTTAGGTTTACCTATGTACAGGGACCCAATTCTCGTGTCTTCGAGATGATTTTTCATGCGAGATCAACTGTCAACTGCATACATTTTTTCGACATATCTCGCATGAAAAATCATCTCTAATTAACGAGACTTGGGTCCCAGTTTTATTTCGTTTTTTACTTAATCCGTAGTCTTTTTTTTTCCATATTTTTTGTTTTTGCACTTGAAATACCTACCACCATTAAAATGTATTTATTATATTTGCTTTTTTATTTATTTGGCTTGTACTATGATTATTATTTACGTAATTTATTGATTCAGAGGTAAAATTCTAGAATTAATTGGGATTTTTAGAAAAAAGAATGCGTTTTCGGTCAACGTACCTACATAATCTTTTTTGCTGTAAAGGAGTTCTTTTATATCCCCTAAAAGGGCTGTATGACATTACCATCCAGTAAGCTGCCCAAAATCCGTTCAAATCTCAAACGCACACCAGTCAGTGTCCTTTATGTAAAACAGGCATTTTCAGGACAGCGCGGAATGTCCGTCGCATTGCGACCTTTTGGACGTTCATTTTACGTACGACGTGAAGTGAAATACGTCGTGAAGTAGAAACAGACTAGCCGGTAAAGTTGATTTTCTTGAAAGGAAATAAGTAGTTGATTAAATTTAATAAAAATCATCTTAGTTTATTTTGTACTAAACAAAAATTGACCATAAGAATAAAAAGTTTTTTTTTAAATAGTCCTTGACTGTACAGTACTGCCGTCCATCGGCAAAACGCTCCAAGTCAAAAACCCTAGTTACGAGAAAAACGCGTTTAAAGGTTTTTAAATTTCACGCTAGAAATCACCTATTATTTTTAACTCCGTTGCCGCGTGTTGATTGATGGTGATGCAGATTAAGCAAAACGCTGCAAGTGGCCCGTTCCTTGTTGCGAGGTAGTGGCCATTTAGTACTTACAGTGTTCTGTGGTGATCAGACTGCACTGGTAACGGTCTTGGTATAAAACATCACAATTGCAGTCATGATGTTTTGGCTAGTCTTATGCAGAGTTACCGCGTTTTGACAGTTTTCTACCGCCTAAACAAGAACATATTATTTTTAAAAGTTCTTTTGTAGGTATGATAGAAGCACTCATGAGGAATCGTTTGATGCAAGTTAACACAAAACGCTGTAACTCGAGTTGCAAAAAATGATTTAAAAAAATGGTTTTTAAATCTTCGCTGATTCGTAATGATTATAATAATGTAAGATACCACTGAAAAACTTAGGAAATAAAACATTAAATTAATGATTTTTCGTGACATGGACAAAATGGAAAATTAAATATACCTATTAAGATTAAAATGATCAATATCTCCGAAACTTGTAAAAATCGCTGAACATAGGGGTTAAATCGATAGCTCTTTAGCTGCTCTATCAGCCGTCTCAGTTTCGGCGTTGGTTTTAGGGACACCCTTTATATGTCATTGAACGAATTGATTTGTAAATCAAATCAATTCGTATTTGCACTTCTCGGATCGAACCCGAGACTGCTGTTAGCTTCCTATGCGGCCCTTAACAACTAGGTTAAAACTGGCTAGTGGCACGTGGGAAACCCGTGATTCGATCCACCTGCTGTTATCAGCGACCTCGGATTACGATCGATATCTTACCGAATGCTACTGGACAACGGAAATGCGCTCGTATAGCAACCTTTTATTGGACACTGGCACTTTTGCTACACCTCCCATTTCGTCAATCTTCCCCTGGGAACACAGTTGTTTTTTTTCAAAAAATCGAAAATATTTATTCAGTAAATTGACCACATGGGGGCTCTTTTACACTTCGGTGGTATTATGGAGTGAATCTACTAGTGCTTCGGACAAGCTTGTGCAAAATGTGGTAACAGAATTATCAACAAGTTTTTAAAGTTGTAGGTAATTCTGTAGCTCTGCGTACAACACTCTAGGATTACAGGCGTGAAGGTTTTGTATGTTTGTAACGCTTTTACAGTGGATATATCCTCTTTACCAAAATTAATTTAAACTGGTTTAGAGATTTAACGAATGAATGCATTTTGAAATATTATTATGACGATACTGAAAATCAAGATTAAGGTGGGATGCTTACCTATAATAATTAAGAAATAGCAACTCTATGGATTCTAGAACCGCGGTATGCCACCAAAAGTACTAACCCTACTTATAGCCAAAAAAACCTGTGGCGTAAAGAAAAATGAAAGAAAATAGTGAATTGAAAGAGATAAGAAAGAAAAACGTTCATTGACATACATCCAACATAATTACAGATGCAAACTAACAAACAAAATACAAAATGATGATACGAAATGGTCTCAGTTCGGTATGTCACTGGCTTTGAAACCAGGGCCCGTATTTATCGCGGTGGATAAAACATCCGTCACTCTCGCACTTGCATACTGGTCAGAAAGTGACAGATGTTTTATCCACATCAATAAACACGACCACAATAGGCCCCCAGGGCCCGTATTATGGTTGGCTTTATCGCGGTGGATAAAACATCCGTCGCTCTCGCACTTGCATACTGGTCAGAAAGTGACAAATGTTTTATCCACATCAATAAACACGACCATAATAGGCCCCCAGGGCCCGTATTATGGTCGGCTTTATCGCGGTGGATAAAATATCCGTCACTCTCGCACTTGCATACTGGTCATAAAGTGACAGATGTTTTATCCACACGATAAACACGACAATATAGGCCCGCACAGCTGGTCTCCCTCTGGAACTATTCCATGTCGCCTCGGCTGGTCATAATAACAAAAGAAAGAGCAGTAAAAATTAAACAAAAAGAAATCCAGACGTGTAACAGTAGTCAACCATCGTTCCAGTAATTATATACTTTGTACCGAGTTAACCCAGTTCAGTCAGTATTCGTATTTTTAGACCTACAATCGATCCACCTTCTTGGAAAATTAGGTGAGTGACGTGACGAAACTAGTTTACCCTCCTTTATGGTGGTATATTAAATACGGTGTTTGCTAACTGAAGTTAACTTGAGGTTTTTTATTACCTTCTCTGAAGAGAACTGGTTTCCGACAGTTGATTTATAGAAACAGGGTCGTGCAAAAAAAAATACTTAACTCACATTATGTTTGGACAAGCAACAACAGCGCCATGTTTCAGATTTCTTACAAACTACGTTTCACCAACGTGAATTTTATTATTGTCAACCTCGTGGACTCGAGATCTGCTAAGTCACAGCTATAGTTTTTACACTATTGAGTTGACCAGCGGGCCTAGTATGGTTGCGTTTATTGCGTGACAAAATGTGGATAAAACATCCTCCCTTTCTGACACATAAATAAGTATGAGAGTGATGGATGCTTTATCCACATTTTGTCACGCGATAAACCATATAGCGATAGGCCATACGAAGTAACGACATAAATATGTCTATGTTTCTGACTTATTTGTTTTGAATGTTAATCATAAATCATAATAAAGGATTATTCTTCATATTTATTTTTCATGCTTCAATTTTATTTAGTGGTAGGACTTTATGCAGCATATATACTACTATCTTATCCTTAAATATACCGCCAAGCAGCAATATTTGCATTACTGTGTTTCGGTGCGGCGATAATACAACTACTGGTGAAATTACTAGCATAAAGTCAGTCCACCTTACTTCAGAGTTGGCAATACATTTGCAGTCTCATGATTGCAGTCTTGTAATTGTTGTCTTGAGAATGCATAATGTTTGCATTTCAGATCCCACTTACCACCAAGTGGCATGTGTACACGTTTGCCAACTCCTTGTCATTAAATAAAACAAACCTTACTTTTTTAAATAGTAAATTATCCTTCCTGTCTATGCGTTCGGTCCAGCACTGGGGCGTCACTGACAAACACACCACGCAATCTATGGCATCTATGCTCAAAAATTCCTCATTGAATATTTAGTTTATGAAACATACATTATGTTAATCGTTTGTTTCCATTGTTTCAGGACACGAGAACGCACGTGGTCGTGGAGTTGTATGACACAGAGAAGTCCTACGTCGAGGCGTTGGAGATCCTAGTTAAGGTAAGATCACGTCATCACTATTATCATTTCCGTCTTTATTATTATCATCACCATAAGCATTATTTTCATGATAAGCATCATCACCATCAGCATCATCATCATCATCATCATCATCATCATCATCATCATCATCAGCAACATCATCATCGACACGTTACACTTTTAGGAATTGTTCGGTAGTCTCGCGCGTAGACGACGATTCATGTGAGGATCTAAACTACAGCAATAAGGTTGAGTTTCCCATAAGTTACAAATGACTTACCATCTCTTATGACATTGACGACATCAAGCACTTTTTTTTTAAATGGGTCTTTGTTTTAGGTACGTTCGTGACCACATACAAAGATACGATTGTCGCGCTATCTCTGTTGACTCTAACCCCCTTACTTATAAACGTGGAATAACCTTGGAGCATGTTTTGTCCTTATCCGTCAAATTCAAATGTCACAACGACAGGTAAGGACAAAACATGGCATAGCTACTCCAAGGTTATTCCACGTTTATAAGTAAAGGGGTAAAACCTCACTTTATGCTGTCGGATGTCACTGGTCGAGTTTACAAAAATACTTAGTTACAAACTAATCTTTAGGTTAATTATATCCAGGATCTCTTCCAGCTGAACTCTGAGCAATTGAGAAATAAATTATGACAACGAATAGCCAAATAAGAACGACACTTAACGAAGTTGCTACATACATAAACTCACGCCTTCATTCCCAGAGTGGGGTAAGCAGAGCTACAGAATTACCAACAACCCTAAAAAAACCTGTTGATGATTCTGTAACCACATTTTGCACAATTAGGTCAATTAGGCTTAGATGATTACCAGTGTACTAGTGACAGGTTGCAAGCACATCGCCTAACCGTACCTACTACGAGTACAAGCCTTTATTCTCTTATGGCCTAACCCTATATTCAAATCACGGACAGATAGGCTTACTTCGGATTAAAATTTGGACAATTTTGTATGGGCTAATGTCAAATTTTAACCCGAAGTAAGCCTTATCTGTCCGCGTTTTGAATATAGGGTTCGACCGTTTTTTTTTATTGCCGTCGACGGCCAGTCAGGCAGACAGCCCACCTGATGGGAAGTGGTCACCGCTGCCTATGGACATTTGCAACATCACTGACGACATCCATGGGAAGACATGGAGTGGCGCTACTCTAACCACTAATATAATAAATAAATATACTTATTAAGCAAGAAAAAGTTTTAAGAAAAAGTGTCAGGCCAGAATTTTCTCAGTCTAGTTTTGAAAGAATCTACAGACTAAGACTGTTTAATTTCAGTAGGTAACAGTAACCGTAATCACACAACGTGGACTGAAAAGGATTTAGAACTTACCTATCCATCCATTTAATCAGCCTGTATTCAACTACTGATTGAAAGAAGACTTCCTTATACATAAAGAGTAAATAACTTATTGCTAGCTACATAGAAAATATCCAAGACTCTGAAGCTAGTAACAAAATGTTAATATATTTTCCAATAATGTGCAAGAGAAAAGAGGCAAAGAGGAAATACTTTCAAGATTGGAGTTGCTGGAGCGAAGAGCTTATATTATAAGCTCTCACGTGTTGCATTGCTTTAGTTAAAGCTTAGCTAAGCTTTGCTAGAGAGCTTCGGACACCGACGGTCAGTTGCTTGCCTCTTGGTTTTTACACAACTATTTATCTTTAGAAGGAAAATCGATAAGTACACATAAAACTCTGAGTGACAGACAGACAACCTAGTGACTAAGTAATATGTCAACTTGATTAGAAACAAAAAACTTGTCTTTGATTTTTGAAGACCTCTTCGTGGTTTTTAGTTACATTTGAAAACTTACTGCCGCACTCAGAGACGTCAATGAAATTTAATGCTTGTTTAGTGACGCGTTGTCTTATTCTATTGCAATAGCAAAGAATGTGACTGCAGCAACTTTAATCAAGCATTAAATTTAATTGACGTTTTTTAGTGCGGCTGTTAGTGTCTATTTGTAACTATGGTTTTTGATTTAAGAGGATTGTGAAGGGCTGCTCAAATCTCGTAAATATAAAAAAAAAACATAAAAAATTAGGTCCGGGCGATAAAGTTTATCACCCCCTAAATCAAGTTGGATTTCCACGATTTTTGAATATGTTGAAGTTAAGTATATTATAGAACTAGGTCTGTACGTTTATGTTTTTTGTTTTTATTTTAATTTGTTTCATTCTAAGATATATTTTCTAGGAAAGGAAAAACTTTTTAACAAAAAAATTAAACCGCCGAAAAAAGAAAACTGAAAAGCAAAAAATAAAACGAGCCTTTCAAGTCTAACTAAGCTCCTACACTAATGTTAATACCTTAATAAATAATTTTGAGTCGGCGCCAAACAAACAAACAAACAAGCTAATTAACTATTTCGTAAAGTAAAATGATGTATGTGTGTGATGGTATGTGCTACCTCCTGAGTGGTTTGAAGTCGGTGCCTGCCATGCTTGTTTGTTTGTTTGGCGCCGACTCAAAATTATTTATTAAGGTATTAACATTAGTGTAGGAGCTTAGTTAGACTTGAAAGGCTCGTTTTATTTTTTGCTTTTCAGTTTTCTTTTTTCGGCGGTTTAATTTTTTTGTTAAAAAGTTTTTATTTTTCACTTTTTAGTTTCTTTCTCTGTTAATAGATACTTATTCTTTGATTACTTACTTTAACTATACATTGTTTCGCTACAAAACACAACCGTATCTATACAATTCGTTTCATAGACGAGTCTCGTGAAGTTGCTACCTATGGGAAGAAACCTCCCGATAATGTTGTTCCAAAAGATGTGAACAACTGTGGCGGTCTTTTTTCTGAGCTATCATAATCACCTATAACATAATTATACCTGTGGGCCTCGTCAATGGTGTTTTTTTTTCTTAGTTAGTGCCTTTCACTCCTTGTTTTAACAAGGTGTACTTCGCCAGTATCGATTTTTAGACAATCGCCATGGACTTATTAGAGAAACAAGTCCATGGATATCACACGCGAGGACAATTTTTCGGTTAAAGAGATTTACTCTGATGGACTAAACAGAAGCACATGGGGTTAGCTACAACAACAACATGGGAACAACACTTGATAAAGCTGTAATCGACCTCGGAAAGATTTTTTTTGCCAAGGGGCAGGTTTATGTTGCACTTAGTATAGTTAAACTACTTGAAGGTATTTCTTTATCTGACTTAGAGCGAAATAAGGTAGGTATTACAAAAGCCACACGATGAACGAGCTTTAGCAGAAATGCAGAAACTGAGAGGTTTACACACTACACACAATTACGTCGCAATAGGTTTGTTACACTCTGATCGGAACTTTAGTTTCCAAACAAATAAGGGCTTCCCTCGATAGCCTTCCAACTCCATCATCAAACCGCATCATCAGACCCTCGATGGTAGTCATAATCCGTGCATCATACTTAAGTTAGGTATAAAGTTCTCATTAAGATGCATGAATAAGAGAAATCACGAGGTAGCTGCTGTAATCCGTTGAAGAGTTCCCTCATCTGTCTTCCGTCTCAGTTATCAGATCAACATCAAAACTCCGTCATGTTGTAGTGTCATTAGAATTACATAATATATGTGTGCTAAGTTTGAATATAATCGGTTCACAGATAAAAATTCATGGGGTCAACTAACAATCCCTATATTTCTACCATTGACGGAGGGGGGGGAGTTCCAAATTAAATGGGAACAATTTCAAAATATACTCTTATACCTTAGTTTCCGAACAAATAAGGGCTTCCCTCGACAGCCTTCCAACTCCATCATCAAACCCCATCATCAGACCCTCGATGGTAGTCATAATCCGTGCATCATACATAAGTTAGGTATAAAGTTCTCATTAAGATGCATGAATAAGAGAAATCACGAGGTAGCTGCTGTAATGCGTTGAAGAGTTCCCTCATCTGTCTTCCGTCTCAGTTATCAGATCAACATCAAGTCTCCGTCATGTTGTAGTGTCATTAGAATTACATATGTGTGCTAAGTTTGAACATAATCGGTTCACAGATAAAAATTCATGGGTTCAACTATCAATCCCTATATTTCTACCATTGACGGAGGGGGGGGGGGGGGAGTTCCAAATAAAATGGAAGCAATTTCAAAGTATACCCTATCCAATTAAAAAAGAATTATTGAAATCAGATGACTCAGTAAAAAGTTATGCGTGATCATACATAGTAGCCATAGTAGCCATTTGTGGTCTTCATCATCAGTTCCACTTCACCAAATGATACTTTCTGAATGAAAATGCTGGATTTGTAACTAAAAATACTAAAATCGCTATATGTATGCATTTAAAATTTGAAGAGTTCCCTCAATTCCTCACGGATTCCTACATTAGATTCAGATTTGTTGACAATGGGACCACCTCGGAAGTATACTCTATAAAACCAAAAAAGAATTTTTAAAATCGGACTGCTCTGTAAAAAGTTATGCGTGATCTGACATAAAAAAAAAAAAATATACACGTCGACTTGAGAACCTCCTCCGTTTTTTTTCGTCGGTTAAAAACGTACAGAAATAGTTTTTCATGATATCTATAGCATATTCAAAAATTGTAAAAAGCGGACTAGGTTTAAGGGGAGAGAAACGTTATCGTATTTTGTATATAATTTTTTTGGCTTCACAATCATCTTAATAGTTGAAAACTAATAACTAAAGTATTTTTTACTTTGTATTATACCTATATACCTAGGTTATAGAGAAATACCTAAATTCGAAAAATTATTCCTTTGACTTAAGTATAACAAACAAACAGATAGAGTTACTTTCGCATTCATAATAAGCAGATATTGTAAGTATAAAAATATCAAGCAAAGAGTTTTGCATGTAAAATAATCCAGGGTTTGCAAACCTTTGGATAAACCTTTTGACCAAAAATCAAAGCTTAACGATAACCTTAATAAAACAAACGTTAGGATACATTTTATCGCTTTATCATCGGGAAGAGGCAAAAGTAATTATAATGCGGCCTGAAGGCTATTACCCTGTTAAGGGTGATAAGGGTATCAAAAGGTTCATAATCTTTGGAAAATATTGGTTTTGTTACGTTAGAGGGTAGACAGAAAGTTTAAAGAATATTTAAACCTGAGCATGTAATCTTACTATTATTACAAAATGGGAAAGTGTGTTGGTTTGTTCTATTTGTCAGTTCAACGCTTTAATCGACCGACGAGAAATGTGAGACAGAGGCTCTACTTTGAAATCCGTAATTCGAACTTGGTCTATTGCTATCCCTTTTCCTCTCGACGCGTCACTAATTCGCAAGAAAGTGATGGGGCGATCCGAAGTTCGAATTACTGATTTCAAAGTAGAGCCCCAGACGTAGGATACTTATTGTCTCGAGAGCTGTACAGTTTCCAAAGGGAACTTCTGAACAAAGCATAGAAAACTAATTTTTTTCTTTAAAATTTTTAAAACCTCCGTTTTCGTTTTGGTACCCAAATATATCTTCAATGGACAAAAGCGAACAGTAACTCCTCAATTTAGAATATTTCACATTATTTCTAAAAATTTTTACAAAATTATTTATTTATTTATTATTTAAGGCCTCGAAAGGACAGTTGTATAAAACTGTATAGTTCATTGTAAATACGTTTTAACAAGCTTATAAGAAAATATTTTTTCCAACATGAAAAAAATCTAATAAAATATTTGTACTTACTGAACTTCATTTTCGCCTTACTACCATCCCATCATGCAACGGATTTTATTCATAATGATAAAGTACCACCATTTTTTAACTCTTTTGTTTAAAAAATGAAACTTTTCAACGCGAGCGTTAGAAACCATCATTTCTCCAGAATCCAGGGCAATTCAACCTTTTGTTCCGTTTATAATTTTTCGTGCAATTTTCCTCCTCATTCGCGGCCCAGTTTTATGCGGGTTTCATCCTTAACACATCCGATGCCAACAACTCCCATGTCAGTACCAATTAGTACAAGAAACAGGAAACCTGGCGCTGACTTTGTTAATTTATTGTAATTATGTTAATAACTCAGCGCCCGTTCATCTGATCTAAATTAACCGTCGAGTGACAAATTCATTATATTTGCGGTGGTATCATGCGGTGGAATTTTAGGGTTGGTGATCCCTGGAAAGGGGTTTGGTTTCCTTTACGATGTAAATTATTGGAATAATTTTAGATTAGATTAAATACCTTTTGGGGAATTTTAGAAATAACATCATGTTACTTTCCGAAGGAGTTTAATTATCGTTATCTATAATATAGATAACGATTTCATTTTAATGCTTCGTAACATAATATTATTATGTTACGAAGCATTAAAATGAAATCTGTGAGGATCTAGACAGTGACAGGGATAGAAATATTAGAATTATATATCTCTGTCCTTTTCACTTCCTAAAACTTTAGAGGTTTTTCAAAATAGTTTACAAAACGGCTTTTGTAAAAACAAGAGCTCATAAAACTGGGTTTTGATATTTAATTTTTAAATATCATAAAATGTAATTAAATAGTTTAATAATAACTAGAAAGTAACAAAAAACTTTCTAAGATTTTTTTAATGCAGCTCTCTATTAACCATTTAGTTGACTGGTAGGGAATGCTCTCAGGCATTAAATCCGCTATTGGTATAGTCGACTATGAAACTCCTTTACCACTTTTTGACTCTATTTGTATGGCGTTAAGATACGAAAGTAGTGAAGAATTTTCTTGGTTGACTATACCATTAGGGGTGCGCTTCAATAAATCTAAAAACATTTTGGTATAATTTCATTTAACTAACCACAAAAAGCATAATGAACGTTTAGCATAAAAACCAATTGTATAATTTCATCAGGCATACGATCGAATAACATACCACTCTGTTATTATAATTATCATTTTCTTGTTATTATGCGTTTTAATTCAATTTCTTCTAACTAGGTTAGGTTAGTTTAGAACTGTGACCACATTTATAGTAATGAAAGCCGTTAGAAATATTTATTTTTTAGTTTATGAACATTATATTTTAAGAAATTATGCATTTCATTTTATGCATAATAATTATTATATCGTTGGTATATTATAGAGATCGAAATTCTGCAATTGGTGCTATGTAAAATGAAAGTAAGTACAATCGTTTTTATGCAATTCATTACACACCCTACCAATAGCTATATATTATTTAATGCATTGTGTTTTTTTTTTAAATAATAAATGTGTCGTGTAAAGCCAAAAACAAGGAACCTTCTCGTCTTGTTAAACAAATCTAGGCCAAACAACGAGTGCAGGCGCATAGAATTAAATAATGTTCAAGAACCTAGAATAACTTCAATAAAAGCTTAACTAGGAAACTCCGCTTCATCATAATATTTTCATTTCCTTGAGTCTTCAGGTTTCACGGAGATTAATATTGCTTTTTAACACTTTATAAGGCTTCAATATTGCTTTTTATAAAACTGTCTTATAGCTGTCCAAAAAAGTATCTCTCTAGTCTTTGCTATAGCAATAGAATGAGGAAACACGTCAGAAAACAATCATTAAATTTAATTGACGTCTCTGAGTGCGGCAGTAAGTGGTCGTTTAATGGTCACCCAAAACGTCTAGTTATCGCCAAAAGGATCTCACTCTCATACAAAATGACTCTAGTAAAATTAGCACGGATTAAAAACAGAAGTAGAATATTCTTTGCCTACTGATGCTAGATAGAATACAGTGTCATGATCTGTCCAAAGCAGTTGCCATTTGATATCTTTATTAGATATGAGAAGCTCAATACATTTCTACACGAAAAAAAATCAATAGTTTGGGTGTCCTGTAAAGTTTATTAAATTGCCACAAACCTGGGTGTAGCCTATTTGCGTGCGTGCGTGTGTGCGTGCGTGCTTGCGTGCGTGCGTACGTGCGTGCGTGCTTGCGTGCGTGCGTGCGTGCGTGTGTGTGTGTGTGTGTTAGTTTGTTACTCTTTCACGCTGAAATGGACATAGCTTATACCCTGAAGTAACACATAGGCTACATTACATCCCGGAAAATTTAAAAGTTCTCGAGGGAATGACAATAGTCTACTAAATGAATTGTATTGCACTTCCAACCTTATTAATATAACTTTTGAGAGTTTAATATGCTTCTCTAATTTAATTACACTTGTGCTTTTTCTCCGTAGGAGGGCCGAGTTATAGATTACTGTTGTAGAAGAAGAACATAGGTACTCTGAGATACTTACACCCGTATTCACAAACGTGACTATGAGGTCTCACAGTGCTCACGCACGCTCAAATCGTCTCATAAACAAAAGGTCGATAAAAAACACCAGTCACAAAGCTGTATTGAACGCAGTGCGTTTACTCAGTGAAGGAGCCCTTAAGTATTGTTTGTGAATACGGGTGTTAGTTCTACATGAATCATAATTATGATATTTCAGGCTGTTTATTAAACTTATGTTTCTTTTACTTGATTAATAGTGTTTCCCACTGATCCTAGTGACGGTAGAGACTTTTCCCCCATTTCTAGTAACGGGATTAATTCCGAATGATTTTCTTCTACATTACTACTCACAGGAAAATTGATTTCAAATTTCACTTACTAAACATTGTTCAGTAGTTAAGGCTTATAGTAAGGAGGCACGCGACCAAGCCATGTTCCATAGTTTTACGGCGAATACCGCATAAAATCTAGATTTGATTTGGAACCCGACTAGGTGGGCAGTACCGGTCAGAAATGTCGCAGTTTTGTAGGGGCCCATTTTTACCGTTGAAAATAGGCTATTTTTTCGTTTGTCCGTCAGTAACCTAACAGTTTTATAAGCATTAATTTAAAAATAATTATTATATTTTATCAACATAAGGGTGAAGACACATTTATCAGCACCGATTCGCATTTCGTCTATAGAAAATGGCTGTTTTGTATGAAGATGCGTACGCATCAGTTCTGCTTTCGCATGCGTACGCATCTTCATACAAAACAGCCATTTTCTATAGACGAAATGCGAATCGGTGCTGATAAATGTGTCTTCACCCTAAAACTTATTACATATTAGGTATACTGTATGGATGACCTTATGTTATTAAGAGCATTGTGATTGTGAAGCTAAAAAAATCGATTCAAATTGCGGCGGTTTCTCTCCCCTTTGACCTAGTCCCATTGTTACATTTTTTTAATATGTTGTAGATATTATAAAAAACTAGGTCAAGGCGTTTTCCTTTCCAAGAAAATATTTCTTGGAAATAAACAAATTAAAAAAAAACGGAAACATCTAAACCTAGTTTTTCATAATACACACATACATACATTAAATCACGCCTATTTCCCAGAGGAGTTGGCAGAGACCACTTCTTTCCACCTGCTACGATCCTGACAAATCTCTTTCGCTTCTTCCACATACATACATCGAGTCATGCATGCACGTTGGTTTCGGGTAGGTACTTAAGATTCGGCCCTTTTCCAGTATTTCTCCGAATTTATTCGAAAAAGTACGTCTACGGCGGCCCCTTCCGACCCTTCCACTCACTAATACGTTAAAATTACCTATTCAAAAATCGTGGTAGTCGGACTTGAAATGAAAATTCAATCAAATTCTTCTTAATCATCAAAATATTACACCAAACGTAATATAAAACCAAACTCGACAATTTTTAACTTCTGCGCGGTAATTTTCCTCGTTTTCTCCAGCCCTAGGTACCTCACGAATTTTCCTCCCCCCCTCACAGTGATAAATGCCCTCCCCACTGTCTGGCACGTTTCTGGCTTTTAAATAACTCGCAAATTTTCCAACGTGCGCGAGTAGTTTAGAATTTATTTTGTTCTAAGTATAAAGGTAGAGTGGAATTAATAAATACTAATATTCTTTCGAAAGTTGCTCTGTGTGTCTGTTATGTTTTCACAAGTAAACCACTTTTAATAAAATTTTGTATGTAGATTGCCTGAATTCTGGTAAAGGACATAAAGAGAAGGATTCTTTTTATCCGGGAAAATTAGTAATTTCTCGTGGAAAAAGCCAACGATGCCAGCTATGCCAAGAAAAAGCCTGAGGAAAATGTAGTATCTATGTGAATTTGAAGTACAAGTAAACGGGAATTTAAAGATTTAATTAGGTCCATTTTAGTATTCTCAATTTATTCATCTTGCAATGAATAAATTTACCAAGGGCCTATGTAATAAGATAATTCTTTCCTTGTATGTTGTGCTGGTGCTCAATATAGTATTTTTCACAATCGTGTTATAATAAAAAGCTTGATTATGACACTATTGTGAACAATACTTTTTGTACGAGTTCATTAAAAGAGATGTTTCGTCACTGTCACTGCTCATTTTCGTTTTTATTTTAACTTTTTAAGTTTAGCTTTGAAAAGAAAAGTTATCACACCACCGGCGTCCGTAATGTTGCAGTACTGTGCTGTGGATACAGCAGCATGTTTAAGTAGATTTTTGACAGATGACGCGACGCTGCTACTTTCCGAAACGCCATAGATTGGTAATTTTGTATCGGATTGTGTCTCCTTAAACAAGGACACATATTATTGGAATACGAAGTTATATTTTCAAATTATTTTAGGTTGTCTAGAGCGTATCGAAACAGTTATTTCGATTGTTTCGGAAGTAACATAGACTATTAAATGATGAAAAGAGTGACGTTGCAGTATTCTCTATGAAATCTTAATACACAGATTTTAATCGACGAGTCCAAAATAGACTTTTTGGTATTCTATCGTATCGTATATTTAATGTGGGAAGCTTAAAAAAAATCCTTTGCTTCCTTATTTTAGAAAAATCCCACGGGATCCATTTCCAATGCGAAAGAAACAACGGTGCTAACAAACTATTGTTAATATCAAAACCGAAATGGCGAAATCACCAATAACTTCGACAACAATGTCGAAACTATCCCTCGTTAAATAAAACTGCACGCGATACTGGAACCGTGTCGCAATATGCGGCAGTGCTGGGGTGTTACTCTCTTAAAAACGGCGGTCGGTCGAACGAACGAGCGAAAGCGCAGCGGCGAGTTTACGTAGTCCCGTCCGAGCGAACAAAACACATTTTAGCGCGTGCATTCTCAATTAGGCAGCCTTATACGTTCGAGAAAACATGCTGCCAAATTGAATACACGCGCTAAAATGTGTTTTGTTCGCTCTGACGGGACTACTTAAACTCGCCGCTTGGACATTCACTTGTTCGTCCGTCCGTTCGTCGTTGTTGATTTCACACCCCTGGGGTGTTATTCTCATAAAAACGGCGGTCGGTCGGTCGTATAAGTGAAGGAGTGACCGCGCCACACCGGCGAGCTTAAGTGGTCCCGTCAGAGCGCACAAAACATATTTTAGCGCGTGCATTCTCAATAATTGGGATAGACCAAAAAAAATAACTCATGTTTTTTACATTGTAATTCGAAAGAATAGGTAATTTTAAGAGACCAATTGCATTAATTTTGTATTTGACCCATTAGTTTTGTTTTAATATCTTTATTTATTTAGCAGACTTTTATGGATGACATGATTATTTTAAATTTGGGATGGCATTTTCTAATAAATTACAACAATTAAATGATATCTAATGATAAAAAGTGATTATAATTGTGTATTAAAACATACTATTTCAAGCGGTTTTCACCTAACCCGTAAGATACACCTAGGAAGGCTTCGAGCCGTAAACGAAAGTCAAACAAAGGTTAAATATACTTTTGTCGAAATATCAAAAATAGATTAATATTTCAAAAATTTAATAATGCAGAACTGCTTTAAAACCCCATTCCTGGATATGGTTTCCGAACTAGAGTAATTGTAAAAATATGAACAATCCCAATTAGGCAGTAGGGTTTCTGTCGACAAGAACCTCTAAGGCTGCCTAATTGAGAATGCACGCGCTAAAATGAGTACTGCGCGTTCTGACGGGACTACTAAACCTCGCCGCTGCGGCGCGTTCACTTGTTCACTCGTTCCACCGACCGAGCGCCGTTTTAAGAGAATAACACCCCTGGCTTCGCATAATAAATCATAACTTCATACAACTTGCTAACAAGAAGTAGTGACCATAAAGTAGGTCACGGAGTTGTCAAGAAGTTGGACAGTTTGGTCTCCCTAGTCATAAGGAAAATTGAGTTCGTGTAAAAATGTTGGGTACACTACAAGTAGCGTTATATTGGTGCTTAGAATTTTATTTATGACATACGTGCTCAGAGAGAACGGCCAAGTGCGAGTCGGACTTGTGAACGAAGGGTACCGTACCATTCTTATATGAGGGCTGCCAATATTTTATTATTATTTGTTGTAATAAAAGCTACAACAGTGTTACTATTTTTTTGAAAATTTCATGTAATCACTACGGTTCAAGTGATTCAGTGAAAAGCGCCGATGAATTCACGTTTCTTGTACCTATGAGGGCTATGATTTTTAATATATTTTAATTTTTATTGCTTCTTATTATAGTGGAAGAGTGGTTACTCTGTCATAATTTCAATCTACCTATTACGGTTAATGAGATACAGGCGGACAGACGGACTGACGGACAGACAGACAGGCTCTCGTTGGCTTTTGAGTAGATATGGAATCCTAAAGTGGGAAAAAGGATTGCATAGTTTTATTGAATACGTAATAAATATGAGCGTGCTGATGATATTACTTTTCTTGATTGTTAATGATGATCAAGCCTACAAGAAGCAAGCTTTAAAATTCCAACTGCATGTTTTTAATTTTTCCTCTTTATACCTCTATAATTTTAAATCCACCATTTTTCCTTTCATTTTATCTGACACCTCGTATGTGGAAATCGGGCCATCTGTTCAGCCTCCATAGGGGCACAAGGAACCATACACAGACCTCGGAATATACGGGGCAAAATTAAGTTACGCCCACACCAATGCTTAAAAAACGGTGACGGTACGGAATCGCAGTGACGCGTCGTATCAGCACCGTTTTTGACGCAAGCTCCACACACCAATGCTTAAAAAACGGTGACGGTACGGAATCGCAGTCACGCGTCGTATCAGCACCGTTTTTGACGCAAGCTCCCCACACCGCTGCTTAACGGTGCGTATATTACGGTACGTCAAAAACGGCGCCATGTTGTTACTATGACCCCGTCGTTTGTTTAAGAAACGACACCGTTTTTTAAGCAGTGGTGTGGGGAGCGTGCGTCAAAAACGGTGCTGATACGACGCGTCACTGCGATTCCGTACCGTCACCGTATTTTAAGCAACGGTGTGGGCGTAACTTAACTCAACTATCGTCGGCCTCGCGTCGACTCGCGCGAATGTGTAGACCTGGGTAGTGATTCTTTCATAAGCAAAGATGAG
Organism: Acleris cristana; assembly: GCA_948252455.1. Classification (NCBI taxonomy): domain Eukaryota; kingdom Metazoa; phylum Arthropoda; class Insecta; order Lepidoptera; family Tortricidae; genus Acleris; species Acleris cristana. The sequence goes on along the minus strand of OX411791.1, from coordinate 3,975,523 downwards.
CGAACGCAGGAGTGATGTGCAAGCGGCGAGTTTAAGTAGTCCCGTCAAAGCGAACAAAACATAATTCAGCGCGTGTATTCAATTTGGCAGCATGGCTTCTCGAACGTATAAGGCTGCTTAATTGAGAATGCACGCGCTAATATGTGTTTTGATCGCTCTGACGGGACTACTTAAACTCGCCGCTTGGACTTCACTCCTGCATTCGCTCTCCTTTGCTATTGAGAGAATCAATACCCTGGCATCATTCTTAGCTACCGACAAGCACTGCAGTGTTCGCATTGTTTTCCAGTGTAGGGATAAGCCAACCGGAGAAATTACTAGTGATTTCCATCTGTCCTCAGAGTTGGCAACGCTTTTGCAGTCTTAGGATTGCAGTCTTGAGAATTAGCCTTGTTGTGATTAAAAAAAGCTGCTGGTGCACACGATTCCGAGTAGGGCTCCTCGTCGATCGAGATTGTGACTATATGCGTAGGTTTCTTGCCAGCAATTTGTGGAGAACTGCCAAAAGTCGGGCTTAATGGTATGGAACGTGGAGAGGCCTATGTCTAACGGTAAACTGAGGCGGACTGATTGTGATGTGACTGGTTATGTTTAGTGGTTAAAGGCATCCTGTGGACGCACATTAGCTGACACGATAATGATGACGTCATTTTGGATAATTTTCAGGTTTTTCCAATTTAATGTTTGTCTGTACTTTCCCATTCCATGGTTTTATCGTTGATTTAAATATTTATAGTAAGTATCTACGTATATTCTATCCCCCTTACTAATAAACGTTAAGTAACGGTGGTATACAATGTTTTGTCGTTATCTGTCAAATTCAAATGTCACAATGACAGATAAAGGCAAAACATTGTATAGCTATACCACCGTTGCTCAAGATTAGAATGCTGAAAACATAAAAGGCACATGACACTCGAAATTTTCCTTGTATTTGCATTATCGTGTTCCGTATGGGGGAAAGACTGATGCTTACACGTTTAGCCTAGTTGGTAGTTCGTACAAAGGGTTCGATTCCCGGTCAGGTCAAATATTTGCGTGATGAGCTGTATATTCTAGGGCTACCTTAGGGGCCCTTAGTTTTACACTAGGTCAACTCGAGTGAAATTGTCCTCCAATAATCTAATTGTGGCAGGACCTTGTGCAGGGTCCATCCGGGTCGCTCAATCAATCAATCAATCAATCAATTTATTTTCCAAAATGATACCACCATCTTATCCTTTAACCCACCGTCAAGCAGCAGTGTTCGCATTATTGTGTTCTGGCGTGGCGATAAGACAACCGGTGAAATTACTAGCATAAAGGAATTCAATCTAAGTCCACAGGGTTGGCAATGCATTTGGGGTCTCTAGATTGCAGTCCTGAGAATGCTAACGTCTACGGGTCACAGATCCCATTAACCATCAGGTGGCCTGTGTGCTCGTTTGCCTTCTCCATGCCATATATTTTTGATTGTAGGTATATCATGCTAGATTTATATATATATTTATATATCTTAGCCCTCAGTGTTGACAACGCATTTGAAGGCACTTACCATTATGCCTTGCTCGTTGCCTTCCCCATACCATAAAAAAGCAGCATAATGAACCTTAATGTTTTTCTTTCCAGAAATATCTCCAACCGCTCAAAAGTCCGGAGAATGCGGCGTTGCTAGACGCATTTCTGGTAGACGAGATCTTCTACCAAGTACCCGGGATTCTGAACGTGCACCAAGTGTTCCTGGAACAGCTCCGGAGACGGCTGGAGTCATGGGACCTGCAGCAGAAGATTGGAGACGTGTTCCTAGAAGTGGTAAGAATGGAGAAGATGATAATTGTTGAACTGCTGGCAAGGAGAATGTAGCGGAAAATAATTCGTGCTGGTCCTGAAAGAGTTATCAATCAATATCTTTAATAATCAGAACCAAATAGCAGCCTGAAGACTTAGTTTCATTGGTCGATAATCTGCATACTTTTCGTGATACATTGCATCGCTGCAATAGCTCCCGGCTCAAAAATGTCAAAACAACTCAATGTCAACGTCAATGGTTTGCTACTCGTACAAGCATGCGGGCAAAATAATAATTCGTGCTGGTCCTGAAAGAATCAATCAATATCTTTAATAATCAGAACCAAATAGCAGCCTGAAGACTTAGTTTCATTGGTCGATAGCCTGCATGCTTTGCGAGATACATTGCATCGCTGTAATAGCTCCCGGCTCAACAATGTCAAAACAACTCGTCAATGGTTTGCTAAAGGCATTCGGCAAAATACAGACGGTTCAAATAGAGATTTAAGTCTGCAACTTCATGATCAGCATGATAATTTTGATGATGATTACAAAAGATACATACTTTAGCATTTAATCGCTATTTTTCTTCGTAGGTTCTTGACTGGAGTCAACCTCAATATTTCAAACTTGTCTCTTTTCGATGCTTAACAAACCAATTGCTCTACGCTAGCGATTTGTGGCCCTTAGACAAGATGTTATAGAAAATGTTTAGGATTAATTTAAGCTACCGAATGGTCGTGTCAAGCGCTTATGTCAATTCAGAACACTTTAACAACTATCGAAAATTTATTACCTATTATGTATCTTGTCTAGGGCTTCTGGCCCACCTCAACCATAATTTATACCTACTTTGTTTTTAGGGTTCCGTACAAAAAATGAAAAAACGGAACCCTTACAGGATCACTCGTGCATCTGTCTGTATGTCCGTCTGTCACAGCCAATTTGCTCCGAAACTACTGGACCGATTGAGTTAAAATTTGGTAGGCACACATATGTAAATTGATAAAATACATTTTTTGTTTAAATAAACGTCATTTTCACAAATTAGGAAATTAAAAAAAAAGTTGTGCAAACCTTACTGTGTCACATATCAAATGAAAGGGCTCGTTAAGAGGATCTCAATTTTTTTGTGTTTTGTTAAGTTTTGATTTTATTCATGAAAGAAGACGAAAATTGACAATTCCTCCCCCTGATCTCCGAAACGACTGAGCCTAAAATAAAAAAAAATACAAAATTTAGTTCATTGCTTGTAGATTACAGGAAAACCTATAAGAATTCTATCAAAAAAAAAACATATGTACGGAACCCTCTCCACGCGAGTTCAACTCTCACTCGGCCGGTTTTTGTACGATCAGGAGACTTAACAGACTGCCCAGCCTCGTCTACTACGCTGTCTTCTATTTTAATATCAAGATTCTGCAGCGTTACGTATCTAGAATACTGCTTGGTTATTCTTCGAATACTTCTGATGCTAATTTCGCCGCAGTGCCGACGCTCTCTAAGCAAAACGTGTGAAAAATGCAAAGTAAAATGGTTTATAAGAAACAGAGCTTAAGAAGCCACCTATGCTAAAGTCTGTAGTGTTCCGTTATCTGGATCTCAATAACCATAACGTCTTTATATCTGCTCTTTGGATAAGATAAGAAATTGATTAAATTAATTTACGTTGTACGTTGATGATATTGCTACTTACAACATGAATCTTTCTTAGTTAATAATGCTCTAGGTTAAGGTGACAGAGTTCAAATTACATTAACTATGGAATTGATTTTTAAATAATAAAAATAGGGAAGTAATTAAATGGTCAGCCGTTATTAAAATTCATCAGCAAAAAAAATCAGCAATTAATTCATTTGGGCAGCATAAAAAGATTTGGGTGGCAATAAATAAAAATCGGGCTACAACTCTTTGTTCAGCAAACAATTTATAAACGGGTAACATTTTAAACAATTTCGATCAGCTTTTTTCGTCATTTATCTGCCTAATAAACAGTCGAGCTGCAAAATAATTATTTGGGCAGCAAGATTTTACAATTGGTCAGCAGAGAAAACATGTCTGTAAGCAGTTTAATTAAGAGGTACCTATGCATATTAAAATAATGGTCATCTATAATATAGAAGTGGATTGCGTTTAGTTTGAAAAGTCAGCAGTGTTTACAAGTTAAGTTTTGTCACACAATTTTCTATCACAATCACACCCTAGATTAACCAAAATTAATATCATAAATATGAGGTAGGTTAGGTTAGGTTCGTTTTTATATCAGGCCCGGAGGGCCAGAACAACCTAGAAATAGGAGATCCGCGTGAGCGGAGCTCCGTCGACTCTGTTAAATTTGTAAATTTGATGGTGGGTTTGGGATGTGTGTGTTGCCGGCACGGCAGTAAATTTGTTAATTACACCTTTGTGTACACAACTGTACCCAAAAGTGTATCTATTAGGAAACACTGCATTGGTATTTAAAAAGGGGATCTATAAGGAATAAAGGCGAACTTTTTTCAAGGGTGTATCTGCGAGGAAAGTGTGCCCTAGAGGAATAATCTATATATATAAAAGGCTAAACTGACTGACTGACATATCAACGCACAGCCGAAACTACTGTACCTAGAAACTTGAAATTTGTTACATGGGTTCCTTTCATGATGTAAGTGAGCACTAAGAAAGGATTTTCCGAAAATCTACCCCCAACGGGAAGAAGAGCAGCCCAATATGTCATTAATTGCTGACAGATTTATAAATGTTTGCTAACCATAAGTTGCTTACCAACTTGCTATTATGGCTGACCAAATACATATTTCTGTTCACCAAAATGAGAATATTTTGCTGACCGGTTAATTGATACCCATAAAAATATCGGAAATTATGCGTAATTGGACTACATGTTATACCACATTATTATACTCCTAATAGGGTCTAGAATCGATGGGTAAAATCCTTCGGGTACGTCCCGGGCACGGTGTATAGAACCCATAGTAAATTCAAGCCTAGGGTTTAGTTTGGGACTAGGTCGATTTGTGTGTGTGTGGTTGGTATGCATTTGGACCTCATTCCATTGAAATAAGGGGCAAAAGTGGATACATGTCTTTGTAGTCGATTGTACAGTATTTCAATTTTAGTAGCGAAGTAGCTTGACGTCGTTACTTCTGGTTCATATTCTCAATATCCTGAAAATATCAAGCGACAGGTGACATTTGAGTGTACATTGCGCAGTTTATATGATTCCCATTGATTTAGAAACTTGTTAACTTTTCGATGTATACCGTACCAGTTTTCATTGGCTAGTGTTTTTTTTTATTTGGATTGCCCATGTAGACTACTAATTTTATTAATTTTGTACCTACAACAGCTTATTATGCGGACTGTTCTAAATGGTTTTGTTTCAATCATAATTATTTTTGAAATGATTGCAAGTGTGGTTTCATGGAAAATGCCAATTAGTACTTTGCCGTGCACAATATTGTGATCAAAATAGATACAATGAAAACAACAAGCAAGAACTTTCCAAGATCTCGGAAAACTAATTTCATAAGAGGGTTGCAACGAATAAATAAATAATAATGAATATTGCTGGCATCAATTTGAATAATACAATAATAATTATTATGCAATACCTCTGCTGGTGTTGGAGGTGTCCATGGGCGGCGGTTATCACATCAGCGGAACCAATGGCTCGTTTGCCTCCTCAAAAAAAAAAGCTTAAAAAAAGTTACTAACCAACTTTAAATCGTTATATATATTATATCCTAAATGATGATCATAAAAAACCTAAAGGTGATTTTTAAATACCTATTCAATGATACCTCACTTGCCATAGTTCGTCATCTTTATGTTTTTTCTTTATTACAATAGGTATGCCGTCTGTTTGCCGCCATATTGAATTTTGATCACTGTCATTATATTTAGTGACACTCACAAATCTATTGATTTGATGATTTTTATGAATCATCAAAATCGGTCCATGCGTTCAGTTTCTAGAGTGCCACAAAGAAATAAACATGCATACAAACATATATGGGCTGATGAACACATTTACCTTCCTCCTTCGATCGTGGGTTAGTTAACTCAGACGACGAAGTAATTTTTTTTGTTTTATATATTATCTTCAATGTATGTACAAGAGAATTCGGGAAACAGTGTCAATGACCTATTCATGAAGGTAACCCACAAAACTCTAGACAACCCTTTCCTTCGCTCCCTAATGGCTGTTTTTCCGATATTTGTGCTACTTTGTGTCATTTGAATTCGTTGTCGTCTTGATATTAGCAGCACATTGACCTTTACTTTGATATAAAGTTCGGAAACTTTCAAAAAATATTATATTCTAATACTAGCGATTCGCCCGTAATCAAATAGAATACCGATATTCTAAAATTTATGTTTAGCTGTTTTTTTTAATGTAAGCACCAAATTTGACTTCTTTCCATCGGCCAGTTGGTTGACTGATAGAGAATCCCTTAAGGCACTAAACCCGACGTTTGTATTTATTTTCACTGTGCGATAAAGTTTAAGTAAATTAATAAAATAACAATGATTAATTTTCTCTTCCAGTTCACAAAACCCGCCGTGATGGAAACATACATGTCCTTCATCAACAACTTGAAGAAAGCGAAGGAGACCATAAAGACGGCTGCAGCATCACGGCCAGGGTTCGCCAAGTTTCTGGACGTGATGGCGAGAGACCACAAGGGGAAGTACTCCCTGGATAATTTACTGATAAAACCAGTTCAGAAGTTTCCGAGCTATAAACTGCTGATACAGAGGCTGATTAAACATACAGGTAACGGTTAAAGTGTGTTTGTAATTATACTCTGTCCTTATCTGATATTATGACATTTGAATTGGTCAGAAAGGGTCAAAGATTACTTTAACTAAAATGGGTTTTTGTGCGTTTATGAATAAGGCGATGAGAATATTTTTATGCTAGTAAGACTTGCATTTATAGTTCTTGGTTGAATTTTCAAAATAGACGAATATTAATAAAGGTGCTTTTACTCGGGAAACTTTTGACCAATTAATGTTTGTGATCAGTACAGTCATTCTATTGCACCAAATTAGTGCGTTCAGGTACGCGAGAACCGCTCGATTCTGGAATTGCGCGGTATGAAACGCAATCCTACTGAGGCCCTAACCAAGATGCATTACACTAACTAGCGTTTCTATTCGTTTCGTTTTTAAACCAACCGCGTCTCTGGTATATGACTTGATATGAAGAGTCACGTGATCTACCAGTGACGCGATTGGTTTAAAAACGAAACTAATAGAAACGCTAGTTAGTGTAAATAGTGTAATGTCTAGAGTCTCTGTTCAGACTCCGGTAGTAGTATTTGTATTTTTTGTATTGTATTTTCTAGCAGTAACCGCGCGGGTAGTCCTACGACGTGGTTGGTTACGTCTGAACGCTTTTATACATTTTCATGTAAATTAGGAATCCTCCCGGAATTGCGCGGGTCTGGAAACGCGAGAACGGTGCCTTAACACAGCTAATTGTTGACGGAAAATTATTGCTCACAAAAATTCCCGTGTGAGTGCACCTTATGAAATCTTTTGTTATTGAATATGTGCCAATGTTTTCTTAATTATCAATGTTTGAATAACTGTGTAAATATTTCTTTTGTATCGGATTGAGAATGATAACAATGTGTAGCGAAACTAGTGCATCATTGATCTTTCACTCTTCATAATAAACTCCACCAGAGTTTATTCTGTTGAAGGTACACCTTGGAGTTAAAATAATCACCAATATGATTAGGGGCGTCTTTAAAAAACGACCCTTCTCTTTTCTCAAAGGCCGGCAGCGCAATTGCGAATCCATAGGTGTTAGAGGTGTATATGGGTCGTGGTGATTACTTAACATCAGGTGAATATAAATTAAACAAAAATGATTTTCCCTTGTTTACAGATCCATCACATCCCGACCATAAACTGCTATTAGAGGCTCAAAAAGAAATACACGAACTATTAGAACTTATTAATTGTACAGAGAGAGAAAGTTTAGAGTTAGAGCAACAACAGCAGACACTGAGGGATCTTGAACAGATGGTCGAAGGTCTATCTAACTTAGCTTCTGCTGAAAGAACGTTCCTAAGACATGAGACAGTCGCTATGTTGTCTGCCCAAGGGACCATTAAAGATAGAGCCCTGTTTCTTTTCAACGATATTCTGTTGATAACAAGTGTGAAGAGACGAACAGGAACTATGAAGAAACCCATTCCGTAAGTCATGATATATTTTGAAAATAAATTGCAATAACCAAAAAAACCAAGTAGCTGGCAAATAGTTGAATATTAATTGATTGGATAGTTTGACGTTAATGTTCAAAATTTCAGCGTTGTTATTTTTCATTGCAGAACATACCAAAGTAATATAGCAAGTCAGATGGAAGGCAATAAGTACAAATTATTAATGAGGATATCACTGGCGGAGCTTGATATTGTAAAAGGTATGTTAAAACCACATTAAAAGTTATATAATTAATAGTCGATGAAAAACTTCTTGAAGATACTAATAATACAGGTAATGTTTTCGAAGAAACAAAAATGTGTTACAGAAAACTGATATAAGTTTAATATTACAGCAAAAGACGAGAATCTGAGACGGATTATGCATGAAGTGGAAACGTTGACACAGGATGTAAACACTCTAACTCAGATTTCGGAGCAAGTAGCAGCATTGCACACGCCTCATATGCACTTAGAAGAGATAGTGAGAGACATGCTTCATACGATGAACAGGCAACTGTCAGACAGACAAAATAGTGATACTCAACTGTGTTATATGGAGATAAGTTTAAATACTACGTAAGTAACTTGTAACAAGTTGGAATGAAAATTCTAGCAAGGTGATAATAAAATATTATATGATTGATTCATTTGCAGAACTGGACCAGAAAATTTAACTTTAATATTCTCTAAGACGGATAAAAGAAGCAGTTGGGAGGAATTGATTAATGAAACTAAACAAAAACTTTGTAAGTAGAAACTTTTATCTTTTCAACCGCTCATACATGGTAAATTATAACTTTGAATAGATTAAACTAGAAGTAACGTTGAATTAAATTTAATCATCAATTAACGTGTATGTCCAATAGCTAAATTATTGAAACATACATATTTATTACACAAGTTTCCATTATCTATATCTGTATCTTTGACGGTTAGCCTAGTTCATAGTAGCCCTGCTTACGAAGCTAGCGGTCCTGGGTTCGAATCCCGGTAAGGGCAGATATTTGTGTGATGAGCGGGAGTATTTGTTACTGAGTCTTGAATGTTTTCTATGTATTTAAGTATGCATTTCTCTAATAAGATTTTTGTTGTCTTGTATCCATAGTACAAGCCTCAGCTTAGTTTGGGACTAGGTCAACTTGTATGATTGTCCCCTGATATTTATTTATTTATTTGTATCTGTATTTTCAGGTCTTATTAATCGTGATCTCCTGTAAGCTAGACATGTTTTGAAACGCGGGGTGTCGTTGGAGGGGTCTTTATTTCAGGAACGTCATGGGTTTTAGTTTTTGCTATCTACTGACATATCAAAGCAGGTCGCGTTTTTAAAGCTTTGTTTCGTTAGTTTTGTTGCTTAAATTTCAGGTGTTTATGGGCAAGAAAGACCAGCGCCAGAGTTTCTTTCACCCGTGCCGATAAGGAAAACTCGCGCAGGATTGCAGTTCACTTGCGCTGCACCTACGTTACCACCGAAAGGGCAGTCACCCGATGTTTGGGTAAGGTCATCAATATAATAATATGTCTTATCAATCTTTTCAACTTTACTCTTCTTAACTTCTTTGTCCTTGGTAATGCATTATTTGCAGATATTTGTGCGATCGTTTGCCTTCTCTATTACATAAAATAAACTTTGCATAGTTATTAGAGCTGATTTTTCATCAACATCATCAATGTCAATATAAATATTCATTTAGATAATTTATTTTATCATTATTCTTTTTTTCATCCTCACTTAGATACTGCCAAGTAAAAATCATCTGTGTTTAAGACATGCAATTTCTTTTTGGTTTAGATTTTGTCTTTATCATTCACCTAGCATTCTTCCAAGCAAAAACCAAGTTGTCATCTTCGGAAAAAATCGTTTTCAACCCGAGTGACACGATCGGTATTCCAGGTATTATAAAACTTGCTAACTTTTTACATTGACCATTCCAGGTGTGCAACAGCGACGGGTACGTAGGCCAGGTGTGTGTGCTTACACTCTCTCCTAAACCTCAAGTGACTTCTTGCAACGGGGTCTGCAACGCAAGGATCCTGTGCGTCGCTTGCATACCGCCTGCGCCCGCGCTCACAAGGCAGCATACTGTCGATATACCGTGAGTCTTCATCGTTATCATCATTAATATTAATTAGTTCTTGTACCAGGTTCTTATGTTTAGATTTTTCTTTCAGCGGTATTACTCATTTATCTTCACTTTCTATTAAAAAGAGGTATTATAAATTCGAGGCCAATTTTTGCTGCTCTGTCTGATTATGTGTCTGTTTATAGGCTTCGTAGATTTAATAGAAAATTAATAAAATCAGAATGGTTCTAACTAGCTTTCATGGAAATCGGTTGGGTTAGGTTATCACATTTATTATCTCTGAAAATTGATTTCGATATTGCGACGGAGGTTTTAATTCTAATTACAATTACTGTATTGAGTAAAATATAGCGTGATATGTAGTCAAAAGTTCTTCTTAGATGAAATTTCAGGTGGCCAGATTCTTTATCTCTTTTATCAAAATACAAAACAAATTTCAAGCTCATTTAATTATAGTGGTAACTCTGTCTCTTCCTATATCGACTATCAAACTGACCGGGTTATGTTTCCTATATAAACGAAAATAAATATGATCATTATAGAAGAGGACGTATTTTACTACATACAGTCACTCTTCGAACAGTCTCCATTAACTTGCACTGGCAACTATTGAACATCGAAGTCATTTTGTTTTCAGGAGTACAAGCTCCCTGAACAGCACGGGTTCAGTGAAGCCTGGCATCAGCATATCCGACCCAGATGACAGCTGTAAGAACATACGACTAGACAGGTACGACATTACCGATACAGATATTTGTCAAGTTCATTCAATTCAATATGTCACCGAGCGGGCCCAACTGAAGACCAGCGCTCGCTTAACAGCGGCACATGCTGAGTTGGGACCGTTTCACAACAACCTGTCTAATTTTATTTACTTGTTTTTTATAATTGTGCTTTTGTTGTGAATAAATATATTTTCTTTCTTTCTTTCTTTCAATATCGCCAGAAGTCGTATGCGGATATTTTTTCCTTACGGTTTATGTCATGTTAGTAATATATATTTTTTATCTCAATGCGTTATTTTTGTAAAAAGTAGCTTTATTTTCTGTATGGAGTTACTAACATAACTAGGTAAATTCTGCCTATTTAATTACATTGGACATTATAGTTTAATCCATCCTAATATTTACGCAGGTAGAATTAGTTACCTTGTTAAAATTTACCAAGTTGTATAAATGATAATGGTTGTATAATGTGTTTATTATTTTCACCTTTTTGTAAGAGGTTATTTGGTGGCTTTTTCTTTGATTGTTTTGCATAAATATAGAGTAAGCATAAAGCTGTTTCCGTTAACTTTTAGATATTGCCACGATATTTTGGTCAACATTAATCTAATCATGTGTCTGTTTATATTCCAGCTCATCATCAAGCGAAGACGACGACGACGGTTCATCCACCAGCGAGAACCAAGATGCCCAATCTGAACGCAGCCAGGAGTCTGCCACCATTCGGCTCCACAGCAGCCTCACAGCCTCCCTGAACCACCGGTCGACCCTCACTCCAAACCACAGCAAGAGTCTCAGCACCCCACATACTGGCCAGAACATGCCGGTTCATCCCGTCATGAAGTCCAATTCGAATCCTGCAGTGGATAAGCAAGCGATGGGGATCACATCAGGTATGTTGGGAAGCTGGTTTCTCTTTTTAACTTTGTACTTTATTAACCCCTTTTATAACATCATTATCGTTATTAGAATTCAACTCTGCGGGCCTAGTATGGTTGCGTTTATCGCGTGAAAAAATGTGTATAAAGCATCCGTCACTCTCGTACTTACGTGTCAGAAAGTGACGGATGTTTTTATCCACATTTTGTCACGCGATAAACGCAGCCGTACTGTCTGATTCGCTATTCTCCATTGTAACACTCGTAATCTTTGTCAATTGATAGTAGTTAGGTAGTTTTTTTGAAAACACTGTGGATTAGTTTGTATTCACTTACAGTTTTTAACTTTGTTATGTATTCGTATGGTCGGCTAGCAAAAATGTTAAGCGTTTTATTGCCGTCATAATAACATTCAGTTCAGCGGCTCTTTTACAAGTCATTTAAGCCTATAGTTTTTGCTTGGATTATCAGGTGGCTGACGTTACATTGGCTCTTACTGTTATGTGAATAAGAGGTAGCATAACGTCAATAACATAATTACAATATAGAAGCAAAATAGGCTTAACCAAAGTAGAATAGAAGCCCTGTTCAGTTTTTGGGAATATATTGGCCATCACGTGCCTTGATGATTCAATGTAATTTGATTCAAACTTGAGTAGTAAATAACGCAATAAACTTTAGTAAATTCAAACTGAGCATAGAAAAAGCATGGAAATGTGAAACGACTTTTGCCCTAAGGCAGAGCTCCGACACTCTTTACAACAGAGTATTTCTCGGCCGCTATCGTAAATTACATCTTTCTATACTTTCCCCACTACATGTGTAGTATTTAATAGTCCCTAAGTATGCTTAACATTTTTAATGGCCGACTGTACTTCCAATTTCGTAGTAATTTGTCTTTTATCTCTTTACATTCCGAACCTTTTATTATTTTTGTATCTTACATTAAGAAGTAAGTACCTAACCTTATTGACCTTTACATCGGCTCCCAGCGTCAGGACGATCCATATTTGGTATGACATTTCAAACCTTTTGCATGAACTTTGTTATAAAAGTATGTACAGGGTAAATCGTATGTGGGAGTGTTGATTTTGCATTATGTTTCTGACTCACGCCACGCATTTCTAAATGTTTACGCATTAAAGCAGCTGGAAACTTCACCTACACATCAACCTTCTCTATATGATTTTCCTGTAGTTATATATTGTTTCTGAAGTTAGTATAGTTATACAATAAAAACTTTACGTTAAATTCCATGTTCTACTTGAGAATTTACTTATTTGTCTTATTTTACTCGCAACGTGTAATTCGTTTCTTAGTTAATAGCAAAAAAAGTAGAAAGATTTATTAGAGGACATACCGAATGGTAACGAAAATTACGTTAAAACTTGAACTAATAAAAAAAGACTAATCAGGAAAAAAAATGCATTACCAAGAAAATAATAACATAGCCAACACCGCTATTATGAGACGGCTCTTGAATTCATGTATCTTTATAATACTAGTTAATAACACGAATGTTCAACTATTCTTACAAATAGGTACCCTCTCATCACCTGCCAGCCGCCAATCCTCAGAAGACAGTGCGACCACCGCTAACCAGCCAACCATGTGGCTTGGCACAGAAGACGGCTGCATCCATGTCTACAACTGCCTGGACAATATCAGGATCAAGAAGAATAAAGTCAAGTTGCAGCACAACTCTGGCGTTCATTCTATTGTGTGAGTTTCATAATTATCTACCTCCTAGCCGTTGCCTGCGACTCGCGGACTAAAAAGCACCCTTTGTACTTCTCCGTGGTTCAAGCTATTTTCACACCAAATTTCATCGAAAATTAATTTTACTGTCAGTAAATGGATCTATGATAAAGTTCTTTTTAAGTCCAATCTACATGAATAACATCGTCCTATTACTATTTTTCTGCTATCTCCATTCCGCTTTATTTAAGCTTGGTTTATTGTTTTTTTCAGGTATATGGAGGGGAAGGTATTCGTTGCACTCGGCAACGGTGACCTTGTGGTGTATTGCAGAGATATAGGTAAACCTTTCAATAATTATTGTACAACATTTACAATAAAAAATATTAAAATTTCTAAGCAAAGTCCCCGTATATATAATTATTTAAACTTATTCAATTTAAAACAGATCCCTAAAAGTTGATAGCTAATTTTGCCGGCAAAGAAGTAAAAAAAAGAGAGGTGTACCTCAAGGTTCTGTACTAGGCCCACTCTTTTTCCTTTCCAATATTTTAATGACTACAATCTTCCTTTTTCTAGATGGTTCCTGGACGGAGCGTTCCACGATCCCGGTGGGCACGGGCAGTACTCCTGTCAGCAGCATGCTGCTCTCGGGCGGGAAGATGTGGTGCGCCACGCACTCTTCTATCAAAATTATAAACCCGCATACATTGCAGGTCAGTCTTTTGGTGATGTTTTGGAAGATTTTAGTTTATTATTTTCTATATTCAAGAGATCACAACGGGTTACTCACGGTAATATTTTATAATTTTCTATTTATTTGTAGGTTATTAAATAAATCCTTCTGACAATTAGTATTTTACATGAAAGTATAACTTTGTAACAACTAAAAAACATTTTATCTGAGAAAAATAACAGTTTTCTACTTAATTTTTTAATAGATTACACTAGCCAAATAAACCATAAGCGTAATAAAAACAAACGGACGATTTTCTGTGGCTTGGATTGTTTAGTAAATTCTGAATTCTAAAACTGTTAGAACCTGTTTATTATTAGTGCCATGATAATTAACCTCGGTCTTTTAAAACAGGTTTGTAAGTTACTTACTCATTACTCTTATCTGATTAGATCCAAAATTTTAAATTCTACCAATTAAATGGACATAATTAAACGTTTCAGGTCGACGAAACATTCCAAATAAGTTCCGAAACAAAGCCGATCAGCCACATGGCTGTGGCCGGTGGCTCTATCTGGCTGTCCCTCCACAACGCCGCACAACTACGCTGCTACAACGCGTCTACCAGGGAACAGCTAGCTGAGATCAACATCACGCCGCAAGTCACCAAGATGCTGCATGGTGCGTTTTGAAATGTTACGTTGGCGTTAGAAATATAATTCAGTGGCTGTAGCCAGCGTCTCTATTAGCTGTCCCTCCATAACGCCGCACAGTTGTGCTGCTACAACGCATCTACTAGAGAGCAGCTAGCTGAGATCAACATCACGCCGCAAGTCACCAAGATGCTGCATGGTGGGTGTAGAAATATAACGATGGCATTAGAAATATAATTCAATTGCTGTAGCGTCTCTATCTGGCTGTCCCTCCACAACGCCTCACACTTGCGCTGCTACAACCCATCTACCAGGGAACAGCTGGTTGAGAATAATATCATGCCGCAAGTCACCAAGATGCTGCATGGTGAGTGTAGAAAAATAACGTTGGCATTAGAAATATAATTCAATTGCTGTAGCGTCTCTATATGGCTGTCCCTCCACAACCTCTCACACTTGCGCTGCTACAACCCATCTACCAGGAAGCAGCACTGCTGGTTGAGATCAATGTCACGCCGCAAGTCACACAGATGCAGCATAGTGAGTAAAGAAGTAGAACTTCAATAGAAAAATAGTGAGTAAAAATGTTGAGAAGTTTCGAAGCCAATTTATTAAAGTGTGGTCCCAATAACTATAGCAACTGCTGCAAAGGCGTTCACTTTAATGCAAGGCAAGACCACATTATGTAACGTCCTACACGCTGCCCTCTTTAGTCAATGACGCCAACCTAACTATAGATATACTTATAATTTTATAGAACTCTTCTATGTTACAAGGAGAAGAGGAATATGTTTTACCTATTACAGATGCACTCTTTTGTATAAGCGTGATGTTAAAAGTCAAACTGCTGGCTGCTGGTCAACTTCTCTACGTACCATTTTATTTATAATCCGTTTGAGTCATTCAAGACTTCTCGAAAATGAGCTTACAAATGCTAAAACAATTGTATCTTCTCCCAGGTTGCGACGACATAATCCGACAGCATAAGGCAGCCTGCCTCCGCGTGACCGCTCTACTGGCCCACCGAGACACGCTCTGGGTCGGTACGAGCGCCGGCGTGCTGTTAACGGCACCACTTCACAACTCTCCTAATGCCCGCACTGGAACGTTTACTGTGCCCACTCTCACAGGTAACATTGCAATAGAAAAAGTTTTATGTTGACGACACAATCATCTGCGGTCATCGAATATAGGTTCGACTGCATCTTCTCTGGCTTTCGATGCAAGTTCAGTACCTTTACTATGAGTTACAATTACCGTACTCGCTAGCGAGTCAAATGCTGTGTCCATCACGGTTCCTATTGTTACGGAGTGCGAAGGGCAGAGCATTCGAATCGCTAGTGAGTACGGTAATTGTAAATCATGGTAAGTGCACAGACGCTTTTCCTAATGATCCTTTTAAAAATCACAAAGTAAGTAGGTGTTTTTAACTTCATTTGTCTCTACACTAGTCCGGTTAATTTTAGGTGATACAATTCGGCAAAATGCAAAACTTCATACATTAATTTCTGAAATTTAAATAGCAGAGTCCCATAGATTAAGGGCCTTCAATTCAAAATGTACCAAGTACGTAGACTAGCGGACACTGTTCTTGTACTTACAATATTTCATATTATGGCTGCAACAATAACTGTTAAAATTGCTAACTGTTATCATTACTTTATAATTTTGCAAAAATGCATTTCCGCCTGCAGAAAGGAGTGGGTGTTTTGTGACAACCTTAATGCATTTTAATTAATATGTTTATTCTGTGGCAGGTATAACCTACGGTCACACTGGCCATGTGAGGTTCCTAACCCTTGTGGAAAACACAGCGCCTCAAAAACAACCAGCAAAACCAGCCCAAGCCAGTCTTAAAACGAAAGCCTTATCCCGGAGATCAACCAACGCTGAAAAACTTCAAAAACAGGCAGACACTACGCAGAATAACAAGGAAACCTTGATTATTTCTGGAGGCGATGGCTATGAGGACTTCAGGAGTTCTAGTATGACCGAGGATGCAGGCAGAGAGGACTCAACCAATCACCTCCTCTTGTGGAGAGTCTGAACGAATTTCGACGCCAACAGGGTTTACGATTTCCAAGGCCGGGCAATAGATGGCGCGTTCTTGGTTCCCCAGCGTCGCGAGATGGCGGCGCGGAGTTTGAATTGACGTTTTGTGTTTTTTCGAATGTGATTTTAATGTCTCGAAGACACTGAATAAAGAGCCTAATATTATTTAAAATGTTTTCGAATGATTATTCCAGCTTTTAATTTAGATCGATGTACGCTAATCTAATGAAATAAATTAATAAACGTTAAAGTGTTGCGCCTGTGTGCGTGGGTATATGTAGGATTTTGAGATTATTAACGATTAGTTAAGGCATTAAATGTCATTTATCCTGCGGCCATACATTATTAGAATACCAAATAATCGAAATTTTAAAAGGTATTAACATCATTAACAGTATTATAGAAAGAATCGTGTTTAAACATCGCTATGAAATGACCTGTTAAGTACCTTATATAGACTTTTATAATAATGATTGAAAGTGTTTTAGAGTTGTTTACAAAATAAATAGCCATATCAGTCAAGTTATGAATGTCCCTGTAATAGATGTGAACATGTGAAGCCAGATATAAGTAGATATCCATATTAAAAGTAGGTATTGCGTTGATGTTATTAAAATTACGAACGGCTAAAGTATTACAAACATTTATGTTACTGCACAAGTTATTCTATAACATTGGTTTTTATTTAATTTCTGATGAGTTCACTATGATCCTATGCAGCATGAATTGAAAACTTTTTTTATTGATTGCTCAAGAATCTTTAATGTTACCTATGATGGGTTTAAGAGCGAACTTCAATAAAATAGGATGTTTGGATGTATCCTATTATATAATAATACAGTAATAAAAGAAAGCCACACTACACTGTTTTTCATTTATTTTTATCTCATTATAAAACAGCTAAGCCGACAAAAAAAAACAACCTTATTTGGTTTCAAGGGAAGAAATAAAAAAAGGGGTTAGGGTGGTATAAAGGCATCAAAGAAGGGTAATTATTGACAATAAATTGATAAAGGGTCCAATTTAAAGGTAAAACTGGGATACGCTAATGATAGGGATAAGGAAAAGCCTAGAGGAAAGAACAAGATTATCAACATCTTTATTCAAAACCACGAGACCCAATCAATTTCTATAATTATTCTCCTTTACATAGATTCGTGTGAAAATTATTATAACCTCTCAAACAACATTAGCTACTCGTACTTTTTTTTAGTTTTCATTTGTTTAACTTATGTCAATAGGTAGGAGCCTAAATTTAAGCAAAGTTTAGTGACACATAGCAGCAATTTGCCTCATAAATTCTTCAATATCATTTTCTTTGACTTCACTTTTTTTACCTCTACTAACGAAATAAGGATCATTTTGCAATTGGGCAGCCAGTTTCTTTAAAATGTTCCTTCTGTCCCTATCGTTTTCATTTATTTCTCGTTTAACCTTCTTACTTTCACTTTTCATGAGTGTTAATTCAAGAGTAGCACAGATAAGTTTTTTAGCCTTCACGAACTCATCGTTCCCTGCTGAATTAATAACTGAATTATCATTTGTGTCTTTTTTACCTCGAGCTATGTAAAAGGGATCGTTTCGTACGGACTTTACTATTTCTTCTATCGCCCCACGCCTTCCTCTAGTTGATTTGTAAAAATTCTTCTTTTTCCCTCTTGAAATAAAAAATGGATCGATTTCTGCAGAAGAACGGCCGCTTCTCTCGACGATAATGTAATGGGGCTCGTTGGCGAATATTCTATCATCCATAACTGTACTCGATACCGAGGGTTTAGCTGTAAGTTCATATTGGTAATCATTTTTGAATGGTCTAGCCATAACTTGATTTTTAACCCGGGACCCACCAAACAAATGCTTCAACTGACTATTCCTTCCTCGATTCACCCAGAAATACCCATTTGGTGCCATGTCATCATTTTTCTTTAGTCTTGATAGGTATTCAATATCGTATTCTACTTTATTAATAGCTTCCATTATAGATTCTTTAAGATCTTCTTTGCGCCTGCCTCTGTTACCCCAAAAAGGGCCAGAATCGTCGTTATCTTTCTTACCACGATTACCCCAAAAAGGATCATCTTCTTTCTTCCCCCTGTTACCCCAGAAAGGGTCTTCGTCTTGTCTCCTGCCACGGTTGCCCCAGAAAGGCTCATCATCTTGCCTCCTTCCGCGATTTCCCCAAAACGGCTCTTCTTCTAGCCTCCCTTGTTTCCCCCAAAAACGTAATTTACTTTCTCTACGGCCTCTGTTACCCCAAAAAGGGTCATCTTCTTGTCTTCTACCCCTGCTGCTCCAAAAAGGATCATTCTTTTCAGTGTCGTCTAGCATTTCGTCAGAATTACGTCTTCCTCGATTGCCCCAAAAGGGAACCGTATCTTCCCTTCGACCTTTTAAACTCGGATAACCATTTAACTTCGGTGATGCTTTATCATAATCGTTATTAAAATCAAAAATGTCTGAATATGGAGAATCAATGTAATGCTCTTCAGATGTTCGCCTCCCTCTGTTTCCCCAAAAAGGTGGATCTTTATTTAATTTGTTTTCTGGATTTAGGAATTTTCTGTTTACTTCCATGTTATTATCGTCTTTCGTAATATCTTTATTGAAAACTTGTCTTTTCCCTCGGTTAGCCCAAAATTGGTTATCATCATCATCACTGATAGCAGATCTTTTGATGCGGGCACTTGATTTTCCTTTAATGCCCTGTTTATGGTTTGGTTTTGTTGATTTTGTCTTGTTACCTTCCCCATAATCTACGTTGGTTGACAAAATCAGCAACAAGATGGCTAACACATTTAGCCGCTTACGCATTTTTTTGATAGCTGGAAAAGATAAATAAAATTATAAACCTCTATAGATTTAGCGTTAGCTTAACTTCCATGAGTAAACTCAGACCAAAATCAATCATATGATTTGACTGCCATTTAAATCGTAAATGGAGATATTGATAGGAAGATCTTGCAATAAAAAACATCATCTATTCATTATCCTAGGGTTCCTAACAGCGAGTTTGAAAAAAATATCTTTTTAATATAGACACAAGTCAATTACTATTTTTATTTTTTTCTAAAACGAGCCTCATCACTTAATGTGACGTTATTTGATTGCAAAAATGCCTATTATAAAAAGTTAACCTGTTTATCACTTTAAATTTTTTAATTTGTTATTTATTTTAATACATTATAATAACTATTTAGTAAAAACTCCAGATATATAGCGAACCCTTTCAGAGCTGATATCTCTTAAATGGCCCAACCGATTTTCATGAAACTTATGAACTATCCCGATTAAACCAGTTTAAATAAAAGTCCAAATCGGTCTATCAGTTTGGGAGCTACTATAGAGCTACATAGACTGACACACAGATAATAGATAGACACACATATACACACGTAAAACTTAGAACACCCCTTTTTTGTTGGCAACGTAAGAAATGGCGTGTTCTTGGTACAGTCGAGTTGATAAATATGTATACACTTTAGTACCTAGTCTATTTAATGTCATATTCAAACTGCCATACTCGAATTATCACAGCGATTAAAGTGACAAGGTACTAGTGTATACATGTTTATGAACTCGACTGTACACTGTTAAATCAACTGATTGATACTTTCATAAATAACTAAATTTGTATGTTATAAGACTATGGTTCCAAACTAAATTTGTTAAGTACTTACTAATTGTTTTTTTTCAAAGTCGCGGATAAAGTAATGTAATTTTGACTTCAAAACAAACTCAACCATTTAAAGTCAGAGTCAGAAATGGAACAATTAAAAACAAAAGAATTTGTCCGTTAGAAAATGCAACTGAATCATAAAAATGTAATATATTATTAAAATTATTAAAATTAGAAAGAATGTACCCAAATAAGTACTTCTAACTTTAAAGTAATCGAACAAAAGAACGAATAATTTTGTCAACATACAGAAGCTACTTCTCAAACCTTTATTGTGACAAAAATAAAAAAGTACCTTTTCTCAAAATCAAACAAACAGAGTTTTTTTTGATTACTGTAAGAAAGCTTCCATTGAGTAGATAAAAATAAAAAATAAATAAATATTAGGGGACAATGTCACACGAATTGACCAAGTCCCAAAATAAGTTATAGGCTTGTACTATGGGTACTAAACACCGATTTACTTACTTATCCAAGACTCAGGAACTAATACTCGCGCTCAACACAAATATCTGCCCTTACCGGGATTTGAACCCAGGACCACTAAGTTTCCTTGGCAGGGTCACTACCAACTTAGCTACCGTATCGACAAATAACAATTAAGAGCTAATTCTCGTGCAAACTCTTATTTAGAATGCATTAGAAGTTACTGAATTATGCTTCTTTGACAGACAGACAGATGGTCGCACCATGAAGGCCTCTTTTTTACACTTCTTCTTTTCTTTACATAGTTTAAAACAAAGTCACTTCCGCCATCTTTGCGCTTAGATCTTCTAAACTGCGCAACAGATTTTAATGCGGTTTTCATCAATAGGTAGAGTGATTCAAGAGGAAGGTTTTTATGATTAATAAATCTGGTTTATGTGCGGGTATTACAGAAAATTCACATAAACCGGAGCGAAGCGAGGGCAGCTCGCTAGTTTAATACAAAACCCTACAAAAACACTTGACCCTTTTTGAGAACATAAAATTAAAAATCAACAATATAAAAAAACCAATCGTTAAAACATACACAGAATCACATTTCCAAATGAAGACTCTAAAAGCCACTTTAAATAATACTCACAATTTTCTTGTCTTCGTCAAATTCGAACCATAGTCGTGACCGGCCGACGCGGCTAGGACTGATCTTCTGAGGCTGGTCAGCTCCTACCCGCTTTTATAAGGACAATGTCAGTGGGCGGGATCCCAGGGGCTGTCACATTGGATTTCATTTGTTCCACTGTTTTCTAGCGGATTTCTCAGGAGGCTGTACGACCGTTACGTTATTAAATTAAAACAACGTTTGTTATGTATTACATTGGACTGCTTGGAGAGTAGGTTTTGCTTTCGCAGGATGCCGGTTCGATTTCTTGTTTTATAATTTTTCTCAAGGATTTGGAATAACGTAATTGATTTTGTTGGAAGCAGTACTATGAAGTTACGAGTAAAATACCTGTCTATTTCAATTTTTATTTGTTTTTTTTCCTTGTTTTTAATGCACAGATTTTTATCTTTGTATTAAATAAGTATTTCAAGCGGTAATTTAAATAAAGATGTATCTACGGAGTTAAGGACTAAACTGAGACACCACTAACTTACTCTCATTGTGATCGCATGGTTAATTTCAGCTAAGCACAGGAATAAAAGGATTTTTAATTGAGTTCTTAAGTAGGTAATAGTTATTTATGTGACTGGTGCATAATGAGAGGCATTATACACGAGTGTTTTAATGCCTAATTATGCGTACAGTCGCATAAATAACTTTATCTACATACATATCATAAGTTTTCTACAATATGTGAGAAACCTGTATCCGTCGTTACCCTGCATCTTAATGTACCTGCATCTTAATGTTCACATTACAGCGATAACCGATACTTTATTGACATGTTATACTTTAATGTTAACATTACAGTGCAACCACAGATACAGGTAACATAATGTAGTCCATTTTGCTTATCGCTTCTGAACATATTATATTGAAATTATGATATGGATGTAGATAAAAAATATTTGAAACTAACCCCTAAATATTGGCAATCTTCGTTTTTCTATGACACACGAGTGACAAATATACTGTCAGTTGCGAGTGCAAGCGTGATAGCGATACCCAGCCGACAGATATTAAGAAGTTGGGAATACTGTAGATCTAGGTTAAAAGAATGTGTGGATTAGAGAAAGGTTAGGCAAGAGGACATTAGCATTGAAAGTAAACTTAGGGTTCAATATCTACTTTCAATGCAAATGTCCGTTTTAATAAACATATCAAAAGTCAAATGCAAATCCTTGTATCCTTTGGGAGAATTTGGGATTCATCGAAAATTGGATCACCAGGCTTAAATCTGTGTCTCTAGATAGTGAATGAATGAATGAATGAATGAATGATATTTATTTTCCAAAGTAAGTCACAGTATACATTGCATGTTATGTCAAAGTACAAGAAATTATATTCGGAATCGTCAAAAATATACCTAAATTAAATTATAATATTATCAAAAATAAAAATAAGAAGTCAGGATAACAATAATTACAATAACAATACAGAACTAAGGACTTATCACCGTTAAGGATCGTCTTAAAAATAGCATGCAATAAATTAGCAAACAACAATATAAGTCAAAATCAGAAATAATAAAAACTACAATACATATTAAATATCTAATTTTAAATTAAGGTTCATAAACTCCACACGGATACAAGTCGATTTAATTAACATCTGTTTGACCGTAAGGCCAGCCAGTTCGGAGCAGACCCTTACAGGTTCTAAGCTCCTGGTACTAGGATGACCAAATACCCTCATCGTTAGCTCTTAATAAGAAAGGGTCAACCAGGAAATAAGAGCTACTATGCAGATTTCAATAAGCCGCAACGAGAACTGGTAGCCCCACGTCATGTCCTACAGAATATACTAGACTTTTCCATTTTCCACCCCAACCTCAGGGCCTCTATTCCCGGCGGTAAAAACGATATCGTATTTGACCAGAGGGCTTATTGTCTAGCGAACTCGCAATCACGATCGTTTTAATTTTGAAAATCGAAGGCTTGTCTGCATACAAAATAAAAACAATTGCTCCACTTTGAACCCGGGTGCGATTGCGAGTGCGTTGGACAATAGCCCCTCTGTTACGGTATTGTTGTGACGTCAGCCGCCATTACTGTCAAGGAAATAAGAGCTATCCAAACGTCGACAATACGATAACAGATTAAAGACGTTATGGTTTTTAGCGCCTAGACTACCGGCCCTGGTGACTTGTATCCGTTTGCACAAGGGTCACAGAAATAAGGTGCATAAATCTAACGTTAGCAATTTTCTAAAACTGATGAAATGTTCAGGATTGATATAATCTGACAATCTAACGCGTCGAACGCTTATGTCAATTAGATTTTCGAGAATCGCTAAAGTTTGCTTTATCATCTTGATTAGGCCCCCTATAGTTCTCGTCTCTCATAAGTCTACATAATATATACTTAAATACATAGAAAACACCCATGACTCAGAAACAAATATTCGCACTCATCACACAAATATCTGTCCTTACCGGGATTTGAACCCAGGACCGCTAGCTTCGTAGGCAGGGTCAGTACCAACTAGGCCAGCGCGTTGTCGACTACTTTTCTATTTATACTATGATTCAGACAAGAATTTAACAGCCTGTTTCGTAAAGTTTAGCAGGTACAGGCTCGTTAATAATAACTTCCTCCGTTACATCTAACCCCGGTCTTGCTTTTTGTAGTTAATGCGTAGTCCTTGACTATAGTTAATTCAGTTAACAAATGCCCTGGGGATCTATTATACCCGGTAAAACTATATTGTGTTAGACATGTGGTCGTATTGTGAACGTCACTTCATTAAATTAAATTAATTTACGTAACACCTGGCCGTAATGTGAGTTTTATCGCACGCTGCGCGCACGGTAAAACTCGCATTGTGGCCAGGTGAAGACGTAAAATTGTGTACTCATCACGGGCAGTAAAAAAGAAAGCCCTCTATCGCATATTTACAACCCTCGCCTACGGCTCGGGTCTCAAATACCTGCGATTTCGGGCTTTCTTTCTTTTACAGCCCTTGTTAAGTAATATACTATTATTATCCCCCGACGCAAAAAGAGGCGTTTTATAAGTTTGACCGCTATGTGTGTGTCTGTTTGAGGCACCGTAGCTCCTAAACGATGCGTTTTTTTTAATTTAAAAGCTACTTTTTTATGCGGTTCTTCCTAGCTAAGTTTTATGAAAATCGGTTAGGCCGTTTACGAGATATTAGCTCTGCAAGAAGGGGTCACCATTATATCGGGGTTTTTATCTACTTATCTAATAGTTATCTTATAAAAATATACAACAAAACTCTATACAATAGCCACGACGACACGGTAGCCTAGTAAGCGGTCCCGGGTTCGATTCCCGGTATGGCCAAATATTTTTGTGATAAGCGTGAGTATTTGTTCCTGAGTCTTAAATAGGTATTTACAGTGCGATAGCACTTGGAAGATGCTTCGGGTTTGTACTTGTCTCTCACTCGCACTCATACGCTCTTATTAAGAGCGAGTGAGAGAGAAGTACAAACACGAAGCATCTTCTAACTGCTCACAGACTGTACATATATGCATTCATCTATATAAGTACCTAAGTTTATTGTTGCCTAGTACCCATAGTACAAGCCTAGTTTGGGATTAGGTAAATTTTTGTGAGATAGTCTCCTGATTTTCTTATGATCTGCCAAACTGCGTAACTGTTGGAGAGAAAAGAATATGCCCTCCACCTAACAGTAACATAGGGTGACGGAACCAGTAATGGACAAGGCACCAATAATGGACACTTGATTCTTATTTTACAGAAGATAAGGGTTATTCATTGTTTTGCAACAATCAATTTAGGACCGTATGAAATTTGAATTAAGAGTGAAGTGTCCATTACTGGTGCCTGTCAGCTAAAAGTGACTATCATTGGTGCCGTCACCCTTCAGTAAAGGTGACAGAGTTTAAAACGATACGATAACATCTCAAAAGCAATATGTTTTTAAGTACTTTGTTAGATAGATGCCCAGGCGCATTATTGTTTAATGTTTTTCACCTATTGTTGTAGTATTTTTTTCACTCTGCCGCTTTTACCGTAAAGTTAATAAAAGCTGTCATAACGTAGACAATACGATAGCAATATGGAAAAAGATAATGTTAGAATAAGGCACAGGTGCACAAACGTTTATTAAATTTAATGTCGCCGTTGAAGTCGCTAGCTGTCATCTTCTACCTAGGCAAATAAGACAGTGATAGAAGGTGTCCCTATCTGCAACTTGGTGTAAATGTAAGATACGGGTTCAAAACAAATCATACCAAGGAGACCGGTCTTTATTTAAGCTTTTATAAGATCAGTTTTTTTTTGTTATGTTCTCAATTATTCTTGAGTAGGCTTTATTTACCACCTAGAAACCTTCAAGAAGTCATTTCCTATTAACACGATCAGTAGCAGAAGAGTTTTTTTTTCTAAAACACGAAATATAATTAATCTATTAACGCATCCAGTAACATTTTTTTTTCAAAATCTTACAAAATACCTATATTGAATTGATATAATATGTAACATGACTGATTGTTAATTTTGTTACATTTGAAAATCCTTTAACAAAAAACAGTAGTTATTTACTCTAGCAGATCTAGTTTATTCTAGCATAAATTAAACGGTACCTAGTACCCTTAACGGTATCTAGAAATTAGGTAAACATAAACATGTGAAAAACGTTACCATTTTCGTATGGCAGTTCTGTAAAAAATGTCCACTATGTCCAGTGGCATAGAGTGAAGCTACCCGGCTGCGCCCCGCGGGCACCTGACGCGTCCGTCCGGCGTGATTACAACCGCGGGGAGGCCGGGGCGCAATGGACACATTGGACCAAGAAAAAAGCGCTCGACATGAAAAAACGCGTTTTGCATTGGTTTTGTAAGCAGGGGTGTGATTCTCTCAAGAAGCAAAGGTGAGCGAATGAACGAGTGAAGTCCAAGCGTCGAGATTAAGTAGTCCCGTCAAAGTGAACAAATCACATTTTAGGGCGTGTATTTTCAATTTGGCAGCATGTCGTCTCGAACGTATAAGGCTGCCTAATTGAGAATGCACTCGCTAATATGTGTTTTGTTCGCTCGGACGGGACTTCTTAAACTCGCCGCTTGGAATTCACTCCTGCGTTCGCTCACCTTTGCTTTTCAGAGAATAACACCTCAGTAATCTTTCGTCAATCACTTAATATATTGAAATCGGGCCGTTTGGCCTCTACATGGGAGAAAAACTCCATGGATACATTATAGGTATACATCTACTCATATGTCAGAAATAATAGCTTTCTTAATGATGAGTCCAATAAAGCGAGTAAGTATAATGTCCGGTACGCCCCGAGTGGGCACCTGAGGCATATGTCCGGCGTAATTACAGCCGTAGGGAGGCCAGGGCGCAGTGGACATGTTGGGGAAATGACAGGTAAATATATGGACAAAATATTGATGACATAAAAAAATATTTGTACGTTATTGAGCTAATATGATTTTGCCCATTGCCAAAACACAAATAACAGTAAATAAAAGTTCATCATCATCATCATCATCAGCCTATATTAGTCCACTGCTTGACATAGGCCTCTCTCATTGCACGCCAACGAGCACGATTCGTGGGCACTCTCATCCACCTCTTATAAATAAAAGTTGCAATTCATTTATTTCGGAACAGTGGATTGAATTTAATAACAAAAGAAGTATAGCATTTGCAATAATTACAGTCCTTTAATCGATGGTATATTGATTCTGGACTCTACTTTTTAGTGACATCTATAATGTACTTATATTTATAAAAAAAAATCATATACTTTTTATTTATTATATATCTGACAGAACTCACTTTAGGTGAAAAACAGTACGTTTCTTGTGTCTTATATTTCCTTTCCATACTGTTATTTCAGATGGTAAAATAAAATAACTCGAATACTTACACAATACCGCAAACCTGAAGAATTTTTGCAGCTTCTCAAGAATTCCCCGCTGAGTCGACAGAATTAATATCCTCGCCCTATTTCTCCTTACAATATCCAAGCTTTGTGTTCTTTACACGTCAGTAAAATAAGATCGACAAGATTGACGAGTTGGTTAGGTTATATTTAATGTTTTACAATAATATACAAGGGGCTGGTTTAAACTCGGTAAAACCATACTGCTTTTGACATACCTATTATCGTACTGTTAACGTAATAATAGCTCTTATTTACTTGACAGTATTGGCGGCCGGCCGAGTTCAAAATAAAAGCATAACATGTCAATGATTAATTTTGACGTAATTTTTTGCTCGTGACTTGACGCTGCCATTATGACAGGGTTCTATGGCGGGTTTACAAATAAAAGATTTTTTTTTGGATTAAATAAGGTCGCAGCAATAATGGTTATCCCCTCTTTAAGAGCTAATAACTTTTAAACGGCTTAACCAATTTTCATTTAACCTAGCTGGGAACTGCTGCGAATAAATTAGATTACTATCACAAAACATCGCGTTCAAATCGATTCGAATCGGTTCGATCGATTGTTTGTATGCTACGATGCCACAAATAAACACGTTACGTCACATTAATCTTGTAACACTGCTTGCGTCAAAAGTAGAAAATAACTAAGTCATCTAAATCCTAAAATAATATGGTCTATTATGTATGATAAAAATCCTTGAGCATATAAAAAAATGGAGACTTGTTAGTTAAATTGTTTGTTTTAAACTCTAGATTGCAATTATAAGACTGTAAAATAATGCCGACTCTGATGTCTAAGATAGAATGCCTGTATACCAGTCATTTCACCGGCTATCTTAACCCCGGATCAGAACACATCAATGCAAATACTACTGTGTGGAAGCTTTTCTGACTGCTACCACCACTGTCAGCTAAAAATTATACACTTACTCGTAGCTATTCGAATACGAAGAATCACCGCGTCGACGTTGTGCCCCAATCTAAAAAAATATCCCTAAATTTATTTTCCTTATTCCCCCAAGCTCCCCACACGTCAGTCCCTATGTGTGTTTCTGGTAATGGCATTGTAGCAACACAAGGCGACTTATAAGAGTGGGAAAGGACTCCTTATTGCAGCCTGGGGCGGGGGCAAAGTAATGCTTGACCTCTGCCTTTTAATGTCAATATGGGGGCAAATTAATAAATGTTGCCGTGAGCAGTTAAGTAACAAAAATGTGGTAGTGTGTGGGGTTCCAAAAATACTTCTGATTCAATTGAATGTTAGCTTAGGGTAGATTGTTAGATCACGTATAATAAGGGCCTGTTTCACAATCGTCAAGTAAAGCATATCTGATACATAAATTTAGCCCTTTCCTTTTCTTACACTTGAACATAGACAAGGAGAGAGCTAACTTTAACTGGCACATAAATTTACTTGTCGATTGTGAAACAGGCCCTAAACATTATTGACATAATTATAAGAAATTATAAACATATTGTCAACCCTAGCAAGCTGTCATCTTAGTCATACAACGTCTGTCAGCTAGGGGTGACATTTTTATTTTGTTGGTATTTTTGTAACACGATGTTTATTTTTGGTAATCTGTATGTTTTATATTTTTGACGCTCTGACTCAAGTCAAGTTTGTATTCTGTTTAATTAATGATGAAAAAATAAAACCTCGTTACAAAGTACGAAACAATGTCGCTTTGCGCGTCTGCCTGTCTGTCTGTATATCCGCTAACTCCTCCTAAACTACTCAACTAATGTGATGATTTTGATGCTGTTTTCACCATCAGTTAGATATTTTTTCAGTGAAGGTTGTTTGGTCATGTACAATAAATTCAGGTTTATGTATGTGTTATAGAAAATTCACATGTCTTTAGTGAATTATAAATGTGAGAATTTGTGACGATATTTGGATCATGAACGGCTTAACCGATTTAGATAAAAATTTGGAAAATAGGTCAGTAGTTGTGCAAAATTCGATAGTTCCCTCGGAAGTAAAGTTAGACGAGTTTTACGCAGACTAAGTCACTTCTGGTCGGAGTTAGGCTGGCTAGGCTACTCGCTGGTACGGTCGAGTTCATAAATATGTTCACTTTAGTATCTTGTCTATTTAATGTCATGTTTAAACTACCATATATATGACTTATCACAGCGATTAAAGTAACAAGGTACTAAAGTGTACACATATTTTTGTGAACTCGACTGTACCCCTTACAAACAATGGCCCGACATACACGGGCTAAGTGCGGAAAAAGGAGTCCATCACCGTAACCATAACGCAGACAAAGTCGCGGGCAAACGTTGGTTCATGGTCATTACAGTGATCTTAGGATTTGGCAAGAAACTGTTCTAAATATACTTCAAGTGCAGTTATCGGTTCCAACTACGCAGTTGCATAACGAAAATTAAAATGTATGCACAAGGACATGTATATATATACCTACCAACTTAGATAAAAAACAAAGTTTTTTTATGGGATGGAGATAGCAAACAAGCACACAAGCCACCTGACGGTTAGTGGGATCTGTGACCCAGAGACATTTGCAATCTCAAGACAACAATCTAAAGATTGCATCCTAAGCTAAGATGGAATGCCTATGCTAGTTATTTCACCGGTTGTTTTATCCTCACACCGGAACACAACAATGTCAACACGTTAGTACCAAGAGGCTCTGATTTAAACCACGGGCAGACGGACATGGCTAAACTCTAACTAAAGGTTCTTTGTCGACTACAGAACCCTAAAACACTCGCTTCCGAATAGATCCATACGTTTGGGAGCTATGACGTTATAGACAGATACACAGATACACACAGACACACATACAGTGGTAGCCACATAATTAGGAACGCTTGCGTTTTTCCCATACAATACCCTACAAATATGACTTTTCAATTTTGACAACCAATTAAAAAGTTTTTTACCAATTTTATTTTTAGTTACACTTATCACTAACTATTAAACTAAGGTTTAAATGTATGTACAATTTATCGCTGTTAAAAATGATTATTTCATTTTATAAGGATTTGTAAGTATACAGTATGTAAACTTACTAAAACCATTTGTTTGAATCCGGGCATGTATAGGCGATAAATAAGGTCTTCGTATATAAATTATTGAAATTCTAACGTTTTTTAGAATTTATAATTGTAATACAAAAAATATCATTTTAGTTATTCATGATTCAATAACATCCTGTATTATTTGTTTACAATTGTAAAATTTGTCATCTGGTTGTCAGGTCAAGGCCAAGTTCAACATTTTCAATGTCAGTTAAAGTAAGGCTATGTGCACACTTCCGATTAAATACGACGTAGATTAGACCAAATGTGGCCGTTATTTGAACCAAGCGACGATGGTTGTTTCAAGTGAACGCTACGCATCAAAGCTGGATTTTGCCGGGCACGTCGCTTGATTATGTTCGAAGCTTGTACAATCCGCAGCCTCATTTCTTCCTCCGTTCTCGACACTTTTTTTAAATACTAACTGTTTCACCCATCCCCAGAAGAAATAGTCTAGAGGTGTGGGGTTCAGCAAACGTACCATATCATACAACTTCCCGCTTTTCTAGTGCTGAAGCCAAGATTTTCTGTAAAATGGTTGTAGATCCTTTTTTCCGTTCTGACGTCAATACGAGGACGAGGCCCACCACTACTACTACTACTATCCGGTACTAACCGGAACCGCTCCTTCATTGTCACGCAGTCTGGTAATCGCCCTTATAATTGACAATAAAGTGACACCAGTGAAATTTGAATGACATAAATCTGTCACGACGTAAACATTACACATAGGGTGATACTTTTAGGGTTAACCGACTTTGAAAAAGGTAAGTGTTTATAATTTTTAAACAATGATAAAATTAAAAATATTCGACCCGTACTAGCAAAACATGTGTTAAAACACTTAACTCGACTTGGCTATCAACTGGTTTAAAGAGATGGTTTTAGTTAGTTTACATACTGTATATTTTTAAACTTTGTCTGGACGCGTCAGCACTAAGTTTTTAAATCCGTATAAAATGAAATGTTCGTTTTTAACAGCGATAAATTGTACATACATTTAACCCTTACTTTATAAGTAGAACTTTTTGATTGGTGGTCAAAATTGAAAAGTCATATTTGCAAGCAATTGTATCGGAAAAATGCGTGATGTGTATTGACTATAAGGAAATATGCCGAAGTATAAAAATGACCACTTGAATAATTTCGTCCGTGCATAATTTGGTCAAAGTATAAAAATGTGCACATATATATTAGACGACGTATAAAGATGTTACGACAATAGACTATAAGGAAATATACCGAAGTATAAAAATGTACACTAGAATATTTATATACATAGTCGATTTTTATATTAGAAATTTACTTATTATGATTGTAGATATTTTTATACTTTGAGAGTAGTCATTTCTATATTTCGACTTAATAAGACTTAGACTTTTTGAAGTATTGGCTTTCTTATACTTAGACTAATTCATGTTTTAAAGGTAGACATTTTTATACTTCGGCATATTTCCTTATAGTCAATACACGCATAAATCAAATGCGTCACACCCATGGCAAAGTTGCGAATCTGCATTTCGAAAATTAGAAAAGCAGTTTCACTACTTTACCAAAGGGCGTTTCCGTCATTGTTCTTTTGAAATCAAAGTGCAGATTCGCAACGTTGCCATGGGTGTGACGAATGCAAGCGTTCCTAATTGGGATAGACCAAAAAATGTAACTCACGGTTTTTACGTTCTAATTCGAAAGAATAGGTAATTTTAGGAGACCAATTACATTAATTTTGTATTTGACCCAATACTTACTTTTGTTTTAATATCTTTATTTATTTAGCAGACATTTTATGGATGACGTGATTATTTTAAATTTAGGTTGGCATTTTCTAATAAAATACAACAATTAAATAATATCTAATAATAAAAAGTGATTGTAATAGTGTATTAAAACAAACTATTTCAAGCGGTGTTCGCCTAACCTGTAAGATTCACCTAGAAGGGCTTCAAGCCGAAAACGAAAGTCAAACAAATGTTAAATATACTTTTGTCGAAACATCCGAAATATATAAATATTTCAAAAACTTAATAATGCAGAAGGGCTTTAAATATTCCTCGAAATGGTTTTCGAATTAGAGTAATTGTAAAAATATGAACAATCCCAATTATGTGGCCACTACTGTATAATAAAGATACATCGATACACAGACACAGACTTACAGATACAGAGACAAACAAACACACGATATACATATACATAGATACATAGATACACAAATACACACGTTGCACCTACACCCCTCTTTTAGCGTAGGGGGTTATAAATAACCCACTTCGGCACCAGAAATAGCCCCGTTTGAAAGTATTCTGGTTCCGCGTATATCAAAACGCACAATTCCGTGCGCAAACGCTGGTATTAATAATAATGACGACGTGTGTGTTTCATCTGCGCTTCCTCTAGACTGAGTGGGTTTTTGGAGGACACGTATAGACAACCAACACAACCGTACTAATCACAGAACAGAATAACCTAACCAACAAAAAGTTGGAAAACCCCCGAAATTGATATTTCAAAGTTCAATACTTCAAAAACGGCTGAACCGATTTCAATATAAAATGTCTAAGAACCACCGCTAGAAAACCTGCTTTCAAATAAAAAAAATCGCATCCAATTTGGTTCATCCGTTTAAGAGCTACGGTGCCACAGACAGACACACACACACACACACACACACACACACACACACACGTACACTTACGGCAAACTTATAACACCCCTCTTTTTTGCGTCGGGGGTTAAAAAATAGTAGAAGTGTCAAGTGGGCGTGTAACGTGTGGCATAGTTAGTTATGCGGAGTTCCGCATAACTAATATACTTTTTGCCGCGATCGCTTATTTCGATATTTCTAAAATAGGAAATAAATCCAGAAGCATGCCTTATTGTGCTACTTTGGAGTGTAAAAACGATAGCCGCACCAAAAACATTTTCCATGGTGGCGTGTTGTTTTTATGATAGTTTGAATATTGGCGACAACAGGTCTGATACTAAGCGAAGCTCATGCCGCTTCTACTGTTTTTTCTATTCCGTGGTACTAATAGTATAAATTTGAAATTTTAAAAGAAAAGAAGTTTTTTTTTGTATGTATGTAAACCTTTAGTGTACAAATAAATTGATAACAATTAAAAACCAAACCGACCGACGGATTTTTCCGCTTTAATATAATTTAAATTACGTACAGAAGTTTCTGTAAAAAAAAAGTCAAAAATATAGCAGGGTTGTACAAAAAACGAACTTATCCCTTTAAGGGGTCTCTTCCAGTTAATCTTTGAGCGATTGGGAAAATAAAAATGACAAGGAATAGCCAAATAAGATAACTAAAAGAAATCAAGGTATGTTACAACTAAATTTAAACTGCTATAAGTATCAAGAAATATTATATGGAGCCAAAACTTCTTCGGTCTAGTATAATAGGTATTTGTGACATACAAGAAGGAAAAAAAACAAGGTAGATACAGCAAAAACTAATAAATACCCGATTGCATATTTTGACATAGTCGTTTACGTAACGTAATGGAACCAGTAATCGACAAGGACCAATGATCGACACTGATTCTTATTTTACAGAAGATAAGGGTCATTCATTTCATTCATTTGTTTTGTAACACTCAATTTATGACCGTATGATCTTTGAATTAAGACTTAAGTGTCTATCATTGGTGCATGTCAGCTTAAAGTGTCGAACACTGGTGCCATTACGTTATATGAAATACCCATGCATACTTATACCCCCCAAAATGATACGTGGTGAGGTTTTAGACTTAGAACCCTGGCCTCACCCAAAATTACGCGTATGTTTTGGTACAAATATCTTGAAAAAAAAAAATAGGCTATTTGACAACATTGAAAATACACTACAAATTGTGGTCATCCTATTAGATAATAGCGTAAAACAACATATTTCACTTTATTTTAAACTAAATTATGTATATTTTTTTGGAAATTACACAAAAAAATGTAATATTTTTTGAAATTTTATCTGTTGCAGAAACGCTATGTGATTGCTTTGTAGCTGTGGTTACTCGCTGGTGACGTCAAACGCAAGTAACCACAGATCATAAGGGCATATCTCTTCAAATGATTTTTTATTGTTTACTTGCGTGTGACGTCACACTTGTCATATGGCCAGCGTCATGATAGAAACAGCGTTTTAAGAGCGGTTTTGAAAATTTTAACTTTAACATAGATTTTTATTGATAATACAGTAGAATGTCACGGAAATATCAATGTAGTGTGCTTCTTATGTAATAAAGAATCATTTAAAAAGGTTTTCTAAAATTAGTCAAATAGCCTATTATATAAGGTTAACTAAATTGGACAAGGGCCGTTTGTCGGTTTAGAAATTTCGCGTTGAACGAAAAATACTAACAACAACCCCCCGCCCCATCCCCTCTGTGATATTTCGTATTTAGCCTCACGTGATTAATGGACGAGCCCTTAAAAAGCTACCGGTCCCGGGTCGATCCCCGGTATGGCAAATATTTGGGTAATGAGCGCGAGTATTTGTTTCTGCGTCTTGTATATTTTCTATTTTCTATTTTCTATTTACTTAGGTACATGCAATATTCAACGTACAAGGCCAGAGCCTGATGTGGGTCTATGTGAATTTATGTGAGTCTGCCCTTTTTAATATTATTTTGATAGTCCCACCTGCAATGCAGCCTGCAAACCAACGCCAGGTCTTCCGTTACAACCATTGGTGAGAATGTTGTTGGTAATGTTTGCCACATAGAGGAGATAGACTTATGCAGTATTTGGACTAAAGTTTTTACATACATACATACATAAACTCATGCCTTCATGAGTGGGGTAGGCAGAGCTACAAAATTACCAACAACTCTAAAAATTTGTTGATAATTCAGTATCCACATTTTTCACAATTAGTCTAAGATGTTTACCAGTGTATTAGTGACAGGTTGCAAGCCCATCGCCTAACAGTACTAGGTACCTACAAGCCTTTATTCCCTTAGTCGCCTCTTACGACATCCAAGGGAAGACATGGAGTGGCAATATTCTAACCCGGCAACGACACGGAACAAAATTAAGTTTTTTATTTTGTAGAATTTATTATTTCTCTGTTTGGAGCACGAAACATATCGTCATTACTTTGGAAAAACCTCGTATCTCATATTTCGTGACGTACGATTTTAAACTTAAACGTGAAGAGAATTAAGTTCAATCTTATAAATCCAGAAATATCAGATACGAGTTTTTTCTAAAGTAGTAACGATATGTAAAGGCTATGTTTTTCGAAACTCCACAGTTTACTGAATACTTTGATGGTTTTTTGGCATCTTTGAAATTATTCATTACCATACACAAATCCTTGACCGTTACGCCTTTTCAAATGTATCTTTACATAGTAACTACACAAAAAAGGACTTTAACGGCCGACTTCCCAGGTGAAGAGCTAAGTAATAAATCATTACAAAACGGGACAGTAATATTAACCGTGGGAGAACACGGTAGACATACCATTCCACAACAAAATCATATGTCACATTAAATTTGACTTGTAAAATCGAGCTAAAGGCTATTAGGATACGGTTCAAACTTTGTACAAGTTTGTTGAGCACTTAGGAGTTTACGGGAATTTACAATATTTTTTGAGTCAAAACCGGGGAGCGCTTACCGCTTTTATGGGTTAAGTGTGGAATGCTAACTTTTGTGCTGAGAAGAAGAACCTAGATAAAAATCCATAGTTCACATCTGACCATGTCTTAGCGAAGTTTTTTTTATGCCATCAGTTGAATGACAGAGGATATCACTAAGACCTCGTTCCCACTATGTCGTGTGTCGGTCCGATTTTTAATCGGTCGTACCAGTGGCAGAACGTTTTATATGAAGCTATTCACACTCGACCGACAACGATTTTGTGTCGGATCCGACTGTTTTGTCAGCCCTCCCTTATATGGGAACAGAGGCGCCGACACCCGATTTAAATCGGAATCCGACACACGACATAGTGGGAACGAGCTCTAAGATTCTTCACGCTTTTGTGCTAGTGTCATCCATTGGCAATCTTTTACGTTAGAGCACAGTATAAACAGTAGTTCATCTTCAAACGAAGGTCCATCGCGCGGTTTGCATGTGTGCGTGCCTGAACCGTACGCGCCGTGAGCCACCACAAGCAAACTCAACAGGATGATTCAAGCCGGTATAGTCGGGGCCGCGCCGTCGCCGCGTTTGGTTGCATGTTAAGTGTCTAGTGACGCGCATCGACGCAACACTAACGCCCGAGCGGCAATTGGTAACAGAAACTCCTTAAGGGTCGGAAATGAATAAATGAATGGGCCTCTGAGGCGCTAGACAAGATGCATTACGCTTACTAGCGTTTCTATTCGTTTCGTTTTTTAACCAATCGCGTCACCTGGTTGATGACGTGATACGAAAATTTGGTATATTTAAACTTTCGTTTGGGTGAGGTTAGGTTAGGTTTGGTTTTGGCGAGGGTACCCTGGCACTAGACCTGGAAGGCTGGGGGGTGCCCAATGGTTGCATCTTAGGCAGCCCATGGTGCCCCCGAAAACAGCAGCGAGGTAAACGCCGGAGTGGTTTTAGACTGTAAGCTGATCCCCTCTACTCTCGTGCGAGAGTGAGGGAGGAGAGAGTCCGTCGTACCCCTCTACAGCATGGCCAACTGTCAAAAAATGTCATCAGTTGAAGTTGCCTGAAGTTTGGAAATACCACCGCAATTAGTGCTTTTTTATCCCCCAACGCAAAAAGAGGGATGGTTTAGATTTGGCGTGTGTATCAGTGTATCTATCTGTAGCATTGTAACTCCTTAACGGATGCCCCGATTTGGATGCGGTTATCTAGCGGTGGTTTTTAGCTAGGTTTCATGAATATCGGTTGGGCCGTTTAAGAGATATCATCTCTGAGGGGGGTGGTGGTTACCATTAAAATGGGGGTTTTATCTATCTTTCTGAAATTGATATAATACACTTTTAAAACTAAAAAAGTTTTATAGAAAAACGGTCCTCGAGCTATTTGAACTACTAAAGTTATGTTTTTCTTCACCGACGGGTTAGAATATTTCAATCAAACAAAAGTCTATGTTAGTTTGGCTAAAGTTTCCAATAATTTTCTAGGTACGATATCCATTTATACCTAACTAGAGGACGCCCGCGACTTCGTATGCGTAGAATTAGTTTCCCGCTACTCCCCCCATTTCTTCCCGTTGGGGGTCGATTTTCGGGAAATCCTTTCTTAGTGCTCACTTACATCATGAAAGGAACTCCTGTATCAAATTTCAAGTTTCTAGGTACAGTAGTTTCGGCTGTGCGTTGATATAATAAGTCAGTCAGGTTTGCCTTTTATATATTTTATATAGACAACTCAATGGCTAATAAATAATAGATCCGTCTAGTTTGGATGCGTTTAACTCTTCTTTTAATAGCAAGTTCATTATCAGTGTTAGAAAAACAGCCGGCAGCAAAAAGTGTTAAAATAAAAAAACCGCATCCAAATCGGGTCATCCGTTTAAGAGCTACGGTGCCACAGACAGACACACACACTTACACGTCAAACTTATAACACCCCTCTTTTTGCGTCGGGGGTTAAATATAAAAATAAAGATTTATTATTTAAGGCTCCGGCAAACCAAACGCGTGGCAGCAGCGCGCTGCAGACGCGCCGCACACGCGCGTCTCGGTGTGCCGGGGTGTCATTTGTTTTGCTGTTTTACAACTCCCTGACGCCACGCGACGCTACGCGCTGCTGCTGCCACGCGTTTTGTGTGCCGAAGCCTTTATTCAGACGACTGACGCTATATGGTCTGTGGGCCCAGAGCCACAAATCTCTTAAAGATCGTAAAGCGAAGACGAGCCTTTTGTGTCCAAAGCTAACCGGACATGGTTAATAACTATATTCTTAACATTTGGCTTCGTATACAATTCCATCATGAGTATGTCTTCACTTAAGTACCTTGTCACTTTAACCTCTTTTACAATCTCCTGTAGCAGTCCAAACAAAACATTAAAACGATAAAACAAAACTGTATAAAATCATTTTATGGTGTAAAATCCTTCTTGAAAATGCACCCATATTTTATAGAAGGTATAACAGGACAGGATTTAACACGGCCTCTGTACTATATATATGGTGTCTCCTTATTTCACCGACACTCATTTCATCGAATGTAGTATTTCACCGAATTTCAGTTCATCGAAAGCTATTTGCTGGTGAAGCCATGTTGATTTCGGGTTATTTTAAATAATAATTACGTAGTTTAAGTTAGGTTACTATCACAAAATGTTAATCCCTGCACCTAGAAAAGCCTGTCGTTGAAATGAAAATTCTACGAACTGATAGGGTAAAGTCACCAGTGGTCAGCCAGAGACCAATAGTTCTCCTTATATGAGTGCGAAGAGAGGGAAATATATCTTTCGTACTCTTCCCACTCATACAAAGTATAGGCAGAGGCCGAGTACCTACCAGGTTTCTGGCTGACCACTGGTGACTTTACCCTACGTTCTATGAAATTTGTGTTGACGAAATAAGGGTAAACCGTACTATATAATACTGTATAATATATTTTTAATTCCCCCCCCGAGAGCCTAATTTGATAATCCTTCTTGTTGCGCGCGAGTGGCTTCAACTAAAGTAATATAAAAGTTCGTTAAAAGTTGCAAAGGTTGAGTCGTTACACTGGAGTAACAAGTTGGTTCTTTTTTAATGTAATTTACATCCAAGGAGATACAATTTTAGCCTACTAATATTAAAAATTCGAAAGTATGTGTGTGTTAGTTTGTTATTCATTCAAGCTGCAACGGCTGGACGGATTTGGATGAAATTCGATAACCCTTTAATTAATCAAGTATGCATTTTTTTTTAATGTTTTAATTATTTATAGCGTGAATGCAAAAAAAAGGAAAAGTAAAAAGCATGTGAGAAATCCAACTTTTACGCACGATAAGCTACAAAAAGTACTATTTTTAAGCAACTGTTTAAAAGTTGATTACACATTTTGAAATTATCGTCTATGTATAGTAGTAAGTACTATTATGTATATACATTTAAATCAGCCGTTTTGCTATTTCATCTTATTAAAGTAACAGTGCCACTAGCCATGATAATTGTAAGATGAATCTAACAACACCTCGTTTGTCCAAATCAGGCCACCCGTCCATCCTCTTCGAGGTCACAACGAACCATAGATTACAGCTCAAAAACATTAGTACTTACCTTCTTTCTCCGAAAGTTAATTCAAAATCTCAAAGTGAAATTTTGTCTTGTTCCTAATTCAAACACTAATATAATTAATGGCTAACCGCTTTACATTCAATCGACTTGAAGTGATGCAAAAGAATCTCCTACTTGACTCACGTAGCTATAAATATATTTGAACTAGTCGTAATCAAGTGTTTTCAATTGGCCATCGCTCTTATAAATAACTCAAGGAGGTTAGTCATAAAAATGTTTACATAACCTTTTGATGTAAACCTAATTTTGGAATGTCGGTCTTTGAGCGCTATGTATGAAATCTATTAATGTTTTTTTTAAAATATGTAAATAGAAATCTTTTTGTTTTGTTCTTACTCTTAGTACTAAAAAATGATTGGATTTGATTAAATTGACGACGCGCTGGCCTAGTCGGTAGTGACCCTGCCTACTAAGCTAGCGGTCCTGGGTTCAAATACCGGTAAGGGCAGATATTTGTGTGATGAGCGCCAGTATTTGTTCCTGAGTCATGGATGTTTTCAATGTATTTAAGTATATATTTCTCTATATAAGTATTTATATCGTTGTCTAGTACCTACCCATAGTACAAGCCTAGAGCTTAGTTTGGGACTAGGTCAATTTGAGTGAAAAAAAAAACTATTTGTTTTTTTGTTTTGCTAATATCATAAACTAATTGTTGAACGTATTTTTGCTCCAAAATTTGTTGCTCTTCGGAAAATACCAACAGCCTCTACAATATTTATTTTGTCAGTTTCTTTTTCACTTGCATTTTTATTATTTGTAATAAAGTCTACCATAATATAATAATACATTGAAGGAATACACTGATAATCTTACCAATTACGGTTCAGAAGATACAGCCTTTAAAAGTAGGTACGGACGGACGGACGACGGACAACAGACAGCGTAGAAGTATTACTCGTAGGGTACAGTCAACAGCATAAATAAGTGATCATTTATGTACCTTGTCGCTTTCAATCGTTTCACAATTTTGTATAACATTTCAAACACGACGTTAAAGTGACAAGGTACATAAATGATCACTTATTTATGCTGTTGACTGTACTAAGGTTATATTTATATATACACTTTTTATCTATTATTTATTTAATCTTGTAATCATTTTGAGTTCTGGCAAGTTTTCCTGCATACTGTCATGATTTTTCATTTTATATTCAAGTTTAAAGAATGACTACTGCGGGTCTGACGGACGGACTGTGTTCGGGTGTTGATCCTTAGCTCTAGTTGTAGATTTTAATTGCTGTTTACGTATGTGTTAGTCCAAATTATTATATTTAATTATATATGTATGTATGTACATTCGAGTTCATAAATATGTGTACACTTTAGCACCTTGTCTATTCAATCCCATGTTTAAACTGCCATAAGTACATGAATTGTCGTGACGAGCGTGAAAAGCGATTGAAGTGACAAGGTACTAAAGTGTGTAGTGTATTTGTTATTTTCTTATTTTTTCCAACCTCTTGCATTGTCCTTGCTTATTCTACTTCAAGGTTAAAGTAAGAGATCCCATGTATTTAGAATAATCCCCATATACATTGTCTATATTGATCCAAACATGTCTTGTAATTGTTTATGTGTAATACAGTTTACATACATACATACATTACCTATCTCGCCAAATACTTGCAAATACATAAAGATTTTATTCATGATTTCAATATTTTCCTATACTCTATTTGCATAAGATGTTAACAAACTGAACCACGTGACTTTGCTCAAGGGCTAATCAAAACTAAGTATTAGTTTCCTCGCTCAACGCATAAGTTTAACCTATCCAGCGAGGAAATGCTGCCAGCATCTTGGGGACGATGCCGCAGGGCCCTTTTTTAGATATAGCTATAAAATTTAGTTTTAAAATATAATTAAGTTTATAATTGTAATTTTAGTTTTGTATTTCATTATTAATTGTATTAACTTGAATATTTTTATGTCCCTAAATAAATGCTTTAGTACCTATTCTTTCGAATTTTCGACATACCTATCACTGTTCATCTTCTATTGGCTGATATATAATCACGTGGTTTGTTTGTTTACGTTTAGTAAAACCCTTAAGCTGACAGAGTATAGTGATATAAAAAAATGTGCCATCTATAATCACAGAACCCTTAAAAATCGCTGCAATAATCTAGCTAGTGGATAATGTTATTTTTATAGTTTTCTTAAGAATTATATAACCGATCATCGGCTCGTAAAACACCACGCCCACTATGAAAGGCCTAAAACATACTGAAAAGCAAAGAATCTGGTCACGGTGCATACCAATTTACATACAACGTGACCCGATTTCATTGCCCCTAAGTGTATTAACCAAATGCCCAGAACTCCACTATCTATAGTCAATTTTGTTCAGAAATCAGGGAATGTGGCACAGAATGGCTGAAACCCGTTACAGATTCCTTAGGTTATTTTAAAACATCTATTATCATATATTTTTTAAATTTACGTCCGAACTATAAAGTAACGAAACAAAACAAACACTGTCGGATTTTTTTATTTGCATTGGAATTCAATTGATCACGTTTACAGGAAGTTAAGCTGAGTTTACACGATTCTAGTAGAATTTAAGGGTGAGCGTCCACCAGAGCTGCGGGTAGCACGAGTTGTATTTTCTCGCTTGTCGCTCAGTCCGTCTT
Source organism: Acleris cristana (assembly GCA_948252455.1). Taxonomy (NCBI): domain Eukaryota; kingdom Metazoa; phylum Arthropoda; class Insecta; order Lepidoptera; family Tortricidae; genus Acleris; species Acleris cristana. The sequence continues at coordinate 3,933,238 of OX411791.1, read as the reverse complement.
TATCGTTACCGACTAGATACTGATAGAAAGGGAGATCCGAGCGACAAATAAGTCGCGGGCAACTTGTGCTAGCCGTGCTGTGCGAAGTAGCGGAGCGGTGCGCGAGAAAAAAAACAACCAATAGGATTACTTAATTTTCCTGGCGTCGTGTAGCGCAGCTCCTATTGGTGGTTTTTTTCCTAGCACGCCGCTACCTCGCACGGCCCCCGTGGATACTCACTCTAAGGGGCCTATGTTTGACAGTGTAAGCGATTTTGTTACCAATACGTTTCTATGCTACCATTTTTAATATTATTTACACTTTACCAAGAAAAAGAAGAGAGAAAAGACAGCGTAACGTCATAGAAACAGAGATAAATTTTTAAAAATAGTTACATAATATGTTTTAAACTTCGGTATATTATTGAAATCCACAGAAGAGTAATCTTCAATATCGTATGTAAACGAGGTCAGTTTATCATTTCAGCGATAAATAATAAACATAATTAATGGGAATACCCAGTTTTAATTGTAAAAAAAATGAGATAAACTTCGTTAAATAAAAATGTTATACAGTGCAATAGGTCGTAGTCTCGTAGTAAATAAAGTACATTTTGAGTCGCAGCCGCATGTGCGCGCAGTGTCGCGTCGCGTCGCGTCGGTGTGAGTTGACCCTAACTGCATAGTAATAATATAAACATTTTAAATTTAATGTTGTTGCCAATAGAGTAATAGAATGCTTCGACTACAACAATGGAGATAGCCGCCTTCTTTGTTATTACCTTAAATAAACTTGGGTCCTACTGAAAAAGGCTACAAGTCGACTTAACTCGTAATAAAAAAGGTATATACACGAACGAAGTATACTAGACTTAAACCCTTTTTCACTTGATCTTCAGAAGACTTATACCCTTTTTCACTAGTACAGTCAGCTGCAGAGAAAAGTAACCCCCCCTGCATACAAGTTTCCTAGCAATGGGGGCTACATTTCTCTGCAGCTGACTGTACCCTAGTAATAGATATCGTAGGGACTTTGCACAATGACTTATTATAAATCATTATTAAATAAGAAGAAAGGAATGGTGAGGAATGTGTTAATAGTTTATTTACGGTATGACTTGATATGGAATTTGTAAATAATTGTTTGTTCCATCCATAGTGGACAACTTTGCGTCATTGATCTAAACTAACAAATGCATAACATATAAATACTCATCCGTATTTTTATAATATGACATGTACGTCTTTTGCGAATCACAACATGACACCCCATTCAATAAAGTCGCGTAAAATAGTTCATATAGGTACTCACACATGACATACACCTACATACAAATAAATCCTTTTCTTGGCTGCGCAGAGTCAGGTAAATAACGCAAAGCACATTGGAAAGTAATTTGCATTTATTTTGTACTCCGAACACCAAGCTTTTAATATTAAGTAGTTTCCAATAACAGTGAAGTCCGTTTAACACTTAAATCAGTGGTGGTAATAGTTTTTTTAAGTGGGGGTGGGGTTTCGTTTTAGCTACCTATTACACCTACATTAAGGCCTCCCATGTAACATGTTTCCTGTTTATCGGGAGTGCCATGGCCCCCTGTACCCCGTTCTGCAACTGCCACTGTCATAGATAACATTATTGTCAAAGACCATTTTCTGCGCAAAAATATGAATATCATATATTATTTTGTTTGCAATAATTATTATTTTTCCGTCACATTTATAAATCTTCTCATTTTTACAAAGAAATAACCTTCTAAAAGGCCTTTGTTTATCTTTTAAAAACTTGCAACATTACCATTATGAATTCATCTTTACACGTTTATAATCTATAGCGCTTTTCCGATCAGTCAATTGAAACGCGAAAAGGCTAGTCATCCGGCTCTTGCACGCATGTATTGAATGTAGTCGTTCCCTTCGCACATTGACGCGGGAAAATCGTGGCATTGCAGGCAGACCTGTAGATTCGCGCTGGCAGGCGAGACGTTTCGCACGCCTCGGAAAATTCATAGACGACTCGCAACTTTTTATCGAACCCGTTTTAGTTCGATTTTTAAATTTTGAAAGTGTTTTGAAATTTGAATTTCTAGTGCCGTGTAGTGTAGTGTTGTGTTGCTATGTTAAGAAGTTAAATAAGTGTAAATATTATTACTGAAAGACGTAATAGTGAGGTGAGCGTTATGATAAACAGTTAAAAATAGCCTGTTTTTGATTGACTTATTTTTAAAATTATTTTTGTTTGAATAGGGCCGGTTTAATTAAATGATTTGCATAATATATAATCATATTATTAAGGCAAAAACCAGCGTATGCATCCAAACACCAAGAAATATGAAGAAATTATAATTAGATACTATTTATAATTGTAGATATCTCCGTTACCGAACTAAATTAGATATTAAGCAAATTATTAAAAATAATTTAGGACAAAAAACCTTAAAAGATAGGCAGCCATTTCAAATCCATATTGCCTGTTTAGAGCTTATTATGATATATGAAAAAAAAACAAAGAAAAAATACGTATATAAAACATAAGATAACAATATAATAAAATAGACGTTTTCATCAAACTTTTATTTGATTCATTAAAAAGATAACGTTACGGGCGAAGCAATTAGCCACGGAGTTGATTAAACAAAAAAGATTAGATTCCACTCGAAAATTTGACTCTAATTTTAATTAAGTCAATTCAATTGGTTTATTTATAAAGTCCCCAGTTTGTACAGGGGGCCCATGAGCCAAAAGAGCAAACCAAAGGTCCATATTTCTATTCTTTTCTAATTTTAATTAATGGCTTTCACTCCTGTTAAGGTGTATTTTGCCAATGTCAAGACAGATTTATTAGAGAATACAACCGAACGAAAAACGTCCTCCTATTTTGGAGTCGGTTATTAAGTCAACCTTTGATTGTGTGACTAACACCCGTATTCACAAATGTCACTATGAGGTCTCAAAGTGCTCACGAATGCACAGGGTGGTTCAAATCGTCTCATAAACAAAAGGTCGGTCAAAAAGGACCAATCGCAAAGCTGTATTGAACGCAGTGCGTTTACTGAAGGAACCCTTGTTTATTGTTTGTGAATATGGGTGTTAAATTCCAAACCCAACATGCAAAACACCATTATGGGTCAACGAAACTACCGAAAAAGCCCGAACATTTCCGAGTTTGTTTATAGGATTACTAACGGCCACTTCATCGGTTTAATTGCTTTAGTTTTGTCAGAGACATTTTTTTTGCATTTTGCACTTTTTCTGAAACGCGAGCGTTGCCTGCAATAATGAAAATGTGAATAAAACGAGAACGAAATAATGAAAATGTGAATGCAGGAGTGAAGTCCAAGCGGCGAGTTTAAGTAGTCCCGTCAGAGCGAGCAAAACACATATTAGCGCGTGCATTCTCAATTAGGCAGCCTTATACGTTCGAGAAGCCATGATGCCAAATTGAATACACGCGCTGAAATGTGATTTGTTCGCTTTGACGGGACTACTTAAACTCGCCGCTTGGACATCACTCCTGCGTTCGCTCACCTTTGCTTTTGAGAGAATCACTACCCTGCTAGTCATTCTACGGGTAGTGTTATCACCACTGGGACACAACAATGCGATCATTCCTTAGCTACCGCTAAAAGGTTAAAGGGTAAAAGGGTGTTAAAGGTTATCATGCTAAGGTAGTTGTATTTTCTCGCTTGTCGCTCAGCGCGTCTCTATCGTACTGACTAGATAGAAGAAAGGAAGATCCGAGCGACAACTCGCTGGCGACTTGTGCTAGTCGCAATGGTGGTAGCGATTTAAGGGCGGCGTTTGAATAGTTAATTTTATTTTGACTTTTAATGTATATAACAATAAAGCATAAAATCTAACCATGACCACCCATGACATAGGGTGCTAAACGGCACGGCTAGCAAATAATGGCTAAACCTGACCTTTTTTTAACCTTTTCGAACTCTCGCCAATTTTAAAAGCTGGTTCGTCCAAACGAGTACAGTCGAATTCAATAATGATAAGGTAAGGCAAGGCATTGTAATAAAGTTTTCATCTCACTAGCTCGGAAAGCCCTTTTTGTTTGTTTGATATCTATTGAGAAAATCGCTTTTTATCCACATGTGAAGAAAGAGTTTTGACATTTGAAGGCAGCTTATTTTTTTTTTCTTTTGTTTTATTCCAGTGGGAAAGGCAAAAGACATTGATCCATACAGCCTAGTCAAGGCAGCTTAAGTGATATTTGACAGCTAAAAAAACGTAAAACGTTAAGTGCTGAATTTTAACATCACAATTAATGAATTGCATAGAGTAAAAAACACAAAAAAAAATTGTATTGACAAAGAGGTAAATAAATAATTATTGATAGTAAAAACCCTTATTTATATTTTCCTCGCTGTAGTGAGGTGAAAAGTTTTGTGTTATACACGGGTGAAAAGTTATTTTACGTCTCGTGTGTTGAAACACTCGCTACGCTCAGGATTCTATTTTTGAACCACTCGCTACGCTCGTGGTCAATCATAGAATCCTTTCGCTAGCTCGTGTTTCAAATGAACACTCGCAGGTAAAATACAATTTTCCCCCCTTGTATAACAAATAACTATTAAAAGTCAATACATCTCTTTGTAGTCGACTGTATTAATATTTTCCTCGTAACCTTTAGAAATAATTGCATACCAAATAAACAGTATTTGGTATGCAATTATTTCTAAAGGTTACGAGGAAAATGTTAATATAAGGAAAATTGGATGGTGGTGCACCAATCAAAGAGACGTAGAAGAAAATAAGATGTTTAATTTTATTTAAGTACAAAGTACTCGTACAAACATAGTCGCTTTATTAAATTGAAAATGTTGTAGATGATAACCCATCATTTTATCGAATTTCCTATCATCGATTGTATCATTTCATGAACGCTATTTTCTGCTGAAACCATGATGTTTTCAGGATATCTTAAACATTCATTACGTAGGTTAGGTTAGGTTAGACTTTTGACTACCAAAAAAAATTAACTCATGCGGCGATAAACGCCTTTCGATGAAATGAAAATACTGCGTAATAATACGTTCGTTGAAACGTGTTTCGATAAAATAATAGGTATCCACTTAGATGTTATGAAGAACTTTTAAGAATAAGAATAATAAGTATTTATTGTCACCCAAAACAAGTAAACTACGAACAAAATTTAATGAAGAAAAAACAATTTGAAAAGTTTTTGACTTTATAGTAACACTAGCTTTTGCCCGCGACTCTGTTCGCGTAGAAGTCGTTTATCGCTGCTCCCTCGGGATCTGTCTAATTTTCCGGGATAAAAAGTAGCTTATGTCCTTCCCCGGGACTCAAGCTATCTCCATACCAAATTGCATCTAAATCGTTTCTGCGGTTTAAGCGTGAGGAGGTAACAGACAGACAGACAGACACACTTTCAAATTTATAATATTAGTATGGATTAGTATGGATTAGTATGGATTGTACTGAAAAAGCTTTTAGGCATACCTTCTGGGCTTGGGGCCCAAAGTAGTTGTGCACGATTCATCGTAGTTTAGTTTAGTTACCAAACCAAGGATAGTGGCATTCCAAATCTCCTGGAATAAATATTTACATACACAATAAAATAAGATAAAAAAATGAATTTGAAACCCTTGCGACCAAAAAACTGCTAACAAAATGTATACGAGTAGGTTTTGCAATTATCAAAACATTGAATTTATGATAAAGAACTGTTTTCCAGTATTTTTTTAACTAGGTTATTAGTAACTCCGGGTCATGATTTTATTATTTTCTAACAGGGTTAAAATTTATGTTAACATTTATTAACACTATCATTAAAAAATTGCACTTGCCAAATAAATTCTGAAGATTTTAAATTAATTTTGTTGCGTGTTGAAATCAGTTGCATATCAACGATGACATAACTTATGACAAACCGTTATTAAATTATAAACTTTAAACGAAAGTACTAAGGTTTAAATTAAAATAGCGTTGCTATTTGAGATGCGTCATTTTTATAAATAAATGTGATCGGTTTCTTTGAAGTCCGGCCTATTTCAAATATATACGAATCCCGTTTGTTTATATGTCCGTCATCGCATACGTTCATAAATTATTTTCAGTATTTCAATAAAAAGGTAAAATATAAAATCGCGATTGTTCTAATTTGTTTTTTTTTTGTTTAAAATGACATAACAAAATGCCTCGAGTTACCGATTTTTTTGTCAGTTTAACGTGGAAAACAAATACATGAATACGCAACTGAATGAAAAGCACGTAATGTGACTGACGTTAATTTATTTCCAGTAACGACAGTCTTTCTTTCGTCTGTGGTGACACCACTCTCGTGTGATTTTCATTCACTCCCGTGTTGTTTATGTCTTAAACCAGCCATTCTTTAAACAAAACAAAGTAATTCTTTCTTCTTTCTCCCTCTCTTCTTCTTCTTCCTCTATTCTACTGGGTAAAACGGTAACCAATAGTTTCATCGATTTCACTTAATCGATTCTATGATTTTACCGAACGCTATTTTCCGCTCAAACCTTGATGTTTCCAGGATATTTTAAACATTAATCTAACCACGTAGGTTAGGTTAGACTAGAAACTACCAAAAACAAACTCATGCGGCGACAAATGCCTTTCGATGAAATGATAATTCTGCGTGATGGTACGTTTGTTGAAATGTGTGTCCATAATATAATAGGTACAGTCACCAGCAATAATATATGATCCAATATTGGACTCAAGAATATCTGACATGCACTTATGCCTCCAGTAATAAGGACGTGTCAGGTATTTCGAGTCCAATGTTGGATCGTATATTATTGCTGGTGAATGTACCTGGGTAAAACAATATTGCCTTGGCGTGTTATCGCATTGTCAACGTTACGACAGCTCTTATTTACTCAACAGTAATGGCGGCCGAGATATAAACAATACAATACGTCAAAGACAATAATGGTTTTATCGAGTTGACTACAGACGATCTTGTGCATAAACAGACTTGACAGAAGCGCGTGAAGCTAACCCCAGCACGGGTAGCACAAGTTATTGTATTTTCTCGGTAGTCGCTCAGCGCGTCTCTATATCGTTACTGACTAGATAGAAAGGGAGATCCGAGTGACAACCAAGTCGCGGGCAACTTGTGCTAGCCGCGCAGGTGTTTCTGTTTATTCCACAAGTGAAATTTATACTTATCGAACTAAATGTCCTCGCGTGTGATATCATAAGAAGAAGTGCCTATAAACAAACTCCACATTGGCGAAATACACGTTAACAGAGGTGCAAGCATTTAAGTAAAATTAAAATGATATAAGTAGAGTAAGAATAAACATGAAAAAAATAATTTTTGTTTCAAAAATTTCTTATTTTCCTTACTTTTAATAAACTTAGTAGGTACCTGTCAGTGGGTACTAAAACTGACTGAAAAAGGATGATAAATACGGAGATTTCCGACCAGAGGGACCTGCCAAGATGCACTACGATAAATAGCGTTTCTATCGTTTCGTTTTTAATCAATCGCGTCACTGGTAGATCACGTGACTTTTCGTATCACGTCATCTACCAGTGAAGCGATTGGTTTAAACACGAAACGAATAGAAACGCTAGTTAGCGTAGTGCATATTGGTAGGGCCCTCAGAACCGATTCACTACATCTGCATTTATATACCTTTGGTACGGTCAGCGTCATAAATATATATACGTTCACAAGGTTTCAGAAATATATATACACCCTTATTCCCTCGCAGCAGAGTCGTATTTACATATTTTTGAAAGTTTTACTGTGTCTATATTTTTGATGCTGACTGTACAAGGACCATTTTTCGTTAGAAACTCTGCTTTAGTAGGTGGAAATAAAAGTCTCGAATCGATTATAGATTAAAACGCCATTTTCTTTTTCAGGTTAACTATAGGAAGCAGTTGTAAAATAATAAACATCTAAATAAAATATTAATATATTCTAATTAATAAAGTGAATTTAATATTTGTGTGATTACAATAAAAAATAATGTTAAAAATATGCATTCGATAAGAAAAGAAAGAAACTTGTGTGTCAAATGGAAGTTTAAATAAACGAAAATTAAAAATTGAAAAAAAAACAAATGAAATTTTAACGTTCAAATTTTGAATTTCGAAAATCGAAAATGGCGTCATCGGCGCCTTCTGGTGCTCCGAAGGACCCGTCCCCCCCTCCCTCCGGCCACGCCCCCAGCAAAATGGAAAGAAGAATGTCACATTTCAAGGAATACAAGTTCTTCCGGAGCTTCAGTGCCAAAGTAGAAAACTGGCCAATGAGAAAAGCGGAGCAACTATGGCGGAAGATGCGAGAGCGAAAAATTGCAGGTGAGTAGTTTTTTTAATTTTAATCTTTGTTTTAACAACCATACACAAATTTAGGTACGAAACTTAAGCTAAATGCCAAACGCTTGAGCTTAAATTAATATGGTTACCAATATTACTAGGAACAACAGGCAATTTTTTTCCAGACAGTTTTTTTGCCGAGATGTCTACAATATTGTTATAGAACAAAAAAAAAGCAATAAAAATGCAAAAAGTTATTGCGCCCAACGTGGGGCTCGAACCCAGGAACTCGACTAGGAACAACAGGCAATTTTTTTCCAGACAGTTTTTTTGCCGAGATGTCTACAATATTGTTATAGAACAAAAAAAAAGCAATAAAAATGCAAAAAGTTATTGCGCCCAACGTGGGGCTCGAACCCACGACCCTGAGATTAAGAGTCTCATGCTCTACCGACTGAGCTAGCCGGGCCAGTGAGGTAACCTTCGAAATTATCAGTTAGATATCAAAATTAACTAATTTTATTTGCTCAACTGATTTTTTGTAGTATTGACAATTATTTGGTTTTTGCGACCTTGAACCAGATGCTATTTAAATCTTGTTGATTAAATACGGTTGATGTTGGATACACTTCAGACATTATCGTTCATTTACCCTTAGAAATGTAATTGCTTTATAAGAACCACATTGTATTATGTTTAAGATGCTCTTTTTAATCTATTTTTCGACATTTGTTTACTTGAAAACCTAGAAAATGGAAAAAGTAACTTTGTGAAAACTTGTGCATTATGTGCATTCAATTATACTTAAGTACTTAATGGAATATTTTTTCGAGATGGAACGAAAGATGACGAAATGTTGCATTAAACATAATTATATACATAGTATATTCGCAAGATGCACCATCATTAAAGAGATTACGAACATTTAAAAAGTGCCCGTGCGGCCTATGTACTGGAAAATCTTTTGTCTTAAAAAAAAATCACTCAATTTTACTATCGGGTAAAACTTCGGCTTAGCTTTTGTTTACACTTTGCAGATATCTTTAATGCAGCTAAATGACGTCATCTTCACGTTTCAACCATTTTTTGTAAAGTTAGGTAACTCAAAAAACCCAATAAAAACGATGAAATGTCAATCGCGCGACGCAAATATTTGTCTTTTTTATCTAAGGCGGGCCACCTTTCTGCTGTGATTTCTCCAGTGTCAAGTAAAAATCTTATACGTACCTATTCAGCATTAAGTGCCTCATTTCAAAAAGCCTTGCTCTCAATGATTACCTGAGCTCGTAGATACATCGTACTCGTAGTTAGGTGCCTATACTGTCTGGGTATTCAACCGCGTGGTATCTGTAAGGGTCTGGTTACAGCGTTAGCTATGCTACGCCTTACTATAGCTAGCAGAGCAATATAATCGTGTACTCGTAGTTAGCTAGTTTAGCTACCTATACTATCTGAGTATTCATACGCGTGGGTACAATCTGTAAGGCTCTGGTTACAGCGAAAGCTATGCTATGGCTTACTATAGCTAGCAAAATACCAATTTGGACGTGGGTTTTTTAAAGAAAGCTAGTTTAATGCGGAATTAAGGTAGGTTATGAAAATCGGTTAGGCCGTTTAAGAGATATCTGCTCTTAGACTTAAAATTGTTTTTGATGCAAATTAATGAAGGTAAATAAAAAACATGAAATGTCAATTCTTGCATGATGCAAATCTTGTATTAATTAAACACTAAAAATTTTACTCGAAATGATTACTGAGCTCGTAGATATAATACCGTGTATTCGTAGTAGGTACCTATGCTGTCTGGGTATTCAACTGCGAGAATACAATCCGTAAAGGCCGGACTAGAGCGTCAGCTATGCTATGTCTTTCTATAGCTAGTAAAGTGGGATGGTTGAGTTGGACAGCAATATAATTAAACATCGTGTAATTATAATTAACCTATGTTGGACAAATAAATGATTTTGATTTTAATTTTGATTTTGATTTTGGTAATGAAAAGCTATTTTACACTGAAGCGGTAAATCGGCTTTATCAAAACAGGCGGCGCTCTTTTAAAACGGTTTGAATGCGGTTTTTTTTTTCAAAAAAGCTAGGTTAATGCGAAATTTAGGAAATTTTCATGATAATGTTGGACCGTTTAAGCGATATCAGCTATTATATCGGGGCCTCCGCTCTCAGTGCATTAGCGGCTTAAACGCTAAGCTGTTTGTAATTTGCTACGTTCGACTAGATTTTTTTGGTGCGATATCATATCACTATTACTAACGTAATATTTATTAAGTGACCTAAAACGCAAATATGGTGTCCGTATGCCACTATTTACCATATACTTAATTGTAACTATATTTCTGATAAGGAGATACAGATACTCAGATACATCTTAAAATAAGTTTAAAACCTTATATTACTTAAATTACAAAGTATTGATTACATCTTTAGTCTGCCATAACATTTTTAGTCAAAATGTGTTTTAGGTCATAGGTATTTATCGCAGGTTATAACGTATTTCTTTCGAGTATCTGTTACTTTTTCAGAATTTTCACAAATTAAACCCAACCTAACCTGGCCTTCACACGTTAGATGTTTAAGAACTTCTGAAAGCCATATAAAAAATATGACAATCAATAATGACATTATGACCAAAAAAATGGAAAACACCTGGTTTTTTTTTTTAATTTAAGCTATATCGCTTCAGATTTTGTATACTGAGGCCTTAATGACGCAAGCCTCCGCTCCGCTGTGTGAACTGGAAACCTGATGCAACCCTGAACAACTATGGATTTTCCTTTTAATGAAAAACTAAAACGGGAGCTAAGCTTGGGTATGTCTGAAAGAAGAAACATTTCAATCACGTTTTCAAATCGCCTTTAGTATCCAAAAACCGGTCAAGTGCGAGTTGGACTCGCGCACCGAGGGTTCCGTGCCACATAGTAGGTATTGTTATATTCCGATTTGAATTCGATTTCGAATGGAACCAGCGCGAGCGCATTTCACACTTTGATATTTCTTATAATTTGTTGTTATTCTTCACGGTTCTTTATAAGGTTTTGTTTGTTTTAACGATACTTAGAACGACCTTACACACGTATGTTTTACTTACGTAAGTAGGGACGCAGCTATTTGTTAGAATTAGATAGAAATATTTTTTTCTCATTCTAACAGATAGCTGCGTCCCTACTTACGTCTTAAAACAAAAATAAAAACAAGCTCTGAAAGAATAAGTCGCCATTACATCAAAGATTTTTTATCTATTCCATATGGTGACGGCACCAATGATGGACACTTTTAGCTGACAGGCACCAGGAATGGACACTTCACTCTTAATTCAAGTTTCATACGGTCCTAAATTGATTGATTGCAAAACAAATGAATAACCCTTATCTTCTGTAAAATAAGAATCAAGTGTCAATTATTGGTGCCTTGTCCATTACTGGTTCCATCACCCTAGTTATTTCTAGTTTTTACTATGTCATCAGATCTTTCATTATGAGTTTACGGGTTCAATGGAATCAGATTAAATAAACAGCTTTTTTTTTTTAAAAACCGCTGCATCTGGATTTTCTCATAGCGTTTTCTACTCGTAAAATAAAATTGAACGCGGCTAGAGCACAGTGCGACAAATTCTTTATTTGATCATAGCGCAGACAGAGTATTCTGCCTTTCTAGAGAGAAAAAGCGCATCTTCTATATGAAGTGTATTGCACATCCAACCTTATTATAACCTTTGAGAGTTTAATATGCTATGAATTAATTGCACATGCGCCTTTTTCCTTAGGAGGACAGTATTTACCTAGCAAGCTGCTCGGCAGCCTTTGAGATAGGATCCAATCACTTACTAAACAACATTTCACAAAGTGATTAATTTCACAAACATATTATTTTGCAAAACGATTTTTTTCCAAAACTGTAAATATTTCAGGATTGATTCTAAGACCATCTTGTAGAACCGTATAGTTTAGGTTAGGTTAGGTTTAAGAAAATTACTTCAAGACGATAAACGAATAAAATTGTTGTACTGTAAATAGCGACGCGATAGCCTAGTTGCTAGTGACCCTGCCTACGAAGCTAGTGGGTTCGATTCCCGGTACCTATGGGCAAATATTTGTGTGATGACCACGAGTATTTGTTTCTGAGTCTTGGATGTTTTCTATGTATTTAAGTATTTATATCGTTGTCTAGTACAGTCAAGGACTTTAATTGTTATGCCACTATGGAACCCTGTCATAATGACAGCGTCAAGCCACATGAAAGAAATTACGCCAAAATTAATGATTAACGTTATACGATCCATAGTTGCATAACAATTAAAGTAAGGACTTTACCCATAGTACAAGCCTAGAGCTTAGTTTGGGACTAGGTCAATTTGTGTTAGGGTGTTACCAGACCAATCGACGTCGACTAATCTATTCTACCATCGATCGACGATCGATCGATTGGTCTGGTAACACCCTAAGATCGTCCCTTGATATTATTATTTATTATTTATGTTGTCTACCTGTACACCACAAGTATAAACTACTTAGCGATGGAAGTTAATCGTTAAAAAAAACTTCACCCTCTTTATATCCGAAGATAAGATTGGAAACAGTAAAGTGAAGTACCTACCAAAACAGATAAAGACTGCCATAAACGTTATACTTTACCGAATGGCCTGTAAAACCGACAATCTAGTGATGAATGGCCGGTTTTATTTCTAAACACGAGTGACGTTCGGCTATTAAATGTTGCCAGTGCTTTTGGCTCCCATAAATTAGTTTATGAAAACTTTGGAGAGTCATTAATAGCAGTTATAGTAACCAGGGTTTGGGAAAGGTTCGAAAAATACCGGTTAATTATGGTTCTTAACCAGATAACTTCGTAAAAGCTCGCTCAGAGCGGAATAGATTCGCGTGCGTTATTACTTAACTTAGTATTGGATGGCGTGGCGACTATAGTACATTACTTAACAAGGGCTGTAAAAGAAAGAAAGCCCGAAATCGCAGGTATTTGAGACCCGAGCCGTAGGCGAGGGTTGTAAATATGCGATAGAGGGCTTTCTTTTTTACTGCCCGTGATGAGTACACAATTTTACGTCTTCACCTGGCCACAATGCGAGTTTTGCCGTGCGCGCAGCGTGCGATAAAACTCACATTATGGCCAGGTGTTACGTAATAGTATTTTAAAATGATAAGGCCTGCTTCACATCAAGCTGGGCAAGTGAACATGCAACTAAAGAGCTGGCTATTAGGGTAGGAAAGACGGGAAATGCGAATTATAACTGTTATTTAGGAACAGTTTTATTTTTCTCTTTAATCAAAACCGAAATACCTAATATCCATTCTGTTCGAGCGAAATAGAAATGAAAATGCTCTATTTGAAATGTATGGCGTTTCTGACGAGCTGCGGGCCGGTTATGGTCGTGTTTCGGACGTAGAAAAGCGTAGATAAAACATCTGTCACTTTCTGACCAGTAGTAAGTGCGAGAGTGACGGAAGCTTTATCCACCGCGATAAAGGCAACCATAATACGGGCCCTGGTCCCATAATTGGTACCCACGATTCCGAGCCCTCTTAGTAACTTCTACATTCTAAATTTTAGAAGTAAGAAGTAGGTAGAGTAATACACAACTGATATGGCTTACCGATGTACCTGCGCAGATGACATAATTTTCGAAGCGCGGGAACCAATCAGCATGATCCATGCGTTGCTCGTCTGTATTCTGTGCTATTATTGGTTATTAGTAACGCCATGTTGACGCGCGCCCGCGTGTCATTCAGTCAGCCGTGAGTGAGATGGAAAAATATAACTAATACGTACAAGTCTGATCATGGGTTTTAATCGTGCTTTCGGAAATCATCGGAATCGTTGTTCGTTCCTGCGCGAACGAAGATTCACGACACGCCATATAAATTGTGTTCTACTGTACGTCTTAATACGAGTAGAAAGACAGAAAACGTCAAACGTCAGCTGTACCAATCCAATTCATCGCAATCACTGTCATATCCATCAAGTTTGCCATATTCCCGAAAAAACCCCTTTTACCCCGAGGGAAACAAGGGCTTAATAATATTGTAATTTACCTGGGAGCAAGCAGAAACTTACCGTGAGCGAGATTATATACAATCCTGGATAAAGTTATATTACATATTATGGCGAAACTTTAGTTTTCAGGAGCTGCAATTTAAAACTTTAGTACAAACATTTGAAGGATTAAATTAGTTTTGAAATTTCAAGTTTAATACTGCATTCATAATGCCGCAGTTAGAGGAACGTTCATTACACTTTATGTCCTTGTAAAACTACTTTATTGGGCAAGTGAAAGCAGGCCTACAGCTACAGTAAAATTTAAATTAAAAATGTTTGTAAATATAATTTGTTCAGAAAATAGGCGCTTATTACCTCGTAAAGTGAAACCGTGGAAACATTTGCCCTCTGCGGTGTTGATAAACAGGATATTATCATGGGGTCTTCAAGAAAAGAGCCTTGTTTTCTCTAAAAGGCCGGTACATACTAAAGGAGGGTTCATAGGTTTCGTGGGCTATATGGCTTACTTCCCATCGGGTAACTCGCATGCTGCGCCTCTATTCCCGACGGTAAAAACGATATCGTAGTTTACCTGTTATGGTATTGTTATGACGTCAGACGCCATTACTGTCAAGTAAATAAGAGCTATCAAAACGGTGACAATACGATAACAGATCAAATACGATATTGTTTTTACCGTGTTGAATAGAGGACCTGGTCTATATACTTCGGAGATAAGCGGGGGAACGGTCATTTTCTCTACATTTTTTGGATATAAATCATGAAGTACACCATAGTTTTTTTTTTTAAGTGTACAAGTTAAGCCCTTTCACATGACACCCCATTTACTATAATCAAACCACTTTAATTTTTTAACACCCCCTTCTAGACCACTTTTCAATTATTTATAAAATTAATTTCATATTTTTTTTACTTAAAACATATGTGGGAAAGCAAGTTGTACAATAATGCCAAATTTCAAGTTGATAGCATTTGTAGATGTTGAGAAAACATGCTGTGACATACAGACAGACAGACAGAATGACGAATATAAAAGATAAGATGAAAAAGTATTGATGTATGGTATGGCAGAAGAAGAACGAAAGCAGGATTAATGCAGTTAAAATAAGAGCTCTTAGAAGTATGTGTAGAGTTAGGTTAATAGATAGAGTAAGAAATAGCGAGATCCGAGAACGATGTGGATTGAAAGAAGATCTAGTGACTAAAATCGAAAAGGGTATGCTAGGATGGTTTGGTCATTTAGAAAGGATGGAAGAAAGAAGAGTTACGAAAGAGATATGGCGAGCGAGAGAGAGCGGAGATGTCAGTAGGGGACGTCCTAGATGGACGTACGGTGATCAGATTCGCGATGTACTGAATAAGGGCGAAATCAAAAGCACCCGAAACCGATGTACGTGCATGAAGAGATTGATGAATGTAGAGGAAGCGAAGGTTGTATGTTTAGACCGGTGCACCTGGCTTTCCATAGTCTCTGCCATGTAGCCATGAAGGTATGTATTTATATTTGCTTGTTTATGGTAATAAAAATAGCACAATAACATAATGTACATAATGTACTAATATCAGCCCAGCGGAACCCTGACCCACCATAGAACTGTCTCACAGTGACATTATAGGTAATACAATTTGAAACTTCTTACAACTTGAACCATAACGTCACTGTGACAGAGTTCTATGGTGGGCCAGGGCTCAGTACAGCTTTACTGAGAGTTCTTTATATTTTACTTACAATAAAAATTTAATTTCCTCTAGACGTCAAACAGTGAATTTTAAGAAAGAAAAGAGCTACAATCAATTCCAGCAAACAACGCAATATTGCAAATTAGAATCGAGAGGATGTTTGTGTCTTTATTACTTCCTCTGCGGATTTGAAGCCACGATGTCAAGGCCACGGTCGTGTTGTGGCTCAGAATACATTCTTACGATTTAGTTTTAGTAAGTAAAGAACCAATTTCACCCAACGATGTTAACCTCTTAACAGACGAGCGTTAACAGCTGTCAAAGTGTATGAACTAGCAGTCGATTAACATGGATTAAATTTAACATCGTATGGTGAAATCGGTACTTGATCTATTGCTACAAAGTAACTAGAGAGTCCTTGTTGTTGTTAAGAAATAATATTTTGTTAATACCATGGTGGCTATGAATGAATGAGTATAAATAAATATAAATATGAGTATGGTATCCTCACTTTTTACCAAATCATTATTGGACAAACTATATCATTTTACAAACTTACTTCTTGTCACTATTCCTCAAATGCAAGATACAACAAAACACATCTATATTGACGACGTGATTTTTCATAAGCATGCTCTTTTCAGTATTTGGGTCAATGCCACTTTTAAAGATCGCATCTTTTCCACATTCTACTTCTATTTTGCGAGAAAAATGTCTTCCCTTGTGTATTTACCTGTATCACTAACATTTCACATACACGTGTTTCGTGTAACTTTAATATTCTGAAAATTTGCCAGCTTTCAGTATTCACTAACGGGAGTCATTCCGCGATCCCGAAAATGCAAATGAAATTTATTTATTCAGGGAAAACTTAACGCCTGCTGTAAAAATGCCGCAATGTTGCTCGTTTGGGAGATTGCCTCGTAGAACTATTAAGGAAGGTCATTCGGCTTGACATTAACACTCAGTTGAACAAAATGGCTAATGTTCTCTTTCTATTATGTTCTTTTTTTTGTTTATTCAGTGACAAGAATTTGTTATTGTTTTGTATGAAGACTAGATCTAGCCTATAATATTCGTATAATACCTATTACACACCTACTATACTATTTAATACTTACTATAAAAAAGAGAAATCGTTTGTTTGGTATATAACAATATTAAGAAACTTTATTATCCGTGATCAATATTGGCTACTTACTTCTTTTTTTTCTAAAGCTTTTCTAAAGTGATTTTGTAGTGGTGATGATAACTTACATTTTCTTCACTCAGTTAATGATGAGGTATAATTTCATCTAACAATAAGCAGGTAGTTCTTTTTTTAATTAGAAACAAACTATACACTTTTCTTTTAGGGTGACCATGGACTATTACTGTATTTTTTTCAAACAATACAAAATCTTTCATTTATTTCATCTTTATTGCACAGAAATAAGTACAAATGGGGAACCTAATGCCTAATGGCATTTTCTACCCGTTGACCAAATAATCAAACAGAAATTTACATAGTGGATCCACAAAAATAGAAGAAAGACAGAGATAAAACTAAAAACTTAAATCATAATCATTGTCATTGTGTGTATTGTATCGATAGAGATTGGTAATCATTAACTGAGTTTAAATTTGCCATAGTAACCATTTCAAAATCTCCATGAGGTACAATATTAATATTAGGTATGCTAATTTATTCATTGGCAACTATTATCCAGTTGGGTTAGTCGGCGTTGGTGGATTATGTGTTTAAGTCCCTAAGTTCTTAGGTTCTTACACGTACTTGTCACGTATACAAGCTCTACCATGGACCAGTGTATCTTGACCCCTGACCATTCAAACAAAACTTTACGAAGTTAGAACGTTAGAAGTAATGTGAATTCCATTTTGTATTTCTAAAAGGTCGGACGCGTTGATGTCTTTTTGTAGACAACCTATGGGTCAAAATAAAATGCCACTAATTTATCGAAATTATATACTTATGTAAGTAATTGAGTGCAAGTTAGTTTCTAAGCCTTGAAAAGGTAAGTGAATGACAGACGACAGAAAAAAAAGTGAAAAATATATTCTTTTTGTTGTTGTATCGTAAAACGGTAAAACATACAAACATCAAATTTGCTATGATTAAAAACCCTGAAGAAAAACAACAAATACTAAAAAATGGTCAAGTGCGAGATGGGCTCGCGCTGATTCGATTCGAAATCGAATTCA
This sequence comes from Acleris cristana, assembly GCA_948252455.1. NCBI lineage: Eukaryota > Metazoa > Arthropoda > Insecta > Lepidoptera > Tortricidae > Acleris > Acleris cristana. The sequence continues at coordinate 3,915,079 of OX411791.1, read as the reverse complement.
AATCGAACTATAATAATACCTACTCTTGAGCGGTACGGAACCCTCGGTGCGCGAGTCCGACTCGCGCTTGACCGGATTTTTGTACCTTATCCATATGATATTAATAATTATTTATAGACAAGATAGAGTACTTAAATTGCGGTTACCTATCAAGGCATGCATGATATCGGTGTCTCATTAATTATAAATGTATGGAATCCCTAATCAACCAAATTTCGCCTTTATGCTGGAATTTAATCAACTCATGTCAATAATCCCCTGTCTGTGTTACTTCGAGATAATAGATTATCTAACAATGGAAGATCGCGAGCCCAAAGTCTCCAGGTTCATTATCTATATAAAAGGCAAACCTGACTGACTTATATATCAACGCACAGTCGAAACTACTGTACCTAAAAACTTGAAATTTGGTACAGGGGTTCCTTTCATGATCTAAGTGAGCACTAAGGATTTTCCGAAAATTGACCCCCAACGGGAAGAAATGGGGGGAGTAGCGGTGAACTAATTCTACGCATACGAAGTCGTGGGCCTCGTCTAGTCCATATATATATAAAACGCAAACCTGACTGACTTATATATCAACGCACAGCCGAAACTACTGTACCTACCTAAAAACTTGAAATTTGGTACAGGGGTTCCTTTCATGATGTAAGTGAGCATTAAGGATTTTCCGAAAATTGACCCCCAACGGGAAGAAATGGGGGGAGAAGCGGGAAACTAATTCTACGCGTACGAAGTCGCGGGCGTCCTCTAGTTTTGATATAAGTACGTTGGATACCGGGAATCGAACCCGGGACCGCTAGCTCCGTAGGCAGGGTCACTGGGAACGTATACGCAGCCTTACATGTTCGATCTTATCGACAGAAGCCATGCTGCCAAATTGAAAATGCACGCGCTAAAAATGTGTTGTGTTCGCTCTGAAAGGACTACTTAAACTCGCCGCTTCGACATTCACTCGTTCGTTCGTCCGACCGCGTTTTTGAGAGAATCACACCCCTGGACCTACATACATGTATATTAGTTTCATCGCAAAAATATCAGCATATCTCTTGCTTTGCATATATTATTACAAAGTGACCAGTTACCAGGTTATGGCCAGTATTAGACGATTTAGAGCCGAGTTCACCAACCAATTTAACAGACGGTTAAGTCTTAATCAGCTGTTAGTCAATACATTTGACAACCGTTAAACCGCTAACCGTCCGTTTAATTGTTGATGAACACTGCACTTACTATACTTTGTGTTACATATGCTTAGTTTCCCTAGTTTAGAATTAACTGCCGAAGCTACGTGTCATAAACCGCCATCTGTCGAGCAGATTCGAGGGGTGAAAGACCGCCGGTGGGTGGCCACGGCTGCGGACTTAACACGGACAGATTAGATAATATTATTATGATACTGTTTAAACAGGGTGTTACAATGTTGAAGTGTTTTAATATTATTATATAGTTAGTTTTTTACCTTCGACGTAAAAGTGGAGTGCTGTAATTTTGACGGTAAGCTATCGATGTTTCGCAAAACTTTTGTTCGCTGTTTCGTTTGTCCGAAAATCATTTTCCTCTGAATCCAGTATCTTTTCAAAATGTTTAAACAATGAAAAAAAAAATTGGACGCTTCTAACAAGATTGTGATTGTTGTGCATAGGCGTCTTGAATCCAGCTTACGAGCCTAACAGGACGTTAGACGCATCAACTAAGATGTTAGTTGAATCGCTAAAGAACTTGCTGTTTTTACTATAACTTTTGTTTGATATAACTAATATCATGAATGGTGTAAGTATTCATTTTATGTCAACTAAGAGAAAACCTCTCTTGGTTAGCTCACATTTTCTTGAGTGAAGAGAGAAGACGTGCAGAACCTGTAGGTTAGGTTAGGTTAGTTTAAAACAATCCATGATAATAAAGAGTAATTTTTTTTTGGACAAATTCAATTTCTGGGAATCGAAACGGCGGACAAAAGTTTTTCAATCTTAACGTAGGTAACCAATTTTGACACCTGTCTGTCTGCGAGTCTGTTAGTGATATCGTACAGTTACTAAATATTATGGACCTATTTGGACCCGGTTTTTTAAATAGTAAAATAGTTTCAGTGGGATAGATTTAAGCTAGGATTGTTGAAAATTAGTTGGGCTATTCAAGAGATAGCTCTAAAAGTAGGACTGCAATTATTTACTGGATTCTTATCTATTAAATAATTATGTATAAAAGATGATTTCGATGACCTAAAAAGAGAGGTGTTAGAACGTTAATAATGAATAAATAAATGAGTTTGTTTAGAATTTTAAAGCTAGTTTAGAAGGATAGTTTGAGAGGTTTGATCAAAATTGGAAAGACCGTGGAAAAGTTATCACCTTGGAAATTAGTGGTAACAGTTAGATTGGTGTTTTAATCTATTTAATGTTATTTAAATAGCTGAGAATTTTCCGGTAATTTAACTGCAAAATGTAGTTTGTGCAGGAACAAGAAAACCATGAAAGGTCATTAACTTACATAAGTTTTTATAATATTTATTTTAATAACTAAAACATAGCTTTAGACTTTGGGCCCATCTTACTCACCATTTAAAGCCGACTGTAACAATGCTTGAACAAAAAAGTATTTATTTTTCCCTTAACTCATAAAAAAACTCGAGATAAGAAAGAAGGAAGTATTGTTTGTTAATTTAAATTCATAAATCCCCTGTTCTTTTTTGGGGTTCACAAAGCAAACAAAACCCTTTAAAGTATTGCGTATGTCACGGGTCACCCAAAACATAAAAAAACATAAAACATGGCGACCCTTTCTGCCATTAAAAAAAATGCATCTGTTAAAAAAAAAACCTTTGATTATAAACCTTATTCTAATCTAAATATGGTTAAATTTGTTTTGCTACTACATAACAGTTGTTTCTTTTTATCATAAGGGAGTATCCCTACAACATTGATGCGCATACGCAACACACGCATGCATTGTATGGTAATTACAATGTTCCAATACCTCTAAAAGGTCATAAGAGCTGATACTTCTACGTGTTTTACTTCGTTTTAAAATTATTTTAGATCATTTAAACGTAACGTCGTAAGTGCATACATTTTTCGTTAAGTATAAGACGTTTTGATGTTAGCTGGGTTGTTTGTCATTAGGAATGGCTATGTAAGGAAGTAACGCGTATTGTATTAAGTGTAATACGTTTAGACAATGGCAATCAACAAAGGCCGGATTTGCAAGCAGGAGCTCCATTTTACTCGGTAAAACATTAAATGCTCTTCACATGTTACCATTTGTCAATATGACGATGGCTCTTATTTACTTTAAAAGTTTTTTAAGCATTGGTGTGTGGAGCTTGCGTCAAAAACGGTGCTGATACGACGCGTCACTGCGATTCCGTACCGTCATCGTATTTTAAGCACCGGTGTGGTCGCAGCTTTATGCGTTCAAAATCCGTTGGCAATGACCAGCATTACCTGTGGTAGTAGGTGACAGCGACGACAGCTGTTAATTTTGGAAGATGTTCCAAATTTTGAACTCATTACCTTACAATATTCGATAACGTAATGAAATTACGTTACAGCTGTCATCGCTGTCATCTACTAACACAAGTAGTTTCGGCTTCTGAACCCATCTTAGAGTACTAATAATATGTGTGTAGATAAAGTATTGTACGCGACTCTGCGTAATTGGCATTACGCAACCGTCACGTAAACTACTATTACAATAATAGCGGCCGAGAGACAATACGATAACAATCTCAGAGGCAATATGGTTTTATCGACTTAAATAGAGCCATTTGCTAGTGATTGATTGATATTCGATAAATTGTGTATCGATATCGATTAAAAAAGAGTCTTAAAATCCGATTTGCATTTTTATTATGTTGGCCATGAATCGATTTTATTACTATTTAGTCGATCATAAAATCCTTGTTTAGTTTAAATAAATCAGCGGGCCTAGTATGGCTGCGTCTATATCGCGCGTCAAATGTGGATAAAGCATCCGTCACTCTCGTACTCGTACTTATAATACGTGTCAGAAGGTGACGGATGCCTTATCCAAACTTTGTCTCGCGATAAACGCAGCCATATTAGGGCCCCAGTACCTAGTAGACCGAAATGACATTATATCTACTTTGTAAAATGGACCTTTGTTGTTTACATACTAACAAATGAAACTCGTAAAATGTAGACTTTAACGAGTTATCATGGAGGTCATTGCCGTTTATTGATAATGGGTCTAACATCTGATTTAGTCGTATTTTTTGAGGTTAGAAGTTTATTTAGTATTATAAAGTGTAGTTTAGTGTTAAATAAAAACAGGGGACAATCTCACATTTGACATTTGTGATTGGTATGTGACCTAAAGTAGTCCCGAACTAAGCTCTAGGCTTGTGCTATGGGTAGGTTAGGTACTAAACAACGATAAAAATACTTATAAAAATAAAATCAATACTTGTACATAGAAGTCATCCAAGACTCAATACACTCCTTCTCTGTATTTTTTTTAATCTGAAATGTCCAGCGATTGACTTTACGTCATTTGATGGTAAATGATGGTGAAGTCTAGGGTAAGGCTCGCTGGTTCAGTCGGCCTATTCACTCTTAAATTAAAAACCGTTATTTTTAATTTAAACAAATAAATAAAGAAATCTCAGGGGACAATGTCACACCAATTGACCTAGTCCCAAACTAAGCTCTAGGCTTGTACTATGGGTACTAGACAACGATATAAATACTTATAAAAAGAAATAGATGTATACTTATATACATAGAAAACATACATGACTCAGGTATAAATATTTGCGCTCATCACACAAATATCTGCCCTTGCCGGGATTTGAACCCAGGACCACTAGATTCGTAGGCAGGGTCACTACCAACTAGGCTGTCAAATTTAAAATCAAACATATTATGATTTAAAAAAAATAAGGCAGACGTTTAAAAGCTAATAAAAATGATCAATGCTTACCCTGAGAAAGTTTCAACGGCTATTTAGCGTAAATTTTTATCTATCTATAAAACGTTTTATTAACTGGTTAATTCATTGGGAGGAACCGACAAACAAGTTACCGATAAATCTCCCAATTTCGACTATATTAATTTCGCTAACTTTCTATAATTAACGGTCGCCAGTTATAACGAAATTCAATCAATTTCTAACTGGTACTCATTTGTTTGTGCCAATTTGTTATCTCCGTCGACGATAATTTCTACTAATGAATCGAGTCTTCGCAAACTCAATTAAAATTAAATAATTTACATCCTTTAGATGCTGAGTGGATTCGTTGAAACTCTAACTTCAATTTTGTTTGTTGTTAGCAGATTTTTTAGAATTTAACATGACGACAATAGAAGATTTAATAACATTATATTCAACTAAAGTCGCCGTCAATAGAACTTGCGAACGATGTAAACAAATTAGTACTGTTTGACACATAACCTCAAATATTTACCAAGCCTGTTTTTATTAAAAATAACGTATAATTAATTGTTATTTCATCTTAAACTTAATATGAAAATAATGATATAGTGTATAAATCTTTGCGAACACCTCACTTGATCTTTAAAAGTACGTGATTATCGAGTAATCATGGTGAATTGGTTCGTTTGGTTTTGTTTACATCTTTTGCAAATTCTATTGACGGCGACTTTATGTAGGTAGTTTATTAATTATATTCATTTATTAGTAGCCAAAACAACAATAGTCTTAAAAATGGTTCACTATTGTTTTACCAAATCATCATTTCACAAACTATATCTTTTTATTTTACAAACTTTCAATTCGCAAAGATTTTTGTATTTTTTGTGGTAATTAATTTAACCTAACCTAACTTATTTAATAAGCCCATGTAACCTATGTAATATGCAATGGTTTAAGCACAATTTCATTTTTGCGAAATGAAAGTTTGTAAAATGATATAGTTTGTCAAATTATGATTTGGTAAATAGTCAGGATATCCGTAAATATAGTATCACTTAGAACTTATTAGTTACACAAAAGAAGACCTAAGACAGCTTACAAGGACAGGTACCTACCCAACTTTCCGGCTCCGATATAGTTTATTTTGATATATGTTAGGGAGTAGTCTAAAATAACAGACACGTATTTTTTTTTAGGCTGCAGCTGCCCAATCTCAACCTGTTGGGAGAAATTGACCTCCAACGTACTGAAAAGCAAATTTGCTACTATTTTTTGATTATACGTTTAAGAAAATGAGAAAGTAATGACTACGTGTTTTGTTATATCGGCTAAAACTCATATTTAAAAAAAATACCCTTCAAAATTATATACTTCTCATCGTCGATACACTTTCTCTGGTATTTTTTTTAGATATGAGTTTTAGCCGATATAACAAAACACGTGTCGTGCTCATTATTTTTTTATTTTCTTATACGTATAATCAAAAAATAGTAGGAATATTGCAATTTTTTTTATTTATTTTTTTCTAATTATATTAAATTCTTCAAACTTCAAACTTAGATTTTCAAAGTAGGGCCTCGGGGCTGGCAACGCATTTCAGTCTTGAGATTGCAATGAAAACGACATGCCCCGCGCCCGACCCGCTCCCGCCCGCCGTGTGAATTGCGCTTTACGTATCTTTTTTATTTGTCTATCGATCAATTACGTATACGGCCCTATATTAAAGGATACATTATTTTCGTTTTATTATTTTTCACCAACTACAAACATAATTATACAGTTAGGTACCTATATTAGTCATAATCAAATATGAAAGTAATTAACAGGATCGGATCAATATTATTAGATTGTATCATATTTTAGTAGTACTATCCATAGCTTAAAAAACACAACCGAGAGCAGATAACACAATTGCAATAACTATTATTGCCTGCTAGAGATTAGAGAAACGCTTTTTTGCTAGCCATCACGGTTTGTTAAGCAGAAGTAACACATTGTTGAAAAATATTGTCCCAAAATTTTAAAACGGATAGTTTCAAACAAATTATACCAGTCCAGTCGATTTAGCATGAAGGAGTAACAAATATACTAAGTAACACACACACACACGCACGCACGCACGCACGCACGCACGCACGCACGCACGCACGCACGCACACACGCACACACATTCACACATTCTGCCCGCGACTCCATCCGCGTAGAATTCGTAATTTTGGCATCCCACGGGAACAGTGTTTTATTTCGGGATAAAAAATAGCCTATGTGCTATTCCAAACCCAGTGGTGTATTGGTGTTTCTATTTCGGTGACAAATTTCATCCAGACCAAGATCCAAACATTCGCATTTTATGATATTAGTGGGATATTAGTGTGATTAGTATAATTGACAACTGCGTGCGTGCTTAATGCAACCAGGGTAGTGATTCTTTCAAAAGCAAAGGTGAGCGAACGCAGGAGTGAATGTCCAAGCGGCGAGTTTAAGTAGTCCCGTCAAAGCGAACAAAACACATTTCGGCGCGTGTATTAAATTTGGCAGCATGGCTTCTCGAACGTATAATGCTGCCTAATTGAGAATGCACGCGCTAAAATGTGTTTTGCTCGATCTGACGGGACTACTTAAACTCGCCGCTTGGACATTCACTCCTGCATTCGCTCACCTTTGCTTTTGAAAGAATAACTACCCAGAGTTACTTGCGAACCTAATTTGCTTATTATCAAGGTTGTTACAATTTGCCCGAGCACTCTGAAGTTAAGTATTATTATCCCCAAAAGCACTTCCCCTTAAGCGGTCTGTATAAAAAGAAATTAATTCGCCATTAGATTCGCCGTCTCACTCCCCGCCGATATTAACGCATCCATTTGTCTCTATCAATTAGAATCACGATCTAAGTTTTTGTTCCAATAAATTATAACTTGTTGCTTGTTCGGTGTACGGTCAACAACTAAATTGTTAAGCTATTGACTGCGCCCGAAACTTGGCAGATTTAAATAGTTTGTACAGTCAGCTGCAGAGAAAAGTAACCACCCCCGCATACAAGATTCCTAGCAAAGGGGGTTACATTTCTCTACAGCTGACTGTACCACCTCTGAGGCCAACTTTGTCTCTACACGTACTTAAATCGCATTGTTTTAAACTCGGCCGCCATTACTGCCGATTACATAAGAGCTATTATAAAGTTGACAATTCGATAACATACCAAAAGCGATAAGGCTTAGCCCGAGTAGAATAGAATCCCTGGTGCCCTAATATGGCTGCGTTTATTGCGTGACAAAGTTTGGATAAGGCATCCGTCACCTTCTGACACGTAAATAAGTACGAGAGTGACGGATGCTTTATCCACATTTGACGCGCGATAAAGACGCAGCCATACTAGGCCCGCTGGTCAGGTAAAGAAAGAGAAGATAGAAGCTCCATAGCAGCGGTACAGATAGAATATAAGAAAAATTAAGATAAATATCTTTAAAAAAAAAACGATAAATGGATGAAATGGAGTGATTTATAATTTCTGTCTTAAGACTACAAATATCTATGAACCTCAAAAACCACTCACCATGTATTCTCGTTTGTTATTTTACAAGTCCCATAAAATTAAAAAAATAAATAAGTAAGCTACGATGGTTAATTATTTAATAATAATACAAAATAACGCTCTTAAATTACCCAACGTAATGTTGAACAGCTTTAAACCAAAATAAACTTGTAAAACATCAACGAAAACCTCATCTTGTCGTAAATAGGTCGTTGTACCTCAAATCGGCGGACGGTAAACCCACCTACACTAATCAGTGTAATTTGTATAAAATTGTATAACGGGGTCGTCTTTTGTCTTTTTTTTGCGCCGCCATTTTTGATTAAATTAGATTTGGCGGTGATTAATGATGTTAATTGTATTTAACGGGCATCGATAAAGAATGTGAAATATTTGAGTGAGTTTGTAATGAAGTGTTGGGGTTTATGTAATTAATAATTTGAATAATTAAAATCTTGAATAATGACCCTCCTTTTCATATGCAAAGTATAATACGCATAAATTAAAAACATTTTACTTCGACAAACAAAGGATCATAAGTATTAGAAATACAGGACAATGCAATAAAGTGAATTCTTATTCCATTGTTAGTTGATATAAATATAATTTAAGCCTATTTACACGACCATACATGAAGCTGGGAACAGTAGATGTAAACCCCTAAATGATTGAGATATTTGTGTGATGATTCCATGTATTTAAGTATGTATTTCACTATATATATAAGTAAGTTTATCGTACACTAGTACCCATAGTACAAGCCTAAAGCTTAGTTAGGGCCTAGGTCAATTTGTATGAAATTAAATATCAAATTAAATATCGGGGGACAATGTCACACCAATTGACCTAGTCCCAAACTAAGCTCTAGGCTTGTTCTAGGGGTACTAGACAACGATAGAAATACTTATAGAAATATATACTTAAATACTCAGAAACAAATATTCGTGCTCATCACACGAATCTGCCCTTACCGGGATTTGAACCCAGGACCTAGTAGCTTCGTAGGCTAGACAAATTGTCTCCTGAGTGTCTGCTGATATTTATTATATATTTATTTATTTATTATTGAGACCTTACTTTCAAAGCTGATAACTCTGAAACGACGAAACCGATTTTAATCAAACTTAGCTAAGAACCACCCCAAATATATGATATTTAAAAAATCTGAGTTCGTTTGGGGGATACGATGCAACAGACAGATAGGTACACACGTTATAATTATACATGATTTTAAATGTATACATGCAGGATCGTGACTTTGAAACAATTAGCATTCAAATGTGCTATGGGCTGAATGAAATGAATGTGAAATACCCATTTGTACCCTGGGTATTATTGGGGAAAAACCCAACGTGCCGGGCAAATTATTAGGTTTTACCCACTAAAGAAGAAAAACTCAAATTTGCAGTATTGGTGGCTACACCTTTGTATCTTTTGTGAATCAAGATCTTCAAAGTTGGAGTAGTAAATTAGGTTCATATTCATAATTAATACTATAGGTACTACTTTATCAAAGGTTAAACGATTTTTCCTTTCACGCCTGTCTAACTGCACTGTAAACTAGGCAGAGACTAGACTTTTATTGGTGGTAGAGTTTGTGTAAAGGGGATCCTAAACGGGCCATATTTTCACTGCAATATGTGGCCGGCAACTATTGGTGTCTTTCTCTAACATACGAGTAAGAGAGGGACACCAATAGTTGCCGGCCACATATTGCAGTGAAAATTTGGCCCGTTTAGAAGCCCCTTTAGACCGGATCGCTTCCAACATCTTATAATTTGCCGCCAAGCAGCAGTTGTGTTCCGGTGTGGGGATAACCGGTGAAATTACATAGAGGCATTCCATTTTAGTCATCAGGGTTGGCAACGCATTTGCAGTCTTGGGAATTCAATCTTTAGATTGTAGCTTTGATAATGAAAATGTCTATAGGTCACAGATCCCACTTACCATCAGGTGGCCTGTTTGGTCGTTTGCCTACTCAATACCATAAAAAAAAGACTATGGCACGCTACGTGTACCAGTACAAACACAGAACAGAAAAAAACAGTAGAAGTGTCTAGTGAGCGTGTAACGTGTGGCATAGTTATGCGGAGTTCCGCATAACCTACCATACATTTGCCGCGATCGCTTATTTCAATATTTTGATATTTCTAAAATAGGAAATAAATCCAGAAGAATGCCTTATTGTGCTATTTTGGAGTGTAAAAACGATAGCTGCACCAAAAACATTTTCCATGATGGCGTGTTGTTTTTATGACAGTTTGAGTATTGGCGACAACTGGTCTGATATTAAGCGAAGCTCATTGCCACTTCCACTGTTTTTTCTATTCCGTGAGTACAAACATACCTCGTATCTCTTTCGCTTCCTCTAAATTCATCAACCTCTTCATGCGCTTACGGTCACAGATTTTATTTAATGAACCACTAAGAACCTTGTCGTTAAAAACCAACGATTAATTCCTATGCAGTTATCATCTCGTCACTTGACGATGTCATTATCACAAGGTTCCATGGCGGATCAACATTTGAAGTCCTCGATGGTACATCGGTTTCTGGTTCTTTTAATAATTTATTTCATTGATGATACTGCTATTGTCACAAAACATCGTGTTGTTTACGCCACACAACGATTACTGGGAAGATTTCTTCGCAAGTTTCTTTCTCATGGCGTGTAGTGTGATTTTATCTCGAATGAATAATACATGCACAGCCAGACAGACAGACGGATGGGAGATATAAGGGTATTGCCTCGGCTTTGGTGTGACTTTGTATACAAAACCTTTCAGTTTCGGGAACAGTGACACCAGTGTTTTGCATAAAAGTGAAAATAGGATCCCACATGGTGGAACTACTTTTTTTTTTGAATTCTTCTTAATTATGGAAAACTAACAGCAACCTATACATTGATGTTGCAACACAGTTTATTTTTTTTATTATACATTGAGTTTTTCAGAAGCCAACAAAGTTTTCACGAATGTACTCGTATGTTTGCGAAAATAGTACGAAGGAAAATACTTCTGCGTTTACGTATTAAAAGATTTTTTTTATATTTTTAGACTATAAGTAAATTAATGTTTTTATTTCAAATATATCATAACGATTTGATACTAAATTTCTACTATTATTGTTTCTGTTTCGCCCATTGGTTGATCTGTAGAGAATGCCTTTCGGCAGTTTGCCAGTACAGTTACCGTGCAATAAAGTTATTGAAAAAAAATTGTATTTTTCACAATCGTGTTATAATAGAGAGCTTTTTAGTCGAGTATCGTGTTTAGGCCACGAAGCTTGCTGAGTAGCCTAAGTAAGGTACGAGATGAAAAAGCTTGATTATGACACTATTTCAAACAATACTTTTTGTACAAGTTCATTAAAATTAATAATTTAAGTCATTAATACGAGTAATAAAACTAAATATCGTAAGTACTATCACACCACCGTCCGTAATGTTGCAGTACTGTGCTGTGATTGGCTAAATACTAGCCAATCACAAAGCGTAGTTTTTTATTTTTTTATGCCCTGGATACAGCAGCAAGTTTAAGTAGATTTTTGACAGATGACGCGACGCTGCTACGTTCCGAAACGCCATAGATTGGCAATTTTGTATGGGATCGAGTCTCCTTGAACAAGGACACATATTATTATTGAAATAAGAAGTTCTATTTTCAAATTTTTTTCGGTGTGCTAGAGCGTATCGAAATAGTTATTTCGGTTGTTTCGGAAGTAACATAGACTATTCAACGATGAAAAGAGTGACGTTACAGTATTCTCTATGAAATTTTAATACTTACACAGATTTTAATAGACGAGTACAAAAAAATAGTTTCATTCTTGTTTGATTGTACGGTAGTTTAGTTATAAGCAAAATTGGAAGCATCGACGCTCTAAAAATGGCTTTTACCACAACAACGCCTCTGTTTCTTTCGTCAATGCTTTTAAATCACACAAGCACTTTGTTTTTCACTGGCGCAATAACAAAATCCACATACATACATACATACACATGTATGCAAATACCATTGTGTTACTTTAATTAAGCTGCAGATATAAGCTTTTCAATGGCATCGCCTTCAGCTGGAATGAGTCAGGACCACCGTGTGTTGAGGCCATGTTTTAATTAAGAATAATCGGCAATTATAATACAAAGAGCCCTTGTTAAAGGGTGACGGGACTTATAAGGACAGGGGAATGAATGGAGTCGATAAAAAAAACAAAAAACATTTAACATCAACTCAATTTGTTGCTCATTTGGTATTAATTAATTTTGTGGACAGTCCTCTATGTATATTTGGCAGTTTCAAGATTGCTTTACCCACAACATGATTAATTTAGACTGTTTTTTCTTCATTATAATACAATTACATTAACACTGTATTTTAAGACTTTTTTGAGTTTGATTTTGGGCTTGACGTTGTCCTGGTAAAAAAATATAACTAAGTACCCGTAGAGGGAGTTTTACTGCATTAAAAACAAAAATAATTGTTTTTTTTTTATCTAACAAGTTTGTAATTGCTGTTAGTACTCGTTTGATCCGTACAATACGAGCTTAACAAGTCGTTAGATCTAAGGCCTGGTTCCCACTATGCCGGATCCGGCAATTTTGCCGGATCCGGTAAGGGTAGTGGCTGTACAATTTATATGAAGCTGTTCACATTATGCAGTGTGAACAGCGTCATAAGCCACTAGCCTTACCGGCATCCGGCAAATTCCCCGGTCCGGCATAGTGGGAACGGGGCCTAAGATGATAGTTTAATCACAAATGTCACTTGCTGTTGTTAATATAAGCTTTGATTGATTTAACTCCAATCACAACTATTTTATAAATTATATGTCAATGTATAGCCGGATTGAATGACTTTTTTACACAGCTGAAAAGCAGCAAAACATGCGATTACGTTTCAGCTCTTTAGCTAACTATGAGCAATAATCGGCTGAAAACCAACACGCTTTGGCACTCATAATATTTAATAAAAAAATGTAAACAAATGACGACTCCATAGTTTTGCTGACATCCCGCCCCTGCCTATTGGGTATCTGCATTAGGGTGATGTTTTTTATGACACTGATCCAATTCGGAAACTTTTTTTTAGAAACTCTAGCCACTGCGTTACTTGTAACTCAAGTTCAGTTTAACTTTTGAGGTTCAAGTGACAAGCGGAGGACGTTTTGTGTTGTTCCAGTTGTCTCGTTGACAACTGAAACAACAATGTTAGTCCATTCTGTCTCTCTCTACAGCTGATAATAAGGCTCTAGGAAACATGCTTTTCAAAGAGGCGAGTCTTGAAATGTCAAATAAAAATAAAAGTAGTGGATCTGCAGTGGATTGCCATTAGAGATGATTATAATTACGATAACAGTTCCTTTTAATTTCAAAGATCACAATATAGATAGAGACAAAAAAACCTTATTTTCTTCTCTATTTATTTATTTGTGAAATAAAAAGAAGTCCTTTCAATACACAATAAGTATCTAACACTAACTGCCGCACTCAGAGACGTCAATTAAATTTAATGCTTGATTAAAGTTGCTGCTGTCTCTTTCTTTGCTATATCAATAGAATAAAACAACACGTCACTAAACAACCATTTAATTTAATTGACGTCTCTGAGTGCGGCGGTTAAAAACTAAGTCCTCCTGCTGATCTACGCATGTTATTTGATATTATATTTAATTTAATATTTATAGCTTTATATAATGCTAGACTAAGTAGTACCATTGTAATATGAAATCCGTGTAAAAAATTACTGACTGCTGAGTTTTTTGCGGCGTTTCTTCTCAGCAGTGGTCTCCTCTTGGGAAGCGCTGGTAGATTCTTGACTTGTAAAAGTGCCCGTACAGCCTACTTACTGAATATAATTATGTCTTTTATATTTTTACTAGAGGACGCCCGCGACTTCGTACGCGAGAATTAGTTTCCCGCTACTCCCCCCATTTCTTCCCGTTGGGGGTCGATTTTTGGAAAATTCTTTCTTAGTGCTCACTTACATCGTGAAAGGAACCCATGTACCAAATTTCAAGTTTCTAGGTACAGTAGTTTCGGCTGTGCGTTGATATGTCAGTCAGTCAGTTTTGCCTTTTATATATATAGATAATATCTTTTTATCTACGTGATACAACTAAGCCTACACATAACTCTACAGAAACAAACGTCTTTAGACTTAAGAGGCATAGTTTTCGTTATTTCTTGACCTCCAATTGACGCTATTTATGTTTTTTGCGGCAAATTTACCAGTAAAATTACAGAGCTCGCCACCTCGCTCTTTGTTCTAAATCGTAAATTTACCGAAAGAATCGCTAATTCTTTTAACTTGCGCAGCGCTAATTCGTGAGTCAACTGCGCAGGTTTTGGTTTACATGCGCACGCGCCCGCTTTCCGGCCGAAACTCGATCACATGTTTAATGTAGTTACAAACATGTCAAGTGCGAAACTGTCAGGGTCACCTGGATCCCGCCCTGCAGTATTTGCAATGTTATTTCAGATATAGGCATATTATTATAAACTTGGACTAACTGCCGCACTCAGAGACGTCAGTTAAATTTAATGCTTGTTTAGTGACGTGTTGTCTTATTATATTGCTGTAGCAAACAAAGTGACAGCAGCTACTTTAATCAAGCATTAAATTTAATTGACGTCTCTGAGTGCGGCAGTAAGGTCTTAAATAGTATCCCTGGTCACATAAAACAATTTTATTGCATACTATGAAAAATTTGATATTGTGCTATTAGTGTAAGTACCAGACAATGTGTTTAAGAATAACTTGACATGTAACATTTCACATGATAAATAAATGAGTATGAGTATGAGTACGAGTATGAGTATGAAATGTAGTACCTAACGTATTTAGAACTTTGAGATTTCAAATATTCGCTAATAATATCGATCTCAGAGCCCAAATACCATTAGGTGGTCGTTGAGCTCGTTTACGAGAAAACAGAAAGTCTAATGAAACTTACTTCAAACAGGAAAACTTAAATGTCATCATTTCCTTTAAACAACTTCTACCATGACATCCGGACGTTTCTTATTTGTATGTGATTACGACGCCATTTGGAGCCACGGGCCCTGGTAGCAGACGTAATTTTAACCGTCCTACAAACGTTAATTACACCAAAACAAACAAACTGCTCATTTCCTCTAAACAAATGATACAGATTAGGATAAAACGTGCAGTCCAAAAAAAGCGCGTCTAACTCGCATATAAAAACCACCTAATAAATGAACTCTAACCAACCTCCTATTTAGTATAGTACAGTCCAGTCAAGGACTTTAATTGTCATGCCACTATCCCTTCGTGTGGCAGCCGCCATTTTGCCTTTTTGCGTTAAGCGGCGATCGCCGGGGAACCGGCGCTTGTCAGAAGCCGTAAAGCGGCAAGCGCCGGGGACCCGGCGATGGCGTAGTTTCGTATAATTATAAATATTAGCCACTAAATCTACACCTGTCTTGCTCTTTCTTGCAAAATGCGTTCGTGAATAGATAAGGATGTCATACAATAAAGGTCGCGACAACACTTTCAAACAAATTTGAAGACATTCGCCCAAAATAGCCACGCCGCTTGACGGAAAATGACAACCGCCGCCGGGTAGCCAGCGATTGCCACTTGAAGGGCCCTGGAACCCTGTTATAATGACAGCGTCAAACCACATGAAAGAAATTACGCCAAAATTAGTGATTAACGTTATGCGACAGGGTTCCATAGTGGCATAACAATTAAAGTCCTTGACTGTACTAGGAAAAGTCTGATATTCCGGTATAAAAATATTCGATGTATGTAGGTAAAGTCGCCGTCAATAGAATTTGCGAACTATGTAAACAAAACCAAACGAACCATTTCACCATGATTACTTAGTACTTTTAAAGATCAAGTGAGGTCTTTGAAACGATTTATACACTACATCATTATTTTCATATTAAGTTTAAGATGAAATAACTATTTATTATACGTTACTTTTAATAGAAACACGCTTGGTGAATATTTGAGGTTATGTGTCACACAGTACTAATTAGTTAGCAAATTCTATTGACGGCGATTTGATATCCATCTTCGGGGATAAAACTATTTATGTAGGTATTTACCTTTCATATCGATTGGGTAAGGAGTTAAACCTTGAAGATGATACAAGCACATAAAAACCAATTTCGTAACTAATAAGAATATTAAGGATTATAGCAAGCATAAGGATGCGATAAACTGAATGGCACCTAGTACAGTTGAGTACAAAGAGATGTATCCACTTTGTCACCTTATTGCATTGTAATAAGGTCCAAAAGTCACAATTACACATCTCTTTGTAGTCGACTGTACGAGTAAATTGCCAATACATTGTCTATATTATTCTTTCTATCATAGTTTGCTTGATAGACTTACAAATTGTGAACCCCGTAATATTTAAAAATTATTATACATCTCAATAATGACTGTTTTTTACTAACACACTATCACGGCTTCTCCAAACAAAACGCGACGTTTATTAACAAAACAACTAGCTGCTTAAAAATAATCTGTGTCCTTTCACAGAAGCCGTCATGACCACTGGCGATGACAGATGTATCCCGGAACCGAAGCGTTCAAAGCACTCCGTCAAAACATTACCCTTTTCGTCGCAGCCGGCCAATGCCATTACACATTCAATGCTTAGAAAATGAGTCCATTTTGTATGGGAGAATGGGATCTTAGTACTGAATGGAGTAAACGTTGATACCACGTATTGGTTCATTTGCTGCATTCAATTTGTAATGGCTTGATTTATTTGCAGCCAGTTCCGACGTCAAAAGCTGTAACTGGATAATTTGAAATATGTTTGAATTCGGAACATGGATTTGTTTACAATTATGATGTTTACGTGTGTGATGTAAAACAAAAGCAGAACAAAATAACAACGGTTAAATAGAACAATAAGTATGATCATCATCAGGCCATCTCTAGCATTATTTCCGAGCAGTATTGTTTAAGATAGGAATTTAAATTTAAAAAACGAATTTGAGTTTACGTGGAATATAGTAATTAAGTTTTCTTACGAAGCACATCGTTAGAGCCCACGACTTTTTACCATAGCAACTCTAAAAGGCAATGGAGAGGGCTAATGGTCGGTTTTTTTTGTGTAATCAAATCTTAGGTCCTTAGAATTGCTAGGTTTAAGTCGCAGAACAGATGGCGGATGGGGTCAAAGAGTTCTCGAGTGGTGTCACCCAGATCTTAGGAAGACCTTCAAGAGAGTGAACCGACGACGTGTTGGGTAAAGTTGCGGGAAATCGATGGATGCAAGCGGCGCAGAACCGGTCCTTGTGGCACACCTTAGAGGGGGACTATGTCAAGCAGTGATGTCTTTGGTCTAAAATGATGATGATGATGATGATGATGATGATGATGATGATGATGATGGTGGTGATGGTGGTGATGATGATGATGATGATGATGATGATGATGATGATGATGATGATGAGGAGGAGGAGATGTATAGCCACATGGCGTTTGTTTTTATCGTATTAAGACCAGAATATAACTTTTTTTTTTGGGAAAAATGTATTTAAAGGATAGCTGCAGACAGCTTAAGACATAAATTTAAATTTACTTAATTTGTGTCCTTTCATATGCCACACTACACGTCGTGAGAATGGATACCAAATAGGAGAAGCAAGGTGTTAAACCTCCATACAATGCCTTGTTACCGGGTTTCTGCAGATTATACGGTTTTGCTTTTGCAATCAACGTGAAAAAAAATTAAAGTTATGGAATAGTGTATGCTGCGAAGAAGTAAATATAAGTAGAATGTAGCGTTATAAAACTTAGTGATTTTGATTAAGTATTTTCAATTATAAGTCTCCGATATGCCTCTATTTACACGATTGCCCAAAAAACGAGTGTAATATTTTTAAGGTTCATGTATGTATGTATGTATCTTATGATTCTTTATTCCACCATACCTTCTAAACGCCTGAGCCAATTTAAATGTGTGTGGTATCGTTAGAATCCTTTCACCATCCCGGGTGACATAGGATAAATAAACTGTTAAAATTGAAATAACAACAATGGCAAAATGTTAATGTCAACAACAAAAAAAATAGGTATCATTTGAAAGGTCTTAATGTGACCATCTCAAATATAAACGAATATAGTAGCATAATTAACGGGTTTAATAACAATAACAAAAAATGCAGTCGGATTTTTAAAGCTTGCTTTTCATTAGGTATTTACAAACATGATACGATATGATATTATATTATGAAACTACATGCGCCACATTCTCAAAATATTTTTTATTATAAAATTGGTGACAAAACACTAGAGACTGTCCCTGTCGTATTTATTTTTATAAAATGGGGTCAGACGATTATCCTACTTGACTTACAATATTGAATAATTGTTTTAGATTTGAACTGTTGAAATTTATTTCAATTGGAATTAAAAAAATAGTGACGGTAAAACTAGAAGTAATTGAAATTTGTACTTTAATTTCTTAGTGTAATGTAAAGCAAGCAATGTTAAAAAAACCCTAGGGTTACTAATACTAATTTAGATTGTCCATGAAAAAGATACAAAATTCGAAACCAATTTTAAAAGAAAATTCCAAGATTTTCTCTCTGAGAGCATTTTAAGTTTATAAAGCTTTCGTCTGATGAAAATTTCATACAAGGGAAATAATTATAATAATCTAGTAAAGAGTGACCTATTTTGATGTTAGTGCTTAGTAGTTTTTTATGGGATAGAGACGGCTAATGAGCTTTAAGGCAACCTGAGGTTACGTGGGATTTGAGAATCTGAGATCCATAGATATTTACAATCTCGAGACTACAATCCTATGACTGCAAATGCGATACCAACGCTGAGGGCTAAGTTATTATTTGTAGTAGATTTTTATTCACCAATTCAACGAAGAGAGACGAAATTCACTTCTTTGATCGTCAAATTGAATAATTTCACCGTCGATTGATTTTTAATGGAATAACAACGTAACACGACATAGGTCCTAGTAAAAAAAGGGTATAACTAAGTCTCCTGAAGCTCCAAAAATGGTCGAAGTCTAGTATACCCCGTTTATATATGCACCCTTTTTATTATGACTTAAGTGGACTTAAACCCTTTTTCAATAGGTCTCTAGTTTCCAAACTCAATAATGTTGTAACTTGATAGTTTGAAAATGTGTATTGTTAACTCTTAAACGTTATTTTATGCTAATACAGATAAGACAATGGCAATCGAGTGTTCACCCCACCATGTCACATCCGGTCGGAATTTATTGGAGTTACAGTGTTTTTGATTGCGATAGAAAAAAGTAATTACGTAACAAATTGCTTACATCCTTTTTTGATGACTCTTTGTTTTAGGATTATTTTTGTTTAAATTGAGTTTTATTATTGGATAGGCAACTAACAATTTTTATGTTAAGTACTTTTATTACACTTCCTTTTAAATTTGCCTATTTTGCCTATTTCTATAATACTTGGACATTTTACCGTTGCTACTTGACAATATTGTAGTTCACCGAGAATTTTTTTCCTAATTTACGTTTTGCATTTGCAAATATTTCGAACAAGTACAATTTTTGCAAGGAAATTAATATGGATTTTGATTAATTTAACAATTTGATAGAAAATAAGCACAACAAAATATAACACGAATTATTGTTATTTTAAGAGTCCCTGATTAGTTACAAATTTATTGATTGACAATCTTTAGGCTAGACCTACTTATGTCCACTGGACATTTTTCGGCTGGCAATAATGATAATGATGATAAAGTACACAATTAAAAAAAACTCCCAGAGTAATCTTTTGCACCGAAGCAAAACTAAAGTTCAAAAGGAAAACTTAATGCCTTAGTTGGTAGTCTCTTTAAGTTGACCTTTGGTAGAATTTGTTACGAAATAAGCTTTTTCGCTTAATGTGATGTTGCTTTATTTCAACTTAAACTTAATTAAGTTATACTAGTTTGCGATAAAGCACAAATGGCGGATTTAATTCGTGATGGCATTCTCGACCAATCGTAGGCCAGACAAAACATAACAGAGGCCGTTCTATTAAGGTATTTCCAAGTTATTTATAAGGAATTAAATATATTTCAATCATTTACCAATAAACTTCTATCTAACCTAAATTCATTGTTTTACGGCGTTATACTGAGTTATCTTAACTACATTTGGTTTATTTAATTAACCTTATCTTTTTTTATTTGAATGGACGATAAACTTGTTCTTGAGATAATACAGTTCTTTTCTAAATTTAGATGCTGACTTAATTTACTTAAACTCTACAAAATGTAGAGAAAAACTCAAGTAATGAATTTGTAAAAACTCAAGTAGGTAATAAAACAATGTGTTGCAACATATTCCATTAAATTTAAATGCAAACCCAATAAAAACAAAACAAAAGTTATGAATTCCATAAACAACAAACACATGTTTCAAACTCGTAAACGCGTTAAATCGTCGATTTTTAATACAGAAGTTATCGATAAGGCAGCGTTTTGAGTACGTATCGTGCCCCCCGCTTAGTGGGCTCCGGCGCGCGATCAGTTGGCTCCAAGCACTCGGCGTGTGCGCGTGTCACTGCGCAGGCGCGCGTTCGTTCACCCCTAGCTCGATCGCCAGCTGTCAAATTTGACGTTTCGTAACCTTACGTCCCTACGCATTGTTTTCCTAACGCATCTAAAACAACGCAAAGCTACGTTTACGACAGTGTTCCTCTAACGTGCCAGTGCTGTGTTGTGATGATTCCTGATTGTATCGAGTGCTGTGTTTTGTGTAAACTAGTTTTGGAGTTTAGTGGTTGTTATGCTGTTATCATGTAATGTCGTTCCACGCTGATATGTCTATAATTAGAGAGCTGCGATGGCTGCAGGACGAGGAGTTGTTTGCTCTTTCGCTGCAAAACGGTAGGTTTTTAAAACCCGGTTTTATTTTTCTAGAATAAAAGTGTAAGTGCGCTTCAAAGTGTCCACTGAGGCGAATCGTAAAGTTGAGGGAGCTCGGTTAATTACTTTACTGTTAGACCTTGGTTAGTGCCTTGGCAACTTACTCTCGTCTTGACTGCGCGGCAAATTTCAAGCATTCGCAAACATAGCGTCCTTAATGTTTACCAACGCATTAGAAACCTCTATACACTACAAAATTAAGTAACTCATGAATAAAATTTATTTAAAAAATGTGTTTAAAATAATGTAACTGCTCGCAAAGGCGAAAACATGTGTGGTAAAACGTCGTATATGTAGTTAACTTTTGGTCAATATTGTCGTACAATGCCGAGGATGCGTGTGCGCACGGTAGGTAAGTAGGAAATAATACCCAAGGTGAGCTAGATTCTTGCCGGCCCGCCTGTTTATTCGCCCTGAGGACTTCATTATGAGACGCAATATTGTCAAGTACCAACTTGATTGAAAAGTACAGTTTCTTAACGACGTCTGTTGAATTTAATGATCTGACAGAATCAGTTAATTAATAAGACGCAATTGTAAAATGTTCAATTTTACTTTGTAAATGTATTAATATTCCTTGGAGCAGAATAAATACTAGTTAATGGTGCATGTAAATCTTTCAATACTAACTAGATATATCTACCTACTTGCCAGTAGAAGATTAAGTTATAGAATTAATAAGGATAATCTGTAAGGCTATTTTGCATTACCATTTGTATAACTACCTAGCTTCTTAGTTGTTTATATTAATAAAATAATATTACTGATCGTACCTATTAGGGAATCCGATAAGGTACATCTTAAAATAAATAAATAAATAAATAATATATACATATAAATAAATCAACCAAATTTACCCGACTGCCCGAAGGAGGATTCTGTTTTTCGAGTTTATGTCTGTATGTTTATTTTTGTTGCATGCTCTGTAGCCTTCATGACTTGATGGATGTTAACATAGTAGGGTAGGGTGGGTACGATTGAACCACTTTCACTTTAACAGCGTATAGAGAAGAATCTATTAAACTCACGGATTCAATAGTTTGGTCATATTAAGTATGGTAATCTGGCTTTTAAATAAAATATATTTTGTAGCTCTATCTCAAATAACTACGCCGCTATTACCGAAAGAAGCGGACCGGGTAAATTGGTTCAATTGACCCCATGGTAGGGACAATTGAAACGGTACGTGGGTTAATTGAAACACTTCAAATAACTTTGTCATTATTTGATATATTTAATAGGTTTAAACGGTTTTCTATACTTCATTAGTATTTGATGAGATGATGATAAAATGGTACTGTAACTATAACTATTTCTATTATTATTACTGAAACAAAGTTTTAGAGGTAGAGGTAGTTAATAAATATTTTTCTATTCATCGATAGCAGATAGAAGTTGAACTAATAATTAACATATCATATTTTCAACATAGATATAATCTATTAATTAGCTATTATGGCATAATAATACTTAAAAAAGGGATTATCATTTCTCATACAAACAAACATGTTTCAATCATAACCATGTTTCAATCATGACCAAAGTATGTTTACCTACGTATACATTTATATTGTAAAAACTTTAATGTAAAAAAGCAAAAAAAAAACAGTGTCAAAGAATACAAATAATTTATTTATCGAACCAATCATTTTTGTATCTCTTCATTACTTCTTCATGTTCAGAGAAGAAAAAAATGAAATCAAAATCGTCTGAGTTTGTAAGCTTTTTTCAGGTTTATACACATTAAAATGCATACCTAAATATATATATATATACATACACCTTAGTTCGTAAACTTTTTTTTAGGTTTATACCTACACATTACCTATATACACATTAAAATGCATATATACAACCTTAGTTAGTATCTAAGCTTTTTTTCAGGTTTATACTCATTAAAATACATACCTATATACATACACCTTAGTTTGTAGGCTTTTATTCAGGTTTATATAAATTAAAAATTCATTACCTACTAAAAGTAACATAAGGACATAAAAAATTCATACCTCCTCCTTTCTGGTTAAAGTCGGTGAAAAAGGGACGATTGGAACACCGGGACGATTGAAACGTTTCAAACGTCCACAGGCAAATTGTTTCAATCGTACCCATCTCCTATTCTTCATTTCAAAGTCGATATTTTAGTATTAAATACTACTTTAGCGATTACCGATATCAATAAATACAATCTCAAATAGGTATACCATACAACAAAATAAGAAAAAATATCAAAATACAAGAGTTAATTAAGATAAACCGAAAATAAAAAGAACATAAATGCTTATTTTTGCGTGTGATATTTTTCCGAAGCGTCCTGCACACGACCGCGTCCTTCGCTGCCCCGTGCGCCACTGTCCAGAGATTCGAAAATGGCCAACGTAGTAACGAAGTTCGTGTCGCGCTGGTAGGTGTAACGGTTTCCGAGAAATTTGAGTTGTTTCAATCATTACGCGTTTCAATCGTACCCACCCTACCCTACTTATGAGTTGTCATTAAATTCGTCTTAATTCTTATTCTCTTAGATTATAGAGCTTTTTTTTAGCTTTTCAGTTGATATTTTTGTAGAAGTTTTTCATCTTTTTTACTAGTGGCGGTCCACCACGGTTAATATATCAAGGTCAAGTGATAAAAAAATATCAACAAATTCTAAGTGGTAATAACGGGCCTCTATTCAACACGGTATAAAAATATTATTTTTGACGTGTTATGGTGTTGTTTTAAATTTTAAATTAAGTCAATAAGAGCTGTCAGCAGCTGAGATGGCATTATTGTCAAGTGACGAGAAACACGTCAAAAACAATAAGGTTTTACCGTGTAGAATCAACCCAGGTGTGGTTGGCGGGTTAGAATAGTGCCACTCTATGGCCCGTCATACACGGACTGCTTTAAGCAGTCTGGAACCAACTGCACTTCGTTGCTATTGGTTTCTAGAGCATTAACACTGCAAATCGACCAATAGCAACGAAGTGCAGTCGGTTCCCGACTGCTAAAAGCAGTCCGTGTATAGCGGGTCTATATCTTCCCGTGGATGTCGTAAGGAAAGAGGCGACTAAGGGAATATAGGCCTGTAGTACTGTTAGGCGATGGGCTTGCAACCTGTCACTAATACGCTGGTAAACATCTTAGTCTATTTTGTTCAAAATGTGGTTACTGAATTATCAACAAGTTTTTAAAGTTGTAGGTAATTCTTTAGCTCTGCCTACCCCACTCTGGGATTACAGGCGTGAAGGTATGTATGTGTTTGTATGTAACAACCCAGCTCGCCTGATGGTACGTAGAATCTAAGGTCCATGGTCAATTGAAATCTCAAGATAGCAATCCGTTGCCAATCCTAAGACTGATGGAATGCCTCTACGCTACTCATTTTACCCGCTGACTCCATTATTCCGACCTCTATCGTCCCAACTATAGCCATTGTCGTCCTGTCGGCTAGATTCCTTTGACAATAGAAACACCCACGTAACTTCGTTAGGATCTGTTCACAATTAACAATGAAAGATGTGCTTTATCATACGCGGCGAACAAAACGGTAAAAATAGTAAAAATGGTTATTGTTCATCAGATTTTTATTACGCTTGGTCATGACCTCACCGAGTTCTTGTTAATGTGATTATTCACTAGTAATTTTAAATAGAACAATCGCCATTTTGCACGATTTTCGGCGTTTGTTGTTCTATTCTTCTTTACTGATAAAAAAACAATTGTTCTTCTTCTATAAAAAGGGTAAAATATTTTAAAATAAACTTCACTTACAATAATATTTTTGCAATGTGATTGTAATAGGTGCTTTTAAGTAAGAATGCCGTCATAACATGATACTACTTTAAATATAGCAAATGGTACCCAAGACCTTTAATGCTTGTTACTTGCTGCCAGTAAAAAAAGTAAGTTTAGGTTACGTATCATAATATATTAAGCTCAAAGTACATAATGGGTCATACTTTATCTTACTCGCTGGAGCCAGTAGGTACAGTCGAGTTCATAAATTATGAGTACACTTTAGTACCTTGTCTATTTAATGTCATGTTCAAACTGCCATACATGAATTGTCACACCGATTAAAGTGACAAGGTACTAAAGTGTACACATATTTATGAAATCGACTGTACCTATGACTCACTATGTATATTGAACTTTGTATGTTATACTTGCTAGTAACAAGCATTAAAGGTCTTGGTACCTACCGTTTGCAATATTTAAAGTAGTACCTATCATGTTATGACATAGAATTGTTACTTAAAAACACCTATTGCAATAATTTTATTGTAAAAACCTTTTTAATCACTAGTACCAATACATTCAGTGTGAAGTGATATTTTGATATTGACCAACCTTCAGACATTATGTCATCAAACTTAGCATTTGAATTTCGTAATGTTAAATGTTGTTTGTTTGATCTTGACTTTGATTCGTTGCTCTCTCGATAAATATTACACAATTGAAAACAGTTTTTTTTTTAAACGTGTTTTGTTAATCATGCTTGTAGAGGGTTATGTAAAAAAAAAAGATTTTGGTTATTATTTAATGAGAAAAAAGGATATTATCAGTGTTTGTTACGCCGTTTTGGACAAGTGGTCGGAATGACGTCATTTTGTTTGTAAACGCGTTTTGTTTGTCTAGCACTTGTTGTAACGTAGAAAAGACCATGCAGTGCGTGGTTTAAAAGCATATTTAGACATTAGCAGTTTTTTTTTTACAGTAAATAGTGAACAAAACAGTATGCTGTTGACACAAACCTATCTACCTATAATATAAGCATGATTTTTTTGATAACACCTTTTAAAAAGTTAATTTTCTGAATTACTCAAATTTTTTGCGTTGTTTAGTTATAAAAACCCGTTTTAATGGCTCTACCTTTTCAAAAATTACTCGCATATTTCCCCGCCAAAGGGTCAATAACATTCTTGTATCTCAAGATCAGATAAAGCGTTTTGTTTAGTAATTTCAACCTTGCCGAATAACTTAACTTTTTTTAAGAAAAAAGTAATTGACATGCGTTTTATGCGTCTCTGTATATTATTTTTGAGTGTAACAATAATTATTGCATCAACAATATTTAAAATGTATACAATCAATTATGTAATTAAAAACGCGACTAATTAAGAAAAATCCCACTGCGAACTCCACAAAGTGAAATACTATAAACTTTAGACTTAACTTAGTTATAGTTTTACTGCGAAACCGCATTCTAACGCCACAAATATAAGTAAAACATTGTAACTAACGATAATAACTTATGTTAGTTACTCCGTCGACGACGCTAATATGAACTTGTCAATATAAATAAGATACTTTATTTCAGAATAGACGGAGAAGCTAGGAAGACGGTATGTTGTTACTTACGTTGTCGTAGCATAAATACATACAGTAAAGTTCAGTAAATTAAAAATATTTTAGGGTTGTTATTTTTTCCTTTTTTTTGTTCCTATCGACTTTATGCATGGCGGCAGAAAAACAAAGGTAAAGTGTCTTGTAAAATAAATAACAAGATGATCTCGCGATTTGAATGGTAATGTAGCACAAAATTGAAGGTAAAAGACCTTGGCATAATTTATAAGAGATCATCGACGTCAAGAATCAGTGATCTCAGCGTACAAAAAGCTTGCGAGACCCCGCTAATTATCTATTCACGTCTTAAAAAAGATTACGAAACGGAATATCTTCCAAAACTTGAGGAGTTAGGTGATTCATCTTCATAAAGTTTGTAGTTATACATTGTCGTATATTGTTTAATACTTCAACAAAATGAAGTATTTAATGAAAAATGTTCTGTGTTGTTATTCAGCTCGTTATTGTTTTTAGTATCGAATTATTGTTTCTTTATACAGATGTTGATACAAAGATGGCATTCATATGACATGTATTTAGTGTCAGTTACAGATATAATTGCATAATTCTGGGTTCTTAGTAAAAATGGGTGTAAGTCGTCTGAAGATCAGATGAAAAATGGCTTAAGTCTGGTATACTCCATTCATGTATATACCCTTTTTTATTACGAGTTAAGTCGACTTGTACCCTTTTTCACTAGGACCCCAGAATTATCGATAAACATCGTAAGTATCAATACCGAAATATACCATTTTCATTTGTAATTGCTGTTTATATATTTCTATTTATGTTGTCCTCCAACGTGTGAGGTTTAGCAGTTATGTTAAGTTAATTTATTTTCAAAGGTTATGATTATTTCTGTCGAATACCCTCCTTCTATAGTTCCCCAAGCTCAATCATTATTATTTTTAACTTTTTTTTTCTTAAATGTGTGTGTTGTTACTGTCTTAATCTATTGTACTGAATTGATCATAATTACATTCAGATCAAAAGCTGCTTAGACAAGCTCTCTGTGTTCCATGATTTACATTATTATCTATCGTTACCACATCCTTACCTCCAATCAAGATGTCACAATGATGTCACAGATGACGCGCCGGCGCGGTCGAACAGTAAACAGATACTATGTATAGATAAATTATAGTGAATCAATGAGTGGAATGCCGATTTGACGACGGACGAAAACAAGTTCTTGAGCTCAAATTATGTTTAGTGTGCAAATATTCTAGTATGGTTAGAGCTTGTATTACGAAAACGACAATGTAAAACGTCGTAACGTATATCGATAAATGTTGCGTATCGATATGGTTCTCCAACAACATGTAATTTACGTTTTTATCGTATTGTAAACACAATTGATATAAAACATTGTAAATGCAACCACTATGAGTTTAATTTTAACTTAGCTGTTTAGTAAGTATAGCCTCTACCCCTGATTTCGTTCGCGTAGAATTAGTTATTCGGCCATATTGCGGGGGATTTCAATTATTGTTATTCCCTCGGTAACTTCTAAATTTTCCGGGATAAAACGTGGCTTGTGTTAATTCAGGGTATAAGCTATATTCATTCCAAATGTCATCTAGATCCGTCCAGCCATTGCAGCGTGAAGGAGTAACAAACTAACACACAAACTTTCGCATTTATATGTAATAAGTAGGATTAAAGAATAGTTATATTTTTAATCATCCTCCTCCTTAGGCAGTCGGCTAAAAACAGTACTTCATTTATAAAATTAAATAGACGTAACTGAACATAAAGCTAATTGAGAATATTAGTCGGAAACGTCTTTTCATGTATTTGCCATTGAAATGTTTCCGGGTAGAATATTATTTCCTATATCTTAACAAACAATACTTCGGCCGGTGCTTTGTTACTTGGGCAATCATCATAATCATTACCATTAAGTATTTTTAAGTCAATAGTCTTCATGGTCTACTGTCCAATTTGTATTGTATTTAGAGATTTTTTTCTTTAAAAGGTCACATTGTATTATACCTACTACTTTGTTAGAGGTATAACATGTTTCTCAGCCAGTCATATGTTATAGAGCTTAACAACTAAGACAAATAAAATAACTAACTTTAAATGATCTACCAGGCTCATAACACTTCAAATCCAATAAACCTTAACGCCATAGAAATACAGTTTATAATAATAGATGAAATGTCAGCTGTTGCGTATATTAAGTTGCCCATCGGGGGCAAGGTTAAAGTGACACATTCCCAGCGACAACGTGCAAATTTGCTGAATGTTATTAACATACATATACATATATTATTTTAGTAGTTGCTTGTAAATTAATTTAAACCCAAGTATCAAGACGAATCGGTCGACTGGTTATTAATTTTGGCAAATTTATGTGATAGAAAGCTCAAGTTATTTGATAGGTTAGGCTTAGCTACCGCGAAACTGGTTGCGAATATTTGTTTTGTCAAATGTCAAGGAGAAGAAAGATGTTATCGTCTTGATAATGTTTAAAATGTTGTTAGGTAAAAAATTCAAGGCATAGTACCTAGGTACAACAAAAAAAATTATACTTCGGTACTAAGTCAGGACTCAAAAGGTAAAATGAATATAAAAATATATTATGTGAATATGAGGTGTATCAAGAATATATGTAATGAATAGTTATTTTTAATGGATAACCTTAATGAATTCTATGCAATAAAAGGACTTCTAGAACTTGCCATATGATAAACATTGTAACTACGGTTACATTTTTTTGACTTGTGCAACGTTACTTCTAAATAGCCTGGTTTTGCCAGGTAATTAAGGATAGCTGAAGGCATCGCCAATACGCGTAAAGATAGATTATTATAAATAACCTGGCTCG
Organism: Acleris cristana; assembly: GCA_948252455.1. Classification (NCBI taxonomy): domain Eukaryota; kingdom Metazoa; phylum Arthropoda; class Insecta; order Lepidoptera; family Tortricidae; genus Acleris; species Acleris cristana. The sequence continues at coordinate 3,885,585 of OX411791.1, read as the reverse complement.
TTAGTTTCTCCAACTGTAATGTGCTTTTAAACGACCTCCATTACGACACTTTACGTTTAACGCCGTTTTTTGATGTTTTTTGTAAGCAATACTTGAGGTTACGCCTTTTTTACCTAGATCAGTTGTAGTCTTTTTAGGCGTTTGTTACGTAAGCATCCGAATAGAGCAGAGATGGCTTATTTTTTATTGTGGTTAATTTTGATAAGAACTAATGTTAAATAAGTGTAAGTAAATACGATACGCGATTGTAAAACATATAAATAGCAGAAGGCGATAAGTGAATAAGCTGAAAGATAAGGCTTATGATTATAATAGGGGTCTATGATAGAGACCCTTTTGTTTTCACAACGCTATTTTAAAACAAATTTCGGTTTAGAGTCATATTTTTTTAATCGAATTCAAAGTGACTATCGTAATTAAAAAGTCAAGTAAGTAAGTATACTACATTTAATTTCCTGGACAGCTTTTAAAACTTCTTAATTTCAAATGTTACCGTACTTACAATTTTTGTTACAGAATACAGAACTAGGAATGTTTCTAAACTTTCTTCTGTATATTCCATAGAATATAAAACCTGCAAAAAAACAGTTCAATTAAATAGACGTAATAGTACTTACAGCGTTATTCCTCTCAGAATTTAAGCTCCAAGTAAAAGCACAACATGTCGACATGCAGCAGATGCGTTATCAGCCGCCCGCATTCCAGGCTGATTGATAACTATGCTTATGTAACATACGCGTATATGTGCTCTATACAGCTGGGTGGTTAATTAATATGCAGCGGAGATGCTATTTTATTAATGGGAATGTTCATGTTACAAAGTAATAAGTAGTAATGTTGTAACTGGTAGTAACAAGATCTGCACTGTATTTAACGTACTCGTAGAGCCTTTGAAATGGAATCGTAAGTTTGGTCTTGATAAGCATGAACTAGTGGACACAAAAGTACAGTCGGCAACCAAACTTTGTAACTTGTTACCACCTTCCGAGTTAACCATCAGATGACAACATGACGACACGTTAGCCTAGTTGGTAGTGATTCTGCCTTCTAAGCTAACGATTCAGGTTTCAAATCCCGGTAAGGGCAGATATTTGTGTGTTAAGCGCGAATATTTTTTGCTGAGTCTTGGATGTTTTCCGTATATTTATCTATATAAGTAAAGTTTATCCTTGTGTAAGTACCTACCTGTTCAAGCCTAGAGCTTAGTTTGGGACTAGGTCAATTTGTGTGAGATTGTGCCCCTGCCTTGATAACCTCCTAAATATCATAACATTGAATTGCCTTTTTATTTATATTCCAAATTGACATGTAAGATGTGAATCGAAATGGCAGAAATAAAATATATTATGAAAACACAATTGTACCTTCTTATAATTTTGTTTCTAAATAAAACTGGCGATAAATTTATTGTGAATATTAAAACAAAAGATAAATAGACGTAAAGTGATGAAGGTTACTTTTGATCCCTAAAATGCAGTGAAAACAGGCGTATCTCTAGTCTCTGAAATATGTATATAAGCCATTCCTGCTCAGCACATCAAAAACAAACAATGACCAAAAGCAGTTTCAAAATATGGACTAGCACGAGAACAGCGATTTGACCCACTTTTGCCTAGAACTTTGTAGCCATGTAGGGCTCAAAAGGGCCCATAACTGTCCCCGCTTTTATGGAAAGGATTGTTTACTTCGGTGATTCTATGCGCCTGAGTTTGAGGCCAAGAGGTGAATCATATTGCCCATTGATCTCGAGTTATGGGATGTTGAGTTGTGTTGTAACTGTGGAAAGGTCTTTTTTGCAGTGAATTAGAATGAGTTTTTATAAACAATTGAACATTGTTGAAGAAAGAGTGACATCTGGCACGAATAAAGCCGTATAAAAACTTAACGCTTTTTCTAAAGTTACAGAGAATTGCGAGTTGGTTACACTTTTTTTCTGTTTGAACAAGTCTAACAAAAACCATGGTATGAAAACCCAACTGCTGTTTGAATAATGTCGTCAACATAATGTTAGTTTTCATGCCGCGCAATTCGGCGCCAAAAATCCGCCATTTTGATTTCCAATAACTTTTATACTATGACACTCTAGTGGTTAAGACGAATCTTATCACGTTTAATTTATTAAAATCGGTTTAGCCGTTTAGTAGTTTCGAGGGAAAATAGAGCCGGACATACATCAAACACATAGGTCCTTTTGGGCTTTGCCGCAGTCGGGTAAAAAGAGTTGAATGCACATTATTATTTATTTAATCTAGTACCAGTTTACAAGTTTACTCGGAAGTATACTCGTAAACATTTCTAGTATGGGTGCCGGGTTTAAAAAGGACACATCAGGTGAAGTTAATTTATGACTTTAATGAGGCTTTTGATGATTATGATATTGTTAATGATGATGATGATCATAATGGTTTTGTTTATTACAGTTCGCAAGTTCTATTGACGGCAACCTTATGTAATATTCTACTGAGAACAACAATAAAAATAAAAATAAACATGCTTAACAAACGTACATTTTCTCTATAAAACAAAAGGCATTTAATTACATAATTTAAACTATGCTAAACTAATTAGACTAGGAAACAGCAGACTAATTAGTTAAAAAAAAACTAAATTTACATTTAAACGACTGCGTTATCTCATTCGAGTTCAACGACCTTTATTAAACTGTTGCATGAGATAGCTACAATAAGAAACATTGCAACAGTGAGGTAATAACTTTATCCTATTAGTCACGTTCTGGTGTTATTATAATGCTTAAAAGACTACAGAATACGCACGTATGGCCAATTAGTTTTCTAAGAATTGTTTTGTTGGAACGCTAAAAGTTTTAAAGTACGTTAAAATATGATAGCTAGAGTTTAGAACAAACGATTTTAGGTCAAACAATATATATACAAGATGACACATAAGTCGTGAATTCGTGATACAACTTTACACCAGGGTGTTCTATGTATTGAACTTTTCTATGAAACAGCTGTTTTTTTTCGTGATTTCAGAGTTGGTCCCATAGTGAAAGTTGTTCATATTTGTGGGTAGAACACCCTGGTGATAAGTTGTATCACGACTTATGTCTCACCCTGTATATACCCAGCAATATAATAGAAGTAAGGTATATAATATAAGGTATAGGGTGAATAGGCATCTTCTGTATGAACTCGCTTGATCGTCGACAAAATCTCCGTCCTCCAAGATTTAGTAAAGAGCAAACCCGTTATAAATAAATAAAAAAGTTAGGTACAATAATTAAATGAGGAAAGTTGGACTATAGATGCAACCTAAGACCATATAGTTGTATGGTTTTACGGTAGGGATATTTTAGATCCTTAGAAATGTTTGATATGTGTACACATACGTAATGTCATTGTGTTGATGACGAGAATCGCTTTTGATCCTAATACCGGCTTCAAAGTGGAGCAATTGTTTTCATTTTGTATGCAGACAAGCTTTCGATTTTCAAAATGAAAACGATCGTGATTGCGAGTGCGTTAGACAATAAGCCCTGTGGCTTACGTATGTTACATCATTGGTTCAAGCTAATATATTCCCTATTTAATTACTGATTCAAACAGCTTTGTTCCTTGGGATAATTTGCCAACCGCTTACCAAGCACTCATTTGAATTTGGAATCACTAAATCGATGTCATTGGCCGAAAACATGACTACAGTGGAAATACTCGGCGTTCTTCCATTGTGATAAAATCGAGAATAGCCTGTATTGTAATACAATGTAAGGCGTGGTATTGATGCATTTTTGCCCATTGACTATGCGAAAAAGTTTGTGAAGCAAGTATCTTTGTACTTTTTTAGATAATAGTAGGAGATCCGAATAGGAAACGACCGTCACCCAGCTGTTTATTCGATAAAAAGTGTTTTATATCAAACTTAATATGGTAAGTAATATATGGCGAATAAGAAATGGAGGGAGTAGCGGGAAACTAATTTTACGCGTACGAAGTCGCGGGCGTCCTCTAGTTTAACATAAAAACCTTCCGTGAAATAATTGTAACAATCAAATCAAAATCCGTTGAGTGAACAGACAGACAGACGTGAAGACCGAAAAATCCTTTTTTAGTGCACCCCTTGGGTACCCAAATAATGCCTCCCAAGTAGGGTTACCATCCGTCGGGCTTAGTCCGGACATATCCAGACTTGTGGACTCTAGTCCGGACTTTGTCCGGCTCTTCAATTTGTCCGATTTTTTTTTTAAATTAGGTGCCTACGATACCACTGTAACTAAGTGAGTAATGTTTCTATTTTGTGACTATAAAGTCCAGACGTTTATCGAAATGTCAGGCTTTTTGTCAGGACTTTTTAACATCCTAAATGGTAACCTTACTCCCAAGTTCCTATGTTTAGTAGTTTAGGCTGTGCGTTGTGTGTCTGTTCGTCGATCAGTCATGAAAGAGTTTTATATGTAAACTTAGATAGATAAATTATAACAATGTTTAGACCTCAGGGTTCTTATTTGTATAAAAAAACCCGTTACTTGCACTGAACTGTTTACTTTGTCCCGTTTAGCTTTACCTTTTTTACCATTATTAAATAAGGTGCTTAAAGTTAATAAGAAAAGGTTTTCCGCCATTTGGTTTAATTACCCGTATAAATTTGAACTGTTAAGTAAATTTGCGGTCCTGGGCAAACCTCTTTAAACGTTCCATGCCCACTAACTAGGAATTATATTATATATTTACTCACAATCGTGTCACTGGCCGCGAAAACGTTGAGTCATTCAGTGCCCGATGTACAAAAAGCCATGCAAAGTTAACTCAAAGTGGCATTTTCGGTTTCAAACACGCTCATTAATATTGGAAGGCCATTTTAAAGATGTTTGTTTTACAAAATGAATAAATGTCAATCGACCGTTGTTTATTTTACATATCCGCTTGTAAATGTCAAAATTTATAGCTAAACTAGATGATCGCGCCCGGCGCTGGCGCCACTCGGTTGTATTTTTTTTCATACAAACCTTAGGGATGAGAATTGGACGTAGATAGCTTTATCTGGGGATTGAAATATCAGCCCTTAGTAGGACTTTTGCACCTTATTTAAATAATTATTATTTTCAAGGTGCAAAAGGTGTATATCTTTGTACTCGACTGTTTCTAACTCTGCTGTAGATCTACGTGCCTGCGACTAAGGCCGGCATTACACCTGTAAGTTATTGCTGTAAGTTTTGAAACAAAGCTATATGCAAGAAAGAGATGCAGATATTTGCCACTCACTCTTACCCATAGTTGCGTCTCAAAACTTACAGAAACAACTTACTGGTGTAATGCCGGCCTAATATTTGTAATGTAAGTAATAGTTATCGAAGTTAGTTAAGACCATAAAACTCTGGTTTACATTTAAAAAATCGAAAAATGGGTGATAATTTATACCTGTACGCTTTTTTAACGCAATTCCTCAACACAAAGAGTCATTAATAAAATCGGGCTCTCAATTAAGGCCCGAGGAAAGTGTCTTCACACGTCCGACAAAACCAACGAATTTCACTACTTTTCGTTCACTTTCCCACACTGTAGGGCTGGCACTTCGTTAGACTATTTTATTTTTCTATGAGACCGTTCATGATTTTTTTATTGTAAGAAAATTAACGGCTATGACTGTATGGTTTAGTTGATAGAGTAAATTTTTGATATATTAAAGTATCTTTAAAAAATAATACGTTATTCTATGGTGCTTCTATATTTGGCTGTAGGGCTTGAGGATCTTAGTCTTAGAAGCTACAAATGGTTTACATTCATGTGGCATAAAATTAATTGTCATAATTCATCATTTGGCATAATCATCATTTGGCATACAATTTTTTTTTCTGATACCGTGTACTTTCAGGATTGTTATAAAATAAACCTGATGTAACCAAATGGGACCTACGCAATGATATTTTAAATAATTCTAAAAAAGTATATGGTTTCAGAAATAAATATTGTATGCCAAATGATGAATTATGACGATCAATTTTATGCCAGATGTAGGGAACCGGTTAAAAACACTAGTCTACCAAGAACTTATTAAGCATGAGAAGCGAAAAAGATTTTTTGACTCTGATTTGGATTTAAAAAAATAAAGGAAGTGAATTTGGTACTTAATGCGATGACAAAATGAATAAAGAATTGGCATTTGGATTGGGCAAATAAAAATATTTGCACTGGTTACCTACACATGCACCCACATTTATATTTGCAGGCCCTCAATTCAACTGGCTAAAACCATATTGCCTTTGACTTGTTATCGTATTGTTAACTTGGCTGCCATTACGAAACACGACATACGAAAAGACGTTTTAACGTAGAATAGAGGCCCACGTTACCTAATATTCCTTTAAAATTACAGTTACCGAAAGCACCTCCGAAAACTAAGTTACCATAAAAACAATAACCTCTCGTTACAATCATTAACTAAAGGAGTCTCATTCATTCACTAAAATATTCACAATTCAATGCAACACGCAAAACTTATATAACTATACTACGCAACATTTTAGTTTTACGAGTTTTATGACTTGCACGCTGATACTTGACCTTATTGAAATATTTTATTGCTATACTGTACACCGATTTGTGGCGATGTTGCAATAGAAGGCAACAGATGAACTCATATGTTCCGATCTCGTTAAACCAGATTTTTTATCATGCACCTACTCAGAACGTCACAGAGTTTATTAGCATATTAACATCCCACTGCCAGGGCAAAGGGGTTAAGACTGGGGCTCTACTTTGAAATCAGCAATTCGAACTTGGGATCACCCCGTCACTTTCTTGCGAATTAGTGACGCGTCGAGAGCAAAAGGGATAGCAATAGACGAAGTTCGAATTACGGATTTCAAAGTAGAGCCTCTGATCTCTGCTTGTCAGGACAGTATCTATACAGATACTTGTCTGATTTTAAAGACGATAAAGTATACTGTATAAAGTGTACTGGGCTCGTATAATAGACGCTTTTATCGCGGTGGATAAAGCATCCGTCACTTTCGCACTTACATACTGAGGGATTATTGTTTAACGCACTCGCAAATTTTGAAAATCGAAGGCTTGTCTGCATACAAAATGAAAACAGTTACTCCACTTTGAAGCCGGTTGCGATTGCGAGTGCGTTAGACAATATTATAGCCCCTCCGGTCAGAAAGTGACAGATGATTTGTCCACGTTTTTCCACATCGATAAATTCGACCATAATTAGGCACCTATACGTAGATGTATGCTGCGTACCGATACCGCAGAGACAAGTCATATAGCTACCATAAAATTCGCATTCGGTAAGGATTTCTCGGTAACCAATCAACACGCGGGATTCTTACCGAATGCATAATTTGCTGCAACCATTCCGACTAGTGGCAACCGAAAAGTACTCATTATATGACCAATGCATCCCTAGGCAATATACATAATTATTTGAAGCATATAATATTCCCCGTTGAGTACTTTTTAAGAAAACAACACCCTAGGTCTCTCATGATAGAAGAGACTATGGTCAGACGTGGCTGCATGGGCTAAGATCCCTTCGCTTTCCCCTTGTTGGGTTAATTAAACCAAAAAAAAAAAGACTATGGTCAGAGACTTCACGCATAATTTAATTACTATACATACAGACCCTGCCTCAAAATGAAATTGTTGCAAAAAAATTGCCAGCCCTAATGTTTGCGTGGCTTACATTAAAAATATCACATGCATATTCAAAAGCTACTAATGAGTATGAATGAATGGGATTATTTAAATTTTTAATGACAGGATGTTGCGAAGTGTTATTTCATGCAGGTTAATATGTCATTATTAATTCAGATTTAATATTATTTCCTGAGCCTTGATAGAGATCTAGGTGAAAGAAAAATAAGTCTGATGACAATTTCAGTCAAACGTCAAGTAGAGTGAGTAGGTAAAATACGGTTTCTATAAGACAATGGTACTATTCTCATAAGCAAATCTTAGAAGTGTTATTTGCGTAGGTAATTTTATCTTTTTGAAGACTAATCAGTAATAATTGATCCTAATTTCAGAGGTGATGACTAAAATTGAACGGCCCAAACCGATTTTCATTAAAACAGGCTAAGATAAGAACCGACACAATTAAAATACCCATATACGATGCTATAGAAAGATACACAGATAGACACAATAAACGTATAACACCCTCTGCGTCGAAAGGTAAAAACAACAAAATAAGTTCTATTTTCAAACATTTTAAATCTTACTTACAATCGAAAGACGTTTTTCCATGCTTAACTGGTAACCCTGCAGACAAACACTCGACTGTCCATTACCGGTGTTTGCCGTGTGGTCACCGCAAAACGACGGACGACCATAATTCGATTAGTTTGGACACGCTAGAAAGTGAATGGGCAACTTTAAATTTGGAAAACCACCTACGCTCTTTTGTTTCTTGAGATATTTTTCAAATGTGCTCAAATAGTGCTGTGTAAGAGCGATTTTCGTTGACAATTAAATGCCAAATTTGAAAATAGAAATTTGCTAAGAGTTTTAATTTTGTTTGTGTATAACTACGTAAGGCAAGAGTTAGTTAGTTAGTTGCTCCCTCGATGAAACCTGCGACCAAAGTCAAAATACATTCACTAAAATATCGTTAATACGTTTTTACATCACGACTTAAAGTCGTTACTTAAAACCTAACCTAACCTAACCTAACCTAACATAACACGCCGGTACTTACATTATTTAGGATGACCGGAGCTACGTAGGTCCGAATGTCCATGTAGAAGTTGTAAAAAAATATCACAATAAAGAAAAACAATTTGCCATATAGGTAGACGTATAATTCAAATGTTGAAAAATATACTTAACTAAAAGATAACCATTAACCTAAAAAACTTTAACCATCAAACTGTCCTAAAAATATAATCAATTCGTTCCTCCACTTTAACATTAAAAAGGGCAATCAAACACATTAAACTATCATTAGTTTCGATAACTTTAAAGATGCTGACTTAAGAGAGTTAAGAGTGACAAATTACAAAGAAGTATTTCATAGACCTTATAAAAACTTAATCTCGACTACTCGCCTTAATCTATCCAACATGATAAACAGCCCATTGAAAATTAAAATACTGATTAAATACGATAAATTCATTCCATAAAAAGATAGAGACTCATTTTGACCACCCAAGTGTAAGCGATGATGTAATTATAAATCACTTGAGGGTTGCCCTGTTCATGTGTAGTGGTAACACCAAAACAACAATGACTCAAAATAATATTGACACATAGGGTTACCAATTAGGAAATTGAAAAGTCCTGACAAAAAGACTGACATTTCGATAAAAGTTCGGACTTTTTGGTCACAAATTTTATTACTCATATTCCATCAAATAACAAAATATCAGACAAATTAAGCAGCCGGACGAAGTCTGGACTAGAGTCTAAAAGTCCGGACATGTCCGGACTAATGTGGATGGATGGTAACTCTACGCACACAGGGAAAGGTAGGCGTGTTAGATTGAGTTAGTTGTGTTTGTCATTTGTTTTTGCATGCACACATATACTTTTGCGAACGCAAAGAAGATTTGATTTATCTGTACAAGCGATGATGGTTCGTTTTAAAACAAAAAACGCTCTCAGTACCTAAAGACTCGAATCCTATATAAAATGCTCTGCTTTTTATCTTTTGGCATCTAATAAGTTGTTTATATCGATTGAATAATGGCGTTTTAAATTATAATAATTGCGTAGGAATGCGTTAATGCGTTTTTAATGCAAAACATAACTGGGTACTTCTTTAAGATTGAGAACAAGACAGAGCAAAATTTTTAAGGAAACAATTTGCCAGCAACGCTATTTAAGTATCGCTTCACATCACATACCTGGTAAATAAGAAAAAAAAAATGTACTTATTACATTACGATACGACATGGAATTTGCTTTTAATCAGGTAATCTATAATCATTTGCAAATATTAAATGTTTTACCGCAAATGCAACCACAGGAGTTCTCGATCAGTTTCCTTAGATACATTGTATGCCACCAACTACACTTTTGCATGTTTTTTTTTTTGAATTTTTTAATTAATACGTTAAATGTAACGCTTTTGCCAACCGCTAGATGTACCTACACCTATTATCATCCTTATTTATAACTTTATTGTTAGATACAACTGGTGGAGGAGCGGAGCGGAGCGCACTGATATTGTTACACAATTTAAGTTACTAAATAAATCATTTTCATTTTCATTTTCATTTAAATCATGCCAGGAGTATCACTGGCAGCAAACATGACACTGTGATTGATTGATGATTTAGTAGTTTCTATTACCTATTGCCGGTAGGGCGCTAGGGATGCTCGCTCAAATACTAACCCCCTTACTAATCACCGTTTATTAGTAAGGGGCTAATGTGGCGACGGCGCAGCCCCGACTTAACCGGCTTAGCGGGTTCTGTAGAGTTTGCTTGTGGTAGCTCGGGGCGCGTAGAGTCGAGGCACTCACACAAGCAAGCCGCGCGATATACCTTTGTTTGAAGACGAACTACTGTTTATACTGTGGTCCTGTTCAGGGTGATTCTCTCAAAAGCAAAGGTGAGCGAACGCAGAAGTGAATGTCCAAGCGGCGAGTTTGAGTAGTCCCGTCAGAGCGAGCAAAACAGATTTTAGCGCGTGCATTCTCAATTAGGCAGCCTTATACGTTCGAGAAGCCATGCTGCCAAATTGAATACACGCGCTGAAATGTGTTTGGTTCGCTTTGACGGGACTACTTAAACTCGCCGCTTGGACATTCACTCCTGCATTCGCTCACCTTTGTTTTGAAAGAATCACTACCCTGTTTGTAGGGCATGCAGTATCGGGCCCGGTACCAAGAATTCCATTTCCCGGTTCTATGCAGGGACAGTACCGGGATTTCCGGTTCTCCCGGTTCTTTATTTTTACCTCAATTCAGCGCCACACATGGATATTTAAGAAATAAAACAATTAAAAAAAAATATGATTATAATTTTTTTGTTAATATGCAATAAATTCATGCGTGTTTTCTTAAAAAAAAAACGTATCTTATCTTATCTTATTTTATCTTATTTGTGGCGTCCTTACGGATACACTTCGACCCTATGAGATCTTTTGTGTAAATTACCCCTCTTTTAGAGCTTAAATGCAGCCTCCCCCTTCCAAAAAGCGGATAGTGGAGTGCGATGTTCCCGCTTGTGCCGGCGTCGTCGCCCCGGGATTTCCCGGGAATTACAGAACTGGGATTTCCCGGGAGGATAACCAACCTGTTTGCTTGTAGGGGCTCGCAGCGCGTACCTACGCTCGACGCACGCACACATGCAAGCCGCGCGATATTGTTTGACGAACTACTGTTTATACTCGTACTGTGTTTGGGTTCAATGTTGGTTTATCCTTACAGTAGTCAGTCATGTTAATGATAAAGCCCTTCCGCAATGACTCAGTTTCTCGGGAAATGATGTCACATTTAGTAAATCCCATGACCAAAGTGCATATGGACATTTAATACTAGGCAATAAAAAAAGTTAAATGTCTAGTTATGTACGTTTAAGGATAAGGACATATCTATGATGCAGTTTTCAAAATTAAGACCCCCCCCCCCTAATTCATGTTTGATACATTGACGCAGCTGACCAACGTCATTTCTTTTTTTTCTGACGTCGCGCTGGCCTAGTTCGTAGTGATCCTTCCTACGAAGCTAGCGGTCCTGGGTTCAAATCCCGATAAGGGCAGATATTTGTGTGATGAGCGCGAATATTTGTTTCTGAGTCATGGATGTTTTCTATGTATTTAAGTATATATTTCTCTAAATAAGTATTTATATCGTTGTCTAGTACCCATAGTTCAAGTCTAGAGCTTGATTTGGGACTAGGTCAATTTGTGTCAGATTGTTCCCGATTATTATTTTTTGCATGGAAGTAATTGAACTTTAAAGCCCAAAGATATTTGCAATTTAACGATGAAAATCTCAGGACTCCAAAAGTGTTGCCAACCATAAGGACTTAAATGGAATGCCTCTATGCTAGTCTTACCCCGCACCGGAACACAACAACGTGAACACTGCTGTTTGGAGAAAGATTTAGGAATAAGATGGTGGTAGATATTTGGATGGGCCCAGCATAAGGTCCTTCGACCATTCAAATTTGTTACAAAAAATGGCCTTATTTTTAATAACAGATTGTAAACTAAGCTCTAGGCTAGTTACTATAGGAATTACATAACAATTAACATGCTAATATTATGTGTTTAGAGATATATATACTTACATGGAAAACATCCATGACTCAGCAACAATTCATGTTTTTCACACGTATATTTACTCTTACCGGCATCGAACCTCGGACCTATAGCTTCGTAGCGATTCACTACCAACTAGGCTAGCCGCGTCGTAGTTTCAAAATGTTATTGTAAACACGTTACATACAAATTAATGGATGTATCAACATCCTAAGGTGACCATTCACTTTTCATTCTTACATTCAATTGGCTCGGTATCAATAATGGAAAATAACCAGTATTTAAATTAAATAGTTTACTTTACCAATTACGCTCTACAAAAGGCAAATACGAAAGGAATGTTGATCTATTGCCTATTCATCGTTTGTATACAAGTCGTAACGTTATACCTTATTTGATTGAACGTAGGGACCATTTTCGTAGAAGCATAAGAGTGAAATCATAACGCAATGTACTTGAAGATTTCATGAAGTCACGCGAAATATGAATGATTGATGGAAGCCATGTCATTTTAGACAACGTATGCGATCCAAGAAATTAAGTTTTTTACGGCATGATTATAGCAAAAGAGCACACATGCCACCTGATCTGTGTGTTTGTGTGTCTGTCTATCTATATGTCAGTCTGTGGCATCGCATCTCCCAAACGGATGGACCGATTTAGATGCGGTTTCATGTAAAAGATTGGACACACACAGGAGTACTCAGGCCACGTGTTGGTAAGTGGGATCGGACCCAGATATTTGAATTCTCAAGACTACAATCTCAAGACTGCAATCCTAAGACCTCAAATACGTTGCCGGCGTATGCTAGTAATTTCACCGGTTGTCTTATCCTCATACCAAAACACAACAAGGCGAACACTGTGTCTTGGCGGTTATGGGGTCTTAGCTAGTTTTCATGGAATTCGGTTCGGCCGTTTAAGATCTTAAAGAAGGGGTCATAATTATATCAATGGTTTTTAACTTTTTAATTATAACTTTATTTATTTCTCATGATTTGATGCTGTTATTATGACAGGCTTCCATGGTGGCTCAACAGCTAAGGTATTGACCGTACAATCAAAGACTTAAAGTGACCCATCGTAGGTCCAAAGTCAATTTGATAGTGTACAACATTATACTTGGCATCTCTAATGACATTGACGACATCATTTTTAGGGTTCCGTAGTCAAATGGCAAAAAACGGAACCCTTATAGATTCGTCATGTCTGTCCGTCCGTCCGTCCGTCTGTCCGTCCGTATGTCACAGCCACTTTTTTCCGTAACTATAAGAGCTATACTATGGAAACTTTGTAAGTAGATGTATTCGGTGAACCGCATTAAGATTTTCATACAAAACTAGAAAAAAAACAATAAATTTTTGGGGTTCCCCATACTTAGAACGGAAACTCAATTTTTTTTTTCATCAACCCCATACGTGTGGGGTATCTATGGATAGGTCTTCAAAAATGATATTGAGGTTTCTAATGTAATGTTTTTCTAAACTGAATAGTTTGTGCGAGAGACGCTTCCAAAGTGGAAAAATGAGTGTCCCCCCCCCGTAACTTCTAAAATAAGGGAATGATAAATGTAAAAATAATATATGATGTACATTACCATGCAAACTTCCACCGAAAATTAGTTTGAACGAGATCTAATAATTAGTTTTTTTTTAATACGTTATAAATCGTAAACCGCATTTTACCTTTCATTCAATCAAATCAAATATAATAAAGAATTAAGAAAAACATTTATTTAGATGTATAGTGGTACGGAACCCTAAAGCGCGAGTCCGACTCGCACTAGGCCGGTTTTAAAAAAAAAATGGATCCTCTAATTTTACGTTAGGGACCATATATTATATTTTAACGTCAGGTTTGAACTGGCATATAAAATTATCTAAGGAGTGAAAGCGACATAATAATGTACAGAAGTGATCATCTACTTACATATAAGACAGACCATACGAGTACCAAGTTAAGCCTGATAATTAAGTCCGTAATGATACTACAATTTTCTTCTAACCAGTAGTTACTAAACAACCACACGACACTAACTCACTAAAAACAGAGTTCAAACTAGCTGTTAACATTCTTAACTGACAGCAGAATTACCGTGGTAATGTCACAGTTAGCTCTTTAGTTCCTGATTGACAGTAATCCCGCGCATTTCGCTTCTGATTTACATAATCTCTTCCTGATGTAAATAACAACACAATGACAATAGTCGTGATGATTTTTTTGAGTCTGCTGATGGATGATCAATATGATCATCTTATAAGGCTTTCGCGGAAATGAACAATGCAAATGTGAACGTGACCCTGAAGGTATTAGGAGTGTACTTAATAGTTTGTGACCGCTGGGGGGGGGGAGCAGTTGTTGTTTAATATTCTAGTTTTTTATAAATCCAGCAGTGGCTCAAGTTACGTATCATTTATCAAAAGATGAGATGACACGTTGAGTAGTTACGAGCGGACATAGGAATGGACATACATACATAAACATAGGTCAAATACATAAACCCTTTTGGGCTTCGCTGCTGCATAATAAAAACAAAACCAATGTTAGGATTTGTCATTAACAGACTTTAAATATCGTTATAAAAATATCGATATCTGAATGCTATATTTCGTTACACGTTTATTTCTTTTGTTTATATCATTATTCTTTCATAACGTTATCCTACATCGCAACGAAATCAAAATCATAACAAACCAAAATAACGGTATAATAACTTTACGAATTTTTCGCTGTTGCCGAGTCCCCCCCAAGTCGAAGAATCGTGCGTCTGACGACTGTTTTAATATACTATATTAATTGATAATTGGTAATAGCGGCCTGCACACGTAAAGTTCGGACCGCGGGAAACGCCACGCGCCGTACCAATCTTCGTTCCGAACCGTACGTGTAAATGCAACTGTAATAGTAAAATAGTAAAAAATGTACGGTTCGGAACGAAGATTGGAACGGCGCGTGGCGTTTCACGCGGTCCGAACTTTACGTGTAAAGGCCGCTAATGAAGGCTACTACTGCAGTATTGTACTAACCAATAGCATAAAGGTCATTTATTTAGGAAAATTTGACTGTTTCCGAAGGAATAGTGAGAGACGACTACAGCGCGCGCAATAACTTGTAAATAAAAAATACCTAAAATAATCCTGACCATAACACGCTCATCTTATTGTGCCTCTAGATTTTATCTCTGATAAGAGCTCCTTACGGACTCGCGAACAAAAACTGCTTTGTTCCTTTTTGGCTAACGAAGCCGTGTAAAAAACGAACGGGACAAAAAATAATCTGACATAATAGAGTCAAGTTATGACTCTGTATTATATCGGTGTAGCTGATATAGGAGATTGAAGTGATGGGGAATTTTATAGGCCAGATAAAACCAGGGGAAAATGGCTGTATGAAGACATTCCGACTTATGTTTCTCCTGTTTACTATATGACAGAAAACCGGTCAAGTGCGAGTCAGACTCGCGCACGAAGGGTTCCGTACCATTATTTAATCTTGAGAATTCGAATGTCTATGGGTCTCCATCAGGTGGCCTGAGTGCTCGTAAGCCTCTCTTTGCCATAAAAAGGAAAACAATAACATACAAAACATTCAACGAAAATCGACTGCTTTGATCCCGCTTTTCAGGGAAATAATGACCGTTTTATGGAATGAAAAAATAGCTCATAATATTGGATTTTCTTTGCTCACAACACAACGACCAAACAGGAAGCTTCATGTAAAAAAAACATTTTTATTTATAAAATGTGTTAAAAAAAACGATTGGATCGCCATGTCGTTTTCCTTAAAACTGATTATGTATGAATTTATTAATCAATGTAACTAGGAAAATAAAAAATAAATGCCTCTTGATTTAATTTTTCCTGTTCATTTCTCAGAAAAGCTGTGGTTTTGCGCTCCTATATGAGTCATTTCATTGATTATAGCCAACCTTGCCCGGTCATATATTGCTAAATAGCTAATTGTTCTTTTTAACCGACGAAAAAAAACGGAGGAGGTTCTCAAGTCGCCGCGTATATTTTTTTATTTTTTTTTATGTATGATCACGCATAACTTTTAACAGCGCGGTCCGATTTTAAAAATTCTTTTTTGGTTTGATAGAGTATACTTTCGAGGTGGTCCCATTATCACCAAATCTGAATCTGATGAAGGGATCCATGAGGAATTGAGGGAACTCTTCAAATTTTAAATGCATACATATAGCGATTTTAGTATTTTTAGTAAGAAATCCAGCATTTTTATTCAGAAAGTATCATTTGGTGAAGTGGAACTGATGATGAAGACCACAAATGGCTACTATGGCTACTATGTATGATCACGCATAACTTTTTACTGAGTCGTCTGATTTCAATAATTCTTTTTTTATTGGATAGGGTATACTTTGAAATTGCTCCCATTTCATTTGGAACTCCCCCCCCTCCGTCAATGGTAGAAATATAGGGATTGATAGTTGAACCCATGATTTTTTATCTGTGAACCGATTATGTTCAAACTTAGCACACATATGTAATTCTAATGACACTACAACATGACGGAGACTTGATGTTGATCTGATAACTGAGACGGAAGACAGATGAGGGAGCTCTTCAACGGATTACAGCAGCTACCTCGTGATTTCTCTTATTCATGCATCTTAATGAGAACTTTATACCCAACTTATGTATGATGCACGGATTATGACTACCATCGAGGGTCTGATGATGGGGTTTGATGATGGAGTTGGAAGGCTGTCGAGGGAAGCCCTTATTTGTTCGGAAACTAAGGTATAAGGGTATACTTTGAAATTGCTCCCATTTTATTTGGAACTCCCCCCCCCCCTCCGTCAATGGTAGAAATAAACGGATTGTTAGTTGACCCCATGATTTTTTATCTGTGAACCGATTATGTTCATACTGAGCACACATATATTATGTAATTCTAATGACACTACAACATGACGGAGATTTGATGTTGATCTGATAACTGAGACGGAAGACAGATGAGGGAACTCTACAACGGATTACAGCAGCTACCTCGTGATTTCTCTTATTCATGCATCTTAATGAGAACTTTATACCTAACTTAAGTATGATGCACGGATTATGACTACCATCGAGGGTCTGATGATGGAGTTGGAAGGCTGTCGAGGGAAGCCCTTATTTGTTTGGAAACTAAGGTTTTTAAATTATTAATCAGAGTGTAACAAACCTATTGCGACGTAATTGTGTGTAGTGTGTAAACCTCTCAGTTTCTGCATTTCTGCTAAAGCTCGTTCATCGTGTGGCTTTTGTAATACCTACCTTATTTCGCTCTAAGTCAGATAAAGCAATACCTTCAAGTAGTTTAACTATACTAAGTGCAACATAAACCTGCCCCTTGGCAAAAAGTTTCTTTCCGAGGTCAATTACAGCTTTATCAAGTGTTGTTCCCATGTTGCTGTTGTAGCTAACCCCTTGTGCTTCTGTTTAGTCCACCAGAGTAAATCTCTTTAACCGAACAATTGTCCTCGCGTGTGATATCCATGGACTTGTTTCTCTAATAAGTCCATGGCGATTGTCTAAAAATCGATACTGGCGAAATACACCTTGTTAAAACAAGGAGTGAAAGCCACTAACTAAGAAAAAAAAAACACCAATGACGAGGCCCACAGGTATATGTTATAGGTGATATGTTACCTCTAAGTATGACACGGGATTCGGTAGCTAATTTTAGCTCAGACAAAAGACCGCCACAGTTGTTCACATCTTTTGGAACAACATTATCGGGAGGTTTCTTCCCATAGGTAGCAACTTCACGAGACTCGTTTATGGAACGGATTGTATAGATACGGTTGTGTTTTGTAGCGAAACAATTAATAGTTAAAGTAAGTAATCAAAGAATAAGTATCTATTAACAGAGAAAAAAACTGAAAAGTGAAAAATAAAAACTTTTTAACAAAAAATTAAACCGCCGAAAAAAGAAAACTGAAAAGCAAAAAATAAAACAGAGCCTTTTAAGTCTAACTAAGCTCCTACACTAATGTAAATACCTTAATAAATAATTTTGAGTCGGCGCCAAACAAACAAACAAGCATGGCAGGCACCGACTTCAAACCACTCAGGAGGTAGCACATACCATCACACTCATACATCATTTTACTTTACGAAATAGTTCATTTGCTTGTTTGTTTGTTTGGCGCCGACTCAAAATTATTTATTAAGGTATTTACATTAGTGTAGGAGCTTAGTTAGACTTAAAAGGCTCTGTTTTATTTTTTGCTTTTCAGTTTTCTTTTTTCGGCGGTTGAATTTTTTGTTAAAAAGTTTTTTTCGTATTTGCGTCTGTAATTTGGTTTTTCCCGATAGTATCTTCTTTTATGCTACTGTAAAATAACGCACAAATGCGTTTAAGACACTAAGTAAACGTCAGGAATATATACGCATATGCTCAACCAGCAGTGAATGGGTTAAGAAAGTACACCGTTTTGATAAGAAATGCAGTTACAAGAAAGTGTTTTTCTGTCGTTTTCTGTGCAATGTGTTGTTTCTGGTTGATTATTTTTGGTCGATTGGTTTAGAATGCCATTAGGCATTAAGTGTGTCATCTGTGTTTTTTATGTCACTACGAATCGGGTGATATCGGTGTAAAAACCCGATGTGTATTTTTATCGGGTTTGACCTCCCAACCCTTGTATTATTTGACTAGTTTAATTGTGCATTATTATTCATCTTCGAGTATTTAATAAATCGTTTTACATTGTTTAGGTGTTACGTCTAAAAGAATATTTTATTATCCTTAGAGTTGATAACTTAAAAAAAAACTGAGAACGTTACCAAACTAAGATAGTAAAAATGCATTTAATCCGTTTTTTTTAACAACAATGGCTACACAAACTTCACATCAAAGTGACAAGATATATGATAGTGATTACTAATTAGGTACCTTCTTTATTATTATATCATTATAAATACTGTCTTTTACCCTTCGAGACACCTGACCTCTGACCTTTCTTATCAATTATTCTGTTTATTCAGTGTTGTCGAATACTTCCTAATGTAGATTTGTTCCCCAAAATTAGGCGTTATTCTTTAAGGCAGAAAATACATGTTCGCTTGATCACATTAGTCTAACTAGACCCGTCTTCTCCCTAAATCTAAGCGAGTCGAAATTCGACAAGTCAAGTGTAAGTTACAGAGGATTCACGAATAACTTTAAAATAGATAAAAATCCCCGATTTAATGGCGACTTCTTCGATCAGTTTTTATGGAACCTCGCTAAAAACATTAAACAAACTTTAAAAAAACTCGTCGACAAGTTCACCCGTTTAGGAGTTATTACAGACAGATGTACAAATACACAGATACACAGACTCCTGCATACTCAATAACTTCCCCCCTTTTGTTTTAGTCGGGGGCTACATTTAAATTTTAAGAAATTACTGAGAACGTTCTCAATATCATTTGAGAACATTGAGAATGTTATCTTTCCTTACTCGTACATAAACTTAAACTTATTAGTTACCGATAATTTCCTAACAGAAAGTTTCACAATTTGACAACTTTCTTGTCGGTACAATCAGAAGTTACAATAATTCACTACAGTGATGTTTTTTTTGCTTCTAGAAGAATTTATTTCAAATGCATATTTTTCTTGTATTTAAATCAAGCGTTTAAAATTCCTACATTTTTTTAAAGAACAAACGAACCATTCTTTCCGTATGACATTTGCAAATATGTATGTCTCATACAAATTATAGCGTTAATCCGCTCAGTCCATAAACAGCACACATATCATACATAGTGAACTATCTCAGCGGCGCGTGATTCATTTAACACATTCATTGCCAAGACCTCTGATTTTCATACAAAATGGACTCGCCTAGCGGGTTGGTGGCAGTTAAAGTGTGAGCTTGGGTTTTTTCAAGAGTAATTGTTCTTATCTCAAGGAACAAACCCAGGTTTATTATTTTTAATTCTCGATGACGCGCTCCAGTAGTCCATTGGGTTCCAGACCTCAAAAGTAAAAAACGGAACCCTTATAGGATCACTCACCCGCGTGACTATTGAGGGATAAATTAGAAAAAATTTGTATTGCTAACTAAGTATACCTGATATCTATACATCTGGTGTTTTCAAGGCAAGAGTGAATAGGCGTTTTCTGGGTAAGCGTGTAGCACCTTCGACCTCGTCGTCACTCATGTATGTATGTATGTATGTATGCATGTATGTATGTAAACTCTTTATTGTACAAACAGAAAATAACAAATCAAAAAGAAACAGAAACACAAAAGGTATGTACAAAGACAAAAGGTAAATACGTATCAGGTGAGACTGAGGTTAAACGCAAACCCATTATTGAAAAAAACAAAAAAGTATATCTTGTACTTACATACTTATTGAAGTAAAAAGGCTTATTATGAGAGTCTCAAATATGATTTTTTATAATTTAAAGATAAATAGATTTGAAGTTATTTAAGTGAAAACCGCATTAAAATTCGTTTAGTAATTCTTGAGATCAGACGCGGCGGCGGACTTTGTTTTATAATATGTAGTGATGATAGTGATAATGATTCCAATACTACTAAGTACATATTTTCAAAAAAATCACCATATATTCTAATAACTCAGCAATCTGGATTCTCTCTTTAATAGCCATTATAACGGTGCGTTAATTAATCCTTGGCCAGTGTTTTCTTATACTCCAGGGAATTAATCTCCAAGTCTCAGATTAATTGTTTCATTACCTGGGAAAAGATACCACTTTGTCCGGCCGAGATCCTTTGAATTAATCAATTTGGTTACAAGGGACGAAGGTGTATTTAGCAAAGTGGTTTCGCTAAATCGTTAACATTATTATGGTTGATTTGGTATTTTATCACTTCTACTTTTTAATATTATTATTTTCTTTTGCGTTTCGATATGTTTTTAACCGACGGCGTCAGGAGGGCAGGGTCACTATCAACTAGGCCAGCGCGTCGTCGTCGGTTACTAGTAATAATATTTAATTTACCTGGATTATCTTTAGGTGCATTTATAAGGCGTATTTGAAAGAGTAACTTTGATATAAGAGCATTCCATTTCTCTTATAACAAAGTAATCTACGGCAAAGTAACAGATTGAATCTTCATCTCCGCGAATATGTCAACGGAAGCCTTTTGACACAAAGCTACATTTTCATCATTTCTTACAGATATTTCTGCGTTATTCCAAGAATGCAAACGTTTCCCACTAAGCGACATGAAACGAACAAAACAATTTTCTTCAATTCTTACGACATTTGAATCGGTCTTGAGTGAGACCACAAAACAAAGGGCATCACGGTAAATAGGTAAGCAGTACCTCAACTCTCGTAAGTAGTAAGATACATTGCGCTAGAAAAAGTTTGCAAAATTAGTACTTTGATGTGTGAGGGATATAACTTACTAGCTTTTGCCTGACTCCGTTCCACTAGAAATTGTTTGTCGCCTTTTCCTCAATAACTAACAAATTTTCCGGGTTATTAGGTATCCTACGTGTCAATCTAGGATAAAATATGTTGTGTTATGCCAAATTAGGGTTAGGGTCTGTTAGGGTTTTAGGGTCTGTGTTTACGAGAGATGGAAAATGTGACGGGGATATTGAAAGAAGAGTAAAAGCGGGAAATATGATCAATGGGGCGTTACACTCAATCTTGTCAAACAAGGTCATATCGAGCAAAGCTCGCCTTGCTATTGTCCAGGGAGTATTGACACCAACTTTGATGTATGGTAGTGAATCTTGGGTATGGCAGAAGAAGAACGAAAGCAGGATTAATGCAGTTGAAATGAGAGCTCTAAGAAGTATGTGTGGAGTTAGAATGATAGATAGAGTAAGAAATAGTGAGATCCGAGAACGTTGTGGATTGAAAGAAGATGTAGTGACTAAAATTGAAAAGGGTATGCTAAGATGGTTCGGTCATTTAGAAAGGATGGATGAAAGAAGAGTTACGAAAGAGATATGGCGAGCGAGAATGAGCGGAGATGTCGGTAGGGGACGTCCTAGACGGACGTACGGTGATCAGATTCGCGAGGTACTGCATAAGGGCCAAATCAAAAGCACCCGAAACCGACGTACGTGCATGAAGAGATTGATGAATGTAGAGGAAGCGAAAGTTGTATGTTTGGACCGGTGCACCTGGCGTTCCATAGTCTCTGCCTACCCCATTGGGAGACAGGCGTGAAGGTATGTATGTATGTATGTTATGCCAAATTTCATCCAAATCCCTTCACCCAGTTAAGCGTGATTGCAACACAAATACGTACACATAATATCAAACTTTACATTTTTTTTAAAGGATAGTATAACGGTTTGGACAAAAATACATTGTATTTTTTGTGTAAAAAATGCTCGGTAAAATGTAAGTTGTGATATTATATTTGTATTTTTTAAACGTTGTTCTAAAACAATAGCTTTGAGAGACGTCAATGAGCTTGTTAAAGTTTCTGCCAATTCGAATATTTTCCAGCGTTACTGTTGAAATATTTACCGTTGCCACCATAAGTAGCATTTTCCTTTGTGAAAATGTTACTAAGCTTAAAGCCTTATAGAAAACATTTCATAGAAGCGGTTATTGTTTTCATACTGTTCGTCTGCGAGGAAAATGTAAAGTGACTACAGATTGCCAGTGACTCAATTACGGGTCGAAATTGTATGGAAATTAGAAAAGCTGGCGTGGAATGTTACATGTATATTCTGCCGCTCTAGCGATATTGGCAGTAAGTAAGAATAGTAACCATACATGCTTTGTCAATATCGCTAGCGCGGCAGTAGGTATTATTTGAGGGTAACGTTTTCACCATAATTTAGATAATTTTTAAGTATAATAAATTCTGGTTTATGTTCGGCAGTTAGACAAAACTCACATAAACCGATGCGAAGCGAGGGCGGGTAGCTAGTATTCACTACTACATTTTAGTTAATACACTATGGTCTAATTTGTAACCCCCTCCCCGAAAAGAGGGGTGTTATAAGGGGTACCTATTATTTTATCGAAACACTTTTCATCGAACATAATATATCATTACGCAGAATTTTCATTTCATCGAAAGGCATTTCTCACAGCATGCGTTTTTTTTATTTATTTTGTCAATTCTAGCCAATCCTAATCTACGTACTTAATGTTCAAGATATCCTGAAAACACCTTGGTTTCAGCAGAAACTACCGTTCGACAAAATGAAAATCGATAAAATGATACAATCGATGAATTGAAATTCGATAAAATTATGGGTTACCGTTATAAGGTTAACTTGAGTATCTCTGTCCGAATCTGTGTATTTGTGTGTACAGATTTCACTATTAAATTTAAGCAATTTTACCAACAGATTTATAACTCCTACTGTTTCCCACTCAATTAATTTTCCTAAGTAATCTGCAACTCTCGAACAAGCTAACTTAACTCAAACAAGGAACAAGCAAACAAGTGTTTGCCGTATTAGTAGCTCTAACCGACATACCGATGGCAGCTGTTAGAAATACTTGTACCTTATCTTAGGACTTTCCTTGCCAGTGACACACCTGACAAGTTCAAAGTTCGTAGAATTTTTGTTTTGTGGCAGGGAATTGGTTAAGTGATTCAGAGCCAGGGTTCTAGGTTTCTTTATAATACTGACACTTTATGACGTCAATGCGATGGAGAGACCTGCAAAATGTTTGTACGTTTTGGAGACGGTATGTAGATTCAAGTTTCCATCATTGGTCCTTGTCCATGACTGGTTCCGTCGTCCTAATGTCTGTAAATTAAATTTTGGTTTTATTAAAGATGATTTTTCATAAAGAAATATAATATAAAATTAACCAGCATATAATAATAAGCATTATTAAAAATAAACAAAGTTTAAGAGCTATCTGGGTTAACTCCAAAAATTGTTACTATGACTAAACAAAAATACCAAAATAAATCATTTCTAAAACTAATTACTTAGGTACATCAAAAAAATCTCAAATTGAAAAAAGCTTAAATTGAATGTCAATCATATAAGTCAACTTATTCCTGGAACGAACGTCAACACGAATCCCAATTCTCCACTTAAATAATTATGCAAAGCCAACAATCTCGTAAGCAAAACAGCGAACGTACGTTGCCCAAGCGCATAATTACGATGTTAGCGAGCGCCCGCGCAGACCCCAGTGAGTCACCGCGCGCGTCGCGTATACTTGCATTGCAATAGCGACATTGTTGTTATTGTAAACATTGTCGTTCATCGGTGTTTTGGTGTCGGATTGATCAACTTAGCTATACACTACAAATGTATCCTTAAGAGCATTTTGCGATCCGATTCTTTTTTTTTTGTTAAGCTATGCTTGTGTCCCACTGTTGGGCAAAGGCTCTGTCTCTCCAGTCATCCCTATAAATTCGAATCTAAATTTACAACGGAATTTAATCCTACTACACAATACCTACTATAAAAAAATAAATGGTTCAGGGTCCTTTCGGATCAGTGACACCATCTTATCCTTCCCAGCAGCAGTATTCCATACATCTTAGCCCTGAGGGTTGGCAAGCATTTGCAGTTTTAGGATTACAGTCTTGAGATTGTAAATGTGTATGGTTCTCAGATCTCACTACCATCCCGTGAGGTCGCCTGTGTGCTCGTTTGCCTTCTTCTTGCCATAAAAAAAGACTATAAATCTATGGTCTAAAATGTAACCGTTTCGCTCAAATATTATTCGCACGTTAAATCCAATAGTGACACTAAAAACTATTTGAATTGTGTCATTATTGCGTTTAAAAATAATTAACTTTCTTATGAATTCCTTTTTAAAATAGGGTGACGGAACCAGTAATGGACAAAAACCAATGATTCTTATTTTACAGAAGATAAGGTTTATTCATTTGTTTTGCAACAATCAATTTTGAACCGTATGAAATTGGAATTAATAGTGAAGTGTCCATTACTGGTGCCTGTCAGGTAAAAGTGTCCATCATTGGTGCCGTCACCCTAGTGTCATTGTTGGATTTAACGTGCATATGGTTACATTGGAATTTAAAAACCTTTGTAATTTTGTCACGTCTGGCTATGACAGGCTTTTACGGAGACTATTGGGATGATGTTGCTGAAGGTTGAAAGGTGAAACTATAAAATTGATTTTTAGTAAAAGCATGAAAAACAAAACTTTTATATACTACCATTTTTTTAGTTACATTTTGCTAAAATACTTTCAACGATTTTGGACATCAATAAGTTTGTAAAATCCTACACCGCACCAGTATATGTTTATCTCTGATTTCATACATTAATTGACATCCATAGATATGTATTATGAGTTCTTTAAAGAAGAACTTTGTTAAGTTTTGTATTTGTATATTGTGTCCAAATTTACATTATGCGATGTAGCTATACCTAAACGTATTTGTCATTTCTTATCATAACGTAACAAAAACCTAATTATTTAAGCTTTGTGATTTCTCGGAAGTTAAAAGATTTTGCTTGATCTCAAAGTCTGTGGAAGGTTACCTTTTCTATATTTAGATGTTCCTCTGAAAGTTTATTTAAGAGGAATCTTTTTAACTTTTCACGAACTGCCTAATCTATCATGAAATTTATTCCTAAAAGGTAAACGAAGAAAATCCACAAGTTATAATAGTTACTATCACCGTTTCAAATAATTGCAAATCAAGTAGTATGACTTAAGTGGTGGTAGGAACTTGTGCAAAGTCCGTGCGGATTGCTACCACCTTATACTCTAACCTACCACCAAACAGCAGTCACATTGTTGCGTCACTGTCTAAGGATAAGACGACCGGGGAAATTACTAGCATAGAGGCATTCCATCTTGGTCCTCAGGGTTGACAACGCATTTGCATTTTAAGGTTAGCTGTCATAAGTTTGTAGCCTTAAGTATGCGAATGTCTATGGGTCACAGCTTCCACTTACCATCAGGTGGCCTGTGTGTTCTTTTTCCTTCCCTCTACAATAAAAAAATCAATAACGCAACCTTTAGGCATTGTAGTAGGATGAAAATTACGAGAATAGCACCGCACATTGTGACACCATAGCGATTATTGATCTAAACTATTATGACCATAACCACAGAGTAACACTTAAAAACCTCGGGCCAACGTCCATGGCACCGTTTGCAGTATCCGCTGCGCTTAGAGCGCAGGATGTGCCCACGCGCATCGAGGCAAATCAATGGCCGCCATTGTGCTAACGCCATCTGTAGATTGATGTGGGAAACTTTGCTAATTAAAACGTTATACATGACATTTAGTTTTGAAATAAGGCAGTGAGCAATTGCTGAGAATTTTACAATTAGATAGAAAGAAGGCGGAAGAAAAAACATTTCTAAGAAAAAGGATAGAAGAAAATTACTAACAAAATACAACACACACCCAACTTATTGTTAGTACTGTAATGCAGTAAGGTTATAGTAACGTATATAAAACTTTATTGCATTATGCTTGTTGCGTACTATGTTCACATATACTCTTAATGGAATGGCGACCGTTTGTTTTGGAAAATATTCTGAGAGTCGCCCCCAGGCGAGGAGACGGTGAAAATGCTCCCAATTCAGCGTATTGCTGGATTTGTAGTGCCAAAAATCCAGTAAAGTGACAAAATATCAAACAAAAATAAAACCTTTACAAAGTACAGTCACCCAATAAAAATGTTGAGCATACTTAGAACCTTGTCATTTGATGTTCAGTTTGAAGTTTATTATGACAGTGCACTAAAGTGCTTCACATTTTCGTTGGGGTACTGTACAATCAATTATTTTATAATAAAGTACATTTTTCTCAAAATACCGTATGAATACCAGAACTAGTGGTGGATTCAAAAAACCCTATTATCAAGATATTAAAAGTTTAATCATAAAAGTGCATATAAGGCTCTTGTAATCCCATAATCCTTGCCTATGAACCTCAGATATTAAGGTTTCTCATGCATATCTCACAGCATAAGTACCATGATGCTATCAACAAAGGGGTATTAAAGTTATGAGCAGGGGCAACTTATATTTTTTGCGTCCTTGCGAAAACCCTGGGCATTCAGGATGACCCCTTAGTTCGTTTTAAGTTCTTCGGCCCTTGGGGACTAGACAAGATCGCTTATGTCAGTCGTTTTCGAAAACTAATAAAATGTATGGAAGATATAATCGGCCGACGCCATAGATCGTCCTTACGTCAATCCTTTATGGTCTAAGATCCGAATAGGAGACGACCTTCACGGGTTTTTTTATTCGTTAAAAAGTATTTTTATATCTTAAAAAGTATTATTACAAAAAATCGTTGCTTAAATACAAAAGCGACACAAATCAAAATGTGTTAGTGTTGCATTTAAATTCAGAATGCTATTTAATTTAAGTTTGAAATCAAACTATATTTGTTTTTGGTTTGTGGCGCTTTGTATTTAAGCATTGTATGTCAGTTTTCAAAAATCGTTAACGTTAGTGTTATGCATCTTATCTTGAGTCTAGGCCTTCTTAACTTGGAACCTCAAGTTGCTGATAGACTTGAGCATTTACTCGAGACGAGAAGTGCTTTCCGAAATGAGCGGCCAAATTGGATTTTCAAAACGAACAATCCATCGGAATGCTTATTTCGACGAGCATTCTAACGAATGTGCTCAAATCTATCAGCACCTTTATGGATACTGTCACTAAAACAGTTACTTTACCAGCATTTGGAAACTATAGTGTTCCTGGGCAGTCTAAAGTCGGCATAAAAAGAAATGGCAAAAGATGCAAACAAAACCGAACGAACCAATTTACTATCAATCCATAATCAATCACGGTTCTTCTGGACACCGCGTGAGGTATTTTGAATGATTTACACGCTTGATCATTACTTTCATACTCTTAAGATAAAATAACTAAGTTTTTTGAAATAAAACTCGTTTGCTGAAAATTTGAGGTTATGTGTCAAACAGTTCATCTTATGCCATTTCTGTTGAAGCTGACTATAGTAACTTTAGTACGTACACTAGGTATGACTGTTCGATTGCTTCTTGCGTTACCTTTATACCTTCAATTGCATATTATTAGTTATAAAATTGCATCGCATATTTATATGCAAAATAAAACGCATATGCAACTCCACCGAGACTACCATTAAATGGCGCCAGGTCTAGAGTAAAAAACATAATATGCGGGTGAAGCATCGAAAACGATCCGCAGGCATTGGCAAAGTATAGATTTTATTGTGCAAGATCATAAATGGTCATAGTAATCGTAGGATTAGGGGCTTGTACCCTTACCATGAGTTTCGTCTATTGCTATCCCTTTTGCTCTCGACGCGTCACTAATTCGCAAGAAAGTGATGGAGCGATCCGAAGTTCGAATTACTGATTTCAAAGTAGAGCCCCTGTACTTGCTAGCGGGTCGAATGCTCTGTCCTTCACAGTATTGTTATAGAGTGCGAGAGACAGAGCATTCGGCTCGCTAGCAAGTACGGTAATTGTTACTCATGGTAAGGGTACTGGAAGGTACAACTCGACGAACGAATTATTAACCGGCCAGTTGAAGTGGTCTTGTCGTCAGAGCGTAAAAAACACATTGAAGGGTAGGTACAATTATACTATCCATATTTCCATTTTTATATTATAAATGCGAAAGTAACACTGTCTGTCACGCTTTCACGGCTGAACTGCTGAACCGATTTCGATGAAATTTGGTATAGAGACAGCTTCGAGGAAGGACATACGGTACTTTTTAATGACTTCTAAACGGACGGACTAAAGTGGGAATCTAGTTGGATGCAAATGCCTACATTTACGGCGTATAGAATACAGCTAAGTGGCGATGTAAAAGGCTACTTAAACAAAAATAAAATAGGCATTAAAGTCCAAAAGCCATTTAAAATGCAGGGTTATCTAGAATATGTTTTAGCACTTGCTTTTTACGAGCCGGGAATGGCGAGTGGTTTTTAATTCGATGGTCAGTGTGCTAATTTTAGTCATGCTAGGAAAACATGATTACTTACGACTCGTTATAAACTCGGGTAGGTAGCCATTTTATTGGTTTAACAATTACCATTTAGAAATAAACTATTCTCCATTAACAGCAGTTTCTCATGATGTACAGTCGAATATATGTATATACTTTGACTAGACGTCAAAATTATTATCAAAATTATGCCACTGATAATAAGGTCTATGTATGCATATACTTGGCGCGTTGTTGGCCGTATAGCTATAAAGGTACTGACAGACGTGCTCATTACTAGCACGAAAGCATGCTTTTATTGAGCAAGTGCTCAATAAAAGCATGCTTTTGTGCCATTTCATGGTGCGTCACACGTGCTACTAATGAGCACTTGCTCAATAACAGCATGCTTTCGTGCTAGTAATGAGCACGTCTGTCAGTACCTTTATTGATGTTGACTGTACTGACTGTACTGGTAGGTGATTCTCTTAAACAACTCGGTCTTGATCTCGAGCGTGATTACTAACCCGTCAGAGCAAACCACATTTAAGGGCGTGAATTATTAATTTGGTAGCTTTACCCGTCAAGTGAGCCCGCTCGTATAACTACGCTCGCTCGATCGACTGTTCAACTGAGAGCCGTTTTTAAGAGAACACCTTTGTGTGTTCATTGACTTTTTTTAGGGTTCCGTAACTCAAAAGGAAAAAAACGGGACCCTTATAGGAACACTTTGTAGTCCGTCTGTCCGTCTGTCTGTGTGTCAAGACCCTTTATCTCGGGAACGCGAGGAGGTATCGAGTTGAAATTTAAACCACATACTCAAATCTACAGTTCCTTGAAGCTGTAAAAAAATCAAACTTCTAGATTTACGTAAAAAAAAGGTACGGCCGTTTATGTCGCAAAAAACGTGTATTTCGACACTCTCGACTCGAGGGAACCAAATTGTATAGGGTATTTCCCATTGATCTACACTATGAAAAAAAAAACTGTATCTGTACATTTTTAGTTAAATCACAAAAAAAACAGGGTCTTAATGCAAGGAAAGGCGGCGGTACAAATTTTGAATTGAGTTGACCGTGTCATGTGCAGAACCCTCGGTGGGCGAGTCCGACTCGCCTTGTCCGATTTTTTTAAATAGTAGTAAATTTACCTAATAATAAAGTGTAATCAATAGTAGCCGTCCCAATGCTGGGGTCCTGCCTCATTTCATTACCAGGCATTGAGCCACACTATGTTGTGGTCGTGATTGCTTCTCTGTGGTGAGAATTGCTTCCGTGTGGTTTTCATTGCTTCTATGTAGTGTTAATTGCTTCTGATAAAACAAAAGTTAAAACACGTCGCAAAAATCACACGCGTCATTTTTTTTAAGAAACAAGTGTTCTTTTGGAATGTCATCTTTTGTTTTTTTGAAATGCTCTCAATTTGTAAAGTTTTACATCTTTTAAAGTGGGCGGCCATTTGTAATACTGTAATTATAGTGTTGTAGGTGCACCGAGATTTTAAAATGTAGGCGTTTTTTTTTTTTTGTATTAAAACCCTATAACTTCAATCTTTAATATGGCTCTTATCTCGGTTGGAATGACGACATTTTGTTTATAATCGCGTTGTTTTATGTCTTGCACTAGCTGTGACACGTAGAAAAGACCATGTGGCGTTTAAGCTCTTTAGCCATTAGCAAAAATGTTATCTATTTTCTCAGTAAGTAATGAAAAAAAAGTACTTATGCTTAACATATGATATGACAAACCTATAAGTATGTTTTTTTTCAGAAATAAGTTTTTGTTATCAATTCTTAGGTAACAATCTTTAATGCCGTGTATTTAATGCATTCGGAAAGCATCAGTGACAGCAATATAAATCGGCTACACCGATGTTTAATTTAGTGTTGACAGGTAAAAATGTAAGACGCTGCAGCGGAGGTGTCAGGTTACATTCAAGTGATTACGTATTAACATGGGAAAAGGGAAATTGTTTTACGCATGGTGAGATTGTTTGTATAGTTGTACTTTTTTATGAGATGGTGAAGGCAAGCGAGTACATGTACCAACTAGATGGTAATAGGCGGAACAGTGTTTAATCCATGCCCGTTTTGAAAATTCATGTTTTTTTTTCACTTATTACTACCAAAAACAATGAACTCAAGCGACGAGAAATGCCTTTAGATGAAATTCTGCGTTATGATAAGTTTGTTCAAATGTATTCTAATGTACTTATTCTAATAATATAATAGTTACCCACGGAATAGAAAGAACAGTGGAAGTGGCATGAGCTCGCTTAGTATCAGACCTGTTGTCGCCAATACTCAAACTATCATAAAAACAACACGCCACCATGGAAAATGTTTTTTGATCCGGCTAACGTTTTTACACTCCAAAATAGCACAATAAGGCATGCTTGATTTATTTCCTATTTTAGAAATATCGAAATATTGTAATAAGCTATCGTGGCAAATGTATGGTAGGTTATGCGGAACTCCGCATAACTATGCCACACGTTACACACCCACTTGACACTTCTACTGTTTTTTCTGTTCTGCGTTTACCCCCACCCTGATTGGGGGTAGGTTAAAAGATGAGATGCGACGGACCAAAGAAAGGCCAGTCAGGGTCTCCTTATAGAATAGCCAGTGGTTAAATATCCTCTCAGTTTTATTTTTCTAGTTGCCGCACCCAACCTCCACATAACATTATTAAAAACGAACCTTACGTCTATAGTCATACGTGTCATTCACACCTACATACACAGAGAACCGCGTCGTGCGACCCAAATACGTAACCCAATTGACATTTGAGCCCATAAAGTATATCTCAATGCCGACTTCATTCATTATGCGTAAAAATTATTTCAATTTATCATTCAATAATAGCGTCATAATAGTGGCGTAGTGTTTTCAATTCGCGTCCCGCCGCACTACTTAACGTTTCCATTGACGTAACCGTCACAGTATAAACAGTAGTTCATCTTCAAACGCGCGGTTTGCATGTGTGCGTGACTCGACCGTACGCGCCGAAAGCTACCACAAGCAAGCTCAATAGGACGGACTGAGGCGGTATAGTCGGGGCCGCGCGCCGTTGGCAGCGTTTCGTTGCGTGCGTATAATTAAGTATCGAGCGATGCGCATCGAGGCAAATTTAGGACCAAAGCAGCAATAGATATCAGAAACTCCTAAAAGGCTGGAGAGGAACTATTACTTTGCAGTCAGTCAACGTCAATTTGACTGTCATGAAGTTCACTAGTCGCAATATTAACACGTAATTTACAGTCAAAGTTGAAGAATAACGGCTTAGTTTCCTCTTAAAATAAAATAAATCTATAAGTACTAATATTATAAAGAGGTAAACTTTGTGACGTTGTAGGGGGTAATATCTGGATCTACTGAACCGATTTCGAAAATTCTTTTACCAATAGAAAGCCGCGTTATTTGTGAGTGTTATATATTAACCCAAAAAATAAAATGTTGATTGCCCAATGAAGTGGGAAAGGGAACAGCTAGTATTTAATATAAAAAGTAGAGAAAAATAGCTGCTGCAAAGTTCAAATCATAGTTCGGCTTCTATGCTATGAACATATTCCATTGTTACTCCCATTCTGTTTACCAATAATACCATTGACGTATAATGGACATTAGGAATGACTACATCGAACCATGGAAGTTCAAGGTACACTCATTGTGTTTAATTCAATCAACCATATCGTTGAAACGGTAGAGTAGAGACGTTAGACAACTTAAAAAAAACCGGGCCGAAAGTGGGCGAAGCCGTTACACAAAAAACTATCTCAAAAATACAACAAATATGAAGAAATTTTCTATTGAAAGTTATTTGGTGTTGTGTTAGATGGTTTTTATAAGGTATAAAACACTTTAGTCGCCTGTATCTTAAGAACCAATCAAGTTTACTTAGTCTGATAGTTTTCCTTTTAAATTCATTAGGTTTTTTTTTTAGTTTAATATTAGGTAAGTACTTGTAGTTTTGGCTGTTTGTTTACACAATTCTAACGAAAATTACCCTATTAATAATCTTAAAGCCGTAACAGACGGTCGAATTTGGTCCGGGCCGGACAGCGGATTTGGTTCGCTCCGAACCATATCTGTCCGTCTGTAGAGTAGTCTTGTGACCATAGACGGACAGATAATGGTTCGGAGCGAACCAAATCCGCTGTCCGGCCCGGACCATATTCGATCGTCTGTTACGGCTTTTATTGAGTTGCTTTGCGATTATTATTCGAAGTTTATAGATATTGGGAGTTATGGTTAAAGCGGCGAATTACTAAGTCTCGTCTTTGCAAAAAGATTCATAATAAAAAAGATATATCATAAAGTTTACAATACGATATCTTGTCGATAGCAATATTGTTTTACCGAGTAAAATAATAGAGCTCTTTCTACAATGATTAATGATCGATTTCCGAATTATCCGGACGGCTTACTCTAAATAAATGGTTGCCTCATTCATCCCAAGTCTACTTTGTCTGCGATTCAGAGAGTTCCTCAATGAAAGTTTAAATACGTTTTCAAACTATAATTTCATATTTCAACACTGTGTTGCATGCATAGTGCCACAGCTAATAAAAGTTATTTCAGTGCAAACAAAAATGAAAATAACAAGTATTACGCGAAACAAGTCTGTCATTAATGCCATTATAGACGAAAATAAAATTGAAATGATATTTATAAATTGTACGCAAGAGAGAATGGAATATATTTTATAGTTATAACGTCATCGGACCACACACAGTTTTATTATGAAATGTATCAGATAACGTTATATTTAACGAGTTAATTACAAATATATTATCAGATTCTAGTTGTTATTATTTTATGCTTAAAAGGACAGTTTCTAGGTGGTCTTTATCAAAAGATTTAATGGTGATTATGATTATTTTTTATCATTCATGGAATTCTAACTTAAATCCTACGACTTTAAACAAGACAGCGCCCATTAAACCATAGATAAAAGCGAGCACATATTAATTTAAGAAAGTACTTATTTAATATTATTTACAGATAAAGCAAAACATACAACGTATTCGGTTTGTAATATACAATTAAAAAAACACCTACCAAATTCCGACCGTAAAAATAACCCAACAAAATTTTATAAAACCCTAAAACGGTATAAATAATTTCAAACACGAAACTGTTGGATTAAAACAAAACAATTCCGCTAAACGAACCGTCGCCTAAATATTATTCCACGAAATTCTAAATTCAATTTTTTTAATACTTTGTGTAAGCTGCCAGTAAGGTTGGGTCTACAATGTCTACATATTTCGGTTGCAATAGTGCTTTATTTTTAGTTTATGTATAGTTCGAGTAAGTAAAATAGGTAGAATGTAATTATTTGTGGCCGTGCTCTAAATAATTATAATGATTGACAATCTTCACCATAGAAAATGTGCTAAATGTTATAATTCTTATGACTGTTTCTATTAATATTACATTATTTTGAAAACCACAGTTAGTAATCTATATTTTTTTTGTTTTTCATTCTTATTTAATTTTACTTCTATTATAAATGCGAAAAAATGGATAGATGGATGTTTGTTACTCAATCACGCCAGAACGGCTAAACAGATCTGGATAAAATTTAGCACAGAAATAGACTATAGTCTAGAATAGCACATAGGCTACTTTTTATCCCGGAAAAAAGATTAGTTCCCGAAGGAATAGCGATAACGGACTTATACGCAGACGGAGTCGCGGGCAGCACCTAGTCATTTCGTATTTAAACCCCCAACGCAGAAGAAGGGTTTTCATATTTCGCCTAAACGGAATATACACCTATCACAACTGCATGGCTTCTAATGGTTTTTTTACAACTCGAACAATATATCAAAATTAAACAAAAATAGGTATGTCGTAAACACGTCCCAAAATAAGTACAGGTAAATATCAGAATACTAAGTTTTTAGACCTTGAAGTTTTTGCCACTTTTGTGGAGGACGTCTGCGGTATTTAAATAAAGCTTAACTAAGTTTTTTTCATTTTTCATCTATAATAACGAGACGCTAAGAAGTCTCATCGAATCATTTTTTATTGCATTCGTAGGCAAACGAGCATACAGGCCACCTCTTGGTGAGTGGGATCTGAGAGCCTTACGTTGCATTTACGTTCTTAAGACTGCAACCCTAAGACTGCAATCCCAATACTGCAATCCTAAGACTGCAATCCTAAGACTACAATCCTAAGACTGCAATCCTGAGACTACAATCCTAAGACTGCAATCCTAAGACTGCAATCCTAAGACTGCAATCCTGAGACTACAATCCTAAGACTGCAATCCTAAGACTGCAATCCTGAGACTACAATCCTAAGACTGCAATCCTAAGACTGCAATCCTAAGACTGCAATCCTGAGACTACAATCCTAAGACTGCAATCCTAAGACTGCAATCCTAAGACTGCAATCCTGAGACTACAATCCTAAGACTGCAATCCTAAGACTGCAATCCTAAGACTGCAATCCTAAGACTGCAATCCTAAGACTGCAATCCTGAGACTACAATCCTAAGACTGCAATCCTAAGACTGCAATCCTGAGACTGCAATCCCAATATTGCAATCCTAAGACTGCAATCCTGAGACTACAATCCTAAGACTGCAATCTTAAGACTGCAATCCTGAGACTACAATCCTAAGACTGCAATCCTGAGACTACAATCCTAAGACTGCAATCCTAAGACTACAATCCTAAGACTACAATCCTAAGACTGCAATCCTTAGACAGCAATCCTAATTCTGCAATCCTGAGACTGCAATCCTAAGACTGCAATCCTAAGACTGCAATCCAGAGACTACAATCCTAAGACTGCAATCCCAATACTGCAATCCTAAGACTGCAATCCTGAGACTGCAATCCTAAGACTGCAATCCTAAGACTGCAATCCTAAGACTACAATCCTAAGACTGCAATCCTAAGACTGCAAATGCGTTGCCAACACCACCCAACACTGAGGACTAAGACGGAATGCCTCCATGCTAGTAATTTCACTGGTTGTCTTATCCCCACATCGGAACACAACAATGCGAATACTGCTGCTAAGCGATAGGTTAAAGTATAATATGGTGGTAGCACTAAAGCAACTATCCTCAAAATACTCATTTTGTATGACAAAATATTTTAATGAAAATGAAATCATCAATACAAACCCAGCAATCAACATTATTGTCATTAAGCACACTATACGTACGTCTGTAAATATAATACGTCAACTGTATTAGTACAGTTGGCGTGCAACGTACAGTCATCAGCGAAGATATATTATCCAACATGGCGCTCAAAATATCTGACTCGCTCCACGCTTTAGTAATAGTTTTTTTAAAGCTGTATCAAATAATACACCCTTAATTATTACAATCTCTCTGTCTCTATTAAGAGAAAGGCAGTTTGTTCTTGTTTTTTTTTACGTAGCACTAACTAGTCACTGCACTATTTTTCACTGTGTTTGATGCACTAGAGCTCAAAAGGTTTTGTCACTGTAGCTTTGTAGTCGAGGAGCTGAGGCCCTATTTTGAAAATCGAAGTTCGAAGTTACGTTAACGCCATCTCTGTCACTCGTTATTCGAGACTAAATCGAGAGAATGGGATGGAGCTAACGTAACTTCGAACTTCGATTTTCAAAGTAGGGCCTCTGGATCGCTTCGACGTTCACATGATGATGAAGTCTACAATCGTGATCTTCTGCATATTTAGTTATGATTTTGTTGACAAACTCGATATTAAGGTCCCGGTGGACGTAAAATCCCTAGCGAAAATATAGTATCCAACATGGCGCCCAAAAATATTTGCCCCATTCTATAGTAATAGAGATGGTGTCACATATTATTAAGCTTAATGCTGTATAAATATTGCTGGTGACTGTACCAAGTTATTGGACCATGAAGCCTTTGTATGGCTGTATTGTTCGATTCTTACGTTAAAAGGGTTTGATTGTACAGTTTTTGGAACGGCCTTGTTTGAATTTAATAGTCTTTTGTGATTAAATCATTGCCAAGAACGTAAGTATTACATAAATAGCGCTTCTGCGTTTGTTTCTTTTCAATCTACTTTAGAATAAGCCTTTTATTCTAAAACACATAATAAACCTATTTTAGGTACAGTATTCGTTGTCCCGTTCTGTCGAATTCAAATCTTATAATGACAAATAAGGACAGAACATATTCCAAGCACTTGAAACTAATGAAAATTTGCTTAAAATATGACATTTCCTGTACGCAAAGTTATTAAGGGCCTGTTCCACAATCGACGAATAAATTTATCTGCCATTTAAAGTTGGCTCTCTCTCTGTCTATTTTTAAGTGTAAGAGGGAGAAAGCGCTAAATGTATCCGTCAAATAAGCTTTACTTGTCGATTGTGAAACAGGCGGTAAGACTGCAGCATTAGAATAGTCGGAAAACGATACAATTACCAAATCAAAATCTAGTTCAGAACAAAACCAAATTGAAGAGGCTATTACCACACAACACTTGGATCTCATCACACAGATTCGTAAACAATTCTAAAACTTTCTTAACTCAAACAATACCTAACGCATCTAGTGCCCAGTTCTACGATTTCCTTTAAAAATAGACACAAAAAGGCACTCATGGCACTTAACATGCTAAGCGGGTCAACCCAAATTAATTATGATTCCAAACACATGGGAAGCTGAAAACTAAGAGATACAAATTTAGATTTGCGGTTCAAATTCAATTATTACTTGAGAGTTTAATAGAAATTTGAGAAAGCGAAATGCATAAGTAACGTGGTATTGAATTGAAATGGAACACTCGTCCGTCAAAGTAATCTATGGCAATTGTAAAGTGGAGCAGATTTT
This sequence comes from Acleris cristana, assembly GCA_948252455.1. NCBI lineage: Eukaryota > Metazoa > Arthropoda > Insecta > Lepidoptera > Tortricidae > Acleris > Acleris cristana. The sequence goes on along the minus strand of OX411791.1, from coordinate 3,847,760 downwards.
GGGAAATGGGTTCCGTATTAAAAAACTTATAGACATGTTGAACTAAATTAAAATCTTCACTAAGAAACTTAGACCAATACATGAGATTTAGAAATTTAATTCGAGCTCCCTATTTCACATACCTGACAATGATAAGTGACCGATGACGATTCAGCATACATTGCAAAGTTGACGCAGTAATTTATCACTGGGCTTCGTTTAAGCTACGCGATGTATACTGAAATGCCACCTTTCACACGCACGTTAAATCCAACAGTGACACTAAATCACGAAAAAATCGTTTGGATAATGACATTGTTGCGGTTAAAAATATTTATTTTGTAATTCACGTTTCTTCAGATTTTATATCATCTTACATATTTTTACGATAGCGATATGTCAGGAAATCGCAATCCTAGCCCAAAATTCACCAGATCCAGTTATAAAATCGCTAAAGTGACAAATTATACTTTAATAGGCTATTTGACAACATTGAAAATATGCATCAAATTGTCGTCATCCTATTAGATATTAGCGTAAAACAACATATTTCACTTTATTTTAAACTAAATTAAGCATATTTTTTTGGAAATTACACGAAAAAAATTGTAATATATTTTGAAATTTTATCTGTGGCAGAAATGCTATGCGATTGCTTTGTAGCTGTGGTTACTCGCAGGTGACGTCACACGCAAGTAACCACAGATCATAAGGGCATATCTCTTCAAATGATTTTTCATTGTTTACTTGCATATAACGTCACACTTGTCACATGGCCAGCGCCACGATAGAAACAGCGTTTTTGGTGCGGTTTCGGAAATTTAAACTTTTAAATGGATTTTTATTGATAATATAGTAGAATCTCACGGAAATATCAATGTAGTGTGCTTCTTATGTAAAAACTAATAAGGTTTTCTAAAATTAGTCAAATAGCCTATTACACACATCAAAAATGTCTAAATTAAAAAAAAACTAGTTCGTTTATGACTAAGGGGTTTATTTTAATTATAATGCCGTCCAACAAGCGAGGACTGTGTAATAAAGTAGGAAATGGCCCCGTGTCCCCAATAAGTAATTTTCCGCGTCACGTACCTACCATTGTTCGGAACAATAAAAACAAAACAAAGTAAAATTAGTAAAACGCAGCCGGCCGATCTTTGTCGATGGTTACCGTGATGCAATCTGTAGGGATGGGCGTTATTGCCAGTTACAAATATCGATAACATTTTTCGTTTAATGTTTCCTGTGCAAATATTATTTTTATGTGTGGAATTTGTTCAATAATTATGTTTTTTTTTTCTTTACAGGTAAGAATGAAATCATCAGTAGATGAGACTGGATTGTTGGTAAATAAAATAAAAGGCTTCCATGGACGCTGTAATGTTTCTAAGCATTGTTATTTTCATTTACAATTTCTTCAACAATGTTTTGAAGTTACTACAAGAAATTAAACCCCTTATCTTATCCGGACGCTCTAAACAGAGCCGTGAAAAGTGCAAAAGGGAACATCTGTTTTTTAAATGAAAACTGAACAATCCAGAATTTGGATAATTTTCAATGAAGTTGTAGGTTTTTTTTAACCTTCTTTAAAAAAACCTACAACTTCATTGAAAATTATCCAAATTCTCCTTTGATCAAAATCGGTAATTAGATAATCGATAAACTTCCATTTCCATCGACATTTTCCACCACTACGCCCCGTATTGACCTATATCGTCGAAAAACACGCTTCCTCAAAGCACAACGAAAGCACTGTTCAAGATCGACGACTCGAGTTACGGTATGTAGGCCGACGACACCGTAACTATACCGTAACTGTGCCGTAACGACGCAATGAACAATAGATTTTTGGTTTTATGTAAATTCTGTGTCTAACACAAAAGTAGTAAAATGGAAATGAGATTGGTCTAGTTTTTATATGGTTTTGGAAGTTGTGTTTTGCACTTTATAGGCTGTTATAATTTAAGTATGGTAAGAACTTTAATTGTTGAGCCTGCTGTAGGACACTGTCGCAGTGATTGATTGATATTGCCGTAATTTCTTCTCTTCACTTGACGATGCTATTAGGACAGAGTTCTATAGTGACTCGATGATTAAAGTTGTTGAACGTACAAAATGGTTTCAATTTATCAAAGGATGTGCTTATTTAAGCTAGTCTAGATATTGTAAATAAATAAACATAAGTTTTCTACAATATGTTCAGAAATGATACGCAAATGGTCTACATTAAGAAACCGGTAGCTGTGGTTGCATCTTAATGTTTCCATTAAAGTATCGATAATCGATACTTTGATTACATTCAAATTTCGAACATCTTCATAAAACCACTCGTGTATTAAATGCCTCTCATTATGCACCAGTTACATAAACTACTGTTAAGTACCAGAGAGATAAAATGTCAAGTCATCGAAAATCAAGAAAAAGCGACACAATTACTATTTTCATCCTTCAAGCCTTGTCATGATTATAATGCAAATAAATAACATCCACACTACTTATGTATTCACTCACATAATTGGATAGAATATTTGGCCATTTGGATGAAAGAAGCCATACAGTCGCCTGAATGTTTCGTCTCTAGTTCCCTTAAGTAAATGAAACGTCTGACGTCTGTTAGCAGTTGAATTGAGTCCAATTTTCCAACATAATTAAAGTCAACATACTTCATTATGCTTGGTAACAAATATACAATTTCAGGCAACGCGAACTTATTACGTTATTTATTCCAAGTATATAACTTGCAAAGGAATGTTTACGCAACAATCCTGCCCTCCTTAGAAAAAAGGGCGTATTTCTCATAGAACCACGTATTTATTAGTGACCTTATTTCTTAACATGGGGGGTTAAATTTGCTTTGACGATTAAATTGCGCATGCGTCCTTTTTATTAAGAAGGGCAGAATCGTACTCACTACATTTTATTACACTTCAATTTTCCGGACCAAAAAAAACCTACATCACAGATAACAAAACGCAGTTCTCACACCACAGATAAAATATTAGTTACGTCACCGGTTAGCACGCACATGCAAATAGACACTGGCAGTAGATAATTGATACATGAACAGCCATTACGAAACTGAGTTCAAGTGTCAAAATTGACAGCACAAAGCTTAGCTGATTGTCAATTTGACAATGTAAATTTATCTTGATTTTTGTGATGGAGATAAGCATTTGAAGGCAAGTATATTTGTCTAAGTATTTAATGTATTTGTATGGCACTAATGTAAAAAAATCTTTTCTTCAAGCTTCTAGAAGGTCAGGCTCTGGAAATTGTGTCATTTGACGCACTATAAAACCTCAGCCACGTGTCGTTCACTAATTCTATAGAATGTGGCTGAATAGAATTATGTAGGTGCATCATAAATGACACTGAGAAATATCTTGCCTTCACCTCGCTCAAAGTATTAAAGGAAAAACTTCCAGGATCTTAATTGTAATTACTTAATTGTTGAACTTTAATTTACTACTTAAACAATCGCCACGGTTTTAGAAATACAGTTTGTTAGTGACACTTCATGCAAAACTAGGTCGCTCTTACGCTACAGCTTTGCAAAATATGCGCAAGAGTGTCTTGGAAACAATATTCCATTTTTTCCCAATGTCTGTATCTTAAAGTGTTATTGGTTCTAGAAATAATTTTTAGTTCACCTGTCACCGTGTGAAACTGTTTTATGCCAGCTGTTATTAATACCACAGCTACAACTTTGTCCAAACCATTACCAAAAACATAAACGCCGTTAAAATTTTAACACCTAACACTTACGAAACCAACCGCGCATTACCAGGCATAAGTAATAAAACAGCTACAAAATTACGGGTTTCAGTACATTTTCACTTGCAAAGCAAACAAATTATTTGACCAAAAATGGCGGAGGTTGCGTCACACCCGTCAATTTGACACGGCGATTACACTCGCACTTAAGATGCGCGGACGCATGTTCTTGCTTCAAGGACGCCATTATGTGTGACCATTGAATTTTTAATATCCACTTCACATACACTTTTACTTTAAATTCAAGCACATGATCTTGCGAAAACGATGCATCAATTTTTTTAAACATTGGCACATAATTAAAAAATATTGTTCAAGAGACAATTTCAAAAATGGAATCGTAAATTATAACAATGCGCCAAATTGACGCAATAAAACACCTTTGTCGGTGGTACGCGTGCATTTTTCTTAATTTTTATTACAGCCACCATTCGCGGTTGGACGTATAGCCAGTATTATTCAATTACGTTTTATGGTTGGCAAGTGGCAACACTGCTTGTGGAATTGTGCTTTGATTTATCGCTTCGTTTATTCCCAGCTTTTATTGTAGCGGGCAACCCCGACCGTTATGAGTCGTACACAGAATTGTCCATGTCATGTAGTTTATGCACTGGCTGCTAAGATACTTTAACGAGCTGGAATACTCGTTTAAAATCTTAGATCTTGGAGTTTCTAGGTATTACCATCGTGTACTTATACTAGATTATGTATCTAAATTACATTCATTACCTACTTAAAGATTGCGGTCTGTGAATGTAGTAGAGAAGTGTAAGGTCGATTTAAAAATAAAATTGGTTGACATACCACCCACAGGGGTTATATCTTAATTACGATAACAAGTCAAAAGCATTAGGTTTGATCGTGTAGAATAGAGCCCAAGTTTGCAAACGCACAACAAGATCTAGCTGTAAACGTCGATTATCGATGACAGAGCAGAGCGGTTTACGAATTCCACAGCGGCCATTTTGAAAGGTCAAACTCCCGCCAAAAATCTGACAGCTGTCACAACACGTCCATAAACAAACTCGGAATGCATAACGAAACGCAACAAAACAAACTGTGATTTCGTCACCGAACCATCTGCTACCAAATCACCCACGACGGTACATGATGGCATGACAAAGTTCACTACGCTGGTCAAAGTGGCGCTGTCATGAAAAAATAAATGAACTTTGTGGAGATCGCTTTTAGTTCCAAATTTCTCCGCACTGTGGTTTTAGTTAGTATAGTTAATTTATAGTGCTGTCGTAATGTGGACAGTGGCTTATTTTTACTGTTGCAAGTTTGGATTGCGTCTAATTTGAATATTGTCTATGGTGGTTAATGGTTCCCATTAGGCTGCCTAATGTCGCGTCGTGGCTGTTGTATTTTGAGATTTATCAAACGCCTTATTGGCAATCGGATCCCAAATAAGAGAAGGTACTTTTGTTTAATATACTATTGTTGCTATATGAGCTTTATTTATATTTGAGCCCGTATCGACATGAAATGCTCATTCAGAATTAACAGTTGTTTGAATTTACGGTTTTTGTTTTTCAATACTTATTTTTTTTATTTCCAAGACATATGGTTCCAGTCTTGGTTAATTTTACTTCTTTCTTCATACTGTTCTGTCTCTTATACTTACTTGTATGATTTTGTTCTAATTGTTAACATTTTTTTCTGAAACCTTTTTGTATTAAATGTTTTTCTGTTTTGATATTTTGTTCTCACAGCTGATGATTGAAGCCATTTTTGTTCCAACTCATGTCATGGAGGAATTTAAGATAGACTAGACTTGTGACAACAATAAAACAATAATTGCTCACGCGGAAAAAGTAAGAGAATCTAACAGAGACAAAGTATTATCCAAATGCACTCTGTACTTGTAAGTTCAGCTTTACTTCTATATTAGGCTATTACCATGCCCGTCCCGTTGGCTAATCCAAATCAGTCTGCATCGCATTCAATGCAAAGTTAACTGTGGGACACGAGTGACGTCATCCTATTCAACCACATCTGCGCGTTTCATCTTCAGTTCGGAATAGATTTTACATCCGCTTAAAACATTGAGTGGCTGCGTTTAATATCCGCCATTTTCGAAACTTGTGACGTCATTAGACCGAATTGGGTTGAGCGACGGAAACATGTGATTGCTTTTGTGTTTATTAAGTTTTGTCTAAAAAACATTGTGATATGCTTCAATTTAGGGTCATTTAATTTAATCTTAAACAAAAACACTTACTCGCAAACCAATAGATAGATATACAATGACATGAGCAAATTGGTTAGGTACAACTGCATAAATGACTCATTTATTTCCCTCCAAAGTAATTACAACCAAAACAAAACACATCGAGAAAAAACAAGAAGGAGGGTAACACATTTTAACGTAGATGAAGATTATCCGGCAAAATATGATCAAATTATTAAAGCCAAAACCGGGAAAACGGGAAGCCAATGGATGCGAGAAGCACAAAAACGACCGCTGCGCCGTTGAGATTCTTGGGGAAGGCCTATCTCCAGCATTAAACGTACTGAGGGCCTTGCCAAGATGCACTTCGCTAACTAGCGTTTCTATTCGTTTCGTTTTTAAACCAATCGCGTCACTGATAGATGACGTGATACGAAAAGTCACGTGATCTACCAGTGACGCGATTGGTTAAAAACGAAACGAATAGAAACGCTAGTTAGCGTAGTGCATCTTGGCAGGGCCCTCTGCATAGAAATAGATTAGCATTTTATATTTAAATGTGGTTACCGATAGAATATACAATGCTTTGACTACGTCATTGTAGATAGCCACCTTCTTCGGTTACTATTACGGCAGTACGACTGACATGACCATGATGTAGTTGCGGGAATAACTATCAAAGACTGTGACTCACTGACTCAACTTTGCATGCCAACTGATATTATTTCATAATCATAATCTGTAAATGAATTATTTTTATGAAGCTTAAAATGACTGTCATTATAAAATCTGGCCTTGAGAAGAGTAATGGCTTAGAAATTAATATCGCATATTTGAGTTCAGCAGTTGAGTAACCGATGACTTTAGACGTTCATAAAATCGAAATAATCGTAATGTTTACAAAAAAAGGACCATTAGTAGACCATATTAAAACAGAGATTGGCTAGGTTAATTAAGCAATTAGAAAATCTGTAAACATTACTTAAGTTGTACTCAAGAGCAACATGACAAAAATAAATCTATAAGAATAAAGTAAGTTGGATGTGTGATTTAATTAAATTCTATGCATAGTAATTTTTTAAGTTAAGTCATCTATGTACATATACTTATCCCTTAGATCATATTTTACGTGTTTTTGTTGAATAAAGAATTTTGTATTTTTTTTTTTGAATTTGAATACTTTAGTAGCAATTCTAAGGAGTAAATCAGACTATGATTTAAATGCTATCACGTCCAGATACTTGCCAATAGAAATTTAAGACACGACGACCGACGACAGTTAAAAGAGAGATAACAACAGAAGTTTTCTCTCTCCAACAGCATTAACCCATCGTCAAACATAAAGTCCTTCCAATACGGTAGAGCATACATCCCTGTTAGATCGTAAAAGAATGCGCACGAGTCTCGAATGTTAAGCAGTTCTTTACAAAGCGGCACTTTAATAGTTATTTGTTAAGTCTTCCCGGTATGCGACGCGTTTAGGCCTTAAATGCTGTCATTATAAAACCTTTTTGTGTCGGCTAAGACTTTTGTATTATTTAGTTTGAACATTTGCGTAAGGTTCTTGATTGTGTATTATTATGTCGTCATTTGCTTCTGGCTTATTTTTGTTTAAGGTTCAATTATAATTATCTAGTGTTTGTCAGAAATTTTCTTGTATTGAATCCTAGTCTACTTGTTTTTTACCGTTGATAGTACCTAGTTCTATTAGTTGCTTTATTTGATTGATCTTTTTTTACATAGCTCCATTCATTATAGAAGATGAGTTAAGAAGTTTATGTGGCATTTAATTGATGTGTCATTCGACGCAGGTTATTTCTCTTGCTCTTACAGATGTGTCTTCTCCAATCGTATGATTATCCTTTTCGTCTTCAATACCCTGTTGTGTATTCCTTTGACATTTCCCTCGGTCTGTTTCTATTAAACAACTCTTTCGCTCTTTTAACTATATACTTCTATAATGCTCTATTAACTTGAACAATATCTACGATATCGCTTACCGCCCCCGGTAAAGTACCAGCTCCCTTTATTTAAGTCTCCACAAAAGGTTAACATGTCGTCTATCGCCCCCGTTGACATTCCGTGGAGTTATTCACGCATTTGTACCTATTTTAGTGTCCCGACATGTGTTGGCGGTGACTCACTTTCCGTGGCCTTAAGTGTATTATGTTCTTCGTTTTAGTTTTTAACAATCATGAACCTTATTAGTGGTATAATAAAGATAATGGGTTGGAATAGTCGTGTTAAAAAGTTTGTTATTATTTGTTTTAAAACGTGTAATTAAGGGCATCTTCAGATCTGCAGGTCAAGGTCCTTTTTATATGACTCGGTTAGCCTAGTTGGTAATGATCCTGCCTACGAAGCTAGTGGTCCCAGGTTCGATTCCTGCAATGGGTAGATGTTTGGGTGATAGCCGTAATTATTTACTTGTGAATCCAGGTGGTTTTTTAAGTTGTTTACTCGTAAGTTTTTTTGGATAGAATAGGCAAACAAACACACAATCCACCTGATGGTATGTGGGATCTGAGACCCATAGACATTTCGCTCATTGAATACAAAACGGACACATTTCAAAATAATTGGCTCTTGCATTGAAAATCTTATACGAACAGCTTCTAATTTTAAAATGCAACACTGACTGATTTTGGAATGTGTCCGTTTTGTATTCAATGAACGATTTGCATTTTCAAGACAATGAAGAGGTTAAGGCTGCATATGTGTTACCAACCCTAAGGACTAAGACCGAATGCCTCTATGCTACTAATTCACCGGTCTTGAGATTGTCATCGTAAGATTGCAAATGTGTATAAGCTTCGGTTTCCACTTATCATCTAGGTGACCTGTGTGCTCATTTGCCTTCTGCATGCCATAAAAAATACTTGTATCAGAACCTGTGGTCTTTTATAGTTATAATTTGAATTTGATTTAATTCCTGTCTCAGTTTTTACATCGGTCATTGTGCTACCCGCATCAACCACTAGATATTATTTCTAAGCAACTTTAACTATAACTTAAACCCATCAAAATTCTTAAAATCAACAACATTGGACAGTTCTTTCATCAACCGCCATCTTTGTTAAGTTTGCTACAGTTACAGAATGACCATAAGACCTTCCTACCCAACCTTATTGCCTACACAATGAGTGTTATTTTTGTTTAACCTGTAGGTCTACTTAGATCGGTTTCAATAGCAAAAAGCGTAGTTACGCAACGCATTCCGTTATGCGGTCTCAGTGCGAAGAACCGATTCTGTGATAATGCCTTTACAGAAGACGAGCGTTTTTTGAACGTCTATCATCCATGAGAATCACGTTAATGTTCGTGCTTGTGTGAACTGTGCCTTGGTTAAATGAGTAACAAAGAAAAACCAACGGTAGAATACTGCAGTAAATAATAGCATTGTTAATTGCTCCGTGGTTTGATGGCATGGTGTTGCCTATCGCTGTAGTTCTACCGTACATACTCAGGAAATCAGATATGGTTTATTGAAATCTATACACTCGGTTAAGAATCTATACCGTATTTTGGAGTTTAAGCCATGTACCGTTATTCTACCGACAAACAATCCCGAACTCTGAATGTCATTATGTCATTGTCAAAATTTATTTAAATTCTTGAAATGACCATGAGTCCAATTTCATGACAATTATAATAAATCGTTAATATACAGATCTCATGTTAACTGATGGTTTTTGATATCCAAAGCTGCAAGCAATTAAAGAGTCATTAGCTTTAGTTGTTTTTTATATCGAGGAGACTAACGAGCATGCACGTCGGTTGATGGTGAATTGGCAATTTATCGTGAACATTTACATCAAAAAAATCGCAAGTATTGCTGGCTCTTAGGAAAAGCGTAGGATTGTTTAAAGAAAAATCTACATTTATACTTACTCAGATGAACTTCCATGGCAGGAATGATACAGTTAAAGTAACTTTTAATGGACATACACTTATTAAAGTAAAATATGAAAAAGAATGGAGCACATAACAAGCCTGTCAGTTATTTTTTCTAGCATTTAAAACCTAAAACGCTGCGAGTCGTCGTCTGAAACGCCATAAACCGATCGGCCTCGCCCATCGGGTAAGGAACACAATGCACTGACGGACTGACGTTCACAGTTACTCGAGAAAAATGGATGTCAACTCCGCCGTGTGACCTTACCCTCTTGTTTCCTTCGTGTACAACCCAAACGCTCTTATCGCGACGAATTAAAGTGCAATTTTGATAAGTTTAAACGTGTGACATGTTGATATGATCTTCGATTTGAACCTTTTGAGATTGAGGCAAAGTTGCTTCTTGATTGATTGGTAAAGTCTGTTGTAGAATTTGTTGGTGTTACTTTGTAGGTCTTTTGTAGAGGAGATAGAGGTGATATTGGTATGATTTAATACCAATTCGTGAAGTAGATTTCGAGTACATTGCCTTCGGATGGCATAACGTACGTCACAATGTTTATTTTATCGTTATGACATTCATAGATGCATTCAGTGCTAAGATCTACATATTGGGTCCATTCTGTATTGAAATTTGGAAGTCCGGCACTCACTTTGTCGAAGATACTTGCGTTTAGTTCCGCGTCTCCGCCTGTTGTTTGTAGTCTTACAAAACTTTAAGAAAACCTTAGTTCATGAGTGCCTAGGCTTTGTAAGTTGTTTCTTTACGGCATTTTTTATGTTCTTGCTTAGATACCATCTGTGTTTTTACTGGATTTCGTCAGAAAGGGGTTATTCTTCGGCATGTACCTATGCCATTTCTTTGGCACAGTCTCCAGCCTAACCAACACAGCCTAACTGGCTTAATGGATTTTAACATATGACGTGTCGTTAGATTTGTGAGCAGAAAAGGTGTTTCAAAAAAAGCCTGACTGGCTGTTCACAATGGAGTGCTGGCCCCTACTCTGATGTATGGTAGTGAATATTGGGTGTGGCAGGACAAGCATGAAAGTCGTATAAATGTAGTTGAAATGCGCTCGTTGCGTAGTATGTGTGGTGTGAAACTAATTGATAGAGTAAATAATGAAAAGGTCAGAGAGAAATGTGGACTAAAAGAAGATGTAGTGACTAAGATTCAAAAGGGCATGCTTCGATGGTTCCATCATTGGAAAGGATGGATGAAAGAAGATTGACGAAAGAGATGACGAGAGAATCATAGCAAGTGGAAAGGAGTGGTCACTGCCTACCCCTCTGGGAAACAGGCGTGATTTAATGTAAGTATGTACGTGTCGTTAGATTCGTCTTGGTTATAGGACGGAGTGACATAGGCATTTTATTTTAATCAAAGAAGGACGTTATTCTTCTACGTGTAAAGACGATTATGTCAAATAATGCAGTCAGGTTACAAGACTTGATTTTTATTTGACTTGTTCTTTTGTTTTATTCAATAGTAAGAATTAAGGCACTTCCTAAAATAGATTCGGCAAGGGTTGCCAGGCATCTACCAATCAACGCATAGCGTTTATGCCGACAGGATATTTTACTGCAAAGTCGGAAGCCTAAGTGAATAAAAATGATTATACCTTGTTTATTATTTGTATACCATGTTGAATTGTTGAACAAAACACTAAATGTTATTGTAACATTTCGTAATTTGTTGTAAATTAAATTCCAGCGTGTCACATTTATCATCCTGCGAACGGTAAACACGTCAATCAAAACTTGGTGAAGTTGAGCAAACATCAAAATCGAATCTGAAACTTGCGGTAAACAAAGTGGTCTTGACGTTTCACAAAGTTAGCAATTCTAAAAAGCTGATGAAGGTTTTTTTTTGTTGGTTTTACGACGCGTTAGCCTAGTTGGTAGTAACCCTGCCTACGTAGCTAGAGGTTCAAATCCCGTTAAGGACAGAATTTTGTGTAATGAGCGCAAGTACTTATTTGTTCCTGAGTCTTAGATGCTTTCTATGTATTTAAGTACCTATGTATTTCTCTTTACAAGTAATTTAATCGTTGTCTAGTACAAGCCTAGAGCTTAGTTTGGGACTAGGTCAATTTGTGTGACTGTGACCTATTTTTTTTCCTTTGGCCTGCATATGTGTTTTCCAACTGGGCAAAGGATTCCTCTCCTCCCATTGAGTCCCTACTTGTTCCTAGTAGTAAAGAATGCATCCAAGTCCATGGCATGCCTGGGCGTATTCGGGCATTTAAACTACCGCCCACCAGCCAGCTTTTGATGTGAAAAACAGCAGCGAGGGGTAGTTTCCATTCCATTAGTTTAGTTTAGTTTTATTTATTGCATACAACAATTACATTATAAATTACATATAATTTACATGCATTGATCTATGTTCGTCAAAATAGGTACAATAATTAACACAAAATAAAAGTAGCAGTCATAACATACCTAAATAATTAAATTTGACAAATAACAGAAAACTAGAAAACTATACTAATACTAAGTGAAGTACCTAATACAAACACAACATAAATTAAGAGAACCCTAGAACTACAGTTTAATGTCAATAAATTCGCTAACTGAATAAAATGCATTCTCCAATAAAAGGTTCTTTAGTCGACGGTTAAATGTTTCATCATTTGATTCACATTTTAAATCAGTGGGTAGGTGCTCATAGAACGTCATTTAAAAGGACAAGATCGTTGTTCATTTAATTTGTTATGCGCAGACAATAATGATGGCGTGTAAAACGCCGAAGAATCACCCGCCCTCCGCCCTGCCTGTATTACTACGAAAGGTCAGCTACGCCTTCAGGGCATTTTCTATTTTTTATCAGGTAGGGTTTCTTGCAGTGGACTCCCGGACTATTTTGCTCATCTTGCGACACCCAATTAGTGGCTACACTAGCACAGCATATCGTTCTAACATAAACCACTGTTTATGCTGTAAAGGGGGTGACCAACAGGTGAAGTAAAGGCCCAGATACTTACCTACTACTGAAAGAGTAAGTGACTCTCTCCAATGGTTTTTATTATGTAGACGATTTTTTCGTACGAAATTATTCTTGGAATATTATGGAGACCGCCCGTAGAGAACATGAAGTATCCTGGGGCTAGGTTGAGAGGTTTCGGCGCGGGGTACTGATTCATTTACAGGAATAGGTTACAGAATAATGGCTGTAACAAAAAAACGGTCAAGGGCGAGTTGAACTCGCGCACCGAGGGTTCCCTACCGCGTAAATCGCACTTGAACTTATTATTTCATGTTTTTTTTTTAACTAGTTTAATGGGGATGTTTCGGACCGTATCATGAAAATCGATTGGGCGGTTTAAGTGATATCGGCTGTAAAGGAAAGAAAGAAAGACATTTATGCGTGAAAAACAGACAAACAAAACTCAACAAAATGACATAGACAAGATACCGGTTGTCACGAAATAGTTCCAACTCAGCGTTATGCTGGCATTAAAACCAGCGCTGGTCTTCCGTCCACAAGCCAACATCAGGAGTTATTATCTAAGCATTAATAGATGTTCATTCATGCTTCAGCTAGGTATCGAAATGAGATCTTGAGCATGTTATCACATACCATAAGAAAACCTCTATACAGGGTGGGAAAGAGTATACCAACAGATTGAAACCAAATAGAAAAATCTTAAGGGTAATACGCCTTTATCGTATTTTGTCGGAGTCGTTCGTGAAGTGTGAAGTTCTTTTTCACTCTTTTGACTAAGGCTTCGTTCACAAGGAAGTCCTATCGTTTTTTTTTTAGGCAGTTAAGGACCCGTGTTGACATGACATTATTTACTCGTAACACCATCAGGAATCCATGTTTAAAATTTGTCGGTATACTCATTTCCCACCCTGTATAAAATTGCTTCACCGTTGCGACTTCACTGTGTCTCAAGATTGAAATCTCGAGAACACACGAGCGCCCTCCAAAGACTTCCTAGCGTTATTAGCCGAAGGTAGCTTCCGTTGCCACTTGACAGCATGTTTTCTGTAAAATAATGACGTATTGTGCAATGCAAGACGAGCTTGAAAACTAAAGCAGTGTTATACTTGACTCCACCGCGATAAACGTTTTATCAGTTTACTAGACGATGCCCGCGACTTCGTACGCGTAGAATTAGTTAAGTACCCGCTACTCCCCCCATTTCTTCCCGTTGGGGGTCGATTTTCGTAAAATCCTTTCTTAGTGCTTACTTACATTATGAAAGGAACCCCTGCGCCAAATTTCAAGTTTCTAGGTACAGTAGTTTCGGCTGTGCGTTGATAAAATTATAATGTACCAAAATTATTTTCACAAAAAAATACTCTAATGATTTCGGATTTCCCCAAATGGTCGAAATTAAAAAAAACACTACACATAGTTTTACTATGTGTAGTATTTAGGCGTGCTCTTAACTGGGTAGTGATTCTTTCAAAAGCAAAGGTGAGCGAACGCAGGAGTGGATGTCCAAGCGGCGAGTTTAAGTAGTACCGTCAAAGCGAACAAAACACATTTCAGCGCGTGTATTCAATTTGGCAGCATGGCTTCTCGAACGTATAAGGCTGCCTAATTGAGAATGCACGCGCTAATATGTGTTTTGCTCGCTCTGACTACTTAAACTCGCCGCTTGGACTTCACTCTTGCATTCGCTCACCTTTGCTTTTGAGAGAATCACTACCCTGGTGGTCTCAACAATAACACGATGTTTATACAGTGCCAGTGACACGCGTGTCGTGTTAAAGTTCCATACAATTGTTAATTCTGGGCAGTGAACGCGTAAGCTGCTTCTGTAGCAATTAATTCAAGTCCCTTGGGAGCTTGCAGCCCTTTTAACTTGTTACAATATTATGTTACAAGTTCTTGTTTAATTACCCGACTATAGAAGGAGGGTAATGTTTTGAGGTGTATTGTATGGTAACGTAAAGTTTATGATTTGTCCTCATCACCGTTTCAAAAAAACGGCCAAGTGCGAGTTGAACTCGCATGGAGAAGGTTCCGTTCATACGTTTTTTCTTTTTAATTTCTCATTTGATAGAATTCTTATAGGTATTCCTGTAATCTACAAGCAATGAACTATATTTAGTATTTTTTTCAAAATTTTAGTGTCCTTAGTTTCGGAGATCAGGGGGGAATGGTCAATTTTCGTCGTCTTTCATGAATAAATTCAAAACTATTTATTTTACAACAATAACAAAAATATATTTGAGATCTTCAAAACGAGCCCTTTCATTTCATATATGACACAGTAAGGTTAGCAAAACCTGTTTATAATATCCTAATTTATCCCCCGAAAATAACGATTCTATAAAAAAAAAAATACTTTGCACATCTGTGTTTGGGTCATCAATTTACATATGTGTACCAAATTTCAACTCAATGGGTCCAGTAGTTTCGGAGCAAATTGGCTGTGACTGACGGACTAACAGACAGACGCACGAGTGATCCTATAAGGGTTCCGTTTTTTTCATTTTTTGTACGGAACCCTAACATGTACTATCAGACCATTGGAACCTTGACCCACCATAGAACTGTGTCACAGAGACGTTATGATTCAAGTTATAAGAAGTGTCAAACAAATTGTTTTATAATGTCACTGTGACACCGTTCTATGGTGGGTCAGGGTTCCATTGGGCTGATTGTACAACATTGCATAATTAAAATATTCATATTAACACAAGAATCTCAAAACATGTCGTCGGATTTGTAAACCTTGCTTTTCTTCTCCTGTCAATGGTCCCCACTTCCATCAGACTGTGCGGGACCAGAAACTTGCGACCGCTTGCTTTTCTTGGACTTATTTCGTTGTGAGTTATAGAGTTACTAACTTTTACACTCGCGAAGAATTCATTCGACGTTATTCCTTTGGGAGTAACACTACTTTTAAGGATAAATACAACGTACTTATCTTGACACACTGGGCCGCTGGGTATTGATTCTCTCAAACGCAAAGGTGAGCGAATGCAGGAGTGAAGTCCAAGCGGCGAGTTTAAGTAGTCCCGTCAGAGCGAGCAAAACACATTTTTGCGCGTGCATTCTGAATTAGGCAGCCTTATACGTTCGAGAAGCCATGCTGCCAAATTGAATACACGCGCTGAAATGTGTTTTGCTCGCTTTGACGGGACTACTTAAACTCGCCACTTGGACTTCACTCCTGCCTTCGCTCACCTTTGCGTTTGAGAGAATCAATACCCTGGAGTCTGTCGAACTGTCAAGACAACTTGGGATGCGAAAAGGACATCGTACAGCGTGTGTTTATTTAGACGAACTATTTGTGGCAAATTTTAACCGCCTGTATAAACACAGCGGGACTAGTATGGTTGCGTTTATCGCGTGACGAAATGAGGATAAAGCATCCGTCACTTTCGTACTTATATACCTAGGTACGAGTCAAAAAGTGACGGATGTTTTATCCATTTTTGTCACGTGAGAAATGCAGCCATATTAAGCTTCCAGATCTTCAAAGCTGCTTTATATGTCAGCTTTGGTTTCCCTGCCTTTAATACTAAATTTCATCTATTTAGCTCTTATAGCTCTTGAGATATCTATTCATATTTTATGACATTCCTTGCTATCGAATTTGTAACTTGGCAAGTTTCAAATTCAATTGTTAGCGTAACCCCTAATTAAATCCTTCTAAAATAAGCATAAAACATAGTATTCTAGAGGAATTTGAATGAACAGGGACCCCATTCGTAAGTTTGCCGGATTGTACATTTTCCACTAGTCATTTAGTCGTGTCACGTCGGGAAATGTATGACACGGCTTACGTATTATGTCAAAAAGCTACACATTCAAATTCATTGATAAACCTTGCAGCTCTGTGGTTTAAAAAACTCCATTTCTTGATACTCATTAAGATGACATGTCAATTGTTTTGTCTGCTATTCTTACGACCCCGTACTTCACTTTGACCAAACTTGGCCCATTTTCACCTTTATGTTTAGCAGGGCCGCGCCAAAATCGATCCGTGAATGTCAAAACTGTAGCGTTTAAAAGTACTTGGCGCGGTCTGTTGGATTTCCAAATGGACGAAAAGCCAGCGCGACGCGTCAACGCGCAATCCGAATGGAACTATTGTGAATATCAACGTTGTCTATATTCAACGTTGGAACACGCCACGCCACCGCGCCAAGCCTAGAACGTAATAAAGTCTAGAACGTAAAGAAGCGGAAACTAAATGGCGTGGCGCTCCCGTATGGTCATAGTATTACGCCCATCCAGTTGTATACTCTCCATCTATCGCCCAGACAAACCGCGCGGCCGTGAATGGCCACCTTAAGATGGAATAGCGGCCATTACACGTAAAGTTCGGACCGCGGGAAACGCCACGCACCGTTCCAAACTTCGTTCCGAACCGTACGTGTAAGTGCAACTGTAATAGAAATATAGTAAAAAAAATACGGTTCGGAACGAAGATTGGAACGGCGCGTGGCGTTTCCCGCGCTCCGAACTTTACGTGTAATGCCCGCTTATGTTGGTAATTTCAACGAAACGCAACAATGAGAACAGTATGTTACAGAATATGATAGAGCTCTAGCATAAATAGTATTAATAGTGCAAATTACAAGTGTTATTAATTGAAAACCTAATAATACAGATAATTGGATTCCCCGACTGAAATGTACGTGACTAAGTAAACACAATTATATTCGAAACAGTTGACATTTGCTATAGGTAATTAATTGAAGAAAATTAGTCCAATTGCGAATGGAAATACCTGATGTATTTTGGTAAATGTTACTTCAACCTTTGGTAACGAAGCGTTGCTAAAATGTAACCTACTGGCGCATTTTAATTGGTCGATATTTTGTATGCTGGTAACAATACATTGACGAGTTGCTTACACGTGAATGACTCTAGAGCTGATGCAGCGACGCAATGTACTACTACCAACATGCATGCTATCGATTAAATTACTAAGCCTTTATTCATTTGTAGGTCTTTTAGCGTTGTGAAACAACCAACACCATAATTAGGAACGATATTGTCAAACACACGCTGCCATAATACTAGCATAGAGGGACTCCACCTTAGTTCTTAGTAGGGAATGCAAATAACCGGTTATAACCGGTTTTAACCGATTATTTTCATACAAAAACGGTTAATAACCGATTAAATTGCATTGGACTCCTCAGGGTTGGCTACGCAATTGCGGTCTTAGGATTGCAGTCTTAAGATTGTAGTCTTGAGAATGCAAATGTCTATGTGTCACAGATCCCACCTACCATCAGGTGGCCTGTGTGCTCGTTTGCCTATTCCATACCATAAAAAAAATGATATGGAGATAGCTTTATCTCTGGGAAAGAACATAAACTACTTTTTAACACAGAAAAAAAAACCTGAGGGAATATCGAGGGCGAATGAAACGGTCAAAAGCAATATTAATAATTAATTAACAATCCTAACCCTTCAACTGCGTCTACCACACAAGCAACGCTCACTAAACACTTCAAACGTCTAATTCGGTACGACCACACACGCCGGGACAAAAATGTACCCAATCCCATTATCATTGGTTACTCTCCAAATCTATTTTCTTCTGGATTAATCAAACAAACTTAGCTGTGTTTATTTAGGGGCGACGATTGAGAGAAGACACACGATGATTTTGAGTTATTTAAAGGGTTATTAATAGTTGAAGTAAACGATTAGAGTGTCTCAAACTGTATTCCGGGAAGAAATGGGGTTTCTTTAGGCCTCTGCAAGGACTTCGGTGAGTATCAACCTAAAGTTCAATGTTATAAATGTAAATTTTATTTTATTTTGGTTAAAATATTTGGTGTTACAAATTGGTGAGTCGGTTAAAAAAGTTTGAGAAGCGCTGAATTATATCAACACGTGTCGTAATATAGGACAATTTTTTTTTTTATTAAACCTTTAATTTTTAACATTATTACTTTTTATTACCTAGTCAAATTAATTAAATATTATATTCCAATGGAACATACTCTGAAGATAATAACTTACTTAGTGAACTAATTACTTCAATTAATATTTTTAATGAGCCTCATTAAAAACTAAATGCACTGCGCATACGCACGAGTATTCTAAAATCGTATTAATAATTGTAGAAAATTATTTTCGTTCATAGGACCATTAATTGTAAGAAATTATGAGTGTTCTCATATTTCAAACGAGTTTAACTCGAACTGTGGCGTAAAGGATTCTAAATATAAATTTATATGATATTTAAACTGCGTAACTTCTAAGCAAAGGAGGAAAATAATATATTATAGATGTTTAGTTTGATAAAAATTGTCAAATTAAGTGTCATCGTTTACAATTTGAGAAGCGTTAATCAATTGTTTAACGCCTAAATGTTCGTTGAAATAATTGGTGAACTTAACCCTAAAAGTCTTATTTCCAATACCCCATACTGTGCTATGAACAGCTGCTACAACCACAAAGTTACCGTTGCGACTATTTTCCCTATGAGCGGTGCCACTGTTCATACTTAACCTATTGAACTTTATTGATGTTATTTTTTTCCACCAGCAATCATAAGTTGGTTATTCTTATAATTAGAAACTGCGTTTAAATTGAAGGTTATTATTAATTAAAGGAAAATCGTGCGAGTTAAAAGTCAAGGCAAATGAGTTTGACGCGAGAAGCCATTACAGTACTGTGATGTGTTTTTTAATGCTAAACTTATTTTAAAAAAGCTTGTATCGATATTCATATTTTAGTTAATCAATCTTAATTAATTTATAGTTCTGGTAATGAAACTGCGTCCCTAAAGCAGTTTCTATAAAACTAGCAAAATTTAAATAACTAACTTTGACCTCTTAAAGCCACTTTGTTTAGCTTATCTTGCTTTTATATACTGCCCTCGTACGGAGAAAAGGCACAAGTGCAATTAATTCATAGAAGGATATTAAACTCTCAGTGGTTACAATAAGGTTGGAATTGCAATGCAAATCATATAGCAGATATGCCTTTTTTCCGTAGCAGAGCAGTCTTAGTAACCATGTTGTTAAAGTTATAATTACTCTTTTGCGCTTAAAAATACGTTAAAAAAAGACCCGGGACTACAATTTAAGTTTTAAAATTTATTCGCATTAAGTACTCTCTGATGACATAAAAAAAGTTTCCCAATCTTCTAAAAGTAACCTTTAAAACTTACATTCAATAAAATAAAATCAATACCGCGTGTGATTTACAATCTATACATGTTTCTCAATAACACTTGAACCAAGTTGCGAAATAAACCGATTAACACTTGTAAAGTTGTAAAACATACAAATCAACTTTATAATGTATGTTAACACGCGAAAATTATATTGCTTACATTGTATTCAGTTGTTTTGCCCATAAACCGGTTGTAGGTGGTATTATCAGTACTAAGTATAAAACGCGTTTTTGCGTCTGTCTGTCTGTCTGTGTCTCGCGCCTACTCCTAAAGCAAACAGCGGATTTTGATGCGATTTTCATCATCTGTTAGATATTTTTTCACGGAACGTTGTTATGTATAATAAATTCTGATATGTACGTGTGTGACAGAAAACTTACATAAACTGGAGCGAAGAGAGCGCGGGTCGCAAGTAATTATAAAATTATAATTGATACTTTTATGATATTTTATAGTTTATGATGTTATTTTAAAAGCAAACACTGATTTTATTACTAAGATTTTAACAAACTCGGCCAATAGATATCACAGTGATATTTCTGTTTCTTAATTGGATAAAGCACGTTGTGACTTGTGACGGAACTAGTGACGTAGCATTAAAAATTAGGAAACATAACCATTGAAATTTTTCTTCAACTTTTTTTTTGCAATTGCCGAATCCCCATACTTGGCAGTTGCTTATTACAATGGAACAGTGTTAATAAAATAATAAATATTTATAATGAAATGTGTCAACCACAAAATGTGTGTTGTATTCGTATCAACTCTAAAGAATTTTATGCGCGTCCGAAGAAACCGGGCCGAAAATTTTGTAGTCCTATCCGAGTAGCCGGAGTGTGTCGAAGAGGTTACGTATCCTAGATCTATAATAATAATGCTATTTTCTCGTTAAAGTTCAAACCAACAGTTTGCATTTGAACCCAATTTCACTGTCACTGAGTAAGTAAACTTTTAATATTAATATAATCTTGAATAACAAGCCCATTAGCAATTTAATCCTACAACTACACAATAAACTGCCAGTGTTAACCAATAACTAACAATTTAAATTTTGAATGGAACGTTTCAATAACCATTCACATTACAACCGGTATTCAATTGCAATTAATATTCACAATTACAGGCGTAATTATTATTAATTGTAATCGTTTCCTCGCTGCAGGAGCTTTGTGAGTTAATCGTCGTTAATAAAAAAGTTAATCAATTTAATCATAAGTAATTTAAATGCCTACATTTTTGAGCCATGTGTGTAATATGTATTGAGTATTTTTGGTAATGGTTTTCAAAGCGATTTAATTTGCATAAATTGTGAATTTCATTAATATAAATTTAGAAAAACCCTATGATTAATGGTTAAAAATCAACAGATGTTAAAGGTTAGGAGGTTAAATTTACCGGAAATTGATGGTTAGTTAACTTAAAACATTCGTTATTGCGTTTGAAATAAGGTTTTATTTCACTTTTATGTTTGTAGTCCGGTTTTTGATTATTTTATTGCGTAACTAACTTTCACATGATTAATCGTTAGTCGACTAAAGGAACAACATTGTATCTCAAATGTTATGTTAGCTTGAGATACAATTTTGTTCATGCTCAAATACGTTTGAAATTAGAAGTCACAGTAAATTGAGATACAATGTTTTTCCTTGCATGTGTCGTAATGTGGCCAAGGTCAGTGTTGGTTACATTTTATTATTAATTATAGTTAAT
The DNA here is from genome assembly GCA_948252455.1 of Acleris cristana. Taxonomy (NCBI): domain Eukaryota; kingdom Metazoa; phylum Arthropoda; class Insecta; order Lepidoptera; family Tortricidae; genus Acleris; species Acleris cristana. The sequence goes on along the minus strand of OX411791.1, from coordinate 3,826,115 downwards.
CAATCAGATTTAATGGGGGTGACCGGCACGAATTGCTAATTATTTGAATGGCGTGAAGTAAGGTAAAAAGCGTAACAAAAAGAAACAATAATAGTACATTATCGTAGAGGCCGGAAATCCGTCCTTCCCGGCCGAGGCTGAAAAGCGTACAGCGGCGAAAAGTAATGGATTTTCATACTTATTTCTTAACCTAGGCCGGGACGAGAAGTCGTCAAAGTATTACGGATGGGGGCTGGAGGTGCTTTACCATAAATGTTGAACTTGGTGTCTTCTTGTTTAATAAATAATACGTAGCTTAACATTTGTTCCGTATGTTAGACACTTACGTACAACTTAACTAAGTAATGTAATATTATAAATACATAGTAATATACGAAACTTAAGGCCTTACTTAAGTAATTTGTTTAACGTAATTTTACTTTCAACGGCTGTTTGTTTTCTAAATAAAGAAATAAAAATGCAAAAATATTTTCAAATATGTTTCAGAAAAGATACTCAGTTTGCAATGTATTTCAGTTTCAGATTCTACTTAAAATCAGGTGATCGCCTTCTAAATGGTATAAAAAAAAAATACAATACTGGTAATGATTTCTTGAATACAATCCAATACATTGATTTATCTCTTATCCCACATTGATTGATTTGCCGAATAACAGATACCAATAATTACATTCCGCAACCGATTTCTGGTTTCCTTTCCTGTTCTTTGATTAGGAATAAATGAGCAAAAAGTAATTAACGACTTACTGTCTTATTCTGAATAACAACAATAGTTCCTTCCCCGAATTGTTTCAGGGGTCAGAACAACTTGGTCGCTTTTGTTGTGGTTAGAATGAAGTAAAATTTATTCGTTTACTGTCTTATACTTACCTACTTTATTTATTTATTATAATGCAAAGAAACGTTGGACATGTACCTATTTTTTTTTTTACTATTGTTGAAAGTAATAAAAAAAAGAAAGAAGAAGAAAGAAGTAAGTAAGAAGTTGAAAGTAGTAAGTAAAATGTCCTATTTTATCCTGGAAGAGATTATTTTTTTAAACTATATTGTTTTCTCATGATGTTTTCTATTCAAAAGAGAATGTGGATAATTCACATTAACTGCACAAACTTGTAGCCCAATAAGACATAATTTTGTTTCTAACTACAATAGTTTAATTAATGGTTTCTTTTTCCTTTTCAGGTAAGCATTCATCAAAACCACATACAACCCACAAAATAAAGTAAGTCATCCAAAACATCTGTCCAATGGCTTTCGTTTGACCCACAAAATGACCATTTTGCACCTTTCTTGGAAACAGCGCGACCTTGCCGAAAAAACTATAAACCACACGTTTTTTGGCGCATTCTGCAGTTTTGGCCGGATCCACTTTGCTTTTGTTTGGTCAGAAACACCTACACGATAATATTGAATTTTGATCTTGGAAACAACACATAGAGTTTAAATTTAAATGCCAAGTTTGAGTCACTTAAAAGATTTATGTTTGATAGGCTTTATGTCGCTGACTTTAAAGTTGAAACTCGTTTGATTTTACTAGTGGTACGATGTCAACTCCTAAGGCACGTGTGGAGGCATCTGCTCCAATTAGGGTATCATTGTCAAGAATCCTGTTTTGTTCATGTTTGCTTTACCTTACTGTTACATTTAGGAATGCCGTTCATAGAAAGTTCTTTGCTTAGAATAAAAAGTACAATCACTTCATTTTGTATGCTCATTTAGAAGTGGATTTCTATATCTCTGTTTTTTTTTTTGTTTTTTTTTTTATGTTTGACGATCTCAATGTAATTTCGTATTTTTTGACATGCAATGCAATTTATATTGTAATATGACATTCTTAAATAAATAAACTAAACTATTCTTCCAATAGTCTTAATGTCGTACCAAAGCGCTTCAACTTTTCTTGCAATTTTATTTAGTAAAGCAAACTAATAAGTCATTTTTTAATAGCATGAGACAGGAAAATAAAACTATAGCGGCCTGCACACGTAAAGTTCGGACCGCGGGAAACGCCATGCGCCGTTCCAATCTTTGTTCGGAACCGTACGTCTAAATGCAAATGTAATAGTAAAATAGTAAAAAATGTACGGTGTGAAACGAAGATTGGAACGGCGCGTGGCGTTTCCCGTGGTCCGAACTTTACGTGTAAAGGCTGCTAATATGTTAGAGCGCTCTGAGGCCACCTCAGGATTAAATTAAAAATAATTTGCCCACCCATAGGACTAAGAGGGAAACTGTTATCTCAACGGTCATTGCTTATATGTCAGATATTACGGCGTTACTTCGTTCATTGATATCTGATACAGCCGATACTCAAAATATAACCAGAAAAAAAAGGTGAAACGTGCCTCCATCTTTGTTAAATAAAGATAACAATCTTGTATTTGGTACTAACAGATGTTTGCAAAAGATTTGCAACATTGTATGGATGTAAGCTATATCAGCTGTCCAGTAAATGTTGCATGCAACAGCTGCTGATTTATAAAAAAACGCCATTTGGCTGGAGTCAAGTTAGTCTTTCTCTGCTCCTTCCTGGTCCTGTACAATTATAATTAAACGGGACTTAATTATAGGTACATCAAATAATCAGCATTGCACAAAAAATCCCGCATTGCTCTAACGATTTTCCAATAAAAGTGTCTAAGGATCAAGAATGTCACCACATTGTTTTTATTTATTTTTGTTGTGTTTTTGTTTTGTACAAAAAAGTGTACACTTGACATATATACATACATATTTTCACGCAATAAATATCAGGGGACAATGTCACACCAATTGATCTAGTCCCAAACTTAGCTCTAGGCTTGTACTATGGGTACTAGACAACGATATAAATACTTATAAATAGAAATAAATGCTCGTGTTCTATACAAATATTTTTCCATACTGGGAATCGAACCCAGGAACGCTATTTTCGTAGGCAGGGTCACTACCAACTATGCTTACACGTCGTCAATGTAAGTACGATATATTTTTTGTACAGTCAACATCATAAATAAGTGATCATTTCTGTACCTTGTCGCTTTCAATCGTTTCACAATTTTGTTTAACATTTCAAACACGACGTAAAAGTGACAAGGTACATAAATGATCACTTATTTATGCTGTTCACTGTAGGTACGTATCTTTTTACATCGGTAAGTACATAGTTTTGTATGAAAGTGTAAACATACCGACGTATAACTTACTTAAGTAATTATGACGTCAAAATATTAAAATTGATGTAGAGTCCAGCATTTTATGTAATTTATGCAATATTGATAAGTATGTAAATATCAATTCTTATAGCTGTGTTCTGTTGACATTGTAATCCATTAACTATTATGAAAGTGCCATTAAAAACTCATTATTTAAATTACTTGCAGCAAAGAGACACCGTAAGTGCAGTTATACATATTCATCAAATAATGTTTTATAGCGTGTACAGTCAGCTGCAGAGAAATTCAATCCCCTTTGCTAGGAAACTTGTATGCAGGGCGGGTTACTTTTCTCTGCAGCTTACTGTACCTAGGAGTAATATAACACTAACTGATTCCCACAATTTCGTTCGCGTAAAAGTCATTAAATTTATCACTACTCGTGGTAAACAATACCCTATGTCCTTCTTGTGGTTTCAATCTATCTACATGCCAAATATCATCAAAATTTGTTCAGCGGTTTAGCCGTAAAAGCGTAATAAATATATAGAGGTACTTTCACTTTATAACATTAATATTGTTAGGCCCAAAAACAAAAAAAAAAACAGGCAAGAGCGTTTAACCATATTTGAACCAGACTCATACAGAGAGATTTTATGTGCCTATAGCGTTTATTTGTATAAGACTCTATCTGTGTGTCCCTCAGTTTTTTACCACCTAAAGCCTAAACGGAATAAACCGGATTTTAACGAGATCTTGTTTTTCATTGCTCCGGTACTGTCCAACTTTCCGAAACAGGCCTTTAACCATAAGGACGGAACAAACAAACACACAGTTTAATTTAATAATATTATTAGCAGACATCTCAATTATGGGGCTAAATCATTTAACAAGCAGTGATTTCGCATGTCGATAAAATCACTTATCGATGTTTTATGCTCGTCTCCTAAAAATTTGTAATTCGAACCAAGATATAAATTTCATTTACCTACCTATAAAGTAATGTAACAAATAGAGCAGCATTTTAAAAGAAGACTAAATAAAATCAAGAATATACATCAATTTCAATAAATCCTTCAAATCAGTTCAATCAATTCATTCTAAGAAACTAAGTCAAATATAACTTTGTCTATTTGTGTTAATGTAATATTTATAATTTTAAGATTTATTGTAATTACGAGCAGGTAACGTGTTTTTGCAAAGAAAATTAAAAGTGATTACTAGTTTTGCGATAAGTATCGATAATTTATAGCTACATTGATAAGAAATCACTACTTGTCAAATGATTTTGCTCCAAAAAGTCCGATGTCTGATTATTAGTATAAATAAGGAATTAAATGATCCCTGTAATCTAAACTCAAACAAAAGCTTGCTTATTTTCTATTCAGGCTTGAATTACGAGTTAGTTAGGTACTAACTGAAGTCAACTACCCAAGTTTAATAATAACAACCGAAAAGTAATTCTCAATGAATATAATTTCCCAAAACAAGCAAACTTGGAGGTAAACAACGCCTCCCTGAATTACCCCAGTCGTTGTTTTAGGCATTGTTTATAATAAAAACACAAGAATTTAAATAAGTAGGTTATTTTACTTGAAAAGGTTTTCGCTGTAGGGATGTAAAAAGTATCGTGTGAAAATCGGTCAAGTGCGTTTCAAGCACGCATTAATTAATTACTTAATTTCAAATTTTATTGTCATGTACATTCAGATAATGGTGTTACAAGGTATAAGGTCAGTCCATGACGCGCTGTAAGGACACACAATTATAATAACTTTAATCTACTAAGTAAATGTAAAGGTTATTACACCGTACTATTTAGGTTACTATACCATATTATGTACGATACTGATTTTTAATAAATAACGCAAAATTATGTTTTTTTTATCTACTAATGACTTATATAAATTGTATCATATTTTTATCAAAAGATTGACTTGATTGATTGTTTGTCAAGTTATATTATTATTATGTATAAATTATTATGCTCTATAATAACTTAACTCCTGGTAAAAATCAATCTTACAACCTCTTTTTCAATAAATATTTTGTGGCTAATACTATACACCACCCATTTGGTATAAATAATGCACAAAAAAACAAGATATGAGTTAAAAACGCGCTGTCTATGATACTGAGCAAGACAGGATATAGTTATTTTCCTCAAACAAAAAATAACCCACCATGCCACACAAATACTTTAGCCGGCGGAATCTCATAAAATAACTCTATAATAGATACCATTATATTACAGTAATAAAACCACTTTTTGCCGACACAACAATGACCATACAAATCAACAACGCGTGTTGATGTAGCAAATTAAATCAATGTAAGGACGAGGCATTGTACAAAGCATGCGCGTGGGCAGCGACAAAACTGATCGCGTGTAGTGTTGTGCTTAAGTCGACAGTTCACATCGATAGTTTTAGAACTTTCATGATACTCGGTTTTTTTAACCTGTGTAATGGTCAAGAAGACATAATTTATGTTGATTTGATAACTTTATTTTGATTTTATAAAATTGATGAACAATAGATTTTTAATTTCCATAAAAAAATCTATTCTAAAAGTTTAAATTGTGAAAAGTAACGTTATTCAATCGAAACTTTGACAAAATGTACAATTAACAGTGCCAAAGACATTTGACATAGATCTGTTATTACCAAAATTATGCCAATATCAGATTTAGAAGTTTTCTAAAATAAATGCAATATAATTAAATGTAAGATATTTTAGAATTTTGTATATTTGTGCAATAAATCCTTTCTTTCAATCAGACAGAGCTTCCAATTGAGGGTGATTGCGATTTCAGCAGCAAAATTGTATGAGACCAAACAGAATTTGTAATTGAATGATTTAAATGCTAATGGGTCGTAAGCCAATTTGTACGTTTCTGAAACAAAAATCTGGGGAAATCGTGACTGGAAACCAAAACAATTTAAAGGGCTTCCGACGGGTGGCAGGGTTATACAATTATAAATAAACAAAGCATATTAACAGTAAAAGTTTAAATCAAATGTTGAAATATTTTTATTTATAAATTGTGTAACGTACAAATGTGCCCGCTAATTTTGGTATCATGGTTGAGAAAAAGCTTAAGAAGGATTATCATCAATGATGTTTATCATATAATATTATAAGCATTTTATACTTGGCGCTTTGTGTGCGTATCAACATTGTTTACGATCACCAAAATCCGTTAATTTTGATCTCACTAATATTATAAATGCGAAACTGTGTGTGTATATGCTTATTCAATGCAAATAAACAAACAAAATAAACAATCAAATCTTTCCTCTTTATAATATTAGTTAAAAACTGAAGCTTAAAAGTATCGATATTTTTACACTTACCTAGTCCCAGCACTATCCCACCTCCTATGTGATGGGTTCAATAAATGTAATTCGAGATTGTGCAAAAAAGTTCAACATGAGTCTTGCCGGTTTTTACCACGGGGCCGTCGTCCATTGATGTTAAGAAACGCCTAAACTAAATACCCTATTAAAATGCTATGGTGAAAGGTCCCAGGTAGTTTTGATAGTTTTTTGGGTCGCATTGTTTTTTTAAAAGCTGTTTGTTTGTTTGTTCTTTCGATTTAAAAAGTACATCTATAAAATAATAATAGGTAGTTACATTGTATTTTAAAACCTTTTGAAAAATAAATAGAGATTAGTATTAAGTACACAATAAAACTAACAAATTGGTTTAAAAGGATAAATAGGGATTTATATTGTCGGTCGTAATTGTCTTTAGTCATTATCTGTTTGAAGTCATAATAATGGGATGTCATAAAGCTTTTATTATGAAACCGTAATTTTTGGACCTTATGTTAGATTTGTAGTAGGTAGGTAGTAGGTAGGCTTGCCACCTGTCACTAATACGATGGTAAACATCTTAGCCTAATTGTGCAAGATGTGGTTACAGAATTATCAACAAATTTTTAGAGTTGGTAATTTTGTAGCTCTGTTTTTTCCCCCACTCTGGAAATGAAGGCGTGAATTTATGTATGTAAATGTATGTATGTATGTATGTATGTTAGGTTTGTTTTATAACCTAACCTTTTACAAATGATACATTTTTCAATTTGGGAGAACTCTACTTTTAAATAATTTCGATAATAATAAAGATAAAAAGCTTTTGACCACAACTAAATATGTTGTTGCTGAGTGATCATGGTTAAAAGCTCCGTTGTGTAGTTCATCCTCAGTCCTCACTTTTTTTTTTTTTTTTAACCTTGTGTGATTGTGGAAGATCTTTTTTATGGCATAGAGAAAAGAAATGTGCACACATGCCACCTGATGGTAAATGGGATCTGTAACCTACGAGTAGGTATACACATTTGAATTCTCAAGACTACAATCCTAAGACTGCTAATGCGTTGCCAACCCTGTGGACTAAGACTTAATGCCTCTATGCTAGTAATATCACCGGTTGTCTTACCCCCACACCGGAACACCAATGCGAACACTGCTGCTTAGCGGTAGGTTAAAAGATAAGGTGGTGGTCCGTAAGGTCAAAACTTATTTCCATTGCGAGTGTACTAGCTACGGTCAAGGACTTTAATTGATGAACCTTGAACTTTGTCGCATTAAACAAACGATTAATTCCTATGTTATTTCTATCTCGTCACTTGAGGCTGTCATAACATTATGACAAGGTTCTATTTGGATCAACATTTAAACTAATTGATGGTACTTACTCTAAACTGACAAATCTTATATTAATATTCTTTCTGTATTTGTATCTGGTTTTTACTCCTAAAAATAAAATCGGGCCGTGTAGTTCTCGATTATGTATTAAAAAAAGCTTACCTTATTAACTTGTCCAGATAATACTTATATTATTTAACAATTCGCCGAAAAGAGCCAAATTAACTTAAACAAGAAAATTTCTCTATCAAACTTTAAAGGAATTTAACGGGTTTTAACACCTCGCACGGTTAAAATGTATTGTAAAATTACAGAAATCACATTAAACCTTGAGATTATAACCCTGGCACTGCAATCAGTTTTGGAATTCCGGCACAGAGCGCGGAATAACTTTCCCTATACTGGTTATCCAAAATTTCGAGATTTCTTGATACTTGAGGTAGTTAAGTTTGAATTTTAGTGAAGAAAGCAGCTCTATTCGACTCCGTAAAGCCCAATTGCTTTAGAAATGTTATTGTATTGTCAACGTTTTGATAGCTCTTATTTACTTGACAGTAATGACAGGCGAGTTAAAAACAATACGATAACATGTGTAAAGCAATAAGGTTTTACCGAGTGGAATAGAGCTCCAGGCAATGCAACTCATGATTATACAGGTTGAAAATAACGAACGCCACATGGACGCCATATTTCCAATAGGTATTTAAGGTTACCGACCATGAGGCCGTTTCTTAAATCTTCTATGTATATAAAAGGCAAACCTGACTAACTTATATATCAACGCACAGCCGAAACTACTGTACCTAGAAACTTGAAATTTGGTACAGGGGTTCCTTTCATGGTGTAAGTGAGCACTAAGAAAGGATTTTCCGAAAATCGACCCCCAACGGGAAGAAATGGGAAACTAATTCTACGCGTACGAAGTCGCGGGCGTCCTCTAGTCCTGTATATAAGTGGGTGTTAGGATCTTACAGAAGTATTGTAAAGATATAGCTAAAGCTACGGGATCGTACATAGGTTACTTTTTACCGACTACGGCGAAGCAAATTGGAGGGTTATGATTTTAGACGATATTTTTGTATTTATATCTTAGGATATCATAATATGGTCTGAATTAAATCGATAGACGAGTTCTGCGCAAACTATGTCGCTGGCAAACACTAGTACCTATTTTAATAAGAAGCTACAGTGTTTATGTAACCTTATAATTGAATAATTATTATATTGGTGAAAAACTACTGATACTTTACCTCTTAAATAAAAAAACCGCATCTAAATCGGTCCATCCCTTGAGAGTTACTTTGCCACAGACAAAGACGGAGACAGAGATACGCAGACACACAGATACACAGATACACGCATACACAGATACACAAGCTTACATAAAATGCAACTTGTAAAATGCCTCATTTTTGTCCTTAAAAACATAGACAATAGCAGAAAAGGTTAGAAAAGTAAATTAAAAATGACGTTACGATATCGATTAAAGTTTCCTTCAGAATATCATAAAGGCGTCGACACACTGCGCGCTTTATGGTCCATAAACGGTAAGCTAAGAGCGTCATATGTTTTTACGGCGCGCTGGGCTGCCGTTAAAGAAATATGCTCTACTCCGTTAGATAAACAAAAAAAAACCTAGTTAAAAAATTATTTTTTAATGATAAGGGCGTATAGTCCTCGTCAGTTGTACTGAAGCAAATAAGGTGCTAATATTTAAATTCGACTCTTTTGTTAAAGGCGTAAAAGCGTATTTCAGATACTTTTGAGCTCCTTGTATGCTCATAATATATTTAACTAGCTGTTACCCACGAGTCCGTCCGCGTAGGTAAATAAAGTATAGCCTATGTTACTCAGTGATAATTTAGCATTTTACTAGTGGAAGAACTTTCAAAACGGTCTAGTAGTTATTGAGTTTATTCATTTTCATTACAATTTTTTTTTTTTTATATTAGTGTGGAATGTAGATGACCACTATACAAATCAGACATTAGAAAAGGAAACTCTTATATCTTTTTAATAAATAAATTAACAACAAACCCCATTTTTTTATTATTATTGAACAGAAAAAATCCAGATATTACGGCGATCTCATATTTCAGAGCTGATATCTCCAAAACGGCTGAACCAATTTTTATCAAACCTAGCTAAGAACCATCCTAAAAAAACTAGCTTTCTTTTGAAAAAAGCCGCGTCCGAATAGATTCAACCGTTTGGGAGCTACGATGCCACAAACAAACACACAGATATTTGCGTCGGGCGTACAAAAAGAAGATCTGCCCCCTATTTCACCATCTTGACAATGACAGGTGACAGGTGACAATTCGGTATACATTACAAAGTTAACACGCTGATACATCACTGGGTTTCATTTAAGCTGCGCCACGTACACTGAAATGTCACCTGTCACCTATCATTGTCGGGATAGTGAAATAGAGGGCTGATAGTATTGTTAGTTTAAAGTTTTTTTTTATTATTTCTGGCCTTAATTATTTCCATACAATATTTGTATTTGTATGAGACAGCGGTGTTCGTGGTCAAACGTTAACGCCGTATCCTATCGTTAGACCCAAACGGTTTCTTTTTATTAATCGACTCGTTTTATGTGACGGTAGGTCAGTTATTTATGAAACGACATAAGTTTACTTTTTGTTAAAGCGAAGACTGTGATTTTAATAACTAATAAATATGAGAAGTAAATGTTCTGTAGCATTTACGTTAATACAATTATCATAAAAGTCGTGACTAATTTTTATTATTAACATTATGCTTTGTTTTAGTAACAGGAATTTCTTATTTTATCTATTCTTAGAATAATAATTATTTGTAACTAAATACATAATATTTATAAATTCAAGTCCCCTGCGGCGTTGGTCTGTATGTATGTTTAAGCTAATCTCAGAAACTACTTAACGGTCTTGGTCATAATTTAGAGCGTTTTGGTTTAAACTATAATACAATATTCTCGATGCCAGTTCTGTTAATAATAATATAACCCAGTGTGTTCTAAACTTTAGCTTACAATTTCAAATGCAATTCCATTTTTAAAAACAAAGGAAGCCATTTTTAATCATAAAATACGCAACACGTGCCGAATTACATTCAAAAGTTTAAATCATTTCAAATTTGGAATGAATGATCGCGGGATTGAATACTGATTCGGATAAAACAAAAGAGGAATGAAAATAATAATTGAGGTTGGATATGAAATAAAAAGGTAGTTAACGTAATTAAAACATCACATGTTCTTTGGCAGATATTTTAGTAATAATACGTATAGATAATTGCATTGTTGTGTTCCGGTGTAGTAGTAGGTAAGACAGACGATGAAATAACTAGCATAGATGCATTCCATCTTAGTTCGTAGGGCTGGCAACGCATTACAAATATTAGGGCTGCAAATTTCGATAGGCCCTAGTGTCTTTTGTTAGAGTTTAGAATTCAGACAATCACTCGTACTGATGAACCACTAAGTATCAAAAACATTCGTTACAAACAACTGTCAAGCGCGAATCGTTTTTGAGTTCGTTTAGAAATTAATATATAATATAACAATTTTAATTCACAAACTAGTTTGTGGCCTTAAAACTTTACCAAATATTTGTATGAATAATAAGTGTATTATTATTTATGATAAAAAAAAACATTTAAAGGATTATCTATCACTTTTAATCATGAGGTGTCTTGTGTCATCCAGCCTTCTCAATGCCATAGAAAATCTTGTCATAACTGAAGTTGTACAGGTTGTACCTCGGTCAGAATGTATTCTAGTATAAATGTGTAGAGGTTATTGTGAATCACTTCGAATATCGCAACACTGCGTGCGGTAAATGCAACACCACAAGTCAAAAGCGATTCACGAGATGTGTAATATTGTACAGCCCAATTCAAAGATTTTAAAGATTTTAAAGATTTATAGATTTTTAAAGTTTTTAAAGATTTATTTCATATATGCATGTTTTAACAATTAAGATCGTAAGCAGCCGCATTAGTATAAACTGTGTCGCAGCTGTTTACGCCCACCTCGGGACATAGAGGAATAGTGATTTACCTGTATATAAGGTTAGTACAATAATTAGTGTAACTATGTGTATAAACACGTAGATATAGGTATATTATTTCTAGTTATCTTATGCTAGTTTTAACAATAATAAATAAGGTCATTAGACTCATTAGTTACCGTTAACAAGTGTCTCAGTCTCATCATAACAAAGGTTTTGTAAGAATTTGGTCGCTGTTTTCTTACATTCCCAATATATAGTGTTCTAACCCTCTATTTGAAAGCATACCAATGACTTTACATTACAAACACAGCTTTTTTGTGTCATCCATACAAAAACCTTAACTCCACCCCCTACCCCAAAGGGAAGTTACCCATAACCGTAAATCGCCTGCATTTCGGCGCGTGCGCCTCAGAACGGAAGCCCAAACGGCCCATTGTTCCACATTGACATTCCGCCTGCAACCGATGAGGTCTGATTGAATTCTACTGTCTATGGTGTTGTTTTGGAAACAATGGTTCGAAAGTATATATTATTGAGTGAAATGAATGGGAAAGTTAAACGTAGAAAAAAAAAACCGGCTAAGTGCGAGTCGGAATCGTGCACCAAGTTTTTGGAATGTTACATGTCCCATAAGCAGTGATCGGAAATAGGTGAGCTAATTTACCTAAACTTGATGCATGTTCATTCAATAATGTATTCCCATCTCACTCACGCATGAATGAATATGCGTCAAGTTTAGGTAAATTAGCTCACCTATTTCCGATCACTGCCCATAAGACATTGCTTCTTATCAAATTTCATGATCCTAGGTCAACGCGAAGTACACAACGTTTTGATTTCTTTGCTTTAAAATATGCGACATAAACGGCCGTATCTTTTTTTTGCGTTGACTTAGCAGTTTGATATTTTCACAGCTCCAAGGGATTGCAGACCTGAGTATTTGATATTAATTTCTACTGGATACCTCCACATGTCCCTGAGAAAAAGGATATTGACAGACAGACAGACTGACTGACGGACAATGAAGTGATCCTATAAGGATTTTTTTCCTTTTGATGTTCAGAACCCTGAAAATACTTGTAAAAAGTTAAATCATTCCATCTGAGACCGATGACATTGCAATCAAGACTACAATCTTCAGACTGCAATCCTAAGACTGCAAATGCGGTTTTTACTTTGACGTATCTTGAGATGAATCTCAGCCAATATCATAAGCAGATTGCTATTGTCCATAGACCTGAGAGCCCACTAACCAACCTGCGGATAATACATTCCTTGCGCGTCCAAGGGTCTATGTAAGCTGGTATGGCGTAAATCTCATCAAAACTATGCTATTCCGTTATATATGATATAGCTACTTGTTAATGAGTTGGGTGAAGAAGCTCATTCACGTCACAGGTGAGGCGTTCGGGTGGGGTTCAGTGTCAGCGACGGGATAAGCTGAAGCGGGAGCGGGTTCTGAGAGAACAGGGTGTTTTAAAAGGCGATTTGAATTCGTTTTCCAATCGAATCAGCGCGAGCCCAACTCACACTTGACCATTTTTTAATATATATTTTGTTGTTCTTCAGGGTTTGTGATAAGCATACCAAGTTTTACGCTTGTATGTTTTACCGTTTTAACAATACAGCAAAAATCAAAATATGTTGAAAAACAACGTTTCTTGTTTAGTTTCCTAGTTTCCTTTATTATTTTACTTTCTTGTTTTTTTTTTTTTCTTACTATATCCGTCGTAATAACACTCATTCTGCAAAAAGCCCGCTATTTATTACGCTTCAAAAGATACAGCTGTTTATAGTTAGGACGGACGGACGACAGAGCGGAGGCATATTAATAGGGTCCCGTTGGACTCCCTCCGAGCACGGAACCCTTAAAAAACGAAGTACAATCCGCTGTAACTAGGGACGCGTCCCCTCATACCGTCTTTGTGTTTTTGCCCTGCCTGGGATTACATGTGACGATTTCTTGCGCCGGATTCTGTTTGATGAGCCGCTTCCGCTGCCACCCGCTTTTTTAATTGATTAAAGTTTTAAACTGAAGAAAATCCACGTAGAACGGTTGTTTTTTTTGTATGTGGTATGTACGAGTTCTTGAGTAGAATCCGTTTTGCTGTGTTTATTGTTTTTCTGAACGTATATTATTGATTTTAATATAAAAAATATTAACTTCACAGGTTTGTTTATTTCAAACTATTCCTGTTATTTTTAAATTAATAGGCTAAATTTTAAAATTTAATCGTAAACTTAATACTAATCCGTCCGTGTAGAAGTCGTTTACTCGTGATAAAAAGTACCCTACGTCCTTTCTCGGAGGACAAGCTATTACCATACCAAATTTCATCGAGATCGGTTCAGCAGTTTAGCCGTGAAAACATAAGAAACAGACAGATTTAGTTATTTTGGCATGATATAAGTATATTATTAAAATATAACTTTACAAAATTAAGTATGGTGTGGATGTTTATTTTTATAAATACAACAAAAAATGGTAAAATCTTTCTAAGGCAGCTCTAAGTGCAATGACATGTAGACATGTGATATTTCTTTTTCCCGCCAATACCTTTGGGAATCGGTCGACAAGACTTCAAAACACATTATTATTTTATGTTGTTATTTAGTTTTTTAAATATCTACATATATTTTTTTGTTCACACGTCTTTTATACGTACATTATGAAATATATTAAGTGACGTAATAACCGTAAACCTTGCAATAATTAATAAATTATCTACTATCAAATGCAAATGCCAACATTTACCGTACTATAAATTGAATTAAATAATTTCTGTCGCTTTTCCAGCGTACGCCCGGCCGGATAAGGGTAATTTCCGGTCATGGGAGCCAAAGGTTGTGCGATAAGGTGATATTAAAATTATCTTTATTTAAAAATAGATTATTAAAAATAAAGTTCAAAGTAACCTTTCTGTGTTACCTTTCTTACAGAATGAGAGTAATAGTATTTATAAAGACTTATTTGGCGTAATTCTAGATCAATTTAATAATAATTTTAATATGAAAACTATTTCGAAGTCAAAAACCAAGTTTAGTGAATGGGCTACTGCAGGCATTCATAAGAGTAGAAATAGGCTTTATGAGCTGTATAGAGAGAGGGAAGACAATAAGAACGCTGACTTCCTAAATTATGTTAAAAATTATTCAAGGACCTTTAAGCAAGCTTGTTTAACTGCTAAGGCAAATTTTCTTAGTCTTAAACTCAAATCATCTGACAATAAAGTAAAAACTGTATGGAATATTATAAATAGAGAAACGGGAAAATCAAAAACTCGTGATAATCAAGTCACCATAAACACAGGTAACAAACAAATCACATCAAATAAAGACGTTGCCTTAGCATTCGAAGATTATTTTTCCAACATAGCCAGCAATACTACAAAATGTCTTAAATCATCCGCGGTTGAAGCTAAATCATTACTTTGCACTAATGTCAGTAAATGTAATATAAACTTTGAATTCAGCCCTGTAAATTCAGATTCAATAGTCAAGGTATTTAAATCGCTTAGTTTAAAAAAGACTGAGGATTTGTGGGGCACATCAGTTAAAGTAGTTTTTCATATCATAGATGTAATTGCACCCCACCTAGCATTAATTTACAATAACTGCATATCAGAGGGGACCTTTCCAGATCTCATGAAATATAGTAAAGTCATACCTCTTTTTAAATCGGGCGACATGAGTGATATAACGAACTTCCGTCCCATTTCCATACTACCGGTTTTAAGTAAAGTCTTTGAGAAACTAATGCTGAATGATATGTTAGGTCACTTTAATAGAAATAAACTACTTAATAGTAACCAGTTTGGGTTTACCAGAGGTCGATCAACAATTGATGCGGCATCTGTTCTCATTAAATACATATATAACAGTTGGGAGAAATCTTGTGATGCGGTAGGAATATTTTGTGATCTTTCCAAAGCTTTTGATTGCGTGGATCATTCGACCCTTATTTTAAAATTAAAACACTATGGATTGTCCAATAAAGCTTTAAGTCTTATGTCTTCTTATCTAAGTGACAGAACTCAAACAGTGGTTGTAAACAAAACGCAATCAATTGGAGCTACAGTGAAACTAGGTGTGCCTCAAGGCTCCATTTTAGGTCCTTTTCTATTTCTCGTTTATATAAATGACTTACCACCAACAGTAGATAAACTTTGTGATATTGTGCTTTTTGCTGATGATACTTCATTAATTTTCAAGGTAGATAGAAAGTCCGTAGACTACAGTATGATAAACGCCATACTAGTTAAAGTACTTAATTGGTTTACTAGTAACAATTTACTACTAAATGCTAAGAAAACTAAATGTGTTAGGTTCGCTTTGCCTAATGTTAAACCGGTAGATTCTAGTATTTTTATAAATGACGAGTGTCTGCAAATGGTAGATAAGGCAGTTTTTCTAGGCATAACAATAGATAAAAATTTGCAATGTGGTCCCCATATAGCTGTACTGGCAGGTAAACTAAGTTCGGCAGCTTATGCCGTTAGGAAAATTAGACAGCTAACTAATGTTGAAACAGCTCGCTTAGTTTATTATAGTTATTTCCATAGTGTCATGTCGTACGGTATTCTGGTTTGGGGTAAGGCAGCTGAAATACAAACTATATTTGTTTTACAAAAAAGGGCCATTCGTTCTATTTATAACTTAAATTCTCGTGACTCCTTAAGAGAACTATTTAAAGAAATTAATATCTTAACTGTAGCATCTCAATTTATTTATGAGAATATTATTTATGTTATTAAAAATTTAGATTCTTTCACCAAAAATTCTGATATACATAATTTAAATACAAGAAATAAAAATAAAATTGCTATTAGAAAATTTCGCGTACGTAAAGTATATAAATCATTTGTTGGTCAATGCATTCATTTCTATAATAAATTACCTGACGTAGTTTTAAAGTTACCCTTTTCAGCACTTAAAAATTACTTGAAAAAGTCGTTAATGTCTAAAGCGTATTATAGGGTCGAGGATTATCTAGCAGACAAAAATGCATGGCCTAAACTCGAAAATTAGTCAATAATAATTTGTTCAAATGTAAAACCTTTATCTTGTCTAGGGGACACTGTTGATGTAGGAAAACATGTCGAAACTTTGTTTTTTTTTTTTTTTTTTTTTTGCCTTTTTCTCCGTCTATATCTCTCCTAATATTTTTGCCATGTTTTCCTGCTGATCTACACATGATATTTGATATTATATTTAAATTAATATTTATAGCTTTATATAATACTAGACTAAGTTGTATCATTGTAATAGGAAATATGGTTAAAAAAATGACTGACTGCTGAGTTTCTTGCGGCGTTTCTTCTCGGCAGTGGTCTCCTCTTGGGAAGCGCTGGTAGACTCCTGACGTGTAAAGGTGCCCGTGCGGCCTACTTACTGAATAAATGACTTTTATCTTATCTTTTATCCGGGTACCCGGTAATAAAAATATATAATTTTGAAATAATGAGCCATCTTCGCCGCTTCATCTGAAACTAGAAACCGTCGGAATTGTATTTTAATGAAGGTAGGTGGCCGTAATTGCAAAATTAATTTCAAGGTGAGGGTTTAAAGGAATAATTGGCTAATATTTAAACGTTTTCATGGTTTTGTCGAATTAAGGAAGTTATTTAGGCAGGTACTCGTTTTTTTGTTAGCAATGATTCATGTTTTTAATCGTCATAAAAATATTGTGTTTATTAAACATTTCGCAACGGACAAGCGTAGGTATATGCTTCTTTTGTTTCTTTTAATGCATTTTTACTGTTCCAATGTACCTTTAAACTAATAATGATTACCTATCTCTCCTATTAATTTAAGAGCCAAGCAAAGTACCTACAAAAGTATAGAACATTAAGCCACCGAGGACGAAAAAAGTCACGATAGTAGTCCTTATTATGTTTACATAACGCGAGAATACTATTTTATTTAAAGTATCATTAAACTAGAGGACGCCCGCGACTTCGTACGTTGGGGGTCGATTTTCGGAAAATCCTTTCCTAGTACTCACTTACACCATGAAAGGAACCCCTATACCAAATTTCAAGTTTCTAAGTACAGTCGTTTCGGCTGTGCGTTGATATATAAGTCAGTCAGGTTTGCCTTTTATATAAAGTATCATTAAATAACAAATTGAGCAAATGCAATTTTTTGGTTAAAAAAATCTACTAATTATAAGAGACAACTCTCAACTCTACTTTTAGAGCATCCTATATATCTGTCCAGAAATTCAGTAGCCATTTTGCTTCGGCAGGCAAGTCGATCGATTGTGAAGTTTAGTGACTAAACAAGCGGACTCGCCCGTGGGTAAACATTGGCCCCCGGACGCCAATATTGGTCATCAACGCATGGCCGAACTGCAAATATCGGGGTTTGTTCCTTTTAAGGGTAAATGTTTTTGATTTCATTAAAAATAGGTTTTTGAAACAAAGAGTCAACAAAGCTATAAAAAGATTTATTGGTGTATTAATTTATGTAAGGTTGTATTTATTTATTTATGTGTATCATAGTGGTGTCAAACTCTTAGAGAAGGCAGAGATTGTTAAACTAGTAACTTTCAAGCCATTACTATAGATGTTTTAAAGTACTTAACTACTGACCTCTTTTTTTGCCCTACCTATTGACATATCTATTCTCTACATTTTGAATTGTTTTATCCTTTTTAATTCATTTTTTTGTTTCAGGTACGTATCGTGCTGTTGTCAGAATAATCTTGATTCCTCAACATCGTCTGTAACCTACAAGTAAGATTTGATCACAGAAAACCGAAGTCTAAAATATCTTCTAAAATTACACTTCATCCATTTCTGGCACTATGCTAGGAGAGACTTACTTAGTATTTTTTTAAAGTATTTTTGTATAGGTACTTAAATTAAGGTATTACTTTGTTTTTGTAGGATGTTTAGTTTTACTAAAATATATATTTTATACTTATTATAAATTTATGTAGATCATTATCATTTCTACCGGTTAATATTAACTCGATTATATAATCATGCCGTATCTAAAGTTCGATGCTCTGACGTATAAGGAGTACACAAGTGACGTATCTACTCGCCTTGACACACTGCACTAATGAGATACGAATTGGACTGATAGGTGACACTTGATGTTTATCTACAGCCGTATAAGGCCGTGATATGGTCTATTATGGCATGGCACGTGGAGTGTCGATAGGAGAAAAATGTCGTAGAACTGACATTGAGTTAATTGGCAAATTATGGGCTTAAAAACTAGGTAGGATAAATAAATCAGGGAGTCAGTTATTCTCTATTGAATTATATAAAATCAAACACTCATTTAATAAGGTCAGGTGGGGTAAGAGTGTCAACGGGCACAGTGTGACAAACCATATATTTTTAAGGAGATATTGTTGGTAAGACGGACTTGCCCCGTGTAGACGCACTTGCCCCACCTTAAGCCCGCTTTACATTTGGCTAAATTCAGTGTGCTGAATGAAAAAGACTCTAAAAAAAGACAAGTGTAAAGGCAGTTAGCATGTTAGTCAAGAGGACGCGCTTATCCCCTCCACGCCGCCTGTCTAAATTTAGCACACTGAATTTAGCCAAATGTAAAGCGGGCTTTACCTCAATGTTTATTATTTTTACCTATTATTTTCAATCTGGTATAGTCTTGTATTTTGAAATAATCATATTTTGGGAATGAGCGGTCTCAAGACTGCAATCTTAACACCACAAATACGTTACCGACCCTACGTTCTAAAATAACATGCCTCTATGCTAATATATAAAGTATAGTAAGTACGTGTTAAATGCAAATAATTTTATATTTACTTACGAAAGCGGAACTAACCAATTCACTTTTCTACTAAAATAATAGTTTACGACTTATGTAATAGTTATTAATTCGTTACCTACTTTTAATTTAACAATGACTGCGTCATGTCCTTAGGCATACCAAACAGTTTTCTCTTTCACATGGTTTTGTATGATTATGCGTTTGCGCAGCAGTTTCAATGCCTTTTGTTTGAATTATTACATAAATGAGCAGATTGAAGATAAGAATAAGTTAATGTCATAAGAGTGAATTGTCATTCTCTCATGTCTTGTAGGTACTTTGTCATAAGATGCAATGTATGCTGCGACTTACTTTGGGAAATAAATATCATTCATTCATTTATTCAGAATAACAACTAAATAGATGAACAACGCTCGACAGTATAATGGCGATTCTTTCAGAGCCGATAGATTTTTATAAAACACATAAAACCATCCCGATTTAACTGAATTTAAAAACAAAAACCGCATCATAATCGATCCATCCACACGCCCACAGATAGACACGATAATCTAACAACATCCCTCCCACGCCTCTTTCTGTCGTAGTTGAAATAGTCGTGTAAATGTTTTTTAATATGTACTGTATTTTTTTTCATATCTGTGTTTATATGAGGATAGCTTAAACCCCGAGAAATTATATAACTTTTTACCGTTAGTAGCGGTAATCGAGTTCTTCGCGAACGGCAACAGTTAGTTAAAAATAAATTAGATAAATAAGTAACAGTGTTTTAAAATTATACAAAAAGAAATTTCCGAATTCACAGAAATAATTTCTTACATCAACTGACCGACTTTAAGAAGCGTGCAATTTGTCGAGCCCTTTTTATGGTAATTTAGTTCAATTTACTGTTCAAGTTGTTTTTATCAATCTTTTTGTAAATAATGATGCTACCTTAATTTCTTATTAATGATATTTAAATTGGACACTAAAAAACCATGAGTTTAAGCAATAGTTATTATTTGGATTCTTGTATGTTTGTTATGTATTTACTCTGGTGGAATAAACCGAAGCACATGGGGTTAGCTCAACCCCCTTCTTCCAAGGGACCTCCGTTAGACTTGCTGTCAAGCTAATAATTTACTATCGTTAAGTTTTTTTGTTGACATATTAAATCAAGAAATACAGTCCAAGAAAATATTCTAATACAATATTTATTTCGACGAAGCAAACATTCTTCAAGGCAAAATCCTGTCTTAGACCCAATTGCCTTGTGTTTAAATATTTATGAAATCTCATCCTATGTCACTGGGAGAAACGGATTTGTTGACGTTACTTTTCCAAAACGTTACGTTGTTTCGTTACGTTTGTTTTGCTTATTTTGTACAATAACGTTTTAAATTGGTGTTTATTTAGCCTTGTGATGCTGTATAGGGTTTTATTTGTGCAGCGGTATGTTTGCGAATTTTATTTACAAACAAAGATAATGAGGAAAATTATAAAGAATTCAAAATTTTAATTTAAAAAAGATTCGTAGATAAAACTACCAATGGGGTCCTACTTCAAAAATTTAAGTGCATAGTTACATTATATCCATTTCTCTCTTTCGACTAAGACTCGATTGAAGGGTGTAAGGTATATAGCATTCCAAATTTCATATTTAGTGCTTGCTAAACAGACGGCAATTTGACAAAGTCATTCTATTCGAATGGTACTCGTATATTACACTAGCATAAAAAAACGTTAATAAATATACAAGCCATAATTACAAGGTTAAAATCTAAAACTAGTAAATAACTCACACGTTCTTGCCGTACGAAACTTTATTACGAAACTTTATTTATTCAAATTAATAATATAGTTCAGTAGCTAAAGTAGAACATAACATTTGATCGGATTCAAACACAACAATATATAAACCTTAATAACATTCATATTAACCTTCTTTTGTCTTCGCGCACTCTAGTAAAAGTCTTTTCAAGATATTCGCATTCGAAGTTTAACTTTAAGAATAGGACGCCGTTTATCACTTCATCTGTCGATCTCGCGTTAATTTCGATGCCTTAATCGTTCTCGGAAGAGTTTCGAGTTCGAATCGCCCGGTGAAAGCCGCCGGGGGTTACTACCAGGCAATTATCGAAACTTTCCGATAATCGGATTCGACAATGGATTGGTGAATGACATGACTCGTTAAATTGGAATGACTGTTGAAAAATAAAAAATATAGTTGATGTGAAATGTGTGACGATTTGTTTTTATTTTTAGTTGTTTTTGGGAAGCATGCAGATTCTTTTTTTTAACCCGTGGATTATATCACATACATATGTATTTCAATATCAATCTTAATTCGAAACCACTCGTGAGTTCCAAATTCAAATAATCCTGTTAAGTAGCTACAATAACATTAATGGTGGTAATGCAAAGTGTAGAATCTGACCAGTGGTGACACTAAAAAATGGGGGCATAATTATTATACCACTAGCTGGTAACACGAAATGCATAACGACTGGACAGGTACGCTCAATATGAAAATGGTTTTTAAATCAAATGTCGCAAAAATTTATTAATAATTCTACTCCTCGTCGATTTTTTAATCAGACTAGGTATGTCCGTATTTATTTAAATCTTACATCAATTGTCTTTTCAATAAATCGCCTTTCTTTTGCCGCATACAAAATGGCAGCCTTGTTTTTTAACTGTGTAATTGTCTGGAATTTATTGAACGTGTCGTGTATACGTGTTTGTTTGCAAACAGCAGATTACGGCCCTGGTAAGTAATGCCGCCTTTCCCGGCCTGATTGTTTATTGGGAGTTTATGTCGACTACTTATTTTAAGCTCCATATTTATTAGTAAGGGGAGTTTTAATTTACTGAAGTTTTTTTAAATACTTACACGTATGTTAATAGTTACTCATTAGTAGTTGTTTTTTTTTGTTATATTTATGTCGGTTTATTCACAGAAACTAGAATAAAACTTTGTTACTAACACTATGGATTGGATAGTTCCAAATATTTTGAATTTTATTAGTCTAGTTAGGTACACTAATATAAAATTATAAAATATTAGGAGACAATATCACACAAATGGAACTACCCACAAACTAAGCTCTAGACTTGTGCTATTCGTACTACATAACTGTAAACATAACTCATGTAGAGAACTTGTTTTTTAATACATAGAATACATCCAAGACTTAGGTATTTGTATACTCACGTTCATCACACAAATATTTGTCCATACCGGGAATCAAATCCAGGACCGCCAGCTTCGTAGACAGGGCCACTACTAACTAGGCTAAATGTGTCCATATTTCTTACTAACAGAAATTATCAACATATTAAACACGAACTACAATGACAAGGCAAAGGAGTTTTATAATTCATTCAATTATGATTTTGCAAAATCACAACCCTATAAAACATGCAATACTGGAACCTTGTTTTTATTGATAACAAATTTGGAACGTCGACAAATTGCATGCCGTTCGAATTTCAAACCTGCCAGTGTGCTGACGGATGACATTGTTCGAAATTCGAATCCGAATCTGAAGAGCCATCAATTCGAATTAATGAATCGGCGATTTGTAAAACGTTAAATCTGCCAACGGTTTTCTTTTGTCGGTTATTTTTATTCTGCCGTTTTTAATTTTTGGCTTCTGTTATTTGTTTGAGTGTAGTTAAAATGTTGGTAAAAATGGCATGAACAATACAAGTATTTGTAGCAATTTTGTTAAGTTCTATCGTATTAGCTACTAATTATAAAACAATTTATGTTTGCAAATCTACGGACCACTTCTTGAGCTAGTAAAAAACGTTGCATACGATAAATAGGTAGCAAGTAAGTTTAAAACATTATTTTTGCGAAGTCATCTAAAAATTGATATTTAAGTGAGAATCAATTCGTCATTCAAATCAGACTGACAAGGATTAGCTTAGAACAAGAGATGACTAGAAAAATGAGGGAAAGGCCTTTTTTATGCCCAGCAGTGGGACACTTCAGGCTAGACTAGAAAAATTCAAATTCAAATTCAAATTGAAATTCAAATTTAAAATTCAAATTCAAATTCGAATTCGAATTCAAAATTCAAATTCAAATTCAATATAAATTCCTTATTCCTCATAAAATAAACCCTAATCTTGTCTTTGGCACTCAGCACAAAATTTGACTCGAATCTGGAATAAGGATGTCCAATGACTGGATGAAAAATCATAATCGATATTTCTCACGTCGGCGATGATACAATATTTCGGTTCCGGCCATTTGTCACGGCGTATCTGGTATCAGGACAAGCGTTTATGGGTTTCAAGATGTAATGAATGAGCCAAAAGATCGTTTTGAAGACTTTGTTCGTAATTGTTGTGTTTAAGTCGATTAATGTTATTCGATATTTCTTATAACGGCTATGTTTTCGTTCTCAGAGTCGAGCAACGTCTGTCAAACCATTCAGTATTTTTGGAATTATTACTAGCAAAGGCCTGTCTGCGGGATCCTACTTGCCGGTTGTCGGATCCGACAAAATGTCGGATGTTCTGGTTGCAGTACATTTTATATAAAGCTGTTGATGTAGGCTAAGGATGTCGGTCCGACGGATTCATACAAAATGTAACACCCAACATTTTGTCGGATGGGACACCCGACAAGTGGGAACCCGCTTTGAGACTTTGTCCGCGTAGAATTTATGTACCTACTTATCGTTTTTTACTCGGGAACTATATAATTGATCAGGAAAAAGTATAATATGAACTATTTCTATTCCGAATTCCATCCGAATAGACAGAAATAAACGGCTGAACAGATTTTCATGAAAAAAACAATGGGTAAAAATTACTGACAACCCTTTGTCACCTGGATACTCTATATCCTGGATACATTTTATCCCAGAAATTTTAATAGTTCCCATGGGAACAACGTCACATAAATTCTACGCTGATGAAGTTGCGGGTTAATAGTACTTTATACGACCTTATGTGGGTCAAATTTACTATGTTACAACACTAAATGTTACCATAATGTTATCCAATTTACTGCACACTAAATCTACTTTAACAATCTTGTTTTACTGTAGCCTAAAAAGATGCAATCAAGAATCTGTGTTGACCTCTCTAAAAATGATCTTGTATTTTAACTTACATTTTAAAAGCATTTCCCTGCTGAATTTGCGTGGACCGGTAGCTTTAAACAAAAACGAGAAGATTTCGAGAGTTTTTTTTTTGTTTCTGAGTTGATTACTTTTACTGTGTGTCTGTAAAGGGGTTACATCACTAGGTCGAATTTTTGTTTCAAAATGTTTCATTCTTACTTTCAAACTTAAGTTTAGACTCAAACTCAACATTTATTTGACAAATCTCTTTGTCAAATATAGTACAATAACGTAAGCAAAACTAAAACTGTTGGACTGCAGTTTCTAGGTTTCTTATAAACCGAATTTAACTTATAGCTTTTATGGTTACATTTCATTAAACATTTTGAAAAGTATGTACCTATGTAAACACTTTATTGAACAAACAAAAGAGATAACAATTATAAAATGGACAAAAATATAGCAGAGATGAAGAAAGGCGAACTTATCCCTTTAAGGGATCACTTATTAAGATCTAGGCATCTAGGAGGAAAATTTATTGGGTTCAGTAAAAAAAGGTTCTAACTTATACCTTTTTGGATAAATGAAACAGTTGGGAACGAAAATTCGACCTTTTGATATAATTATCTTTTAAAGTTCAAAAAATTTAATAAAGTAATAAATAAATTATTTTTAAAACTAACACAAAAAAATCATTACAAATGTATAAATAATGACTAGGAGAACAACATGACGAGGACAACGGTTACTAGAAAAAACTCGTTTAAGGGTATAAAATAGTAAACCAAGAGATGCTCCTCTTCATTTAAAAAAAAAACACCTATAATTTATCTATGGCACAAACTTCATATCGGTGCAAATTACGTATAACGGCAGTACTGCCAACATGACCGCTCTGATTACGCGCGACTTATTCGCCATTTCATGTTGCCGCGCTTGTCTGCGTAATTACCTAGTCCGCTTAGTTACTTTGTATCACCACAGATTAGAAAATGGTGAGATACGGATGTGGATATAAAAATAACATAAAAAACCTACGTGACAATAGTAAAATATCAGAATCGCGCTAAAGAATATCTCAGAGGCTGTTATTATTATGAGTTATTGAAAATTCCCAAATTCCGATTTGAAAAAGATAGAGCTATAGGAGTCGTCTATTTCTGACCCTTTTATTGCTTGGAATTTGTTAGATTATACTTTATGCCCTCTATCCCTATATTTGTATAGCTAAAATATTAAATATCTTCGGTATTTTGCAAATGTCTTTGTGGACATCATTTCCATCAATATAAAGGGCATTTATAACTTTCGATTACTTACTTTCATTTAATACAAATGTTCTTTGGTTTTCAGATCCTTTTTAAATGAAAAAATAAAACTAAGTACTTCAAATACTTTGCACTGTCGGAACTGAATTCTTTATTCCTACGTTTTGCTATTCTACAAAACAAGTTCACATTGTACAGATTGTAGAGTCTGTGAGTTATATTCTGTGGCATGTTTGCGGATATGCTGCTTATTAGAAACAAGAATGTTGTATCGAAATCATTGTAATTATTATTGTAGAAGGAATTTATAGTAAGGTCCATAACCATCGTAGAGCTTTGAATAATGATATAGTATATTTCTACTTTTATTGGTTTGTTGTTCGCTGACGTGTTTTTTTATACATACAATTATGGTTGGTCGGTGACATATCTACGAAGCTAGCGGTCCCAGGTTCAATGCCTCAAAGGATATGCTCGAGTACCTATTTGTTTCTAAGTTTTGGATGTTTTTTATGTTTTTCTCTATATATACAAGTTTATCGTTGTCTAGTAGGTAGTACAGTCAAGGACTTTAATTGTTGTGCCATTATGAACCCTGTCGCATAACGTTAATCATTAATTTTGGCGTAATTTCTTTCATGTGGTTTGACGCTGTCATTATGACAGTGTTCCATAGTGGCATAACAATTAAAGTCCTTGTTATATAGGTAAGAAAATTTGTTGATTCACAAAAATACTTACCTACAAATTCCTAGATAATAAACGTCTTCAACCTTATTCTTCTTTCGAGTAAATTAATTAAACATTATACTTTAAGCTAAATAATTCAACTGATATTTTCCAAGAGCCGCCTTTTATTAATCGTAAAAAAACTTCTTGAAATTCCGGAGCCGTGTTTTCATATCAAAAAAACCCATTACTTTCTGTCATGCCAAAACAATTACTCATTCCAAACCCTATACGGCCTTCCACGTTCATTTGCATAGCTTAATAACTTAATTTTTGTCGCATAAAACACGATACGGACGATTACGACCACACACGACTGCCGACATAGGCCTAAAATATACATACCGTTTCATACCCATTACGTTGTACATTGGAGCGTAAAAACCGCGATCCGACTTTAGCGACAATATTAACGCTTCAGTGTACTCCAAAACGGGTACGTTACAACGGCATGGATATTGCTGGCCTTATACGGACGTCAATAAACATTTTGTATCTGTGGAACGTCACATAAGTTCGGCTAACATTGTACAGCACCAACCAAAATCCACCTCAATTTGGATTCGATTACGATACAAATTAGCGTAGAGATATTTACGTTCCATTTCGAAAATGGAATCATTATCTTTTGTTCTGCGTCTCCGGTAGTTCCATTTTTGGTTCCATGGGTTCTTTATTGATGGTACTTTTGAATTTATTAAAAGAAAGCGCATGAAAGTAAGAGTCGGTGTGTTTGGCAAATTATTGCGTATCTCGATTTTAAGGTATTTTTATGTGCGCATTCTTGTGAATTTAAGATAAGTAGGAACGTTTTGTTCGTCGTAAATTTGGCGGGAATGGCAATATTTTGTCTCATTAAGATTGCTTAAGATAAAATAAAGGTAAACAAAGCGTGTGTGGAATTTTGATAGTCACAGACTTATATTTAGTTATATTTGCGTGCAATTTTATTATTTAAAGAAGTTTACCTTATAAGGTAGGTAAGACATGTATGAAAGTTTAACAAATGGCAGACCACAGGCAATCATATCTTTTAGGAGCAACCTCAAAAAATATTAATAGTGAAACTAGTAGATGTTTTAAATTTATTTTATCATTGCGTAGATGTTGTGACTACTTCGTCTTTTTTGGTAAGTAGTACATTAAATTGTAAACAGTGATCTTCCTACTACGAGTATCATTAACTTTTAATTAATTACTTTAAATCCGAGGATGTAACCTGCTTGTAGAAAAACACTTTAAGGTAAGATAAGTTATTCTAAAAGCAAGCATTTTGTGTGTTTTCCCGAAAACTTAGGCTCACCTTCGCGTGGTATTCGGCCATTTCCGACGTCATACGATGTTTACCGAGAAAGCCGTAAACTATTTTTGGACTGACCCTATTCTAGGGTTGTCACCTTACTTCTAGCTAACATGTAGAGAATTTATTAAACAAGTAACATTTTTGTACTTGCGCTTTAGTTTAAATTACCCAACAGACAAAACAACAATTTATTCAGGATTCTAAGAATAAAATTGGTTTTTTATAAACTACGATTAATCTCCTAACTGACTTAATAAATCGAAAAGCTAAGGATCATACCAAGTTCACGGTTCCGTAGCTTTTATTAAGATATTTTTTTTACATGTTAGTTGCTATCTCATATAATTTGATATATAAATACTCATAAATACATAGAAAACATCCAAATAGTCTCAGGATCAAACCTGGGACCGATAGCTTCGTAGCCGCTGCCAACTAAGGAAACCACGTAAGTCAAGATTTGATAAAACTGAACCTTAAATTAAAATGCCAAATTTTAAGAAGGAAAAATGACTAACTGGAAAAGTATGAAAGATATCTACGACTTATAGAATTAAAATATTTGCCTAAGTACGGCCAAAGTATACAAATTTGTATGGAAAGCGTACTTGGGATTTGTGTTGCCATATATTATGAACAGTTTACTCTTTAACAACCCTAATGAATATTTTAACATTATGAAAGCTGCCTACATGAGTAACTTTTAATTCATATACAGCATGATAAATTAAAATGAGTGATACCAGCGGCAGATAAACTCTGCGTTGTTTGCGCCCGATGTCAATGTATTTTTTTTTACTGTAGTAAAAAAACATGCTAGCTAAATTATTTTGAGTGCTTGCGGTGGCAACCCTAGAAACGCTGTAATGGAAAGTTGAATGTTTAATGCCCCGCGTGGACGAACGTACCCCAGGGGTGTGCAAATAATCGTGGAGCCTTGGACTAATGTAGTTATTACATATTTTATATCTACGATGCTGTCATAGACTTAATTGGCTTGGTTAGAAATTGTTATATCATTTGTTTGCGTAGAATTTATGTCTTCGCTAAGGTAATATTTATATTAAGGGACAATTCTAGACGAGTTGATTTCTCAAACTAAAAACAACTTAGAAAAAAAGTAAATTATTTGACTAGTGCTGGGATCGAATCCGGGACTGAAAGCTGGATTTGGTTAGCATGGTTATAAAATACTAGAGGACGCCCGCGACTTCGCGCGCGTCCTCTAGTATTTTCGAAAAATCCTTTCTTAGTGCTTACTTACATCATAGTCATAGTCATAGTCATAGCATTTATTGCAAACCATAGTTGTACAGATCTTAGGTTAATTACAGTACATTAGATTCATATGGGCCCTGTTAGGGCGTAGCAATTGTAAACTCAAATGAGCAATTAAGTACATTATTTTTAGTTACTATTTGCTATCACGCTTTAATTCTAATTTCACATTCTCGTAATACAGTTATTATTCTAATAAGAGGAGGATTTACATGACATCTTTTCAAAGTTATACATATAAAGGATGTCATTTGATTATTAGGTCAGAAAAAAATAATATAATAATAATAATAATTAAGATTAAAATAATCAAGAGAGTAGTTGAGGTTGGATTAAAGAGTTACAAATTCTAGTATATATTTTTCAGGTATTTAAGTAAGATCTATTAATTATTAAGAGGTTGCGTTAAATCAGTCAGTATCGTCCAAGAATTCATTAATTGTGTAGTACCCTTTTTTTGTTAAGAATACTTTTAACTTATTTTTAAACAGATGGTTTTTCCTTTCGTCTTTAATACTCGCAGGTGCCTTGTTATATATTTTTATAAATCTCACATATGGACTGTCTCTATGCATCGCTAGGTTTGATTTTGGTAAGTTAAGTCTATTTTCATGTCTAGTTACTATTCTGCGGTTTGGGGCGTCTTTAACTTGCCGGAAAAAGTGCATATGCTCTCTCACAAATATACATACTTGTAGTATGTAAATGGAAGGGAGGGTGAGGATTTGCTTGTCTTTAAAATGCGGCCGGCAGGTTTCCGTTCCGCGTAAGTTGATGAGGATGCGCAGGCATTTCTTCTGCAGTACAAACAAGTCTTGCGCATCCGTGCTGGCACCCCACAGGATCACGCCATAACAGAGCCAGGAGTAGGCATATGCGTAATATGCCGTGAGTGCCGTTTCAAAGTTAGTATTGACCTTCAACACGCTGAGGGCATATACGAATCTTGACAATTTAGATTTTATTATAGAAATGTGCTTTTTCCAGTTTATGCTAGTGTCTATAGTGATACCCAATAGCGTAAAGTGATTTACTTCTTCAATTTTCCCGTTCCTAGATATTAAACTTATTTGCAGTGGTGTTTTCTGGTACGGTTTAAATTGGATTATTTTTGTTTTCTTGTAGTTGATTTCTAAGTTGTGATCAGATAACCAACTATCTACTTTCCCGAGTGCTGATTTGGCGCGCTCGTTGTAGTTGTCGTTAGCAGTACAATTAAACATTAGGGACACGTCATCTGCGAACATTGTACATGATGTGTCAAGTATCTTCGGTAAGTCATTTATATAGATTAAAAAGAGAATGCATCCCAAGACGCTCCCTTGTGGTATTGAACCCTTTACACATTGCGTATCAGAATCTATATTTTGCAATTCACTCGTGTTATTATTGTAGTATTCAATTTGAACAAATTGTCTACGGTTTTCCAGGTACGACTTGAACCAATTATACGTATTTCCACGGATTCCTGATCCATGTA
Source organism: Acleris cristana (assembly GCA_948252455.1). Taxonomy (NCBI): domain Eukaryota; kingdom Metazoa; phylum Arthropoda; class Insecta; order Lepidoptera; family Tortricidae; genus Acleris; species Acleris cristana. Next base: position 3,795,458 of record OX411791.1, on the reverse strand, counting down.
GTTTATTTAATAGTATGTCATGGCGAACTTTGTCATATGCTTTTGTCATATCTAGCAATAGACCGACTGCATACATCTTGTTGTTTATGTGGTTTAATATTTCCTGAATGTATGTATATACTGCCAACGTTGTCGAGTGATTTTTCCTGAAGCCATATTGATTCTTATCCAATATATTTCGTTTTTCTAAAAACGAGTACAGACGATCCGACATCGATTTCTCAAATATTTTTGAAACTGATGGAAGAAGTGCTATCGGTCTGTATTGGTCAAGTTCGGTACTTTTCCCATTTTTTTTAAATATTGGTTTGATTTTCGATATTTTTAATTTTTCTGGAAAGTCACCTTCATTAAATGATTGGTTAATCAATATAGTAAGAGGAGGCACTAACTCATCTTTACATATTTTTATGAGAGACGACGGTATCTCGTCCGCGCCAAAACTACTTTTATTCTTTAGGCCTTGAATAATACGCGATACTTCTCGTTCTGTAACGGGGTTTAGGTACAATGAGTTTGTAGGGGGAAGCACTGGCGGCCGTCCGCTCGGCGGCGCGTGCGAGGAGGACGGCACACCCACGGATGCAAAGTAATTATTAAATGTAAAAGGAACGCCTGTACCAAATTTCAAGTTTCTAGGTACAGTAGTTTCGGCTGTGCGTTGATATATAAGTCAGTCAGGTACTATCGGTACTAGACATCTAAACATATTTATACAAACTTATATATATTACTTAAATACGAGTATAAAGAAAACATCTAAGACTAAGGGAAAAATACTCGCGCTCATCACGAAAATATTTGCGCTTACTGGGAATCGAATCTTGTACCGCTGGTTTGGTAGACAGAGCCACTGCCAACACGCCTAACCGAGTCTTCAAAATAGCGCTTAGACTAAAATTGTCCAAATAGGTTATTTATCTTGTTGTATAATAAATATCACCTAACTCTATGATCCACATTAACACCAAATTAATGTTAAGTTATCTTAATTTGGTCGTATTATACAATTTCGAAATTTTGAATTTAGATTTCTTCAGTCTTATTTGTGTATCTAATACGACCGAATAAAGATTACTAGCTAGTGGTTTAACGTTCACCTATTATACTTGACCCCTCCGAATTAGAAAACAACTTGTGGTGACGTATCAAGTATGTTGGTTTAGCCGTGCCCTCGTGAGAACTAGCGCGATACATTTTTTTACTAGACAAACGAGCATATATGCGCATATGCAATCTTAAAACTGTATCTGTTTACGGTAATCTACATAGTTAAATCGCTGTTCTTTGTTCCAAAACCTCAATAGACCAATTACGCTTTAATATGACATCAAGCAATCATCAAGTAATCGGGTTGTTGTGTTCCGTCATGAAGATAACATTTATTTATTTATATATTTATTTATAAAGGAAAACAAACAGCTCACATTTTACATTAATATTACAACAGAGTTATTCATAAGCCAACAAAGTTTTCACCAATGTATGTTACACTTTTAGGAATTAACTACATAAAGCTAGCAACTTATATCAAAACATGCACTTAAAACAGTAACTCTCTAGACATGGAATGAAATAGTTTTCATAAATTATAACTAATTACAAAGTATTTTTAACTGCACTTATATAGCTGCCAAAATCGTCATAGAATGTCAGTGTGATTATATTTGCAATTATGAGTGGAACACGCCCTTGTGAGCATAGTAAAATGACAAGTATACATTCAATAAATCTTAGTTCACAGGGTAGGCAATGCATTTGATTACTAATGGCCGGACGAGAGATGCAAATTACGTACGTCAAAATAATGTCGAACGATATCCATAATATGGATACGACTACAATTGATTTAAAAAAAAGAGAACGTCAATTATTGAATTTTATTCTTGAAGTAAATAATCGTATTTTTTTCTTTTTCAGGTATTTTCAGTACATTACTTTTATAATCCACTTATATAGGGAAAATGACATCTCCATATATGTACACACGTAAGAGGGGCGAACTCGTAAAGTGATACTTCAGTACTTTCTTAATATACAAAACATCTACTGATTTATAACAAAAACTGCATATATTTTCACACATAAATAGTACTCGTTTAATAAAAATCTTATCCATCTTGTGCTTTCGTCACCATATGCATCTGTCATCCGCCCATTAATGATAACTGTGTGTCTTTATCGCATTTTTTTAAGGCAAGGAGTAGCCACGTGACCATTCAGGCCACCTGATGGTAAGTGGGATCTAAAACCCATAGCCAGTTGAATTCTCAAGACTACAATCTCAAGACTGCAATCGTAAGACCTCAAATGCGTTGTCAACCCAAATTACTAAGATGAAATGCCTCTATGCTAGTAATATCACCAGTGGTCTCATCCCCACGCCTGAACACAACAATGCAAACACTGCTGCTTGGAAGTGAGTTATTAGATAAGACTTCGCTTCAGAGCCCACTTCGGGCAGTCTGTGTGTTCGTCTGCCTTTTCCACACATAAAAAAAACTGTCAAAACTTGCTGTTGCTGCAGCGTGACCACGGCTCCAAGGCTGACGTGGCGGACCCAAAGCTCTTGACCCTTGACATTGACACGCCGAACTTGAACCCGCGACCCGCCAGTCGTCGTGGGAGCGTCAGGCGATTGGGCGATAACTGGACGATATTTGGGTTCGATTACGTGTTGGTGTGTGGTGATGGACATTGCGATAGGAATATGGTTTTGGGATTTTAAATTATGATTATGCTTTAAAATAATAATGGCAAGTAATAAAGATTTTCTCTTATTTGATTTTAAGTTAAGTTCAATGCTTAAGATTTATTTCGTATGTAATAACGCAAGACAATTCTAATGGCGAACGATATTATTTGTTATTATCATAAAATACAATACAATAAAACAGAATAGAATAGAATAACTTTATTTCAGGCAACACGGCCAATATTTAAAAATAATTTCAGACTAACATATAACAATATAGAACTTACAATTAAATTAACTTCTAAAACGTAACAATGTAAAGTTTAGACCTATTCTACATACTTGACAATGTTTCAATTTCTTTTATACTATGTCATACCTTATAATTTGTTTTGTTTTGTGTCTTACAATAATATCTTTTTTTTTGCTAGCCTGTTTTTGTGTGTCCCACTGCTGGGCAAAGCCCCCCCTCGTTTTCGCCACTCGTCCCTATCCAGAGCGCACTCTTGCCAATCTCTCGCAAACGACTATCTAACGAATATCTATTGTGTCGGTAAATTTATTTCTATTTCTACACTTTCCTTGCAATCAAACTCTATAATTTCTATCATACTTAATACAACCTCTATACCCAAAAGGTGTTATCTACATCTACCAATTTCTTTCATAATAGCAGATACCCCGAATGTCTTCATTGTAATGTTGCATAACACCATTGTACAATATTGTAGAGATAAGGAGGAATAAAATGACGGTATACATATACTTGTAAGGCAATCTGTTTGAGATAGATCTAAAAAATAGTACGAGTAGATGTTACATTGCTGTAATGCCGGCGTTTTAGCTCAAGGGGCTTAATATGGCTGCGTTTATCGCGTGACAAAATGTGGATAAAACATCCGTCACCTTTTGACACGTATATAAGTACGAGAGTGACGGTTGCTTTATCCACATTTTGTCGCCGCGATAAACGCAACCATTAGGCCCGCAGGACTTTGTGGCACTGTATAGGCAATCCATTAGTATTTTTAATAAGTTTATTTGTTCATCGTGTATGTATTTAATGAATGACATTTCAATATGTTAATACTTGACGAATAAATCAAAGCTTCAATGAAATCGAAAAAGCTTGTTAAAAATGTTTATTTGCATGAACATTTGCATATGATTGTTATAATGCTTAAGCCCTTTACATGGCCGTTCCTAGATCGACTACTGATAAGTCGCACTGCTAGATCTAAACAGTATAACTCAAAATACAATAAAAACAACTTTAATACAACCTCTATAAACTTGAAACAAAACTAACAAGGATTTTGAATTGCTACTGTTTTGAGCTAGCAGTGCGATTAGTCTCAGTTGCGATGAATAAGAAGTGTATTACATAGATAAAAGCAGCTGATATAACGGCGCCCCTTTCAGAGCTGATATCTCTTAAACGGCCCAACCGATTTTCATTAAACCTATCTAAGAACCACCGCTAGAAAACCTGCTTTAAATTTAAAAAAAACGCAGCCAAGTCGGTTCACCCATTCAGGAGCTACCGTGCCATAGACACACACAAAGTGGTCAAATGTATAACACCCTTCTTTTTACATCGGGGTGGTTAAAAATAAAACATGGTCAGTACAACTTAAAAAAAAGGTTATTCACAATTTATACAACCTATTTGCTGTATAAAAATATACATTTCCTTTGAAAATCCTTAATACGTACTGAAAATCCTTAATGAATAGAAAGCTGTCAAGGTGCATAAGTAGCTGTTTACTCTCCTATTCTACCTGCAGCTGTATAAAGGTTTATTACATCGCTAACTAATCTTTACGAGGTACAACTCGGGTATCACAGTATCCACAGTGGCCCTTTGTGGCAGACTATTGTGAGGGCATACCAATAAATAAATAGTTATGTTACGATAGTTCTCATAAAATATTTAAGGTACAAGCGGTCGCGTTTTAAAGATTGACGAAGGCATAACCCCTCAAGTGAAATGTTGAAAAGTGAAGCGGGCCTCGCGTGGTCCACTGAAAAATTTATCGTACAGTCAAGGACTTTATTGTTACGTCACTATGGAACCCTGTCATAATGACAGCGTCAACATTAAATGACACGCTCTGAATAATTGTAACCCGTGGCATTGGCTTGTGAAGTATTTTTAATCCACGACGCAACTCCCCACTACTCTCTCCCTTTCCTCAGGGTTGGCAACGCATTTGCAGTCTTAGGATTGCAGTCTTGTGAATGCGAATGTCTATGGGTCACAGTTTCAACTTACCATCAGGTGGCCTGTGTGCTCGTTTGCCTTCTCTATGGCATAAAAAAAGGCTTAAATTTTGCATACATTGATGCAACTGTACAAGTCAATTAGACTGACACGGGGCGTGCAGTCGTTGTGAATCGTTAACTAAGTTCATCATCATTTTAGCCGATAGTTTCACTACTAGACTTAAGTAGGCTTTTCCCAAGCATTTCCACTTTTTTAATCATCTTTCGGCTTCGCTGAAATAAGTTCGGAAATACTTTTTAGAGTTCCGTATCAGAAGGGTGCCAACGGTATTACTAAGACAAGGGTTACACGATCAGTTTGGCGTCAGTTCAGTCCGTGCTCGAAAGGGACGCAGCTATATTAACATAATAGCTGCGTCCCCCTCGATCATGATTGAACTGACGCTAGACTGATGAAATACTGAGCGTGTAACCGATGTCTAAGCCTACGGTGTCCGTCCGTCTGTCAGCAAGCTGTATCTTATGAACAGTAATAGCACTAACAGTCTTGAAGTTTTCACTATAAAAATGAAAATATTCACACGCACTTCTCCGGTTTAGTTAATAGTGTATCTAGATATTACTACACATTTTGTATTTTATGTCAAAACTAGAGGAAGCCCGCGACTTCGTACGCGTAGAATTAGTTTCCCGCTACTCCCCCCATTTCTTCCCGTGTTGGGGGTCGATTTTCGGAAAATTCTTTCTTATTGCTCACTTACATCATGAAAGGAACCCCTGTAACAAATTTCAAGTTTCTAGGTACAGTAGTTTCGTCTGTGCGTTGATATATAAGTGAGTAAGTCAGGTTTATATATATATAGATAGATAGATGTATGTTTTTTCTACAGCACTCAATTAAAACAATTTGACTGAAACACCAACCATCAACCCAAAGTGCCACACCAAAACCGCTACATCTTCCGCTATTCCCATGAAATCGCATTCCTCTTAAAGCTGGCACTACACCAGACGAGACTCACGCGTATTGATGTCGCTCCTAGTGTTACCTTCGTCACTTCCTATTTCGCAATCCCTTTACGATGTAATATCGCCAATTTGCGGCCAGACGATGCCAATGATCCCAAGCTATGTTCGTCGACGAATCCACGGACGAGTCTGCTTGGTCTGTCAGCGCGTTTGAACTTCGTATTTGGGAGTGTCTACACCAAGACACTGGGAATATGCTTGGATTTCTTAAATCGCATTTCTCAACTAAATATGAAAGTACCGTAAAAGAGATCATGAAAAGTGAAATTGAAATTAAAATTGGCCGAGAAATACGGATGATACAAGCATTTTAAACTGCTTATTAGACAGTGATTAGACAGAGAGATCCGATATGCACTGTGACGTCATGTAATGTCGGCCATATAAACTCCATGTTTCTGGTTTTGCTAGAAAGAGATAGAAGCAAATCTTTGTTGGCTTATATCTTGGTTATTTTTATCGCTATTCAATATTTTTTTCTCAACTTTTTTTTACTTGAATCAGCTTTTATTGAAGGTGTAAAAAAAAACATGAATATTCCCTATTGAGCTACCCATACATTTGTTCATGATATTAATGTTTAAACACCATTTACGTAACACCTGGCCATAATGTGAGTTTTATCGTGGCCAGGTGAAGACGTAAAATTGTGTACTCATCACGGGCAGTAAAAAAGAAAGCCCTCTATCGCATATTTACAACCCTCGCCTACGGCTCGGGTCTCAAATACCTGCGATTTCGGGCTTTCTTTCTTTTACAGCCCTTGTTAAGTAATGTACTATTAAAGAATAATAATACAGCACAGTCGAAACCGTTGGACTTAGGGGCCCCATACACGGTACGATCCGTCGTTACGATCCGTCGGTTCATCCTGAAATCGAGCGATGGATTGTACGTGTGTGGCAATATCGCATCAATATTTCAATAGAAATATGAATCGTCACGATATCGTTTCAGATCGATCGTAACGACAGATCGTTCCGTATATGGCGGCCTTTAGAGAAGACGCTTAGTGATATAAGAAAATCGCATAGTGTCTTTCATCAACGTATTAACATATAAATTTCAGCTTTATTTCTTATTTCCGATAATTTAACTGTTACTTTGTCCCAAAACGCCCACACTGATAGTTTGTATTCAAATACAATAATAAAATAGATAATACGCCCCAAAAGATACGGCTCACACTTAATAAGAAATCTGTACTCTACCGAACCAGTTTCGAAATCACTGTTACTAAATACCTGTGATAAATACTCGGATAACTTGATTAAATACTTGATGTAAGTTAGGTCAGCAGGTTCTTCAACATTTTTAAAATGAGCTAATATTTTTTTCATTTTGCTTTATTTTTAATTAATGCCATAAGGATTAATGCTATTTTAAATTAAATAAATATAAAGTTTATCGTTTAATTCGACGATAAAAAATAATTTGTGAAATATGAAAGTGGTTATTTTATTTAAAATTAATACCATAATGATGATCAAATTTTAAATTCTTATTTTATATGTGAACCCTAATAGCATTATTCGTTTATTACAACGCTAACTGTCTTTAATTTGATACTTATTCAACGTTTACGTCGCTCGATGCAGTATATCCATGATGTGTTCGTTTTATGAGGTGTTTTGCCTTTAAATTGCTCATTATATCTGATTTTAGGTTAAAATAATATTATAGCCATTCTCAGAACCAATTTGAAGAAACATATACCAGTTTTAGAAAAGTCTCGTTTCTGTTTACGAACATTTCCACAGCTGCGTTGCTTTTGAGTCAAACGCTAGTAAAATTAAAAACTAGTAGTAATAATGTTACTTGAATGACTTTGTTCTTGCCAAGAGAGCAAAATATACATGGTTTCCCTACGTTTGTTGCTTTATACGTTGGCTCACATATGATTTTGGCAAAAATATTACTTTGCCGGCTTATACGCAATTTTCCTCGTTGGTGTTTTGCAAAAACATTTTATTTTCCGAGAAAAACCATATTTGTTTGGATATAAAGATGAATGTATAACCCTTTTTCGATTTAACCTTGTTGTAATGGCAGAATAATGTAACCCTACTTTGAACGAATACACAAAAGACAAAAAAATATCGGTAGGCAATATTCATTTATATTTAAGTAAGAAATATTTGTATAGTATTAGATTATGACATCGTAACAATTTTAATGCTGTCTTTCTGACTCACAGAAATGACTCAAATTGTGAAAGTTATAGTTCTGCGGAATTTGCCTATAATTTTCAAACTAATAGTGTTGTTAACTTGTTATATTTGTCCAACTGTTTTACTAAAGTGACGATCACTCAGTATGATTCACTAATACGTTGTTTCTTGAATCAATATCAAGAAGCTTAGTAAAATGCTTAAGAAGTTTTAATTTACTTATTTTGTTTGGATAATTGTGTGCTTAAAAATAAACTAAGCTTTGTATTACCTGAAAAAAATATGCCAAAAAAGAGGCCCAAGGTATTCGTAGAATGAATTAGAAAAAATATGAGTCTATTCCAATATCTAAAGATAATTTAATAAGTTGGTTGTTATTTCAAGAGCAGATTATAATGTGCGTAAACGATTATATTTTCAAAGTAAATTAGTGTAGGTACTCACGCTTTGTAAAACAGAAGTATAAAAAAGCGTCGATATTTTGTTTTTTGTTTAACAAAAAAATTTAGTTAATAATCCATTGTCAAGATTAAATAAGATAAATAACCTTGGCGGCTTCTTCATACAGTTATAATACCAGCCCATCGACAATGGCGAAAACTTAATTATACACCGGAGATACAAAATAATACACCTGTCAAGGCTTTGTCAAAATATTGCGGTGAGAAATGGATCCGACTTTTTGCAGTCGGATAAATTATACCTCAACATTGACCGAATGATGTAGCATAATATTAATTTAATAAAACAAATTACATGCACATTTATTTCAAAATAAATTGTGAAGTAAAAGATCAGGTTCAAGTTATTTACCTACTTACATAAGTATAAAAAATAGTGTTTTGTAAATAAGAAATAATGTACTCAGGTATTCAAATCATGAGAGACCAAAAGCGGAATCAAATAGGCAAATATACACAAAAAAAAATTATACGCTTCTTGAGTAGGTACTTACCCTTATCTTAAGAAACCATGTGTTGTTGATGATGGGTTGACTACATCTTATAGTTTTTTTTATCAAGGACATACATAAAAAATGCAATTGAATGGAGAAACTCCTCCTTTTTGTGGTTTTTAACCGACTTCAAAAAAAGGTGAAGGTTCTCAATTCGACTGTTTGTCTTTTTTTAAGTTGGTACTCGATCACTCCTTTAATTGTGAACCGATTTTTGGTATCTTAGAGAACCATACGTAAAGAACCATACTAACCTTATGACGACGCGGCCACTACTTTACGTACATTGACACAATCAGACAAAACATTGTATTGCAGTGCGTGACTTCGTGAATTGGAAACAATATACTAGTCGTATTTAATAACTTCCATAAATATTTGAAGAGTCCTGCTAGAGTAACGTACTTATCTACACTTTTTTCAAAACAATCCATTACGCCAGCAAGACCACTTACAAATTTGAAACATAAAAATGGCGCGTTAGCATACCCGTGCCATTTCGCGATGTTGTGAAAACTTTAAACAAGGCATTGTAAAAATGTTCACATTTCACGGTCCGAATGGCGCAAATTCACATTCGACCCGATGACAACTCAGAATTGTGGGTTTTATAGCCGTTTTATTAACTATAGAAATGTGGTCACAGGTGGAGCGGAAAAATACGTGTGACACGCATCATAGGATATTGTTACCTATTTCATTTTATTACTGTATTATCTTGTTATGTAACTTACTTTTAAGTTTTATTGTATTTTACGTAACACCTGGCCGTAATGTGAGTTTTATCGCACGCTGCGCGCACGGTAAAACTCGCATTGTGGCCAGGTGAAGACGTAAAATTGTGTACTCATCACGGGCAGTAAAAAAGAAAGCCCTCTATCGCATATTTATAACCCTCGCCTACGGCTCGGGTCTCAAATACCTGCGATTTCGGGCTTTCTTTCTTTTACAGCCCTTGTTAAGTAATATACTATTATGTTTGACAAAATGATCTTCTGCTGGAGTTGCTTGCCGCGCTTCTCCGCAATGGTGGTCTTGTCCGCAGCGCTAGTAGATTCACTATATATTACCAAACGTGTAAAAGAGCCCGTATATGGCCAATTTACTGTTTAATTTGATTTTGATTAATTTAAGTAAGTTTTTTGCCGTACCACAATTAACCGGCGAGTTTAAGTTATACCTACCGTCAGAGCGGTATGAACCACATTTATTTATCACGTGTGTCGACTTAAGTTTTTTTAAGAGAAATATTGAGGCTAGACAAGTTGCTTAAGACTATCGTAAACTCATTCTCGTTCTCGTTCGTCTCTTTTTTGAAAACTGACAAAATGTATGGAATTGACGTAGGGCTCAACACGACCGTCTGACAGCTTACGTTAATCCGATCCATTTTAGATGTAATGAAGCATTATTTTAAGGCCGGCCACGCTTCTGCGATTCCTCTCGTAGTCTTGCAGGGGTGTTATTCTCTCAATAGCAAAGGTGAACGAAGACAGGAGTGAATGTCCAAGCGGCGAGTTTAAGTAGTCCTGTCAGAGCGAACAAAAGTCATTTTAGCGCGTGTATTCTCAATTAGGCAGCCTTATACGTTCACCTTCTCGCTCGTCTTTGCTTTAACACGCAATTCTCTAGCAGGTGTCCATGAGGGGCGGCGATCACTATCTCGTGACCCGCCGTTTGCAAATATAACAAAAGTATAAATAAACAAACGGATAATAAAATACTCGCTCCTCTCCAAAAACGCCACAGCCTTACAATTTATTATAACAAGAACTCGTTCTAACTTTCCTCACGTTTATTTCACTTTCATATATATTTTATGACTAATTCCGAATACAGCCAAATTCGCTTGTTTAGCTTCATTCGATGATCGTAGATAAAAGACATTAATCGTTAAGTTAGAATTATGTTTCGAATAAATTTATGGTTAATTACGTTTGACCGAGTTTTATTTTTAATTGAGTCGTATTATTCAAATTTGCGGGTTACGTGTTTGGAAGGATATAAGTTATAAAATTAGAATAATAAATTGTTAACGCGACTTTTATGATATTGTGTTGTTGGACTTGTTTTAGCAAATTGAGAGCTGTTTCAAATGTGTGCGGGTTTGTATTGAAAATTTATTCTTTGCTGTTTGATTAAGGAATACATCGAAATAAAGATTTGAGGAATACACACCCGCACAGGTTTTTTTCTTATCAAGTCGCCTCATGATTCTTCAACGAATGATAACTGACATTGTTCTGACGAGAATTTTTCAAAATTTTAGTCTCATTAGTTTCGAAGATCAGGGGGGGAATGGTAAATTTTCTTCTTATTTTATGAATAAAAACAAAACTATTTATTTTACAACAATAACTAAAATATATTTGAGATCCTCATAACGAGTCCTTTAATTTGATATGTGACACAGTTAGGTTAGCAAAACTTTTTTTTTAAATTTCGTAAGTTGTCCTCCGAAAATAAACCTTATTTAAAAAAATAAAATTGCTTTGGACATCTTTGGAGTGTTTGGGTCATCAATTTACACATTATGTGTACCAAATTTCGAGTTAATCGGTCCAGTAGTTTCGGAGCTTTACTGTCACAGACGGACAGACAGACGCACGAGTGATCCTATAAGGGATCCGTTTTCAATTTTTTGTACGGAACCCTAAAAACTTTATGAATTCTTACGGATCCGAGGTGTGAATACAAATTGGACCGTTTTTTTGTTTTATTATTTAAGGGGTTACTTCGTGACCTACCTGGGAGAAATGTTAAGGCATACTACAGGAATACCTTAGCAGCATCGCCAATAGTAAGTTATGTTTTTTTTCGACACTGCTCGGAAATATGAATGTTTTTGGTCTGGTTTTGGGTCAGAAAACTTTAGTTTTATGACAGACCGTTTTCATACAAAAAGAACTTGGCCTACCTACTAATTACGTAGTTAGTAGTTGAGAAAAAGCACTATCACCTATTCAAAAACGGCACTATGAGGTCTCACAGTGCTCACGAACGCACAGGGTGGTTCAAATCGTCTCATAAACAAAAGTTCGGTCAAAAAGGACCAATCACAAAGCTGTATTGAACGCAGTGCGTTTACTCAGTGAAGTATCCCTTAAGTATTGTTTGTGAATACGGGTATGTCTGCTTTGGCAAAAAGTGCAATTTATGGACTCATACTCGTCGATTTATCTGAGTTTTCTGTCACACCCGTACATAGACCAGAATTTATTATACGTAAAAACCTTTCGTGAAAATGTAACCAACTGATAGTGAAAACCGCGTGAAAATCCGTTCAGACGTTTTTGTGATTATACCTATAAACAGACAGACGCGGCGAGGGACTTATGTAGTGATGAGAACACTGACGATAAAAGATAAAAATCGATTTAATTAGACCACTTTATTTGCGAAAGAGATTTGTCAGGATCGTAGCAGGTGGAAGTGGTGTCTTCCTACCCCTCTGGGAAACAGGCGTGATTTAACTGTAATAAATCTAAAACGGGATTTAATCGCGTAAAAACATACATATAAGTACCTCATCACTATTTATTACAGTATGTGTGAACGTCGCGAAAGTTTAGGTAAAACAAACAGGCGTGATTTAATATGAGTATGTACTTTCTTTGCTATTTTACTTACTGAAAAACGCTGACATGCATTACATTTTTAAGTTATTTTATTTCCTAGTAAATCCTTTCGCTGTCCCAAAAGATAAGCCTAAAAAAATCATGCTTCACCTTTCAACCCCATTCAACATCATATCAGCACCCTTTTTATGCCTTTTACTGTCAAAAACCCTGTGAACCCTTACGGGTTAACAAGTTATAATAGAACCCTTTGAAAAACCCTGCCATGATACCAATCATGATTACATAAACGATGTGAATTTAGGATTCAGTGTCAAGTCATGGAAAGATAGTCGCAAGGTTATAAAAACTGCAACCAAAATTCATCCAGTGCCAACATGGCATGTATTTCATTGGTATTAAAAAAGGGACTGGAGCGGCAAAGGGCTTTAATTAATTATACAGGGTGTCCCATAATTGACACGTAACCCTGACACCGGAGATAACCCACCCCTAGACCTACCAAACCAGCCTAACATATTTTTTTTCTAATATTTTTTTGTTTTGGTAATAATTTTCACAAGAAACTAATTATCATTATTGGCAATATCTCGAAAACCGTGCAACTTTTACTGAGGTCATGTTATGCTGCTTTGGTTAAGTAGTAGCTGGTTAAGTAGTAGCCACTAGAGGCTAGAATACATTATTCATGTGGTCATGTGTGCGCGCGAATCGAACGACAAAACGCGGCCACAAGTAGCGAGCGCGGTCGACTCCCGCAGCTTGTGGCTCGGACGCGGCCACTCAAACGCACGGTGTGCGCCGATGCTATACAAAATGTATGGAGAAACCTGTCCGCAACTTGTGGCGGCCACTAGTCGTTCTAATGTGGTCGCCACTAGTGGCTCAATGTGCGGCCGCTCTAAATAAAACAAGAATTTGCTGCTCAAATTACCAGGGCGTCCAGTCTCCACGTCCCCTTGCAAATAACTACCACTGCGTTACTATATTAACCTTTTTTACCCGTGGGGCCGTGGGGCTGGGTAAAAAAGGCTTACAATTTGGTATAAAACATAAATCAGGTACGTAGATCAGAATCTGAAAATTGTGTGCATATCTAATGTCATCTAATTTTGTTGAAAATTATTACTTTAAACAAACGTTCACGTTAAGGGACGTTTTCTAAGGCATGAAAAAGAAAAATGGCCCAGGTATGTACATACAGTAACTGCAAATATATCTTAATTAAAATCATCTAAGTTATAAAACACTACGCAATAAACACCTCCCATTCATTCACATTCAAACTCCTAATGAAGCTCCATGAATAATCAAACGTGTATTTTCGCACGATTAAACCATAAACAAAGTAAAAGCAATTATTTGAACAGTTTGAATGTTTGAAATATTTGAGTTTCATGCGGCGAAACGAAAATAAATGCGTAGTTTTAGAGTACCGAAATAACGCGATTATCGATACGCTGCATAGTTTAGAATGGTTGGTACACGAATTCGTTTCGATTGAACGTGACCATGACTGCAGTGTCAGTTTTTTTAACACGTTAAACCTCTTATTCATAAACGCACAACAGCTTAAGTGTGTTTAAAATATGTCTTGGCCTTATCTGTTATTGTGAAATATCCATCCGACAGAAAGTGACAAAGCTACTTTAACTAAAATAGGTTAGGGGATTACATTGTAACTTCACTTGTTACTCACTTGCCAACAATGTAACAAAATCATGGAAGTTGATTTTGTTGAACCTACGACTTATCGGATTGCTTTAAAAAATAGCATATTTATGTAAGTCCCATGAGTATCATAATAATGGTAACATTGATCTAGTATGATGATGGAGATGGAATGTAGCCATTGAACTACTAGTTCACGGTGGACCACCTGATGGTAAGTGACGATAAAGTCAAGGGTGGAGTTTACTGGTTTTTTAGCAGCCTATTCTCTCTTATTTTGACACCTAGGTTATATATATCTCTGGAAATTCAGAGAAACGAAAAAAAAATAAGTTTTTAGCAGTTCATAATTAATTAGCGACCCGCCCTCGCTTTGCTTCGGTTTACCTGAGTTTACTGTAACACCATAAAGCAGAATTTATTATACGCAAAAATCTTCCTCTTGAATTGCTTTATCTATTGATGAAACCGCATTTTAATCCGTTGCGTAGTTTGAAAGATCTAAGCGTACATACAGAGACGGCGGGAAGCGACTTTGTTTTATACTATGTAAAGATTAGAAGCAACAAAACGCTTTGTGTAAGGGAATAGTATTTATTTTAATATAAGGTTGAAGCCGCCCCCTCCGTCTAGACGTACAATGATGGAAAGGTGAAGCCAGAATTAGGTTATGTACCTAATGAATTATAGTTTAGACTTTGTCTTTGTGCGTGATACTGTAGTTTAGAGGTTTTTCGTAGTTGATTTTATGACCCGTAGGTAGATAGAGCCCAAAAATGGTAATTACTTTGGCATTTACAAGAAGCACAGAATGTTACAATCGTGCTGGTAAAATATCATAAAAAATGAACCTTTTTCTGAGTCTCAAAAATGAACCAGAAACAAATTAATTTAAATCTTAAAACCAAACAATACGAGTTGTGTTATCTGTTTACTAGGAAAATTCAACAAAATTCAATATCATTCTTGACTTGATGCTAATTTCGGTCTGAAAGGGATATTTTTCAACATGCAATGAAATTTATAGTTTATTACATTGCATAAATTAATACACTGAATATAACAAAACAAATGAAAAAAAATACATGTCTTAGATAAAACTAAAAATAACTAGCGACTTCGCTTTTGGTTTATGTAAGTTTTCTGCAAACCCAAAATGACATTCCGTGCGAATATGCATCTAACTGATGATGGTGCAAAACCGCATCAAAATCCATTGCGTGGTTAACACAACGCTCACTGCAATGATTCTCAATATATCAATTCAAATACCTACTACTAGATTTCAATAATTTCTGTGCACAATCGGTTTTTCACCACGCTATTCTAAGATCTCTTTGATCTATTTATATTGCCGATAGCGAGTTTCGGCTCCATTGATCCCGAGTCGATAGCTCGGAACGAGCATCGATTACGCGCTCGATTCAGCGATTGCACGCGAGCTGTTTTAGGATTCGGTACAGTTTTGAAGCATGAGTGAGACGTTTTTCAATAATATAGAAGATCCGCGTTATCATGTAATAACACTACTTCTGTTCCTCTTTGTTTCGATATCGTAATTTCACAGGGCATCCATACTTTTTTGTGTTTAGCCCTATTGCAATCGTAATGTTTATGACTCGGCCGCCTTTACAGTTAAGTTAGTAAGAGCTATAATAATCAGTGAGACTAGACAAGTTGCTTAAAACTAACGTAAACGATTTTCGAAAGCTGACAAAATGTAATGGGAATAACGTAGGCGCTCGACGCGACCGTCTGACAGCTTACGTCATTCCTATACATTTTGGATAACGATAACGTACGCCGAATGCATCTTGCCTAGGGCCTTAAAGTGTCTTAAAAAAATCGCTCTTGAACTCGAAGAAAGCCGTTTTAAGACAGTAACACCATAATGTTAACAAAGCGATAACTATAGGAGAAAAGATAAGATGTAACAAAACCGCTGTTAATGTTTTGACAGTTGTTACCGTCTCAGTGATATCGAAGCGAGATGGGCTTAACAGATTCAGATTCAGATTCAGATTCAGATTTTATTACTTAATATAACACAGTATAAACGAAAGTAAAAAAGGCACAGTAGGCGATTGCAACAGTCAGGGACGTATAGAAGTACAATAGGGAAGCCTTCACCTACCCTTAAGCTTTTATTCTCATAAACAAGGTCCGTCCGGATCGCTACAACTACCTTACCCTTTTACCTACCGCCTAACAGCAGTGTTCACATTATTGTGTTTCGATGTGGGATAAGACAACCGGTGAAATTACTAGCATAGAGGCATTCCATTTTAGTCTTCAGGGTTAGCAACGCATTTGCAGTATTCGGATTATACTCTTGAAAATGCAGATGTCTACGGGTCACTGACAGACAGAGTGGCCTGTGTGCTCGTTTGCCTTCTCCAGCAATATTATAAACTCTCGTCTCAAATCGTACATTTATAATTAATACCATTGCTTTGTGCCCTCTCTTCCCATCACCATTGCGCAATGTTCACCTAAAACAACTAAAACGATGTTCGTGTGTATAAGACAATATTTCTATCAATTATTATTCATCTCTTAAACCCTGCCTTACAGTCTCGTGAGCACGCCTCCTCTGCTCGCTACCAAATGCGTGTCAATTCAATATCAATCCTACAATAAAACTCTATCAATACGTCAATCAATCAATAAAACGGCCAGCCTATTGACACAGAGAAATATTACGAAGAAGATACAGTTGTAACTGCTCTGCATGTTATTGACAGGCTGTAATATGAATAATGTGATGGATGAGAAAATAAAGGGAATAACAATAGATAGGTTTTTTATTTACGCAATTAGTTTGTTGTAGTTATAAATATGAATTTGAAGGGCTATAGAGGAAGGGGAAAACTTAAGAAGAGCTTGATGGAAAGAGTGAAGAGTGATATAAAAAACAAGGGAGTGAATACTTAGATGACGGCTGAAATCCCAATTAGGATAAGGGCAAGATGATGATGATTATGATGATGATGATGATGATGGTGATGATGATGATGATGATGATGATGATGATGATGATGATGATGATGATGATGATGAAGTTTGTAGTAGTTTGCACAAAAGTAAAGGGGGAGGATTAATTTCCTTTATTCCCAAAACTTGAAATTTTACTTAACACTGATCAGGAACGAGACGCCTCTGTTTCTTTTGGTTGAGAATATTTTATCGCTCTTTTCCTTATTCCTTCAATTATTATGACCTTTACGTACTCGTCATGCCGTAACAGGTGGCCAAACATCTTTCCTAGTCTATCTATTGTGTTTAAACCTGTCTAAATAGACTTCTCTCTTCGTGTACTTCAAAGTACTTCCTTAAATAGAGTGAAATATCTTATTACAATCTAAGCTACACATTCGCGTTTGGTATCATGGCAGATGCTTGTGTGGTCTACTTGGCACTGTTTAAATTGTTTGTCATTCTGTTTATTCGAACGATTGATAAGTAATTGATTCGTAGGCTTTTAATATATTATCGGTATTCCCTCGGGAACTTTAAATTTTTCCGAGATGAAATATAGCCTATGTTAGTCCAGGGTATAAGCTATCTCCATTTCAAATTTCATCCAAATCCGTCCAGCCGTTGCAGCGTGAAGGAGCTATTAAGGAACACACACACACACACACAAACTTTCGCATTTTTATTATTAGTAGAATTCAAAGTTTTTAGAAAAAAACATGGACATTATTAGTGGTGGTAGAACCTTTTTCAGGGTCCGTCCGGATTACTCCGGATCCCTACCACCATCTTATCTTTTAACCTACCGCCACGCAGTGTTCGCATTGTCGTGTTCCTAAATAGCATTGGCATTCTACCTATCTTAGACCTCAGGGTTGGCAACACATTTGCGGTCTTCGGATTGCAATCTTAAGATAATAGTCTTGAGAATGCAAAGGCCTATTGGTCACAGATCCTGCTAAGCATCAGTGGCCTTTGTACTGGTTTGCCTTCTCGATACGATAAAAAAAAACAGTAGGTGATGTAAAGAAAAAAGTTAGGTACCTAATACGTAGGTAAAGTTCAACAAATATTATGTATGTTATTTGTTAATTAGCATACGTCCCTATTGAGTCTCTATTCAGTAAATTAACGCTTGTTAAACTCCAGACAAACAAATAAGCTTAGTTGTGGACAAACAGTTAAATTTAGACAATTTGCAAGTCATAAAATGGTGTAATTGTTTCATATACGGCTCGAAGGACCAGATGAGTTTGTTAGTAAACTAGTAGTAACGGACTAGTAGTTTTTGTCAGTGACTCTGTTCCCTAAGGAACGAGTTACTGAATCTGCGTTTTTTTTTAAACGTTCTGTGCTTTGCAAACTGTTTTAAACAGGATATAGGTTTTTAGCTTACTTTATAATTTGAATAAAACTACAGAAAGAAATGGTCGCCATTATATAGGGAGTATTTATCCATTTAAGTTATATTATGTTACAGTTTGGTCGTTCTAAGAAGGCCGATTTGACAGCTGTCAACGCAATACAAAACATAACCTCAAACACATATTTTGTGACTTGACAGAAGCGCGTGGAGCTAACCCCATGTGCTTCTGTTTAGTCCACCAGAGTAAATCTCTTTAACCGAACAATTGTCCTCGCGTGTGATATCCATGGACTTGTTTCTCTAATAAGTCCATGGCGATTGTCTAAAACTCGATACTGGCGAAATACACCTTGTTAAAACAAGGAGTGAAAGCCATTAATTAAGAAAAAAAAAACATATTTTGTACTGCGTTGACAGCTGTCAAATCGGCCTTCTTAGAACGACCAACCTGTAACATAATATAACTTAAATGTATAAATACTCCCGATATAATGGCGACCATTTCTTTGAGAGCCGATATCTCTTAAACGAACCCACCGATTTTTATTAAACCAAGCTAGGAACCTATATACAAACATAAATACAGATATTAAACAATACCCTACTTCTTCCGCAGTCGGTATAAGACACTATAGTTGCGCCGTTCTTAGAGAACCGATTTGATAGCTGTCAAAACATACATTCATACATACAATTACGCCTCTTTCCAGTAGGGGTAGGCAGAGACCTCTTCCTTCCACTTCCTACGATCCAGACGAACTTCCCTCGCCTCCTCCACACTCGTAAGTCTCTTCATACACGTGCGTCGGTTTAGGGTATTCCTGACCTGGCCCAACAAAACAAAACAGATCGAAACAAAACAAAACAGTTCAAAATATAACCTCAAACATACCTCAAACGCATATTTTGTACTGAGTTGACAGCTGTCAAATTGTGCCTTTAGATCAACGACGTGACTATAGTGATGCATCTTTTAACCGACTGTTTACTGTACCTTACTAGTCACCAACAAGGGTTGAGACCGTATTATAAGCTGTCAAAACTTGTCAAGTTCCAGATAGTAAAAATAATAGGGGGCTTATTATGACACAGCTATGCAAAACATTTTACGGCGAGCGTAAAGGACAGAGCTATAGCAGTTATATAGCTCTGTCCTTTTCTGTCAGCGTTAACTGAACTGCAAAGCTAGGTCATAATAACCCCCCATAGATATGGTGATCTCTTTTACAAAATAGAATCTGGCAGGTTTGAAAAGCCTACGAGAGATACGGCCTCTGATGCTATTAACATTCTTGACTATGTCGTTAAAATTGCAATTTTAAAAATTCTATAAAAATCTATTTGAACTAACTACCTAACCTGTAATGTTCAAATACTTCTAGCCCAATAAGTATTCTCTTCTCTAGCTTACTACGTATCAAGTTTACATTTTTTACAATGCAACACATACTACCATGCCACAGTAGAAACAAATCAGTAGTCTTAAATAGACAAGATGTGTTATAATACGTATACGTTTTTCAGCAACTGTCAATTTGCATATGGGCGTAGGCACAGACCGACGAAAATTACCTCCTTTTTTTTAAATAAAACATTGAATAATATTTTACGCCGGTGGGGGCCGTTGAAATCGTTAGGTTCTGCAAAAACAAATCACGAATATAAGTAACGGTTCGATAAACTCGTATTTTAAAAAGCTGAAAATCTAAATTGTGTGGTTAAGCCATCTCGAAATGGATATCAAATTAATCTATATATATAAAAGGCAATGTCCCGGGTGACATATCAACGCCCAGCCCAAACCGATAAAGATTAAAAGTTGAAATTTTGAGGGGAAGTTGGTTTTGTAATGGAGGCGTCGTTTAAGAAGGGATTTTTCGAAATTCAACCCCTAAAGGTATGAAAGGGGGTTGCAAAGTTTGTATGGGAAAAAACATTTTTATGGTCCAATTTACTCGAAACTTGGTAGAAATGCTCTTCAATGCAAATAATGAGACACGTATTTCTGCGATTACTAAAATTCAACCCCTAAAGGTATGAAAGGGGGTTGCAAAGTTTGTATGGGAAAAAACATTTTTATAGTCCAATTTATTCGAAACTTGGTAGAAAAGCTCTTCAATGCAAATAATGAGACACGTATTTCAGCGATTACTAAAATTCAACCCCTAGAGGGATGAAAGGGGGTTGCAAAGTTTGTATGGGAAAAAATACTTCTATGGTCAAATTTACTTGAAACTTGGTAGAAAAGCTCTTCAATGCAAAAAGTGAGACACGTATTTCAGCGATTACTAAAATTCAACCCCTAAACTAAAGGGACGAAAGGGGGTGGCAAAGGTTGAATAGATCAAATATTTTTATGATCAAATTAACTTGAAACTTGGTAGGAATACTCTTAAATGCAAATAACGAGACTCGTATTTCAGCAATTACTAAAATTCAACCCCTAGAGGGATGAAAGGGGGTTGCAAAGTTTGTATGGGAAAAAACATTTTTATAGTCCAATTTGCTTGAAACTTGGTAGAAATGCTCTTCAATGCAAATAATGAGACACGTATTTCAGCGATTACTAAAATTCAACCCCTAGAGGGATGAAAGGGGGTTGGTAAGTTTGTATGGGAAAAAATACTTCTATGGTCAAATATACTTGAAACTTGGTAGAAAAGCTCTTCAATGCAAAAAGTGAGACATGTATTTCAGCGATTGCTAAAATTCAACCCCTAAAGGGATGAAAGGGGGTGGCAAAAGTTTGAATAGATCAAATATTTTTATGATCAAATTTACTTGAAACTCGGCAAAAATGCTCTTCAATGCAAATAATGAGACACGTATTTCAGCGATTACTAAAATTCAACCCCTAGAGGGAGGAAAGGGGGTTGCAAAGTGTGCATAGATAAAATATTTTTATGATCAAATTTACTTGAAACTTGGTAGGAATACTAAATGCAAATAATGAGAAACTTAATAAAGCTATTACTAAAATTCAACCCCTAGAGGGATGAAAGGGGGTTGCAAAGTTTGTATAGGAAAAAATAACTTTACTTGAAACTCAGTAGAAATGCTCTTCAATGCAAATAATGAAACATGTATTTCAGCGATTACTAAAATTCAACCCCTAGAGGGATGAAAGGGGGTTGTAAAGTTTGTATGGGAAAAAATACTTTTATGGTCAAATTTACTTGAAACTGTAGAAATGCTCTTCAACGCAAATAATGAGACACATATTTCAGCGATTATTAAAATTCAACCCCTAGAGGGATGTAAGGGAGTTGCCAAGTTTCTATAGGAAAAAATACTTTTATTTTCTGATATACTTGAAACTTGGTAGAAATGCTCGATTCAGGAAAAACTACCTCTGAGGTGGTAAAATGGGGGATAGAACATTTTACGGTATAGGTATATTTTTGAAGTAAGAAACGTGGAAAATGATGAAAGGGCTACTGTAGTTATAAATTAAAAATATTGCTATCGGCGATTTTGGGAAACTTACGAGTAAATTGGCGGTAGAAGTTTGTAAGGGATTTTAATAATTTTTGAGGGAAAAAATGTGGAAATGTATATTTACGCTACTGTTTTTATAAACAAAAAAATGTTACATTCGGCGATTTAGAAAAAACTATCCCAAAGGTGGTTAAAATAACCTTTATTAAGATAACCTATAAAAAAACCTACCTACCTACAAATAAAAATTATGACTAAAGTTAGTTACTTGACATCAATATAAATTAAATAAAAACCAATGTTTAAAAAAATCCCTTAACAGTGTGAGAAGCGGGTGAAAGTTTGAATAGGGGTTTGGTTTTTTTTAGCCAGGTACATGAATTATAGCATCTAAAACAGTGCAATATTCAATTTTTTTTAAACATTTGCACTTTAAAGGAATAGTTAGTTAAGAGCAAATCCATCATAATTAAAAAATAACCAAAGGGAAAAACTTGGGATCTAAGACTACTGACTGTAAAGTTTGTATCGAAATTATGTAATATTCAAAGTTACATACCTGCAAAATATGAAAATGGGTATTAAGACTACTATTACAAAAAAAACATTCAGCTTTGGAGATTTTCGAAAATCTTCTGCTAAGTGGGTTAATTGTTTGTATAGAAATTTGGTAATTATATGGCAAAGTTATCTAGAATCGTATAAAAAAACTGAAGGTGATGTAAACTATAACTGTACTTTTAACAGTTCTGACTCTCCGCAGACGAAGTTGCGGGCGGAAAGCTAGTACTTTAATAAAACTTACATAAGCGCTCGACACAGCCGTCCGGCAGTTTACGTCAATCCTCTTTTTGACAATGACAACGTTCGCAGAATGGATCTCCTTGTTTAGGGCCACAGTATCATACTGCCCTTCTAAGTCAACAGGCAGTATGTCAGATAAAACCTGTATCAATATCAACCTTATTACTAATATACGAGAGTTAAAACTGCTTTGGTTCTTGAATTTAAGATACTACTTAGGAGGGCAGCATGTGACACATATCAGTTGTGAGGCGTGATATAAGGCTGATAACGCTGATTCACGCTGCATCAGTCGTAGCTACGCCTGTCTGTGTGTGCGTAACCTAACTCCGGAGTTGAATTACTGTTTTATATTTACTTTGACCAAGCTGAATTATACATTAATTAAAATCTCTATTTAAGGTAAAATCGACTGATTTAATTTATACCGCATTCTCAAGTTCTCTAACTTACTGTATGTTATTTCTCAATCACCTTTAAACTAGTAGACAACTTCCACATACTGCACTTAGTGCAATTTATTCTAAGGCAATTTATACCGTATTTGTATAAGGTTTGGGATTGGTATAGTAAGTTTAGAAAGTTCGGAGTTACGATAAACCATGTTTTATGAAGCGGTGATTAATAATTCATTAAATCATTAATAGTCGTTGAGTTTTGTTAATAATGTATCAATTTGGAGCTACAATGATTTTGAGCTTGTTAGCCTAGTTTAGGAGTTTTATTTAATTTTTATTCTCTACTTATTAATTCGTTAGCGAAGTATTAACAAAATTAAGTTGTTCCGCGCATCAGGAGCTAACTGCCGCACTCAGAGACGTCAATTAAATTTAACGCTTGTTTAGTGATGTGTTGTCTTATTCTATTGCTATAGCAAAGAGAGTAAAAGCAGCTACTTTAATCAAGCATTAAATTTAATTGACGTCTCTGAGTGTGGCAGTTTGCGCATTTTTTTTATTACAAAGATAAGGCCACCTGATTGTAAGTGGGATATGAGACCCGTACATATTTACGTTCTTAAGACTACGATCCCAAGACTGCAAATCGCGAGACCATTAAGAGGATTATGAGGTGAGGCCTTAATTGCGTAACTGTCAATTTTATTCCATACAAATTTGACTCAGGTTGGTAACGTTTCTTACCAACTAAATCAAGTCCAATTTCCACGAATTTCAATATTATGAAAATATATATATAAGGCAAACCTGACTTACTGACTCATATATAGAGGGGGGCCTTTCATGATGTAAGTAAGCACTAAGAAAGGATTTTCCGAAAATCGACCCCAAACGGGAAGAAATGGGGGGAGTAGCGGGAAACTAATTCTACGCGTACGAAGTCGCGGGCGTCCCCTAGTTATTTTTAACCAAGAAATGTTTTCTTGAAAAGGAGAACGTACCTACAGACCGCTACCGCATTTTGCATGGATTTTTTTTAACCACACAAACCTTTTAAGACAGACTTGTTAATAATAATTTATATTGCAGTAATTAAACAGCAAATATGGCTCAAAATTAATGATGACCATTAATGATGACTCAAAGCTTCGACGATGTAATTACTGTTTATTAAAGCATTCGAATTTCAACTGCATTTTGGCAATGCCACATACTTAACACAAATTGGTTGAACATGTTAATTATTTGCTAGCTAATGAGAAGCAAACGGAATATTTGGAGTAACATAGCAATGATTGTGGAAACAATTTTATTAATATTTTTGGGGAAATTGACTAGGTACAATAAAGACCTATTTAACTAATGTTTTGTACCTACAGTTTGGCATTTTGATCTAAAAGATACACTAAAAAGGTAGATGTTATAAATTTGCCCCGAATTTTTGCGCTACGCGATCATAACTTTAGTTGAATTGTTCCATTTATGAGGGACAGACCACAAAAAGCGGTCACCGCCACTCATAAACGTTAGCAATGCCAGAAACACAGCTGAATTGCTGCTTTTTATTTAATACTTTTTTAAACTGCATTTAGAGGATAAGCATGTTATAGTACTTATAGCTTTGAAGAAACCTCTACAAACACACTTACTATATTCGAAACTCGAATTCAAGACCAAAATCCTAACCTCAACGGGCGCACATTCGCTGTGATTACTGCATTTTGGTTTAAGTGTAGGTATTTTTATCAATAAAACTTACCCTAATATTACTGGTTACACGAGTTCTCATTCATGTTTTTATGAAATAATGTTAAAATAACTAAATAATCAAGATGGGAAATGTCAGATTTTGGTCTTGAATTCGAGTTTGGAGTATAGTCAGACTATGAAGTATGTTCTTTTTAATAACAAAACTGTTCTTAACAGATCCAATTACGTGAGCTGCCAACAATACAACCAATGAAATCACTATTTTATCTGTTTTGCAAACTACAACTTGACAGCTTTATAAAACACAAAGTGCTGGTTATTTGTCCTGGGTATATTTGATTCACCGGCCAAGTACTTCCAGGGTGAGATAACCATTGTCTGAAATAGATACTATTGTTCTTGGATTCATATTGCTGTGATCGTTGGCTATTATATCGCAAACAATACACCTTTACTTACCTTTACAGACTCTTGGAAATGAAAAGTGTGCTCGTCTCAGATAAATAAGTAAAGCAAGACAAAGAGCAAATCTTACTTAGTTAAATATTGATGACTGATTACATTGAGGTGGTTTTAGTAAAACTATCTCATCTCAAACATCAATCATATCAAGATTTAATGATTCGAGAAATCTGATCCTAATTGTACAAATTTTATTTTATAATCAACCCAGTCTTACAACTGAATTATATGATCACTGCTACCTACCAAAAATTTTATGATCGTCGATAATGCTCCAGAAATTACGCCTTTTTTATTAAGTATTCGTTATAGAAACTATTAAAATATCCCAACAGTGCAGATTTTTCAACTATGTAAAAAACATCTTATCTTCTTTGCATTTGTTGAACTTCCAACCTATTATTATTTACCGATGCCTCCAAACACGAGTGCGGAGCAGAACTCACTCAAGCCGCGGGGGACATGGGTATTGTCTGATCCTGACAGCATAAGATGAGGCTCACAATAGTTGCGATTATATAGACAAGATGGCCGGTGACAGGAAACGAGCTGTTAACTGAAATGACATGTTTATAAACGGAAAATACTTCTCACTCAGCCACTTTTGGCTTAATATCTTTGTAAACATATTTTTGTACTCGTCGATTAAAATCTGTGTAAGTATTAAGATTTCATAGAGAATACTGCAACGTCACTCTTGTCATCGTTGAATAGTCTATGTTACTTCCGAAACAATCGAAATAACTGTTTCGATACGCTCTAGTTTCTTGCGGCGTTTCTTCTCGGCAGTGGTCTCCTCTTGGGAAGCGCTGGTAGACTCCTGACGTGTAAAAGTGCCCGTGCGGCCTACTTACTAAATAAATGTCTTTTATCTTTTTTTTTTATCTTTT
Source organism: Acleris cristana (assembly GCA_948252455.1). NCBI lineage: Eukaryota > Metazoa > Arthropoda > Insecta > Lepidoptera > Tortricidae > Acleris > Acleris cristana. The sequence goes on along the minus strand of OX411791.1, from coordinate 3,769,089 downwards.
TTTATCTAGACAACCGAAAAAAAAATGAAAATATAACTTCTTATTTCAATAATATGTTTCGTTGTTTAAGGAGATTCGATCCGATACATAATTGCCAATCTATGGCGTTTCGGAACGTAGCAGCGTCGCGTCATCTGTCAAAAATCTACTCAAACTTGCTGCTGTATCCAGGACATAAAAAAATAAAAACTACGCTTTGTGATTGGCTAGTATTTAGCCAATCACAGCATAGTACTGCAACATTACTTACAGAAGCCGGTGGTGTGATAACTTTTCTTTTCAAAGCTAAGAAAATGAGTAGTGACAGTGACGAAACATCTTTTTTAATGAACTCGTACAAAAAGTATTGTTCACAATAGTGTCATAATCAAGCTTTTTAATCTCGTACCTTACTTAGGCCACTCAGCAAGCTTCGTGGCCTAAACACGGTACTCGACTAAAAAGCTCTCTATTATAACACGATTGTGAAAAATACTATTTTGTTTCGTGCTTGCTGAATAACCTTCAGCAACGTTCTGGTTTTTTTTTTACAGTTGAGTTTTGTTTTGTCACTTTAATTGAGTTTTCATTTAATGTTAATGATCTCTATTGTTTTAGCTCTAACCACCTGTGTTTTTTATTCTGATTTATAGTTTTATCAAATATGATTCTATTGTGCAAAGGCCTTTAAAGATGATATAATAATATTATTTTGTATGCCTTAGGCTCTGAGCATCACAATGTTTTGTGATGTCTAGATGACAGTGTGGGAGGAAATGGGTTGAACTTTTGATACAACGGGACTGCTTTGAAAACCGTTACAGAATTCAACGTTAAATTTAATGTACAATTCAAATTTTACAGTCTAATAATATTATTTACCTTATGATTAAATTTCCCGTGAACTTAAATTAATTACTTGATTAATAAATATTACAGGACAATCTCACACCAATTGATCTAGTCTCAAGCTCCAGACTTGTACTATGGGTACTAGACAACGATATAAATACTTAAATAAACACAGAAACAAATAACTAAATATATTAAAAAACGTCTAAGACTCAAAAACAAATACCTACTCGCGCTTATCACACAAATATTAACCCATACCGGGAATCGAACCTGGGACCGCCAGCTTCGCAGGCAGGGTCTCTACCACCAACTACTACTTCTATTGTCTCACATGTAGGTAAGAATTTACTAGGTTGATTAGTAACTTTTCCAGCGATATCGTTCGCATAGAATTTGTCATTCGCCATCCCACGGGAACAGCTATCTCTATTTTATATTTCTCAATCATCCAATTTTGCGTGAAGGAGGAAAAAAAATACTTAAATTTTCGAATTTTGTAATATAAGTGTGATGAATGCTTGAAGTTTAGTCGTTTGTATCATTTCCAACTAATTAGTCAGGCCGTTATTTGTGACAGTTAACAAGAGCAGAAAGTCACTAAAGTAAAGGGCTGACGTTAGCCTTTTATGCGCTATATATATATTTTTTACAGTAAAGGGCTTTCGTAAAATGCAATTAAAAAATATACCTATAGAAGAGGACACTACGTGTTATTTCTAATCTTTTTATTGCATCATTCTTCTCATTCTCATTAATATCATTAGGTTGCGGCACAACCAAGATGCCGTAGTGTTAAAGATTTTACACAAATTCAGTTTAAACTTAATTATCCATACCTACATACATACATACCTTCACGCCTGTAATCCCAGAGTGGGGTAGGCAGAGCTACAGAATTACCTACAACTTTAAAAACTTGTAGATAATTCAGTAACCACATTTTGTATTTGAGTTTTAATGACTTAATTATACTTACTAAACAACCTAGATCACTCTTGATCACAGATTCTAAAAAAAAACAGAATAGGTACAAAGCTTATAGATTTTATAGCTTAAAACGAAGAATTAAGTAAAGATTGTTTGTAAGTAAAATAATTATGCTTCTTTTAAGCCAGTGATTTGTTTTGGAGCAGAAAATAAGTGAATTCCGTCTAATCTCTCTGTTACCGCGGCCTAGATAGAAAATCCGTCCTCCTGGGGTGCATTTACTTTTAAGGCGATTTGTTCTTAGAAAGTCTTAAAAGTATTAAAGCCGTCTTATCTGTATTTATGTGAGTTTGATAACTTTGCTGTATATTTTTAACTTCAACGGGCCTACTATTGGAGTTTATCGATGTGGAAAAATCTGCCACTTTATGACCATCATGTAAGTGTAAGAGTGATACATGCATTATGCGTTTGACAACAGTATAATTACGATATTGAAGCAAGCTGGGCTTAAAAAACGTAAAATACAGGCTACGAGGTTGATTTTTGAGAACTGAGTGCCCAAAACAATATGTAAAACTTATAAAACCCCTGGTTTTGGTCGGAGCTTAAAAATAATGATCCAACGTTTCGTTATCATTTTCGAATGAAACTTTTGAGCGTTCAATTTTCGAAAATCGATTTGCGTACCCACGAGATTTGAGAATGGCTTCATGATTATTATTTTTAAATACGGATCGCTGTACGTCCTTCCACACTTTCCGGACAGAATTCACTGAGAAACCTTGTTAATTTCCCCAGGGCTTCCCCGTTCTTGAGGTAAATTATTCTTCGATATACCATGGCAAATAATGGATAGGGCCCATACTATTGTCGCTTTTATCGCGGCGGATAAAGCATCCGTCACCCTCGCACTTACATATTGGTCCTGTTTTATCCTCCTTTATCCACATGGATAAACACGACCATAATATTAATATTATTCTACCTTTTGCGCAAACTACGAAGTTGAATTTTAAATTTCTATCCTGAGGTATGAGATTGCTTAGAAAATTGTCTTCATGATTTTTAATAGTGTTTTTATGCTTAGTGTTATTACCCGACTGCGGCGAATACCAATAGGGATATGTGTTTGACCTGTTTGTATAAGTCCGTTCCTTTTAAATTGATTAAGGCTAAACTAATAGATTAAATTTGATTAAACCATATCTGTACTTAATTGCAAAATAAAAATGTTTAATAAAGCCCTTAAATAACTTATTTCTAGTCGCTTACTTGCGTTGCCTTATTGATGAAATACAATTACGTTCAAAGAAATTTGGTTTTTATTCTTTAAAATTTTAATCAAATGAGGCAAATAATCCAATAAACATACATTTACAACACTGTAGTCAGATAAAAAGGTTATATAAACTGACCGTTATTTTTATTATTGCGATCTAATTAGGTTTTACAAGCACTTGCAATATGATAAGTAAGCTGTTAAGATAACTGTTCGTAATAACAAAAATTATAGTAAACCAGGGTATCTGATTCCCATACAATCTTAGCAGGATATTGAGTCTTGGGCGTGGAACGTCGTAGCTTGTTAAGTGCCAGGCGTTTCTTTTTTAGTGCAAAATTGACGCCATTTCGTGTCAGAATAAATATGTCATTGATGGATGTGTTTCTAACGATGATAATAATTATTATAACTAGGTCGCCAATAACTTAACCCCTCGGATGTCGGTGGCAACGGCATCTTTGCCGCACGTTCCAAACGAAGTATGAAAGTCAGAAATCGCTGACGTTGTGGGGGTTTAAGATTTTTTTTAAAGACTGACATTTTCACAATTATTTTCAAATAATGTTGCGTATGTAGCTATAGTTTTTGCAGTTAATTAATTTTTAATTATTTTGTTACAGGTAAGCCAGGCAAAGTGAAAGAACAGAAAATACAAAAGATAAAAGATAAAAAAAAGATAAAAGATGTTTATTCAGTAAGTAGGCCGCACGGGCACTTTTACACGTCAATAATCTACCAGCGCTTCGCAAGAGACCACTGCTGAGAAGAAACGCCGCAAGAAACTCAACAGTCAGTCGTTTTTTAAACATTTCTTATGATATGATATTATACAACGAAAAATAAAACTTAACCTAGTATTATATAAAACAATGAATGTAACAAAAATATGTCTATATATATCATGCGTAGTTGAGCAGGAAAATGTGTCAAAACTCAAAATTTCTACAAGAACTCATAAATAGTAAATATAAGAAATAAATAAAAATTAAAAATTATACTTACCTATGACGGTGCAAAACAACACATAATTAGTTTCGATACATTCCCCTACAGAAACCGTGTCCCCTAGACAATACACAATGTTTATATATTGGTATGATTAGGTTATTATTAAGATATTTAGGTGTTTAATTTAGGCCAAGCATTTTTATCTGTTAGATAGTCTTCGACCCTATAGTAAGCTTTAGACATCAACGACTTTTTCAAGTAATTTTTAAGTACTGGAAATGGTAACTTTAAAACTTCGTCAGGTAATTTATTATAGAAATGAATGCATTGACCTACAAATGATTTATATACCTTACGGACACGAAATTTTTTAATAGCAATTTTATTCTTATTTCTTGTATTCAAATTATGTATGTCACAATTCTTAATAAAAGAGTCTTGATTTTTAATGACATAAATAATATTCTCATAAATAAATTGTGATGCTACTGTCAAAATATTAATTTCTTTAAATAATAATCTTAAGGAATCACGGGAGTTTAGGTTATATATAGAACGAATGGCTCTTTTTTGTAACACGAAAATAGTTTGTATGTCAGCAGCTTTTCCCCAAACAAGAATACCGTACGACATAACACTATGAAAATAACTATAATAAACTAAGCGAGCTGTCTCAACATTGGTAAGTTGTCTAATTTTCCTAACAGCATAAGCTGCCGAACTTAATTTACCTGCTAGTACTGCTAAATGGGGACTCCATTGCAAGTTTTTGTCTATAGTTATTCCTAAGAAAAGTGCCTTATCCACCATTTCCAAACACTCATCATTTAGAAAAATACTAGATTCTACCGGTCTAACATTAGGCAAAGCGAACCTAACACATTTAGTTTTCTTAGCATTAAGTAGCAAATTGTTACTAGTAAACCAATTAAGTACTTTACCTAGCGTCGCGTTTAACCTACTATAATCAACGGATTTTCGGTCTACCTTGAAGATCAATGATGTATCATCAGCAAATAGCACAATATCGCAAAGGTTAACTACCGCGGGTGGTAAGTCATTTATATAAACGAGAAATAAGAAAGGACCTAATATAGAGCCCTGTGGCACACCCAGTTTAACAGCCGCTCCAATGGACTTTGTTTGGTTTACAACAACCGTTTGTGTTCTATCACTAAGATATGAAGACATAAGATTTAGAGAATTATTTGACAGACCATAATGTTCTAATTTTAATATAAGAGTCGCGTGATCTACACAATCAAAAGCTTTGGAAAGGTCACAAAAAATTCCTATTGCATCACAAGATGTCTCCCAAATATTGTATATATATTTAATGAGTATAGATGCTGCATCAGTTGTGGATCGTCCTCTGGTGAAGCCGAACTGATTACTGTTAAGCAGTTTATTTCTATTGAAGTGACCTAACATATCTTTTAACATTAACTTCTCAAAAACTTTACTTAAAACAGGTAGAATAGAAATGGGTCGGAAATTCGTTAAATCACTCCTCTCGCCCGATTTAAAAAGTGGTAGGACTTTACTATATTTCATAAGATTTGGAAAGACCCCCTCTAAAATGCAATTATTGTAGATTAAAGCTAAGTGAGGTGCAATTATATCTATGACATGGTGGATGACTTTAACTGACGTTCCCCATAAATCCTCCGTTTTTTTCAAACTGAGCGATTTAAATGCCTTAATAATAGAAACTGAATCTACGTGGGTAAAATCAAAGCTTATATTACATTTAGTCACATTAGCACAAAGTAATTTTTGAGCTCCAATCGCAGATGATTGAAGACATTTCGTGGTATTAATGGCTATGGTGGAGAAAAAATCTTCGAACGCTAAGGCCACGTCTTTATTTGATGTGATTTGTTTGTCACCCTTGTTTAGGGTGATTTGATTATCGCGAGTTTTTGTATTACCCGTTTCTCTATTTATAATTTTCCACACAGTTTTTACCTTATTGTCAGAAGCTTTGAGTTTAAGACTTAAGAAATTTGACTTAGCAGTTAAGCAAACTTGCTTAAAGGTCCTCGAATAATTCTTAACGTAAACTACGAAGTCATCGTTCTTGTTCTCCTCTCTCTCTCTATATAGTTCATAAAGCCTATTTCTACTTCTATGAATGCCTACAGTAGCCCATTCACTAAACTTGGTTTTTGACCCAGAAACAGTTTTCATCTTGAAATTGTTATTAAACTGGTGAAGAATTACACCGAACAAATCATTATAAATACTATTAGAATCCTTATGTGAAAAGGATAACCCACAGATATTACTCTGAACTTTATTTTTAAATAAATCCAAACGATTACTGGTTATGGGTCTGTATGTTATTGACTGTGGTTCTTGATGAACATCATTTAAAAAAGAAGCCTTTTGGCCACTATGATCAGAATTAAAGCAATTAAATATTTCCTTATCCAAACATTCGCAATTACAAAAAATATTGTCTAAACAGGTTGCACTTGAAACACCTATCCGTGTAGGTTCAAAGAACAAATTATCTAAGTTAAAAGATTTAAATAAACTTAAGATTTTAATAGTATTATTTGACGATTCAAGTAAGTTAACATTAAAGTCTCCACAAACAATAACATGCTTTTGGGTTTTAGATGCTAATTTTAACACATTTTCCATACTGGATTCAAATGTGCTGAAATCAGCCGATGGTGGTCTGTAAACACAAATAATTATGTAATTTTCTAGTTCTACGCTAGAAATTTCTACAAGCCTTTCTATCGATAGCCTAACAATATCTTTCCTTTCTTTTGATTTTACTGTACTTTTAACAATTATTAAAGAACCACCATGAATGGCGGATTTTCTGGCAAAAAAACTAACTAATTCAAAATTAACAAAATCAAAAATTAATTGATCAGGTCTAAGCCAATGTTCAGTGATACACATAATTTGTACATTTTCAGTATCTAAAAATAATCCTATTTCTAATTCTTTGCTGGAAAACCCTTGAATATTTTGATGAATTATATTTATACTCAAAGGTGTTTCCGCTGTCCTATAATTTAGTTTAAATGATTAGGAATTGCATTTGTACCACTATTATATCTATTTGGCTCTATATTAAAAGTCAAAAGTTCTACCAAAGTCAAAATATATTTCTTTGGCAAATGAATTTTTTCAGATGTTAGCGTGAGGCGCTTGATGAATTTATTTAGGTCGAAGAAATGATATTTGCTATTATAACATATAGCATTATACATCAAAGAATTTAAGTGTGCTACTTTATTATTATAATTATATGGCATATTTTGTGAATATGGTAATGCACAAATTATAATTTTACCTATTCCGGCTTCTTCGATAAGGTTTAATGTTGATATTAATCTATCTACACTAGACTTATCTATACCAAGACTGTTTCCTACTAAAATCACTAGAGTAGTAGAACTGTCATAACTTCCCTTTGATACACATTTAATAACTCGGTAAATTAAACGGTAAGTAAATACAATTTCCTAGTAGGTTATAATATAAATAACTCTGTATTATTTTGATGAACCAATAAGGTCAAGGGTTCAAAATAGAATGGAATTACCTTTTGCTTTGTTATTTTAAAATCTTAATGCGAAGGATTTTAAAAGCTTATTATAAATCCCTATGCAAAATGCTATTAGAAATTAAGTCCGCTATTTTTACTCGTTTTTGTTGCTTTTTTCTTTGTAGAAAAAAATAATATGACGTTAAACAGACGGTTATTTTTAATTTAAATAATTATCTATTATACAAACCAGGCTTAATTAAACGTTAAAAAGTTACAAGTTAATAATATTATTATTTGAAACATCACAGAGAGATAATCTATGTATTTCTCTTCATAACTATTTTTATCGTTGATTAGTTAGTACAGTCACTAACAATAATATATTATTCAACATTTTACGCAAAAATATCTGCCACCTCTTTATTACTAGAGGTATAAGAGCGTGTCAGATATTTTTGCGCCCAATGTTGGATAATATATTATTGCTGGTGACTGTACCCATAGTACAAGCCTAGTGCATAGTTTTGGGACTGGGTTAATTTCTTCGAGATTGGCTCTTGGTATTTATAATCACAGTAGCCAAGTGAACCTTAAGCACCTCTTTAATTCCACCCCCTATTTAAAACCCCATCAAAATATCGCAAAGAACCAAACCTTAAGTACCTTACCTTTTTAACAACTGCCTCCAGCAATATCTCCATTACGGAATCACTTATGTTTTCCACGGCTGTAAAGTATCAATTACTGTTTTTTTTATTATTAAGCACCAATTTAGCGCCATTAAATGACTATTAAACGGTGGGAGCTCCCCGGCCATCTTATTACTGAAGAGGCTTGTAATTAGGTTCTTATTAATTTGCCACATTGCTTTAAGGGTCAGATTTCCATAAAATTACATTACATTCCAAATTTAAAAATTTGAATTTCGTAAAAAATTGCTAGCCAGTATCCTACGCATGAACTCTTCTATCGAGTAAAATAAGTAAACATAATCGACATAGGTAATCGTGTAGTCATCGAGAAGTGTACGCCGATTGATTTCAACGCCCTCTAGTTTTAATTTAGTAGTTCAATTTGACAGCAAGTTGACATTGACGTTGACTTTTGTATCATCATCGATCATCGAGTAGTAAAGGTAAAAAAAAGCGGCCAAGTGCGAGTCGGACTCGCCCATGAAGGGTTCCGTGAAAGGTAAATTGCGGTTTACGATTTATGACGTATTAAAAAAAAACTACTTACTAGATCTCGTTCAAACCAATTTTCGGTGGAAGTTTGCATGGTAATGTACATCATATATTATTTTTACATTTATTATTCCCTTATTTTAGAAGTTACGGGGGGGGGGACACACATTGGAAGCGTCTCTCGCGCAAACTATTCAGTTTAGAAAAAAATATATATTAGAAACCTCAATATCATTTTTGAAGAACTATCCATAGATACCCCACACGTATGGGTTTGATGAAAAAAAATAATTGAGTTTCAGTTCTAAGTATGGGGAACCCCAAAAATTTATTGTTTTTTTTCTATTTTTGTATGAAAATCTTAATGCGGTTCACCGAATACATCTACTTACAAAGTTTCCATAGTATAGCTCTTATAGTTACGAAAAAAAGTGGCTGTGACATATGGACGGACATACGGACGGACGGACAGACATGACGAATCTATAAGGGTTCCGTTTTTTGCCATTTGGCTACGGAACCCTAATAATATATGACAACGTGAATTTATTTTACGGTTTCGTGCTACAGATAGGTTTAGAACAGTAAATGAACGCTTTTGAATAAGTTTTGGATGATAAACCAGAGCCCGCATGTATGTTAAATCAACGACGACGCGCTAGCCTAGTTGGTAGTGACCCTGCCTACGAAGCTAGCGGTCGCGGGTTCAAATCCCGTTAAGGGCAGATATTAGTGTGATGAGCACGAGTGTTTGTTTCTTGGATGTTTTCTATATATTTAAGTATTTATTTCTCTAGTAAGTATTTATATCGTTGTCTAGTACCCATAGTACAAGCCTAGAGCTTAGTTTGGGACTAGGTCAATTTGTGTGAGATCGTCCCTTGATATTATTATTTTTTAAGTAGTGGGGCGGGACTTAAGCCTTTTTCCGTTGTATAAATCCGTATGCCACGTAAACCTACAAAACACAGTTGAACTATCGCACGCTTGTTTTCACTTAGTTCTATGTACATTGGCAAAACCTAGACAAGCAAAAAACGCAGTAAACTTAATACTGCGCCTGGGCAGCTAAGCAGACCTCGTTTGTTTTTACCGCAGGACCGGCAGACTGTCTGACGCGCTGCGATCGAGTACTAGTGACGTAGCGTCAATATCGACATCGATATTTTCTTATTTAAATAGGAATCTTGCTAGTGTTGTGTAAAGGATGCTATATCGTTCGTTGTCTAAAATTTAAAAAAACCTAAATTATATAATATATCAATGTGATTTTTAAAGCTAAATACTGGCGTATACTCTTTATATTATGTTCGACACATCATATCTATACTAAATATATCATCCGTGACTTCTGATCCACTTTGATTTATTAAATAACATCAATCATACATAATTATTTATTAATGGTAATAATTATCAAGGAGTTACCCTATTTTACACATTTTTCTTGTTTGATTTGGGCTAATTAGAATACTTATCGTAAGTATCCCACGTTCTGAGTGACCAAAATAGCTTGTAACATTGCAATCCTATACAATAAAATACTCTTTATTGCTCACCACAGATAGTTACAATATGAAAAAAGTAATAACAATTTTATGTACTCGTACATGATAACAACAGGCGGTCTTATCGCTACGCAGGCAAAAGTTACGTTTGGATATTAAATAACAAAAATGGGTATTAAACTTTAATTTTCAAGTCGTGATTTAGCTTTTAGATTAATTAATTTAAAAATGTTTAATAAAGCGAAAGCGATCGATCAGGATCGTAGCAGGTGGAAAGAAGTGGTCTCTGCCTACCCCTCTGTAAACTGGCGTGATTTAATGAAAGTATGTATGTATGTAAAAATGTTCAAGAAAACCTTCAATTCCAAAACGTAAACATCAGCACAAAATATGATTTTCTTCTCTTGTTTTATAATATAAAATTATACTGCAAATTTAATACAAAACGCTTGTAATGTCCCTTGTGTAATTTATATCAAGGTGAATATAAGCAGTTATTATGATAAGTACTGTGTATTACTAAAATAACGCAAGGGTCACTGATATAACCGGGGTTATCGACCCAGTCAATGAATATCGTAAACACCAGTCATCCCGCTCCGCTTACCACTAATCAACATTCATTTATATTTAGAGTTCCGTAATCCGGCATACCAGCCAATAAAGAATATTCACAGGGAGTTCAAAATGATTACTTTTATGCGTACTTAGAGGTATGACAAGTTGATAAGTATGCCATTTTACTTGAATTATTCATGCAAAAAGTATACACGTAAATAAATACAACAAAACAATACAACACTCTCTCAACTAGAGGATCTTTGATGATTAGTTTAGTTTACAGTCTAAAATGTGGCGTTATCTATGAAAAGCTGACGAAGCTTTTTGTAAATCTTAATTTATTTAAAAATAGAAGGTATTAAAAGGTTTATTTGTTCGAATTAAATAAATGTAGAAACCTAATTCAAGAGCAACTCAAAACTGTTCTTTATACATAATTAACTTAATAAAGAAAATATACGTTTAAAGGCCAGACTTATAGAAGCTGCTTTTACGTTCAGTCCATTTAACTTTTAACATGATTTCTTTTTGTGCGTTTAAAGCCCGAGGCTAAATTTGAAATTTAATTAACAAAAAAATAGAACCCTGTATCTATGGACGATATAACAAACACTCAAGCGCACTTCAATAGACTGATGAGGTCATGGCGTGATTCTTATGAGAATACAAAGATGTTTTTGCGTCCACAAAATAGTCATTTTCGTATTATGACTAAGCTGACTAAATAAAATAGTAGGTAAACTTAATGTTGTCGGCTGGCAGTTTATAATTTTTCACATGTCACTTATAATATGGATGTAATAACTATAACATTTAGATTGATATAGTGTTTATGGTAGCTAGTTTTTTTTCTGTGGCATGATTTTGCAAAATAGAAGCGCAGTCATTGATTTTTAATTATTTTAAGCGTTCATTAATTCGAAAGCTTTCTAATGACTTGATTAATTTATGCTGGCGTAATAAAATTAATTGATCGTTATATAAACACATATTGCAATAAAATCCTTACACTACACATTTATTGCTCATTTGAGATTAAAAAATGTAACTTAACAGATTTACAAATATTTTTGATCGTCAAAATGTTTGGATATTACAAATAAAAAAATAACTTATATTTTTGAATATTATGTGATGTTTTTACTGGTCAATCCAGAATCATCGATATCGATATGTTATTATATAGCCACGTCACTATCCTGAGCAATGTCGACTCGAGGCCACCGGTTGCCCGTGCAAATAAAACGGTACACCTTATGCTTTTAGTTTTTCCTTGTCCTGCAATGCACAGAAGCGATTTCAGAGACATCATCCGTTGCTATTCATGACGTGACGTTTCTTCTAACAGAAGTTTTAAATAAACTTATTTAATTATTATTTTTTTGGCCAATTTCGAGTTATTTTCAGACACTCCCATGGACTTATTAGAGAAATAAGTCTGGATAACTCAAGCGAGGGGTCAAATTGTTCGGTAAAATAGTAGTTTCTCTCTGGGACTAAGCAGAACCAAATCGTCATTCCAATAGAGAAATTTCAAATTATTTTTTTGCTAAAACAGTTTTTGCACTGTTCTTTTATAAATAAATAAAAATATAAGTAATTTTAAGTTACTTAATTATTATTTTTGCATTTTTTCTTACTTTTTTTTCTTAATATTTTCTTGCAAAACGCTTGTTCGAGGAAAACGGTTCTGTTAGCACCCTTTTAGTTAAACCGACGACAAAAAGATCAAACTAAATTTAAAAAAAGAATGAGCTTCTCAACTCGTCGGTGTTTTTTTTTTGTCTGAAGTTTCAAAGTATAAAATACAATCAGTGAAGCATCTGTATTTTTCTAATCTGTAATTGTACAAGCAGGTAGCGTATGTGGTTACAGCGACCAGGGTAGTGATTCTCTCAAAAGCGAACGCAGGAGTGAATGTCCAAGCGGCGAGTTTAAGTAGTCCCGTCAGAGCGAGCAAAACACATTTTAGCGCGTGCATTCTCAATTAGGCAGCCTTATACTTTCGAGAAGCCATGCTGCCAAATTGAATACACGCGCTGAAATGTCTTTTGTTCGCTTTGACGGGACTACTTAAACTCGCCGCTTGGACTTCACTCTTGCATTCGCTCACCTTTGCTTTTGAAAGAATCACTGCCCAGGCTATTCTTAGGGCCGTTGCAGTTTTAACTGCAACGATACGACCACGATTCAGAGACGACATGAAAGTATAAGTACCATAGTTTTGGAGAAACACTTGGATATTTTTTTATGCTAGAGACGGTATGCAAGATTTAGCTAGGGGCAGCAGGGTTCCTTCAGTATACTACTCGCAATCGACTATCTTACCAGTAGGGTAGTAAATACTACCTACTAATTGCTAGTAGTTAGTAGTAACTAGCTAGTACTTAGGGGTAGTAAGACCTAGTGCAGAGTACGCCCAGATCGAAAACATCATCTTCAAGCATCAGTGTTCGCATTGGGGTGTTCTGGTTACGTCTTAGTTGCTAGGGTTGGCAAAGCATTTGCTATCTTAGGATTGCGGTCTTGAGAATGAAAAAGTTTATGGGTCTCGGGTCTTATTTAACAGGGTGCACCAAAGTTCATATAAAATTGCAACTCCGATTATTGGAACTCCGGAAATTTTTCTCATACCATTTTACATCATAATGATCACTCCTCATACTCTTCATAATATTTTTTAATACTAATGATCGGAACTCGTACTCATCTGAACTTATAACGCTAATATTCATGGAACCGTACACTTCTCAGAATTTCTTAAATATCCTACGTGTAGATAAAATTAGGTTAGGTTAGGTTAGATTTATAACAATTCTCAAAAAAAACAGTTTCCTAAATAAATGCATTATGAGTTGCGATAATTATGACTTAAAAAAGTATGAACAAAAAAGTATGAGCAAAATTTTTCGAAGAAATGATGAGTACACAAATCGTTATTTGTATAAAAAATCTAAAGACCAATTTTATACGAGCCAATATGGACCTTAAAATCAGGTATGCTTGTGTCTCCTCAAAATTTAAAGGCGATTTAATAAATGAAGATGTTTGCCCCTAAGACGTTTGATGACATAATTTCAAGAGTTTTCTTTTCATACTAATATTTATAAAGATCTTTTAAAACCTAGGTTACTACTCATAATAATAACAGAAAATGATTAAAAGATAACGTAAGTCTCATGTAAAGTTTCATTACCAAGCAGTTCATAGCAGTAACATCAAGTAGAGGTTGAAGGCTAAACGTAAATAATTCTGAGTTCTAACTACCTTAACAGGTTGGAATTTAGGTTTATAGTGAAAGCTCTTTTAATGCATTTAATTCGTATAACTCGATGCTATAAGTATAAATAGATAGAAACCCTCGATTTAAAGGTGACCTCTATTTATAGCGAATATCTTTTAAATAAAAAAATACATACATACATACATTCAATCACGCCTGTTTCCCAGAGGGGTAGGCAGAGACCACTTGTTTAATAAAAAAATAAAAATGAAAAAAACGGCCTTACCGATTTACAACAATCCTAGCTAAGGACTATTCAGATTAAACTAGTTTTCTATAGAAACCGCGTCCGAATTGGTCCATCCGATTACGAGCTACGCTACGATGCTACAGTTATGTTGGCTGTCAAAACCAACTATAGTCATAATCATTTAAACTAGTGCTCTAGTAGCAAGTCTTATTGCGGTAGTAACTATTAGGCTGGTAAAATTAAGGAATTTTGACAATTCGATTGATAAGACCGTGTGTTTTTTTAGGGTTATTTTAAATAATTAAAACTTGTAACATTAATAAAAAATAAAGATTTAAAAACCCTATATCTCATTAAGTATTTACCTTACAGTAAAAATATGTAAACCATAATTTATAAATAATTTAATGTAGATGATTAATGTAAAAGGGACTAAGGTGTTATTTTTAATGGTTTTCGAGATACAAGCAAAATGCTGAAAAAAGATACCTTTGTTAGTTTCAATTTGATAGCAAAACCGCTAAACCAATAGAAAAATAACATGAAAATTATTATTTAAAATTATTAAAAAGATAGCTTGAACCCCGGGAAGGATAAAAGGTACTTTTTATCCCAAACAAAATAAAAGTTCCCAAGAAAATAGCGAACGACTTCTACGTGGACGAAGTCAGGGGCAACAGCTTCTCTATTATTTTACAAAATGGTTCTAAACGTTTTCCGTTATCAGCCGAGCCTTACAATAACTTATAATCGGAGTAATTGATACAAGCAGTCAGGTAATACGGTAAACTGGTAGTAATGTCCGAGCACTTAGGCATTTCCTTTGAAGTTATCTATTACAAGCTGCGCAGGGGCATAGAATAACTAACTTACAGACCGTACTTCACCGTACTACACCTGAGAATCAGAAAAATATATTTCAGGTATGACTAATTCAGTAGTTTTTTTTAAGTAACGCAAATTAACAGTTTAACAGAACAGACAACTTATTTTGATTGAGATACTGCCGTAATACCAAAGAATCGTGCTAACTGTTATCTGGTAGGCGAAGCATTCTATAATCTATTGGTAACAAAATTAAATTTAAAATGCTAACACTATTACTGTGCAGTTAGCCGCCTTCTATGACGTTAGGATGTTTTGGTAAATCCTGGTCACGGCACCGGTAAATAAATAAATTAATGGTAAAATTAAATTATCATTAGTAATACACACATCAAAAATGTACAGTTATACTAACTGTCATTTAGATGATTTTGATCATTAGCGATAAATTATAAAATATGTATTCTTTGTATTATAATTTTCAAAATTGTGAAATGATTTTGTTTAACCCTTTTTGATTTGTGTATATTTTAGTCTCCTTCTATTTTGAGCAATGTTGTTTTCGATGTTATGAATATTTTATAGGTTAAAGTAGGCTCTGTCACTAGCTGCCGAATTCAAATGTCACAATGTAAGACAAGAACAAAGCATATTTTAAGCATACTTCACAATAGCTATTGTGCGTTTATGAATAAAAGAATTACAATAGATGTATCTTCTACGATTCTGCCTGTTATAAACGTAAAAAAAGTAATTAATTCGCGATATATTACTACTTATAGTTAACTTATTTCAAACATTACTCTAACTTCAGAGTAACATAACTTCTTACAATAATAAGCGCAACTCTAGTTACTCATAAGTTTGTCCAACTTACAGAAACCAACTTAGTCACGTTCTTCTTAAGCCAATGGAAATTGCACGTATACGATATCCCATTGTTACCAACTTTCACGGTAATACGAAACGTGACGGCGTTACTTTTTTCAGTATTTTTACGCATTCAAATAAGGTAACGTTTTTTAAAGGTTTTCGAGATACAGATTTGGAAAAAAAATACGTTACTTATGCGTTACGCGATTTGAAATTTAAATTGCGTTATTTTAAGTTAATGCGTTTCGTGAAGCGGGGAGATTAGATCTTTTGGCATGTTTTTTTACGCAAGACCTTTTATTAAGTTCGATTTTATTTGCGTTTGTTTAATGTTTATAAAATCGTTAAAGAATTGAGACGTGAGTTTTAGCGCCTTTTATCAATAACTATATTTTACTGTCTGATATATCTTAATGACAACCGCTTTTTAATTGACTATCAAATAAAATGAAAATAAACTGTTAAAGGTAACATAAAATACTTTCTAAAACATTCATGTCCCTCAAGGACACATCTTTATTTCATGAGCCCTACTTCCTCTAACAGCTTTTCCTTTTCATTTTAATTAGGTATTAGTGTAATTAACATTAAATTGCTTCAATTATTTTGTTAGTTAATGTATAATGTAACGTGATCATGGTATTTTAAAAGAGAACGCCCTATAGGGTTACATTACATATAATTTATATCTCAGAGTGATTGTAATAGAGTGGTTGTGGTTGTACATCCGAGTATTTTTTTAAAGAAGGTATTTATTAACTTAATTGTTCTAAAGACTTTACTTTGTTTACTTTAAATTTAAATCATGTCATGTGTGTAGTAGAGATGGCGGTGTCGTTAAAAAGCGATATACTTTCGAAAGGAAAATGGGTTGAAACAAAATGGAATAAAGGTGCGGTGCGGTGTCTGTTTGAGTTTGTATGATTAAAGCCACACACAAAGCGGCCTATTAAATAATGTGGCACTTTGCGTAAAGCCGCTTGCAATACATCTGCAGCTATAAGCCGTTATTAACCAATCGAAAATTACTTAATACTACTAATTGCATTATAAAATTGTTAGACTATACTACACTGCCTTTTATTATTTTGTAAATTTACAACACCAGCTCTAAACTCTACTAACTTTAACTAGTTTAAGATCTTTCCCGCACCAAAGTGTAGAGGTGTCCCGTTATCGACATAAAATGTCGATAAACAACTCGGCGACACTATCCACTCGATCTGGCAGATTCGACGGTATTTCGCACAGGGACCGAGCCAATAAATGTAGTTTTATCGTATTGAAAGAGACATTGGCTGTCGTATTTATTGTGCTATTGGTTTGTCTAACCTAGTTCTAGGTGATAATAATGTGGTAGTTTCGAAATGTACTATTACGTAATAGAAGAAAATTCTTGAGAAATCTTAAATTGAAATAAAATTAAAGGTTAAACTCATTCGGTTCTTTTAGCTTATCAAATTTGAGATTGCAACAAAATTGCATTTTTAAATTCTTTTGAAGTGCATTAACTTACGTAACGTTGACTTGAAAGTATTTATCGGTTTAAGTTAAAATCCTTTGTGAAATAGCTAATGGGCTTTTATATTCTTACTGCTCTTTTTATTTTTTAACAATCTTTGGAATCCATACATTTTTTTAAGGTTTTTATCTAGCTATTTTTCATAACTTTAGAAAAAGTACATACTCCCTCAGAAATATTTTAGAGACAGTTACTTTGTTCCTTTTTTAAACTTGTGTATGAAAAATCGACACTTAGGAAGGACTTAATCGTCATTAATTGACCCTGAGTCATTAATTAATAATTGAAAACAAAGGTGAATTAAAAATTCGAGAAAAAAATATTATACAACATGTTTAATGCTTAACGCTCGCAAGGCATTAAACATGTTGTATAAAAGTTTTTATCTCGAATTTTAAATTCACCTTCGTTTTCAATAATTTATTAAATATTCAATATAGATAAGTGAATACGTGCCTCCTCACTACTCTGAACACAACATCTTGTTATCAAGCCTGACAAGGGTCGAGGAAATTATTATTATATTCTGACATGACATTGAATAATAAAATTAAATTCGCTACTCAAAAACAACTTTTAATGAAGTTTTGAACGTATTGTATGAATGCTCTTTTTCTTTGTAAAATTTAATGTTAGTTGAGAAGACTATTCAAGATAACAATCATAATAAAAATGGGTACACTTTTTAATATATCAATATTTGAGGATTGCGAACCGATGCTTAAATCGCGTAGCTGTCAGACATTTTCCATACCTATTAATTTAGCTTTAGGCTTATTTCTCACCCCCTAAGTCAAGTCTGATTTACACGATTTTTGAATATCTATTAGTTATTTTGAAAAACTAGGTTTACTTGTACGTACGTTTCCGTTTTTATTTTTTTGTTGAAAATATTTCCTGAAAAAGAAAGTACAGACCTAGTTTTTCATAATATTTACAAGATAAACAAAAACCGTAAAAATGGGACTAGGTTTAAGAGGAGAGAAACGTTATCGCATTTTGTACTGGAATTTTCAGGTTCACTATCCTCTTAACGCTTTTTTGTAAGTAATTGTTGTGTATCGCGTTGGGCTTCATTTTAAGATAAGTATAGCTATAACCAGTACGAAAATAAAATGTCGAGTCGTATTTTTGTCTTCAACGATTGTCTTTATGATTGATTACCTCCTATACTTACTTTAACTATTTTCTACTATGACTGGTTTCATTTTTGATTTCTTGGTATATATTTGCTAAATAACTAAAACGCTGATTTAATTTGCATTCAAATAACAAAGCTTGATTTGTTTAACCTTACCAAAAATCGTGATCACAACAATAACATTTTTATTTACATTACTTAACTAAATGGTCTGCATTAAGATCAATGTAGAAACAGTTTCGCAACACAATCAGACACAAGGTCGTACAACCCTACTTAGTCAATAGAACGTCTCTGCAATTTAATATCCATACATATTCAACCTTTCTCTGTAGTCAATAAGGTGGGATACCAATGAGCGCATTGTAATAGATATGCTCTTTTTGCAAAGGAGGTCGAGCATAGAAATCGTTCGTTCAACAATGGCGGCGCCGTTCATTCACTCAATGACAGTTAGATAGAGTATCGATATCGATCTATCTGTTACTCGTTACATCACTACGCGTGTCTTAGATTGAGTACAGATTAATTTCGTACTTAGTTTAATTAGAACTTGCTTTAGCCCGCGAATTCGATTGCTTAGCGTTTATTGCTGTTATAAACAGAATAAGTCCAACCGTTTATTTTCTCGAGGACAGATTAATAGTATGATTTAAATCAATTCTTGGTATGAAATCGGTTCTATTTTACTAAAAGGAAGTATTCGTAATTTAATCTATTATTTGATTTGTAATATTGAACTGAGGGATATACAGGGTGACTGCGGGGTCGTGCTCCTAAATTATTTTTTCCAACTCAGTAGATGATGTAGATTCTTTTGGAGTAGTGGTTTTTGAAACAATTAAAGATTCGCATTTTACTAAAACAATATTATGTTTCCGTAATTAATACTAAAATTATGGTCACCTAACATTTTTTATGTTAAAACCTATTTAAAAGTCAACCGATCAGACGAGTAATAAATACTCAATGTAGGGTGGCCATGATCCTGAACAAAAATATTTCATTGCATGTTTATTTAAATAAAAAGCAAAGTAATGGTCTGAACGCTTTTAAATCTATTTCGTCATGTTCCTAATGGCGAAGTAAGTTTAAGTTTACTTTGTTGCTAAAGATCAAAGATCGCTATCATGAGAGATCTCATGCAGCCCGCATTTAGTAGATTCCTCTGTCTATTCTATCACTGACCAGAAATTAATATACTAGAATAAGCATTAAATAAAGGCAAAAAATATAATGAGCACCAAAATTAGTAAACGGTAACCAAATTAGGTTAGGTTAGGTTAGGTTAGTTTTTGGTTATCATTTACTATTTCCGGCAGTAAAAGTGTTTTTTTGGCGTTATATTTTACTATAACAGGTGATCCGTTAAATATAAGCCTTAAATAAATAAAAACACCCGATATAATGGCGATCTCCACCTTTAGAGCTGATGTTCTTTTAAAGGCCCAACTGAGTTTTAATTAAAACCTAGTTAAGAACCATCGTGATTAAAACTAGTTTTCTTTTAAAATGAACGTCCAAATCGGTCTATACATTTGAAAGCTACGATGCCACAGACACACAGAGATACACAAACAATCAGATACACAGATACAGAGATATACAGAGCCACAGATAAGCAGATACTCAGATACAGAGACATACAAACACAGATACACAACCAGGTACACAGATACAGTTATACACAGCCACACAGGTATACAGACAACTGGATACACAGATATAGAGATACACAGACAACCAGATACAGAAATACAGAGATACACAGTTACACATATATGCACAGACAACCAGATACACAGATGGGCAATTCCATGGCAGAGAGTATCATAAGTTACCAATTTCTAGCATTCTGCTTGTTTTTTTACTTATATTGCAAAATGGAAGAATTCATTTATCTCTATGTACTTGTTTAAAATTACATCTAGAAATTTTTTAAAAACACGCATTGACATGGTAACTTTCGTTACATTATCGTGGAATTACCCAGATTCACACGTTAAACTTATAAAGTTATATTATTTTTCTTTTTTCGTCACAGCATAGATAACAAAGTAGATGCAAGATGCACTATTGTAGGGTCTCGGTAAAACTGACTAGAGAGTAAAGTACTTAACAACTTTTACTTAGGAAAGTAAAATTAGCACTTTTAATTTCTTATTAGTGTGGAGATAAGATACGGAGGTGCTAATGCACTTTCGTTTCGGTTAACTACTGTTTGATAATAAGCTTGAGAGTACCTTTCATACATAGTTTATGCCAACGTGAACTTAAGAGTAAACTTAAAGTATCTTGTAAAATGTTTTGTAGATAATATTCAAGTAGTTTTTTTTTTTTTTAAACCATCTGCTGGTGACCCGCGTCGCCCGGATGAATTTATTTTTTCATAAAACTTTGTCCTTACAATTTTTTTGTCTTTTTCAAACATGTATTACTGTAGATGTTTGCCCTGGGACAAATCAATTATTTTATAAACTTACAAAGATATCATCTATAGTCGCGCCATTATTAAAGGCCCGATGTGACAGCTGTCAACGTAGTACAAAATATAACCTCAAACATGCCTCAAACACATACTTTGTACTAAGTTGAAAGTTATCACGTCAAACCTTTTATTATGGCACGACTAGGACTTGAGAGAAGCGCTTGGAGCTAACCCCATGTGCTTCTGTTTAGGCCACAGAAGAAAATACTCTTTAATTGTCCAAGCGTGTGATATACATGGACTTATTTCTTTAATACGTTCATGGAGATTGTCTAAAATTCTACATTGGCGAAATATAAGTAAGTTGTTAAAACCAGGAGCGACAAATTAAGAAAAAAAAGAAGAAGAAATATGCTTCAAACACATATTATTTAGCACTCAGTTAACAGCTGTCACATTGGGCCTTTTATAACAGCGCGACTATAGTTCAAGTAGGTAGAAAAGGTGGCTATCATGTTACATCATCATCTACCACTCTGCGTTATTATATCCTATTCCGAATAGGTAACAAGCGGACTTACAACCTAACAAAGACTTCTTATTATCTCGTACGTGCGTGAGAGTATAAGTTTATAACCCGGACTTTCCCGCGATGAAGACGAAGCTAATTGGCTGCTTATCCAGCCTCATAACTTCTCACCTCAACATGCGCCGGCGCAGCTTAAGTAAAGAGATAATCCTTACTATACTATTAATCCTTTTTGGTATTTAAAACCGCTTTATACAGGGAAAATTTAAATTTTTCCGGGGTATTTTTAAATAAAATGAAAGGGTTAGAAATGAAAATATTTTCCCTGTAAGAAGTTATAGGCACTTTTAAATGTCTGAGTCCTTCCACTGATGAAAGAAACCGCCGCATGAAACTAAACTGTGAGTAAATGTTTACTCGACGCCGACGGCGGTAAATTTCGATCGATTTTTAAAGTAGGGCCCCCGATCTTGGCTGAGATGCTCGCATTAAGAAATGACAGTTGTCTATCTCTTGATGTTTACTTCGACATGACTTTAGACTGTTTCCTTTGCTGGGTGATCCTTGATACTACGTTGTCTGTGTAAAGGCCCCTCTAAACGACGGCGGATCATGGGCGTGCGTGAGGGACGGGGCAATACGTAAAAGTGATAATGCAAGAATATGTTGCTCACTCTAAGGTGTAAATGATCCCTTACGCACGCCCACGCCCGCCGAAGAGTAGAGCCTTAAAAAGCTAAGTTTATTCTTTTTAAATGCAATTTCTACAACCAACTTTATCGACCAAATTCTCTAGAGCTCTTATACACTCGCATACTCATACACTCGTATTTCTAATGTATCAACTCAAAATAAGAGGCAAATTTCAACTTCAAAATCAAAATTGTAACTAGCTCTTGTTGAAACACGTTCCTTTATTTGAATTACCACAGACAATCGCTCCCCGTATAAATTTAAACCATAGACAACAAAGGTTCCGTTCCGGCAGATCTCGTGACCAATCTTCGCTGAGATCTTTCAGTTCTTATCTGTGGTATCCGCACATCGTTAGGAGGTAAAAGTCGATCTTTATCTGTGGCGATGATTTGTGGCAACACTGGGTGACACTTTCCTTTGTTACGAGTATGTGGGGTTGTTATTTTTCAGTTAATTGAGTTGAATTAACTAGAATTCAAAAATGTAAGAAATAATATTAATTTATATTCGTACTTTGGTAGCTTTTCATGCGTTTAACTGAAAGGATAGTTGAAAAAAATGATGGCTTTTGTTTTTATGTTTTGTTATTTCCTTTTTTGCAAATATAGATTTAAAACTTGCTGTTCTAATCATTTTCGTACAACCAAACTGTTTTTAGACTAATGCTACTTTATTTTTCCTGCACCGGCTTAAGTTCAGTTAAGTTGTGTGCTTTTTTTTTTTCATGTCATGAAAGCGGCGAACGCTATGTAACTTTTCAATGTCAATTTAAGTTCAGTAATATTACCTTTATCTATTGTTGTTTGATTTTCATCCTACTAATATTATAAATGTGAAAGTTTGTGTGTGTATGTGTGTGTTAGTTTGTTACTCGTTCACGCTGCAACGGCTAGACGGATTCGGATGAAATTTGGAATAAAGATAGCATATGATTGTACAAAGACTACTTTTTATCCCGAAAATTTTAAAGTCCCGTAGGAATAACGGCTATCGAAATCTACGCGGGCGAAGTCCCGGACAGAAACTAGTAAATCAGTAACTACGAAACTGAAACTCCACTTTTTAACCCTTTGCTGTTATTTAATAAGTTGTTACGAATCAAGCCTATAAATAAGCTCTTGCAAAATGGTTACAAAAATGTCTCAAAGTTATTCTATTTGATTAAAATTGAACACGAGATCCAAAACATTAGCTAGGTACTTTACAATCCTAGTTAAAACAAAAAATATTAATCGTCGATCGCCTCGTTATCTTCTGTCATCGCGCTGGCAACACCAATTTACTTTTAAACAAATCAATCGCGCTACAGATCATAAATAGTGCTGATCGTATCGATAAAAGAACGGGTATCTATACAATCTGTGGACACCCGTTGGTATCGATATCGTATTGCTATCGAATGTCAATGTAACGTATCTAACCTATAGGCAATGGAATGCTTTTGTTAATGTTTGCTAGAATTTATTTTGAAGTAATTTATTAAAGTAATTTTACAGTAAAATTAGCAACTGTTTCAAAAACAAAATATAAAAAGATGATATTCGATGCTGTAAAAACGAAAACAAAAGCTTTTGCATATTTATTAATAACAAATATTTGTCGTAGAATCAGCAAAATGTTAGCAATTTTTGCATGCATACTTGATAATAATAATGTATCTATTGGCAGTGTTAACAACTTCATTAAAGTATAAAAAAGGAAAAAGAATGTGATTGAAATTTAATAGTTCACACACAAATACTCAGTATTTTTTTTCTAGTGTCGTCTGTAAGATTATAGCCATTGTCAAATCCAACCCATTGAAATACCTACTTTCAAATGTATTCCAAGTACTAAGAGCCATTTAACACATTTAAAATATTGGTTCTCCAGATAACCGTTAAGCCAAACAAACACATGCATATTAATATACCAATAACCGGCCTAAAGCAAAATAATATAACGTGTCGTAAGTCCACGTCGTAACCTCGTTACTAAGCGTCACTGCCCAATTCTTATTTGACAGCTGTCAAATTCGAATGAACGCTTGCGCATGGTTTTGTGTCACCAAGTTACTTGTTGACGGCTGTCGTAGGACATAGGGCTAGTTTTAGAGGTTTAAATGATCTTTTGAAACATGGTTAAGGTTAGGTTAGGTTAGGTTAGGTTAGGACTGTTGTTATTATTAATCGAGTAAAATGAACTTTATTAATTACTACCTCGATTCGTCTCGGTCGATATCACCAAATTATCCTTTAAACTACCACCAAATATTTTATTCTGGTGAAACACGAAACAAACCACAAAGTTAAGCTGTCAATAGATAAACCCTTTTAGTATTTAGCTTGCTAATAAAGAGTTTGCAGAAGTTCTGTTCGGAGTGAAATTGGCAACATGATCCAGTTACAAAAACTGAGGATCCAATTTTAAAAACTCCGGTTTAATTTGGAGGTGAGTTAAATAATTCACATCAAACAAAACAAACTGAACTCATAACATTTATTAACAAATACGCACTGCAACTCAAGATACGAGTACATAGTGTAAAAGCAAAAGATTAGAGCAAATTTAGAAACGTTGCACTGAAGTGTGAAATCAAATAGGACTCACTCAGCTCAGCATATATTGCAGCTGCCGCCGCCAGAGCGTTGGTTTCATCAATCTCTTTTGCTGCCAATACCTTTTCAAAACCAAATAAATTGAAATCTACTGTAATCTCTTCTTATTATTATTGGATTATTTATTGAACAAAACACTTTTATCTGATTATTGGTTTTTAATTATCTCTTTTTACATACATTTATTACCATCGTTACATATACAAAATCTGACAGTCTCAAATCAGTGTTTACAGATCTCAAAAATAATCCATCTCAATACAGTGTTGCCAGTTATGAATATATTCAACTACTGATATAAAGGAGTATCTACATCATGTCATTAACACTAAGATATCTATAGTCATGAACCTTACAGCTCGGCCATCCTTAGCAAAATGGGTCCTCCCATTACAACAAAACATATAATAATAACGGAAATGATATCATACGATTGGTTATCTTATTACAAATCAAAAAATTGCATTTTCTAGAATCTTGCACAGTCTGCTACAATCTACGACCATCTGTGCGATAATGATTGCTCAATATCTTTCTTTTCTGCACTGATCGCTCATAGCCTGTGCTCAGAATTCTGATTCTACAAAGTTAATTCTACAACTAATTATTAACAAAACAATAATTCTAGGATCGTGCACAGTCTGCTACAATCTACGACCATCTATGCGATAATGATTGCTCAATATCTTTCTTTTCTGCTCTGATCGCTCATAGCCTGTACTCACTATTCTAATTCCACAAAGTTAATCATAATCTACGACTAGTTATTAATAAAACAATAATTCTAGGATCTTGCACAGTCTGCTACAATCTACGACCATCTGTGCGATAATGATTGCTCAATATCTTTCTTTTCTGCACTGATCGCTCATAGCCTGTACTCACTATTCTTATTCCACAAAGTTAATCATAATCTACGACTAGTTATTAATAAAACAATAATTCTAGGATCTTGCACAGTCTGCTACAATCTACGACCATCTGTGCGATAATGATTGCTCAATATCTTTCTTTTCTGCACTGATCGCTCATAGCCTGTACTCACTATTCTTATTCCACAAAGTTAATCATGATCTACGACTAGTTATTAATAAAACAATAATTCTAGGATCTTGCACAGTCTGCTACAATCTACGACCATCTGTGCGATAATGATTGCTCAATATCTTTCTTTTCTGCACTGATCGCTCATAGCCTGTACTCACTATTCTTATTCCACAAAGTTAATCATAATCTACGACTAGTTATTAATAAAACAATAATTCTAGGATCTTGCACAGTCTGCTACAATCTACGACCATCTATGCGATAATGATTGCTCAATATCTTTCTTTTCTGCACTGATCGCTCATAACCTGTACTCACTATTCTTATTCCACAAAGTTAATCATAATCTACGACTAGTTATTAATAAAACAATAATTCTAGGATCTTGCACAGTCTGCTACAATCTACGACCATCTATGCGATAATAATTGCTCAATATCTTTCTTTTATGCACTGATCGCTCATAACCTGTACTCACAATTCTTTTTCTACAAAGTTAATTATAATCTATGACTTATTATTAATAAAACAATAACTCTAGGATCTTGCACAGTCTGCTACATTCTACAGCCATCTATATCAACTTCTGACATATCTGCACTGACTGCTTATAGCCTATGCTCCAATTGTTGATATATAATACACGTTTTACTAGACATTTGTGGATAATTCAACCTGTCTGCTATAATCTACAGCCATCTATGCTATATCAACTTCTGACATATCTGCACTGACTGCTCAATTGCTCATAGCTAAGTTCCAATTGTTAATATTATATACGTTGTATTAGACATTTGTGGATAATTCAACCTATCTGCTATAATCTACAGCCATCTATGCTATATCAACTTCTGACATATCTGCACTGACTGCTCAATTGCTCATAGCTAAGTTCCAATTGTTAATATAATATACGTTTTATTAGACATTTGTGGATAATTCAACCTGTCTGCTATAATCTACAGCCATCTGTGCTATATCAACTTCTGACATATCTGCACTGACTGCTCAATTGCTCATAGCTAAGTTCCAATTGTTAATATAATATACGTTTTATTAGACATTTGTGGATAATTCAACGTGTCTGCTATAATCTACAGCCATCTATGCTATATCAACTTCTGACATATCTGCACTGACTGCCCAATTGCTCATAGCTAAGTTCCAATTGTTAATATAATATACGTTTTATTAGACATATTTGTGGATAATTCAACGTGTCTGCTATAATCTACAGCCATCTATGCTATATCAACTTTTGACATATCTGCACTGACTGCTCATAGCCTGTGCTCATAATTCTTTTTCCACAAAGTTAGTTATAATCTACGATCATCTGTGCGATGTTAAATACGACATCATCCAAAGCTGCACAAATCATCCCGATCATTTATGTGATATCGTTAAAACACCATTCAAATCTACACTGACCGCTCATAACCAACTTATAATGATACATGAACATTCATCTAGACGTATTTAGCTACAATATATTCTAATACAACTCAATAGTATACACATAACATCTGCACATATTTTTTTTTTTACTTCCATATATATTATCTTTATGTGGAACAAAATCTAACTTACTCATTTTTGTTACAATCACTGCTGTCGTCTCCATTTTTGCTTTTATCTCTATTATCCCTGGAGTAACCCTTAAAACTAAGCCATGGATGTACTTTGTCTAGTGCTACTACATTTCATACTTTTCGCTACCTTTCCTAGTTAAGGAAGTGTCTTTAATTAAAAATCTATCGTTTGGCAATATTTTTAGACTTCTGTATGATCCATAAAATTTGGGAAGAAACTTTTTTTATATACCAGAATGGTCTTTGTCGTAAACAGTTCTTTCTACCCGAACAATATTTCCGACATTGTATGACTTTCCTACCAGCCCGCGAATATCGAAATCCTTCTTCAAAAAATCAATCTCAAAATCAATCAAATCAAATTCAATTCTTCTTCTTGTTGCATAATGATCTTAACATTATCAAATCATCGCCAATTACGCTTTCAGCCATCAATCTGGTATCCTGATCATGTAGAATTTGACTAATACACCTTAATTATTCGTCATTACATTGCACGGTTATTATCCAATCCTTAACATCAACATGCAACACATCAATAATGTGTGTTTCG
Organism: Acleris cristana; assembly: GCA_948252455.1. Taxonomy (NCBI): domain Eukaryota; kingdom Metazoa; phylum Arthropoda; class Insecta; order Lepidoptera; family Tortricidae; genus Acleris; species Acleris cristana. The sequence goes on along the minus strand of OX411791.1, from coordinate 3,741,052 downwards.
TTTTCAGCAGTTGGCCCAGTTACAGGACCACGACTAAGTGCGTCTACGTCTGCCATACGCGACTCATGCGTGTACTCGATTCCATAGTCGTACTCCTGGAACTGAATCCACCAACGGGAAATTCGCGGAATCAAGTCTCTTCTTGTTAGCGTGCGTTGAAGCTTAAGGATGCTATAACCGAAACTGTCTCCAACTCGAAAGAATGGATCTCAACCACCAACCTTGGCTCTTGTATCGTTGTATCTTTTCTATGACGTACCCCTGTGTTGCCGTGTTTGTCGAATAAACGTTTTTCTATTCTATTCTATAATATTGGTCGTACAATAAGTTCTTGTTTTAAAGTATTTAAAGCTGTTGTATTATCATCTGTCTATTTCCACTCAAATTTTAATTTCAAGAGATCCGTTAAATGTTGAGCAATTAAGGCGAAATCCTTAACGAATCTACGAAAGAAACTGACTAATCCTATGAAACGTCTCACGTCGTGAAAATTTTGTGGTATTGGGAAATTCAATATACTTAGCTTGGGTTTTTCGCGAATCATGCCCTACGCATTCAGCACTTACATAAAAACATAAGAAATCCAAGCCTCTTACAGAAAAAAATGTCATTTCTTTAATTTAATTGTAAGCCCTGTCTCGCTCAACAGTTTTAAGACTCCCTCTAATTTACTTAAACTTTCCTCAAAAAATCGCAACGGTATCAAAAATAAAAAATGCTTATCAGTGAGTTCGATCTCCATTTGTACCAAATTTGTAACGCCTAAATCTTTGAGACTACTGGAATAACAATTCTCATGTTTCATCAATAGTTGCTTGATTTCTCGTATCTCATCGTTGCTAAGGTGTTCACTCACATTCAAATTTAAAATTGAGTCATCTCCATAAAGCTCTAAAATATTTACATACAAACAATTGGTATTTAAAACACGAGTACCTAATTAATTCATCCTAAATTTGAATTAAAATTTTGAACTATTTTTTTTTACTAACAATCCACCTAATCCGTTTATATCAATGATAAAAACGTTGTATCCATTATATTTTGTACTAGCTTCTGTCCGCGACATCGCCCGCGCATAATTCGGTTATCGTAATTCCCTCGGGAGTTTATTATATTTTTCCGGCATGAAAATCCCCTATGTGTTATGAATAAATCCAGGGTATAACCTATGTCCATCCTCATTCTTATCCAAATCCGTCCAACCATTGCAGCGTGAAGAAGCAACAAACTAACACACACACACACGCTCAAACCTTCGCATTTACGATATTAGTACTTTTTTTATTATTTATTTATTCAGAAAACTCAACACCGGCTGATCCTACAGGCAAGTTTCTTGTAACTGGAAGGTGACCTCTTGTTGATAAATTGATACCTATTTTAACTGCTTCTCTGCACCTTATTAACGTGCATTGACTACCCATATCAATATGGGTAGTAAATGTAAGCACATGATTTACTTTTAGTTTTAACTCCATTACATATTTATTGTCATTGTCCCCATTGACGTCTACAAGTCGAACAACCTTTTCTCAATGTCTTTCGTCTTTATCTGAGATTACAGAAGGTAACTTAGGACAACCTGTTGATAGCCCTAGCCTATGACAAATGTTACACTTCAAAATCTTTCTTTTTGTACATTTGAAACTGAAATGACCCGACTTGTTGCAATTAACAAACAATTTAGAGTTCAGACTGTGTTTCAGAATTGTTAAATGTAGAATTAAGTTTTAACTTGTGACATTTGTTTTATTAAACCACTTCGCTGAAGATTCAAAGGTATGTCTTGTCTTTTCAAATTCTCGCGACTGTTGTTTTATTGTTAAATATATTTTAAAACTTCTTCAGGTTTTTGACATTTAACTGCCTAAGCACCTAATCTTACAGACCGATCATCAATTCCATATAAGATGATTGTATCTTACTGTTCGTTTACCATGTATATAGCATCTAATTAGCATTTTTTTCATTATAATATAGTTCTAACGAATAACCAACTTATCAATCTTATCATGCTTACTTAACATCTCAGTTAATAATTCCTTGTAATCATAACTTAGGGAATGATACAATTATTTACATTTCCATTGGGGCCACGTAGAAGACATTGTAGGAAGGGCCTGATACCATGTCTTTGCCACACCTGTTAATTTTGGTAATGCAATGGATGATCTGATCGTCGCCTCAGCTACTGTACAACTTCGCACACTCGTCTACTTTATCAAGCCACATGTGTACAGTCAGTCCCTTAGCCATCGGGTTGAACTCTGTTATAAAATTGCCTAACATAGGGAATTCATTACCTTGAGATCTATTACTATGCAAAGATTTGATCAGTTTCACCAGAAATAATTCATTATCTTTACCTTGGAAAACATTTCCACTCACTGACTCATTTCGCGACATCTGCATACCATCTCTGCTCTCTGTCAACGCTGCGCGCGCTGCGCTCGACAATACCGCCTCGGCGTTCACGGCCACGGATGCAGTGCTGAGTCCTGCTGCAGCGCTGACTCGTGCTGCAGCGCTGACTCCTACTGCTGCCACTGCTCTGGGACGACTTCCCGCTGCGCGCGCCGTGCTCGCGGCGATGGCTGCGGCGCCCTCGACTTCGCTTGCTGTCTCTTTGCTCCGTACTCCGACTCACCGGATGCGCTCGATGACAACAACAACTCCGACTCCGATTTCGTTTATGAAAGGAAAGAAAATATATTTATTCACTGTAATATCAATATCGTACCTGCCATACTTGGTTCCTTTGGATAATGTAATATCGTACCCGCAATACTTGGTTTCGTGTCCCATGTTACGTCGCTCGATTTGTTAATTTACGGTTTACATGTAGGTATTCATAGTTATGGTCGTGTCTTGTATGCAAACGGCTCCTTCGACCATCCTCACTCGTGCTTAAGAAGCGTCGCCTCACGACGAACATTTCGCTGCCGTGTTTCCTTCTCGTGACGTTCACACTTGCGTTGCCGTTATCTTATTTATTGTTTTGAACGGGATGTTCTTGGCTCACTTCAGCTCCTGTGATGCTCATCATTGTAGTGTTGATCTCGTAAAGAATAAACTTCTCACCGCCGTAATGTCAGGTATTTTTGTGGGCTTGTTTACTAATCTCACTTCTGAGATGTAATCTCTTCTTATTATTATTGGATTATTTATTGAACAAAACACTTTTATCTGATTATTGGTTTTTAATTATCTCTTTTTACATACATTTATTCCCATCGTTACATATACAAAATCTGACAGTCTCAAATCAGTGTTTACAGATCTCAAAAATAATCCATCTCAATACAGTGTTGCCAGTTATGAATATATTCAACTACTGATATAAAGGAGTATCTACATCATGTCATTAACACTAAGATATCTATAGTCATGAACCTTACACTACGTTGTTAACCAAAATAAAATCACGTACCAAGATGTTTTAGAAGTAATAACATCGCAATTGTAACAGGTATTAAAAATTACGCAAGCGTGGTGTTACTCTGATGAACCAGCCAGCATCACAGACTCGCTTCGCCGCGAGATTAAAGCGAGAGCAGAGTTCAAATTAGGTTGGTTTGATCAAGTGAACTTGACCAATGAATAAAATAGCAATTTTCTTGTCAATAGCGCGTAAGAGAAAACGATAGACATCGCGCCGCCAAACGCTATCGTTATCAATCAAAGTACCGTTACACGTAATAGGGCGTTATTAAACTGCATGAGGTTTTTAATTTTTTTGAACAACGTTATTATAATAACATGTGAGCTGTTTTTAATATTATGATATTGATGTTAAAAGATACGAATAAGTAACGTTTTCGTTATAAAAAAGGACGTAGTTCGTTACAGATAAAAAAAACTAGACTCAGGCACTGTTGCAAGAAAAAGTTGACTTTATTTAAATTAAGAACGTCGGATTGATACAGGAATTGACAATATAGCCGTATTTAATCAATCAGGTTTAAGTGTCTAATAAAACTTATTAATCTCGAAAAGATGTGTTCCTAATTGCTAAATATCCCTTTTTTATTACGTACACAGCTACCAACAAGCTACCACAGACTAAATCCAGTCTCAATACCATAGACAACTATATCAACTTTCAACACAAAACGATTTATCACATCACTCTACGTTCCGTTTCCTGCGCTAGTGATGCGAAAGATATGTCAATATATCTGTCGATAGATCGATTAGCGAATGTTTGCGGTGAAATTGAATTGAGAAAGGCATTGTCGATTATACCATCGATGGTAAGAAAGCGCCGGTCGACATTCTGGAGTCACACGGACGACCATTTATTTGCTGTTGGATGGATTGTAATTTAACTGTGGGAATTGGCGATAGAATTCTAGACTTAGGGTTCTGTACTTACAGAAAACAACACTTATTTTAATTTTATTTATTTAAAGGACGCTATTTTTAACCAAGTGGGTGTTATTGTCGATACGTTATAAAATTTAAATGAATATTTAAAATAATATTTTTAAACATATTTCTAACTAAGTTTAAACGCAATTTAATGAATGAGATCGAAATCAAAGTTAAGCTAAGTAGGTCCCTATATATTTATTTTAATAATAGTAACATACGCCGAAAATACTTATAACTGGGTGTCATTAAAAATTTAAAATAGCTATTTTTTGCTAAAAATACACATATTTGATTCAATTTAAAAACCAAACTCAATTGAGCAGATCATTTAAACAATCCTCTAACCCTGTTACTAAAACACCAAAATTTTAACTAATCTCATTTTGTTCCCAAAACTAATTCCACTTTGCAAAGCTACCCAGCCCTGACCAAACGATGGTATTGACACGTGGTTAACACCTTCAAAGCCCATGACTCCATTTTGGGTCCATCCCGTGTATAGACTCTGGGAGCTCGGCAGCTGTTGGGTTGAACCCAGTTATATGTTAATTTAATGGCGCAGCTTTCTAATATGGTAATAGTTACACCTGCAGCTGATTCACTGATTGACGCATAATGGGTTGAACTTGGAGCCTAATTTAAAGGTTGCCGGAAAGGGTTATAAACATGCAAACTGCTTGGACGACGTGATTGGCGAGAATTGGCTTTGGACATTGACTGGGAATTTCTGACTTTTTATTTTTTTATACAAGTCTGTTGTTTTCTGGCTATATCCTTTCTCATTAACCACAATAGTAACAGAGATAGCAAAATTTTTTTTTTGTCGAACGTTTGATAAATCAACACTGATGATATTTTTCAAAAGACCTTGTTTTAGTATAGTTTTTGTTAGAAAACGATTAGTTCAATTCAATAACGAAAATGATACAAAACATAGTTCTAGTGCTTAAATCACAATGAAAAATTTTGTTAGTTAATTCAGTTAGGTTAGTTGAGTTTACTAGTAGACTAGTTCTGTTGCCAAAATATGTAGGCTTATTGTTAAACATAGTGACAAGAATTTAAAATAATCAATAATTAAATATCAGCGGACAATCTCCAACAAATTGACCTAGTCCCATACTAAACCCTAGGCTTGAATTATGAATCTTTTAATTTAAATTAAATAATTACTTTCCAATTTTATAAATATCAGATTCATTACCAAACCGGACAGCAAAATAATACCAGCATGACAATAACTCCCTTTAAATACCAAATTTGGCGGAACCGGAAACACCGAATTAATAACTTAAATTAGAGTAGGGCGAGCTCAATTCGTCGAAGCGTTTACACGAGAAATTATTTTCTGAAATGTGGCCATTTCCTTTTCTGTCTGTCACCCTTTTTTAAATGTGCTACTTTTGCCGCCACCCAGAAATGGAAATGTTTTAATTTTAATTGGGTTTTAATTTGTAGAAACAGACGTAACGTTGTAGTTGATGCGTTTTTGACAGTTTTTAACTGTGAAAGTTAATCTGTATTTTTTTTCCGTTGGTGTTACGGCAACATCTTTTGGTAGTTTTAGTAAAGGGTATTTCCGGGAATAAACGTGTCAATAAATTCTCTTTTTATTTGTCAGAGTGGAGGTGATGATTAGAGGCATAGTGAATAGGTAGGGCAAATTATAAGATGTTGAAAAGGTATTTACCGAACAGTGGGCTTTCAAAAAAAATGTAAATAAGAATATTCAGAAGAATTTTAAATCAAGAATTGAAGATTTCTTGTGGGTGGGATTTTTTGATCGAGGCATGCTAAACCAAGCTCAGGATTGAGACAGAGACGGCTCGATTTGAAAAAAAAAAAACACAATTGCCTACCTTAACAATCTTAACATTTGTAATATTTAAAACGCGGATTGCTTCGGAGATTTCAAATTTAAATTTGACACGTTCCATTTATGAAAAAATTAAAACTCAAGTAATCAATCTACCCGCGATTAAAATATTGAGAACGCTAGTATTTTTTTTAATTAGATTCAAGTACCCTTTTCATAAAAGTTTAAATTTCTTGCTTTTTTACAAGTGTAAATACAGTGGTAATGTTTACGTACACTCTGCCCTAAAACAAACATGTATGATAATATTGTTAAACTTATTAGTCATTGTGACAGTGGACTGTGTTCTATGGACAAAGCGAGTTAACCTGCGCAGTAACAAAGGGGTTTGCGATGCGCAGTGGCCAAGGATATAAATAGATATCACTACACGCAGCCCGCATACTGCTCTGATAGCTCTAGTGATGGGATGTGGTATTGTCGATAAAATAAGTTGAGGGTGCAAGTTTAATTAAAACATAATAATTATAGCGGAACGCAAACGAAAACACTTTTGGTTTTGAGTGAGCTCGGTGGCCAATGGACATTTAAACAAAAAATGTAATTTTGTTTGCTAATTTGAGCGTCAAGACGAATGCCTCAATTCTTTTTATTTTTCTCACGAAACCGTAATACATGTAAATTTCATGTACTGTGATAAAATTCTAAAACAAGTTCGATGATTAATCGTATGCTTGAGCAAAGTAACGAACTTTACGGTGTGACATTTTATACTTAACTCTTTGGAATATAGTTATGTCTTTAAACTATCCTTATTTAAATATTAATAGAAAAAAAATTGAAAAAAATTACCAACCGTCAGTATTCACTACGAATTCAAAAACTTTATCAAAAACATCACTATACAATCTTCTTACATTTAGCAGTTCTTATTCCGTATTACGAATAATCGATATCGATACTAATTAACCTATCCAATCCCTTCCCCGCACAGTGGGAACAAACTGGCGGCTATGAGTAAAATAATCGAGCAGATAAAATTGTGAAATAATTATTGCGCTATGCTCTATGGTGTGCCGCGGAACTACGAAATTGCACCACGGGGCCTTTTATATTAATAAGTACTAATAATATCAGTAGCCCTAGAGAAAATGCATTCGGCGAACGTTAGTTTAGTTCAGTTTGTTTATTTATTCATCAATGTGACCACCAACGACTATGTTTAGTGTTTCTTTTAGACAGTGTAACCTCTTAACTGTAGGTAAGCATTGGTCCTGTTGGTGATCCTTATATAAATAAATAATTTGAAAAAGAAGAAGATATACATTCATATATTACAATCTGTGAAGTAAATAAATGTCTTTCTTCTTCTTCTTCTTCCTAGAGGAAGAACTAGAGTTATTCACTACACACAAAGAATACAAATGAAAAATTTAAAAAGCAATAAATGTGACAGGAACAGCACGGAGTGGTAGTAAATAAGAGCCGCATTGCATGTCAAAAAATATGAAGTTACATTGAGATCGTCAACGTAAATATACTAATAATCGAAGAATACAAAAATAACACTGTAATAATCGAATATAGCGTTATCGTTATAGAAAATGTAGGATTGATGTGAGTTGCCGTTGCCGGACGGTCGCGTCGAGCGCTCATGTCAATGCTCATTTGAATAATTAAGAAAATCGTTTAACATTTAAATGCTGCAAATAGTTATGTCACACGGCTAAATAATAGTAGTATGTAATGTATATTGTCACAAAACCCTTTACAATCGACATGACAAGGTAAGAGGTTCAAAAAAATCAAAAAAATGTAAGAGGTTCTATAACCTAAAGTTTAACTTTATTATTATTTATTGCAAATTAACTATTGATTAGTTAATTTTTAATTAATCCTGGCATCTATTAAACCTTTCTATTAAGTTATTTATTATATATCTGACTCTAAAATTACTTTGTCAGTATTAGATCAAAGATATTTTGATAGGCATGGTGCAATTTTATTGTAATCGCAGTATAAATCTTGATTGCCTTATTGCTCCACCTGTTGACGTGTTGCAATAGTTGTTAATGCATCTCTTGATTAAGTTTTTCGATCGATAATAATGCACTTTTGTTCACCTCACACAGGTGTAACCTAGTCTTTGTTTACCAACAATCAGTATTACTATCGTCAGCTTGTATTCTTTTTGCTGAATCAGAATGTAAGAAAAAAACATGTAAGCGTTTAATATCATTTGTGACATTCATATTTATATATTTTATAGCATAAAAATCCCATGTTACCTATACTTACAAACTATTTACATACAATTAGGCAAGTTAAGCATATGACACCATGTTGGGTACAGCAATACATAGTAGGTAGGAGAGGTTAACTGTACTGTTAGTCACGGTTAGAAATGTTTCGTCACTTTTGGACATTAATAGCGTTGAAATAGAGCCAAAAAGTGACGAACCTTTTCTAAGGTGACTCTACATAGTTTGGACAATGACCAATTTTGGCCTATTAAGGCTTGCTTTGTATTTTACTGTGTGTTTACTGTGTACTCTGTATTTTATTTATGGCTTTAGAAATCTGAAAAAATCTAACAATCCTCTAACCCTGTTACTAAAACACCAAAATTTTAACTAATCTCATTTTGTTCCCAAAACTAATTCCACTTTGCAAAGCTACCCAGCCCTGACCAAACGATGGTATTGACACGTGGTTAACACCTTCAAAGCCCATGACTCCATTTTGGGTCCATCCCGTGTATAGACTCTGGGAGCTCGGCAGCTGTTGGGTTGAACCCAGTTATATGTTAATTTAATGGCGCAGCTTTCTAATATGGTAATAGTTACACCTGCAGCTGATTCACTGATTGACGCATAATGGGTTGAACTTGGAGCCTAATTTAAAGGTTGCCGGAAAGGGTTATAAACATGCAAACTGCTTGGACGACGTGATTGGCGAGAATTGGCTTTGGACATTGACTGGGAATTTCTGACTTTTTATTTTTTTATACAAGTCTGTTGTTTTCTGGCTATATCCTTTCTCATTAACCACAATAGTAACAGAGATAGCAAAATTTTTTTTTTGTCGAACGTTTGATAAATCAACACTGATGATATTTTTCAAAAGACCTTGTTTTAGTATAGTTTTTGTTAGAAAACGATTAGTTCAATTCAATAACGAAAATGATACAAAACATAGTTCTAGTGCTTAAATCACAATGAAAAATTTTGTTAGTTAATTCAGTTAGGTTAGTTGAGTTTACTAGTAGACTAGTTCTGTTGCCAAAATATGTAGGCTTATTGTTAAACATAGTGACAAGAATTTAAAATAATCAATAATTAAATATCAGCGGACAATCTCCAACAAATTGACCTAGTCCCATACTAAACCCTAGGCTTGAATTATGAATCTTTTAATTTAAATTAAATAATTACTTTCCAATTTTATAAATATCAGATTCATTACCAAACCGGACAGCAAAATAATACCAGCATGACAATAACTCCCTTTAAATACCAAATTTGGCGGAACCGGAAACACCGAATTAATAACTTAAATTAGAGTAGGGCGAGCTCAATTCGTCGAAGCGTTTACACGAGAAATTATTTTCTGAAATGTGGCCATTTCCTTTTCTGTCTGTCACCCTTTTTTAAATGTGCTACTTTTGCCGCCACCCAGAAATGGAAATGTTTTAATTTTAATTGGGTTTTAATTTGTAGAAACAGACGTAACGTTGTAGTTGATGCGTTTTTGACAGTTTTTAACTGTGAAAGTTAATCTGTATTTTTTTTCCGTTGGTGTTACGGCAACATCTTTTGGTAGTTTTAGTAAAGGGTATTTCCGGGAATAAACGTGTCAATAAATTCTCTTTTTATTTGTCAGAGTGGAGGTGATGATTAGAGGCATAGTGAATAGGTAGGGCAAATTATAAGATGTTGAAAAGGTATTTACCGAACAGTGGGCTTTCAAAAAAAATGTAAATAAGAATATTCAGAAGAATTTTAAATCAAGAATTGAAGATTTCTTGTGGGTGGGATTTTTTGATCGAGGCATGCTAAACCAAGCTCAGGATTGAGACAGAGACGGCTCGATTTGAAAAAAAAAAAACACAATTGCCTACCTTAACAATCTTAACATTTGTAATATTTAAAACGCGGATTGCTTCGGAGATTTCAAATTTAAATTTGACACGTTCCATTTATGAAAAAATTAAAACTCAAGTAATCAATCTACCCGCGATTAAAATATTGAGAACGCTAGTATTTTTTTTAATTAGATTCAAGTACCCTTTTCATAAAAGTTTAAATTTCTTGCTTTTTTACAAGTGTAAATACAGTGGTAATGTTTACGTACACTCTGCCCTAAAACAAACATGTATGATAATATTGTTAAACTTATTAGTCATTGTGACAGTGGACTGTGTTCTATGGACAAAGCGAGTTAACCTGCGCAGTAACAAAGGGGTTTGCGATGCGCAGTGGCCAAGGATATAAATAGATATCACTACACGCAGCCCGCATACTGCTCTGATAGCTCTAGTGATGGGATGTGGTATTGTCGATAAAATAAGTTGAGGGTGCAAGTTTAATTAAAACATAATAATTATAGCGGAACGCAAACGAAAACACTTTTGGTTTTGAGTGAGCTCGGTGGCCAATGGACATTTAAACAAAAAATGTAATTTTGTTTGCTAATTTGAGCGTCAAGACGAATGCCTCAATTCTTTTTATTTTTCTCACGAAACCGTAATACATGTAAATTTCATGTACTGTGATAAAATTCTAAAACAAGTTCGATGATTAATCGTATGCTTGAGCAAAGTAACGAACTTTACGGTGTGACATTTTATACTTAACTCTTTGGAATATAGTTATGTCTTTAAACTATCCTTATTTAAATATTAATAGAAAAAAAATTGAAAAAAATTACCAACCGTCAGTATTCACTACGAATTCAAAAACTTTATCAAAAACATCACTATACAATCTTCTTACATTTAGCAGTTCTTATTCCGTATTACGAATAATCGATATCGATACTAATTAACCTATCCAATCCCTTCCCCGCACAGTGGGAACAAACTGGCGGCTATGAGTAAAATAATCGAGCAGATAAAATTGTGAAATAATTATTGCGCTATGCTCTATGGTGTGCCGCGGAACTACGAAATTGCACCACGGGGCCTTTTATATTAATAAGTACTAATAATATCAGTAGCCCTAGAGAAAATGCATTCGGCGAACGTTAGTTTAGTTCAGTTTGTTTATTTATTCATCAATGTGACCACCAACGACTATGTTTAGTGTTTCTTTTAGACAGTGTAACCTCTTAACTGTAGGTAAGCATTGGTCCTGTTGGTGATCCTTATATAAATAAATAATTTGAAAAAGAAGAAGATATACATTCATATATTACAATCTGTGAAGTAAATAAATGTCTTTCTTCTTCTTCTTCTTCCTAGAGGAAGAACTAGAGTTATTCACTACACACAAAGAATACAAATGAAAAATTTAAAAAGCAATAAATGTGACAGGAACAGCACGGAGTGGTAGTAAATAAGAGCCGCATTGCATGTCAAAAAATACGAAGTTACATTGAGATCGTCAACGTAAATATACTAATAATCGAAGAATACAAAAATAACACTGTAATAATCGAATATAGCGTTATCGTTATAGAAAATGTAGGATTGATGTGAGTTGCCGTTGCCGGACGGTCGCGTCGAGCGCTCATGTCAATGCTCATTTGAATAATTAAGAAAATCGTTTAACATTTAAATGCTGCAAATAGTTATGTCACACGGCTAAATAATAGTAGTATGTAATGTATATTGTCACAAAACCCTTTACAATCGACATGACAAGGTAAGAGGTTCAAAAAAATCAAAAAAATGTAAGAGGTTCTATAACCTAAAGTTTAACTTTATTATTATTTATTGCAAATTAACTATTGATTAGTTAATTTTTAATTAATCCTGGCATCTATTAAACCTTTCTATTAAGTTATTTATTATATATCTGACTCTAAAATTACTTTGTCAGTATTAGATCAAAGATATTTTGATAGGCATGGTGCAATTTTATTGTAATCGCAGTATAAATCTTGATTGCCTTATTGCTCCACCTGTTGACGTGTTGCAATAGTTGTTAATGCATCTCTTGATTAAGTTTTTCGATCGATAATAATGCACTTTTGTTCACCTCACACAGGTGTAACCTAGTCTTTGTTTACCAACAATCAGTATTACTATCGTCAGCTTGTATTCTTTTTGCTGAATCAGAATGTAAGAAAAAAACATGTAAGCGTTTAATATCATTTGTGACATTCATATTTATATATTTTATAGCATAAAAATCCCATGTTACCTATACTTACAAACTATTTACATACAATTAGGCAAGTTAAGCATATGACACCATGTTGGGTACAGCAATACATAGTAGGTAGGAGAGGTTAACTGTACTGTTAGTCACGGTTAGAAATGTTTCGTCACTTTTGGACATTAATAGCGTTGAAATAGAGCCAAAAAGTGACGAACCTTTTCTAAGGTGACTCTACATAGTTTGGACAATGACCAATTTTGGCCTATTAAGGCTTGCTTTGTATTTTACTGTGTGTTTACTGTGTACTCTGTATTTTATTTATGGCTTTAGAAATCTGAAAAAATCTAGGGTATTGTTATAGGTTACTGATTGAATGTACGATGGCTATAAACTTTTTAAGATCGGTTACTACTCTCGATTTAATGAAATGTAACTTCCCTATTTCTACTTTTTTCTAATCTAGTAAAAATAATATCAGTAAGTTTGTCTGCTGTCACTGCAACCAGTTGTTATTTTTCAAATCATACTCATTATTAGTTAAAAAATGATGGTCACTAAAAAACCGCAATGGATTTTGTACGAGTACGTTACCTATCATTAAGGTCGAATTCCAGTTACCAATTACAGTTCAGTTAGTTATTGTGTATGTATTTTTTTATATAATTTCGCTGCATTTTTATAAAACAACCTTAAACTCACCTACAGCTTCTGTAAGCATATCTCCCTAATCATTTACAAAAGATAATAGGTTCAAAAAAAAAATACATGATTTTTTGAACAAATGAAACGGTTGAGGAAAAAAAACGGACTTGCGATAGGATACCGTTTGTAAACCAACAATATTTTATTACATTTACATCATTTCCAAATTCTTCTCCAGTAAAATAATTCTTCCTTGTTAGAAGTATTTTTTAACAATATCTTATTCAACGGGGCTTCATACTTCATAGCTCCGAGTAGCCCCGGACAGGCAGACAGGCGAATTACGAGCGATAACTAATAATAAAATTTATATCCTCTCTGTTCCAATCAAGAAGTCATCCACAGCAGCTAGAATTTGAACAGTATGGTATGTATATACTCTTTATTGGAAAGGAATCACTACATAGTATAAAACAAAGTTGCTTCCCGCTGTCTGTCTGTCCCTATGTATGCTTAAATCTTTAAAACTACGCAACGGATTTTGATGCGGTTTTTTTTTAATAGATAGAGTGATTCAAGAGGAAGGTTTTTATGTATAATAAATGCTGGTTTTTTGAACGGGTTTTACAGAAAACTCAAATAAACCGAAGCGAAGCGAGGGCGGGTCGCTAGTAAGAAAATAAATACAAAATACCTACATGCTATAAGGCCAAAAATACAAAGGCGAACTTGTACCATTAAGCGATTTCTTCCAGCCACCTGTCATCCCAATGACAAACAAACAGTTGATAATATCTGCCATCGAATTTCAAATTTATAGCTTACGTCAATCTGTATAAACATGCGCAGTTGGCATAATGTATTCACTAGAGTGGTTGACAGAGTTCTGGGCCCTATTCCACTCGGAAAAACAATATTGCCTTTGACATGTTATCGTATTGTCAAAATCATGATAGCTCATATTTACTTGACAGCGACAGGCGAGTTAAAAACAATACGATAACATGTCAAAGGCAGTATTGTTTTATCAAGTAGAATAGAGCTCCTGTGTTTTTAACAAAGGTTAAAATAAAAACCGCCAAGTGCGAGTCGGATTCAGGCAGGAACGGTTGCGTTCCATTATCTATACAACATTAGACACTATACCGGTAGCTGTTATTAATATCGAGCAAAAACGGCATTAAAATCACGTTTGTTGTATGGGAGCCCACTTTAATATTTATTTTATTCTGTTTTTAGTATTTGTTTTAAAAGCACGGACTAAAAAAAAATTTCCGTATATATAGTTGTAACTTGTACAAAGATACTTAACAAAATAAAAATGAAAATTAATTTAAATGTGATAGTTGTTATACTATTGTTTAATCTGTGTTCTGTGCCCTGTATGTATAGTTTAATTAAATGTACCGGCGCCCCTTTGCTTATAGAAAAGTAAAAGTGGTTTATAGCCTTTTTGTAAATGATTTATTATTATATCGTATGTGTTTAAGTATTAAGATATTTCGTATCCTGGTCACTTGATCCGAATATGAGTAGAAAAACTTTCGACTGTATTTACTTATTAATTATACCACACTCTTACTATAGGATGGGCGCCAAATTTTTTTGCAAATTAGCAAGTGAAAATATAGTAAAAATGCAAATATTTATAATGAACAGTATTATGATGCCATCATACTATGTTATATTTAATTACGAATATTGCAAAATTAATCACAAACAGTTCATATTTATGGCATGGAGAAGAAACGAGTATACAGGCTAACTGATAAGTAAAATCTGAGACCTTTAGGCAATTTCAATCTCAAGACTAGAATCTTAAGACCGCGTTGCCAACCTTGAATAGAGAATTAAGATGGAATGCATCTATGACAGTTATTTCACCGATATTATCCGACAAGAACACATATTTAAAATACACCAATAGGGAATATACCTACATGGATTTTTTAAATCGCATTTCTCAACATAATATGGACATACCATAAAAGGGATCACCAAAAGTGAAATTAAATTTAAAATCGGCCAAGAAATACGAATGATACAAGCATTTTAAACTCCTAAATAGACAGCGATTAGACAGAGAGATCCGATATACTGTGATGTCATGAAAGAAATAGGAACAAATCTTTACTGGCCTATTTATAGCTATTGAAAAAAATATTTTTCTCAACTGTTTGTTACATGAATCACTATATTTAAAACTGTGAAAAAAGTCATGAATAGTCCCTATTTAGTATATTATAATATAATTATTACATTTTTATACTCTTAAATACTCTTAAACGGTGGATTTAAAAAATAACAGGTTCTCAAATTACCTTCGACAATCAAGAAAAAGAAGAAGAAAAGAAAAGGAAAAGAAGAAGTTAATAAATTTGACGTTATCGTGGTCAGGGTTGGCAACGAATTTACAGTTTCAGGATTGAAATTGGAATTGGCCTGTGGCCTGAGGCTTTACTTTAAAAATCGAAGTTCGAAGTTACGTTAGCTGCATCCCTTCTTCTCGATTTAGTCTCGAATGAGGAAGTGACAGAGATGGAGCTAACGTAACTTAGAACTTCGAATTTCAAACTAGGGCCTCTGTGTCCTCGCTTGTCTTCTCCGTGACATAAAAAAAAGCTTTTGTGAGACGGCTCTAAAGTAAACATTATGCACCTTCTCCATAAGTACTCGACTCAACGTAGGCGGAGTCCGGCAGTTTTTTGCCAAACCATTATGGCCACTTAACCGCTTAGGAAATCGATTCTGTATTGTCAATAGAAATTAATAGAAAGTGATGTGAAAACCGGACGAGAAATTCTAGTTTTTTGTACAAGTTTTTTAGCAGCTTTGGTCATTGTTAGAATATTTTATAATAATTGAAGTTGTACAATGCGTGGACAATAAAAATACATCGTGTTTTTTTAAATATTTAACCACGTCTATTTTGCATTGTAATGCCTTTTTTCTTGATAGTAAATATTTAAACACGTTGTGCCTGTTACTGACTATAATTTCTTATCAAAACCTTAAAGATGATTGTGAAGCGACGCCTCAATTAAAGTAAATTTTTATCCTTACAATTTTTTCCATACAATTTTTTTCCATACAAATTTAGCTCCAAGCGATAACGTTTCTCACCCCCTAAATCAAGTCCCATTTCCACGACCTTTGAATATGTTGTACTTATAAATATTATGAAAAACTAGGTTTGCATTTTTCGTTTTTTTTTCTTGTGTTTTGTTTTTTTGCAAGAAATATTTTCTTTGAAAGGAAAATTTACAGACCTAGTTTTAATAATCTACAAACATATTCGAAAATCGTAAAACCTACGCTTAAGGACTAGGCTTAAGGGGAGAGAAACGTTATGTATGGCAATTGTCATTTTCACAATACTCTAACCCCCTTACTAATAAACGTTGAGTAACGGTGGTATAGCTATACAATCTTTTGTCCTTATCTATCAAATTCAAATGTCACAATGACAGATAAGGACAAAACATTGTATAGCTATACCACCGTTACTCATCATTTATTAGTAAGGGGGTTAAGGTATTGAATTCGGGTAAGTATGACCCGAGTAGAAAAATATGGTCTAAGCTATATTTTTAACGCTAGCTTCGTTGGCAGAGTCACTACAAAATAGGCTAACCACGTCGTCGTATAGTTTTGTCTATTTTATGTCAACACCAAAGACCCTAAATAGGGTCCGTTTGATATGGAAATTGGGTAGATTGGCCCCAAAATGGTTTAATTATGGTAACTCGAATACAATTTACTGACACGAGTATCTCATACAGTCTCCTAATAGAATCGATCAAAATATCGTTATGGTATCATAAGATAACGTGTGGGACAAGTCTGGGGATTGCAGCGGTGGTTCAAGGTTAATAATATTCATTTTTTAATAGCTATGAAAATAACCAAGATATAAGCTAACAAAGATTTGTTCCTATCTCTTTCTAGCAAAACAGAATTTAACATGGATCCAACCTGGTACATGACGTCACGGTGCATATCGGATCTCTCTGTCCAATCGCTGCCTAATTAGCAGTTTAAAATTCTTGTATCATCCGTATTTCTTGGCCGATTTTAATTTGAATTTCACTGTTGGAAATCTCTTTAACGGTATTTTTATATTTTGTTGACAATTGCGATTTAAAAAATCCATGCATATTTCCTATTTCTAGCTCCTTTCATCATTTCAGCCCGTACTAGTCGACCGCTAAACATTGCCCTCCCTCTTTGATTTCCATCGAGAATGATCCAATGCGGCCTGCATCCACCGATTTCC
The DNA here is from genome assembly GCA_948252455.1 of Acleris cristana. Lineage (NCBI taxonomy): Eukaryota > Metazoa > Arthropoda > Insecta > Lepidoptera > Tortricidae > Acleris > Acleris cristana. Next base: position 3,723,618 of record OX411791.1, on the reverse strand, counting down.
TACCACCTTAAGTAGGTTATCTGTCCATCGTGCAGGCGGTCATCCCCAGCTGTGCTTGCCAGGTCGTGGTCTCAACTGAAGAACCTTTCTGCCCCAGCGGCCGTCGGTTCTTCGAGCTACGGGCCCTGCCCATTGCCACTTCAGCCTACTAATTGCGCTGAGCTATGTCGGTGACCTAAGTTCTTCTGCGGATCTCCTAATATCTGATTCTATCACGCAGAAAAACGCTGAGCATAGCGACCATGCTTTCTTGAGGCCCATAGTGAGAGACCACGTCTCAGATCCTAGGTCTTTAACATTAAAAATATACACGTATTCGATATACGCAATAGCTATCGCTACTTAAATCGCTCGGCGCCTACAAATTAAGTCATTTTCTACTGGGAGAGATGATCCTATACTACAATGAGTCATTTCCTGAGACAGTGCGCAGGCGACGCGGACCAATCAGCGGTTAATTGATTATATTATTTATAATTTAGTCAATCCCAAAGTAAAAGCAATGCGATTTCAATACAATTTGTATAAGGCATTAAAAGAAAATTCAGAGATATATTACTCGTAGCAATACTGATTCGCAATTGCAATTAAAGTAAGTTTTTGGGAATACCTCTAAGATTGAAAATATTCCTGCATTTGCTTATATCTATAATCTCCGGTAGGTATAGCAAATTCCTATAATTAATGATGCAGTTTGTAACTACACGAATAGTCATCAATTCACTGCTGGTCCCGTGTGGTTGCCGGGTTAGAATAGTGCCACCCCATGTCTTGTCGTGGATGTCGTAAGAGGCTACTAAGGGAATAAAGGCTTGTAATGTTTGGCTATGGGTTTGCAATCTGTCACTAATACACTGGTAAACATCTTAGCCTAATTGTGCAAAATATGGTTACAGAATTATCAACGGATTTTTAGAGTTGTCGGTAATTCTGTAGCTCTGCCTACCCCACTCTGGGAATTAAGGCATGAGTTTATGCATGTATGTCACTGCGAAAATGTAGGTGCTTTATCTTTTAAAACACTCCACAGAGCGAGCTAGCACAACAGTTTTAAACATATTCTTGACTGATGTCATTCCTGTCTTACAAAATCTAAAACCATTATTACGCACAGCTTACCCAATAAAACAGAAGCGGTATTCATTTATAATGCATAAAGGGATACCTCTTATTCATACTACAAAGAGCATTAATTCCTATGCCTAACAATTAACCATCCGCAAATTAGTGAAACGCGGCGACATCACGCCCTATTAACGGGCTTAGAGACGCCGAGGCTAACGTACGAGTGAGGCAGCTGTGTTGAGGCTTGTTATATAGGGCTAGCAACAACGAGTTTTTTTTTAATGTATGCTTATTCAATGTTTATAAAATAAAAATATGATTATCGATCTCCCTTAATGGTTTTGACCAGTAATGTTTATGAAAATAAACATAAGTGTATGCAGTTGACCTTTTTTTTTAGAGATACCTATAAAAAAAAGGTGATTTTGATTTTGATAATCTAGGAAAAGAGCCTTTGTCCCAGCAGAGTGTGAATAAGTTAATCGGTTGAAAAAAATAAAAAGTAAAATAAAAAAACTTCACAATCACAGATTAAAAAACGACTTTATTTTTCTTTTGGTAACATGGTAGTTTAGATAAGTTTAATTTCGTTTAACATTAGCGCTTAAAATCACACCACTATAGACAACATTTCTTGATACTTGGTCATCTAAAATTCATTATGAAACCGTAAAACGATCCCTTACTCTATCACATAGACACTGTTACTATGGTCCATTCTCGATCTAGATTCATCAAGACAGCCATGAACTCGATTAAAGGTCCAATTTGTAAGTAACAACTATAGTTCTATACGGTTTCTCCCAAGTCTTGGTACTTGGTAGCCCTAAAAGCAGTAAAGCGTATAATCACGCGCGCGGCCGACCACGCCGAATGATGATCACGAACAAAAGCCTACCACAGCTTAAAGAAACCCAGCTAGTGCTTATAGAAATAAAACACGTCTAACATATACAGCAGACAGACGGATATGCCGAAACTATAAGGGACTACGGAACCCTAAAAACGTTACTATTAAACAGCTGATTTTTTAGATGACTGCTAAGGATGGTAATTTGATCTGTATGTATGTGAGTATGCCAGGGTGAACTGCCATATTGTTGGCCACCTACCAATTACTAACCCAATGAACATCACGTTGCTATAATGCCAGTAACTGGTATTTAAGAGGCCAGTAATTAGGTGTTCTATCCTGTGTTTTTGTTTCCTCGTAGTGAGCGAATAACGTCTGACCTAGTTGTATTGTTAGTGACATACGAAACTAGCGGTTTGGGGTTTGATTCCTGGTATCGGCAAATATTTCTATGATTAGCACGAGTATCTGTTACCTGTTTTCTGTGTATTTAAGTATGTATTCCTCTGTATAAATATGTTAATCGTTGTCTAGTACCCATTAGTACAAGCCTAGAGCTTAGTTTGGAACTAGGTCAATTGATATGGGATAGTCCCTTGATATTCATCATCGGCCTGTATCAGTCTATTTCTGTACATAGGCCTCCACCAATCCGCGGCCATTTTACCTTGTCGTCGGACTATCGCATTCAGCATCTGCTAGCGACCTTTCGTCACTAGTCGATATTTATTTATAAATACAAATCGTTCAAACTCATTTCCCTTCTTTCGTCAGCCGGGTAGAAAAAATGATAAATATTTCAAGCGATTTATTGTAAGTGGCCGCGCTGCCCTAATCCGGCGCATCCGGCTGTCATGCGCGTGCGCAGGCAGCATTGTTCGTCGTAATTACTGTACCTTTACCACGAGTTACAATTACCGTACTCGCTAGCGAGTCGAATGCTCTGTCCCTCGCACTCTATAACAATACTGTGAGGGATAGAGTATTCGAGTACGGTAATTGGAATTCATGGTAAGGGTGCTGCGCCGGTAGCGTTATTACGCTCAATTTGACAAATTGTACGAATGCCATTGTATTATGCCACCGTTCCGAGGTTTTTAAGGCTTGTTAGATACTTTGGGATTTTTTATTTATATTTTTATATTGTATTTAAGAATACAGGCGCTAGATAAAATGCATTTATCCAAATAGATTGACGTAAGTTGGGCCTACGTCAATTGCACACACACACTTTATCATATTATAACACCTCTCTCTTTTGCATTAGGGGTTAAAAGATACAAAACATAGCGAGATAGAAACTCATAGGTTACAGAATTGCTAAGATAACGTATGCACTATAGCAGCTGTTGTGTGGGTGTGTCAACATAAAACAAACATAAAATAAAGCCTTTGAGTCGTCGACGGAACCAGTCCAAAAACAGGTGTCAAAGCATCAATAATGCATTAGCCGTCATTCAAATTGTATAACTGTCCTTGTCCAACTCGGTGACAATAAGAGAGATGAGTGATGACAAAATGGCTGTTACCGTTAAAGTTGAAGAGCATATTGATAGTCATTTTGATAACAGATTCAAATATAAGGTTTAAGATTAGTGTTTAAGATTAGACGAAACATTCTCATATAAAAACCAAACTCTTTAACCGAAAAATAGTCCTCTTACAACCTTACAATCATTTTATAAAAAAATACACAAATAACTAATGATGTTACACCAAAAATCAACGAAATAATCTCACCTTTGATAATAATGTAATCTAACATTTTATTAATTTGGCGGTGGCAGCCTAGTTGCTTGGATGTCAACTCGTGGACGTAAGGAACTGAGTTCAAGCCCCGGAGGTTGCCATGTACATAAGAATTTTACAGTAAACTTACAGTAAAGGCCATCATGAGGAAACCTGCACATTAGAACAGCTGAGTGAGGGATAGGAGTAATTGCACAAAAAATCTACAATGTATCCCAAACGGTCAATCTTAGATATGTCTCTAATAAGTGGCAGTTAAGTTAGGTTCTAAAAGATAGATTAGAATAGAATATAGCGAAACCAAAAGAATAAGAAAATAAAAGTAATAGTAACCATTTTTCTGACAATAAAACCTACTAAAGTCAACAAGAATAGGAAAATCATTTTCGAATATTTTTACCAGTCAACAAAACAAGCGTTGCAATCTAAAAGTCAAATCTCAATGATGTGTGTGCTTTACGTGCACACCTTTGGCTTCATTTTTGAATGGATTTCTTCTTGTTGCTTCTTAGGGTTCCGTAGACAACAATAAACCCTTATAGTTTCGCCATGTCCGTCTGTCTGTCCGCGGTGTCACTCAGAGACTCCTGCGGGCCTAGTGTGGTTGCGTTTATCGCGTGATAAAATGTGGATACAGCATCCGTCACTCTCGTAATTTTATTATACGTGTCAAAAAGTGACGGATGTTTTATCCACATTATGTCACGCTATAAACACAGCCTTATTAGGCCCCTTGGAACTACAAAGCTGTAACTTTTTTTCGGGTATCTCCCATACAAGTAAAGCAAAGTTAGTTTTGGGGGACCGTTCAGGAAATATTGAACTCGAAAAGTGTCCCACCCCCACTCCCTACAGCCAAAACTACTAATAATTAAAACCTGAAGATATCTTAAAAGAATGCACATACATAACCAAAGACATTGAATGTATAGTAGTAATAGACGGGGCATAGTGAACAAAAAAGTCATGCAAAACTTGTTACCTCGAGGTAACAAGTCGTAGATACGTCGTTTAGTCTACTTTGACACGCCCGTCATAGATGGCATTCATGATGCTTATGATCAAAGTTTTTCTATGAAAATGTCTCCGGTGCCCACTCTATTACCTATAATATTAAATCTATTTGTACATAACGAACTTAAAAGGAAAACTATTACAACTATGGAGACTTAATTGACCCTGAGATTATAGGCAGCTAAAGTGTTTATACCTGTCTACTGAAAATTGTCTAAGACAGCACAAAAAAACTTAAAATAGAAAATGAGTTCATACGTGTCGTTTTTTGAGATACTTTTTTGTTTCTAATAACGGCTTCGGAACCCTACCCTGAGCATGGTACGACGTGCTCTTGCCCCGTGTTTTTGCCCTTTTGACTAGTAGCACAGCTGCTTGCGTCACGTGTTCATTGCAATTCTAAACGCGTTCAACATCACCACGAGCTCTTAAGTTATAAATAATGCAACTGAATGTGAAGACACGGCGACCTCATTTTAACCAGTCTATGTAGATATGTGATCAAAAATCGGGAGTTGTACTCTAGCTTCTTGAATAAACTATATTGTCAGCTCGCTGCATTGTACTCGGTAGAGCGCCGAGCTCGTTGACTTATCGGCGATGAGTTGCTAGTGGAGAAACTTCAGTCTTATTACTTTTGTATAAGTTTAAAGGCAATTTAATTACTGTTCATGCATTTATGAACAAAAATACAAAGTTAAACAAAAAAATGTGAACTTAATGCCTATGACATTCTATACCATATCAGAAAATTGTTTTAGGGTGACGGCACTAATGATGGACACTTTTAGCTGACAGACACCAGTAATGGAAACTTCACTGTTAATTCAAATTTCATACGGTCTTAAATTGCAAAACAAATAAATAACCCTTATCTTCTGTAAAATAAGAATCAAAGTGTCCATCATTGGCCTTTGTCAATTACTGGTTCCGTCACCCAAGGTGGTACAATATTTTACGAACGTTATAGAATTAAGAAAAAAAGGATATCGTACATCACAATACATATATCAACATCATATGCGAACATATTCATAAATATATTAGATACACTAAAAGGACAATGCAAGTCATTTCTGAATGGAAATGTATACTCCAACTAATCTCTTAAACGCGATTACTATGATTTATATCAATTCCTCGTTTGTTACAGGTAAGCCCCAGCTTAGCAACGATTGTGTAATTTATAATAAAGGGATCGACAATGGCGGAAAATTTGGAATGAGGTAAGTTTAGAATAAACCTTTGTTAAATCGTGGATCAATCAATTGGCAGAACATTTGGCTAACTTATAATTTTATTATTATAGCCAAATCATTGCCTTAGCTTTCATAAGTATGAACGAGATAATTTGCTATCTAAAACCAACCAATGTGTGTGTGTGTTGTGTCGCCCTCGTTTTTCAGAACTCTTTAATACTAAGCTGTAATTTATTACTGGCAAAAATAAAGTAAAGTAACATTCTAAAGTGAGTTCCAATTGGTATATTAAATTACTGTTCGCTCTTCTCTTGTAGCCAAGATGCAAATGCTGTTAACGTTTCTATTTTCTATCGACTTGAAATATATGTGGCGTTATCTACGAAAAGGAACCTTATTGTCGATGGCGCCTACACCTCACTGCGTCACGCGACGTTGTATTTATATCGGAGCATCGTTAATAATGTGGCGTAAGCGCCATCGACAATAAGGTCCCTTTTCATAGATAAAGCCATATATGGAGTTCACATAAGCGTGTCATCAGTAAGGCTAGATAAGATGCTTTTAACGCTAACGTAAAAGATTTTCGTAAACTGACAAAATGTATGACGTAGGCGCTTGACGCGACCGTCTGACAGGTAACGTCAATCCTATACATTTTGAATAACGATAACGAACGCCGAATGCATCTTGTCAGGGCTTCAGCTTGAATTATACTTATACATTTTGTCAATTTTCGAAAATCGCTAACTTTGCGTTATGCGTCTTGACCAGAGGGCCCTGCCAAGATGCATTGCGCTAAGTAGCGTTTCTATTCGATTCGTTTTTAAACCAATCGCGTCACTGGTAGATGAAGTGATACGAAAAGTCACGTGATCTATCAGTGACGCGATTGGTTTAAAAATTAAACGAATAGAAACGTTAGTTAGCGCAATGCATCTTGGCAGGGCCCTCAGAGGGCCTATTGTCTAACGCACTCGCAATCGCAACGGGCTTCAAAGTGGAGCAACTGTTTTCATTTTGTATGCAGACAAGCCTTCGGTTTTCAAAATGAAAACGATCGTGATTGCGAGTACGTTAGACAATAAGCCCTCAGGACCCTAGGATTCGACATCGCTATACAAAATGATCGACTTTGTAAAATTCGAAAAGCCCTTACGAAAATCTTAAAGCCGTCTTAATTCAATAACTAAACGAAATAGAGCCGTGTTAGCTAAGTAACCGTGCTACGATTAATTGTTTAATGGCTGCCACTAATAAATAAGGCTTACCTTTGAGATTTATTGGTCGTTCCATAAAAAGCGAAAGGCAATACGTCTTTATGGCGTTTTCTAAGCTTCCCGTGTAAAAGGTAACTTAGATTTTTACAGCGAATGCATTCTTAGTCCCTAACGCGAGTAACACAGAAGTTTAATATGTGTATCTGTCTGTAGCATCGTAGCTCCTAAACTAATGGGCCGATTCGGTGTAAAGTGCTAGGTTAAGTAGCTATTCTAATTGCATAAGCAATAATAAAAAAAAACTGACTGTTCGGTTTCTAGCGGCGTTTCTTGTCAGCCGTGGTCTCCTCTTGGGAAGCGCTGGTAGATTTTGACTTGTAAATATGCCCGTGCGGTCTACTTACTGAATAAAACATCTTTTATCTGATTACTTTACTGATAATTACTAATGTTACTTGATTCATATTTTTTGTTCAGATTCAGATTCAGATTTTATTACTTACTCAATATAACACAGTATAAATGACATTTCCAATTATATTCAGTTAGTTACATTGAAGTCGTCAGAAAACTTTCCTTCCTTTATTTATAAACCTTCATTTATCAACTAATGTATTTGTTAAGGGCCCTGAGGCTCTACTTTGAAAATCGAAGTTCGAAGTTACGTTAGCTCCGTCTCTGTCACTCCTCATTCGAGACTAAATCGAGAAGAAGGGATGGAGCTTACGTAACTTCGAACTTCGATTTTCATAGTAGAGCCAAATTATTCTAACACGGTGGATGTGGTATTTTCCTTCTCCATGTTAACACAATTCAAGCCGAGTTATTGTGCGCCCGCTGCTGGACTTAGGCCACCCCCTTTTTGTAAGTGTACCAACGCTGCGTCTTCCGGCATGCTGACGCCACTCGAGAGCTCTTCGGTCCATTGGTTCTCGTACATATCTGAGATAGATCTGATTAGATCACGTAGACAAATTCCCAACTAGCCGTCTCCATTTCTTACAAAAGTCAATGTAAAAAAGTCTAGATATATAAACCAGCGTTTATTAAGTAAACAAACTGCGCTGATTTATTCTGTGAAACGGTAAGTAATGACTTGTATTGCACTGCAGCCGCGTCAAATTGATACTATTACGACTTGTAGCTATAGTTCTTGCATTTCTCAAGAGAAGCACATTTGAATTGAACCTTATTGCTATATAAAAGCGGTATTAGGAGCACTCAAGAAATATTACGGTGGTTTAGTGAAAATGGTTACTATTTTAGTTATTATGGAGAAATGTCAACTCTGTTTACTTGAATAAAACAAAGTCGCTAAGTATGTCTGTCTCTCTCTGTTTGGCGGCTTACTTCTTCTAAATAACGCAACGGAATTTGATGCGGTTTTTACTACAATTTGGGAGATTTATCCCAAAAGTATGTTATTTATAATAATGGGGTACCTACATACATATACTAATCAAAACAAAATAGGGGCCACGCTATGTTCTGCATACAAAAGAACTGTTTTCGAAGAAGGATTATTATAACAAATCTTAACCTGTAATTGTTGAATTTAGTACCATTCGAAAGCTGCAATGTTCAACTTACAAGCTGTGTTTTTTATTTTTTGTCAATTGTTTTGTTTTTACCGTGCGTGCGATTTTTAAAAAAAGTTGCTTTTTTTTGCTCATTTTGTATGAAATTTTAAAATTAATTTAAAAAAACCACACGCACGGTAAAAACAAAACAATTGACAAAAAATAAAAAAACACAGCTTGTAAGTTGAACATTGCAGCTTTCGAATGGTACTAAATTCAAAAATTACAGGTTAAGATTTGTTATAATAATCCTTCTTCGAAAACAGTTCTTTTGTATGCAGAACATAGCGTGGCCCCTATTTTGTTTTGATTAGTATACATACATAAATATATACATACATTCACTGACGCCTTCATTCCCAAAGTGGGGTAGGCAGAGCTACAGAATTACCAAAAACTCTAAAAACCATTATGGGGTACCTTTTATTTTCAAATCGAATCCCAATCCAGTGGGTCTACGCTTAAGCAGGGTTTCCACTGCGAGCGCAGCGGACCCCGTACGGACTCGGTTTAGCATACATCGGTGACTTCATGTGTTTCCACTGCGAGCAAACCTTTTGAAGGCACCGTTGTATGATAAACGGAGTCCGTACGGGGCCCGCTCCGCTCGCAGTGGAAACCCTGCTTAAGTACAGCGAAGATACTGGCAAGACCTTTCGACTCCAACATCAGACCAGCTCTTAGATACCATATTGCATTGTCTTCGGGTTTACTCAGGTAATCCAAATTTCAGCTCACTACGACAGCCCATATTACGGGAAGTAGTTCAAAACTGACTTGATTGGCACCGAGACGCCAGACAAAGGAAGTTAAATATTTAAGTAAATGCTTATAAAAATGCCTATACTCTTTGCTTTAAGCCATGGGAGACGTTTTTAATGTAACGCATCTTTATGTTTCTTTATAAGTAACTCATAATCATAAATAATAGTTTCGAAACAACTTTGTTTAATTTTCAAGCTGAATAGTTTTGTCTCAGTTTCTACCTTATCTATTCACACAGACACAAACTTTCCGTTTCCCATTGTCTAAAATTTCGCTTAAAGTGAAAATTTTAACACCTCACTAATGGAAGTTATTTTATGGCCAATATGCGGAAATTTATGTTTCGCTGTTGGCTTTTGAAGTACGACAAAAGTGATAGCAGAAAATATAGTAGACATGAATATTGTTGAATATTATTCTGTCGTGTTGAATGTCAGGCTATATTCAAACATCCGCTCATATTAGCATTGATTTACTGCCAAAGTAACTCCGAACTATTTGGCGCATTTTTGCTTATTCCTGAGTGAGTCAGAGAGTTAGTGACATTTTAAAAACTTAGTTTAATTTACAGGTCAAGTTAACACATATATGTATGTTTTGATTCAGCTAAGTAGCGCCGAATGATCTAGAAATACTAGATATTCCCGAGCACGTTACATCCAATTATTTCGCTAGATGGCGGCATCATCGCGCTGTTAAGATTTTACGTATAATTTCAATTCTAAGCAGTTTGTCTATTAGAGAGTGCTATGATAGTGGTTAGCATTTTATTTATATTTACACTTATAGTATGTTCTATGGCATAAACAAACAGTATTCTTTTATGCGAGCACTATGGGCAATACTTTTGCTACTAACCGATAGATGTCTATAGTTAGATACTAAAGACATCTATCGGTTAGTAGCAAAACTCGTCATTTATTTTCAATTTTTTTTTTGTTTTTTTTTTATTAGATAATTACTTACCTACATTGAAATTATTAAAACTAGTAAGATGAATGAAATATGTTTAGTTTCGTCTTCTAGTTTTTTTTTAATTACCACACGCCATGTTTAGTTAATAATAAAACAAAGTAGCCTATAACCATCGCACAATAAAGACGAATCGATAGACGCTTCATTTATGAAATTCGATTCTTTTAGGAACGACGCTACAGTGGAACATTCAAACATATTAACATACGTACATACAAACATAAATACATACATAGGGTTTCAAAATCATTACCCTTCCTTTACTCCACCGTAGTCGATTAACAAAATAATAACGTAAAAATCCAAAAACAATTACGTAACTTATCAACAGATGGCGCTAGGTGTCCCTTAAATTAGAGTACCTACTTACGCCGTTGTTTGGATTATCAAAAAATCACTTTATACCTTTAAGCTTTAGTTAGAACCATACTTAGAGGTATACTTAGAGTCAACATAGATGGCATTCATATGTTTAAGTATTAAATTTAAAAGCGCAAGAGCAAGAAGAAGGAAAAAAGAGGGTTGAAACGAAATTCGCGAGGTCCCTATTCTGGGCCTCTATATTACTTGATAAACCAATATTGTTTTCGACACGTTATCGTATTGATAACTCTTACTTGCTCTTAGTTAAAAACAATGCGATAACATGAAATTAGCGGAACTATTTGATTTTACCGAGGAAAATAGAGCCGCAGGGTGATAGACTTTAATTCCATGTTTGTTTAACAGATGGCGCGATCTGTATATTAACTCGCGGTATCGTTAGGTTCTCCTGCACGCTCTTTGATTGGGGCACCCTAAAGTCCCAAAACACCAGACGCAAAAAGAAGGCGTTATCCATGTTAAATCTATGACCTAATAGTACAATAGACGCATGCACGCAACATGCGTGCGTGCGTGCGTGCGTGCGTGCGTGGGTGCGTGCGTGCGTGTGTGTGTGTGTGTGTGTGTAATCTTCCGTGGTTTCACTGGATGGTTCCAACGGAAGACCAGCGCTGGTTTTAAACACCAACATAACGCTGAGTCAGAACCATTTCGTGACAACAGATATATTTTTGTCTAGATGTCAGTATTTTGCTGAGTTTTGCTGTCTGTTTGTCACGAATAAATGTTTTTTACATTTACTTTTAACTTTTTATAAGTTTGACCGCTATGTGTGTATGTGTACGTGAGGGTCTATATCGTCTGCCATAATTATTTTTGGTCATAATATGTTTTAGGTCATAATTATCGCAACTCATAACGTATTTTATTAAGAATCTGTAAACTTTTCAGGATTTTTATAAATCAAACCTAACCTAACCTAGCCTTTTCTACACGTTAGGTATTTAAAAAAATCTGAAAAGTTTACGGTTTCAGCGATATCAATAATTATGACTATCAATAAATTATGTCAAAAGTGACATTATGAGCATAAAAATTATGGGAAACAACGGAAAGTTTTCTGACAAGTTCAGGAATATGCTTAAATGAATCAGTTTATTTATTTAAAAAAAATTTTAGATACCTACACATTATTTTATGGCAACACCCAAAACATTATACTAGGTACGCGAATTAAGCGATCTAGCTTTCTCTTTGTTAAGTTAACCCTAAAACATTTTAATTACTCCTGTATTGGTTCCTTAACCTTTGAATTCGATGTAAATCAATCTCTTATGCGAAACCTTTGTAATTTAGAATGTACCCCCTCACTGCGTACGTATTGACTCGTTACCCAATCTCAATTATATGGGTGGGAAGCCTCACACCACGTTTCTAGGGTTCCGTAATCTATACAGGATGGTTCGATTTTTTATATATTCCTTTAAGGAGAGGCATAACATAGATCATTTGCAAAAAAGAGTCAGTGAAAATATGTTTTGAAAAAAAAATCCTAAACGTTTACTGACAAAAATTTTTTTTTTAAGAAAATTTCGTACTTGCGAGTTTTACTAAACAGATTTAATTACTATATCATTATATTCATTATTTGAAATATACTTTAATTTTGCTATGTTTTTATATCATAAATAACAGCTAGTAAACTTGGAAAGATACCTAGGTATTAAAGCAGTTTTTTGCAAGCCGGCGTTCCTATATAGGATTTTCGAAATCTGTCAAAATGCATGGGTTTGACATAAGCGCTCGAATGCATCTTATCTAAGGCCAATGAATTTTTAATATACGGAACCTTTTTATTAATTGAGGTGCCACTAAACAGGATTTTTAATTTCTTTACCCCCTTGGGGATAACAGTCACATTACGGCTTACCTCCCGGATATTTAAAAGATTACGGACGGGACTTAGGATGCCCAGAGCAAAGCTTTTAATCTTACCAAAAACCAAGTTAACTTTGCAGCCAAGGACCACACCCAAATCTTTTGTTTTGACTAAAAGTATACAGAAATTTAGTGGTGTTTTGTTTGTCCACATGCAGATATAAGTTGGTAGTTTAATATTGGTAGTGTTGATGGTTTTTTTCTTGTTATTATGTATTAATAAGTCATATTTTGTGTATGTAAGATGTTATCAAGCTTACTTGACAAGTTGATTTCCTTATGATGGTAATTAGTTTATTTTATTAGGGTTTATAAAGTTAAGTTAGTGATCAGGTTCGATTCCCGGTTAGGATATTTGTGTTTTTTGTGTTTGTGTATCAAATTTCCTACTTAGAGGGAGCTTTCTACGTAACTTAGTCTGGGACTGGGTAAATATATGAAAATTTATCCCCTGGTATTCGAAATAGCGGCCTGCACACGTAAAGTTCGGACCGCGGGAAACGCCACGCGCCGTTCCAATCTTCGTTCCGAACCGTACGTGTAAATGCAACTGTAATAGTAAAATAGTAAAAAAAATACGGTTCGGAACGAAGATTGGAAAGGCGCGTGGCGTTTCCCGCGCGGTCCAAACTTTACGTGTAAAGGCCGCTAATGAATTGAACTCAAAAGACACCTGTTTCAACTAACTATATAAATTGCATTCAAAAAGATCAACTTGCACATAATCGTTATTGATTGAATGCGCTCGCGCATCGGATAAGCTGACCGTATCATGCATAACGCATGAGTGCTCCAGGAAACGGATATGTAGTATCAGGTGGCCATCTCGGGAAGTCGGATGATGTACTGGATGTTGATTGAGGAAAGGAGGAAGGAAACGTCTGGCATTTGCCATAATTTAGCCAAGCAGTTCTCGTTAATGAATTATTAATAGCCGCGTATCTTAAGAGTCCTGTAAATTTCAAGATAGCAATGAGTGAGATGTTGGTACCACTACTAACATTAACAAGTTGGTAAATTTTTAATTTGGTACTTATCTAGCGCGGGAGACAACTTTAGTTATTTCCGTTTTCTTTTATACAGGGTGAAATCTTAGTCGTGGTACAAATGATCAGCTGTTTCATACATTTTGGTCGAATACGTATTGAACTTTTGTATGAAACAGCTGATATTTTTTTCGTAATTTCGCAGTTGGTCCCATAGTGAAAGTTGTTCATATTCGAGGTTCAGAGGTGATCATTTGTACCACGACCAAGGTTCCACCCTGTATAGAAGAAGAAGAAGAAGAAATACATTTATTCACCAACCATAAGACACACATTATCATTACAGAGATAAAGAAAACAGTGAAGATAACAGAGAAGGCACGCAATGTGTGTCCTCGCGGCGGTGAAACGGACACTGGCTCAGCAAAATGCTGAGGTGTCAGACACCTACAGCGCTGATTTTCGGCCAGTACCGGCAGTGGCTCACGGAACGCTGTACAAACATACTATATTACACGTGTAAACTTACTTACATAATACTAATATAGCGAAAAAATAACTGGGAAAAATAAAAATAAAAATAAACGCATACATTAATTTAATACCAATATCCAGCCTTGATAAAACTAAAAATAATTTAAAGGGTGCGTAATTAATTATAAAAGCAACAGGTTGAAAAATTAATGTGTGTAGGTAAGTGCTAGATGAGGGCTAGGATTTCTGGAATGTCAACACATAGCCATTAAGCTTGCGCCTTGGATAGGAGGAGGAAGATTATTCCACCAATTATTATATCCCATTTATTTACTTTCAAAATGAAACGGCAAACATTCCAAAATAACGTGCCGCCATTTTTTTGTATTCTACAACATAGCGTTTAATAAAAACTGTTTTGACAAAAAAAAACAAGGACCCTTGTTCATCCCGATTTCAATATTAAACGTCAATCGGACCCTTTTCAAATGTCCCTTGTCCTTGTCACATTCTCACTAAAACTCTTAACTATTTGGCATTAAAATACCCCCCTAAATAGTCCGTTTGCGATCTGTTCCATCAAAGCCTATTGTGAGAAATAGTTGACGTTTCATGAGGATTCTCAATGGCATAGTTATCCATCGATGGCATAGAATCGTTAACATGTCTTTACTTATAACCAATAAAAGCAATGTATTTCGTTTATTAGAGAGCGATCTCATAAATGTCTTGGTCTGCAGCCTTATTTATCGATGTAGATAAACGTGGTTAAACATCTGTCACATTCTGACAAATATGTAAGTGCGACAGTGACGGATGCTTTGTCCACCGCGATGTAGGCGACCATAATATGGGCCCAGCACGGGTAGCACAAGTTGTATTTTCCCGCTTGACGCTCAGTGCGTCTCTATCGTTACTGACTAGATAGAAAGGGAGATCCGAGCGACAAACAAGTCGCGGGAACTTGTGCTAGCCGTGTTGACCTGATAATTATAAAGAATAGTACATAAAAACATTCAAGACTTAAAAACAATGAGCGCTTCTCAGGCAGGATCACTATGAACTAGGCTAACGCGTCGTCGTGTTATAGTATTTCTAAGTAAAGTAAAAAGTAAAGTAAAAAACATTTATTCACTACACACACAAGACACAGAAAAAAGTAAAACCAGAAAACAACAATAAACAAGTAGTTGGTGTCTTCGCGGCAGTGAATCGGACACTGGCTCAGCATAATGCTGAGGTGTTAAACACCTGCAGCGCTGATTTTCAGCCAGCTCCGAGTGACAGACGGACGGTACGCTAAACGAATAGTGTAATAATATATATATATATATATATGTGTACTATTAAACAAAAACTAATAGTTAGTGGCAAAATAGATAGAAAAACTACATGCAAATACCTTACATAAACATATTTGAAGTAAAAATACCCACTTAGCCAGTATACAGCATCGATAATTTGGCACAATTACCAAAAAACAAAAGAAAAATAACAATAATAATAAGTATTCATATTGTTTACTTTCGTGGTTTTATTTAAGGGTTGTAGAACGCCACCCAACCCAACAGACTTCGGCGAAATGTCTCTTACACCAAATTACATTTTATTTAATTCAATTTGGGCACATCTGTGTTACTAACTTCCGTTTCTCGATGATAAGTCACTTTTTAACTCGCAATAAAAGTCACATTAAAATTGACGATAAAGAATCGAAGGTAATAAATTATTAAATTATTACTAATAATTTAACTACACGGTTAGCTCAGTTGCTAGTAGCCTAAGCTAGTGGTCTCAGGTGCGATTTCCGGAAATGGCAAATGTTTTTGTGATGAGATCAGCGATTTTCTCCTGAGTCTTGGATATTTTCTATACATTTAAGTATGAATTTATCTATAGTTATGTTCATCGTACAAGCATAAAGCTTAGTTTTGACTTGGTTAATTTCTGAGAGATTTTCTCAAGGTGTTTATTTATAAACAGACTATTTATGCCTAGGATTTTAATTTTTGGTGCGTTTAGTTCAAGAACGAGTTGATTAAGAGAAAAACTTAATTATAGCCTAATTTTTGTTCATAGTAAATGCTTCCCTAACTTGAAAATATTACTTTATACTTTAAGGGAGTAAAATTTCACTTTCACCCCGATCGTTAGATATGAAATGCAAATTTTCCAAACAGAACAGATAAAATATTTACTTTAGAGAACTTATAGTAGAAGCATTCAGCTACTCAGCTCGGCTCGTCCAAAAAGGTGGGATTAAGGCACGTAATAAAATTTCACGCGTTTCAAGAACCCTAAATAAAATATTACTCTTGTATACGACTGTTTTCTGTGCAACAGTTGTAAATATACCTGCCAGTGCTTTTGATTATTTAATTTAAAATAAACATTTAAAAAAGGAATTGTGAAAGATGTCATAATCCTTTCTTAGTGCTCACTTACATCATGAAAGGAACCCCTGTACCAAATTTCAAGTTTCTAGGTACAGTAGGTTCGGCTGTGCCTTTTATATAATATAGATTCAGAAAGATTTCAATAAATATTGCGGCGGACATTCATGGCGGACATTCAACTTATTTACAACCATGTCCATACTAAGGCAGCCATATATTAAATAATAAATTTGTTTTCAAACCTCTAAAAGGGCCGTTCAACAACAAAACCACAAGTCCAAAAAGGCTTTCATTCCAATTTGAACTCTAAACTTAACCACAACAGATTCAGAAATTCTAATTCCCAATTTTGACTTAAGTGAGATTATTTTTAAAGGGAACTGTAGTCGTGACCCTTGCAGCACCCACGGCTGTCTAAATAGGTATTGCTAAACTAAATAAGGCTCAGATTGAGCGTTTTAAGGCTTTCATTATTCTGTAATGCCTAAGGTCTGACTTTTGACCCTAAAAATAACATCTGTTAATTGCAGTTTGAAATGGCAACTTTCTAAAAGATTTTTTGATGACCATAGTTGGTAGTGACCCTAGCTTTAAAAAAAGCGGCCAAATGCGAGTCGGACCCGCGCACGAAGGGTTCCGTACCGATATTTATACAACATTAGCCAAAAAGGGCAAAAAAATCACGTTCATTGTATGGGACCTTAAATATTTATTTTATTCTGTTTTTAGTATTTGTCGTACGTCAAGCTTCTAAAGAGCTGAAGTTGAATTACTTTTCTGTATTTACTTTGCCAATGTGCTCATTTGCCATGACCTCCATGTTTTTTTTGTTCACAGATAAATAATGTACGTACACAATTCAACTCTAATTTCTTCCCATTTTCCGTTACTTAAATCGTTGGTCATCATTATTCGGCGCGAAACAAAAGGAATGCAAACAAAAAAGGCAATAGAACTTAACGGTTGCACTCACGCGCAGCGAGATCAATGCGCCGCTTGCGCAACAGCTGTTTTGTATAGGTAAATCATTTGGGGGTTGCGGTGCGTCTTTGAGTGAAGTGGTGAAACTTGTGTCATAGCACTCATAGCTCTGTTTGAGTACGACCGAGGGATCAAGACTAGGGAATGCATTCAACCGGTTATAACCGGTTTTAATCGGTTATTTTCATACAAAAACGGTTAATAACCGGTTAAATTGCATTCTCTAATCAAGACACGATTGCCTTTTGCAATGTATGTATGTATGTATGTAAACAGAAGTAAATTATTGTAATCAAATAAATGAATAAATATCTTGTGAACGGGCTTAATATGTACACGTTTTTCAGATTAGCAATGCCACGTCCATTCAATATTTTAGTAAATAATGCTTTAGGTTAAGGTGAAAGCGTTCAAATTAAATTAACTATGGAATTGTTTTTTAAATAATAAAAATCTCGGAAATTAGGTATGCGTTATTGGACTACATGTTATACCACATTATATACTCCAAATAGGGTCTAGAATCGATGGTTAAACAAACTCCCCCAAAGTTCATTCGACGAGTTGTTATTTAAAAAAATCGACACCCATCTAACCCTCTCACCTGCCTTTTGTCATCCGGATGTGGATAGCGATGAGTAATTACAACGCACCGGAAGACACCATCGATCATGGCGGCTTACAAAATGGCGGAACTGCCGACTCACGGTCCTGTATCGGAATTAACGAATAAATAAAGGGGATTATAGAAGGAATCATTGTAAAAATAACACTCTTAAATATAATAAAATAACAATTACGTTAATGAGAATTAATTATTTTATGAGGGTTAACGTTATTTATATTGGATTATTTATAATCATGTTACTTAATTGTTTTGTGTGAAAGCACTTGGAAAGCTTATTTAATACAAAACATACTTAATGCCTCCAAAATATGCAATTTTTACTGTAATAACTGTTTAATCGAGTAGGATAAACGCCCTAAGCAATATTGCATTCGCCATTAATATTATAATAAATAACATGTAGGTTATATTGTTTTATTAACGCGGCTGCCATCTGCCATATTTGTTAAGGAAAATATAAATAAATAAGACCCATCATAACGACCATTACTAGAGGTGAGACGTATTTACTGGAATAGGTTTTTGGAACAGGTTTTGACCTGGACGCGTAAGTACGCGTTCCCGCCTGCGAGTCTTTTAGCGTATCGAGTATTTAGGAGTACGGCGCCCGCCGGCGCCGTCGGCGCCTCAACGGCTCATACCGTTCCGCGCGGCGCGCAACTCGATTCGATGATGTCGTGCGTTCGGAACTTGTCGGAAGACATCGGGCAACTTCGGGTCGCCCGAGACGGCGAGCCGGGCCGCCGCACGGCTAATTCCGGGAATTTGGAACGAACTTTTCGTTTTTCAAATTACACTTTTAGCGTTAACGCAATAAGGCCCGGTTTGTTTTGATAAATTATTTGTTTTGATGTGAGTTTACTTGGTTATTTACTTCGAATTAGCAAATTTTAAAAACAAAACAAACAGTTGCTAGCCGAAATTGCAACAAGAAAGTGCGATGCATTTACATTCTAACCTAGGTATATTAATAAAATGTTGTTAATTTAATTTTGCATTTTATTTGAAACCTAGTCGTAGAAAAAGTATTGTATGCAACGGTGTATAACTAAGTCAAAAAATACTCGTGGCGTCTTGCTTTACGATGTTCGCCTGCGGCTCACATCGTAACCACACCACTCGTCTTTTTTGACCTCTCTTATACAACTGTTGCATAAACTACTATTATCTACCTGAGTAGATCTCAATTAATCCACATATCATTTTTTTTACACCATAGCTATTTGCTTTGGAACAGGAACACCCGCTACATTTTATATACGTACGTATTCGCAAGAATCGCAAGACGCGTTAGACGCGCATTTACGGGAATGGTTTGTGTACGCGTTGAGTCCCGTACTCCTAAATACTCGTGGAGCTAGTCTTTGGCGCTAGTCTTTTTGTGGACGCGTACTCGCAAGACCTAGTACGCGATTTGCCTAGTACGTCTCACCTCTAACCATTACGTTGCCGTTATTTATTATCTTTTCAAGTTTCTTCTTGACTAGAATATGGATCTCTAGTTAGCGTAGCGATTAGCGAAGACAAGACTATTTCAAATTCAATTAACCAACTTGATAACAGTGCGTTACCAGTCGATTTCAAAAATAAACGATAAACTAATACTTATATATCAACACGCCATAACGTCGCACCAGCCTTATACGTTCGCTGGGGAACCAAACGATTGCGCGATCTAATCTACAGCCAGCGCCATCTAGCGAGA
This sequence comes from Acleris cristana, assembly GCA_948252455.1. Classification (NCBI taxonomy): domain Eukaryota; kingdom Metazoa; phylum Arthropoda; class Insecta; order Lepidoptera; family Tortricidae; genus Acleris; species Acleris cristana. Next base: position 3,703,766 of record OX411791.1, on the reverse strand, counting down.
ACTTTGGCATTCATTTTAAAACCGTTAGTACTAGTTATGTTTTGTCGTTTGTTGGATGATTGACGTTTCTGACTTCTTATTTAATTATAGAGGTCATTTTGTTTAAAGAAATATACCGTCTCCTTGATCTCAAAAATCACATAGTATTAGAATGGCAGAATAGAATGGCCATAGCACATAGGTAGGTAATTAAAAAAAAACACAAACTGTCACTTTGTATTTAGTTCGGTAAACTAAGAAGTTAGATGTGCCGTATATGGTGGGGTTTCGAAACTAAAACAACATCAAGTAGCAATAGGACTTAATTGGGTTTTAATTCTTTCATACAAATAAGACGTATCGGTTTAGAACCCTCGGTGCTCGAGTCCTACACGCACTCGACCGGTTTTTTTAACACAATACTTAGCGGTTAAGAAAATTGTTTTAGTCGTAGTCATTGTCAATGCAAATACTTCTTTAATATTCAACATCGATAATTGAAAACATACCTATACCTATTAGAACTTGCCTCATTAAAGTACGCAGCAATTAAACTTTGAAATCGGAAACTTGCCTCATCGAAAGAGATTCTATCCGGCCAGTTACAAACCCGAATAACGGAAGCAGGCAATAATTCCTATATCGGAACCGCAGTGCCCTTTAGGGTGCGGCTCCACTGAGGCGGAGACTAGCGGAGCGGAGAGGAGACGTGTAGGGATTGACCAATCATATTAGTTAAATTCCACATCTCGTCTCCACTCCGCTTCAATGAAAACAGTCAAGCGGAGATGAGCGGAGCGGAGAGGAGACGTGTAGGAATCGACCAATCATATTAGTTGAAATCCACAGCTGGTCCCCGCTCCGCTTCAGTGGAAACAGTCAAGCGGAAACGAGCGGAGCGGAGAGGAGACGTAACTGCATTTCTACATTGTAATCACTCCACTCACCTCCGCTCGTCTCCGCCTCAGTGGAGTCACTTAGCTCTCTTTCACAGTTCTGCTCCACTCAGCTCCGCTCGTCTCCGCTCGTCTCCGCCTCAGTGGAGCCGCAGCCTTAAACGCCCAAGGAAACATCAAAGCGGAGTCTAAATTGGCCGGTACTGGCCACACAGACTTCGAACACACGTAACCTTTTAAAAACAAAGTCCAATTTGGAACACTTTTAAAATTGAAAATGGAATTAAGTTCGAAGTAAAGCTCTACGTTTGCTTCTAACATTAAACATAATAGAGTTTATTAGTTAAAGGCGATGGTTGAAAATTGAATAAATATTGTCATTTTGATGGAAAGCATTGGTTTGTATCGCTCAATCTAAAATACAGGAGGTTACTTTTTGGTGTCAGACTAGTGATAAGGGGGTCAAAGCGTCAAGTTTCATGTACTGTACTGATAGAGGTTAGTGATAACGCGGTGTTAATAACTGGCGTAAAAATCAAAACTCATTGAACGTTGTTTTTATTTTACTTATATGTTGAATACACGATTTATGTGGATGCACAAGAACTTTCACAAAGAAAATTGGCTACATAAGCCACATGCGAGCTCACCAGCGACAGCAGGGTCTACTTTAAAACGGTCGCCGTGACCGAGATCGGTCGGACCAATCATCATCATCATCATGTGGATGACAAAATAAAATGTTAAATAACCCTTTTTCGGGCTCTCAGGTAAAAAGGTCAAAGCAATTAAAGCTAGTTTGGGCAAGCTGATGATTTTAATACAGAAGTATACATTACTCTAAGTATATACAAGACAGAACTGTGACGTGCGTAAGTTCTTAGTGTTTTGGGTATTAGTTATGTGAAATAATCTAAAACAATAACGAAGCAGTCATTATTTTGTTAAAATTGATGCAAATATTTGACAAGAACCAAAATCCTTTTAACATAATATTCTGAACACAAAATATATTCACACGTAATAAAATTACCATGACGCCTCGCACACTGACGTCACAAACTCAATTTGAGCACACGACGTCACGCGTCTAAATGTCACCGCTAATGAATCAACCTGTATTAACCAATTTGTCTCAAATTTACCGACAGTGACATACGCGTGATGGTGTGAATTTATCACCTGGATTATGACGTGTTGTGTTTTTAAACGTGAAATAAGGTGTTCACCTTTTGACGGCTAAGGTCAGCCGTATTTGACGAGACACAAAATTTAGAAGCGACTCAGATATACAGGCAAAAGGTCGTCGTCGACTGAGGCCGAGTCCCAACTTATTTACGCTAGTACCCTAAATCTATTACTTCATTTATTTGTTTCAATGTATGCTAAATTAACGTTATCTGCCTTTTGTCAAAAATATGTTTGGCAAAATGTATCGTTTTCCAACCGTTTCATTTGCCAACCCTCTTTTTTTCTGTAACTGTAAGTAAATATTTCACGTTGTTATAAACTCTAACCAAACATAACCTATAGGGTTCTACACGATGGTACTGAAATGAATTCTGAAATATTTACAGTTACAGAAAAGAAAGCGGTTGGCAAATATAACGGTGGGGAAACGATAAATTTTGCCAAACAACTTTCGGCCAAAAGGATCCTACCTATGTAAGCACATACACATATTTATTATTTTTCAGTTAACCTTATTGACACACCACGTCCATTTCACACGCTCTATTTATGTATACATTTTTTTCTTGTTTTCGTTCTTCTGCGTGGTAAACACTGAAAACCAGCGCTGTGGCTTTGGCTGCAGCTTTGTGACCTCACTGACAAGCGCAACGTAATTAAATTCGCTCTTTGTTGTGTAACTGTTTTGTCCTTTTAGTTTTAAAATAATTCTAACAAAAAGTTGGACAGTTTGTTGTGCTGCAGGGATTGCAAAAAGTTCGAGTTGAAAAAGGTTTTGAATATAAAAAATTCCAATATGTACAGGGTGTTTGTAAACTCTTTATTGCACGTAAACCATTACAAAACATTTTTGCGTCACTATAGATAATTTACATTAGCGAACTTATCCCATATGGGATCTCTTCCAGGGTGTTTTGGGTGTCGCGTTAAAAGTTGACTGTACATAAGTACAGTCAATATGACATCCCGCTCCTGTAACTTTGCTATTATGGTGATGATGAAAAGTGATGGTGCATCTAACTTTTCTATTTCCCCACCTACTTATTCTAGTAATTTAATATGGATAGTAAGCCAAAAGCCTGTGTTCTTTGGCAGTGTTTTATATTTATATGACCTTTTTGACACCTTCGTAAAAAACCTTTAAAGTATATAAAAGTGATATTTATTATATATAATTAAACGTATCGCATTTCTGAAAGCAATTAAATGTCTTTAAAAGGACTGGCAAAATTCCATTGAAGCGTTTTAATTAATACGATAACATACTTAATAAAAACACTTATATACCTGTACTAAAAGAATAACTTAACCAGATATGTTACAAGTTAAACTGTGCCTTAACACCTTACAATAAATCATTTAATTATAGACTTAAAAAAATTACAACGCTTTTTAACTCATGTATTTAATTGTAAGTAGACTGTCGTGAGAACTAGGTCGAATTCACTGAACAATAATTATTGAGTGTCGAATGCATTTTATAATTGACACCTTCCGATTTGCCGCGAGCGAGGAGAGGCTAGCGGCAACTAAAAAAGTAGCCTCCCCAGAAGGCAGATAAACGTGATCGCGCCAGAATTATTAAAACACCCTGTACTTGATTTTAGAATGTGAACATTTCCATTTTTCTTTATATCGCCTAAATATACATCATGATAAAATATTACACACATTTAAATAGGCAAATAACAGTTCATAATTACATTTGAGATTTTTACACAAATTAATTTCAATTGCTCATTGTTTTTTCTCCCGAGACTGTTTGTTTTTGCGTGATAGAAATCGTACGTTATGTCTGTTTCCAGGTTATCAACTATTCTGCCGTGAAAAGAAGGGTTAATTTTGACTTGGTAAATTGGGGATTTTGGTACCTGTCAAATAGAATCTAGAAAATAAACCTGCCTAGTGCAATGGACACGGACGAAGGGTTCCGTACAACGGTACAATATTTAACACGTTTCTTGTAATAGAGATCCCTTTTAATTTTTAACTACATACATACATACATACATTAAATCACGCCTGTTTCCCAGAGGGGTAGGCAGAGACCACTTCTTTCCACCTGCTAGGTACCTGGTTTCGGGTACTTAAAATTCGGCCCTTTTCCAGTATTTCTCCGATTTGATTCGAAAAAGTACGCCTAGGGCGGCCCCTTCCGACCCTTCCACTCACTTTAGCTCTGTATATCTCTTTCGTCAATCTTCTTTCATCCATCCTTTCCAAATGACCGAACCATCGAAGCATGCCCTTTAATTTTTAACTATATTTCAATTTTATAATATGTGGCGATAGGAATACATACTCTATGAAAAAAAACAGACCGCTGACTGAGAGACAGACAGACAGCGGAGGCTTAATAACCAGGTCCCGTTTTCACCCGTTTTCAGTTTAAAAACAAACGCCCTAACATATTGTATGAAAATTAACATCTTTTAAACCCTCTAAACGCTTAAAACTTAAACCTTAACATCGAGCAGTTAACACATCGTACGAAGAAGCATAAATAGTTTAATGTAACCACTAGAGATAACCGTGACGCGGGTTTCCGCTTCGTATAAAAAAAGGTTTCTAATAATTAAAATTAAATGTACTTGTTTGTAAAACTAGTTAAGGGGGTTTTTTGTATAGAGAAGACAAACTAACAAACAGGCCAGCTGAGGCATGATTGGGATCTAAGACCCAAAGACCATAGACATTTATAATCTCAAGACTGCAATCCTAAGACTGCAAATGCGTTGCCAACCCTGAGAGTGAGTTGAGTTCTTCTCCTTAGCTGTGGTCTTCTATTTGGTAGTGCTGGTAGATTATTGACTTATAAAAGTGCCCTTGCGGCCTACTTACTTAATAAACATCTTTTATCATTATATTTTTAAGGAATAATATGGAATGTCTCTATGCCAGTCATTTTGCCGACTGTCTTATTTCCACACCGGAACACAACAATAAGAACACTGCAGCGTTTGGCGGTATGTGGTTTTATTGTGGCATGAACAAGGCAAATGAGCACACAGGCCACCTGATGATAATTATACTCTCAACCAAAGTCATGTTCAACCTTAAGATTGCAATCTTAAGATGACACTCTCAAGACAGCAGATTCTGATGTATTGCCAACCTTGAGGACTTAGATAGAATGCCTTTCAACAATACGAATACTCCTGTTTGGCGACAGGTTAAAGGGTACCTTGCACAAGGTCCTTCTACCGGTGGTACTGGGGATTTTTTTATGTTATTTTCTCAGACAATTTGATAAAATAATTTCTTTCTTATGCTTTCGGTAAAAATAAAACACCCTATCACTATTTAACCCAAAAAATCTCCGAGTTAACCGTCCCAATGAAGATGGATCTTGAATTAATTTATTTGCCTGATAACTGGCCACATAGCGGCCACCATCGGGCGCTATCTCAAAGAAAGCACTAAAATGTGCGATGGCAGATAATGCAAGTTAATGGTGTGTATACACTGCATCATAAGGCTGCTGTAGTCTTACCGTCGTACTTTTTTTTGTGGTTTAGAGAAGACAAACGAGCACACAAAGCTAATGTAGAGCACAAAAACGTTAAAAACTTAAAACATAAAAAACAATATTTACTAGATATCCAATTGGTTAACACGTAGCAGACGTCCTGTAACATGTGCATTATTATTGTTTTGTCATACAAATTATTTATTTACTTTTTAATAACCTGACACCATGCTGCACTCAGCCTTTTCGGTGTTAATTTTAGAATAAGTACTCTAAATTTGTATTACTCTACTTTTTTTATAATGTTTTTGCTGTTGTTTATGTTTATTTTATTTTAGCACCGAATAAACCATTTCTATTTCTATTTCTAATAAATTTACTGATGGCAAGCGGGATCCGAGACAGACATTTCCAGTCTGAAGATTACAATGGATTGCAAAATCGTAGGCAACTCGAGATTTTTATTAATTATTGATTTTTATTGATTTAATTAATTAGTTCCTTTTTCAAACTTGTGTATGAAAAATTTACGGAACGACTTGTAACTGTCATTAAAAGTGCGGCTGTTAATTTTTGGAAATTTAGCTTTATTTGTGTGACGTTAAGACAAACTGAAAAGGAATTAAAGGGTGTCCCAGAAGTAAAGAGACGACTTTTTTTTATATTTACAGTGACTTGTTTTTGCCTTTATTATTTTTGAGAAAGTAAGCAGTGTAATCCAACCCGAGCAATTACATCCCAGTATCAAAATAATTTGTGGGCGCCCGATTGAGATCGACCTCAATACCGCGTTCTGAGAGCTCACACTTGACTTGAGACAGATCTTCAGATAGTGTTTAAATTTGTGGCTTGTAAATAAATAAAAATATATCACGGACAATACACACCTAGACATAGTCCTAAACAAAGCTCTAGGCTTGTCAATCGAGTTCATAACAATGTGTACACTTTAGTACCTTGTCTATTTAATGTCATGTTTAAACAGCCATATATGAATTGTCACAGCGATTAAAGTGACAAGGTACAAAAGTGTACCCATATCTATGCACTCGACTGTACTATGAGTACAAGATGCTACTTTATTTTTTTAGTGTTACGTAACAAATAGGTGCCATATTATTAAGCCTGTACATCCATCTGTCTGTCAGTGAGCTGTAAATCATAATACTGTAAAAACTAGACACTTGAAATTTTCTCAGAGTGTCTCCATACAAAAACATGTTTTTTCAACGTGGTACGGAACTACCCATATGCGAGTCCGACTTGCACTTGGCCGGTTTTCATACATTGACGCGACAAAGTGCATCGTCAATTTCACTGGCAGGGCGCAACGTCATGGATTGAAAACACTTTACATAATCATTTTAATCTAAGTATTTTGTGCAACCAGACTAGTTAATTCTTAAATCATAAAGTGCTTAATGGATTACTTACAGAGAGGTATAAATGTCGCAACTGAAATGTTATTTAATCGTAGTTCTGAAGAATAAATTATGTTTGAAACGCGAGCTGAGCACTTTAGAAATAAATAATTAAATACTTCGAAAAAATCCTGCAGAAAACCAGCGCTGATTCCTATGCCAGCATTATGCTTTACTAGGTCCACTTCGTGATAATATTATTTGTCCTCATAGGTTAAGAACACATAAAAATATTTGTTTGTTACAAATAAATTATTATTTTACTACATCTAGGTAATATTCGAAAACAAAATATTTAACTTTATACTTATAAATCGCACTTAAGCGTTTTTTTTCAATGCACCCTCTTTATTAAATTAAATAAGGCAGTAAGAGACAAACCAGCCCTCCACCAAGGACGGTAACTATTTAAAAAATTAATAGTATCCAATACAAACACATTCTAAAACCACAAAGCTGTTATAACACCGTAAAAAACACATTAAAGTATTAAGAAAATACAGGAAATTAAATAAGGGTTTAAATCAACCAAACCCTTTTTGAACAATACTAACAATGGTTACCCTAACGAAGCTACCCCTGTATTTAAAGGTCTTATCTACAAAAGAATAGGCATTGTAAATTCGTTTCTATAAATTTAATCTTAGGTTGCGTATGCAATAATGGGTCAAGGAAATATTTCCTTTAATATAAAGGGGATGGGGTTTAAAGTAACAGTATGAAATGCGATACACATCATCTATTCAATTATTAATTGATTCTATTATTCTCGTATCGATCCAAGAAGTATTTTTTAATTGTCTACCAATATAATTTCATAGAAAATATCCGGTTTCTTATATTAAGTTCGTTATAAAGAATTCAAAAGAAAATAGAATATAGACATCTTTTTTTTTTAAGAAAGCTTATCCATAGTCCAGGCTTAGTTTATATTGGGCTGACTTTTAATAGTCTCAGATTTTGCTTCATTTTAGTATCATTTATTACAAAAAAACTGCTAAACATATAAATTGATGTATTAAAATTGAATAAACACGGAAAAATAAGCTACCATCTAATATAATTCTGAATATGACCTCGCCGTTATATTCCTTTATTAACTTAACAAACCAAATAACAAAAAGTTAAACCCTTCTCCCTTTCTACCCCAATGAGAAGTATTTCAGCGCCAAGAGCCTCCAATTCGAGTCAGTGTTCTATGAACAACAAAGAGCCGGGCACGGTAACCCTAAAGGTGTATTCACAAAACACACAAAGCCTTTTTCAATAAAAAAAATATATCTTTGTAATTGGATAGTGATTGTTAGTTTTTAAACTAAATGGTTTATGGAGTTAAAATTATGGTGTTTTTTTGTTATGCGTAGTTATGAAATAGTTTGGTAATTGCTTAATCTTGTTAAAAAAGGTTTTTTCATGGTTGTTACGTGATTGGATAAACACTTTTAATTCGGGTCTGTTTAAAGCAAGAATAAGTGGAATTTTACTAGGAACTTCATTCTCTAGAATTTCGAGATCACCATTTTATTTATTCTTCTTTATTAGTGTTTCTACTTTTAAACGATACTACTTTTTCCGTTGTGATACTAAAACAGGCTAAAATTTGGTCTCGATATGCAACTGACTATGAAAAAAATAATCTAAAAGATGGTACTGTGATCCCTAAATTAACTAACCAGCGTAAACCGACCCCCTACTTTTAGGTTAAAGTTTTCTATTTCTGTCAATTGAGTTCAATTAATAAAAATGTTTTTTTTTCTTTCAGGTAATCTTAACAGACTAAATCCATCGTTGGGAAAACCTACATTATTCAACTAAACGGTAACGTACGTCTTATTCCTGATCTTTAAAGTGACGCTCTATAAATAAATAAACAATAAGTAAATTCTTGTACAACTGGAGAAATGACGGGGAGGCCTTTATCCATCGTCATCTTCATCATCATCATCAGCCGCAAGACGTCCACTTCTGGACAAAGGCCTTCCCCAAGATTTTCCACAACGTGGCGGAATAAATACAAAAACTACATGGCAAACCTTACATAAACATATTTGAGTAGCTTTTAATTTTTAAACACAAAGTTTAAATCAATCCATCCGTTTTGGAGCTATGAAGCCCAAACAGATGACACAAACAGACAGATATAAGCATAAAACTTATATTTTGGTTAGCTGCTTAAAAAATATGTTTTCTCATTAAGTACTCTTGGCATTAAAAAGTTAAGCTTACTGAACTAAATCATAAAACGTTCAGTCTAATCTCAATAAAAAGGGCTCATTTTTGACTTAAAAAAATAACGATAATCGCACCCTTACAATCATAACGTAAAATATTAAAACCTCCATAATACTGTACTTTAAAAAACAGTCGCATTTACAACTCAATATTTCGTGTAAAATTAACTCTATACGATTTGAATAAGGTTGCATTTAAAAGTCACCCTGTATAACAGTAAAGCATTTTTATCTCAAGCACGCTGTATTCATAAAAAAGTTACTCAGTAAAATGACAATGACTACTCCCCTTGCAATACCAACCGTGTTACTACAAGATAAGGTTCTCAATAAATTGTTCGAAGATACAAAAGAGGCTTACTTGCCGACAAATGCCTTTTCATAGACCACTAACATATTTTTATTTCATCAAAATTTTCTTAAGTCTCGAAAGGAATCGTTCACTATGCTACTGTTATAAACAGGGTGTTTTGATATCGCGTATTTATTTTATACTTTATTTTGTTTTCTAAACAGATTTTTTTGTATCATAGTATTTGAGGATGTAGCTTAGGTCAACTGACTATACAACCATAATATTTGCCTAATCGAACCCAGGAATCCCAGGTCTGCTAGCTTTGTAGGCATGTCCATCACAACTAGGCTTAAGTAAGCTAAGTCCAAATTTCACGACCACTGCGTGCAATGTACCCTTAGATAAACCTATTCTTAGACGGTATATCAAATCTCTACAAAATCAGTCGACCTTGTGACTGAATCGTTTTCAATTTTCGTGATGCTATTTCCGATATCTGCCGTCCGAAAAGCACTCAACACGCAAAACCACCATCTAGTACATTTGGTGCCAGGTAGTAAAATTCCAGTGCAAAAAGGGCTACGTTTGGAGTTCATTATTGAACGTGCTAGGGAAAATAGTGGTTTTTCTCCCTTCGTTAGTAAAAAGAGTGGAACTTTTCTAAGATTGGTATTGCATGCGTGACCTTATATGTGAACGTAGAAGGTTTGATATGGTTTAACTGTTATGATGGCTCGTTACAGGTTTATTTTTAGCAGAAGTATATTATTGTCCATCAAAATGCGTAAAGTAGGTTGACTAGGTTTTTGCTTTTGGATTATTATGTGTCAAGTATGAGTAGAAACAATATTTAGTCAATTCGAATTTTACGGTCAAAAATACCTGAAATGTCCTTTTTGCTATCAGTTAGGTATTTATTTTGTTCTGTAAATGTTTATTTCAGACTGTTAAAATATGGATTGTTATTCTTCTATCAAAACATTAAGAATTTCAACAGGAATAAAACAAAGCTGCAGTAAGTATTACATTACAACTAATTATCTCTTGCAATGAAACGGAATAAACATCGGCCAACTTATAAACGCAGGTCAATTAAAGCAATATCAAGTTATTAATTAACAATATGTATAAGGTTAACTTATACAGGTATATTTTATTTTAACAAGTATAATTGGGACGAATTTGTCCTCTAAGGGCCTTTAGACAAAACAAAGATTTAATTATGCTAAAACCTAAAAGCTTTTTAACGACGCTTTAACGATGTTTTTAATGAAAAGCTAATTACTGAGACGAGACAAGGTCTTGGATCTTGTTTATATTTCGATCACACGATTGTTTACCTTTAGCTACTCATTTAAAAAGAGCATCCTTTATAACGAATTTAATTGAGCGCCCGGCTTTTAATTTTTAATACAAAATTGACTCGGATTTGTGTTCTTGGGACGGAACGGAGCGAATAAAATAACGCGTGTTTTTGAAAGGATTCATACTTTCGCAGCTGTCTTCATTATCCTGAGGTGTTAATTATACGCTAGAGCTTTTTAATGAAGATTCTCATGTTACAGGGTGTTTTCTTTCAGTTTTGAAAAACTAACACTGAGATAATGTTTAGTTCAGTTAAAGTCGAGTAACTCACTATTACTTACTATATTAGCATTAAAAAGGCAGAAGTAATTAAGCCCTGGTAGCACAGTCTACTACGTTAGCAACATAGTATTTATACTATGTTAGCAATCTGCATGATCCTATTTAACATTTCAATCCCTTAAAATATATATCATTTTTCAACTTTCCCTGAAGAAAAGTGCAGTGTTTTTATTTTATTCTCGAACGAAGCAATTTAATTGAGATGCTGTGTTGCGAGTTCTTCAATAATCTTAACAGTAGTGAACTCGAAAGGTCAAAGGTAAAAGGAAATCTGTAGAGGACAGAAAATATAGTCAGAGAAATGTCTAAGAATAGTAAAATAAATAAGGTTATGGCACGTGTTGTAAATGTCATAGTTCACGAATGTTACACGGTTCATTTGTTTATTTTATATTTTCTCAGTTTCTTCGTTTACATGTTAAATTATTTATGTAAATTCGTTTTTTGTTACATCAACTGCGTTTGGACTTATTTGTCTTTTTAACACACCCTGTACATTTCTCACAAATCATAACGATCGTTTAAGTCTATGGCTATGTCTACCGGAGGGTATTATAATAAAAGTATCGATGCTCCTGTACCCTTTTAATCTTTCAATAGGGATTTAATATCGATAGGTCGTTATCGATATTCAAACACAACAATATTCGAAATATGAAAGGATTTTGTTTTAGGGCACTTTGTTTTAAGATAAATTGGTGAAATGATGTTGTAATTGATTTAATAAAATGTTTACGAGACATTCAGCTTAGTATTGGACTATACTTAATGGAATATTAAGGTCAATTTGCGTAAGATTGTCCACTTACATAATATATTATTATTTATTTATTTAACAGTTATTTGATCAATATAAGAAACGTAAAATTAAGGTTAAACTTTTAAACTAATTCTAGAGAAACCAAGACGCAGAAAATCAAAAATTTACAACAAATTTAATTAATTAAAATAATAACTAAGGATAAAATAAATAATTGGTATGATACAAACAAACATACAAACTTAATTTTATCGATATTTTTAAGGACCACCCTGGTAACCCTGCAAGTCCTACGACTGATCCATATTTCAATAGCTTTAAATATGAAAATCGGTTTAACATACATTATACATGGAATAGGAATGACAAAAATGATGACAGATTTTTTAATCGATTTTTCAAGTTCTATTATCCTGATTTGTTACGTATGTGGACAATCTTATGATAAAATAAATGAAAAAAGTATACAGTCATTTGTTTTTCATTGTTGGTGAGAAAAAAAATGTGGGTCAAATTTTATTTTTTAAATTTCCGCCGAGTAGTTGTGTTGCTGTTTGTTGTGGATGAGACAGCCGGTGACATACTAATGTATAGAGTAAAGGCATTCCATCTTTCAATAGTTTTTAATGCATTTGCAGTTTTAAGAATGCAAGTGTCTATAGGTATCAGATCCCACTTACCATCAGGGTAGTGATTCTTTCAAAAGCAAAGGTGAGCGAACGCAGGAGAGAATGTCCAAGTGGCGAGTTTAAGTACATACATACATACATTAAATCACGCCTGTTTCCCAGAGGGGTAGGCAGAGACCACTTCTTTCCACCTGCTACGATCTTGACAAATCTCTTTCGCTTCTTCCACATTCATACATCGAGTCATGCACGCACGTCGGTTTCGGGTACTTAAAATTCGGCCCTTTTCCAGTATTTCTCCGATTAGATTCGAAAAAGTACGCCTAGGGCGGCCCCTTCCGACCCTTCCACTCACTTTCGCTCTGTATATCTCTTTCGTCAATCTTCTTTCATCCATCCTTTCCAAATGACCGAACCATCGAAGCATGCCCTTTTCAATCTTAGTCACTACATCTTCTTTTAGACCACATTTCTCTCTGACTTTTTCATTCCTTACTCTATCAGTCAGTTTCACACCACACATACTACGCAAAGAGCGCATTTTAACTGCATTTATACGACTTTCATGCTTATCTTGCCACACCCAACCTTCACTACCATACATCAGAGTAGGGGCCAGCACTCCATTGTGAACAGCCAGTCTGGCTTTTTGTGAAATACCCCTTCTGCCCACAAATGAGTACAGTGCCCCATTTATTTGATTCCCCGCATTCACCCTCCTTTCGATATCCTTCTCACACTTACCATCTCTTGTAAACATACTTCCCAGGTACACAAATTCACTTACTTGCTCTACTAATTCACCATTTATATTTATCACGCACTCAGTCATTTCCTCGTCCTTCTCTATCACCATGACCTTGGTCTTGGCAACATTTACTTTCATCCCCTTTTGCTTAAATCCCTCATTCATCATTGTCACCATCTCCTGCAACTCAAGTACCGATGGAGCAAGTATAACTTGATCATCGGCATATAAGAGGCATTTGATTAGCAACTCTTGCATACGCAAACCCTTATCACAATCTTTCAAATCTCGCATACAACTGTCCATGAATAGATTGAACAGCCATGGTGAGGCAACACAGCCCTGTCTAACACCTCTGGAGATATTAAACCAGGCCGAATATGCCCCATTGATCCTGACACAGGCTCTGGAGCCCTCATAAAGGGACGTCAAAGCCTGCACCAGATTGCTGCTCACTCCATACATAGACAGCACCTTCCACAACTCCTTTCTATCTACCCTATCATAGGCCTTTTCCAGGTCCACAAAAGCACAGAAAACCTTTTGGTTGACAGCCAAGAACTTTTCTGTGATAGACCGTAGTGAAAAGACCTGATCCGTACATCCCATTCCCTTTCGAAATCCCGCTTGTACATCCCAGATTTTGTCATTCGTAACATTCAATACCCTTTCAATTAAAATCTTCCCATATACTTTGCCGACAACACTAAGGAGGCTGATACCGCGGTAGTTTTTGCAGTCTTGCTGTGACCCCTTTCCTTTATACAGAGGGACGATAACAGCCTTGACCCAATCTTCCGGGACTCGGCCGCTACTCCAACATGCATTGAAAAGGCGGTACAATAGACTACCCACCACGCCATCTCCTCTCCTCAGCATTTCTATTGACACTCTATCACAACCTGCCGACTTTCCCGCTTTCATACTTTTTAAAGCTTTCACGATTTCACTCATGCTAATCACACTTTCATCTTCGCTACTTGCATCCTTACTCATGCTTTCTGGCTCAAGACGAATATCTTCGCATTCAAACAAGCTTTCAAAATAACTTTTCCATCTATCAAGCATTTTTTCTTCCGCACATATCAAGTCTCCAGACTCATCCCTCACCGCGCTTAATTTAGTTTTCTCTGATTTCCCCCGAGCCGATTTTATCAAGCTCCAAAAGAGTTTAATATTCGACCGGAAGTTGTCAGAAAAACTCCTATCATACTTTTCATTCAGTAAATCTTTCTTTCTAGCCACAACTTCTTTCACTCTTTTCTTTGATCTATTATACTCTTCTTTCTTTCTGTCGCATAGATCTTGTGCTGGCTCTACAGCTATAAAATCCAACCAACACTTTTTCTTTTCTTTCACTGCATCATCTACCTCTCTATCCCACCATTCCGGACGTTCATTCTTGCTCTTTCTTCTCTTTACTACACCGCATACTTCAATGGCGAGTTTAAGTAGTCCCGTCAAAGCGAACAAAACACATTTCAGCGCGTGTATTCAATTTGGCAGCATGGCTTCTTGAACGCATAAGGCTGCCTAATTGAGAATGCATGCGCTAAAATGTGTCTTGCTCGCTCTGACGGGACTACTTAAACTCGCCGCTTGGACATTCACTCCTGCGTTCGCTCACCTTCGCTTTTGAAAGAATCACTACCCAGGGCCCAGATTCTCGGCAGTAAAAAGCATATCGTCTTTGACCTATATACTTAGCTCTTATATACTTGACAGTAATGGCGGCCGAGTTAAAAACAGTACCATAACATCACGGCTAGCACAAGTTGCCCGCGATTTGGTTATCGCTAATTTCTCACTCCCTTTCTATCTAGTCAGTAACGATAGAGACGCACTGAGCGACAAGCGAGAAAATACAACTTGTGCTACCCGTGCCTAATATGGCTGCGTTTATCGTGCGACAAATAATGTAGATAAAACATCCATCACTATCTGACACGTATAAGTACGAGAGTGACGGATGCTTTATCCACATTTTATCACGCGATAAACGCAACCACACTAGGACCGCGTATCAAAGATGATATGGTTTTTATCGCCTAGAATAAAGGCCCGGGGGGCCTTTGCGTGCGTTTGCCTTTTCTTTGCCTCAAAATAAAGAAACAAACTTTAATATTCCACCCAGTCACATTGCTAACCGAGTTTACAATAAAAACCAATAAATGAAATCTTCAGCATTATCATGCATGAGCGCCATTGAACGCACGTGCAGATCTCTGCGCAAGATTCACGGGTAATCGATTTTTCTTTAAGATCCATTAATATTAATCGATTGGGCAAAAAACAAGTGGTTGATAATTGCAATACGCTGAAGATATTTAATTTGAATTATATGAAGTGACAGCCGTGTTGTTGCTTTTGTATGTATTTACGTTTTTAAACCCTTTACATACATACATACCTTCACGCCTGTAATCTAAAGCCGGGTCCGCTGCGCCATGTTATGCTTGTTTTTCTAACACCTAACATGTTAGGTCCACCCCCACGCAGGCGAACGCGGGGGATGTTATCCATCCCTCGCGGCAAACATGTTAGGAAAATACGAATAACATGGCCCAGCGGACCCGGCTTTAGAGTGGGGGTAGGCAGTGCTACACAGAATTACCTACAACTCTAAAAATTTGTTGATAATTCTGTAACTACATTTTGCACAATTGGGCTAAGATGTTTACCAGTGTATTAGCTGTGGTATTAGTGACAGGTTGCAAGCCCATCGCCTAACAGTACTACAAGCCTTTATACGAGTCTAACGACATCCACGGGAAGACATGGAGTGGCACTATTCTAACCCGGCAACCACTCGGGCTTTTCCCTTTATTACACAAAAATATACATATAACAAAATAAAATATAAATATAACAATACAAAAAACAACACTACAATACAATAACAATACAATTACAAAAAAAAACGATGAAAAATCGTTGTGTAAGACGGAATCTTTTCTTATTTTTACATAGTTTCCTGGAAAGTTTTTTATATAAAATATCGCGTTATTATTCTAAGGATTTGTTAAAAAAAACATACCATCTTGAATCTTAGTGAATAATTTGGGACTCTTCTGAATATAATATTTACCGCCTGTTTCACAATCGACAAGTAAAGCATATTTGACAGATAAATTTAGTCCTTTCTCTTTCTTACACTTAAAAATAGACAAGGAGAGAGACAACTTTAAATAGCAGATAAATTTAATCGTCGATTGTAAAACAGGCCCTTAGAAAATAAAATTATTATCTGCAACTACTTTAAAAATCATTCATTCATATTCACTTACCTCCCCACACAATTATTTATATTTCTCCAGCAACCTGCTTTAAACCAAAATTATCCAGATAATCTTAATACTGTTATAAGACACCATTGTCTCAGTGCAACGACCAAATCGACATAATTATATTTATATGTTTTTCATTCACCGTCATTTCGAAACAGACGCGTCTTTTTTGTTCGCCATTCAGAAGTCTGTTGGAGTCATTTTCTTTTTTCTTGATGACGCTCCCGTCATTCCAGGGTTGTCATAAATTTTCTTTTACTTTTCATCTCACAGTATGAGCATGTCTGTCATCGGTCTATTGTTTTACTCGTACCAATACGGTTTAGTGTTTTTTTTTTCATATATTGAGCAAAATAAAAAATAAACTAATAAAATATACTTGCGCTAGGAAAAGGGACAACAAATTATTAAGTTATAAAAAACTTTCGTCCCATAACTGATTAGAAAATCTTGTTTAGATGAAACAGTTGTAGATTTTAATCTAAAAAAAAGTTCGAGTGAATTCATTTGGCGCAATATACAGTTATATTATTTGATATTCAATATAATATTCATAATTCATATTAAAATTATTGCATCCATGGTATTTAAAGTCCACTGGGTCTTACAGAGTAGGTAACATAGTGTTAAACATGGACCCTATTAGGGAATAGCAATATAAAAAACACTAAATAAATATAGTTACCTAAATAATACAGAAATAAAGTTTTCGTTTATTATTCCGTAGACACTGACAGGATCGTTATATAATAAAATATCATTTTTTCTCGCTTAAGTTTGTGGCAGCCCTTGTAACGTGCCCCGGTTAAGGATCGCGTCCGCATTCAATCGGTGCGCCTGCGATGTAATTCGGTACTCGCCGAATATTGATGAGTACGTAGTCTGTACCGTTTGTGTGGAAATTAAGAAAGAAAGAAAGCAATATACATAAATGGTAAGAATTACTTTTTAATGATAGATCGTTAAACTGCCGCTAAGCAGCAATATTCGCAATATTAGCATTCCAGTGTAGGACTGATTACACAGAGGTATTCCGTCTTAGTCGTCAGGGTTGGCAACCGTATAAGCAGTCTTGGGAATGCAAATGCCTAGGGTCTCAGAACCAAATAACCATCTGGCCATACCATAAAAATGCTATTTTTTATTAGTATGATTACTAGCATACAAAATAAGGTCCGTCAAAAGGTAGTTTTTTTAATTTGTGGCAATATAAACAACAATTTGATTTTATTACTTAGTTTACTAATAAACCGATAGTAATGAAGCCATTTTCTTACCGTAGCTGTGCCATTAACGGATCCTAATATTCCATTCATAATTTTTTCTGTCCATAAAAACTCCGAGGGATAGCCTTTACCCAACAGAGGGACCCTCCCTACCATACACTATTTAAAAAAATAAGCCCTACCTGAATGAAATACTACCTAATTACCTAATATTACCTAATTGTTTATTTTTATAATTTATTCAAAGCCTGCGCAACT
The DNA here is from genome assembly GCA_948252455.1 of Acleris cristana. Classification (NCBI taxonomy): domain Eukaryota; kingdom Metazoa; phylum Arthropoda; class Insecta; order Lepidoptera; family Tortricidae; genus Acleris; species Acleris cristana. Next base: position 3,685,729 of record OX411791.1, on the reverse strand, counting down.
TTTTTTTAGATCGGCGACACCACTTACATTATCATTAAATTTGGATATTTTTTTCTCTCAATCGTCATACCTACTGTATAAAATTATCTATTTTAGCTCAATACAAAAACATACCACGCAAACATAAAATCCTACATTAAATCGTCAATATTTTTTCTACAAATAGCATTACCTACTTTGCTGCATAATATGCCTGAATTAAGACATAATATGCGCTATGGCGCTCATTAGGGGAGGCCTATGTCCAGCAGTGGACTAATGGCTGATGATGATGATGATGATGATGAAGACATTATATAACCGTGTTTAAAAATGATATTTTAGTCTCTATCTCCCCAAATTCCTCAAAAAGGATAACTGTATTTTAATTCAACATATCCCATTCATACTTTGTGAGACAAGTTGTGGAGATGTCACTTTTATCGTTCTTTTACCATTGTTCTTACAACGGGACCTGTTTTGATTGAAGTATTGATGGAATGGAATATTTTATCGTGGGAAAGGCGCTTTATCCATCAATTTTAGGTTATAAAAATAAATACAAGAAATGGTGACATGTTCCGTCGATTTTTAGGGTTTTTAATGTTTGTAACAATGAATAATATATTTTTTACTTTTTATTGTTAAATTTATTGTTACTAAAAATTGGTTTTGTACGTGTTTCCTTACGAAATCTTTTGTGATGAGACTTTGCACTGTAGGTGAAACCTTTCATATTTTCATTGATAAATATTGCTATTTCAAAATTTTATTTAATTTCAAAACATCCTTGTGACATTTGCGTTCTCTCATTAATAATATTGAAATATGAAATGTTTTTGTTCTATATTTTTCTAAAACCATCGCGTTTATTATTTTGCAAGAAAAAGCCGTCTTGACATATATTTTTTTAAATTGATTCGCAATTACGTTCCACTACTGCAATGAAAACATACGACTCGAAAGTAGCACAAGCACCGCAATCACATGAATTAAGGGATCAATTATAAATCTCTTTGAAGCCGCCGTCGATGTCGTTTGCGACATTATGTCGTTACGCGACCATCCGAACTATTTTGAGATGGGTAATTGAAGTTAACACTCTTAAAGCTAGGTGCAGACTGTCAATAAAACTGATTATGAAGTTAAATAAAATAATTACGTCATTGGTAGATACCGAAATATTTTTTTCCGTGCAGCATCTGGGTCCTCGTGGGCGACACTGTCCACTCAAATTTTATATATACATAAAAAGCTAATGCCACTACCACTAGTAATTAATTAGGGAAACAAAAATATAATTACGCGTAAAATATTGTTACACCCTAAGGGTGTCACTTAACTATATTTTTAATTTGTCCGAAAACACATAGATACCGAACCATAGTCAGGTCTTTTAATAAATCAACATTATTGCATCATTTGTAAAAACTAAGACGCTAGAATGGTGGCTGAATTGTTTTTATACCTACTTGGGAATACCTTAAAATTCCATAATATTATGTTATTATGTTATTTATATTATGTTACTACTCCTAATGTAAATTTTTAACCTGTGTTATACTTGCTACACTATCGCATTGGGCTGACCTGTAACGATAGATGTATATGTGAAATAAATAAATAAATATATAAATAAATAAATAATTTAATTGATACTACGTAGGTTAGGTCACGTTTGAACCATGAACCATGTCGAAAAATAGTCTTCAATCGACAAATAACATTCGGAATTATGAAACGGATTTCGATTGTTCCGGAATTACTAGTGTACCCATAACGCTCACATATGAAGCTTAAATGTGTAAAGCCGCTCTACATACTAAGCTGGTCATTATTTATCGACATTTCCTAATGATCTTTAACCCGGTCAGTTAGCTTGAGTAAGCCGGGCTTATGTCAATTAGAGACGTGTAACTCCATATATAGGAGAGCGTCCATCACACAAAATTAGCACAGCGCATTACCATCAATTTTCATTAGAAACAGGCTAATATATTTGATCTGATCTGATCTCTTAAGTTAATGTCTTAATTTATCTGGCTTTAGTTAAGTTTTTCAAGTTAAATCACTTTCTAGTGTCTCTTTGTTCAGTCGTTCAGTTGTAATGACAGTATTGATAGTGTGTTCAGTGCTTAACGCAGTGCAAAAATACGTTTCGTCAGTTTTTTGTTCTTGGTGTCTGTCGATTTTTAAACCCAAACAAAACGAAGTATAGTTGTGTTCAAAACCTTTTACCTTTTTGTAAGTCCGTCAGTCTGTCATCGAACTCATCGATCACCACTCGAATTGGTAAATCGATTTCAATGGATTTTTCACTTATAAGAAATGTTTACATGCAAGCTGATATCATAATACTATAAAACTAAATGCTTTTGAAACACGCACAGCAGAGACATTTCTTTTAAAGTTCAGCATAAAAGAGATAACAGAAAGAGAACTATAGCTTGCAGAGGCAGTTCAATAAGCTCCTAAAACCCGCCAAGATGTAGTTAGTAATCAGAATGTATCCCCAGATACACTCAAAAAAATGAGAACCAACCTAGAGAGATTTTCATTTAGGGCGGATTCGACCAAACTGGAATAAGGTCTTATACCTAGATTAAACGCCAAATTTGTATGGACTAATCTCAGATTAAGTCTTATTCCAGTTTGGTCGAATCGGCCTTAAGTTGTCGAAAATTTAATTAAATAGTTATGAATGTTATGATTAGTTATATCAACCAAATCTGATAATAATAACAGCAAGTTATTTAGTCTATTTCAGTTCGTATGAGATAAAAGTGCTTATTTCACAACAATCACAATTTTGTTGGAAGTAACTATGTATATTTTTTTCAGTGTAGAGCTATGAAGTCATAGTTATATAGTGTCTATTACTGCCTGGAAGTTGAAAGGTTTACCAGTTTAGAATACGGTATCAGCAGTCTCACTTACTGGGTGAAACGCAAATAGAGATGACGCCGATGGTATTGGTAGTAATAACATGAGCCAACTTAAGACAAACAAAATGCACTAAAATTTGCCAAATTATCCTTTTAAAATCTTGGTTAGGTACTTTCTTAACTTTCAAGGCAAGCTTCAAGAAAAAAGGCACGTGGATGTCTTACAAACTTCGAAAGGTTTGACAGTTTAGAATACGGTATCAGCAGTCTCACTTACTGGGTGAAACGCAATAAAGATGACACCGATGGCATATGTGTATCTAGATAAAAAGCATTCCATGTCTCCTTTTAACACGTGTAGCTAGACTGTTAGTGTTAATAATGGAAACTGTAAGTAAATTAATAAATAAATGTATTGGTAGTAATGACATGAGCCAACTTGAGACAAACAAAATTATACTAAAATTTGCCAAATTCTCATTTAAAAATCTTGCTTAGGTACTTTAAAATCTCGCAAAATAATCTCCAAAAAAAAGCCACGTGGATGTCTTACAAACTTCGTCTTTGATTTCGTTTTTTTAATTAATTACCGGGTTTTTGAAATATCAGAGACTTATTGGTATTCAACAAATTTAATACAAAACCAATTCTTCCTCAAACCCTTGAGCGAAATACAAACACAAAAGAATTTTCCTGTAGATTCTCTTGCAAACTGCGACAAAAAAGGTAATTAATTCCTCTTTCCGAACGCTTAAAATTCCCCATTGTTCGAAGAAATTTAAACAGTACACAGTGGGCATCGGCAATGCGATTCGGGACAAAAAGTTAATAATACATTGACTGCTAGCATTTTGAGTTTCAAGACCTGAACCACTGGGTTTTTTATGTACAATTAAAGTTAATAAGAGAATACATTGTGTCCTGTTTTTGTTTTCGCTCTTCCAGTCAATGGACGTTGTGTTTTTTGTAATCGATGTACAGTTAAATGTTTAAGGAACATTGTTTGATGCTCCGATCCGATCAGTTTTTTGGGGTCTGACATTATACTGATACGTGAGATACCTGCTACTTTGTGAATGCATTGATATGCCATTCACATTATCAACCTGTGGTGTGACTTAAACATTTACTATCTGATGTGAATTTATATTACGTTGGTACTACAATTAAACCTTCTTCTTTTCTTGTATGGTAAAAAATGGAATTTGCCTCCTTTATCTGTTACTTCAGATATGACTTGGATAATGTTGGCAGGATTCTTACAAGGGACCGACGATCTGATAAGAGCCACAGGAAATAACTGTATGTGAGTAGCACCTGACCAATATTGGTGGAAATCTTTGGAAAAAGCAACAGTGAACGCGTGTTAGCTGGAATGATAATAATTATGATGATGATGATAATGATGATGATGATGATGATGATGATGATGATGATGATGATGATGATGGTGATGATGATGATGATGATGATGATGATGATGATGATGATGATGATGATGATGATGATGATGATGATGTTGATGTTGATGATGATGATGATAACTTGGGTGACTTTAAGACAAGAGTGAATAGGCTGCTACTGGATCAGTGAATTCTACCCTTGATTGATTTTATCGTCACTTAGGTGCCATTTGGTGAGATAAAAGTCGATAGCTAAAACGTATTTTTTTTTAAATGTACATGACCATAAGTTAAAAGCAATTGTTATAGTAGACAATTACTTTAACCATCTTAACCTTTACAGAATAAAACACAAGATTTTAAAATTTATTAAACTTAACCACGTATTTTTCTTGTAAGCCACATTAACCAAATATCTTACCCGCTACGCGCATTACCCAAAAAACTTATTAAAGTATTTAGATTACTCAACTATGAAAGGATTTTCTCATATTAAGTTTGCAAAGCATGCCTGTTCAAAAGACTTGAAAGTTACCACGGAATTTTTAAATTGCTGCTGGCAGATAAGAAGCAAATTGCTAGAATAATAAGCACACGAATATAACACTAACAAGTTCGCCGTCAGATTTCTAAAGCTCGCTAGGGTTTAGCCCAGGCTCTGCCTGCGAAAGCACTAACTGCAACATTGTAATTGGGGAAAGTCCGCTACATTTGAATACAATGAGGCACGCATATATGCGCATTTTGATGCGCAAAAGTCCTATGACCATATAAAAGGTGAAAGACTTGTGCTCTTTTGGCATTTGATTGATTTTGCCATGCATAAAACATGGCCGAACCTATTGGTTTCACTGTTTTTATGCAACATTGTTATACAAGCTTTATAATGATATAGTTTAGAGTGCGTGGGTGATGGATAGCATTCTACCCACAGGTAATCTTGCGTGATATTAAAATAATATATGACTATTGAGGAGAGATTATATGTTGGTTGTATATTATTGAGCTGGGATTGTTATTGATTGAACTGTGCGTGGTTTATCGGATTTCAAAATGAACGGCGAGTTAGGTAATAAATACGTAACAGCAACAGCAGTTACAGCTTTAGAAATGGTTAAGATAATAATAAATTATCACGTAAAGTAAACTATTTTACTCTAGAGGCACGAATCTAGCAACACCTTGGTTTGCAGTGAAAAATTGTAACTATATATTCCAATTAACCGATGAAATTACTAGCATAAAGGCCTCCCATCTTAGTTCTCAGAGTTGGCAACGCAATTCCGGTCTTAGGGTAGCAGTTTTAAGATTATAGTCTTGAGAATGTAAATGTATATGGGTCATAGATCGCACTTACCATCAGGTGGCCTGTGTGGTCGTTTGTCAATTCCATACTATAAAAAAAGCAAAAAAAGGTTGGAAAGAAAAAGGTTATCTGCTTTGCCATTTCGTTTTACTGGCATTTTAAAAGAAATACACTAATCACGTAATGGAACTTAGCATTGTTTGAAAGAATTTCAAAACTAAAGAACGACACGACATTGTACAAAAAGAGCGCCGTGTCCTCTCTCACACGCGTCCGTAGACACTTTTCCAAACACGTCAACCACTTTCTTTTAGATTTATTTGCGGTCGAACCCACAAGAACACCGATTCGCAAACAACCAAAGCAAACAAGAGTCCATTGTTTGCTTTTCTTATAAAGTAAGCTTTTTTTAAGTTTTCACATGACAGCTTTTGGTAGATATGCCTGAGTAAATAAGCAAAATAATATTATCTTATCACACAAGGCATTGAAATATGAAAAAAGAACGTTAGTTTTTGCCTATTTTTTCTACTCGAGCGTGCTTTGAACAAAATATAATATTTACAACGTTTTTTACAAAATCTTAGTAGTTTAGAAAAATGACTGTGATACTGGATAGAATGGATTCAGATTCTGGCTTTATTTCTCAATATACTCGTAACAGTGTAAATGAAGACAACAGTATAAAATAATAAATGATGACAAATTAGAAGAAATTTAAGAATAAGACTATTAACTAGAAAAAAGAAAGTATTATGTTTATTCCTAATAAAACTCATTATATATTACGGAAGTCAGAAATAGCCTCTTAAGCTAGACCTAATTCGCTAAATGTCTTAAAACATTAATAACATGTTTTTTTTCTTTGTTATCGAGATGATCTTTACGAGATCTGTAGGTTTTATCACGACCCGTAATAATAATCGTCTCAATAAATTTTAATTGTAAATTAAAGCTGACCTTTTATTTTCTTTCTTTTTAAGGCGTGCTTTCCAATCAAAACGTTTTGCAATCAAATTCTAATGCATCACTTGAACAACATCCGATAAAACGAGTTCTTTCAAACCGAATGACCCTGCAGAATCGAATAATCGATTACCGATGATAAATAGCTTTAAATCAATAAAGTCTACAATAAATATGCGCAATATCGGATAAGTCCATCTCGTGCCCGGTGGGCCTGTCACCAGGCTGATGGGATTACGGACAAAATTTGACAAATCTCTCACCAAGACGAATTGAGCCCGCTATGCATTTGTCATTGCCCATTGTTTTGGGTGCGTGAACCACTGTGCAGTTACTACTAGTTCTCGATGGAAACTCGTTAAATAGTACATATTGGCTAACTAATGAAGCACACTAATTTCTTTTTTTTACTAAACTTTGAATTTATCACGAGCATAAGTAATAAAGTCTATGTAACTTAAGCAATTAAAAGAAAAAAAATATGATAGCATAAGTTTTTTCACATCATAAAAATAAAAAAAATCATATGCGGTCAAAAAATATTGTATTTAAGTTCATTACAAAATAATTCATTACATTTACATTTACATTTATTTTTTGTGAGTTTCGAATGATTAGGTATCTAAACGAACATGATACGGTAGGTTTAAGATTTTTTATGAAAAAAGAAAGTTTAGAAAGTCGCAAAAAAATGTGCAGTTAAAGTGTTTACTTTATCCATCTTCATGAAACCCACTTAATGTGTAGACTATTTTACTTTACTATGAATAAACACTGAAAAAAATGTTGGTCGTTTCTAACAACATTGTGATTGTCGTACGTAAGCTAGATTCAATCTATCAAGACGTTACGTCTTGATTAACCCTATCAAGACGTTAGATACTATCACGAACGTTAATTTGTGACCCATTTCAAGAAAAATATGCTTGAAGTCGTCAATGTCATTAGAGATGTCAAGTCATTTGTAACTTTTAGGAAACTCAACCTTACTGTTGTAGAATGTCAGATTGACTTTGGACCTAAGGTGGGTACCAAATTAAAGTTCACGACTGTACATCAATGTTAGTTGTATCGCTAAAGAACTTGCTGTTGTTACTACTGGTTTGGTTGATGTAACTAATTTCATTTGACAACTAAATACAAATAAACTCGTCTTTCGAGTTACAATAGTATCCCTATCTCCTACATATCGGACTAAGCACACCATCCACTAATGCACTTCCGTGAGAAGACAGAATGGTAAGAATCATAATTGTCTTGCATATCAACTGCTCTCTAGATTAAAATGATCATTGCGGTAATAATCTTTTTTCATTTGGAACGTCATTAATTCTTTTTTATACTCTTAAATTTTGTATGTGGTCATACACAGATTTAGTTTAAACGGAGGAATATAGGAAAGGCCTTAACTTTTATAAACAGAAGGAGCAAAATTATAAATTTTATCGTTATTAATTTTTGTACGACGAAATATAGATGACTGAGGTAGTAATGAATAGATTCACGTTTATTAGGTCCTTACCTATGAAATTGGCGTTTTATATGGAGAATTTTATAAAAACGGTGGTTTCATACATTTAATTTTGCGGATTATTTAGTAACGTCAAATGCAAACCAAACAAAATTCTGTCAGGTATATTGGACACTTCTAAGCTATATTATACATATCTTAATTACTTAAAAATAGTTAGCTTCATAAAACTCTACGTAATTAAAACACTTGAACTCACAGCACATGAAAAGAGTTAAGTTCACACTTTCATTTTAAACACTAAGTAAGAAATTGAACCGTATTATTTGTATCTAAAACCTTTGTAACATACTGTATTAATGAAATTTAAAAATAACTTGGAAGTTAAAATTGTAATGAATAAATTCCGTACGAAATAAAATACGTAAAAATAACGCCAATTTCATAGTTAAGGACCAAATATTATCTTTTATATGCTATGCTATCATTATGAATTTATGAGTTATTGAAAAATATTATTGCTGGGCCCGTATTATGGTTGGCTATATCGCGGTGACTAAAGCATTCCCTCACTCTCGCTCTTGAATACCGGTCAGAAAGTGACAGATGTTTTATCCATGTCATGCCGCTGTTCTCATAGGAGGTAATTTATTTTCTCATTATTTTTTCAACATTTGAAAACCTCATTAAAACTGTACGAAAATCATCGATTATCAAGTGTAAAATAAACCTAAATCCAATAGAAATTCGTCGTACACTTCTGCAATTTGTACCTCAACTGACCATACCGTCGTTTTTCACGCGAACAAAGCACGCATTGTGTGTGTCGTGTCCAAAGTAAATACAGTGAAACAAAACCAAAACGTCTGGTCAAACATCGTCGACTTAACGCTGCTACCCTGAGGGGACAAAGACATTTATAGGATATGTAGGTATTGTAGGTAACCGTTTTTATACGAGATTTTGTTGAAGACTACGCCGAGCGTTCAGCGGCGTCCTTAATACCAGCTTAGAGGCGCTAGACAAGATGTATTACGCTTACCAGCGTTTCTATTCGTTTCGTTTTTAAACCAATCGCGTCACTGCTAGATGACGTGATACGAAAAGTCACATGATGTACCAGTGACATGATTGGTTTAAAAACGAAACGAATAGAAACGCTGGTTAGCGTACTTAATGCTTAATGCTTAAGGCTTGGGAACGGTTCAAAAAATACCGGATAATTATGTTTCCTAACCAGGTTTTTCGTAAACACTCGCTCGGAGCAGAATCAATTCGCGCGGGTTATGATCGCTGGGATTAACCTGGTATTTTTCGGTTTTGATTTTTCCTGCAGTTGGATCGCCGGCTTGACTTCAAGCTGAGCAAGTGAAAATGCAACTAAAGAGCTCGGTTATAGGGTAGGACAGACGAGAAAACGATGGCGGTGCGAATAAATTAGCGAACTAAATTAACCGCTATTTCGAGCAGGAACAGTTTTATTTTGCTCTTTGATCAGAAACGAAATAATAATCTATTGTGTTCGAGCGGAATCGAAATGAAAATGCTCTAGAAATGTATAGCGTTTCTGACGAACTGGTTAAAAAATAGCCAGGTTTCCGAGCCCTGCTTATGCAACAAAAAACCATCTTTCGATTTTAAGACAATACTTAAGTTTATTAGAAAACACAACCATAGTAATGAGTACGCTACTAGCCGCTTGGCGTCGTCTAACACGTAGCATCAGATGCTTATTCGCCATTAAAAAAATTGGTGACCTGCGAGCCAGCGGCTGATGTGAAGTGGTCACCGGCGTCCATGACTTGAAACACCAGAGGCCCTTGCCAAGATGCACTACGCTAACTAGCGTTTCTATTCGTTTCGTTTTTAAACCAATCGCGTCACTGGTAGATCACGTGATACGAAGTCATATGATCGACCAGTGACGCGATTGGTTTCAAAACGAAGCGAATAGAAACGCTAGTTAGCGTAATGCATCTTGGCAAAGCCTCAGAAGAGGAATCGCAGATGGGTTGCCAGCGTTTGAGAAAAGAGTATGCTCGGCTCTTGAAGGTAGTTACGGTCTAAGAGCTGATTTGATGAAAGAGTCGGAACGTGGCAATAGAATCACACAATGTACCTCTTCAGGCCCACCATACAACGAAATTGGTCAATGGAATATGGGTCATTATATATGGGTATGGTGGGCCTGAAGAGGTACATGTGTGAGTCTTTTGAATATCATAGAGTCAAATGTATAGAGTAGAATATCAAAACAAAGTAAAATCATTTTGATTTCCTTTGCAATGGATCTTTATTTCCAATGGGTGAATCATGTAAAAAAAAACGCGGGTCCTTACGAGATCAACTGGACCCACCGAAAAACTTGACTGGATAGTTTAAAACTAGTGGATCTAGAAGCATGAAATTTTGGCATAAAAAAGTACAAAAATTATAATTAGTTCATTAGTTTAGTCGAAACGTGTAAAGGCTTCTGAGCGTCATTGACTGGTACAAGTAAAGTGCTTTTGTGTAAGTCAGCCATTAGCCAATCAGCCATGCTTTTCTTCAACTAAACAAAGTTGTATTGTAACTAGTCTAATATGACTCCTAAAACTTGCGCTACTGTTTAAAAACGGAGACCAAAATAGAGTGGATAGTTAGCTAGACAATGTTTTGCTTTGTGCGGAAACTAAGTGAAATTCTGAATACAGCGATGTTTATAGTAAAAATCTGTTTCATAATACAATGCACCCGGTACAATGTGATATAAGATAGGTAGATAAAAACACAAGATATAACGGTGACCCTTCTTTCAAAGCCGAGATTCTCTTGACCGGCCCAACCGATTTTCGTGAAATCTAAAGGTCACAAGCTCTCAGCTCATTAGACCCACCCGGCACCCGACCCGCACCGCCTGTCCTCGCGGTTATCTTATCTTATCTTACAGATGGGCACTTTCGAATTCACTTCAACCCTTTAGGATCTTTTGTGCAATTACCCTCTTACACACTCAGCTGTTCGAATGTGCAGGTTTTCTCACGATGTTTTTCCTTCACCGTAAGAGCGTCGGGTAATTAGAAAAACTCATTGGTACATGGTGACCACGGGGTTCGAACTCGGTACCTTACGATCACGAGTCGACCCCCTAAGCCACTAGGCCACCGACGCTCTTTGTCCTCGCGGTTAATATTGAAAACGTTACGTAGCGTAGGTGATGTAGTGAGCGCAAGCCCATACAAATGCATATAAAGAATAATAACCGCCTCGAGGCGAGGCGGTGCGGGTCGGGTGCCGAGTGGATCTAATGAGCTGTGACCTTAAGAACCAGCGCTAAAAAACCTGGTTTCAAATAAATAAAAAAACGCATTTAACCCGTTCACCCGGTTCACCCGTTTAAGAGCTACGCACAGGCGTCACGTCACAGATAGACAGAGAGACAGACACAGACACACACACACAGCAGTCAAACTCATAACACCCCTCTTTTTGCGTCGGGGGTAAAAACTTAACAAACTGCAAAAACGTGTGTACTTTTTATTCTAAACTCATATTCAAAAACACATATGCCCTTACTTATAAAGGTGGAGTAACCAAGGAGTAGCTAAGCCATGCTTTGTCCTTATCCGACGAATTCAAATGTCACAACGACAGGTAAGGATAAAACATGGCATAGCTACTCCAAGGTTATTCCACGTTTATAAGTAAGGGGTTTAATGAACAAAAGCCCTTGATATCATGGGAACTAAAGAATGTGTTAAACACACAACCTCACGATTCGCTCTAAGTGAACATTTCATAAGTGTGATTGCATTAACACTGTAACTAAACTTAACGTAACATTTACCTTGTGTTTTACATTTTTAATTTATAGGAAAATAGCGGGATATAAATAAATAATATTAAGGGACGATCTCACACAAATTGACCTTGTTCCAAACAAAGCTCCAGGCTTGTACTATGGGTACAACAACGATATAAATACTACAACGGAATTGAACCCGGGACCGCTAGCTTGGTAGGCAGGGACACTAACCAACAAGGCTTTAACCACCTCGTCAAACAAGACTGAACTATGTCGCGTCATGAATCTCAATCTTGAAACAAGAAGGTACTTACAGCAGAACTTGAGATAACGCTTAAAATCTCGCATATATGAATTTAGAAGAAGAAGGAGGAAGAAAAAAAATCATTTATTCGTAACAAACATAACCAATAACCGATAGAAACGTACAAGAAGAAAATAGCCACGAAATGCTCCCTACTCAGCGTAATGCACGTAGTAACTTGTATATAATCTGTGGGAATGCTGAAATTAAAGTCAGCGCTATGTAGTGATTCTGTCAAAAGCAAAGGTGAGCGAACGCAGGAGTGAACGTCCAAGCAGCGAGTTTAAGTAGTCCCGTCAAAGCGAGCAAAACACATTTCTGCCCGTGTATTCAATTTGGCAGCATGGCTTCTCGAACGTATAAGGCTGCCTAATTGAGAATGCACGCGTTAAAATGTGTTTTGCTCGCTCTGACGGGACTACTTAAACTCGCCGCTTGGACATTCACTCCTGCATTCGCTCACCTTTGCTTTTGAAAGAATCACTATCCTGGTCTTCCGTTGGAACCATCAGGTGAATCCACCATTTACCGTCTTGGAGACGAGCATTAAAGCATTGAAAATTTCTGGTTACTGGTGGTACTACCGGCGGGCTACCACCGCCTTCTTTTTAACCTATAAACGGTTGCTGCTTTACCTTTAAACGGCAGTGTTTTATTTATTTGTTGATTACGTAAATTAACGTAATTTTCAATACAAAAGACAACGGACCAAAATTTCCCTATCACCAGAAGGCTTATTGTCTAACGCACTCGCAATCACGATCGTTTTCATTTTAAAAATCGAAGGCTTGCATACAAAATGAAAACAATTGCTCCACTTTGAAGCCGGTTGCGATTGCGAGTGCGTTAGGCAATAAGCCCTCAGGTCCGGCCGGCGCACTCCGCAATTGCATCCCTGGGAGTAAGTGCAAATGAATACAAATTGAGCGAGAGAAAGGAAAGCACAAAGTTGACAGAGCTATTTTGTTAAGCGCGCCTTATATACTGTCATATAATATTCTGTGCTATTACGCCTCCCGCTTGTGACAAACACCGCACATTTATAAGATTACTATATGCATGACATCACTCATCTTAAGATTGGTTGTGTTTGCGCTCGTATGTTATCTGAAGATGTAATAAGAGATATTAGAACCTTGAATATTGCTAATGAGAGTGTTTATAATATCACTAGCTTTTGCCGTCACTGTCTGCAAAGAACTCGCTTATTTCAAATTACAAGTATAAAAACTGAGAAAAATTTAGAACTTTAATACCTACCCATGTTTATTAATTTCTTTCACTAATATTTTGATTTTTTTGATTTGTAGAGTTTGTTGTTTTTACTTTTTAATATACTGAGAACGAGTACTAAATATATTTCATGATTTAAATACAAATGCATTCAGCAATTCGAAAATTCACTCCCTGTGTTAATATCTAGGGTTGTCAATTCTAAACATATAAAGCATTGTGGACCTATACAGCGCGAGCGGCCAAGTGACACCCGGTGACAGCCGCCATTCTATTGTCCCCCTGAGGAAACTCAAGTTGAAGTCATGAGTTGCGCGTGACGTCATCAAGTAACAGGAGCCTGCGGTTAATCTATAAGGGGTGTAGACGAGCAATATTTTCACAACAATGTGTGACCGGCAACTAAAAATTAAATGCGTTAAGATGTTAACGTAATAAATATATGTTAGAAGTTGAGGTAGGTAACAGTCTGAATTTTGAGTACTTTTGTTTATTAGGATGTTAGGCAGGGTTCACACTTATTTTACAAAATAACTTTGGTTTAAAAAGTAAAAACTGTTTACAGAGAAATGATCTCGCGACACAGGCTAGTCCTAGTGTGAGGTTTGTTGTTAACTCATTTATTGTGTAATTGTTAAACTAGGGGATAACTATCTATTGTAGAAAAACGAATGTAAACCCATCATTTTGTACACTAAAAATATTTCTATTTCTATTTACGATAAAATCTCTTCTAATACACAATAATAAAATATGGCATTGTTATCGGAATTAATTAACGGAACCTTGTTCAAAAAAGCAAATTGAATGACTAAACGGTCTAAAAATCAAACCAACAAAGCGTAATAAAAAAAAACCTCTATTTATATAAAATCAATACCGAAACAAGAACACAGCTAACAAAGCCATAATTCTTGTCATAATATTTCCCAAATAAAAGTTCTAAGCGCGTTTTCCTGTTACGCGACTTATAAAAACTCAAAAGTAATTAATTTGTACTGAATTGCTCAATTTCATTTTGTTCAAGTAACCGAAGTTTCAGGGCTGAAAAAGAAACTTCAGTAATTGCTTTTACAGGCGATTTACCTACGTTAAGAAAAAACTTTAGACTACACTAAACAAGTCTGTCTAGGTTTAGAAGTTTGCTTAACTTTAAATAAATTTATTTTAAGTTTTATCTCTGTAAAATGCTTTAAACGTTGTCTACGTATTTTATTATGTTTCAGTTCTTGGATTTATTATTTAACTTAGAGGCATGCCATCTTAGTATTCAGGGTTGGCAACGCATTTGCAGTCTTAGGATTGCAGTATTAAGATTATATTCTTAACAATGCAAATATCTATGGGTCTCAGATCCCACTAACCATCAGGTGGCCTGTGTGCTTGTTTTTAAACCCAATACCATAAAAAAATATTAGCGATAGCATTTTAGTTAATTCAAATATGTATTCTCCAAAAGTCTCAGCACCTCGCCAGCATTGCCTTTTTTAATTAAGGCTTCGTTTCTTAAACACCTTTTTAACCGACTTCATAAAAAGGAGGAGGTTCTCAGTTCGCCGGAATCATTTTTTACCCGACTGCGGTAAAGCCCAAAAGGAGCGGGTTATGTGTTTGACCTGTATGTATGTCAGACTCTATGTTCCCTCGTAACAGTCGTAACTACTAAACGGCTAAACCAATTTTAATAAATTATGCGTACGTGGTTAGATTCGTCTTAACCAGTAAGTAGAGCGTCATAGGCTATGTTAAAATTATTGGAAATAAAAATGGCGGATTTTTGGCGCCAAATTGCGCAGCATGAAAACTAGCATTATGTTGACGACATTATTCAAACAGCAATTGGGTTTTCAAAGCATGCTTGTTGTTAGTCTTGTAACGTACCGTAAAATTACATAACTGTGGTCCTGGCCTACAACAATAGTCCAATTTTAATTATCACATTATTTTAAAAATATGATAGCTTTAGCTATAGCTAGAGTTTAGAGCAATCGATTTTAGGTCAAACCATGCCTATACCCAGCAATAATAGCAGTAAGGTATTATATTTTAAAATAATGTTACGAGGAAAATTGGACTATTGTTGCAGGCTAGGACCATAGTTGTGTAGTTTTACGGTACGTTCCCCGATTACTCGAAGACGGTTGGACCGAATACTAAGTTTTTTTTGTTTGAAACGGCATACTTCCAAGTTGGTCACATTGTCATCAGGTCAGAATTTGATGATTCGATCCTGGAGAAATCAACAGCGGCAATTATAGACAAGCATATTTAAATATATTCCCCCATAGACAGCCAGACGCGTGACGGTACCATGTAACAATTATGCAGTGAACATTACACAATTTTGCAACGATAACTTAGCAGTTGCTCCAACCCACCTCGAGCTGCGTGGGCGCATGTTAATTTCGTTACCACATTATTGTAATCAGCAATGAATCATCGTCATCGCATTAGTAATGATTAGGCTTGATTTACTGATGACAGCGATGGAAGTGTGAGGTTCAGGCACTTAAGATGTAGGTATTACTCGAGAGATACATTCAATTTACATACATTTTGATTTATAAAAAATTGTCGAATGAATCAGTTCTTAGATGTTAATTTCCAATAAAATGTGCTTTTGTCCGTCCGTCCGTCGTATAAAGAGCTGTATCTCTTTAAATTTGGTATGATTATAGTAGACACGTTGAAAAAGAAACAAATACTAAAAAATGGTCAAGTGTGAGTTAGGCTCGCGCTGATTCGATTCGAAATCTAATTCAAATCGGAATCGGAATCGGAACTCGGACGAGTTCGACTCGCACTTGAAAGATTTTTTTAGTTTACAACATACCGAAACCTCTATTAGTTCGGTTAGGTTTAGGGATTTATGTTATGAAACAGGGGGCCTAATATGGCTTCGTTTGTGGCGTGATAAAATTTGGATAAAACATCTGTCACTTTTTGACACGTACGAGTACGAGAGTGACGGATGCTTTATCCACATTTTATCACGCTACATAGTCGCAAGACGCGATTATAACAAGAAAATAAACAAAAAAGTAGTTTGTATATAAAGCATAAAAAATACTCGTAACATTGACGACGACGACGCGCCTAGTTGGTAGTGACCCTGCCTACGAAGCTAGCGGTCCTGGGTTCAAATCCCGGTAAGGGCAGATATTTGTGTGATGAGCGCGAATATTTGTTTCTGAGTTATGGATGTTTTCTATGTATTTAAGTATATATTTATCTATATAAGTATGTTTATCGTTGTCTAGTACCCATAGTACAAGCCTAGAGCTTAGTTTGGGACTAGTTCAATTGGTGTGACATTGTCCCCTGATATTTATTTATTTATTTATTTATTAAGTCCGTCTTGCAAAATGTTAAGTATTAAACGTACTTAAATAACCTAAGCAAGGATTAAAAAAATCCTAAAAAACATTAACGACTCCTGTAAAAAACTACAGTCAAGATTTTTGTCATATGCGTCCTCATTGAGAGAAAACATAAAAGAACCTAGTCTACTTGTAAAAGTACTAAAAATTAGAGATGCGCCGAATAGTGGTTTCACCGAATAGCCGAATACTGAATACTATTCGGTTTAACCTATACCGAACCGGATATTCGGCCGAATTATTCGGTTTAAACAAACATAAACAGGTTCTAACATGTACGCTACGTGTCGCTGCTGGCTAGAAGACGAGCCAGCCGTACCTTACCTGCGCACACGGCGCTGTCACTTTGCTTCAAAACATCGCACGATTACGTTACAAATAAATACAAAGGTGCTTATTATTACAAAAATAACATAAATCTTACATAAGAAGTTTTGTCTTTTGGTTCTATACCGCGTCGTGTAGCCAAGAAAATAGAAATACTCGAACCGAATATATTCGGCACCAAAACCGAATAATTCGGCCGAATACAAATAGTGAAAAACATGCCGAATACGCCGAATACCGAATACAAAACGAATATTCGGCGCATCTCTACTAAAAATGTACTTAAAGGCAATAGTTTACGAGCGAGCACGGTGACACGAAACAGCCCACTCGGCCGGCGACTTCAAACAGAAGCGATAGAAACTGAGATATTTAACCTAAAAATGATAATATCACAACGCCATGTAAATAAAATGCGGATGTTTAATAAAATTAGACGTAGTGTTGCCAGACGTCCCGATTTCTGCGGGAATTTTCAGAGGTCTACCCTTGACCGGGATGCCAATTGTGTCGATCGTTGCCAGAGTGAGATTTAAGACAATTATTTATATTAACCGTAGGGCATACGGCTTGCAAAACGACTGTAATTCTGCAACGTCGCACAGTTTTTGTAATGTAACTACTATTTGTACAGTCACGAACCGGGATTGATGAGCCACTTGCCATTGTTCGTAATTTAGCCGTGTATTCAATAACCGATGTCACCGACTGGCTGACAGCTATTCTATTTGCATTACACGGCTAAATTAGAAAATTGGGTAAGTGACTCAACAATCCCGGTTCGCGTGTACTTTCCGATTTAAAACAGTACCGATAAAATAATTACACAGTCCCGATTTTTGATAGAAATTCGACTAGACCTGGCAACACCATCAGTAGGTTATCAACAGTTGCTTTTATTTTAAAACATATTATTAAAAAACGAACATCACGTAAACTGTGCTTAAAGTTCCTAGTCTCTAGCTTATCGGAAAAGTAGTTTAAAATCGACTGCATTTATTTACCATGCATACA
This sequence comes from Acleris cristana, assembly GCA_948252455.1. Lineage (NCBI taxonomy): Eukaryota > Metazoa > Arthropoda > Insecta > Lepidoptera > Tortricidae > Acleris > Acleris cristana. The sequence continues at coordinate 3,667,677 of OX411791.1, read as the reverse complement.
AACCAACAGACAGAAAAAAAAGGAGCTAATAAAACGAAAAAAATATGGGAACTCACTATAATATAACATAATACAATATAAAAACAATTTCATATCGTTCTTTGCATAAAGCGATTTTCATTGTTATCGGTCATTAATTTTTAATTTCATAGCTGACTCATTAATTACTTCATTGTCTTTGCTTAGACTTTGTTCGTCTATGGTCAGCATATTTATGGTCATTTTAAAGCGCGAAGAAGGTAAAGTTGCCTATTAAATTACCTTTGTAAGTTGACGTTAGCTGACCATAAAGTCACTTCCTCAGTTTTAAAGCTAATTTATGTTTAAACACATTAAACTGATGCAGAAAACGGGAAAAACACAAAGTATATTTTAAAGCAATTGGTTGTAATAAATAGGGACTCTATTCTATGTATAAAATCAAACAATATTGCTTGCGACGTGTTATGGTATTGTTTTTAAAGCTGGCTGTAAACACTCAAATAATTTGTCAAATTTTACATGTTTGGCAAATTATTTGACCGTCTGCGGTCATGTTTGATGTGTTTGTCAAGCAAAAACATGACCGCAGACTGTCAAATAATTTGCCAAACACGTAAAATTTCACAAATTATTTGAGCGTTTACAGCCTGCTTTACTCGAGCGTCATTACTGTCAATGTCAAGTAAATAAGAGTTAGCAAAACGTTAACAATAGGATAACAAATCAAAAGCAATATTGTTTGTCGTGGTAGAATAGAGCCCCCTAGGGCAGTATTTCTATTAATAGCGTTCCATAGTCTCTGCCTTCCCCATTGTGAAACATGCGTGAAGTTTTGTATGTATGTATGTATTTCTCTTAAATATTTACCTGTTAGTAAACATACTCGATTTTATAATATATATTACCTACCTATAGAGATAATAGTAATGAAAATGACTGACTGTTGAGTTTCTAGCGGCGCTTCTTTTGAACAGAATTGTCTCCTTTTGTCCGTCCGTTTCCCGTTTCTCCGTCCGGCCCAGTTAAAGTATGATTCCGGAAGCCAGCGACCGGCGATCTGCGACCGATCGCGCCACCCACTGTTTAGTATGAATTTATATGGAGCAATGGCCATCGAAAACGACCCGAGGGGCTATTGCCTAACGCACTCGCAATCGCAATCGACTTCGAAGCGGAGCAATTGTTTTCATTTTGTATGCAGACAAGCCTTCGGTTTTCAAAATGAAAACGATTGCGATTGCGAGTGCGTTAGACAATAAGCCCACCGGTCGGGCGACGCGACGTCGCGATCTCTCAATGTTGCGAACATCGGCCTCATTAAAAAAATCCATTGAACAAATTTCCTTGGCGCAGCGAACTGCAAAATATTTCAATTAGCTGTTGTTTTGTTTTAATCATAATAGGTTCGCGCTTGACTAACTCTTACCCTTGGAGGACGAAGATTTTGTCGACGATGAAGCGAACTCAACTCGCGGGCTGCGTCTATATCGCGTGTCAAATGTGGATAAAGCATCCGTCACTCTCGTACTTATTTACGCGTCAGAAGGTGACGAATGCCTTATTCAATATTTGTCACGCGATAAACACAACCATACTAGGCCTGCAGAAGATGCATATTCACCCTAGCTTTAAATAGGTTCAGATTATATGCACTCGGAAATACAGACGATGGAAGCGCATTCCACTCTTTTGCAGTACTCATTAAGATGATGCAAAGTGCTGCGTTTGAAAAGGCGATATCAACCAAGTACGGATGGTATCCCGCGGTGCATCTGGAAGTCCGATAGTAGAAAGCAGAACGGCGGTGTAAGCTCGTGAAGCTAATGAAGTTGTTAGATATAATGTAGTTTTTGTGTTTCACCCGTATTCACAAACGTCACTATGAGGTCTCACAGTGCTCTCGAACGCACAGGGTGGTTCAAATCGTCTCATAAACAAAAGGTCTGAAAACAGGACCAATCACAAAGCTGTATTGAACGCAGTGCGTTTACTCAGTGAAGGATCCCTTAAGTATTGTTTGTGAATACGGTTGTCGTTTCGTTTCGTTAGTTGAAGATTACCAATTATCACTCTTTACCATTTTTCAAGAGTCCACTTCCCACGCCATGCTCAAATGTCTACCTAATCGCACATTCCATATTAATCTAATATACCCAGCAACTTAATTACCGATTCGTCCGAAATCGCCTCTAAATCGACCCTGCCCCCTAAACACTTCATCTGAGTAGTAGAATTTCAAGCAGAACATAAAATCAAGATCTCGGATAGGGCTGGTCACGGGCCGTCGTAAAAATGTCTTCATGCTATGGTTTATGGGGAGAACCTCCTAGGTTGAGACCATGAATTTGTATGAGTTGGTAAGGCTGTTGGCTTTCGACAAGCTGGATGTCAAGCGATCTCAAAAACCGGCTATTTTAATTGGTATTCCCTGTTTTATCCCCTAGTGTCGAATCGTATGGCTAGCATCAGTTATTTTCTCGCTTTTCTCTTAGTTCGTTTCTATCGTTATAGGTTTAAAAAGGAAGACCCGAGCGACTCACAAGGTTTGGACAACTATGATAACCGTTCAAGTATGGTGGTCGCGGACTTAACAACTTTAAAAAAAACAATGGTATAATGGCGCAATTATTTCGGCGTCACTAATAAATAAATAATATAGCCTGCTGCTGACCTTGTAGAGACACTAGCAAAATCTAGGAGTAAAATTCTGAAATGTACTCCAATAACTCTGTGTATTTGATGTCTACAAGCTCTAAACAAGTAATGTAGTTTTTTGCCGCGTTTGGAGTTGTTTTTTTAAACCTTATTAAATTATTGTGTTCATTACATTACTTTATATTGCATTAAAATTAAAAAATATGGCATTACACAGCTTTAAAGATAGAAAATGCACAGAGTTAATAGATAACATTCAAGAATTTCACTCAATTTTATTAAAAAAACGCGACGGAATCAACTAACCTTTGCAATACTACCCTGAGTACCCTGTTAAGCCAATAAACATTATCTCAGATACGATCGCCAAAGTAGAATCAATTCTCTAGTTTGTCATTAGGTTGTGATTGCTACAGTAGTTTTATTTAAGATACTGTTATTAGGCTTAGCAGCGTAGAATAGGCGCCTTAAGTCACAAGCCCCGCTAATCGCCCCGCCACTCGCCCCGCCATTAACTCTGCTACTCGCCCCGTTAAACTAAACACGTAGCCTACTGCTCTCGCCCGCTGCACCGACTGCTTGTTTACGTTTGCATATGTTTTTATGATGCGTTTAACACTGCATCGTATGCGCAATTGAATTCTGAGCACCACTTCGCACGTTTTTACGCAGCCGTTAAACTAGTAGGAACTAAAATTAGTACTTACTATGGAGAATTGGAAATATTTTATGGCTACATCCTACTTTGGTCGTGTGCGTGTGTGAGCATTTGTGTCACAATACTGATATTCAATCTCATGAACTGAATGGGCTTCTGAAAGCTCGAGTTCATTCAAAGGGAAATGAAGGCTATGCTTAGAAATTCTCTGCGCGATTGAATTAGAAATGAGCATTGAAAAAAAATCGGTCAAGTGCGAGTCAGTCCCGCACCGAGGGTTCCGTACCGCCGCATAGGTACTAGGTATTAATTCCTATTTGAATTAGATTTCGACCTTGGGGGACGCCTATGTCTAGCAGTGGACGACATTCAATGACGATGATTGAAGTGATGACGATGACGATGACGATGACGATGATGATGATGATGATGATGATGATGATGATGATGATGATGATGATGATGATGATGGTGATGACGATGATGATGATGATGATGATGATGATGATGATGGTGATGATGATGATGATGATGATGATGATGATGATGATGATGATGATGATTCAACCTCACCCGCTAACATAATAGTGATGGATGTTTAGTGTCTGAAGCCTTTTTGTCAACGTCCAGAGACCGAACGGATTTTTTTTAAGCTTTTCTGCCTGAAGTTGATCTTAATTCTTAGATTTCGTAATTTTAAATTATTTACATAGATTTTACCGTAAGTAAATAATTGAATAAAAATAAAAATCGATTCAGTTACGATTCAGTTTTCGAAGTATTCTACTCGGTAAAACCATTATTACTTTTGACATGTTATCGTATTTTTTTAAGAATCACCGTTAATTATCAAGTAAATAAGAGCCATCGTAACGTTGACAATACCATAACATGTCAAAGTCAATACGGTTTACCCAGTTGAATAGAGACCTTGGATTCGTTTGAATTATGCGGAACAGGAGACCAAAATATCCTGGTTCGTAGAGCGAATTTTATCTGGCAATAAAATGTAAGTACTAATCTCTTTTTACCACGTCCAATGTGTTTAAAATAATCTTAAGTACCAGTGTCATATAAAACAGAATTATAAGGAATTTGTTGGAATTAAAAGCGATCTGTTTCAAAACGTGAGGTTAAAGTCAATGTTAATTCTTATTTAAGTGTCGTTACACTGGATTACACTTAAAAATGGCCGTGTACAGTCTTATTACAGTGAGAGGAAATGTTCAAGGCTTTTTTTGGTTTTGTAGCATGTTATTTATTGTTGTTTTTTACTATTCTGTCTTGTAACAACTTTATTCCAGTCCTGCGTCAGTTAGTCACAGTACGAGTATATCTTAGGGGTGTTCCCATTTAAAGTTCATAAAGATCTTTTTATGTTGAAAAAAAGGTTTTAAACACGATCAATAAACTCAACGTCAAACTAGAAGCTTCTACGTTACAAAAAAACAATACTTAGAGCGCATCCAACTAACTTTAATAAAGGTTCACTAATGTTTTACCGAATCATCATTTGACAAACAATAATATCATTTTACAAACTTTCGATTCGCAAAAACTTACTTCCAGCCACATATTTTTTCATTTTTTTGTGGTCATTAATCTAACCATATGCAATACGTAATTTCATTTTTGCGAAATGAAAGTTAATAAAATTATATACTTTTTCAATTAATCATGATTTGGTAATGATGAAGTGGATTCCTTTTATAAAAATCACCCACAACCACTATTTTACTCGACATTCGACACCCTTCCTCGATAACCGTTCCAGAATTCCAGAAAATAACTGTGTTCCGTGGAACGTTGTCATAAGCCTCGCATTCTGGAACACTCATGCTCCATACTCGTGCATATTCGCAACCTAATTCAAATGTACTCGGAAGTACATCTGGCGTATAAGCCCGAATAAACTCGTGCGTTAGGTATGCTCCACCTGGTACCGATATTTTAATAGGGTTTCATATTTTTGGTTTACACTTTAAAATCATTATGGAGTATTTCGTAGTAGTAGTGCTATTTTGTGGTTGATAAATTATAATTTATAAATCAAGTTCAATCTGTGATTATACATACATACATACATTAAATCACGCCTGTTTCCCAGAGGGGTAGGCAGAGACCACTTCTTTCCACCTGCTACGATCTTGACAAATCTCTTTCGCTTCTTCCACATTCATACATCGAGTCATGCACGCACGTCGGTTTCGGGTACTTAAAATTCGGCCCTTTTCCAGTATTTCTCCGATTTGAATCGAAAAAGTACGCCTAGGGCGGCCCCTTCCGACCCTTCCACTCACTTTAGCTCTGTATATCTCTTTCGTCAATCTTCTTTCATCCATCCTTTCCAAATGACCGAACCATCGAAGCATGCCCTTTTCAATCTTAGTCACTACATCTTCTTTTAGTCCACATTTCTCTCTGACTTCTTCATTTCTTACTCTATCAGTCAGTTTCACACCACACATACTACGCAAAGAGCGCATTTCAACTGCATTTATACGACTTTCATGCTTGTCCTGCCACACCCAACATTCACTACCATACATCAGTGTAGGGGCTAGCACTCCATTGTGAACAGCCAGCCTGGCTTTTTGTGAAACGCCCTTTGTGCTCACAAAAGAGTACAGGGCCCCATTTATTTGATTTCCCGCATTCACCCTCCTCTCGACATCCTTTTCACACTTACCATCTCTTGTAAACATACTTCCCAGGTACACAAATTCACTCACTTGCTCTACTAATTCACCATTTATATTTATTACGCACTCTGTCATCTCCTCGTCCTTCTCTATCACCATGACCTTGGTCTTGGCAACATTTACTTTCATCCCCTTTTGCTTAAATCCCTCATTCATCATTGTCACCATCTCCTGCAACTCAAGTACCGATGGAGCAAGTATAACTTGATCATCGGCATATAAAAGGCATTTGATTAGCAACTCTTGCATACGCAAACCCTTATCATACTCTTTAAAATCTCGCATACAACTGTCCATGAGTAGATTGAACAGCCATGGTGAGGCAACACACCCCTGTCTAACACCTCGAGAGATATTAAACCAGGCAGAGTATGCCCCATTGATCCTGACACAGGCTCTGGAGCCCTCATAAAGGGACCTCAAAGCCTGCACCAGGTTGCTGCTCACTCCATACATAGACAGCACCTTCCACAACTCCTTTCTATCTACCCTATCCTTTCTATCTGTGATTATAATCTAATAATTATTCTATTGAGAAAGACGAAACTAAGAAATATTTTTTTTTTTGCAAAAAAAATGTACGTTAAGAATTATTCGCTTTGTGAAATTGTTAAGATTTGCGTACCATATTGTCGGTATAATCATGCTACACCCTACTACGGTTTTGTCATTTTCCAACTGTATTTATGATCATATTCAGGTAAATAAATAGTTAGGTTATCTTTTCTTATCTCACGGGATATGAATGCGATCCCAGCTACCTCAGTTTTTTAGTTTTTTAACTCCACGGAGTCCTGCCTCACTACTTAATTATTCGTACATTGACGCAACCGCTGAACGTCAATTTGACTGGAGAAGCGCACCGCGTCGTGGATTAAAAATAATTTAAACTTTTTTTTTTTTATATATATATGGCCAGGGCGCACGACAGCCTGATGGTAAGTGGCATCCTGACGTATGAGACCCATTGTTATTTGAATTCTCAAGACTACAATCTCAAGACTGCAATCCTTAGGCCCGTATTAATAAACTGATCTCAACTCTAATGCTCGTCTCGAGATGCGTCATAAAAGACAGTGGTCTATGGCTTGACGTTTACTTTGACGTATCTTGTGACGGGCATCTCAGCCAAGATAAGTTTATTAATACGGCCCTAAGACTTCAAATGCGTTGCAAACCCTGAGAACTAAGACGAAATGCCTCTATGCTAGTAATTTCACCGGTTGTCTTATCCCCCGGATTCAGATCACTACAATGCCAACACTGCTGCTTGGATAAAATGGTGGTAGCGATCCGGACGGACTTTGCACAAGGTCCTAACACCACTAAAATTTGTTGCCGCCTAATACTCGAATATTAACGAGTACCAAGTAGACCCCACCACTCATATAACCACACTTCACCGGGAATACGAGACTCCTGGCAGTATTAGTGCGCGACCGCGTATCGGCGCGAAGACGATTTACGAGCCAGGGTGCCCATTCCGCCCTTTACAACCGGGACAATTCCTGTTCCGTGTAAGTGAATTATATCGAGGATGTGGAGTTAGTGCGGGTATATTTAAGAGCCGCTAGGAACGTTCGAATGGCATTTGAATTCGAACGTGAATTTGTTTTAAATTTCGAACGACTTGTATTATTTGTGGTATTTTGGAGAAAAATGACAAACCTATGTAGAGAATTGGGTTTGGTTTAGGTAAAATGAGAATAATTCAAACAAAAGCATACTCAACTCCTTTTGCAGAAGTACTGATGTTGCTCACTCCAGTTTCAGGACTAAGTTGGAATTCAGTGGGAAACTCATTGCTTCATATATTCAACATGAAATTAAAATTAACTATCTACCTTAACACATTTCATTTTAAAAGGCTTACTGCCGCACTCCGATACGTTAATTAAATTTAATGCTTGTTTTGTGACGTGTTGTCTTATTCTATTGCCGTAGCAAACAAAGTGACAGCAGCAACTTTAATCAAGCATTAAATTAAATTGACGTCTCTGAGTGCGGCAGTTACTCATACCTCTACAGCTTTAAGTTTAGGGCTTAAAGTTAAGATAATTTTAATAACATATGACACTCTTGGATAAAGATAAATCTATCAATACCTCGCATTTCGTCAGTCGTGTAAAGAGTTTTATTTTTTTTATGTCAAATGTAAAATCGCTATTATTTTCTTTCGGGCTGTATATGGTACTTTTATCCCAGAAAATCAAACGGTTCTAAAGGGAGTAGCAATAAGCACCTTTTTACGCGGACGGAGTCGAAGGTAAAACGTAGTTAATAAGTAAATAGGTCATAACAGAATCTAGCTTTAAACGAGCTAAAGTCAACAAACCAACACTTTCAATAGATCTAATCATCTGTGATAATATTTGCCAATATTGCGCTGTATTGCTACTACCGTGGTAAATCTTTATCGTAAGCGCCACAAAATAAGTCATTGAAATATCGACCTAACTTTTACTCGAATACAGTTGCTTTTGCAATGGAATTGCAAATACGAAAATCAAAGATATCTTATTTTCATTGAAACCAGATTCTATTTACGTTTGTTATTTAACAGTCAATAGAATGTTTCGCACACGACTATAGGACCGTGTCGCAATAACAGAGCACAGTTGCTCAAACTTGAGTGATATAGCGTTTAATACGGCATCATTGTGACAGGGTTCTTCAGTGCATCGCGTATATTTCCCCAACTGCACGGGTTTGTTATCTATCTAAATACAAACTGAGATGAGTCATTCATTCATTATCTTAGAAATCAGTGAGTAACTGCAGTAACTGCAGAATCCGTGAGTCATAAGGACTCACCGATTCTGCAAGGTGTTTCCATTTTTCCTAGAAATGCAAACACAAATAGGAAATATCATGGAAGCTGTTTACGCCTAAAAATGGATTTCCGCCTTTTAATTCAAATAAATACATTTTAGGGGACAATCTCACACATTGTATTGAATATAGGAAGACGATAAATGGAAGTCACTAGGGTGACGGCACCAATGATGGACACTTTTAGCTGAAGGCACCAATAATGGACACTACAAATTCAAAAATCATAAGGTTATAAATTGATTGTCCCAAAATAAATGAATAACCCTTATCTTCTGTAACATAAGAATGAAGTGTCCATCATTGGTCCTTGTTCATTTACTAGTTCCATCACCCTAGATTTATTGAAAAGTCCCTCGAAAATTCCGGTCTCTGCTAATGAGTGATTGTGATCACTACTGGGTAGTGATTCTCTCAAAAGCAAAGGTGAGCGAACGCAGGAGTGATGTCCAAGCGGTGGGTTTAAGTAGTCCCGTCCAAGCGAATAAAATACATTTTAGCGCGTGCATTCTCAATTAGACAACTCTTATACGTCCGTAAAGTCTTATACGTTCGAGAAGCCATACTGCCAAATTGAATACACGCGCTAAAATGTGTTTTGCTCGCTCTGACGGGACTACTTAAACTCGCCGCTTGGACATTCACCCCTGCATTCGCTCAGCTTTGCTTTTGAGAGAATCACTACCCTGGGGTGTTATTCTCTTAACAATTAGGCAGCCTTATACGTTCGAGAAGCCATGCTGCCAAGTTGAATACACGCGCTAAAATGTGTTTTGCGCGCTCTGACGGGACTACTTAAACTCACCGCTTGGACATCCACTCGTCCGTCCGTCCGTCGTTGAGAGAATCACACCCCTGTGGGCTTAGCATGCGAGGCGAGGAGAATACGTCAAACCTCGTCAAACGCGATTTAGTGTCAAATATGTCTATTCCATATTCTAACGTAACGTAATGTATGAATACCCATACATTTAAGATTTTAAATAAAAGTGTATTTTGCGTGAATTGAGTCATTTTATTACTAAGCATCTTAAAGTGTGACGTTATGTCATATTTTCTTATTTTCATATGAATGACGTAAAATATGACAATAAATTTCGCGTAGCATACTAAGCCCCCTGATGTATGACGCATTCTATCTACTGATTGATGCCTCTCGTGGTATTGTTTAACACTGGTTTCCTTCACACTCGATCAACTAGCTACGAATCATCATCATCGTTTAAAATAGAGAATTCTGATAATTGGAGATGGTTATAAAATTACAGTTTTTTTGTATTGGCGTACTTTAACCTGCTTATTTTGTTTTTAGTCAGAATACCACCCACTGTTTCCATGCTGTCATGAAATATTCTGAAATAAGTATTGCCATGGCAATAACAGTTCTGTAATAGATCGCGTAGGTACTATTTTTTTGAGTTATATTATAATTTATCATAGATAAAACTTCAACTTGTCTAGCCAACTGATACACTTATGCTGGGTTTACACGGGCTTAGTAGCTAATGCTTAGTACTTGTCACTTACACTAGCAGCACCCAATGTGAAAACATGCTGATTAATGCTTAGTATTAGTGTTTGTGTACAGTGCAAGTGAATACAATTCGATCCTATTTACTTAGCGACAAGTCAATACCCCCACCACAATTTACTAAGCACTTGGCGCTTGACCTTGTATAAACAGCCACGACAAGTGGTTAGTGACAAGTTGTATCTTTAATATGTTTCTACTAATTCCGACGTGTAAACGGCTACTTCTCACTTGTCACTATGCTGGTTAGGACTAAGCGATTAGTACTAATGACAAACACTAAGCCCGTGTAAACCTAGAATTATGCTAGGACAATCTATGTTGTTATCCTATAGTTCCCGTGAGTTACTTATTTTGCATTCTTACTCAACTTCCTAGAATTTGGACCAATTAAAAACTATTAACGAGCCTGAGAAAAAAAATATTCCCATAAAATCGGCCAAAATCATTTCAAAGAACACGTAATCGTTTTTTTTTTCTTTTCATTATAAAATGAACCGTAATGACCAAGTAAAAACGATGGTTATCGCTTAGTGGAATATCTTGTACAAATATGTACAAATAATAACATTGAATGACAGTTACTGATAAGATGGCTCTAAATATTTTACTTAATTTTAAAAGTCATTGGAACGTTAGAGTTATGGAATTAAGAATACAGTGTGGATGCGGTAACATCGTCCATAAAATATTAAATTATTATTATGAGCCCATAATGTCCCACTGCTGGGCAAAGGCCTCTCTCCCCCTCTTCCACTCTATCCGATCTTGAGCGGTTAAATAAGTAGTTATAATTCACAAATTCGCACCCACCCCCTACTTAATTTCACATACACACATCAAAAGTGCCTAGGGATATTTTTTATCCCTAGACAGTTTTGAACATTTCAATATAGGCATATTACTACTGAGTCAAAATTATTTTATTGGTTTTTTGACATAGTATCTCATGTTTTATAAACAGGAACAGACGGAAATGTTATAGCTATCTTTAGAGTGAAGACGAGTGTGTTTACCCAAAATGTTGTAAAAAAAAAATAACAAAAACTCCTAACAAACTTTACAAAACTCTATAACCTACTTACCCTAACGAATTAAACCTAGTATTTCACCCAACTACATTAAACCCATAACTTAAGTACCGTATCAACTGCCAATCCTGAATCATAGCTCGGCCATCGATGACGCTAGCCCACAATGCGTAAGTGACTAGGTTCTGATAAAAACCTGATAATCACCTCAGTACTGTACGGACTGCGCGGGCGCACAGTTTTTAACGCAATGTGAAGTGAAAAACGAGTGGAAATTGTCTTTGACCGGAAAATTTCGAACTCGGTACGATTTTTGAAAAGGAACTGTTACAAATGGTCACTGGCCGTAAAGAAAATTAAAATTTCTGTGTTTGAAATGTGACGTAAATTCCTCTCCAAGCCAGTGATTTTCTCAAGTTTGTTTACCAACGTTTTGATTTTGAAGGAAAAACAAAACACGGTCGCTGAGTGTGATTCAGTTCGTTCCAACTTTGAATTTTCTGAGTGAACGGAACGAAATATTGAAATGCTACTGTTTAATGTTAAGGAAAATAAAAGACTGTATGGGTTTCAGTTCGGAATTTGAATTCATGAGTAAACATGAGTTATTAGTGAAACTAATTGAAGTGTATTAAATAACGGTTGATGTGGAGTGCGCATTCTTTTGAAAGGAACGTTCTGTTTTTGTTGAAAAATAAACACAGTCGTGATTTTGTTTTTTAACTGCAACGTTTTATTAAAAACTACTTTTAAATTTCGAATTCAATTAAATTTCCCGCTGGTTTATCTCTCATAATAGCTTTTAAGAGTTATTTATGCTTTTCCATTTCCAAACGAGTTTTTACGCAACCGTTACGGAAAGCGATAAAAACCATCAATTTAACTATAAAAAAGAATGAAGTGAAAGTAATCTATAACGTGATTGTATACCCCATAACTCTTTTATTGGAAACCGGTTGGTTACGTAGAAAACGCCTCGTTAAAAAGTGTTAATTTGAGAAAAGGGCGTTAATAAGGCTATGATAGGCTCAGATACTTTTAGTGCCAATGGTGCCGTATGGCGTCTATTTTGTGGGAAAATTTAAAGGATGGTTTTAAGTAGTTTTTCGTGAGTGTTCAGTGTGCAGTGGTCGTTTCAACATGAGCGTACCTAATTTGAGTATCATGCAAATAACAGGTAATTATTACTTTTGGAAATACTTGGTAATCACTGTGATTAATGCTTGGTAAATATAATTTAAATTTAAATTGATCTTGATAAGTTTTTTTTTCATGTTTATCGTAATTCCAAGTAAATGCATTTAAAATGTGATTCAGCGATTTTATTGTTTTCTTTCACGCCAATAATAAAAATAATAGGTATCAAAGTTTAGAGACATAGCCAAAAATGTATAAGTGCTTTAACTATTTCATTAAAAACTTAAATATTACTTATAATTAAGAAATAAACGTTAATGCTCTCGAAGAAACAAAAAATGCTAATACTACTTACAATGTATGCATGTTATTCATCATTAGCGACAGTAATTACACTATTATATTATAAACAAACGAACTAAGGCATAACGACCTATTTCCGGCTCCTTATCATAATAACCAACACTTCATCGATTAATGTTATCTCTTGTAAGTAGAACTTCTTACATCATAACATAACTTACATAACATATCGTAGGTAGTTTCATAGTAAGCCATTCATGATTTTTACAAGTATAAACATAACAGCGTAATGTTTACGGAAAGGCGCGAAAAATCACTTTATTTTACACCTTTTTATTTGCTACTTACGTCAACTAAAATTTGTCTTACGTCGCTTCTCAGCTGTGGTTTTCTTTTGGGAAGCGCTGGTAGATTTTGGCGATTATTAAAACAACAATACAAAAGCAATAGTTAAATCGCCTGCTTCATAAATCTACAGCCAAATAAAAAATCGCTAAACACGACAAATTGTGCCTAAAACTAGATTTTCTAAGAACGTGCCGTTTCATATCTTTTTTCGGCAAGGCCCTAAGGCTAAGCGAAATATTATCTTATTGAGCGAAAAATCTAGAGATAATGTAAGTAAGGAATATCTTAATATTCATCTTTCGGCTGAAATACTGTTTATTTTTTACACATGGGAAAATGCGAATGTTTCAGAGCCTTTATAATATGATAAAATATGTGTTTCATAATCCATTTTGTGTAAGGTTTTGTATATATGTGTTTCTATCTTTATACTAGAGGACGCCCGCGACTTCGTACGCGTAGAATAAGTTTCCCGCTACTCCCCCCATTTCTTCCTGTTGGGGGTCGATTTTCGGAAAATCCTTTTTTTAGTGCTCACTTACATCATAAAAGGAACCCCTGTACGAAATTTCAAGTTTCTAGGTACAGTAGTTTCGGCTGTGCGTTGATATACATATAAGTCAGTCAGGTTTGCCTTTTATATATAGACTAGAGGACGCCCGCAACTTCGTACGCGTAGAATTAGTTTCCCGCTACTCTCCCCATTTCTTCCCGTTGGGGGTCGATTTTCGGAAAATCCTTTCTTAGTGCTCACTTACATCATGAAAGGAATCCCTGTACCAAATTTCAAGTTTCTAGGTACAGTAGGTAGTTTCGGCTGTGCGTTGATATATAAGTCAGTCAGGTTTGCCTTTTTTATATACCTATAGAATAAAATATGTGTGTTTTATAATCCATTTTGTGTAAGGTTTTGTGTGTATGTGTTTATATCTTTATATAAGTATGTTTATTGTTGTTGTTGCCTAGAGCTTAGTTTAGGACTAGTTCAATTTGTGTAAAAAAATCCCCAGATATTTTATTTAATTCATTATTGCGTGCGTTTGTTAGAGTGGCACTAATTATGATACAAGCTCTGTGTCTTTTGATTCATTATTAAATAAACAGTCCGTATTCCGCGTCTCCAATTACTAAGCAGTTTAGTACTAAACTAAGTCTGTGTAAACTGCAGTAAGTGCTCCAGCAGGATGACAATGCACGTGTCGGCATTGCACATGTCGCCCGCACAACTTCATTAACTCCTGAATAAGCTGCAGTTCCCTTTTCATAACTAAGTAGGTCAGTATGTACCCCTAGGCATTCTTTTGATAAATATTGTCGCTTATTTCAATTTGAAAATGTATATTAAATAATAAAATTAAAACATCCACAACATAGGTTTCGTCAGATCATCTATAAAAACAGCACACTTTCCATAAATAATAAATAAATAAATAAAATAAAGTTTATTTTTCTAAAGAAAATTACAACTTATGAGTTCCCGGTGAGACCCAAACTAGGCGGAGCCTGTATCTTGGGACCCGGTAAGATGGATCACAGTATGATAAGCAGTTAAGACTGTTTTAGGTAAAATAAACATAACAAAGCAATGCAAGCAAAACAAAGCAAAGTTCTTATATTGTAACTAGTATTATATTTGTATGTGTGTGTCGTTTGTTGGTAGGTGCATGTGCGTGTCTGTGTCAATGTGAGTGTATGTGTGTGTGTGTGTGTGTGTGTGTGTGATAATGATAAACTACTACATAGTTGAAAACCTACATAGGTTAGGTACTTTAATTATTACTAAGTATTTAAAATAGAACCTCCTTAGTAGTAGTTTTTCGAATAAGAAGAAGAACGTTTATCTGGTTGTCAGTTATTGGGAAGTAAAATTGGGAAGGCATTTTTATGACACACTGATTTAGTAACATGAAGATCCTTAACCAATATACCTAACTTAATTATTTCTACAACTTTTGTTAGATTATAAGTAATGGTTTTTTAGGGATATTTTTATATGTAAGTTACTAATTGGTTATGCTTCTTTTTTAACTCTGTTTGAGTAGGCACAGCTGTGGTCAGCTTAATAACATAACATTACTATTTCATTGAAGAAAAAAGTATCATTATACTCTAAATATACGTATCAAAGAAAAATAAAGAAAGGAAAGAAAAAACATTGACCTGTCCCTGAGAAACAAACAAAACGAAGAATGCAAATTTGTATTAGCCGCAGTTAACTTTGTCTAATTAATAGAACGAAGCTCGCGTTTATAAAACCACGTTAGGACTTAGTAAAATGTCGAAGTTCGTAGGCAAATTACTTAGTGCTAGCAGTCGTTTCGCATAGCTGTGTTCCGGTGTGCGGATAAGACAACCGGTGAAATTACTAGCATATAGGCATTCCATCTTAGTCCTCAGGATTGGCAATGCATTTGTGGTCTTAGGATTGCAGTCTTGAGATTGTAGTCTTGAGAATGCAATCTGTCTATGGGTAACAGATCGGGGGATTAAGGCGTTACTATCAGGTGGCCTGTGTGGCTGCCCGCCTTCCATATGCCTTCAAAAAACTTAGCAATGTACTTTCTGTTCACTGTATTTTCGTCTATGAGCTTGCTGGTGAGTCATTTAACAGAATAACACGGATATACATCCTTGTGATACGGTCCTTTCTCACTTTATGAGCAATTGCCAACTTCGCGTGGAATTCTTTTATTACTATACGCCAGAGAACTTTTCCATTAGACGCGAATGTGATAATACAAGGTTTTATTGTGACTCCGTCTGCGTACAGGAGTGTAATTCTCTTAAAAGCGGCGTTCGGTCGAACGAGTGAACACGCCGCACCGACGAGTTTAAGTAGTCCCGTCAGAGCGTAAAAAACACATATTAGCGCGAGCATTCTGAATTAAGCAGCCTTTTTACGTTCGATCGTTCGACAGAAGCCATGCTGCCTAATTTATAATGCACGCGCTAAAATGTGTTTTCCCTGTAGAATAAGTGTAGCCAGTCAGTCTATATCTCTCCAGCTACCTCTGTGCAAAAAATCACGCCCTCCTGTTGCTCGAATGTTGAAAGAAAGACAATCCAACAAACGTACTTTAGCATTTATTCTTATATTATTGTTGCTGTAGAAATCATTTATCGTACTTTTAAATTTCCCGGGATTAAAGTAGTTTAATAATCTATCCCAATTTATTTAGGAGACCTGAGGTGCAATTAAAAAGGAGTTTTCGAAAAATAACCCCCCTACGGGAAGCAACAGCGGTATAAGTATAAACTGATTCTACGCGTACCTACCAACGCGCGACCGTCCTTTAGTGATTAATAAGTCTAAAGGAATACATAAAAATATCGTATAATCAATGCATCCTAGACATTCTCAACACATTTAAAATGAAATTTATAGATAACACCAAAACGTTTACTAAACTCGTTATCAATTAAATTATGGCCCAAAACCAATCAGCGATGAAAGCAATTAGAGGCCCTTTACACGTAATAAATAACTTAAATAACATGAATGCGGTGTATAATCTAAATCACTTGGTGTATCAAAACATTCAAAATACTCTGTGAACGGGTAATACATCTTGTAGCTGGTAAATGATAACAGTGGAATAGGGAATGAGGTTCCGTGGAAAAATATAATGTAAACTAAATAAAAGTATCGCTTTTTTATGGTAAATGCGAGACATAGATATTTGCAGTCTCGAGACTATTATCTCAAGATTGCAGATCCTAAGGGCCGTATTAATAAACTCATCTTGGTTGAGATGTTAGTCACAAGATAAGTCAAAATGACAGCTTTCTATGGGTTGACGTTTAGCTTGACGTCTCTCGAGATGGGCATCTCAGTCAAGACGAGTTTATTAATACGGCCATAAGACTGCAAATCCGTTGCCAACCCTAAAGGCTACCATGGAATGCCTCTTAGCTATGCCAGTTATCTCACAGATAGTCTTATACCTTGGAACAACAATGCCAAAACTGCTATTTGCCGGTAAGTAGGTTACTGACCCAGTTTTATTAGATCAATTTTTCAAAATCGTCATTTCTTACTAGCTAAATTTCCATTCGGATTTTCCAAATTAAGTTTTTGCAGTTGTTTTCCCCTGATGCATTTTTCCTGCTTGATTTTTACCCATTCCAGAAATAAATTGAATAGAATAGGCGGAGATCCGCCTTCACGGAGCTCCGGTTTCTTGGTGTTTTGGCCCGTCAGGCCTGCTGCAAAACATAGGACATAACCTTCCCATAACATAATATAACCTTAACCTACTTACTTATTTAAACAAAGCTATATGCAAGAGAGAGATGCAGATTCTGATATTTGCCACTCACCCATAGTTGTATCTCAAAACTTACAGCAATATCTAACAGGTGTAATGCCAGCCTAACAAAACCCTTTAAATGGCTTCAAAGGAACCCTAACCGTTTAAGAAACCAAATGCAAGGCGTCAATGAAAAATGGCCGCACACTTCACCACTTACTCCTGAACACGAGGCCTGAGAAACCTCCGTCCCTTTCGAACACAGGAAGCAAGCAGACCGGCTTGTTGGACACGGTATATCATTATTTTTTTATGTATAATGATACAAGGTAAACCTTGTTGGTTAAATTGGCCTGGGGACATTATCTGTGCTCTGTTATATCCAAATATACTTGCGTTACATAACTGCTTATGTTTATTCTGTAAGCTGTATCAGAAAAAGCATTGTAGTAGCAGTGCTGTTACGGCCATTATAGTTTAGATAAGTTTTGTTAATTTATTCATCAATATTGATTACATAATTAGATTGAATGTCCAAAAATATTAAATTACATAAGATCGTCAACATAAATAAAAATAATAACAGTACACAAAAAGTAACACGGTCAATCATTGCTATAATCATGATTACGATCATTAGGTACGGATATCAGTTTGGTGAGCAATTGACATTTTGTTCTCTATTAAATACTTCGAAAACTAAATTCGCTACCGTATCACAAGAGACACTTTTGACACTTGCACGGATGAGTCAATTGTTTCTTAGAAACAATGATAGCAAAAAAACGATGGTTAATAAGGTCAATTTCAGAACACTCTCCTCATGTTACGCAATATTTTTAGCTTTAAAGTTGCTCGAGTGTTGAAAGAAAGACAATCCAACAAACGTGCTTTAGCATTTATTATTATACCTACTAGTTGTTGCTGTAGAAGTTATGTATCGTACTCTTCAGTTTCCCTGTATAATTGTAGTTTAATCCTCTAATTCGACAGAAGCCATGATGCCTAATTTAGAATGCACGCGCTAAAATGTGTTTTCCCTGTAGAATAAGTGTAGCCTATCACTCTATATCCCTCCAGCTACCTCTGTTAAAAAAATCACGCCCTCATGTCATGTTGCTCCAATGTTGAAGACGGACAATCAAACAACATTTATTGTACCTATAAGTACTAACGGTTGCTGTAGAAGTCATTTCTCGTACTATTAAATTTCCCGGGATAAAAGTTTCTTAGAAACAATGATAGCAAAAAAACGATGGTTAATAAGGTCAATTTCAGAACACTCTCCTCATGTTACGCAATATTTTTAGCTATAAAGTCTGGCTATTGTAGCGCGATTCTCCGAAGTTCGTTACTCAGATCTATCGGGAACTGGATCGATAAATATTCATGTTTTTGATGACTCCGATGATTTAGTGATGCAACTAATTTCCCAGTCAAAGGTCAGCGTGTCCACCCATTTGTAGTTGAAATTAATCGCTTGTAGAATTAAGACTTAATATGCCATTAATTTGAAATTCATATCGTAAATCACTTTCTCATTTTTGCGATTTATTATTATTGTTAGATGATATTTTTGTCTCGGCTTTGTTACCCAGGTGTGAACAATATTTTAAAATGATACACATCCTTTTAAAGGTAGGACGGATGGCGTAAGCTAAGTAATTATAAGGGACCGTTAAAACCCTTTGGGTACGAATATATTAAACATTAAAACGTGGATTTTGCCTACCTGTAAATGTATACTAGAATAAAATACACACATCAAAAACGTCCAGTAAAGCAAAGTTAGGTTTTTTTCCGATACATTGTAGAAGATCAACATATTGTAAGCATATTTTACGTCTAGAGATTTTTTATGTGTGTGTTTTTGAATGGCATCGAGATGGCAAACGAGCACTCAGGCCTCCTGATCGTAAGTGGGATCTGTGACCCATAGACATTTGCATTCTCAAGACTACAGGCTTAAGACCGCTAATGCGTTGCCAAACCTGAGGACTAATATGGAATGCCTCTTCGCTTGAAACTTCACGCGTTGTCTGATCCCCACACCGAAATACAACAATGCGAACAATGATGCTTGGCGTAGCTTACCCGTAATCTTAAAGTTACAGTTTGGCATATAACTGTCTTAATTTAAAATTATACGTAACGAAAAACTTGTGCGAAGAACGTCGTTTCTAACAAAAAATCTCAATGACTGAGAAAGGAAAATACACAAGCACAGGCACAAGTTTATATAGGTATTCTTCTTTAATGTATCTCATTTAGTAAACTATTGTTTGTTTTACCATACGAATAAAAACACACCGAGAAAGCATCTCAATGTTGATTAAGTCGTCGCTGTCAAGTTAGAAACAGACAACCGTATCCATTCCACTTTCACGCTTGCTCTTAGTTCCAAGGTTTATTTTGAGAGTGGTTTTCTCTCCATTATTTAGACATTTGTAGACGTCGGCCCTACAATGGTACTGATTGGCCCTATGCCCTACACCGCGGATAAAGCAAACATAACCAACAATTCTTGAGCTCTAACACCGTCCACCGCCTTTGAAACTTCATTACCATCGTCAAAGACTCAAGTATCTATAACACTGGTCGGTAAACATTAATATTTATTAGGAGAAAGGCATTTTGTTTCACTATTGTTCGGCCCTTGAAGGTTTTTTGCTTGCGTAAGCGGTTTACCTAATTTTTGGAGTAATGACCGTCATTTGATTTTATTTGTTTTGAATCTTTAATGTTAGTAATTTATTTTGTTATGTTGCTTCGGTTTATAACGTTTCTCTTTATGATGGTGGTTTTTAGGTTAAAGTACTTTTCTTAACCTGAATTCGAATCAACGTTATCGTAACTTTTATTAGGTACTTATAATTATTTAAATGAGACGGAAGCTCATTTTATTAATTCTTCTTATCATCTAAACGGTTAAGGGAGCGACCATACCATAGCTTAACGGTGCGTAAATTACGGTCCGTCAAAATTGACGCCATGTAATTACTATGACCCATTCTTTTGTTTACGCAACGCCACCGGATTTTACCCGTCAGTGTGGCCGATCCTTAATTCAATCTGCATAAGTATATCTCTCACTTACTCGCTATAAACCGAACTGCAAAGCTATGTCTGTAGGTAGATGACGACGAGGGTAGCCTAGTCAGTAGTGATCTGCCTACGAAGCTAGTGGTCCTGGGTTGGAATCCTTGAAAAATATTTTTGTGATGAGCGCAAGTATTCGTTCGTGAGTCTTAGATGTTTTCTATGGATTAAAGTTGCCTAGTGCCAATAGTACAAGCCTAGAGCTTAGTTTGGGACTAGGTCAATTTGTGCGTGAAAGTAGCAGAAATCAGCTGGATGGACTAATTATTATGGGACTCTTGGAAAGGCCTATGTCTCGAACTAAACATCTTCCGGCTAATATGTGTTGATGACGATGATAATGATGATGATGATGATGATGATGATGATGATGATGATGATGATGATGATGATGACGATGAAGATGATGATGATGTGTAACGTGTTTGTTTGTTTGTTTCAGAGATCGAAGCGGCGGAGGCGTGTAAATGGCTGCGAGCTGCAGGATTTCCTCAGTATGCACAGATGTATGAAGGTAAGAGTACTAATATTATGACAACCTTTGTCCCCAAACCACGTTGGGGCTAATAGAGGGAAAAAAACAGGGTGATTTTATTTATTTAGTACAGGGTGGATTTCAAAGTCACATTTTTAGTTTTTAGTTTATGGCGTAGAGAAATAGCACACAGGCCACCTGATGGTATGTAGAATCTGAGACCCATAGACCTTTTCATTCTCAAGAGTTCAATCTTAAGACTGTGAATGCGTTGGCAACTATTGACTAAGACGGAAAAGGATAATTTACTTGTTTAATGATCGTTTAATACGAACCCATGCAAAAAAGTTATAGGTACGCGTGTAAAACATTCGGGAAAAATGTAAATATTGTTTTGACAGTTTAAATTTTAAGTGTTAACCGTTCATTTCTGATTTTTTCATCTTAAATTTATATCCATTGAAATATCGAAGCCACATGCTAATAATCCCGTGCAGCTGAGACCTTTCCCAACAAATCTATTAATCATACTTACCCTACAAAGAGTGCGGTTTGTCATACAAAATTATACAGGGTGTTCCAATATTTCAGAGTTCTTTACATCATACTTATGATGATATATTACAATGTAAGTTTCAGTTTATTTTATGCTTTATTTAAAAAGGAAATTATACTTGAAACTATTGTTTTTATGAGAATAAAACCTCAGCTTCAACTCCAGCTTTAAAGAAATTCCTCACGAAAGTAAAAAAAGTTTTATTATCTTCTTATATCATAATAAATTCTCCTTAAAAAATTATTATGCAAAACATCCTGTTTCAGTAAACCCAGCTGTGGGGAGGCGGCCAAATCCTATTCAATTGACCGCTATTCTTACGTTTATTGACGATGGAAAACTATGGACATTCCTGCGTTCAAATTTTTACAAATAGTGAAAGAGTTTAAATATACATACTTCCTTACAAATTCAGACATTTCTGTCCCACTGCAGGGTAAAAGCCTCCCTCAGGCCTCTCTACAATTCTCCTGAGCCCAGTCTTTAAAAAAATGGTCCAGTCGTCTTGCCATCGCCTTCTTGGTCTGCCAGAGGTTTCGTCACTTTTTTATTTTTCTTTACCTTAAAAGGGCTTAATAGTGTATTTATTTCCTTAAGTAGGGTATTTTATTCGGGTATCCCGTTGTGTTTCTAATGTCCATTGGTGCCGGAACCCACATTTTGCCAGGTGCATAGTCTTTGGTAATAGAAAACAATGGTACTAACGGAAGGAACGGTTTTACCGCCTTTGTTACGAATAATCTGTAAGATAAGAGATTCAAAAGCTCCGCAAAATCTTAATAGGTAATAAACAAAGCAACTTTAATATGCTAATCTGGCTTATTTCGATAAAAAAACGACCAAGTAAGAGTCGGCCTCGCTAACAAAGGGTACTGATAATCGATAAAAAACTTATGTAACTCCGTTTTCGTCCTCTTCCGTTTACTTGTAACGCACTGTTTATACCGTTCGACATTCTAGATTTGAATTTTGACGTACCTAAATTTCATATTTTTTATATACAACTACATGAAAGAGGGGTTTACTTTTTTACCTTTTTTGTAAGTATATTAATTTTTGAAGAATTTTTATTTTTATTTATTGTTGTTATAGCAGCTATACACCCTTTGGGTACGAGAACCTAAAAAAGGGAAGAAGTACTCGTAGACGATGTCCTTTTTTGACCATTATTGTATTTTTAAAACAAGTACTTAATTGAAAGAATATGATAGGTTAAAAATGTGAATAATAATAAGATATATCAAACCTTTGAATAAAAACTTTACTTAATTGGCATTCTCTACAAAGGTATTTTAAAATCCCGGTACGCCCATAGAACTATTAAACATATCCATATTATTCTTTCCTTCAACGATGACAATATAAAGTAAATTATCCTTTAATAGAACCAGAGGTTTCGTCACTTTTTCCTTTTTCCCCCGTAAATATTCCATTATTCGTTGGACGTTATTCATAATAGATTTCTAAGCATTGTTAAGAGATGCGTAAGTATAAAATATGTACAACCTTTTTTATTTTCTTCGTTAAATTTTCTTGTGGCTAGACAACAAAAAAACGATGTGTGTGTGTGTGTGTGTGTGTGTGTGTGTGTGTCTGTGGCACCGTAGCTCTTAAACGGATGAACCGAATTGGATGCGATTTTTTTTATTTGAAAGCAGGAATTCTAGCGGTGGTTCTTAGACATTTTATATCGAAATCGGTTCAGCCGTTTTTGAAGTATTGAACTTTGAAATGTCAATGTCGGGGGTTTTCCAACTTTTTGTTGGTTAGGTTATATTTAAAAATAAGTGTTATATATACAGATTTTTTTAAATGTAAATTCTTCGCTAACCCAAAAAATACAGTTAATCAGATATTTATTAAATTTTCTGTACATTAGGTTTTTTATAATAAATATTCAAATATAAAAGTAAAATAGCAATACTAACACAAAAAATATATATAAAAACCTAAACTACGAGTGCCGCCGGCAGCGGGGCAGGGCTCAAGCTACCGGTAGTTAGGGCTCCAGATGCACTCACAATGCGTGCCGTGTCAAGGAGTACTGCCTTCTGTGTCTAGCCCTTGATCCAGCTATCAAGAAAAAAAGGTTTTAACATGAACCCAAAAAAGAATGACTCAAGACGTGTCAAAACTTTAATTAAAAATTATACGTTCGCTACAATCGTACAAAGGAACCTAACCTAAATAGTGATTTAAACAAAAAATAATAGATCTTTAAATTCCGACAAAATAATTGGAAGTTGAAACAAAAAAAGAAGTTTAGAGTTAGGCCTTTGCTCATAATACTAACCTTGAAATAACCTTCGCATAATAATAAAATTACATCATTGTTTTTAATTATCTTTACTATAACGTAAGATCAGACTTAATAAGCTAATTTTAAATCCCAGTGACAGGCAGTTTTATAAACATACAAACACTTCTTATCAAAAAGATAAGATAAGACAAAAATGTTAACTTCATGTGTTGTTTACTTCCTGGATAAGGTTTTGGTTTCTCGATTCATGTTTTTTTTTTTATTTGCCTCGCTAAAGATAACAAGCTGAGAGAGTATTTATTTTAGTATGGTATTATTCTCATCTTCAAATTTCCTTTTTAGAATAACCACGTACGCATTAACTACAATCATTTAATATACCAGTCCTGTATCCTTCAAACACTCCTCAACTTCACATATTTGCTTAAATATTCATGGACGATTTAATAACAAACAGCAGTAGCATAATAGTCATTATGTTACAAGTAAAAGCTTTTATTTACCATTGCGTAGACTTTAACAAAAATGACGTCAAAAGTTAAGTGAAAGTGTCCGCCATTAACCACAGAACGACAAAACGATCGTTAACGTCATTCTGTGACCAAACAAAACATAACCGATTAGCCTTATCTCGAACCCAGGTAAACATTTCTTGTTAAATGTCTAAATTCCTTATTTAAAACCTTTTAAACACAAACAAAACACAACTAAGGATCTAACCAAGCAGAGTTTATATTCCAATGCCATTTTGTATCACCACTAAATTTAAAATTCCAGTTTTGAAATTGGAAAAATGTTTTCTAAATCTAATCTGTGCTGCGACGTGTTAGAGTATACAGTGATACTTGAGTTCGAATTTTAAATGGTTGAAGTGTAGCGTTCTACATTTTAAGGGCGGTAGGGGGTCGGTCTTTTTGACAGTTAAATAGAGCGTATCTGTCAAAATATTTTTTCTACCGTTCTGATTAGTTCAGGTATCAGTCCATTTTTGTGAGCGGTAGTGGCCAGTCCTTCGTGATGTGGGTGATAAAAAAAAGATAATTATTCAAATAGTTTTTAAATTGTGTTACAAAAATTTAAACTGAGTTTTGTGGTTAAACGGTGTAATCTCATTTAGTTTTAAAACAAAATTAACAATGGACTATTTTTTGACAAAGTCAGGTATGTGTATTAACATAGTTCTATATAGAATCATTTCTAGTTGCAAAACAAGAAATAAGTAGGTAAGTAAAGTTGCAAAAATTTTCTGCTACACTTTTTAATGAAAAACATGACTTATTCGTATTAATGAAGATGAATAAGGGACTGGAAAATATACGTAGCGATGTAATTCGCAATGCGACACTCCATTTTTCGAACCCAAATTACCTTGTCCCAGCTCTTCAGTGAGTTGCAAAGGTGTCGCCAAAAATGTTCAAAGCAAAAGTAAATTGCGCATACATTATAAGCACGCCATGTAAATATAAATATAAGTATCTACTCTACGGCTTCGTGAGGTTTTTATAAGGTTGTTATATTTATTTAGCTTTTTTCTTTGTAGTCTTTTTTATAATTTAGTAATTTTTACAGCGAGTGTACCTTTCGATTACATTTTCAATAAATCAATATCTACAACTTCACCTAAAATATTCGATATTCAAACATTGAATTTAAATATAATTGAAGTAAACCTATTTTCTAAGATGTTAAACCATATAAAAAAACTACCAGTTTTGTGGCTATTACCTAAGATTTTGTAACTGGCCACCCACACGATTCAAAAATGGAATAAAAAACAATCGAACATCTGCTTTGTTTATTCTCGATGGCCTTATGATCTCATTACGGCCATCAATGGCTCTTTATCCTGTGACCGCCATACGGATCATAATCGCTTGCAGATGGTTAGGTCATTAGGTAAACCGTATTTAATTAAAAACTTTGGCGGAATTTATGTAGATATAGGAATAAATTTGAGGATAAGTGGAATGTGCTGTGATTTGATGTAATATGTCGATGTTAAAGGGAGTTTTAGGGGTTAAAATCTAAAGTTTCTTTCGTTGTTTGCAATACTTATCCCTATTTTTTAAATTCATACTAAGTAATAATTATAAATGCGAAACTCTGTCTTTAAGTTGATTTGTATTACTTATTTTTCCGATTCAGATAGGACGCGGCAAAAAAGGGCCAAGCAGCAGTGTTTGCATTGTAGTGTTCCGGTGTGGGGATAAAACAATCGATGAAATTACTAGCATAGAGGCATTCCAGCTATTCCTCAGGGTTGGCAACACATTTACCATATTTATATTATAGTCCTCAGAATACAAATGTATGGTACACAAATCCCACTTACCATAAGGTGGCGTTTCTATTCGTTTCGTTTTTAAACCAATCGCGTCACTGGCAGATCACGTGACTTCCTATCACATCATCTACCAGTGACGCGATTGGTTCGAAAACGAAACGAATAGAAACGCTAGTTAGCGTAATGTATCTTGGCTAGGGCCCTATTCCGCTGCCACCTAACACTTGAACGATGATCCTCGATGACCTGAAGTGGAACAGCCAAGGTTAAAAAGCCAGCTGGTCTAAATGAATAAAGGAATGAAGTACTTCGTATGATTTAATCATTGGATTCGCGGAACGAAATAAGTTACTAGTGTGATTCAGTCTATTTAGAGAACTTAGGCTGTTTTATAAGAGTGAAAGGGACAAGGCTATATGAATTATATATCTGTGTCTCTTTCACTAACTGAAACTTGACAGATTTTGTTACGGCTTTGACAAAGATATGTACAGAGTTTACAAAAATTGGTATTGGTATTGGGATTTTTCAGTGCCAAGTAGATGTTATTCTCCAGTTATGTTTTACTTTATAACTGAAATAATTTAAGCTTGACCTGCACTCTTCTGTGCATTTTAATGAAAGTCTGCTAAAGTCATTCTAACATTATTTTCATTGTCAACATTGTGAATCAGTAGATTACTGCTGAACAAACCAGCATAATTTGATCTTAACTCCCGTAGAGCTATTACGCTGTCAAATTCCAGAACATAATGGTTAGCCGGAAAAAACGTCAAAAAGCTCAATGTCTTTAGAGACGACAAAGTAAATTTGGAATGAATAGGATGTATTTGAACCCATTCACTTAGACCATTGGAACAAGCACAAAAAACCGTAGACTCTACCGAATACCGTTAGCAAAAAAACGGAGTCAATAATAAAACTGACCCTTGAGATCCTTCCTTAAGTGGCACTATCGTAAAACTTCCAGTACGTCTTAGCTGGCTATTTTCTAATAAAATACTAGGCTTTGTTCGCATCTTTATTCGCATAAAACTCGCTTAACATTATTCCCGCAGAAAAGTATTATATTTTCTTGAAATTTATTCAAATTCAAATTGCTTCTTAATCAGTTCAGCCGTTTCAAACGTAGGATACTTTTAATCCCGGAAAATTGGTTAGTTTCCGTTACGCGGACAAAGTCCCGGGCAAAAGTTACTATAAAATAATGTAGTACAAAATAATTTATTGTACAAAACTAAAACGAAAACACTACAATAAAAATAAGAATAAATGTCCACAATACAATAATAATGCCGAAACCCTTCAAAATTGGATCATCCTACATAATCAACATTCACCCTATTTCTAATTCTATCCTTGTTTTACAAAGACTGGCGAGTGGTAAATATAAAACCTGATTTGTTCAACCCAATTAACAGGGTGCTTGTATGGTGACAAAATAATTTATCAGCTAGCATTTGGGGTTTTTCTAATTCCCATCCCGTAGGAATGTATGTATGGTTGATTCCCTTATAGAGGCTGAAGGAAGGGTCCGATTTTGACGAACGAGGCGTCGTTCAATAAGCCTAAGATAAAGTTTACTGACTACTTAATAAAAATAAATGCAATATCGTGGCTTTAATACTTAATCATTTGAAGTTTTATTAAGACAGGTATTGTAAACATGTTACTGTTAGATTATCAATGGAAAATTGCGATTATTCGTCTTTAGTTTACTTGATTATTCTGTTTCTGACATTTTTAATTGGTAAATCTTCAATACAATCTACAATACACTTACCATCAGAAGGCCTGTATGCTAGCTCAATTTCACTATTCCAGAAAAAAACTGAGAAAATAGTTTAAACGTTATGTTACACATAGATATGAAGCAACTATCCTCTGGTTACATGTAAATTTCAGTATAACTTCGAATACTTATTCACTCCATAACAAGTCCCTCCGAAAAAGGTAGCATAATGCCCAAGGGAGTAAACTTGTCTCAAATCGAATCTTTCAACAAAGCCTGTTTGCGTAAACAAAATATCCTAACTTCTGAAGAGTGGATAAAGATAATTTTCAGGGGCCGGTTTTTATTAAATTTAAGACTTTGTAGGATTAGAGAGCTTAGAGGAGGAGCTGGGAGTTATGATAAAATTAAATGTTTTTAAATAACAATGAATGTACCTGTACAAGATTAAAGCCCCTATATTACTTATTTGGTACCTACTTTACGAAGTGTCACGTATAATTATTGTGCACAAAACAGGTATAACAGCAGTGCTCTATTATAATTATACTCAAAACCAATTAATAGTTCAAAATCTCTGGTATAATACAAATTACAATACAAGTTACAGGTTACAAGTTGACGACGACAATGACGACCAGCCATTTGAGCAGTGTTGCCAGTTTAGACCGGTAAAATTGTTACTTGTAGCTTTATACAACGTGGCCGTGAAAACAACACATCGCTAAAAGATGTCTTACAAAAAATTGCGATAGCATTTTGTCTTCGCGAACAATTTAAAGTATGCTGATTGTGTATCACTTCTGTTAACAGCATTACAATTGATAACTGATAAGTGAATGAACGATAAGAAAAATATTTACTAAGCGTGAATCCTCATTTTTGAGTGCTAAAAGTAATATTTATTTATCTCTAGTTGTACGATTAAGTAATTATTTAAGATCCTTTTACAAGACAAGGGTAGTGATTCTCTTATAAGCAAAGGTGAGCGAACGCAGGAGTGAAGTCCAAGCGGCGAGTTTAAGTAGTCCCGTCAAAGCGAACAAAACACATTTCAGCGCGTGTATTCAATTTGGCAGCATGGCTTCTCGAACGTATAAGGCTGCCTAATTGAGAATAAACGCGTTGATATGTGTTTTGCTCGCTCTGACGGGACTACTTAAACTCGCTGCTTGGACTTCACTCCTGCATTCGCTCACCTTTGCGTTTGAGAGAATCAATACCAAGCACTTGACGATACGGTAGCCTAGTTGGTAGTGACCCTGCCTTCGCAGCTAGCGGTCCCGGGTTCGATTCCAAGTATGCACAACTATTTGTGTGATGAGCATGATTATTTTCTTCTGAGTTCTGGATATCAGCTGGACAGTAGCAGCACTAGCAGCACACTTTAGTGCTTTGTCAGTTTAACGTCATACTAGAACTGCCACACAAATCTATCAAAAGCGTTAAAGCGACAAGGTAAACTGTGCAGCAAACAAGTTGTATTATCTCGCTTGACGCTCAGTACGTCTCTATCGTTACTGACTAAATGGAAAGATCCAAGCGACAAACAAGTCGCGGACAACATGTGCTAGCCGTGCAGCTAAAGCAGAAAACATATTCCAATAACGCCCGACCAGTGATCACATATCCGCTAAAAACGTTTCCATCAAGCCTATTTATAGCCTTATGCCAACAGAATGGATTGTGCTAAATAGAGGCCGACAAAGCCCCCGTTCACTCATCCGTGCATTTAATTAACTTTTCAAACACCCTGTATTTACAGCTACAGGTGGATATCAAAGCAACCTTTTGATTGGATAGGTTTTCTTTTTGGATTGTTAATTCTATTTACCGAGATGAAGTTGGGAGTAATGAAAATCGTTTTAATATGCTTGATTGAGTAGGTATGCTATTGTTGCGATTGTGAATGATTGCTTTTGTCGATATCGTTTTGTAGGGTAATGAGAGAATGTTTCTTAGATTATTACTTTGTAATTATTATATATAGGTAGTCAAATTTATGTTTTAGGGTGGATCAAAGTATTGTTGTTGTTTTTCTGTCCCGTAAGCCATGAGACAGCAGTGATAGAGTTTCTAGAAAGAAAGCTTGGAAGAAAGCCCATAAAAAAATGGGCTTGTAATTGCCAAAAAATGTTTGCTGTATTTATGTACTTTTAAATCGTGGTTTTAAAGAGTGATTCAGGGGACGTCACCATTGCAATGAGGTACAAAGAAAAGTTGATTAACCCGTTAATTGCTTTCTAGCTAAAATAATTTCTTAAAACAGCCCGACAGTAAAATCATTCAAAGTGCATACTAAGTATCTCTTTAAATACCTGTGAATTGGCTAAGCCTTCTATTGTTTCCGCCGACACACTCAAAAAAGGAGCCATTTTACACAATCTCGTAGCAAGTGAAAAGTTTGTGGAGCATGAATCATACTTGCATACACTCAGGGCCATTATTTGTTATCTACCTTTTATCACCGAGATACGCACTATTGTTACGGAGTTAAGTAGGTATAAGATTACGGTTGCATTTTTGGTTGAAGGTAATATGATAAGATTTGGTTGCACTTTGCTTCTAATCCTTCTGTCGGTTTTTTAACTTTGGTTTTTATGGCGTCTGGTGCTGATGACGTTTGTATATTTTTTTGCCAAGAGGTGGGTTTTGCAGATTAATACTTTAAAGGTGGTCCGTTAAGAGGCAAGTTTAACTGAATAGAATTAGTGTGGCGGTGACAAAAGTGCGTCACTAGGTAACTTATCAAAATTGATGCCTCTTTTAGTGAAGCTGGAAAGATACTCTAAATGGCCATCCAAAAAGTTTTTTATTCTTTTAGCAATCATAATAATAAAAAATATATGATTGTTGGAACACCTATAAAAACACCGCTTATAATGTACGATGTACGTCGTCTCACTTAAATACCATCTTTATTCCATTTATTTATTTATTATTTTTAACTTATATATTATGTCGTAAAACACAAATAAGGCACAGATAACGGACCTAATCTCAAGCATCCTACCAATGAGAAAACAAAAACAATTTGAAGGTCGGTAGTGCTACTGAAATAAATATGATAATAGTAAAAGCAAACCGAATACCTTTTCATATGTAAACGCGATACCTTCATAAAACCGGCCTTTTCCATTTCCAATTACCTACAATCAAGCCACAGTGAGAAAAACAAGCAACCTTTCAAACACCCCATATACCCTACTCATTGATGAAGAGCTATAGCTTTGGGATGAAAGGAGAGGCAGTGGGCCGCACTCTTCTGCACGACTGCCCACGGGCTAATTTTACCTCATCCTGTATATACACTGGTTGTATTGGTGAAAATGTTGCCGGTGAAAAGGGGTGTAAAAAAAGAAATGAACTCTGAATTCGGTTTATTTTCGGAGTTTTGTTGCCACAGCCTGAAACTGACAGGGGGAATTTAGAATTCAGTTGAGTTCAGTTTCAATTTTGAAGTTATGATTGACTTTTTGGGAACAAAAAATCTTTTCAAAAACGTGCGGATTTTAAACTGGTACAGGGTGAGGTTTAGTAATTGAAAAAAGACGAGTAGAATATAGGTTTGGAACTCAATACGGAGCGTTTTTAGATCATTTTAAACGTATTCCATTAACGTTTTGTATGTGTAGGTACCCAATAACAGTAACGTAATTATGTAAATAAAAGCAAACTTTATTAAGTAACTCGCCCAGTAAGCCTACCGAAGGTGCTAATGATGCTATAATCAATGTAGAAATCAAAGAATATTGTTACACCCAGTCTTATGTGTGATATTAGCTGTGGCCGTAATAGAAGGTGTCAAACTTGCCAATTTAAGACGTATTAGGGATAGAGATATTAAACTGCTACACAGTGATGTCCCTTTCATTTCATGAAGCTTGACAAGACTTACCAGTTCAAAAAAAAAATGCTACAGTCACCTGTACTTTGCGTAAAATGCATTAGTTAGGTCTTCTGTTATTATCTGGAACAACGTGTATTATTATTTTCCCCTTTAAACTAATAAGATCTACTTATGCAAATGACTGTTTGTGTTCCAAATAAATTAATAAATAACTTAATTAAGCCACAAACGTGAGAGTTAAATTTTGCAAAGATCAGACCAATCTATTCTTTAGACTGGCAGATGTAAAGTCAAAAGAACATTTTGGTTACCTCCAGAAAAATCTTTTAATAAAACACAATTTACTCGTATCTTCACCAAGCATTCTTACACTCCGGAAATCGAATCCAACAATCATACTTGATACATCACGCTACTTCCTTTAGGAAATCAGTTTTTCACATCTATTTCCCATACGACCTACATGTAAGACGGTTGACGCTCGAATGCGGTGCGAGCGCTTCCGCTCCCCCCCCCCCCACCCCCGCCGCGCTTCCGACTGGACCGGAAATGCCTTCACGCGATACTGGAGCCTTTGTAGAGCGACCCAGTTATGAATGCCTGTCGTTCTTGAAGATTTGATGGATTGTTATATTTTTTCATGTTATATAAAAATAGCTTACAACTTATTAGGTTTTTGATTTTGTTAACACTTCTAATAGAGCTAGAATCTTACCTGTATGGTAACTTATACACTCATCCATCCATACTAACCCCCTTACTAATAAACGTTGAGTAACGGTGGTATAGCTATACAATGTTTTGTCCTTATCTGTCAAATTCAAATGTCACAAGGTCACATTAAGGTCAAAACATTGTATAGCTATACCACCGATACTCAACGTTTATTAGTAAGGAGGTAATATTATAGATGAAATAAAAACTGTTTGTTAATTTGTTTGTAACGCTTTCACTGCTAAACCGCTGAACTGATTTGAATCAAATTCGGTAATGACGATAGTTTGAATCCCAGAGAAGGACGTTCTTTTCATCCCGGAAAGTTAGACAGGTTACTGGGGAATAGCGATTAAACGAGTCTCAGGCAGCAGTTATAATAATAACAAATTGAATCAATCAATCAATAAATTTTTCATGGGCATTAATCGTGTGGCGTCCTTTTATATCAAGTACACTACCTGATTTAAACAAATACATTAACAAAACTTGCTATATATATAAAAAAAAAAGTTTTTTTTTCTATGTTTTTATCAGTGTCATGCCGACATTTACAAATAGACGTATAGCGTAGAAATTTCCTGAATAATCTAATTCGAGTAAGAAATGTACGCTTTGCCGGCGCACGAGTTTCTGTGGGGATTTAAGTGAGTTAGGGAAAGAGCAGAACGGTACAGTAGGTATGTATAAAAATGTTGCAGATTTAAAGTACAGCTAGAACATTGAATTATGTTTGTGTGCGTAATTGCTACGAATATTTTTGAGCATTTGGATAAACATAGAGTTTTAGGTCTGGAAGATTAGTGGAATTCTGCAAAAGTTAAAGAAAGCAATTCAATTCAATTCTTTATTAAATGGCTTCCGTCCATTGGGATAATTCGGCCAGTGTAAAAGTTACATATACATATCAAATAAAACATAATTCGACATTGTACGGTGATTCTCTAGCCTCCGTGAAGCGATGTAGGTAGAACTTTACGAAGACCAGATGGGATTTTCTTGGAGCAATCCTTCCAAAGGCGATACGTGTTCAAACTTGAATTCTTCATTATGCACATTTGAATGTTAATTTACTGCACATTAATACATCATTACTAGCCATTAAACAACAAAATATGCAAAAAATTAAAAACAATTAAGAAGGCGACGCCATCTTGTCAAAAACCCAAAGAAAAACCTCTTAAAGAAAGCAGGATAAAAAAATGGATTTGACGTGGAGTTTGCGTCAATTTTTTTTGTCATATGCCTAACGTCATTAATGTTTTGTTTGTTTATTATAATGCAATTAAATAACTATTACCAATAGACTTCTATGGTCCGTACCGTACACTATTACTAATTATATTTATTCCCATTTGATATCTTTTTTCTAAGAAAAAGTGTCTTCACAGACAGACAGATATAGGCGGATCACAAGCGGTCCTATGAGGGTTCCTTTTTACCTGACTGTATAAAGAGTGTATATATGTCTGTCTATTTCTTTAGCACGCTCTGCAGTCTAAAAGGCTTGATGAATTTTAACATATGAGGTGTCTTTAGATTCCTCTTTCTTTATGGGAGTGACATAGGCTATAATATTTTAATAAAATCAATCTGCTGAGTTTTTAAATCTTACTTTTTATTATTTCCATGGTAACCTTTAAGGTACTAAATTACGTCAATATCCAAACCAGTGACATAAAATATCAAAGCTATAAAGAAACAGTTCACACCTCGTTAAATTTCCATATTATCCAACGTTGTAAACCCATGAGCCTCCTGAATTGGCAGTGTAAACTCGGCTTATCTGTCCTACAGATTCCCCTCTGTCAAAGTAATTGAGTTTGGAGTATAGCTACAGTGTGTTACAGCGATGTAAAATGACGACGCAAGGCATGGCGGCTGTTGACAAATTTGCTTATCAAGTTTTTTAAGATGGTATGGCCAGCATCATTATGTAAATGGAACATTGTTTTTCAGTCAGTTACGAATCAAGTATGCATATTGGTTTAATTTTATTAATGTAACATGTATTAAAACCTTTTTAATGAGGTCAAAATTACCCATAAAATAAGCTTTAAAAGGCCTATTATAATCCAGTTTGCCGAAAATCCTTTAAAGAGTTCAATAGGCTATTGTGCGAAGTAATATTGTGTGAAAATGAGCCGGCTTTAATATTGTGCATGAAAATGCTTCAATTATTCATCATCAGCCAATCTAGACTAAGGGTTAACGACCAGTCTAAAAAAACCGGCCAAGGTCGAGTCGGACTTGCACACGAAGGGTTCCGTACCATTCTTGTATGAAGCCCCCTTTAATTTTTAATTTCAATTTATCTTTATTAATTATAGTGGCAATATAAATACACTCTCTCTGAAAATATTAACTATCTTCTTATCACGGTTCAAGCAGACAGACAGACGGACGGACGAGACGACAGCGGAGACTTAGTAGGCTTAGTAGCCTTAGGGTTAGGTACTATCAGTCCATTGAAAAGTGCCTGACCCATCATAGAACTGTGTCACAGTGACATGATAAGACAATTGGTTTGACACTTCTTACGACTTGAATCATAACGTCACTGTGACACAGTTCTATGGTGGGTCAGGGTTCCATTGGGCTAATAGTACGTTGGCACCCCTTGGGTACGGAACCCTAAAACGCAAACTCGAAAAATCCGACAGTAGCTATGTTGATTTTTATCCGACAAGAAATTCGAAAGTTAATACGGAACTACGTTTGTATGTGTACGCGCAATCTTAAGCCGGGCATTCACGACCACTCCAACTAGCCGATTAGAGCAGCAGCAATCCGAATGGATCTATCGTGAATGTCGAAATTCAACGTTGGAAAACGCCACGCGTCCGCGCCAAGCCAAATGGCATTGGCTGGTCGTCGTGAACGCGTTCTCTGGTTGCCATTTTCTAATCAGTCTGCTCCGTGATGTCGCACCGTTGAGGCGTGGCGTGGCGCGCCCGTGAACGTGGTAAAAATATAACGCCCATCCAGTTGTATACACTCCATCTGTCGCCGAGACAAACGGCGCGTCCGTGAATGCCCAGCTTTACTGATGTCTCGACTTTATTGATGCTTACAAAGTAAATTGCATCTTCCATCTAACTTCCAGATGAAACGTCAATATTAAATCGAAGCTATTTGTAAGATCGCTCTTGTTTTCTTTTCATTACTGATTCCATTTTGAAATGCTGAAAATACAAAGATGTGAACAGGGTTTACAACGACATGTGTAGAGTTGCCCGCATATTTGCCGAGGTTTTATCAAATCAAAGAAAAGAAAAAAAACAAAGCGTTTCTATTTTAGAACGCGCTTTATTTTATTAACGGAAAAATAATTTTTCTAACCTTTTTACGTTTGACGGAATTCGGGTTGATAAGAAAATAAGATTCCGTACGGGTAATTTTGACACGAGGTCGATTTAAAACCGGATCAGTTTTTTTTTTATTTGCTTTTGTAAAATAAACTACAAGTAAGTATTTCTTTAATTTATAGACGGCAATACTCATAAATAATGCAAAAGTGTAATTATTTCTCAACAAAACAGTAAGTACACTAGAACAAAAAATAACATTCGACGGGTACAAATTATGACAATAGCACGAAACGAACTCGGCAGATTCGTTTCATTCTAGAATTATTCTAGTTCTTATAATTAATATCTATTATAAAGCTATACATATTAAATTAAATATAATATCAAATAACATGCGTATTTCAGCAGGAAAACATGCCAAAAATCTTACGAGAGAGATATATGGAAAAAAAGGAAAAAAAAACCACCTACTTATGTGTATAAGACGGTGCAAAACGACCACATAAAAGTTTCGATATGTTTTCCTACATCAACGGTGTCCCCTAAACAAGATAAAGCTTTTGCATTTGAACAAATTATTATTGACTAAGTTTTGGGTTTAGAACATGCATTTTTGTCTGTTAGATAGTCCTCGACCCTATAATACGCTTTAGACATTAACGACTTTTTCAAGTAATTTTCAAGTGCTGGAAAGGGTAACTTTAAAACGTCGTCAGGTAATTTATTATAGAAATGAATGCATTGACCACCGAAACTACATTATTAAACCACAATGTGTTTGAAACCCACAAACTGAAACTTAATTCTTAGAATAATAGTCTCCGGTCGAGGCACACTACAATACTGTTTAACACGTGTAATGTTGTGACGTACGTAGACCCATTTCTCTTATACACTGAAGTTGACGTGACGGCACAATGTTTCATTCATTCACCATTTGAATGACGTTTCCTTCCATTTATATGGATACGAAATACGAGGTACTGTTACTTATGATGGGGATGTTGACAGTTGTACAAATTAATTTCTTTACACTAAGTTAAGGAACTTATCAGATTCACGAAAATATCAAGACTTCCTTACTCTACTTTTGTGTTTATAGTTTTTAAGTTTTCGGAAAACATAGTGTTGAAAATGAAAATAGAAACTCGTGGCGTCACAGATTAGTACTTCATATGCAAGACATCGTTCGGTCGTTTTCTAAAAAGTAACTGTTTTATGTACTCGTATGTACACACAACAAAGAAAACGAAGAAACGAAACGAAGAAAGAAGTTGGCAAACATATTTCGCCGAAACAAAATTAACCCGGTTTTGATTACTGATGTATCGAAATTTTGAGTAACAGGTCGCAATTGTATATGTTAATCTTAGGTTATGTACAAAACTTGTAATTTGTTTTTTGTGCAATAAAGAGTTGACATAAATACATATGTACATAATGACATAAAAATATATGGGAACCAACGGGTTCCCCTTATCCCCACACTGGAACACCATTCACGGTCATTCCATGATTCAAACCGATAGGAATAAAAATAGCTTCTTTGTCATACTGGTATCCAATATGTTTTTTATTTGTTCCAGACCTCCAGTTTCCCATCGACGTGTCAGGCGTGCAGAACGACCACCCGTTTCTGGACGCGGACTCCCTCCAGTCCCTCTTCAGGAGGCTGACGGCCCTCAACCGCTGTGCCACCATGAAACTGGAGCATCATCATCACCAGAAGAGATCGGTGAGTCACCCTGTCTTGCCTAAATGATTTTGTGGTGCCGTTGTTAAACTATAGGAGCCCAAATCAAACTATGTTTTTGAAAAGAATTGAAACGCGGATAAAATATTAAGTTTTAGTCGGTAACGGCTTAGACTAAATGCATAAAGGTAACGTTAGCAATTTTCGAAAATAGAAAAAGTTTTAAGGATTAACGTAAACTGACAAGACGTCGTTTCGGCCGCTTTCGTTTAATGCATAGGTAAATTTTGACAGTTTTCTATAATCGCTAACGTAAGCTCGGTTATGCATCTTGTCTAAGTTGTCGTTGCGTTATAATTAGGACTCGGACGCGTCGGGTATTCATTTCCATGTGCGTGTGTTGTTTGTGGCCCGTCCCGAACAGGTACCAAGGTAGCAAATGTATCAACATCACGTTTTTTAATTATTTATACTAAGTATAAACTTTATGTGTGTGACACATTTATTTTCAACATTGAATATTTAATAACTAGACCAATTTCACAAGCGATATTCTATTTGACACCTCTCATGTATCTTGAACCCAGTTAGATTCGATTATAGGAGTTGATTGAATAAGTTTGATAGTTATTTGTTTAGGAACCTAATCTTTCTAAACTGACACTTAGTTCGGCAACTTGTCTCGTTATTTTTATGACAGAAATAGAATACGTAGCAAGTTTTCTGGAGAATCTGCCTTATTTTTTGTCCTGTTTGCTGTACAAAAATAGGTATTGTTTTGGTTTGTTGTAAAATGGTTCATGTATAAATACAGGCAAGCAAGCATAAGTATAAGATTATAGTTATGCCTATTGTACATTAGGTAGAAGAGATAAGAAGGTTGAGAAGTATGGTTGGGAACAACTTATATGACAGTGTAATAAAGCAATGTTGAAGTGTTTTGGTCATGTGGAAAGAATTGATAAACAGATATTAACAAAACAAATATATGAGGCAAGAGTAAATAGCAATTTTAGAAGGGGAAGGCCAAGGCGAACGTTCCAGGATCAGAACGGGGACGTATTAAGAAAGGGCCAGGTCAGGAGACTCTAAACCGACGCACGTGTATGAAGAGAAGAGACTTACGAGTGTGGAGGAAGCGAGGGAAGTTTGTCTGGACCGTAGCAAGTGGAAGGAAGTGGTCTCTACCTTCCTATGGGAAAGAGGCGTAACGTGATTGTATGTGTGTATCTATTGTATATTAAAAAAATAACGGCAAAGGGCAAGTCGGACTCACACACGAAAGAAAAAATATTAGTTACTGACCATACACATTTCTGAAAGTACCTCTAGAAACATAAGTACCTATGGAAATTCACTTCCACAGTCAATTCCGCACAAGATATATTTTTAAGTCGAAATCAACCCGATATTGGGTGAGACGCAGGAAACATAACGTAACCTTTAATATTAAATTTATCAAAAAACTTAAATTGCATGATCCCTTTTGATAGCTAATCACCACGATTATATTACTATAGTAAGTTTGATCAAAATAACTCTTGTGAAAATTAAATCGTTTTCGCTGTCGAGTATTTTAAATAATTCCAAACTTGAAATTTTAATGGTAAAGATATTATTCCCGTTTCATAAAGTAATATTAAAAAGAAAACTCTTAAAATTAATTACATCCTGAGACCGTTAAAATTGATTACAGTACTCAAAGTAATATTTTAATGGAAGTTAATTATTGGTTTAATTCTGATATTAAATAATATGTAGATGAAGTAATAATCGTTGATTAACATTTTAATATTCTAATATTATTTTAAAAGCTTAATTGATTCTTGGATCGGGATGAGAGTGTTTAAAAGCAATTTGATGAGAAGCGGGTTTTAATGAAGATCATCTTGGACCTTTATTCTATTTTGGTTTACCACATTATGATTCGATATCATAACAACGCTGTTGACGTTATGACAGCTCTTACTATCAAGTGAATAAGAGCTGTCATGATCATCATCATCATCATCATTATCGTCATCATCATCATCATCATCATCATCATCATCATCATCATCATCATCATCATCATCATCATCATCATCATCATCAGCATCATCATCATCATCATCATCATCATCATCATCATCATCATCATCATCATCGTCGTCGTCGTCGTCGTCGTCATCATCATCATCATCATCATCATCATCATCATCATCATCATCATCATCATCATCATCATCATCATCATCATCATCATCATCATCATCATCATCATCATCATCAGCATCACCATCACTATTTAAGCCGAGAGGCTTCCTCTGCTGGACATAGGACAATAGACTATTATCCCGTAACTATTACAGATATCAAAAAAAACCTGATATCGAAAGTACGTTACCCATGAGTAAAATGACACCAATAACTTTTTAAAAATCAAACGAGAAGTATCCAAAATTTTGACTTTAAACACTCCCATACATTTAGTATGAGATTAAGTAGAAAGGTTTTAGATTCCTTATTTTGAAGTGGTAAGATAATTAATCTACACGTGTATCTACTTGAAAATCATTATTATCAAATCGTACGTAATCATAAAATATGTTTAAGGTAATATGAGTACTATACCACTTAAAATAAGGAAACTTAGGGAATAATATCCTGAGGCCGTTTCACAAAGCTACAAGTTACAAATTACAAGCGGAAGTCTCTTTATAACTCCTTTTGCTAGAAAGAGAGTTCCGCTTGTAATTTGTAACTTGTAGCTTCGTGAAACGGGCCTCTGGTCACACTTCACGGTTACACCCTGTATATATAG
Organism: Acleris cristana; assembly: GCA_948252455.1. NCBI lineage: Eukaryota > Metazoa > Arthropoda > Insecta > Lepidoptera > Tortricidae > Acleris > Acleris cristana. Next base: position 3,627,471 of record OX411791.1, on the reverse strand, counting down.
GCTACTAAAGTAGAATGAAGGCCCTGTTGTCACAGATTCAGGATTTTAGTAGAAAACTATAGTGCCTGACCGATAAGAAGTCAATCTTGACACATTGCACAACCATGAAGTTTCTAAATTGAATAATGTTGAAAACAGTCAAACAATGCTGTTATTTCTTCCTTCACACGCAACCAATAAGTTTAGGATTGTTTTACGGTGTCAACATTGTCAATAGGCAGAAATTTCATGGTTGTGCAATGTGTAAGGATTTACTTCTTATCTTTCTAGTAGGTACTGTAGCTTTCCTTGTAGCTAAATCAATTGAATGCTACATTTTGAGAAATGTTTATCTATCCTAAAGACTAACAATATCTATATCTATTGAAATATAGTTTCGTCTTTCCCACGCGTATTAAACCTTGTCACTTTAAGTAAATTTAAACTACCCACATTAATTACCAACCGTTAATTGTCAACGGATCGCGTGACTTGTCAAATACAACGGTTTGAAAATGGAATTGATGTCGTCCATTTTGAATGAGTTCTCACGGCGTATTTCATTGGATATCTTAATTTATTTATGCTTATTTATCCAATAGTGTCACTTTGTCAAATAATATTTTAAAGTAAGAAATGAGTTTTAATATATTATTTTAAATTTTTATACAATCATTATGCGACGCGTAGACGCAAGGTTTTGTAATGTTTCGACATACTTATTTTTTCAAGACTTTGTACAACGGTATTTGAAGCAAGCTTCACAAATCATAGATAATTTATATTTAATCTCTCTAAATACATTTTATAACCATACATACATGCAATCACGCCTTCGTTTCCAGAGAGGGGTAGGCAGAGCTACAGAATCACCAACAACTCTAAAACTTGTTGATAATTCTGTAATCATTGCACATTTTGCACAATTAGGCTAAGATGTTTATCAGTGTATTAGTGACAGGGTGCAAGCCCATCGCCTAACAGTACTAAGCCTTTATTCCCTTAGTTACCTTTTACGACATCCGCGGGAAGACATGGAGTGGAACTCTTGTGTGGAATACGGGAGCTCTTATTTATTTAGGCAATATAGGCTTGTCTTGTAAGTACTGTTAGGCGATGGGCTTGCAACCTGTCACTAATACGCTGGTAAACATCTTAGCGTATTTGTGCAAAATGTTGTTACTGAATTATCAACAAGTTTTTAAAGTTGTTGGTAATTCTGTAGCTCTGCCTACCCCACTCTGGGATAACAGGCGTGAAGGTATGTATGTATTTACTTGACAGTAATGGCGGCAGTTAAAAACAATACAATAACATGTCAAAGGCAATATAGTTTTACCGAGCAGAATAGATGCTAAGTTCACTGATACGAAATATAATGCTAAATTGTTCGGTAAATAGATTTCAGGCAATATATTTCGAAATCGTTATCGTGCAGACCATACGTGTGGCATCGAACAAAGCGGAGTTAATTTCAAGCATGACCTGGCTTTTGCTCCTGTAGTGGGAGTAATCGGTTTTGTATAGAATATTCTCGTGTAGCTTACATTACCTACCTAGATCAACTAAGAGTTTCAAAGATAGCGGTAAAGTGCGAGTCGGACTCGCGTACCGAGGGTTCCGCCGCACACGTAGGTATATTTTGATTTCGAATCCAATTAGCGCTAGCCCAACTCTCACTTGACCGGTTTTTAGTATTTGTAGTTCTTCTTCAGGGTCTTTTACTATAATCATACCAAATTTTACGCTTTTTTATGATACAACAAAAATAAAAAGATGTTAAAAAAAAACATTTGTATGGGGAGCCCTTTATTTTTTACCTTTTTTTGTTAGGAAATCCAACGTCATAACACATATTCTAAATAAATTCGTTATCTCTCACGGTTCACAAGAACAGTTCTTTACAGTATGGACAGATGGACAGACGGACGGACGGACAGCGTAGGCTTAGTAATAAGGTCCTATTTCACTCGCTTTGGGTACCGAATCCTAAAAAATAAACAGCGAGTAACTAGTAAGAAGCTTGGTAGTTGTAGGACCATGTTTAAGTTCCATCCGGATTTCAACCAAAGTTTGTAACCCCCAAAGCAAAAAAAGGGAGTTAAAAGTTTAAAACGTGTGTACCATCTTAATCTATCGGTTCACGATTTCAAACTCTTCGACACCATCGGCAACTGCACTTAAAACAGTACCCTTTGCCAATAACGTTTAGCAATTGTTTGAGGTACAGTCACTATCAATAATATAATGAAATATTATTGATAGTGTAGTATGGCAATTAGCCACTTTAACATCATTATTCATAAACATCATTTTCCCTTTCTGTTGAACTCAAATGTCATAGTGACAGATAAGGACAGCATATTTCAAGCACACTTTAGTTATTGCGCGTTTATGAATGAGTAGGTAGGTGTTTACTGCTACATAAACGCATATTGTTGTGTCAGCGACAACCCCACTGTATCCAACTAATATTTTAAATGCGAAAGGTTGTGTGTTTGTTTGTTAGTAAGAAGTATAGACATCTATTATACAGCTATAGCGTCAAATATATGTGTACATAGGTACCTATTATTTTAACGAAATACCTTTCAACAATCATTATCATTATGCAGAATTTTCATTTCATCGAAAGGCATATCTCGCCGCATGTTTTTTTTTGTAGTCACAATTCTAACCTAACCTAACCTAACCTATAAACTTAATTGATGTTTAAGTAATCCTGAAAACATCATGGTTTCAGCAGAAAAAGCGTTCGATGAAATGAAATTCGGTGAAATGAAACAATCGTTGAAGTGAAACCTAATGGTCAATTTCATCTATATCATCTATCCATTCATCTATTTATTTCTCTTGGGAACGTGTATGACTGTACATCAGTTACATAATATCGGAAACCGTTTATCAGCCGTACCAGAAGCTCTCTAAGTGTTGAAACAGCTTCCCAACATCAGATTGATGGTCAAAGGTCAGCATCAGCGTGAGGTGAGATTGATGTGATCTTTGTACTCCGGAATGATTGCGATATACCTTACATTGTGGTCACATTATAATCACGATTGATTTGCTGACGAAATTTTAACATGGTTAAGGTATTTTTGTAGGCGCCTAAAATAAATATCAGCGGGAAATCTCATTCAAATCAACCTTGTCCTAAACTAAGCTTTAGGCTTGTACAATGGTTACTAGACAACGATAAACATTTTTGTTAACAAACAACGATACATGGCGTCACCATAACCTCGAGTATGAAAAGCAAGCGATTACTAATTTCGTGGATCTTAAGTAGGGTCTTGGTGGCATAATTGGTAATGCGCCTGCATCGGCCCGGATTGCCAGAGGAGATGTAGGTTCGAATCCTGCCTAAGATCGACGATTTTTTTTCGCTTTAATATAGTTTAACGATAAACATACTTATACAGAGAAATACATACTTTTAAATGCATAGAAAACATCCAAGTCTCGGACACAAGTAATTACTCGCGTTGATTACACAAATATTTGCCCAAACCGGGAATTAAACCCGTGCCTGCGCTTCAAAGCTTCAAACTTTAATGTTGGCTTCGTGTTGAGGCCCAAATATAAATACAGGTATGAAAACATTGGCAGGTTAAGTTAATTATTGTATTACTTCTAAAAACAGAAATAATTAAGTAGATATAAGCACTTATTGTGTAGGTACTGAGTTAATTAACATTGTTTTTTCTTGTTTAACTAGAGGGGAGAAGCGAACGCAATGTATGCTGTCTAGCAAAACGAGTCCGTGGATCCACAGAAAACCGTTGTAGTACTTCCTATAGTTGTATGACTGACTGAAAAAATATGTAAAACTAAAGCGAAATAATTGTTTTCTTCCCTCAATTTTTACATAGTTCTTTTTTGCTAAGTAAAAATCACACTAATCGGTATACTAATTCATGCTTGTATTAAAAATGCAAAATTAAAAGTGTGTATTCGTACTAATTCACGCTAAAACGGCTGGACAGATTTGAATGAAATTTGGAAAGTAGATAGCTTGAACTAACATAAAGGGTACCTTTTATCCCGAAATATGTTGCCGAGGGATTATTATTATTATTGGGGGGGTTTGTATGGGCCTTGTGTGTCACTTCGACCATTGCTGATCTTTTGTAACAGCCCTTTGTTTAAAGTTCACTGCAAAGGCCCGTTGCGTCTAAGAATTTCCAGATGCTTTGGGCCGTGAGAAGTTGTATCTCCTGTGGGTCCACAATGTGTCGCCCTAGGTGGATACTTCTGTTACGCATTAGTGGTCCGCAAGAACAGAGGATGTGCATTGCTGTCTCCTCCGTTTCCTGACAGAACCTGCATGTCGGTTCTTGTTTCATACCCATTAGAAACAGATGTTTGTTCAATTTGCAATGGCCAGTTAGAATTCTAGTCACTGCGCAAGTCTTTTCTCTTTTGAGTTGTAGAAACTCTTTGGAGAAGTTGCTTTTGAACCCTGTAATTAATGATTTCGATGCTTTTGTCCTTTCGTGGACTTCCACAGCTCGATCGCCCTAGATTTATATAGGTCGTTTAGCAGTGAATAGGATTTCCTTTTTGTGATACCACAAAAAGGCTCCGGGCCAACCAGGGGGTTGTCAGCACCTTTCCTAGCCAGTTCATCTGCTATTTCATTTCCATCAATGTTGGAGTGCCCTGGTACCCATCTAAGTATTACTTTGTTGGAGTTTCCTAGGGCATTCAGGTTTTCTTTGCAGTTTTGGACTAGTTTAGAGTTTAACTCCGCTTATAAATAATATTTACTCTTTAGAATAGAAATATAAAATGCGTGAAATAGTTAGTACCTAATTATTTGTTTTATGTCTTTAAAAACGGCAGCAGCTCTTAATAAATTTATAATAAATGTATAGCATTGTATTATGCACAATGTCACACTTTCTTCCATTCTTAATATGACAACAGTCAATGAATCTCACAAGTACAATGCTAGATTTAATGGAAAACCATTTTTTATTTGAAATTTGACGCCACATGAATGACAATGGACATTGGATCTATGGTTGTTGTGTACATCAAAATGGTTTTTTGTTAATGTCGATGAGTAATAGATAAAATTTTCAGTTTATTTCATACAACGGCTACATTATTATCGCCAAACCACAACGAGAAAATCCATACTTTATTAATTGTAGTAAGTATCTACTTATGCAGATGTACTGAGCTGTGGTTTATGTGTTTCACCGACACTCAATTCATACAACGTATCACTTTGCAGAATTTTCGTTTCATAGAAAGCTATTTTCTGCTGAACCCGTGTTGATTTAAAATAAAAGTTACTCTGCTTTGCGTAGAATTTGCAATTTCCAATATTTAAGGTAGATGCCGTCTATGTGGCATTAGTTTTTTCCACCCTGCATATTAAGTGTTAATACACGAAACGTGTTTTTTTCGGCATGGTACGGAACCCATCACGGAATAGAAAAAACAGTGGAAGTGACATGAGCTTCGCTTAGTATCAGACCTGTTGTCGCCAACACTCAAACAAGGTATCATAAAAACAACACGCCACCATGGAAAATGTTTTCGATGCGGCTATCGTTTTTACATTCCAAAATAGCACAATAAGGCATGCTTCTGGATTTATTTCCTATTTTAGAAATATCGAAATAACGAAATAAGCGATCGGGGCAAAAGTATGGTAGGTTATGCGGAACTCCGCATAACTATGCCACACGTTACACGCCCATTGCACTTGACACTTCTACTGTTTTTTCTGTTCTGTGGAACCCATGATGCGAGTTCGACTCGCACTTGACCGGTGTTATTAAGTTTGTATAATATCAAAAGCAAAAATTTCCATCATCAAATAACATTATTGATCCGTTAAATTCCCAGAATATTTCTTTGTTTCTATTCATGTTAAGCTAACGGTGCCTCTCTTTGCAGTGTTTAGATGAATCAGTGCCTTCTAAATTTATGAATGAATAGCCAACAACATATGATTAAAATAAAACAACCTAAAACTTACAACAATAAAGCAATAAATTATACAATGCTATCATAGCAAAAACAATCAATAAACTGTATCCAAAACATCTCGAACATTTCACGCTGTTCCGCCTACTTGAAAAAACGCTATCGAAAATCTCAAAAAACAAACAAGTATTTGATATATCGTTATGCAAATAGTGGGAGTGGTAATCGATTCAGTGTCCAGTATCGATGTTTTAGTCGATTATTTGATAGTATTGTTGGTACAACAGCTGATCTGTTTGAATGGTTTGTTATCGAGCGATAGATCGAGATAAGGGAGAAAATAATGGTGTGATGGAATGGAAAGCGCAAGTCGATTATCGTTACTACTTTAGAAAAAACTCGTATCTGATATTTCGAGATGTACAAGTTTGAACTTAATTTTCTTTATGTTCAAGTTTAAAATCGTACGTCACGTCATATGAGATACGAGGTTATTTTTCTAAAATAATGACGTTAAGTTTTGTAAGCATGATAATGATAAAACAAATAGCTTTGCATTGATAGCATATTTTGAACCGTGTTTTACAGTGAAAATATCAATTGCTGTAATTTTTTTATCTAATTCATGATCAAATCAAGAGTGCTACCTATTTACCGTTTTAACAAAAATAAAAGTTAGTTCTACCGTCATGATTTCTGATGGATGTTCCTCGGAATCCCTGATTACGTTTGTCGTAATGCATTGTTAATCCTGATTATTGTTTGTTAAAAACTGGTTATCAGCTGAATCAGATAACTTTTTAAGATATCCAAAAATACCAGCGGTTAGGTTAGGTTAGGGTTGTATTATAACAACACTAAAAATGTTTAAAATTCAGGTGGAAATGGTTTTAGGATAAATGAAAATTCGGACAAACGATGTGCGACAAATGACGATTAGGGATTCAAAATATAAACCCATTTTTGATACATTACAAATGTTCACTTTTTCCCCTACCTAATTAAACCGAAGACCATCGAGATTATTAGATTTTATAAAAATAGGGTTATAAAAGATTTTCGTTAGACTAACCCTTTATTAATAAACGGACAAGAGCTAAAATATGCTCAAAATATGTTTTGTCCTTATTTGTTATTGGGACATTTTCACCTGGCAGAAAGTGACAAATCATTCTTGAACTATTAGTGCCCGGCCGTTAAGAAGTCAATCCTGACACCTGTCATTCCAGTACAAATTATAACCTCAAACACAAGAATAGGTTATAAATTGTACTGTGATGACAGATGTCAGCATTGACTTCTTAACGGCCGGGCACTATAAAATGGTTTGATAAAGTAAACTTTAGAACTGACACTCTTTCTATAAAGTTGTCATCCCAAATAAATTTACATACAAAAGCAAGGCTATCAAGTATCTTATACGAAATCTAGCTACTCTTGTGTGTATGACCTAATAACCTAGGTAGCACTAAGTGCAGTGCACACTCAGGCTCACAGGCTAGGCATTATCGTAAACCGATCAGGGTAGGATGTTTACCTCAGCGTAACTCTGCAAAGGAGAGCCCGACCAGCGTTACTTGACCCGTCTACCTTGGTTCGCTTTAGACTGGGTCTTAGTTTAGGTGAAATGTGACGCTAGTAGATTAAAAACTAAGCGCAGGGTCATTAGGAGAAATCACACACACACTTACACACACACATACACACACATACACACACTCACACACACAAGCACACATCAAGCACGCGCGCACGTTAGTATAAATTGTGACACAGTAAGACGAAAAAACTCGTTTAAGAATTAATTACAACTTTTTTCCTAGTTCAAAAATCAGTAATTTTAAATTTAATTTACAAAATGATATGTTGAATAAGCATAAATATAATTTTATTGTAACGTTATGTCATCAAATTGACTTTTTGCTGCATAAAAATAAACGTTTATTTCGAAACATGTCGAAACTTTTATGTGGTCGTCTTGTTGTCTTTTTTGTTTTTTTTGCCTTTTTCTCCCTTTTTCTCCCTCTATCCCTCCTAATATTTATATCATGTTTTCCTGCTGAACTACGCATGATATTTATTTGATATTATATTTAATTTAATATTTATCTATAGTATATATAAAAGGCAAACCTGACTGACTTATACATATATCAACACACCTCCGAAACGACTGTACCTAGAAACTTGAAATTTGGTGGTGGTATTTGGGTTCCTTTCATGATGTAAGTGAGCACTAAGAAAGGATTTTCCGAAAATCGACCCCCAACGGGAAGAAATAGAGGGAAATTAATTCTACGCGTACGAAGTCGCGGGCGTCCTCTAGTAGCTTTATATAACACTAGACTAAGTGGTATCATTGTAGTAAGAAATATGGTTAAAAAATGACTGACTGCTGAGTTTCTTGAAGCGTTTCTTCTCGGCAGTGGTCTCCTCTTGGGAAGCGCTGGTAGACTCCTGACGTGTAAAAGTCCCCGTGCGGCCTACTCACTGAATAAATGTCTTTTATCTTTTTATCTTTAAGATTCAATTCTAGAAATAAAATCTTACTTCCAAACTTCAAAACATAAATTCAAAACAACTAAACCTGTACCCTATTAACACCTACAATATAGCTCATTACAACTACCAGAGTTACAAAAGCGTAATTACTATTCAAATGCTACGAACTTAAGCTGTTTTAGATTAGAGCGGGTTCCAATTAAAACGTCCTCGCTGTAAATTTTCGGGACAAAGGAGGCCTAAGCCTATCGTTAGAACCTCTTGTTAACGGCCAGTGGCGGATTAGAAGATATAGTCAAGAGCAATGAAAACGGGTTACTTTGTGAATAATTACCATAGAAAGTGACCCGTTTTCATTGCTCCTGAGTGTAGTTAGATAGTTCTGTAGGGTTAAGGCGCCTTTTGAGAGCTATCGCAATGTACCTCGGTGCGCGAGTTCGACTCGCATTTCATCGGTTTTTTTATGGTATGGATTAGGCAAATGAGCACACAGGCCACCTGATGGTTTGTGATGGACGTTTGACCTAATCGTCATTTGTTCTAATTTATCGTTTGTCCTAAACTGGTTTTCTGCTAAGTCAGACAACTTTTTAAGCTCTCCAAAAATACCTGCGGTTAGGTTAGGTTAGGATTTTGTTATAACAACACTAAAAAGTTTTAAACATCAGGCGGAAATGGCTTTTAGGACAAACGATGAATTAGGACAAATGACGATTAGGACAAACGATCTTATGGATTCCAATATAGACCCAAGTGGGATATGTGATCCGTAGACATCAATCTTAAGACTGCAATCCTAAAACCGTAAATGCGTAGCTAATCTAGAAGCTAAGATGGAATGCTTCTATGCTAGTAATTTCACCATGTCTTGTCCCCACACCGGAACACAACAATGCAAACACGCTGCAAGGCGGTAGGACCCTTAATATGGCAATGTTCGTCACATTGAACATACTATAATGTTCTCTTTTTTGTTTGGAATGTGTTTTTATTTTTTTGCTGATTCAAAATCAAAGAGATTTGACTTTCCGATATTTTATTTTCGCCAAATTAAGGGTAGGATAAGATGGTGGTAGAGATCCAGACGAACCTTGCATAAGATCCTACCACCACTAGTGAGCCTAGATAATTTTGCTTAACACTAACGTAAACGGTTTACGGTTTACGGTTGACGTAGGCGATCGAAGCGACCGTCTGACAGCTTAGAGCTTGTCCAGAAGGGGCGAATTCGTCGCGAAACGTATCGCGCGAATTCAAAATACGCGCGTAAATCGCGTGCACTACGCCAGACTCTCGACTCGCGCTTGATTCGCGCGTATTGCGCGCGAGTCGAGATACAGGGACGCCTTGTTGCGTTCAGTACGGTCACGCGTAATACGCGCGAGAGAATCGCGGCGAATTCGCCCTTTCTGGACAAGCTCTTACGTCGTCAATCCTATACATTTTGGATAATGATAACAAATGCTGAATGCATCTTGTCTCGAGCCTGTGTTCAACTAAGACTTGTAAAGAAGACCAGTAATTAATAGAGAGGTGTTATCTATCTAATCTTATAGTTTAGTTTTTATGAGGAGGTTCTTACCCGTAGCTCAATACCTAGTAGGTACCTACACAAAGGACATGGCCCGTTTGTGCCTCAACTTGTACACGGATAAGACATATGTGAAAAATCATTAAATAATAAATAATTACACGTATATATTTTTAGCTTTAATTAGACATATAAACGATTGCTGTACATTCTGGGGCACAGCACCATAGTAAAATGGGCTATGTCCTTTCTTGGGCCTTTATTCTTCGTTGGTTAAGCTCATGTTGCTTTGAAATCAAATATTATTAACGTTATAATAGCTGTTATTCACTTTTAATATTTTTTTTAATCTTAAGGTTAATCTTTTTAAATTGGCATTACAATCTAGAGTCATTTTATTTTTATTACAATATCAAAGCAAGACGGCCTAAACCAAAGTAGAACAAACGCTCATTGTATTGCGCTACTAAAGACACTTAAACAATTTTCAAGAAAAAAGAAACAAATATCCCTGAACAATCGTCAAACGTACAAAACACAATTAAATTACAAAAAACCCCTATTAGGAAGCACCCCACGTTTTCCTCGTCATTAGCGAAAACCATTTCCTTAGGGGTTTTTTATAAGCTTACCTTAACATTTCCTTAAGATATAAATACATTATTATAATATTAATAAAGGACTGTTAAGAATACAGTGAATTTAAGTCGATTTATATTTTAACTAGTTTGGGCTTGCTACTCTATGAAATGTTCTATTTTTCCGTGATAAAAAGTTATTTCCGTCTTCTGGTTAAATTAAAACTATCCCAGTACCTTTTAAGGTCGCCGTCAATTAGAACTTGCGAACTATGTAAACAAAACCAAACGAACCAATTCACCATGATTACTCGATAATCACGTACTTTTAAAGATCAAGTGAGGTCTTTGCAACGATTTATACACTAAATCATTATTTTCATATTAAGTTTAAGATGAAATAACTATTCATTGTACGTTATTTTTAATAAAAACAGGAGGTTAATTGAATTGAGGTTACCTAACTGTCAAAAGTTCTATTGACGGCGACTTTACGTCAGTAGATTGAGGTGTTAAACTGCAAAAAAAGAGCAAATAAACAAAGACACCTTTGTATTTATAATATTGCGGATTATTATATTACAGTATAACGGCCTCGGGACCACGTTGTTTCCCAAAAAAAAAATCTTTGCTTTCAATCGTGAAAATATAGTACCTTAAATATATAGGTACTAATATATACCATACCCTTCCAACTAGAGAAATTAAAACAAAAGACTGTATTTCATAGGTGTGAAAAAGTCATATTATTAAACACACCACTAGTGTCGATATCAATAGAATATAATGGTCTAAGATCCGAATAGGAGACGACCTTCCCCCAGCTGTTTATTCGATAAAAAGTATTTTATATCAAATTAAACATGGAAAGTAATATACATATATGGCGAATAGGTTGACTGAAAAATGTCAGTCCAGTACAGTCCACAATTTAAAAAATATCTTAAATTGAACTTTTTTTAAAATTGCTTTTGATTGTTTATAGATTAATTAAATACTAATCGAAAGTATTAAGCCTATAGAATACAAAAAAAGTTCACTTTTAGTTTTTTTTTTAATTATGGACTGTAATTGACTGTTTTTTTTTCAGTCAACCTATTCGCCATATATTACTTACCATATTAAATTTGATATAAAATACTTTTTAACGAATAAACATCTGCGTGAAGGTCGTCTCCTATTCGGATCCCCTACTATAACACATTTCATTGGCTCCGATGACTCGTTAAAACCTCAAAAGAATCGCAAATAATAAAGTGAGAAATCATTCCTGCCCGCGGCACGATCTATAAATCAAATCAAATCATGCAGAATAAAAACGATTTCAATTACATACAAGAACGATTTATCAGGGCTTGTTAGTGCCTTAGTCGATATGTTCATCGATATGAGATACGAATAAACACGCAGTAACGATCGCTTAATTGGTTAAGACGTTTTTTTGCCAAGGTAATGCAAAAATCATTTTGAATCAGCAATCTATATTCTACCTATCTCTGTGAAACTACACCTCAATTTTTAGGATCTAAATATACAGCATCTAAAACACTAATTATGGGATCGTTAGTGTATGTTTGTTTAGAGTATTAGGACTGCAGTCTTGAGATTGTAATTCACATCCTGATCCTGAAGGAATAAAAGTGACATTTGAATTTGACTCTTTCACTCGCTGTCATACCGAAATCACCCGAACCCAAAAGACTTTTTAAGCCCTCTTGCGGGCTTTTATGATTTTGTTTATCGATGTGAATAGAACGTCTATCACTTTCTAGCCAGTATTTAAGTGCAAGAGGGATGGATGCTTTATCAATCACGATAAAGGCGACCATAATGCCGGCCTTGCACTGTACTTTTGAATGATATTCAGCACCATAACTTTGTCATTTATTAATGTAGTAATGTAACGTCCTTGTTTTACTTTAAAACTGGACTTTACCCGACTTATATTATGTCCTGTTTGCCGCGGTGGATAAATGTGGATAAAGCATTTACGTTAGGTAACTTTCGCACTTACATACTGGTCAGAAAGTAACAGATGATTTATCTACCTACGTTTATACACATCGATAAACACAACCATATGGCTAGCTGATTATAAGATTTTTACCGATTGAAATTGAAATATGTATGACAATACTAATGCCTGCTTAGTCTATGCTATAACGACCGCACTCAGCGGGCCTATAATGGCTTCGTCTATATCGCGTGTCAAATGTGGATAAAGCATCCGTCACTCTCGTTCTTATTTACGTGTCAGAAGGTGACGGATGCCTTATCCAAACTTTGTCACGCGATAAACGCAGCCATATTGGGGCCACAGAATTAGTTAATGACGATTAAATCGTGCCTTAGTGACGATTTTCATACACAAGTTCGAAAAAGGAAAGACTTTATTCTCTCTGAAATGTCTTTGAGAGTAACTGCCTGTTTTACAACTGAGTCCGTCAATATCTTAATATTTTTATAGCATCATTATTTTAAGTACCAATTTGTTGGAATGACGGGAAGAAAAAACGCAAGTCACAATATATTATACAAGTTATTATCAAGCCGATGAGCAAGATTAACTACCGATGTTTTCAGCTTTTATGTTTTTTTAATATAGTGTAGATGAAGATCAATATTTATCATGCTAAGAAGTTACTTACTAAACTATCCTTGATATTTTAAATTTTCTTGGAAAATGTCATCATCATTCATTTTATCCTTTAGCGCAAGACCTTTTTATCATTGGTTACTGTTATGAAACTACGCCATTTACACTAAATATATTCATAAAACATGCTAATGTCATAAAGATATTCTCTATTTTGAGCGTTTTAAAATATTTCTGCTGTAAATTCTAAAAACACAATTTCAGTTTCACAGAAAAGAAAAATATTTTAAAAGATAGAGTATTTCTAAAAGCTGAGCACGTTCTCATTTTACTCTCAATTTGCTCTGAAGCAAAGGTAAAAGTGAAATTGAAGTTAGCACTATAATATAGCTCATAGTCTTACCCGAATATAATAATGTTGGAAAACTTTACTGATTTATTTTTTCTCTAAAGCCACTACATAATATAACACCTTTTTTAGTTAGCTTAGATGAAAAGGTTAGAGTAGTCCTCTATCAAATAGCCAACAATTCAACTTATGAGTCTTGCATATAAATCTGGCCTTTGTACGATATAGAAATCCACTCACATACAGTTTTGGAGTCGCTATAATTTGTACTCCTCTTTGCGTAATTTTTCATCGCAATAGGATGCAACTTACAATTTCGGATATCATGTTTATCTTGTTCCTTAAACTAGCTTACTTTTAGATACAATAGCTTTTCAATTTTGTCACTATCTTGAGCCTGGTGATCTGTAATGTAATACAGAATCTATCTCAATCGTAAATCAGACACCTGTCTCTCGCAAAGTTTTATCTTCTAGAACTATACTCTTTTTGTATGTTTATATTTCTTTTATAATCTAGAGCAAATAAACTATTGAATCATTAATGACTAAATATAAGTTTTTAATTGTTAACAGAACGATTCTGATGACGACCAATGTGCGCTTAGCGACAAATGGCAGTATGAGAGAAAATCTCGGCGGTGGTCACGCGTCGTGGAGATCACGCCGCAAGCGCAGCGGAGGTTACAGGTTTGTGATTGTCATCATTATTTTTATTATCATCTTTATCATTAACATCGTTACTAGGTAAGCTATTATCGTCTTTGTCATTATTTTCATTATTTTCTCCAGTTATAACATCATCTCATACATCACTATTAACGTCAACAACAGCCATTGTCATATTGAGAACACTTAGTTTCGACTTAATATCAATGGCCATGTTATTGTTATTCGTTATCTAAAATGTATAGGATTGACGTAAGCTGCCGGACGGTTGCGTTAAACGCTTATTTCAATTCCATACATTCAGTCAGTTTTTGAAAATGCTTTACGATATCGTCATGCATCGTGTCTAGTGTCTCAAAGTCTTTACTACGAATGTCATAATCGATGCTAAGTTATCGCTGTCTTTCTTTTTACAAGCTTTTATATAACTTGCAATGTTTGTACGTATGTATGAACGGTTCAAATCTTGCAAGTTAAATTTAACCCACTTCCCGGTTTCCGATGAAGCTGAAAGTTTGCATACATATGTAAATTGGATGACAATGCAATACTATTATGACATGGAGCTGATCTGACGATGGAGTCAGAAGGTGACGACAGAATCCCCGCTATACTTGACGTAGACCCACCGTGTTGGGACTCATTTGTTTGGTCTTGATAAACAGATAAAGATTCTGCAAAAAAAGTACAGTCGGCAACAAAAGCTTGTCCCAAAAATGAAATTTTTGACAGAAACTTATTATTTTGAGTGACATAAAATGAGGCACCTAATGTTTGAATTTTGCGTACACCTCTCACTGCCTCTATTGTGTGATTCAAATACACTTATTATCGTGTTTTGTTTATTATAAGTATATTGGTAGAAGCAAATACCTATATTAATTCCTAATTAGTGAATGTGTTTTATCTTATCTCTTATTCAGTATCGTACCATTAATGACGTCCCTTAATGAATACGTTAGTAATGATGTGGTAAAAAAATTTCGCAAAGGTCAGCCTCGGGTGTAATTATGACCCAGTTCACGATACAAGGGTCCGTAATGGCATATTTAATGACATTTGCCTAAAATATGATTATGTTACCCTCAATCAGCCGTCAAACCCTAATTATAATCAAAAACTAAATTTTTATATTCGTTTTTTTGCATTGTGCTGAAATTTTCGGTTTATGTACAAGTTAAACCTTAAGCATTATTGAATTACAAATGGTGAATAAATATTCACTCATAAATTTGTATACGTTAATTAAATATCAGATTCCAAAACACAAAGTATCTCAATCGCTAAGGTAGATAATAAGTTAAAAAAGCCCTAATTGATGACACTTTTTTTTATTAAAATTATTTTTGTGTTACCAAAAAAGTATGAATATCGGTAACACAAAAGGAACTTTCCATACAAATATTTTGGGATACATTAAAATATTATTTAATTATTGCATAGTTTGATGTTCTCTACCTATCTGCCTTTTTTTTTATTCTGGGGATGTCACTCATAGTGGCAAAAAAAAGAGAAATGCTCATTAAGGTCCAAAAGTGACGAACGTTTTCTTACCGTGACTATACTTAGGTTTTTATCTGCTGAAGCTAGAAAGCGGAAGTTTGCAGCAGACATTCACCATTTTTTGACCACACCATCCTAGAAAGAAAAGCAGACATAAAATTAAAACATTTTATCAGGTGATAGCAGCGCGAGCGATAGCAGAAAGAGAAGCAAGAGAAGCGAGGGGAGAAGAAGAAGACGACGAAGATGAAAGCCTACCAACTATTAGAGTTGGTCTAGTAGACGCAGATGGGCATTACACTGACGTCGAACCAGATTTGTAAGTATTTCAGTCAGCTAAAGATTTAATTCAGTAACTAGAGGATGTAAACCTTCTTATAAAGACGGTATGCATTATCAGAAGGTTGATTGAATAATATCTACTAGATGTCATAAACACTAACTCATTGCTAGGACCCGTAATTTTTAAATGAATTCGTGGCACTTCTGCCCAAATTGCACTAACAATTATTTAATTTTAGATCATCTTAAGTCGCGTTCTGTTTCTTTGTAAGTACTATGGTGGTACTTAAGTGTAACTTAGTGTAAATAATATATCAACAACTGCATTAGAAACATCACTAAATTCATGAGTAGATATTAATACTTCTTCTTCTAAATAAGTCACGTTTTTAGGTACTTCTAATTTTAGTATATTACCTTTGAACTTCACTTCATGCAGATATAAACCTATTAGCTACATGATAAAACACCAAACATTGTTATTAAGTTCACGAATGCATTTTTAAGAGAAATGACAAGGTAGAAATCAATAGCCCTTAAGCTGCGCTCTCTTTAAAAGTATTCAATCTACGATCATTTATCAATCAATAGCGAACAAAAGAATTAACGAGGCCGTATCTCCTCATCATATGTT
Organism: Acleris cristana; assembly: GCA_948252455.1. Classification (NCBI taxonomy): domain Eukaryota; kingdom Metazoa; phylum Arthropoda; class Insecta; order Lepidoptera; family Tortricidae; genus Acleris; species Acleris cristana. The sequence continues at coordinate 3,610,906 of OX411791.1, read as the reverse complement.
AATGAGTGGATAACAGTACGTGAAGGCTCACACCAATAATTGGCCCTTGATTGCGTAAGAGATCGGAGTAAGATACAAAGGGATAAGACAGATGAAGGGAAGGATGGTGCACTTTGTGTTGAAAACGCAAAATGAACGCGGGGACTGATCCCACTTTAAAAAGATGAGGTAGGAAGTTATGTATGAAGGATTTTTTATTACACACAAGGAAAACGCAGAAAGGGTGTTATGGTAAAGATAGCATTATGCACTAAAAATCCGATAGAGTTTTCAATACACGATGTCCTACCTCACAAATTCATGTTTCATACGTAACTGTACGACGTCAAATTGACTTTGTTAATGCAGTTCCAAAAGTAAAGATGGCTTTCAAATTCTTTCATGTTGAAGACAAACTATAAGGATTATTGGAAGTTTATACCGTATAAGGTAGCAGTACTCATAGTTGGATTTATATAATCAAATGAAACTAAAAAGTAAATTACAGCGTGCATAATTATGAATGAACCTTCTGTATCAATAGCCTGTGACTCCAAGTTTCTTAGAAGCGAGCTAATTTAACTTGGCCTATCTGTCTCTTTGAATTTCGTTCTCCAATTAGATTTAACAGCGGCACTACGAACGAGTACGGGTTTTCGTAAACTGGTCAATATTAAAGCAGCTCGTAATGGTTCTTTGACATTTTGAGGCTACCAACGTTTTCTGCCTCAATAACAAAGGACTAACTCCAATGTAGCAGTCGAAGCATTATATACTCTATTGCTAATTGCATTAAACTTAAAATGCTTATACTATTACTATGCAGTTACCCCTTCTTTGATATTACATCAGTTTTGTAATATGGGCTTTTGACATTGCTAAGTGGCTGAAGGCGTCTGTCGAAGGTAATGGACTAGTCTATTAACTTTGTTTGTTTATTTGCGGTCATCACGATGTGTTTTGTTGAACATCAATAACGCTTATCTCAAAGCGTTATTGATGTTATGTTTGGTATAATAATAGCCTTCAGCTGTATTCGCAATGTTTGCTGTTATAGCTTCAATTACACTGTCCGCTGTTTCCACATTTATAACTGTTGTTATTTTAAATGTGTCTTTTATGTCTTCAGTTGCATAAACGTTATAAGCACTAATATCTTTTTAGGGGTACTTATTATTTGATCGAAACACTTTTCAACGAACGTATCTTTACGCAGAAATTTCAATTCATCGAAAGGCATTTCTCGCCGCATGAGTTTTTTTTTTTGGTAATCACAATTCTAATCTAACCTACGGACTAAATGTTTGAGATACCCTGAAAACATCTTGGCTTCAGAAGAAAATAGCGTTCGATGAGATGAAATTTGATGAAGTGAAGTTCGATAAAATTATGGGTTACCCTTTTTAGGACATATTTTGGCACTTTCTAATTCGCCAAGGTTGAAAGTGACAGCACGCGACATAAGGCAATATTTTTAACCCCGATCAAAAAAGGGGTGTTATTATGTATTTATCTGTCTGTGGCATCGTAGCTCCTAAACTTATGCACCGATTTGGACGCGGTTTTTTTTTAAAGATAGCTTAATTTCCACATTTTGTCACGCTACAAACGCAGCCATATTAGGTCCCGTGGGGTGTTTTTCTTTTAAACAGTTATTAATGAACGTGTGCGCAACAGGGTGTTCATAATTTAACGCATTCACTGCCACCGACGCATATGTGCGTCACTGTCATACGAGTTTGTACCTAGGCCACGGTCCCTGGCAGTGAATGCGTTAATAAGATTATACGTTCAAAGGTCTGAATTTAGAAACAATTTCCTCCACATCACTCGTAAACAAAGCGTCGCGAACATTGCGCAAAACAATACCGAAATTCTCATTGTTCACGAATCCAATTCTCGCAGAAGTTGAATTAAATTTAAAAACGTGTGAAATGTTTTGTCTTTGTAATTAACCGCCGAGTAATTACTAATCTCGTGCTGAGGCTTCCGCTCTAGATGGTGGGAATATGTAGGTTATTGGGATTGACGCAATGGACAAAGAGCCGGTTGGGTTGTGACTGCTAGCGATTTGTTAGTAACAGTTTCTGAAAGATGGATACAATAATAAATTAATTAATTTAATCTTTATTGCATAAAATAATACACTTAATATACAAAAGGCGAACTTAATGCCGTAAGGCATTTTTTACCAGTTAACCTTTGGGAAAAGCAGAGATTGTGGTGGCGGTGCAATATAGGCTCTAAATATTTATCAGTAAGTAAATGTCAGGAGACAAACTTAGATGAATTTGACCAGGTCCAAAACTAAGCTCTATGCTTGTTTTATAGGTACGAGGGAACGGCAAATACACTTATATAAAGAATTAAAAACAAATACATAGAAAACATCAAATTCTCATGCTCATCACACAAATATTTGCCCATACCGGGAATCAAACCCAGGATCGCTAACTTCGAAGGCAGGGTCATTACTAACTAGGCTACCCGCTTCGATGCTCAGTCTAAAAACGCATTTAAATAAGACTTACAAAACAAGTCCACAAGACATGAGTATTCAGTCAAATACGAGCATTTTACTAAATGAACAAAAAACTTTGTACTTTTTTCATGTCTAATCAGGTCTGACATCATGATAAATTAAAAAAAATGATATTTCGGTTCAACCCCTGGAATCGTTCAGCTTAATAAATGAAAAGTAAGCATTAAAAAACCCGACTGCATTTTTTGATATTGTTATTAAACCCGTTTATTAATGCTACTATATGCGTATATATTTGAGATGGTTAAATTAAGATCTTTCAAATGATGCCTATATTGTAGTAATTAGAAGACTTTTTTGTTCACATAAATGTAATTGTTATTTTGCCATTGTTTTTCAATTTTTATCCTATGTTACCCGGGGTGGTGAAAGGATTCTATCGATACCAAACACATTTAAATTGGCTCAGGCGTTTAGAGGTTATGGTGGAATAAAGAATCGTAAGACATACATGAATCCTGAAAACATTACACTCCTTTTTTTGGGCAGTCGTGTAAAAAAAGGTTTTTTTTTCATACATAAGACTATCATAATAATAAACCAATAAATAAATAAAAACCTATTCCGCTGTAGATAAAAAAACCAAACCATCTAAACATGCTATTGTATAAACCTAATCTCCAACCCCCTTACTAATAAACGTTGAGTAACGGTGGTATAGCTATACAATGTTTTGTCCTTATCTGTTAAATTCAAATGTCACAATGACAGATAAGGACAACATAACACATAAACTCACGCCTTCATTCCCAGAGTGGGGTAGGCAGAGCCACAGACTCACGAACAACTCCAAAAACTTGTTGATAATTCTGTGACCACATTTTGCACAACCAGGCTAAGATGTTATCCAGTGTATTAGTGACAGGTTGCAAACCCATCGCCTAACAGCACTACACAGCCTTTAGTCCCTTAGTCGTCTCTTACGACATCCACGGGAAGACATGGAGTGGCAACATTCTAAACCGGCACCACACGGGCCAAACAAAACATTGTATAACTATACCACCGTTACTCAACGTTTATTAGTAAGGGGGTAAGTACCTATGTAAAGTACTACATACATTTATTTCTCTTACGTTTTCTTCTCTCTAACACTGGGCCCCCACCCACTAACAGCCTATCATTATTACTTATGCTTTAGCAATCCGAAATGGAAACGTGATAGGTGAAGGGCTAAGTACCCGAATTGTAGAACAAGCCTTGGACTTAATTATACACATTGTGCTGGGCCCTTTGTGCCCGTACTGTTACCCGGAGAATGGCCCGGAATCATGATAGAATTAAAACTAGAGTAAGTGTAGGGTAGAAGTACCGTTTGTGGCCACTGTACCCCTTTTGGCCACTAAAGATTAAAATGAAGATGAAATATTAAAATATTATTGTAATTTCATAACGCTTTACATTTTTGTTAAAATTTACAGTAGCCAAAACCGGTGCTTCTACCCTACTGACTACGAATATGCTAAAATTTAAACGACTTCTTTCAGGGTTCCGTAACCGAAGGGACCCAACGGGACCCTATTAATATGCCTACGCTGTCCGTCCGTCCGTCCGTCTTAACTTAAAAAGCCGTATCTTTTAAACCGTAAAAGATAGCTTTTTTTCTAGATTATGTGGTATTACGGCCGATTTACTAACAAATAATAGTACATTATTGCCTAGGCAGGGAAGTAGGCCATTGCGGGCCGAGTATTGGTTTAAACATACAAGCGTCAAATTTGGTATGATTATTGAACGAGCCCTGAAGAAATACAAAAAAGTACAAAAAAATGGTCAAGTGTGAGTTGAGCTCGCGCTGTTCGATTCGAAATCGAATTCAAATTGGAATATAGTAATACCTATTTTGGTGCGGTACGGAACCCTCGGTGCGCGTGTCCGATTCACAGTTGACCGGTTTTTTTGTTCGGAAAATATGCAATTTAAAAACATCTACGAAAAAGCAGAACATAAGGAAAAGAATAACGAAAAACATTAAAGACCTAAAGTAAAGAATTCGTAAATATAACGTCATTTTTTCCTTGAGTTATTTAATAAACGGAAAAGTAGCTTATGAAACTTGAAAGGGGATTTTGGTCCAAAATCAAATCATCACAAATCACAATTTTTTTGAAGATTCATTAAAAACCGATTGGTTACGAACTGGTTAGTAGACCATTTAATTATACCAAATTAACGTATTTAGTTAAAGTTTCTATTATCATTAATTCTTTAATTAATATACACACCATTAAAACCCTACTTAACTGCAATCGCCCGACCGACCGCCGTTTTAAAGAGAATAACACCCCAGAGCTATGCCAGGCAGCTAAATCGGCGTAGATATAATTCACCAGGATAGCTTCATTTTTCTACCCCGCTAATATGTGTGAGCTATATTATTGATGAGTCAATTCCTATAGGTAATATACAGTCCTAATTTGCTTTGTCCTAATCTTCTTTACGACAAACAAAGTCGCTCTCGCCGTCTGTTCCTCTATATTATGTACGCTAAGATCTTTCAAACTACGCATCTTTAAGGCATTCACTGCCAGGGGGCGTGGCCTAGGAACAAATTTGTATGACAGTGAACGCTTATATGCGTCGGTGGCAGTGAATGTGTTAATGCGGGTTTCATCAATAAATAGAGTGATTCAAGAGGAAGGTATAATAAGTTCTGGATTATGTACGGTTGTTCAGACAATTCACTTAAACCTATGCGAAGCGAGGGTGGTTTGCTAGTTAGTAATACGCCGTAGCTTTATTATTCAACTTGCGGTTGCTTTGATTTTCTAATATTTGTACTCAGTGTCGGTAGACTCTAAATTAACCGCATTCAAAGGCGCTTCAGCCAATTTCGGCAGCTCTGAATCATTGATGGAAGGTTGGGCTCTAACGAGCAAATCATTACCCAAAGTGCTATCTTTAGCGTAGGCTCAATCAAATTAAAAATAACTTGGAATGTATAATTTTGTTGAGTTATGGTCTGTATGTGAAAAACAACAATTCGCTCATTGAAAACAAAACGGACACATTCCAAAATTTGCTCTTGCATTGAAAATCTTATACGAGCAGCTTCTAATTTTAAAATGAAACACTGACTGATTTTGGAATGTGTCCGTTTTGTATTCAATGAACGAATTGTTTTTCTTGCTATTTGATATTCTTCGGCTACGCGTATTTTACGTTCGTTTTATATCCTTAAAAATACATCTCCCTTATCCTTAAACAATACATTTCCGTTTCGATCTAATCATACATTCGTGACTGCCATGTTTGTTTACTTGTTACCTCTGGTCGGCTAAACGGGATGACGGATTTTAAAGTTTTTGGGTATCGCTTAAAAGGTGTACGACAGGAGCATCGTAGACTATATTTCAAAATGGCTAAAAATGGGAAGACTTTAAAAATTTCTAATTTATTTTTTCGAATATAGGTACACTTGTCCGATTTTCATTTTTCCGAAAGTTTTGTTTTGCTAGATCTATTTTAGATTAAATGCATAGTCCTAATTGCTATACGTAGGTTAGGTTATGTTTAACTTATAAGCGATATCAATAAATCAAGTGTTCTATCATAACATTGCATTCGGGTTCAGAATTTTGATCAATTTGGAATTATGACTCTTCGGAATTATGTAGTGCAGGTACCCGCGAAAAACAGGCAGTCGGGTTTTCAAAGCTTGTTTTTTCAACTTCTATTATATATGTTTTATTACTTTTATTTCCTTTCCTCTTTTGCGTAATAAATTAACCCAGCACCGTCTGTATGACTGCAGAAACTCGAAATACCTGCGCAATACAATTCAGTTGTACCTTGTTAAAAGTTAGCTGACTGGGACCCGGTTGTTGATTCCAAAGCGGACTCCCTAATAATTAGTGAGAGAGCAAAGTTGCAATGTGGAACACAACTTTTGTTCTGCGTGACGCTCTTGACTTTGAATTAAACAATGTTCACCCGTTAAATTTCAGTGCGAAAGTTTTAAGTGTTATTATGTTTAATGAATATAGAGCTAGGTATTAGCCACAAAAGTTACCATGCTTAAATTGGAGTAGTAATTTAGCGGTAAGACCGTCTGTTGTATACATATATGTTATTCAAATGTACTGTTCCGTGTTTGGTTTTTGTTTTCAATAAAGAGTATTTGTATTTTATTGTATTGTAACTTCAGCACTGCATGTTTTATAGTATCTTGGCATTGAAACACCGTAACTCATTTTTTAGAATGTTTTACTTCGCCGAATTTTCATATCATCCACGGGCATTTACAAGTGCAGGAGTTTTAATTTTGTTGGTATTCACAAGTGTAACCTAACCTAACCTACGTAACCCGTGCTTAAGATACCCTAAAAACAACAAGGTTTCAGCAGAAATTAGCTTTCGATGAAATGAAATTCGATGAAAATAGGTACATTCGATCAAATGAATGTCGGTGATTTAGGGGGATCCCAACTTGGCGTAAAATATGTGGTTTTCTGGATGGTTAATGTTTAATACAACCGTTGTCATAAAAACTCTTCTAGCATCCCAACATGATGTATCGCTAAATTTACATTTCTACTGTTAGAACTCATTTAGAAGGTAAACAAAACTAGCTGGCAATAGTTAGAAGAAAAAGAAGAAGAAATACATTTATTCACTACGCAGAAGACATAGGTACAAGTAGACATAAATAAAAGAAAACAATCAATGTTAACGGAACGGTACGGAGTGTGTGTCCTTGCGGCAGTGAATCAGACACCTACAGCGCTGATTTTCAGCCAGTACCATCTCGGTGATTAACAGAGCGCTGTACAAACTTACGTACAAACAAGTTCATATAATTTAGTGACAGAAGTGAAAAAATAATAAAACGCATACATAAATGGTCCGTTTCTTCGGAGTAAGCCAGCCTTTTGGGGAGCTGGTGGAAATCCCCAACGCTGAATGTTTCTAACAACACCTGTCTTTCTGTATGTATTTGAAACCCAAAAAAAAAAACGATAAATACATATAATATCACAAGTTCTAATGCAGAAATATTGAAAATAAATTTATCTCTATCTTCAGTTACTCTTACACTTCATATTATATTTAGTATAGAAAGTAATTTCAATTACATCCCAAGAAATTGGCACTAACAGAACGCTTATTTTCCGCCAATATGACAAGAAAACGTAATATTACTCATCATCACCATCATCATATCAGCCGAAAGACTTCTCCTGGATGGTCTTCCACGACGGTCGGTTGTGTGCCACTCGAATCACTCTTTTTCAAACAAAAAACAATCATTATCAAAAAAAATACGTCGTTATGTTATAACACTGAACCATGACAAACTAAGCCCTTTTTACTGTCTCCCAACATCATTATGAGTTGTTAGTAAAAGTTCACAACAAAGTAATATCAAGTTAGTATTAACAGGTCAACTTAGGACCGAGAAAACTTAGCAGAACTTGTAACGATAAGCCAGCTGACTTCATACACTTAGTAAGTGGAATGAGCAAAGTTTCACGTATCAACGACGAAACTATTTTTAACTTTACCCCGGCAGGAACTTGGTATTAATGTTTGAATATTCATTGTCATTAACTATTCAAACAGAACTTTCGAGCAAGGAGTTTTCGATTATCCACAGATTTAAGACAACGTTACACTTAAAAACTAGGTAAAAGCAGGAAACGGATTAAATAATGTAAAAGAAGAAAATGAAAATGCAACATACTGTTTAGAGAATTCAAACGTCTATGGGTGTCAGATCACACTTACCATCGGGTGGCGTGAGTGCTCGTGTGCCTTCGCCTTGCCACAAAAATGTCAAAAAAGCTTACATCCTAATTGTAAATACACAACCAACAAACGATGGAGTTACAAAGTAAAATAGTCACTTTCAATTTGTTATACAGCGTGTATAAAACTTTAAACAAGCAAAACCAAACAACCAAATTACCAACCACTTTTTATTCGCGGGATGGGATTGCATTGCCAAAAGGGTCCAGGATTCTTGGTCCTCTATTTGTTTTTGAATAAGTCAATAGAAGTCCGCTGTTTTGTATAATTTTAGCTCGACCGTTTCCAACAAACCCCTATAAATGTTAAAATGTATATTGTAGATCCAAATAAACATTTGTCTGATAGGTATTTTCCGTAACCAAAAGTGTTTTCGGGAAGAATTAATTTGTAGACAAAATTGATTTTTCGGATAAAATACATTTTCAACATCATTATCACGTAAGCTATCACTTCTTCATGCCAAATCAAATCATGCGTACAAAACTATCCTTCATAGATTAGGTATAGAGGACATTGGGCAGGAATCGGAAATTGCTTAAAAATGCTTGGGCAGGACGAAGATAGTATTTATTGTTGTGTGAAGATGCAGGTAGTTTTTTAGTAGTAGTATTTTAATTACTTACTGCCACTGTGAATGACAATCACAAACTGGAATCACTTACCACTTCTATTCTGATGAGAGAGACTGAGTGTGATAAGTGATAAATTATTTTCATAATAAAAATCAAACAAATAACCTTACCGGAAATCAGAACTAAGACCGTTAGCTTTGTAACTAGAACTACCAACTGGGCTAATCACGCGGTTACCGTAGTTGGTAGTGACAATAAATCATTCACTCGTAAAATATACAAAAGTACATATTATATTACTAAAAGCATAAGATTGTTCTAATTTTAGCCACATTATGATAATATAGGCTGATGATGATGATGATGATGATGATGATGATGATGATGATGATGATGATGATGATGATGATGGTGGTGGTGGTGGTGATGATGACGACGACGACGACGACGACGACGACGACGACGACGACGACGACGACGACGACGATGACGATGACGATGACGATGACGATGACGATGACAATGACGATGACGATGATGATGATGATGAGTGAGGACGGCAGGAGCAGGCGGGCGGTCGATCGATCTCTCGGTCATTTTGCCCATTTCCCCTTGCAGGTTCAGCCACATAGTAAAATAACTTACCAACAAATATATCTAACAACGTTATTAACGTAATGTTAACACTGATCAGCTAAAGAATTTACATCGACTAACGCTTTACATGCAAAGTATCCACTTCAAACAACCTTTCTTACTAAACTTTTTCAATTAAACATCACTTGTTTATGTAGCAAGATCCTCCAACGGTATCTTTAAGTTGTTCCCAAGAATTTGCATGACCGCCTAAACTAGGATGAAGAGTTCACAACTTCAAAATTACGTTAGGGATCACACAATACATGTTTTAATTAAGTTTAAGTTTGTGTGTGCTTGTGAGGTTCGTTGACTAATTGATGTTTGTACCAATTATCCTCAATGTATCCTGTCGTGAAGTATTATGATTAATGTAGACGTCTTTTCTTCATGGAATAAGGACATAATAGCATAAGAGCCGGACTATAAGGTGAATTTCGCACCAGCTATCCTTCTCTATATTTTAGATTACGTATTTCTTAAGAGGAAATGAAACAAACACCGTCTTTTCGCCTTCAATTGACACGGTTTCAACGTCAAATTCAACGTCAACTCTAAGACCTCTTGTTGTTACAGATACAGATCTATTCAAACCTTGTGACGACCTCCCAAATAACGAAAGAATACCTTTAAGCACATCATTAACTAACTCATTATGAATGGTAAAAATATAAATAGGTCAAAAATACGTATTCCAATGCTCATATAATGTAGTCTGGTTTCTGTGCTAGTACTTATTATATGGTTTTCTTACTCGGGAGTTGACGATGACAGCGTCAACATGACAGGGATCTATGGTGATTGGCGGTCCAATAAGTAAAGTCCGTGATGGGGCCATTTAAGGATGGGAAGACACACACATTAGGATGTAACATGACGTGACAGAACGTGATACAATAACGTTGGTGTTTACTCGTATCGAGACTCAAATACACACGCACTGTTGGCAAATTTATTGCTGAGTTTTAGTAATCCTTTTTTAAATTCAAATTCAAATTCAAATTCAATTCTTTATTGCGTTTTACGTTGTAAGTACATAAGGTCTTAAACTAAAGTCTAGCGTCAACGTAAACCCCGTAGGGGCACAGCAATGGTAGTATCTAGAACATGCGCAATTTTATAATTTAGGTAGGTAGAATCGTAACTATTAAACTATATAAAATCTACTTAGAAATAACGTAATCTATAACATTACATTTTTTTTATATTTATTATAACATTACAAATTTATAATGGGAAAAGCGAAAAGCGAATCATAGTTTCCGAAACTACACTGCTAAGAAAAATAAGAAGGCCCTTTGTAACTCAAATAATTTTAGTGCAACTTCACCTCGTTATTTTTACTCCTGATTTGTTTAAAGTGATGATTTATTTCTACGGCTTCATTGCTCACGTTTGGTTGTTGATAGTAACTATATAGCGCCCTACTAAGCTAACTTTTCTGAACTCAATCACTTAACAGCGTTTGTTTATTTCGGTTCCTTAGTGAATTTGGCTTTGTTCAATAAACTTCGGTCCCAGTAAGCAAACTTCGAGGCTTTAGAAGAGGAAGGAAATTTTCCTAACAATTTACCTATTATTATGTAAAATCAACTCTGAAGTTCTAAACGATGCCTATTATACAACGTTAAATGTTTTGTTGAAGACTTTATGAAAATATTAACTTTTAAAATTAAAGGTTAATAGATTCGCATTTTGTATAACAGGTAACTTGAAACTTATTAATATGATTTTAACAATTATGATTAATTAACTTGTTTCAGATTAACAGTGCCAGGTCAACCAATGATTCAGTTACCAAGTGATAAAGAAGACGAAGAAGAAAACGGTAGTAGATTCAGAAGAACTGGCTCCGAAAGACTGAGAGATGGCGCGAAAGCATTGCTCAGACGAGTAGAGTCACTCAAAACTAGGAGAAGAAAACGACAAAACAGAACTGAAGTCATCGTTTCGTCTCCACACTTCTTGGATACGCAAACTGACAAATATCCAGATTTAAATTTCATTGATATGACTCCTACGACGCCAACAGCATTCCCTTTTCCAGACTTCAATAGTTCTCCTTTGCATGCGCCTGCTATACGTACGCAGCCACCGTCCCCTATGACCACCATGCCACCATCACCTATAGCACCATTGGAACAATCCTTCGTCATAAACCAACCTTTCGGTGATGACAGTTCGAGCTACGCTTCAGATGGAAGTATGGGTTCTAGTAACAAGAGTACTAAGTCGAAATTGGGAAGAGCGAAAAGGATTTTTAATAGAGGGATTAAGAATGATGATTCTAGTGCGTTAAGCGATTCGGAATGCCAGCCGGCTAGTTGGAGACATAATTATTATAGGGAGCATAATACTCATCACAAAACGGAGGTAGGACATCATACTTTTTTTAAGTCAATTTACCAAACGAACACATAAGCCACCCACTGTAAAAACTTGAACTTTTAACTGAAACCCTTTTCTAAATTTTACATTTTACCATTCCTTCGTATCATTCTTAAATTTTCACTATAAAGTGCAGTTTTATCATAACACACCATTCATGTTTTATGTGTTAAGGTTTCTTTTAAATGACCTTTTGTTAAGTTTATATTAACTCCAGCGGTGGCTCTTTCATATTGCGTCTTCTGTGTTTTCTACATATTCGAGGAACTATTTTTTTTATCCCAGGTGTATGTGGAACCTCCGTCTCCAATAGAGCTGAAGCCAGACCCTGCGGTGCTGAAAGAGGTGCAGAAGTCACCAGGACATACGACTCAAAGACGGCAAGCTATCAGGACCAGCTCGCTCAACTTGGGGAAAGACGGACAGAAGTAAGTTACTAATTTTACAAGCAATAAATAAATAACAACAGGTCACTTTGTAAAGACTTTCAATTCAATATGACCATGTTAATTTTACTCGTTAGTATAATTAAGTTAGAGATCATGTTGAAATAACTAACTGCCTTTGGAAATATGAATCAAGTACTTCCTTGTTGAACCTGGGATTGACTTTGGTTAAGCATCTAGTAGGTATATATTGCGATTACTTTGTTTTTTTATCCAAATTTTAAATTTAGTGTTGTCCATGCCCGGCGCCGCAAGGGTTTTTTTTATACATCCAACTCAATTGCCAAGAGCTTTAAATCATTTTGAGATGACATTTAACTGGACCTTCGAGAAATCTTAGATAATACTAGTCAAATCTACTGAAGTTTTTTTGTAGAAACGCAGGCAACTAAGCTTCAAACCAAATAGCATACAGGTCCTATCTGCTAGCTGGTAACTCCATTAAGTAACAAACAGACTTGCTAATAACGTTGAAGAGACATCTTATTCAAATGGTAATTATGTCGTGACAGATCACTAAAGCGAAGTCAGAAGGGATTACACGACAAACATTTACTGAACACTTACGTCGATTTCAAGTTAAATTGTAAACCTTTGTCTGTTCTACAGGTGATCAGCGTGGGTAATGACCTTTAGGTAATTCTTAGGGCGTGTTCGTATTGCGTCTGATTCAGATCAGGGAAAAAAGGGTGATTTTGTATGGCAACGACAGATCGAATTTTTGGGACATAAAAAGGTGTCATCTTCCCATCTTCTTAGCCTTAATTAGCTTCACCATTTCAGCCGAAAGACGTTCGCTGGTCATAGCATTCCCTCAAGGTTTATCACAAGGACCGGTCCTGCGCCCACTTGAATCCTTCGGTTTCCCACAGCCTTAGCCACATCGTCAGGGTATTGATTCTCTCAAACGCAAAGGTGAGCGAATGCAGGAGTGATGTCCAAGCGGCGAGTTTAAGTCCCGTCAAAGCAAGCAAAACACATTTCAGCGCGTGTATTCAATTTGGCAGCATGGCTTCTCGAACGTATAAGGCTGCCTAATTGAGAATGCACGCGCTAATAATGCGTTTTGTTCGCTATGACGGGACTACTTAAACTCGCCGCTTGGACTTCACTCCTGCATTCGCTCACCTTTGCTTATGAGAGAATCACTACCCAGTTCATATTGTTGGAGATTTACCTGCTTCTTAGAACAGTTAGCTAACCACGTTATTATTTTACAAAGAAAAACATTTTACTAGTTTCTTAAATGAAACTTTACAAAAGTGTAAAAATTGAGTATTTTAGCTTTTGGCAAGATTTACAATTAATTAAATGTCAACTCCGTAAGTCGTTAAGTAGTCGTTTTGCTCCGAAAATCTCTCTGATCTCTTTCTTAATTAGTTATTGATTGTTTTGGAAGTACGGTTAGTTGTGTAAAATAATTTACGTAGGTATACTTTTAAGCGTTTGCATAAGAAATAAAATAGAAATAAAGCGCCTCCGTAAATTGGAGGAAAACGTTTACTCGGTAAAATTTGATCATTTTCTTCTAAAATATTGAAGCTGCTTTTATACCTCGTATTTATGTTTCGTTAGAAAAAGGGACCATTATTTTAATCAAAAATTAGAAACATTTCAAATTCCCTAAAACGTTTAAATCAAAGTATCTTTTTCTTTTTATTTGAAAGCTTGGTTCTTTTTAACTACCAAATATTTTTATGCGGCTTATACTATAATTAAGTTTTAAAAAAAAAGGTTAATCGTACTAATATTATAAATGCGAAAGTTTGTGTCTGTGTGTAAGTGTTAGTTTGTTACTTCTTCACGCTGCAACGGCTGGACGTATTTGGATGAAATTTGGAAGCACTACCTACCCTAGATAAACACATAGGCACACGAAGGCGAATTCATTCAGACGAAGTCGCGGGCAGTCACTAGTTAAAAAGCAAAACAAATATATCACTTGCACTATCTAACGTCTTACTCTGTTTCAGGTTCCGGGACAGAAGCCTCAAAAGGGATAAGTCAGCGTCTAGAAGTTCTGAGCTAGAAGGCAGTCCGAACTCCGCAGGTTCCAGGTCTCATGATGGTGACCAGGATGATGATGATGACAGTCTTGATATGAAATCTAAGAAGTAAGTGCAACAAGACAGTGCGTTTGTGGGTATGAAGAGGGTTATCTCTGGAAACACTGCACCTACCTCTAAATGATTTTTTTCTACATTTGAATGCTTCATTATTGCAAATGGACATAGGATATAATTATATTATGTGTAATAATTTACCGGCTGCTGAGTTCCACCATCGAACTACTCGTCGTAAAGCCAGGTTCCATCAACATCACCTTGATGAATGGCGTTCTTCCACCGTGCGTTTCACTTGGCACTTTTTGGCTCGTACAGTGAAACTGTGGAAAAAAGCTCATTTCGGTGGTATTTCCAACAAGTTATAACAACATCATTTCCCTATTTGACCGGCAATGGACCCCCACAACACGGACAACTTTTCTTGAGTTGCTTGTGTTTATGGCCGGTGGTGATTACTTCCCATCAGCTAACCTGCGTGATCGTTTGCATCTCTCTCTTATTAATTAAAGATATTATTTCTACCTGGGCGAAGTAGGGCCGCTAGTCTTTTATAAAAGTGAAGTGATGATGTTCCATTTTTGGGATCAATGGATGTCAACGACTCACTCATGCATTTTTTTTCTTAATTTTTACTTCTGCCTTATGCATCTTTTACATTGCCTAAGTGTGATCCCGTGCGTTTTAATTAGTACCTTTTAATTTTCAAACAAATCCTCATACTTACAGAAACAACATTCAGCGGTGGTACTCATTCCGAACGACCTCGTTAAATGGTGGTCCCAAAGCCAATAATACACTTCAGCCAGTCACCAATCAGAAGGATCCTGAGGCATACTGTAAGTTATCCTACCTTATCTATAATCTTACTATGCTCCTAATAATTATAAATGTAAAAGTTTGTGTGTATGGAATATCTTAATTCGAAATTTACGCGGACTTAGTCGCGGGCAGAAGCTGGTCCAAAATATATCTTAATTAAGGAAACTTTCCTGGGTGTAAACTAGTCGGCTTAAGAGATAGACAGAATTCATAGATTTACATGTTAGAGTTACTTTTCATTATCCTACCGCCAAGCAGCAGTGTCCGCATTGTTGTTTTCAGGTGTTGTGAAATTACTAGAATAGAGGCATTTCATCTTAGTCCTCAGGGGTAGATTTGCAGTCTTAGGTTTGCAGGCTCGAGATTTTAGTCTTCAGAATGCAAATGTTTATCATGAATTTCAGATCCCACTTACGAGTAGGTGGCAAGGATCGCGGGGTAATGAAATACGAGTTTTTTTTTTCACCCCACCTCGATAAGAATACTTTTTGTATAGTTTTTTAATATTTGCATCAATATTGCTTAAAATCACCAAAAGACGAAGTTCATAATAAGCTAACCATCTTTTTCACACCCAGTGTCTCGTCCGATGTCGTCTCTCTCCTGCGGGCAACTCCACATCTTGCGGAAACTGGCCCTGCTCCGGCTGACTGCTTGCATGGAGCGGTACTGCCCCTCCCACAAGTCTGGATGGAATTGGGAACTGCCCAAAATTATTAGGAAGATCAAGACTCCTGACTATAAAGGTAACTACGAGACGAGATTTTTCTGCCCTAAAATATATTGCAGACGTAAATATGTAAATAGGCTTCCTTGAGACCTGAACCTGATGCAAAACCTTTCTTTTTGACGGCTGAGTTCTGAGAACAGTGGCTTCTTTTTCTAGTTCCTTAGCTTAGTAAATAACAAACAATAGAATTACCAAATTCTTCAATGACACAACCTGAAGTATAAGTATGTTAGGTCTTTTAAAGGCTAATAATGATGAATCCGATTAAAAAATTAAAGACAATCTCAGACAAATTTATCTAGTCCCAAGGTAAGCTCTATAGTACTATAGGACTACTTACATAGAAAATATCCAAAGCTCTGAATAAAATCCTCGCGCTCATCACACTAATATTTGCCCATACTGGGAATTGAACTCGTGACCGTTAGCATCGTATCACCAACTAGGCTAAACGCACAATCGATGGTCGACGACTATCAAAAGCTCATCTCTTTTCATCGTCATCATTAGGTATATCAGCTGAAGTAATTTTTAAATTTCCTGTGATATCGACCGCTCTAACATCAATCAACATTTTTATTATAAATAAAACCGTGCGTTATAATATTTTTCCAGACAAAACCGTTTTCGGCGTGCCACTGACGGTCTCCCTGCAAAGGACGGGCCATTCGTTACCAAAGCCCGTCCAAAGCGCGCTCAACTGGCTGAAAAATAACGCTCTGGATCAGGTACGTGTTGATATTGACCTTTGTGACCTTTGAGTCCATTTAACATAAAGGTTTTGTTTTAAACATGGCTAGTTTACTATTTATTTCAATTTAACAACCTATAGCAAACAAATGCGATTACGTTTCTCTCCCCTTAAACCTAGTCGGATTCGCCCGTGTGGTGCCGGGTTTAGAATGTTGCCACTCCATGTCTTCCATTGGATGTCGTAAGAGACGACTAAGGGACTTAAGGCTGTGTAATGCTGTTAGGCGATGGGTTTGCAACCTGTCACTAATACACTGGATAACATCTTAGCCTGGTTGTGCAAAATGTGGTCACAGAATTATCAACAAGTTTTTGGAGTTGTTGGTGAGTTTGTGGCTCTGCCTACCCCACTCTGGGAATGAAGGCGTGAGTTTATGTATGTATGTATGTATGTAAATATTATGAAAAACTAGGTCTGTACAAAAAAAGGTCTAAGATCTAGGTCTGTTCGTTTCCTAAAAAGTACTTCTTGGAAAGAGGCAAATGAAAAAAAAACGTTTCTCGGAATAACTACAACATCAAAAACCTTGATGATCCGACTTTATTTAACGGGTGAGAAAACATTATCGCCCGGAGCTAAATTAGTACAGATTTTTTTTAAACCTGTACGATTTTAGCGTCTGCTCACAATCCTGTTAAAGACGACGATATGACAAGTGAAACCGCAATATTCGCTTTTTGCAAAGTTGAATATAGTAATTTAATATAACTCTGCTATTCTCAAGCTCATTTTTAACCCCCTACCCAAACAGTGGATTGTCAAAGTTTAAGTGTATCTATATATCTGGAATCGTATCTCCGAAACAGACGGATTCGCATGCTGCTTTTTTAACAGAAAGTCAGTTCAATCGAGGTGACTCTTAGCTAGGTTTGATAAGAAACCGTTGGGCATTTAGTAATAAATTAATAATCAGATTCATTTAATATAATCGTTATTTCTTGTGTAGTAATTAGTTGTTTCCCAATTATACATACATCACTTAAGATTATAAGAAAACGCACGTGATATTACAGATGGGCATCTTCCGGAAAGCTGGTGTGAAGTCCAGGATAGCGAAACTCCGCGCGCTGGTAGAAGCGGCTGGAGCTGTGAATGCTGCGTTTGCTGTCGAGAACATGAATACCGTGGATCCTCACCAGTCCAGCCTGAACTTCGACGGGGCGCAAGCCCACGACGTGGCTGACATGGTCAAGCAGTACTTCAGGGAACTACCTGATGCCCTCTTGACGAACAAACTTAGTGAAACGTTCATTGCGATATTCCAACGTAAGTAATATCTTTACATAGAGTCTTCAGCGACTGTGGTCTCAGTCTCGGTCATGACTCAGAGCCTAGGGACTTGAAATTTGGGGGAGATATTCCTTGGGTATGGTAAGAAATAGGGGGAGTAACGGGAAACTAATTTTACGGGTTAGAAGTAGCAGGCTTCCTCCAGTCTAATATAAGTGGGCCTAGAGAAGAAGTTCAATTTTGGGTCTATTCCTACTAGTTCCATTATTAGTTCCATTGATGGAACTAGTTGGACTTTTTTCCCAGAACTTACATTCAACGAAGGTGATTTCCCTAATGGAACTACCTCGACTTTTTTTCCTAGTAGTTTAGTTTAAAAAAAATGCTGTTCTCTTCCTTATGACATATTGCCTATGAGCTTAGGGGCCAATTTGTGAGGACAAATTGGGCAACTATGATTACTACGTAAAGATTCTATCATTTTACTTTTGGTTTTAGATGTGCCGGAACCCCTAAGACCTGATGCAGTGCAGTGTGCCTTACTTCTGTTACCAGAAGAGCATTTAGAGGCGCTACAGTCACTTCTTATGTTCCTTGCTGACGTAAGTTATGTCAAATTACCACAAATCTCTACGTCTTTATATAAATATGTATATAGAAAGCATTCGTTGATAAGTCTCCTCTATAGACTCGTTTGCGGTTTCATCTATGAGTGTAGCTAGTGTTCAGATTGAAAAAAAACTTTCTGCTAGAGTTTCTTTGCGCGCTTCTTCTCCGCAATGATGGTCTTGTCCGAAGCGCTAGCAAATTCAATCCATATTACCGACTGGTAAAAGAGCCCAAGTGGCAAATTTACAGAATAAATATTTAGATTTATTAAATTTCCAACGCGTAATTCCTCCAGCCAGATTTTGTTTATCAGCGGGCCTAGTATGGTTGCGTTTATCGCGTGACAAAATGTGGATAAAGCATCCGTCACTCTCGTACTTATATACGTGTCAGAAAGTGACGGATGTTTTATCCACATTTTGTCACGCGATAAACACAGCCATATTAGGCCCCCTGGGGGTCGATTTTTTAATCTCATCCGCGTCACCGCGCGTTTTTTACTGAAACCAAACGAGATCACCGCGTAATTTAATTCTCATTACTAATCATGTGTGAGATTCAAAACTCGACTTCATGGACTATAATAAAGTTTCTTCTTTTAGTTCAGTCTTCTAACTCCTCCATAACAACGTTGCAGGTAGCAGAGCACTCGGCAGTGAATCAGATGACAGCATCCAACTTGGCCGTGTGCCTGGCACCGACGCTGCTGAGGCTGCATCACGCACCGCCTCAAACCGGCAGCACTAAAGAAGGAAACTCCAATAGGTAAAAAGTGACAACCATTTTTGTAGTTAGACTGAAGAAACTATATTTTTTATTTCATTAAGTAATACCTATCTGGCAACATCAGGTAAACCTATCTTATGGCATCTATAGACGAACTGTTTGGAGAAGTCAGGGTCAGCCGCTGTGAGTTAGCTAACCTGCGGTATTAATACAAAATTGACGGTTAAAATACACGGACAGCTCAAAAGCAGTTTGCTTGCGGTTACACATAAAAATGTAACTCGTTTTGTCGTATCATACAACCCTAACTCTAACCTTATGAATATGGTCTCGACTACACTGCATTAACAAAACAAAACGATGCCATTCGGGAAGTTTAACAACAGAACCAACCTATATTACATTGTAGTGGAATAGATTTTTTTCTAAAGAATTCACAATTAGTCCACAAAAGTTGCTTTTGCTGTGCGTTTTGCTACCTAAATCCACACTAGAATCGTATACTTTTCGGTAAACACAAGAAAGTTGCATATTTATTTAGCGGTAAACAAGTGCAAGTCCTTATGCCCGCTTTCCACTGCGCACGGGCTCCGTACGGACTCCGTTTGGCTTACAACGGTGACTTCAAATGTTTCCAACGCGAGCTAACCTCTTTAAAGTCACCGTTGTAATCCAAACGGACCTTACGTTGCAGTGGAAAGTGGGCATTAAACCTTTGTAGCAAAAGAGTAGGTAACCGAAGATCAATCATTCAGATCAAAATCTAACCTCAACTTCGTCAATTCCAGGATGGTGATAGAGAGTGTGGCCGACCAACGTCAGATCAGTGAGAGTCGCGCCGCGCATGCGTGCCTCCTGCTTCTCATCCAGAAGCACCAGCAGCTGTTCCTGGCACCAGCTGATATGCTGGCCAGGTGCAAGTTCAACTACTTCGAGGAGAGCGTGCCGGTGAGTACAATACTGTTCTTGTTTCCATATACTGCCCTCGTAATTCAATAAATAGTATCTTAGATTAAATTGATACTTATCTACTTTTTATACCAATGTCATAAGAGGATTTTCAGAAATATTCACCTCAATTTCGTTTTCTTTTGTTATTAGTTTTTTTTTTTAGTATTTGTAAAAACCAAGCGTATTTTAGTCTTTCTCAGATTGCTTACGTACGCCATCTCTCGGTGATAGCCATGAAATTGCTACTTCTCAACAGATGTCGTTAGCTGTCCCTTAACCCGTCAGGTGTCCTGCGCACAACAGTTGTGCGTAGAAAATTTTGGCCGGTGATGTCCTACGCACAACAGTTGTGCGCAGGACGGCGCTGTGATTGGAGAATTTAAATTTCATAAACGAAGACCCTGCTAGTGTAAAAAAATAATCCTATTGATTTGTTACTTATTTGGCAACATACTGGATTTTTTTTCCCAAAAACCAAGCATCTGAACAAGCGAAAAAATAATAAAAACGAAATTATTGCGCAACAGGACGTGCTTTTCCGCAATGGCCGCCGCCTGCGCCGCTCCGTAAACAAATAATTTTTGTGATGTTCTTTATGTGCGTAGTGATAAATAAATTGATGAATTCGGCGCGTAAACTTATAATGGTGATAATTTAACAATAGAAAAGTGAAATATGGCAATATATTAAGTGCAGTGTGTCAAAGAATAAACCGATCGGGTAAAAAAAATATCAAAACCTAATAATAATATACTTTTTAAAGTTAATGATTTATTTTCATCAGTAAAATGTAAGTGTATAATCTTTATTCCATTGCATTTGCATTGCCTGTTCTTTTATCTTTCCATTGATATATCAAACATAAAATATAATTGTACCAATCGTAAACAATTTACCTTTTTCTAAACTCAAACAGAAAATAAAAATATCTCGAAAATTAGCTGGACATTTCGTGCACTTTTATAAATCAAGGGCCGGACACTTGACGGGTTAAAACTGTCATGTTCTTTTGGAACTTATCAACGTTGGACCCATTACTTATGCATTAGAAAAAGTTACGTATCTATTATATTTGTAAGAACCCAGTATAATTCACTTATTCTTTGATTGCTTACCTTCGCCATAATATCTCGGTGATATCCAGTAAATTGCTACTTCTCAAGAGATGGCGTTAGCAATCCCTCGAAACTGTCATGTCGTTGGTATTTTGGAACTAATCAACGTGCCTCATCTACATAATTATATCGAGGAAAGATTTGTATTTTTGTGTTTTTGTATGTATGTAACGAATAAACTCAAAAACTACTGTACTGATTTCAAATAATCTTTCACCATTAGAATGCTACATTATCCCTGATAGGCTACTTTTTTCCCGGAAAAATAAAAGTTCCCGTGGGATGACAAAAATACGAATTCTACGCGGAAGAAGTCGCTGGCAGAAGCTGATTACTTATGAATTAGGAAATGATATGTATCTATAAAAAAAACTAACAACAGATTGCTTACTTGCGCTATCTCTTGGTGATAGCCAGTAACTTGCTTCTTCTCTTGCTTCTCAAGAGATGGCGTTAGCTACCCTTGAGACTTGTATTATGTTCTTTTGAAACCAATCAACGTTTACCCCACCACTTATCTATTAGAAACTAATATGTATGTAAAATTAAACTTTGGGATAAGTTTAAAAATTATTTACAATTATAATAAATAAATAATAATAAAAAAGATATTGTAATTTTAAAAGAATTATTATATTGCTTACCTACGCCATCTCTCGGTGAATAGCCGACTACTACTCCTCAAGAGATGGCGTTAGTTATTCCTTAAAACGCCTGTTTTTGAAATCAAGCAAGGTTTACCCTATTACCTTATTCTTTAGAAAATTCTTATGTATCTCAAACTAAAGTCAGGCATCCGGGATACTATATTAAAAAATGTTTCTGATAAAAGCATTTTTTGGAATTTTCCACGTTATTAAAACTATAATTAAGATTCTCTAATAAAACAATTACAATTTCAGGTGGCATTAGAAGAACTCGGAGCAGATTTTAGCCAAGACTGGAAAGGTTTTCAACAAGCCTGCATTAAAGCTTTACTCAAAGAAGCCAAAGAAAAGTAAGTATCAGAACCAAAAAAACACAATCTCACTTACGACAATCTCTTGATAACTAACGTAGACCTCTTGGCTTATCTCTTGTCAGTAATCTTGTCAGATATTGGTATTTCTCATAGTTAAAACTTTTCTCGTGCTTTTTTAGAATCTGTGGCCGTTCAGGAAAGAGGTGAGACTTCGGTGTTATAGAGCGTGTACCATCTTCATCTCCATTGATTTAGCCTTTGGCAGTATCTCTGCTCTGAACTAAAAGTATAGACCAGCCTGTTATGGTCACGTTTATTGCGATGGATAAATGTTGATAAATTATCCGTCACTCTCGCACTTACATGTTATTTAGAAAGCGACGGCTTTTTTATAAAGATTTATCCACAGCAATAAACGCGACTATAGGTAATAGGTAGGTAAATGATTCGCAGAATCATTTTATGAGATAGCATTGTAATTAAAATTATACATATCTTAGATATGCTTACAGACTCAACAAAACCGTCACACAAAAAAAAACACTTTGCAACTAACTAAGTTTATTTCGGATATTCAATACACTAAAAAAAACTTTTTTTGTTCAGTGCAGAGGAAATAAAATAACACTAACTTCGGCACGTCATGCTCATCTGTAGTAGTGGCCACTTAGGTGTCTTTCGTTTTGGTGTTTTCTTTAGTCTAGTGATTTTAGTTCCTTGGGGCTTAGTTTAACCAATTTTAGGCTTTTAAAATATTTTCACTAAGCGATATTAAGGCTCTAAATTTTGTTTAAAATTCTGGTAATTGAATTTTCCAAAGGCAAATATATTTTTTATATATACTTTACTAATATTTTGAATGTAGAAATTGATTAAGTTTTAAAAAAGAATGTGTTATCAAAACTGAATGAAAGAGCGTAGGTATATCAAATTCTAGGCTAAATTTCAATTCTGCTTTCCAGAACTCGGGGATGGATGTCGGTTTCGGGCGCAGCGCCTCATGTGGAGCTGTGCTGCAAGAAGGTTGGGGATGGCCACCCCCTGAGGCTATGGCGAGCGACCACGGACGTGGAGGCACCTCCGCAAGAGGTCATGCAGAGGTAAGTTATGGGGCCCTATTTAAAACGGATATTAGCTGTTCATAATAAGAGTAATAAAAATGGGTATAAAATATACTGAGTATACTTGACTTAGATGAAACTAAGAATACATTTTTCACAGAGTTGGCAACGTAACTTCATAAATAGTGGTCCTTTCTGCAAAAAAAAACTTTTCTACCGGTTCCTGAAGGTATAGAAAGACTCAATAGAGGAATCTTCCTCGGCTTTCTACACGGTGTTAAAACACGGGACCGAAATCCATTCAAAATGAAGTCGGAAGTAGCACAATATGCTAACGGACCTATGGAAATGATAGCGCGATATTGCGCTGTCAGACTTTAGTTGCGTTAGCTGACACTGGGCGGCGCTATTGTAGATGTTTGTCTTCTACTCGTTACAAGATGTCGCTAGTGGCGCTAAAAGTAATACTGTCGGTGATACTGCAATATCGCGTAACTAACAAATTCAACCAGTTTGCAAAATGTACCTTACTGACTTACTTGCTAAGTTATATTTTACTCCTTATTTAATTTGCTCGTTACGATAACGCTATTTATGATGTTTGGTGATAAAAGTACCTAGGTAGGTACTTTATCAAGGAATCCTCTCAATTACTTACTTTATACAGCCTTATAGGCCCCGTAAAAAAAAGATGATTATATGGATAGGAAAAAGATATACCATGATGCTGCCGACCTAAGCAAATGGGCAGTATGTAGAAATGCGCATATTATAATGGACTTCCTACTCACATACTGCCTTTTGCTTTTGGGTGGCAGAATGGTTTCTATTTGATCTGAATAAGCTATTAATATTTTGAAGATTAAATTAATCCAGCGAGCTACAAGAAATATTGAAGAAGGATCACATTGTTTTTCAGAAAAATCCCTACCATTCATTTCTACTTACCGCGTGTGTCAATAATTTTCAAATTACAAAGCAATTATTTTATTTCCAGAATCCTCCGCGAGCGGCACATATGGGATGACTCGTTGGTGAAATGGCGCGTCGCGGAGAAGCTCGGGACCAATGCTGAGGTGTTCCAGTTCATCACTGCGTCCAGCATTAACTTGCCGCAGCGAGATTACTGTGTCTTGAGGTTGGATTTTATGTTCGTTACTTGCCTTGGGAACTCGTTATGACAAGGGCCAACGAAAAAGTTTTTGTACATCTTCTTACCATTTTTTATGTTATAGTATGTTATTTGAAATTCAAGTAAATTGGCCACGTGAGGGCTCTTTTACACGTCAGTAATATGGAGTGAATCTACTAGCGCTTCGGACAAGACCATCATTGCAGAGAAGCGCCGCAAGAAACTCCAGAAATTGATTGTGACACTTACTGTGTCAGCATTATTTGCAAGGTTTTGCATTAGCATCTAAACCAAAACGTTGAACGGAACGGACTTTGTGACGACTTTATACGCAAAAATAGTATCGTCACACCGTTTTAACCTTGAGAAAATGGTTAATATTATACCTGATAGCACGCTGCAGTTTTTGACATAATTGTACCTACTATCATTTTGGTCAGAGACTCGTTGCTATTTGCTTTTAGCAACTTATCTATAACATTCGAGTACCATTCGTTAAGATTTTTAAAAATACCACCTTTTTATTAACTCTCTTTCTGGTCTATCAGTGTGAAACAATCTTACAATTGATTTTAAACATCCTGACCTTACTGAACTAGCCTTAAACAACTCAGAAACCAATTATATTGAAAACTAGAGGACGCCCGCGACTTCGTACGCGTAGAATTAGTTTCCCGCAACACCCCCCATTTTTTCCCGTTGGGGGTCGATTTTCGAAAAATCCTTTCTTAGTGCTCACTTACATCATGAAAGGAACCCCTGTACCAAATTTCAAGTTTCTAGGTACAGTAGTTTCGGCTGTGCGTTGATACATCAGTCAGTCAGTTTAGCCTTTTATATTATAAGATTAACTTTGTGTTTCAGGTCATGGCAGCAAGGTGGCGGCGGCGGCGGGTGGTGCGCGGTGGCGGAGACGTCGGTGGCGCACGGCAGCCCGCCCGCGGAGGGCGCGCGCGGCGTGGTGCTCGCGTCGCGGTACCTCGCGCAGCCCGCGGGCAAGGGCCGCAGCCGATTGGTCCATTTGGCTAGGGTTGACACTATGTAAGTGAAGAAGGGTTACATTTTGATTCCTAATAACGGCTACGATGTTGGCGCTTTTTTCATGCTGTATGTTTTAACGTGCGTGTTTGTGTTTTAGGCAGGTTATTATTTAAAATATAATTATACAGTTGACCTTTTGTTTCGAATGAAGCTTCATCTCGAATGGCACAAGAATTTAGGGCCTTTGACAGATGATAAATTACTCATAATAAACGCAAAATGACATTGCAGTTGATAGCACGAAAAAGGGTATGTTGCTGACTTTGACTTCGAGTTGAAGACTATCTATCTAAAAGCAGTTTTTACAATTTTACTTCTTATTAGAGTTCTCTTGAACGGTTAATTTCAAAGTAATTTCTTTTTTCAGGGGCCGCACACCAGAGTGGTACAACAAATGCTACGGCCACATATGCGCGTTGTATTTGGCGCGAATACGGGCCTCCTTTAAGCATAACACTGAAGGACCAGAATCGAATGTATGATCCAAGCATTCCACTTAAGTCGGGTAGTGTTGTGCCGGCTTAAGTTTGACGTGAATAGGCGTCAGCGTGTAAATAGCCTTTTTTAAGGCATTTGTTAAGTGTGTTTCAATAATGTACTATGATTCAATAATGGAGCTTATAAATGACATTTTAAATGACGTTATTAGGAAAACGTTTTCGAAGAATATTTGAATCACCAAGTTTGTTCAAGAAAATCGGAATACGTCATAATCTGGGTTTGTCATTATTAAGTAAGTTCTTTACTGTTTCCATTGTGTTAGTCAATGACGGGTATATGTATGTATAATGTTTCCCGGTCCAGTAATTTTACGTTTCCAATAAACATCATTTTCCTTTAGAAAATCCAATTTAGTCACCCTTTGGTATTAAAAATAGGGTGTATGAAATTATGCAATAGTTCAATATTTTTTTGATGTACTCAATAATATTCAAAATGAAGTCTTATTTCATCACAATAGCGAAATAATCGTGATAACAAATATAAAGTTTCTGTACCATCTTTAGGACATATTAGATAATTAATAGATTTAGCATGGTTTCATGCATTTTACTTACTTCCTTTTCAAATCAGAGGAGGCAAGTTTCATGTGCTCGACCAGTTTTTACAGACGACCAAGCTCACTAGGTGGTGTTGCATTCAAATAGTTAGATTTTATTGTTTCGCCAACGTTGACATTTTTAGAATTCTCGAGTCTAGGCTAAAAGTGTATGTGATGTGGTGTTCAAATGTTTTAGTGAGTAAGTTTGAGTAAGAAAGAGTAGAGTAACGAGTCCAAGGAGCTGAAATACCGAGCAAACTGAATTGTTTTAGTATTAAATTAGCCCTTGTATTGCTCCCATGTATAAACTATAATGATATTAATGTGTGTTCCATGTGTAAGTTTGAGCGTTTGACCAAAATTTTAGTCTTCTAAATGTTTAATGTATAAATAAATATGTCTGGATATGCATAATAATATAATATAAGATAAATGTTCAACACCTACCTCCATATTCAAGAATACTTTTCCCTAGTAAAATCCCGAGTTAAGGGACCTACCAAAAAGCCTGAATTATATTAAAAATAAAACTAGTTACATCTGTAATAAGTTAGTTATATTTTAAATTACCAACGTGATGTAGTTTCCCCCATGGTGCGTACTATATTGTTATTCTTAATAACTTTATTTAAAAAAAATGTCATTCAATATTTAAATAATTTCTCAAATACATGTGAATCACTTTTACCATACGTTCATGTTAATATTCTCGTTACATATCACTAGTCATATATATAAATAAATGAAATATTTGAATTATAAATATAAAACACATAATAATCGTACCTGTCCTGTGTTCAGGAATAGTATTAAATGTATTTATGATATATTCATTACTAATAATATATTAACTGCTATATTCTATTTATGGGTACATTATAAAACCTAATTATTGTCAATGTAAATATTTTGAAATTGTTAAAATGTCATTTGGCATTTTTATAATGTAAAAAGTCTGATTACAAAATGTACATAATTCGTATTAAGTTCATATTGAATCACAATTATCTATAGAATCGTATATTTATAAATAAGTGGACGTTTCTGCACAATTTTGGTGAAATTAAGTTAATTCAGCAATATAAATGTTTTAAGTTTAAATTTCATATCAAACTGTAAGTTTAAGTATAAGTAGAAATCTGTTTTATGTGTTTCAATTAATAGAAAGTTTAATATTTAATAAAATAATTATTGTCACTTGTGTTAACTTAACTATTGCATGTTCTAGATAAATGAAATTATTTGGGACAATTGTTTGATCAAATATTTCCTTTCTTTTTATGAAACACATAATACATTTGTCTTTAATTTTCCTCTGGAAAAACAAATTCACACCAAATATCACATAATGAAAATACTTATTTAGAATAATAAATGTTTGTAAATATATTTACCTACTTTATAACAATAAATATTTGATGTAGGTAATCGTAATCTCAATATTGAAGGGAGTCACGTACGGCCCTACTTAAAATACACAGTTTTATTTTATTATTTCACACATTAAAACACTGTGTAAACACACAAAATAAAACTGTGTATTTTATACACAGTTTTATTTTATTATTTCACACATTAAAACACTTTCACACTTTGATCAGGCAGCAAGATTTTGTGTAGGGCCGTGCCGGGAATCCTTAAATCATTATATTAGTTACCTGCCAAATCACAATACATTTAATTTATTAAGAGCCAGATATAACAATATATTATGTATAGTAAACGAACGAATTAAAGACGCACGGTGGTTTAAAATAGAAATAATTTTCTGTGCAACTACTCTTTTCCGTAGACGGTGGCGCCGCTACTGTTGTCTTTCATTCGCTTGCTTTACGTAATAAAATAATTAAAAAAAGTAACATTTTGAAGACCCTGTATTTAGAACCTTTAAACTGTTTATGTGGGACAATATTGCTGTAAAATTGACCATTAAATTTTCAACTACTACATTACGCGAGGAGATGAAAAACACGTTGCGGTTTAAAATGAAAGTAATCTATATATATAATATAATGGCAAACCTGACTGACTTATATATCAACGCACAGCCAAAACTACTGTACCTAGAAACTTGAAATTTGGTACAGGGGTTCCTTTCATGATGTAAGTGACCACTAAGAAAGGATTTTCCGAAAATCGACCCCCAACGGGAAGAAATAGCGGGAAACTAATTGTACGCGTAAGAAGTCGCGGGCGTCCTCTAGTTTCTTATAGGTACAACTGCGATACTATTGCCTAGATGCCATGTGTTTGTTATGTTCTCGCGTACTTGTACTAGTAAATTTATTAAATACTTAATATTATTATACAAAATTGTTGTTTGTGGTATAGCTATCAATTTATATGAATCTAAATCCATAAAAGCAGTAGACAAAAAAAGTCATAAAAAAGGCAACTGAGGGCTCTTTTGTTATAATTTATTGTACAAGATATAGTTTGCTTTATAAAGTCATTTATGTTTTAATGTAACAAGGGAAAACGTACCTATGACCCCACAATATGGCATTTTAGTAAGCATTCCAACTCATTTAGCAAAGTATTTTAATTATTTTACATTTTACCTACTATTATCAGCAACTTCTGCAAAGTTCATCTATTTTTTTCAATTCACATCTGATTAATCAATGCCTATGTTTTACTGTCTGTATCATAAATAGATTGCATCCAGTATTATTTAAATACTGGATGCAATCTATGTGTGTAGCCAAATTGCATTTACAATGTGCATTCAAAATACAGTGGTATTTAGTAGATAATAAGTGGAAATATTCACCTTTAATACTCCAAAATGTCTGTTATATTAATGTGTAAAATAAATATATACCTTAATGCATTGTGATTTTAATCTGTATGAAATATATGGACCATTACTGTGAATATTTGAAGTTTTATTTAAATAAAATACTTATAATTGAAAACTTTGATGAGATGTTTACTTTAGCACGAAGCTCGGAGCTCGATGATGATACTTTTTCTCGATAGAAAGATAAAGTTCGTGCTCTGGGTAAGTATAGAATATTCGTAATTATTGAGATACTTATCTCCATCTCTTGAAAATTAGGGGAAACTGCCATATTGTTGGCACCCTACTAATTATTCGGCACCATGAACTTTAATTCAAAACTAGCGGCCCGTCCCGACTTCGCTTGGGTTAAATGATAGCATAATATTAAAATATAGCCTATGTTCATCTGGAACCAATAATCCTTTCAAATGATGAAAGTTTTTTTCAAATTCGAGAGATTACCGTCCAGATTACACACAAACATACAAAATCCACTGTCTATCTCTTTATAATATTAGTATAGATTTATCGAAAACGTTACGCTAGCGTAACGTAGTCAATAGAAAGAAAGAGTTCGTCCTCGAGGTGCGGAAATTTCGTATTTATTGTGGTAGCTAACGCCATCTCTTGAAGAGTAGGGGAAACTGTCCAATCGTTGGCATCTTACTAATTGTTGGCACCATGAACTATGACTTAAGACTAACGGCCCATCCCGACTTCGCCCATTTTTAATATAATAGACTTGTCCATCTGAAATAATGTACCTTGCAAATGATGATAAATTCAAAATAGATGCAGTGGTTCCTAAAATTACCCTCCAATTTATAAATAAACATACAAAATCCGCTCTCTCTCTTTATAAAATTAGTATAGATTTCTTGAAGACGTTACGTTAACGTAACTTAGTCGATAGAAACAAAAAGTTCGTCCTCGAAGGAAGTTTCGTATTTAGTAAGATAGCTGACGCCATCTCTTGAGGAGTAGGGAAAACTGCCCGATTGTTGGCATCTTACTAATTATTGGCACCACGAACTTTAACTCAAGAATTAGCGGCCTGTCCCGACTTCGCTGATACATGATACAAGTACATAGGTTATGTCCATTTGGAATAATGTACCTTTCAAATGGAGAAAGATTTTTTCAAATATAGTATTGGTCCCGGAGGAATTTATAAAGAAACATGCAAAATCCGCTGTCGTTTTCTGTACAATATTAATATTGATGTCATGAAAACGCTACGTTAACGTTACTTAGTCGATAAAAACAAAAAGTTCGTCTTCGAGGTATTGAAGTTTCGTATTTAGTGAGACAGCTAACGCCATCTCTTGAGGAGTAGGGGAAACTACCATATTGTTAGCATTCTAGTAATTAGTTGGTATCGTGAACTTTATTTCACTCGGGTTAAATAATAATACATGATACATTATTAATTATTATAGCCTATGTCCATCTGGGACAATGTACCTACCTTTCTAATAATTAAATTTGTTTTTTTAAATACTTTCTACTTATTTTAATAAAGGTGGGTGGTTCCTTTTGGACTTGTACTAGTTATTGGAGCGAAGCTCCATTCTTCCCCGATTAAAATTTTCGTTTGTCCCCGTACTCCTTCCGAGCTATTAGAGATATTTGGATCAAATTTAGCCCGTAGTAGGTACGACATCTAGCCATAGATGGTTTAGAAAAAATAAAATTGAAAATCGGACATACCACGGAGGAATAATCACCGAAAATCTGTTCCCATAGACTTTCAATGGGAAAGGGGAAAAGTGCCGAAACTTCGATTTTAAGCAAACCGCTTCGCTCCATTTAGACTTGCCCGGGGACGGCATGTGCACCTACTTATTTTTTGTGCTTTTGGGTAGGTATCTTTCAAATAGTTTTGCTAAAAGTATGTGTAAGTACAATTATGTTAAAATTACATTCATACTATTTAATAAATACGAATACGATTTCATAAGCGTTCATAATTATTCGTGGAAGAGAGTCGCTACGGTAACGAGTTTCACTCGCACTCAACCAGTTTTTTTATAATTTTCAGCTGTAAGTTTCTCATATTAGAAATAGGTCCGCAGGAAACTATATTGGGAAATATTCATGATTACGGAACACCTGCCTATAGGTTGCAAAACAAAAACATAATTTTATCGATTTATAAATTACACCCGGCTGAGGCGCACAGTGTAAATATTTCAAAAATTGCATCAGATTAGGATTTAGCCAATAGGAAGCTTAACATTTGGCAGAAACCTTTGATTGGTTTGTGGTAATTGTCCGCGTGTTGCAAGCCATCAATTTAATGAAAAACCAAACGCTTTACCACAATTTCATTTAATTGTACTTTATTCATTTCACGGCGTCCAACGCAAAAAACGTGTTTATTTATACATAAACTATTTTATGGGAGGTTTTTTTAAATGAATATTGCTGTATGAGTTGTATAGAGTCTGTCTAATGAATGATGAACCGGGCTTTTGTTTGACTGGCAGGTCTGGCAACACTATTAAAATGACGTTTTGACATTGACAAACAAGTCGTTGTTGGTTCGAGTCTGTCAAATTAAAGTTTTCTTCTCGAAATTTACGGACTAAATATGCGTAAAACTATCAAAAGTGGTGTGCGACAGATCCTTTGTACCATTATAAACAAATATAAAGAAAAACAAGAGAAGAGGGAAGCATTGTTGAAACAAAAAATAGAGTTTACATACGGTGACCGAATTCATAGGTTATAACAAGGTTAGTATGGCATGTTAATTTTGATACTTATTATTTCTATATCTTCAATCCAAAGTTTCATAGAATATATACCTTTTCTGTTCTACCTATCTTTTGAAATTGGTATTTCTTTTCCATTAAGAAATTAAACGATGTATTCTTTTCAGATAAGCTGGACGTGGATGATGAAAAACAAACGGTTTTGAAAAATCTTCAGCAGTTGAAAGAGTTGGAGCAAAACGATTTACTATGCCAGAGTCAAACGAAGTATTTAGAAGAATTATCATCAATGACCGGTAAATACTAAAATTAATTAAATCATTGTCTTTCCCTATATATAGGTGTATTGTCTGTACCTATACCATGTTGAATCTCTTAACAATCGCAATTTTATTAAATTAATTAAATAGACAGATGATTAATATAACTGACACTCATACCTAGTTTCAGTAAAACACTAAGGAGGTGTTTATATACATTTAGTTAAAAGATATCATAAACATATTAATATGTACCTACGTACACTTCATGAGCTCTTGGAAAAGATGTTCGGTTTATACCTGTCTTCCTTGTTCTTAAACCGTTGCGATTTGAACCTCACCGTTGCAATTTGATTTCACCTAAACCCAAATGTTCTTAGAGCTGTCGGACTGTAAAATGGGGCTGTACTGCGTGTCACAATATATTTGTAAATGGTGTTCTGTTTAATTCATACCTTCTTTCTTCTTACAGATATCAGTGTTTCGACATTGAAGAGAATGAAGGCAAAGTAAACCATGGTGTCTTCAGTACTCCAGGAAAGAAGCAAACTCACAAGGCCACAGTATCCAATTTAGATAGTTTTGACATCCATGCCATCAGAAATAAAGTGAACGAATTTTATATTGTAAAGAAGCAAGTGCCTACACTCAGATGCCTATTAGCAGAGTTGAGAGAAAGCATCGGTTTTACCCTAATAATAAATAAAATATTTTTACTTAATGACTTGTTATTGGTGATTTTATTTACTAAAAGAGCTCACAAATGAGAAAGCATGCTGATGCAATCATTATTATGGTGGTCAGCATTTTTTTTTCATAGATTGTTTCAAAGCATCAAATACTTCGTGATACCCAAAGTTGCTAAATAGTTCGGTACACGTTTGGCGACTTTGGGTGGCACTATCTATTTATTTAATGCTGACTATACGGGTCAATCAACTTTTCTTTGTAGTTCGGTGCCAGGGTGACGTTTCCTGGGTCACTCATTAAAACTATGATTTCAAAGGATACAAGTCCACTACCATTATTTTATGGCTTTTCTCCTGAGTGTGATAGAAGTATACATTATAACATTTTTTCTAAGAAACTATCACTGTTGTCTCCTGGCTTACGGGACACTAACAACAGCAAAAAAGTTGATCCACCCATATTATGTATTAAGTAGTAAGACTCTGGCTTCTACTAATAAACTGTACTTAAATATGATACCGTGTGTGGTCTTTATATGGATAAACGGACACTTGAGTGCGGTATTAGTAGACTTGAGTACCTATAGTTTATTAATACGGGCCTTGGTATTGTGAAAAAGTATGCGTTTCCTCTTCCTTTGTGCCCACCAAAATAAACAAAATAAGAAAAGTATCAAAATCGTTTATTCCTACATTGATCGGTAATACCATATGAAGATTTTTTGAATTTGCCGCTTTTTCTCAGGTTCATCTTTCATTAGACAGACTCTAACACATTATAGTCCTCAGAATCTTTTGATCTATGCTAAGAATTGTGTGAATTATACGTAAAACAAAACGCAAATCAGTGTTGCCTGTAGCATTAAAGACACTTCAACCTTCCGTCACCCGTGTTCCACAAATTTAGAAATGTCAGTTAACAATCGAACGTCGCTATGGAAAGACTTAAATCTAATTTATAGTCCTAGTTCTAGTTTATTATTGTAATAACGTATTCAAAGCACCCACGATGAGACACAAGTAGAATAACAAAGTGTAGTTCTATCTGTGATAAATCCCTTCAATTGCTGTTAAGTTTCCTTACTTTCTCCTGTTCATTTGAAGTCACACGTCGTCGCGAATTTCGCAAGTTGTTTTGGTTTGGAAACTTTCGGCAAAAAGAAAAAGTTTATGATGGAGAGTAACAAGGGAGCTGGTTCAAGCAAATACGTCAATGAAATGCGCGGAGGTCCGGAACAGGGTGAATACGTGGAGGTCGGAAAGCCGCAAAAAGAACCTTTCTGGGTTTTCGGCTACGGATCCTTGTGCTGGAATCCGGGTTTTGAGTACCAGCAAAGCGTTACGGGTTACGTGAAGGGATTTTCCAGAAGATTCTGGCAGGGCAACACTACACACCGTGGGACTGAGCAAAGGGTATGTGTATTTTATTTTACTGGGTAGTTTACATTGGACTGCGGATGTTAGCTTTCGAATTTCGCGGTAATTAATTACTAACACTTAACATTTAAGAACTGATTATCTTCGCCAGTAAGGTTTTCCTAGTATATTGAGGCAAGTAAATATAATGTGTGGTTTTGTCAATGAACAATGTAGAAGTTTTTTTTGTTTGTTTTGATCCCACCTTTATTTCGATCCAATTTGTTACCTGCTAATATTAAACAGCAAAAACCCATTTACATTAATTTCCTTACTTTATGAATATAAAAGGTACTGTTTATATTTATCATTATAATATTCATTGTTCATTACAACAAAATCTAAATAATGAGATAAAGTCGAAATCAGGTTGTATCTAGTAAATAATTTGAGTTTTAATAACCATCTCACAGTTCCAAGCGGTCTTCAGTAGGTTAATAATTTAATGTTATAGTTCAATGTTCATATTCATAATCATAATTATTATCACCCAAGCGAGTAATGTTATTGATTTATCTGCTATGAGATGTTATTGTAGATCAACAAGTGTCATATTTATTGAAAAGGTTAAATAAGTATTAAATAATGTTGCATCCTTGTTAATATTATTTTGTTTATAAGAAATACTCTAAAGACATTATTACATCATGCAATTAAAAAAGGCTCATGAAAAATAAAAACATAGCTACATTAAAATGACAGATTATTTTGCACATGTTTTTCCCTAAAATAAAGTCCTTCAATAATTATTTTTTTACTTGCATGAATATAGTTTCACATAATATATTCCTCAATTATCTTCAATATTCAAGGAAACATGTTTAAATTTGGCCGTTTTAATTATATCATGAAACAAAACATAGACCAAGCTAATTATTAAGAACAGTTTAGTAAACTCTATTAATATTTATAAACTAAGAGATATGAGGATGTTTGGATGTTTGTAGCCATCCACTCACAGCTTAATGGATTTAGATAAAATGTGGCACATGTAGTTCAAGTCTTGAATTTATTTAGTTCAAGTCCTGAATTCATTTAGTTCAAGTCCTGAATTCATTTAGTTCAAGTCCTGACTAAAAGAAAAAAAACTTTCAAAAATATGATAGTTCCTAAGGTAATATTCTTTCAAAAGCTACTATTTAATAAACTAACTCAACAAATGCAAGTACTTAAAGTTCAAAGATATTTTTATCAAGCACAATAGGTGCATAATGTAAGTTATTATTCATGCACCTATCCACATCATAAAAATGTCTTTGTGTTTAGTACAACAAATTGTTGTTCATTTGATAACAATACTGATAGTTGATATAATATACAACAATTTCTATTGTATTTATAATAATGATTGCAAAATACCTTAACTTTTGCCGGTGGTAGGACCTTGTGCAGGGTCCGTCCGGAGTGCTAGGTACCACCATCTTATCCATTAACCTACCACCAAACAGCAGTGCTCGCATTGTTGTGTTCCGTTTTGGGGATAAGACAGACGGTGTAATGACTAGCATAGAGGCATTCCATCTTAGTCCTCAGAGTTGGCAACGCATTTGCAGTCTTAGGATTGCCCTGTGAATGTGAATGTCTATGGGTCACAGTTTACAATTACCATCAGCCATAAAAAAAACCGGTCAAGTGCGAGTCGGACTCGCGCACCGAGGGTTCCGTATTGAAGATAATATGCTTGGTAACCGCAAAAGAAAATACTCATTTTGTTATAAGCTTTATTTTCCAGGTAATAAGGTCGATTTTGACTAGCCTAAATTTTAATACAGATTTTCTTAGTTTTTTTTGTTATTTCCCAAAAACTGTAAATAATGAACACTTTATTTTATTTTTCCCAGAAAATATAATGAATTATCTATACGTCAGGATTTTTTTCAGAATTTTTGATTAATAAACTTCGGAGATAAGGGGGGGGGGGAACGGTCATTTTTTGTAAATTTTTGGCTATAAATCCAAAAGTACATCACACAAAAAAAAATTCAAATAAATAGTTTTGTAATGTGCAGATTAAGACCTTTCATATGACACCCCATTTGCTAGAATCGAACTACTTTCATTTTTGAACCCCCGATTCTAGACCCCTTTTCAATTATTAATAAAATTAATTTCATATTTTTTTTACTACAAATAGATGCGGGCAAGCAAGTTGTACAACTATGCCAAATTTCAAGTTGATAGCATTTGTAGTTGCTGAGAAAACCTGCTGTGACATACAGACAGACAGACAGACAGACAACGAAGTCTCACCATAAGGGTTCCTTTTGTACCATTTTGGTACGGAACCCTAAAAACCGTGTAAAAGTGTGTATTATGTCTAGCAGGAATTCCAAAGGTATTGTTTAATATGGCCTTAACTACACTGATTTTTGTGAATGGTTTTAAAAGGAATATAATTTGTCCTGGGCCTCTATTCTAATAGGCAAAACAAAATTGCTTTGCACATGTCATTGTATTGTCAATGGGATGATAGCTCTTATTTACCTGAGAGTAACAGTGGCCAAGTTAAAAACAATATAATAACATGTCAAACACAAATGCTGGCAAATGTGGCTTTAAATGGCCTTTAGTACCGTTTGGTAACCAACATTTCGTAACCATATGGTATCAAATTGAATTTAATGCTGGTTACGAAATTTTGGTTACCAAACGGTACTAAAGGTTAAATGTGAATGCTGTACTTGCCTGTAATAGGCTTACGTATAATGAATAATGTACTCAGGTTATATTATAATGCGAATGATGGATATGTGTGCTGTTGGCATGCCTTTAATAAATAAATAAATCAATAAAATCAATATTGTTTTACAGCATAATAACAAATTATAGAAATTTTGAGAATTAATTTAGTTTTTTTGAAATATTTTTTTTAACTTGTTTTGTGTGACCCTGACATTTTTTATCAGCTTTAATTAAACAAAAAACTCTAACTGCCGACTCAGAGACTTTAATTTAATTTAATGCTTGATTAAAGTTGCTGCTGTCACTTTCTTTGCTATAGCAATAGAATAATAAAACACGTCATTAAACAAGCATTAAATTTAATTAACGTCTCTGAATGCGGCAGTTAGACATTAATTCCATGTAGCATAAATATTAAAATTTCCTTTTAATTCTTCTCATATAATATTTACTAAAACATGTGATCCCAAATCTAAATTTAATAAACAATAAAACTATGCTCCTTGTTGACCTCAACCTTCTTATCATTTCTGTTAATATTCACACTGCGTTATAATTATAAATTATAATAAATGTCTGAGAACAAACTTCTTTTGTTTGTAGAGCTACTACATATTTTTTAAGGGACAATAAGTCTCTTATACCCGCACAATAAATTATAGCCATACTCTTTCAATTTTGACCGTAGAGAGTGGTAAGACACGTCACACACTTACTTTATTGAAATATAGTTTATTTGGGATTGTTTTTACATAGACATACATTCACATACATACACACATAAACTCACGCCTTCATACCCAGAGTGGGGTAGGCAGAGCTACAGAATTACCAACAACTCTAAAAACCTGTTGATAATGCTGTAACCAGATTTTGTATAATCAGGAGTGAGGAGTGAGTGATAGGTTGCAAGCCCATCGCCTAATTCCACTACAAGCCTTTACTCCCTAAGTCGCCTCTTACGACATCCACGGGAAGACAACACACAAAGGTTTACATGGGTTTAATGGATATCTTATTCACCATCCTGACAATGACAGGTGACTGGTGACAGGTGACATTTCTGTGTACATGGCGCAGCTTATATGTAACCCAGTCATGTATGAGAGTGTTTACTCTGCTTGCAATGTATACCGAATTGTCACCTGTCACGTGTTATTGTCAAGATGGTGAAATAGGGGTCAGGAGGCCATTCAAGAGTTGTCACTTTGTCAGGTCTGAAAGGGGGGGGAACCGGTTCAAAATTTACATGCAAGATTTGAACTAAAAATACTAGAAACAACTAACAGTTCAGTGGTGGTTGGACCTTTTGCAGGGTCCGTCCAGATTGCTTCTACCATAGTTATTATCCTTTAAATTACCGCCAAGCAGTAGTGTTCGCATTGTTGTGTTCCAGTGCGGGGAAAAGGCAACCGGTGATATTACTAGCATAGAGGCATTGCATTGCATCTCAGTCCTCAGGGTTGGCAACGCATTTGCAGTCTTAGGATTGCCGTCTTAAGATTGTAGTTTTGAGAATGCAAATGTGTATGGGTCACAGATTCCTCTTACCATTAGGTGGCCTGTGTGCTCTTTTGAATTTCTCCATGCCATAAAAAAAACACAACATGAATATGCAACTTTTTTTTTTGGTACTCAACAATTTTAGGTCTCTAGTTCATTAGGAATTTAGTTTTAAACCAATTAAATATCAACAGAAATACTAATAATTTGTCTTGCGGTTATAATTTGAACCACCTAACTCTTTGCCAATCCTAAATTGTTTATGATACTGTAACCACTGCGATTGCCAATCATTTTTCTATTGGCCAACAAAACACAATTTCCACGTGAAATAATATTGCTGCGAAACCGATTTGAACTGCAACTAATCCATTAATGATTGCTGGCAAACGAATTAGATATGGACCGACGCGTCCTAAAAATTGCACGTTGCACTAACAGAAGTTAGGTCTATGAATGTTTTTTTGGCAAGAGTCCGAAAGAAAACGAAACATGGAGAAAAAAATTAGTCACAAAACTAAGCATACGGTGACATAAAATAGCGACTTGTGAAGACTAAAACTGACAATTTCCATAGAAAATGCGATAACGTTTCTCTCCCCTAAACATAGTTCGATTTTTATTAATATTTTAGAATATATGTTGCAGATAATAATGAAAAACTAGATCTGCGTACGAACCTAGTTATTCATATATCTTCAACAAATTCAAATATCGTGGAAATGTTGAGTATGTTTGAGATATTATGAAAAACTAGGTCTCTACGTTTTGCTTTCCAAAAAATAATAAAAGGAAACACCCAAACCTAGATATTAGTAATAACTACATCAACAAAAACCGTAGGAATTGAACTTTACTTTGTGGGTGTGTGAGATGTAATTTTGTAAATTAAATTCGATAGTAAATTTGTATACAAAAAAATGACAGCTACACGACTTAAAGCGTCGCCTCACATCCAAATAGGCGGTAAAGTAAATAGACAAGAGAAATAACAATGATATAAGTCAGTATGAGTAATGTAATGAGGCTGGATTTGCTCCAATGCGTTAGGCTCGCATAGACTATCTATTTTACCTGAATTTCCAAGACTGTCAGGCAGTCTGACAGTACAAAATCTGCGAACAAAAAAACCTTAAGAGAGAGTTCTAATAAAATATCGGCCGACTGGCGGAGTCTGCGATTCCCTTTAAGAGATTGTGAACCGACGCTTAAATAGTTTGTCAGGATGAGAAAAAAAAAAAATTTGCTCTGGGCGATAACGTTTCTCGCCCCCTAAATACACAGTCGATTTTCTAAAAATCCTTTCCTAAGTGCACCCATAGGGTACCCAAGGTACAGGTAAAAAAAGAGCTCCGAGCGGCTAGTAGAGTGGATATGTTTGCGCATGTTGTCTACTGACGAACCAATAGCGTGGCAGCAAAGCAGAGCGGTTTACACTCCCCCCGTCGCCCCCACCAATTTGGTCCGTAATTTGCTCACTGCGCAGGTAGGTCGCTCAGGGGCCTGTTTTATAAAGCTACAAATTACAATTTACAGGTTACAAGTTTCCATTTGACACAACCTCGACCAATGAAGTCCAGCCATTTGAGCAGTGTTGCCAGTTTAGACCTGTAAAAATTGTAACTTGTAGCTCTATAAAATGTGCCCCAGGCCTCTTTTTACGTGTGTCGACTTGTACCTATATTCCCTCCAAATTTCAAGACAGACAACTCGCTGTATAAACTGCTGAACCTAGAGCAGTTTATACAGCGAGTTGCCTGACGTTCAGTCCACCAGTTTTGGAAGAGTTTCAAATGTAATAGAAATCTGTCATTTCCAATGCATATTCAGACGGGAACCTTGAGATCAAATTATGAATACGGTCCCTAGTGTAATTATGAGTAAAGATCAGTCTCATTCATGCTGTTGATGACAATGACACCAGTTTTGGCATCCTTTCAAGGTGATGCACTTTCCCTTGTCGTTTAAACGACGCATTTTATTTTAAAGTCGTTTAACAATTAACATAACTGCTTTGCAGGTGTTGAATCATTGGCAAAAATACTGACCTAATTTATATGATAAGCCGAGTTTAGAAGGTCGGCGTAGTATTTGGCGTAGTTTTACCGGTTTTATACGTATAGTATTAGATAATAACGTGTTTTTTGTATATTAACAATTGTAATCACGTGGCAAAAATGTGACCTATCTACATTTTCGAGCAAATGTTAATTGGTATTACCAATCCAAAGCATATCAAGTGGAGTTCAGACTACCTATTTGGACCTGTTAATTTATTTAAGTACCTACGTAGAACCTTGTATTCTTTGTTATATTATGTACACTATGCGCGTTCTAGAAAGAAAAGAAAGAAAGAAAGAAAAAATCGTTTATTTGCTTACGTCTATCACACACAAAGGAACAAATTATCAAACAAAAATATAAACAAAAATTACTGAACTAGTGCCAGACGGAAAGCTAGAAAACGAGTATTTTACTGTTTCCTTGGAAATATTTCTTTCCGATTAGGTATCTTACATGTGGATTTGGGACAATTTTATGCATAGGTAGGTACCTAGCTAAATATGTATTAAAGCACGATTGAGTAACAAAATGAATAAATATATTTTTACTTGAGTAACCCGGTGTGATCTCCTTAATATGTTTGAGTCTCACGGAAGTTTTGTGTTTAAAAATGAATATATAAACATCAAATCAAATTTACAAACATTTCTTTGAATTAACATCAAAACATACCTACCTGTTTGTGATTTTGAAGAAGAATCATTATTATTTTTCCACTATACTTACTACATAGGTATTGCTAGTAAGTGTCGTGAAATGTTTTACACTAAGTATTGATTTTATTTGTTAATATTAGGTCCTTATCTATGAAATTGGCGTTTTATATGGAGAATTTTATGAAAACGACCACCGTTCATACATTTAATTTTGCGGATTATTTAGTAACGTCAAATGCAAACCAAACAAAATTCTGTCAGGAATATTGGACACTTCTAAGCTATATTATACATATCTTAATTACTTAAAAATAGTCAGCCTCATAAAACTCTGCGTAATTGAAACACTTGAACTCACAGCACAATGACATGAAGAGTTGAGTTCACACTTTAATTTTAAACACTAAGTAAGAAATAAAACCATATTATTTGTATCTAAAACCTTTGTAACATACTTACCGTATTAATGAAATTTAAAAATAATTTGGAAGTTAAAATTGAAATGAATAAATTCCGTACGAAATAAAACACGTAAAAATAACGCCAATTTCATAGGTAAGGACCCAATATAAGTGAAAACGACGTTTACCGCCTTGCCAACGTAGGTATCAGTTTGTTTTCGCATTTTCATATGTATTTTGTTTATTGAACACAGGTTATTGAACTAAAATCACGCGTGTCACGAATGCTCCAATTGTATGTTCAGCCCGAATTTCTAAAAGCCGATTATCAGACTAGCGTAGTCAATTTATTTATGGAATCTGCCGCAAATAAGTACCAAAACACGCTAATACTGCGTGATAGGAAACCATGTTAAAAAGACTACGGTTAAATTGGGAACTAAGCAATTCTATAGGTAAATTTGGCTATTCGCGAAGACAGTGGCGCCCTCGTTTATAAGATTTGATTGGCAAATTTTTACGACGGTGCTGGTTGGTAAACAGTGTGTAGCAAATTTTTAAATAGACATATGTTCGCATTCTGTTGAATGAGGTCTAGGTATTAAACAACCAAGGTTGCTTTTAAATTCTGGTTTTAAAATGTTTATATTCCACGTTTTAAACTTTATTACATACATTATGCTCTGCATTTTTTTGTGCTTTATGCTATAACTAGTTATTCAAATAATTTAGGATGATCCCTGTTATAGCCCTTCACCACGATGGC
Source organism: Acleris cristana (assembly GCA_948252455.1). Classification (NCBI taxonomy): domain Eukaryota; kingdom Metazoa; phylum Arthropoda; class Insecta; order Lepidoptera; family Tortricidae; genus Acleris; species Acleris cristana. Next base: position 3,568,416 of record OX411791.1, on the reverse strand, counting down.
CCATCATGGGCCAGCGTAAAGGACGCATTTACTCCTTATGGCGTGTAACACTATATCGCTTCCTATCAATCTCAATCTACCAGCGCGTCCCAAGAGGAGACCACTGCTGAGAAGAAACGCCGCAAGAAACTCGGCAGTAAATAAATAATAAATCTCAGTGGACAATGTCACACCAATTGACCTATTCTCAATCTAAGCTCCAGGCTTGTATAGAGAAATACATACTTAAATACATAAAAAACATCCATGACTCAGGAACAAATATTCGCCCTCATCACTCAAATATCTTCCCGGGAACCCAGGACCTCTAGCTTCGTAGGCAGGGTCACTACCACCTAGGCCAGCGCGTCGTCATATTACAAATAAGAAATTCATTTCGAATAAGAAAATTTAAAATATTTCTCTTTGTTACAGCCCGGACGAGTTGCTACTCTAATAGAAGACCAGGAAGTGAGTAAATTTATCTTTTCTCAGCTATTTTTAATGTGTCGTTATTTCTGACACATTCTCGTAATCTGTTACCCAAAATGACGTACAAAATACTTCAAGATCTTACGTTGCATAGTTTCCAAACATTTAAATCAGTCATACCGGCGAAAAATTACAAATACTTATCCTAAAGGATCAGGCAATGTCATTCCAAATTTTTGGAATCTTTCGAGGGGAAAAACAATAATCATGTTGCTGACTTGGGAAGAAATGGAACATGTAACAATCCTTCGCAATCGGTGGCTCAAAAGATTGCAATTTGGAAAAAGTAGATTGACGTCGTAATCATTCTAAAATTACGTGATTAAGACCTCTTTTGTTTTGGATAATTTCAGCGGGACGTTGACCTCGATTACCGTTCAAAACAACTCCATTATAACTGAATATGAAATCATACAAAACTAAATGACTATTTTTAAAGTCTAGTACATTTCTATAGCAGCTGTTTTACAAACATTGGATTAACCCATTTTTCCTCTTCGTTGTTATCTTAGTGTAACGCAAATACGTATTCCACTTCTTTTTCAATTTTAATCATTACATTGCACGGTTACAATAAATGTTATGCCAAAATATTATTAATTTCAGATATCTGGATAACGTTTGTTTTAAAATAACATTATACATGTGCTAACAATGTTTTACGTCATTCATGTCAATTACCTACAATCTTGTTTTCTTGTCATTACCGAATATTACCATTCTTAACGATTCCTCATTTTGCTCAATTATCTGAAGCATACTTTATTGACTAATTAAGTCATCTTCCTCGTCGATTATATTGATCTTAATTTCTTCATCCGTTAATTTATCTAGGTCAATGATTTCCAAATCATTTACAGGTCGTTTGTTCTTGCCGACATCATTTAGATCAGCTTTGTTAGTCACTTTACTAATCATGCACCAATTGTCCCGTTGTCTGTTCATAAATTAATTAGATCCAATTACCTCTGAATTGTTTTTTGATTCTAGTCCAATTTCCTTACTGCCAGGGTCGTGTTTTTTTTCCTTCGACTGTTCATTTTGTTATTGCGTGATCGGAGTTAGTAACAAGATTGTTAAACTTATCTATCATTCGATAAAGTGGTCATATCTAACTATATCCTCAATTTAATAGGTAAACCTAAACCTACACGATAGAGATAATTTAGTCTAGACAATGCATTAAACTCGAAAGTGTTACAATAATGTATTTATACAAATGCTTGTTCATGGCGTGTTATCATAACCTTATTTCTTCGCCTAAATTCAATTGTAGATAAAAAACAAATTTAAAACTCCAGTTAAGTTTGCATAATTTAACATGAATATAAATTAACTGACATCCTCTCGGGGTTTTATTGTTGTACGTGTTTATTGATGTCTTTGTTTTGAAATAATTAGCACACGAGGGAGGAATACTAATTTTATAATGCTCTACTGCAGAAACATCCGTCTTCGAAATAATTCTGCTAGCGCTTAATTATGATTAAAACAATCTTTTCTGCATTCATATTGTGCAGAATTATAAATAAGGTCATTATTATTATAAAGATAATCTGCTCCATTGTTTATAATACAATAAACAAACCACATAGATACAATGACAAAATTATCTACATAGGTTAGGCATCCACTATAAAAGCGAGCTGGGTCGATACACATGTTCTTATTTCTATATTTATTTTGTTGTGGCTTTGTATGCGCACCTGATTATTATTGAGTTTCTTGCAGTACCCAAGTGAACCATATACCACCATAAAAAAGCAAACCACAATCTTTAAAAAGCACAAATATTTTCCAAAAATATGGAGGAATTTCTTGACCTTTACCCTAAGCCTTAAAGGCGTATGTATAGTGGGATAGCTTTTAAAAAAGTCTTAGGGTTTGTACTTCTCTCTCATTCGCTGCCATGCGAGCCTTACCGACTGAACCCAAACCTGAAAGACTTAAGACTTATGGACTGCTCGTTTTAACTGGCTGTGGAAAAACTGCCCAAAAAGATAGCAGCGTTTTGGTATTATTATTTTAGACCCTTCTATTTATTAACTTTTGTTTACATTGATCGGGGCCTGACAATACAAATTTTTGTACGTTGTAGGTATTTTGCAAATGGCGACGTTATTACATTAACGAAGAGCGTCATGTCTTCGCGACTTGTGATTGTGACGCAGTAGTCTTTCTACACATCTACACGTGTAAAGGGTTTTGTTGCAATTCTTGAAACTGTTAAATAATCAGCGCCTGGAACTCTATTATTTGTCCAATTTGTATGGATTTCAGTGACGCCGACAATAGATGAGTCCTTGTAGGTCTTTCCGTATCATTATCCCCAAAGTTTGGTCAAGATACCAGAATGTTTCTAGGGCAAACCGTCTTTGATAATAATGGCGATCGATAACGTTTCGTGGTGTGTGGTAGATATGTACACGAACTAATATCTTAGGTGTATCGCAAAAAAACTTGTGGTTGATATAAAATACTTGTAAATTTTATTCAATTTAAATCAATTAAATCTCTTGGCTGGCTTCTCTTTTTTTTGGGTGTTGCACAAGATTCCCTTATATAAAAACCATTAATTGTGTTAGATTTTTCGGAATAAGGAAATCAAAGCGTTAGTAATACGATTGTTATCGTTTTAACACGTGTATGAAGCACACGCGAAGAGAATGCGTGTAATTCAATATTAATGTATGCAGTCAAGTCAAGCACATTGGTGTAAGGTAATGTAATACACTGCATTTTATATAAAATATAATCACTGAACTCTTTTGGAATAACACACGTGTTTCGTTTGTACAAAGATGAAACTTTTTGGTTTTTGCTATTTAAAAAAACTATGTTCAAGTTTTATAATTCTTTTAATTAGCCAAAACTAAACTAAAACTAAATTTATTCAACTAATAAAAAAAAAGTTTGTTCATCAGAATTCGATAGATACGATACTTATTTTGGTAATTTAGTTATTATATAGGTAGTGGAAGGGGGAGACCTAAGAAGAGATGGATGGAAAGCTATATGAGAAACAAGTGAATGAATACTGAGATGGCTGATATGGCTGTTTGGAAGAAAAAGACACTGCGCCGACCTCAAAAGAGGAGGAAAGAGCAAGATGATGATTAAGTTATTATTGGTTAGTAATCACGCGAGCAAAATCCAGTATTAAATAACTTAACGCTAGTGTAACGTTGACACGTGTTACTCATTATCTTTTCAAGTGTCGTCGTATCATTAGAGTGCTTTTGCAAAACATATTTGCATTAATCTTGAAATCCGGCTTAAACGCATATTTAATCCATGTGTACACTCGAGTAACTTCGATTATCGATCGTTCTATTTTCTCGCTAGTGTAACTTAAAATCGTTTATCGAGATTAATTTACTGCATAATTTATTCGATTATTTTATTGAACCACCTTTCAACGAACGTATATATTACGCAAAATTAAAATTTCATCAAAGGCATTTCTCTCCCCATGGGTAATATTTTTTTGATAGTCACATCTCCAACCTAACCTACGTAATGAATGTTTAAGATATCCTGAAAACATCATGGTTTCAGCGATTAAAAGCGTTCAATGAATTGAAATTCGATTAAATGATGATATCGATGAAGTGATCAAAAAATGATGGGACAATATCTATCCGCTCGTCAAAGTCATCAATGTATCGCAGCGTAAAGGAAGATTCGCTTGGAATTGGAACCGATTTATTTATTGGACTGTCGCATCCGCCAATTTGCTAACATCGTATCACACTACGAATCACGTGATTCGATTATGACTCAAGTAATGCTATATTCGCCATTGTATAATGCGGTTTTCTCTAAAAGTTTTTCGTATTTTTTATAGCATCGCGAAGGCAACTGAAGCCACCTGATGCCAGTGGGATCTGAAACCCATGCACTCTTGCATTCCAAAGACTGCAAATGCTTTGTCTTCTGAGGAGAAAGACCCTGAGGATTCTGATAGAGAGCAAGAGGTCTTAAAAGGTCTTTCGGGTTCGCGTTGGGTCAGTTAGTGTAGCAAAAGAGAAAATAGAGAGTATGAGAGGTGTAGAAACCCGAAGTGTTTTAAGAGCTGTCGCACTGAACCTACTTCATAATTTATTGGCGATCTTGGCAAATTGAGACTGTTGACAAAGGATGTATTAAGTTAAGTAACTATGTAATTTAATGTAATGTAGGTCATTTACTTATTAAGTGTGTATATTAATATAATATGAATTAAATGCAGTGCCTTAACAAAGTTTATGTTGGACGTGAAATATTATAAAGACTATTGTAAACGCATAATGCAATAAATGATATGACTATGACTATTTCCAGAAGTATAATTGTGTCTGAATTGTTGACGTAGAATCAGGGAAACATAACGAAATAACCAACAAAGCGTTAGTGACGTTAATTTTTTCGGTGATGTGCGTGTTAAATTATTTAATTCAGTGTTTTTATTGCAACTATTACGTCGCAATGTTTGCTATTTACGTTTCTAATACGTTTATTATGAAGCGATATATGCGCACGCAAGTAGTTTAGAATGAGAGTTTTGGAGAGGAAAATCTGTTGTATGTTTCATTTTGCCAAATATTAATGTAAATACAGTACAAATACAAACTTTTCCCATTGGAGACTTAAGAATCCTGGATAAACTCCTAAAGCAATTTCAGCCTAAATTATTATTTAACTCTAACCTAACCTAACGTTGGAAAACCTTGTAAGGTACCTGGCTCTACTGATAATTCGGATCTACGATATATAGAGCGAAAACTGTTACGGCAAATAATGACCTTCCCTCCCAGTTCACTTACCGAAACGTTTACTTACTTAAGTCTTATGACCGAGACAAGAAGGCTTTAAATTCAAAATTGATGATACCCGAAACCATTCTTTATTTTATCTACTCCTATACTGCTGCAGAAAGGCAATATAATGACACAGTCCATATGCTCATACTGCCTTTTAGTTTTGGGCAGACGCGTAACTATTCAGGTTACTTTTAATTTGCTCTTTGCTGCTGTGCCTTTAAGATTTAATTTAGTTTTACAAGTCATAATCGCTCACACCTCTGGGGTTAACGCGGACACGTCAAAGTTATTGTCGTTATGATCATCATCATTCATCACCTTCAAAACAACTTTAAAATTCTAAGCTAAAGTCTTAACATTCACTTTTTGTGACCATAACTGTACACTCAAAAAGTAAGAGATTGTCTCTTGCTTGACATAAATTAATTAAGGTACGATTTTAGTTAAACCAACAAAAGCCGATAGTATAACCACAAGTTCATTTATTAGTTTCCATTACATGTTAGTTGGCATATCAAATGTCTTATTTCACACGTATGGAATTGAGACTTTCGAGATTCTTATTCATAGCATTGTAATTTTGTTTTAAAATTTATTTGTGGACTTTGCGGCAAAACGCAAAGCTGAACATCGTTGATCGGCATTCGGCATATATCGAACTTGAGTATATCTCCGACTTGTAAGGCATAGCATTCATTTCTCATTTCTTCCTGTTAGAGGTTGATTTTAGAAAAATCTCTTAGCGCACTGCTAGGAAAAACAAGAATTATTTCTATCAAATTTTAGTTTAGTTAGTTCGTTGCCTGGTCAGTCCATGATAGAAGCTTTTTATTTATTATTTACACTTTTATGATATCATTAGTCTACCGTTATTATTTTCGAAGAGCTCTGCTACGTCACTGGTATCTTAGTTCAGAGTTTACTGACTGTCCTTATTGCTTTCTTAAACCAGTATTATTGAGTTACCAGCAGTATTTACGAGTTAAATACTCTATCTTCATAATACAACTTGCGTCTATTATTGTTTTAAAAGCTTTCTTTGAACTGCGTTAAACATTCATTAGCCACAGTTTGAACTTGTAGACATGTATTTTTTTCTGGTTCTACATGTCATTCGAGGACACAATTTCACTTTTTTTTTGGGATAAGTTTTGAATCAAACGGCACAATCAAGGACTTTAATTGTTATGCCACTATGGAACCCGCATAACGTTAATCATTAATTTTGGCGTGATTTCTTTCATGTGGTTTGACGCTGTCATTATGACAGGGTTCCATAGTGGCATAACAATTAAAGTCCTTGACTGTACAATATAAAATGACGAAATGACCAACTAAATCTTTGTTCTTCTTAACATGGATCAGTTTTACGAACTGTTTGTACTAATTAGGTTATCCGGTGCTAATTGCTTTAGGCTTTTCTTTATCTTTTTCCTTTTAATTCTGTTTATTTCAATTAGCTTTATTTATAGCCTTATCTCTTAACTACACGGGCAACATTTTCATCGCAATTTTCAGACATATTCGCATAACGATGTTAGTTTGTAGATGGTGGTGGTGGTTTAGTGGTGGTAGGAACTTGTGCAGGGTCCATCCGAATCGCTACCACCATCCTTAACTTACCACCAAGCAGTAATGTTCGCATTGTATACCAGTGTGGGAATAAGACAATCGATGAAATTACTAACATAGAGGCATTCCATCTCGGCCCTCATGCAACGCATTTGCAGTCTTGGGATTTTAGTTTATGGATCTCAGATCCAACTTACCATCAGGTGAACTGGCAAAAGCCTTCTCTATGTCATTAAAAATGTTGATTTAGCTGCAAGTCTGTTACAGGTTGGCTTACTTGTCACTTATGTTTACCTAATACATAACGTTGTATGTTATGATATGATATATCTATTGTTATCACATGTATAGTTACTGTTATGGTTACGTTTTCATTGTTTGTTATTCGCGTTATTAACAAAACGTCATTATTTCCCGGTCCCGGGTCTCTTTTGTTATTGTTATTGGAACAATGGGGTCTCTAGTTTGACCTGATAGTGCCCATACCTATCATGAGTCAGTGAACATTTTTGCATACCAATATGAAAGAATGTACATACATACATACTTTCCCGCCTTCATTCCCAGAGTGGGGTAGGCTGGTAATTCTGTAACCACAAAAAAATTGTTGGTAATTCTGTAACCACATTTTGCACAGTTAGGCTAAGATGTTGACCAGTGTATTAGTGACAGGTTGCAAGCCCATCGCCTATCAGTAATACTTACAAGCCCTCCATCGTTGGATATCATATTCGCAAAACATGATATTCTCAAAATATCATAAAAGTGAAACATCATATCAAAGCATGACATTTGCAAATCATCATAGTAGCAAAACATCACATAAGATATATCATTATATTAGTAAGATATGAATTAGACAGTGTCGACGGAGCTCCGCTGCTGCGGAGATCCTATTTCAGGGTGGTTTGGCCCTGCGGGCCTACTTTAAATCTAACATAACCTAAACCTAACTACGATTCTATAACCAAACGCGACTAATAATAATATATAGACTAGTTACTCTTAATATTATTATTGCCAAACAAAACAACAGGCGGATTGACGTAATGCATGAAGACAATTGACAGATATTCGACAGTGTTTACAGTTACGTAATCCTTTTGCGATAGGGGGTAAAATGTATGTCACGGGATCTGGTGAAGACCACTAGTAGCTGATGGATGGGGGTAGCACAAAACCGATCGTCGTAGAGATGCTTGGGAAGGCCTATCCAGCAGTAGATGTCCTTCAGTTGATATGCTGATGATGTCAAAATCATGCAATCGATTCCATTCCATCAAGAATAGAGTTTGACGTTTCTGTCGGGGTGTACCTACCCAGCTTTTGGCCCAGGAGGCAAATCAGAAACTTAAATTTAAAAAAACTCATTTCAGACCAAGAGATCCATATTATGTTGTAAAAATGGAAACTTAAGACGTTAATCAACTTTATATAAGCATTAACCATTAACTCACTATTTAGCTGTACCAATTACCACCGTGACCCAGTATTTGGTGAGAGGGCAATCGAGGCGTTCCCCCAACACCCTCAGGACGCTGTTGCTGCTAGCGTGAACGTGCTTCAGCAATGAGGCTATTCTCTTCCGCCTAATGGCATAGAAATCGTCTACTCTCATCTCAGCGAACCTGCCGGACGCACTACAGTACCTCGGCAGCCCCAACAACCTCCTCAGGATGTTATTATATTGAACGCGCTATGTATTGTACGCTCGCTGCGTTACTCCTACCCACAGACAGCACGTGTGAAATGTCAGACAGGATGCTATAAATAGCGTTATTTTAATTCGTTCATTACAACGTACGAATCTGCCGTCAAGCATATTGCCTCTCACTGCCATTGCTCTTCTTTCCTCCTCCGTCCTCCGTGAGCATATGCCCCAGATACTTGAAGCTGTCTACCACTTTGAGGGATACACCTGCCAGCATAATATGATCTTAGGCACTAAGACCAGGCCCTGCGCTTATTTTGCTCTGCATTCTAACAAAACTACAGGCATACAAATTCCAGAAGCCGCATGCACGGCAGCCGCGTTATGTCGCATGACAGGTCTAAATTTAGTGATTACAGTTTTGAATTGAACCAAATTAAAATCAAATGATATCATTAAATCTCGTTATGGAAGTACAGATAAATTGTATAAGTGGATAGTGTCATTAAGATTGTATAATAATTAATACAAACGTTGAAAAATTAACTTACGTTTTACCAAATAATCTCACGTGACAAGAGAACTCTTATTTATACTTCAGTAAACAAACGAATTGTAAGCGAAAAGAGTTGCGGGCGACTTATCATTGATCCCAAGTGCCATGGGAAACTTTCCAAATATTTTGCTGAAGTCTTATCATATTATCGTGTCACCTTAGCTACGAGTACTATCAGACATTATGTCGCGCTGTCTGAGTAGTTATCATACAGATTCAATTTATCACCATATAGTTACAGAATACACTGTCAATATCGTCCCTCCGTAGAGGAAAATTCTGTTAACTAAGCTTCTGTGTCCATTGCTCTTTAAATCTTTACGATACTTTAGTAAATATGTAAGATATAACGCCTTATCTGTTTTGAGTGGCACAGGATATTGATCAAAGAGACATTCAACTGGATATAGAATGAGAGTTACTATCTCATAGATTACAATGAGTCCATGTTTATATGTTATTTTTCGCCTGCGACTTTCCGCCACTTTTGTCAACACCGACACACGCGTTTACCCGTCGAACAAATCGCACATTACTACTCCGACCTCCGCGATATCAGGAATTAAGGTCCTGACCTTTCTCAGGCGGATTCAACCGAGTTTTATTGACGCATCTCAATATCTTGTCGCCGAGTCAGGGTTTTGCCGCATGGAAGTTGTGAGGACTCTTCATGAGGTAAATAACCGCCTGATTGCCTCGTCACATTTAACGTCATTTCATGCGCCATGTGACGCTTCTGTTGCATCATTAACACCAGGTTTCAGAATTAAATGAGCCTTTGATTTTGCAAGGAAAATAGGAAACCTAGCCTGAGTTGCTAGCCGAGAAATTATTTCAAATTTTAGGGCAAGTGCAAACTTTGCAGTTCAATGATGGTACAATTAATGGTTTTCAAATGGCCAGGCAGTTTGATCAATAGTGTAGTTCACCAATCCATATCATTTCATTCATATAGCCTATTATTATGTTCCCATCCTTCAGAAATAGTTCTACACTATCACGTGGTTTTCCGCGGGAGCATACTTCTATAGTGTAAACCCAGGGACAATCGCCGGTTGGTGTCCCATTACTTTACTAAATTAAAGTTTTGTAAAGGGCCTCTGCGTGTTGGCTAGTTCCGGGACTCCCATAGACCCGTGATAGGAAAATACAACAAAGGAAGCGCTATTGTTTTACATCTTCAATAGGGCTCTGCGTCAGTGTATTTGCGGTCATTGTCAAGAGGTGACTAGCACGACAGCTTGTCACAGCTTACACGTTTTGCTTTGATTAAACTGCTGACCAGTTTCTTTTTCATTGTATGTATACATGTAAACTCTTTATTGAACAAAACAATTACAGGACATATTTGAAATCTGCACATGCAACTCTTACTCACGTGACAGTATCACGATATGCTCATTTTATATTCAACAACACAACAATAATATATATCACGCAAAAACAATAATCTTCTATATAACCGCAACAAAGTTGCAATATCATTCGACAAACAGTTGATACAGCGACTACAGCGTACGATGCATTTAGTGATTTTTACGATATCTGCGTTCTCATTGGCAATGAGTTCTTTCTTGACCTCGTTTTTATTCCAAGAAATTTGTTGTTGGAAATTTTGGGACGTTTTTATACTTATTTTGTTTAATTTTATTGCACTCGGTAGTTCAATGCCCTTTAGATATTTCTCAACATGTGTTAAGTAAATCATTTACGACTTACGCAATTCGCCACTGTTGGTTTGATATTGCCATTTTACACAAACTGAATTCCCCGTAAGACAAAGACGGTATTTCCGCGTAAAAAAAGATAATGAAGTTGGTCAACAAGTCGAATTTCGTTGAAATGAATGCACATATTCAAAATTCTTGAATAATAGCACTATCGCAAAAGTGCGACGTAACCTATTTAAAGGTCCTTCACATTATTCAATGAATAAGATGTAATTTGCTTGCGTAAAAACGTTTTTTAATCAGGTCGAATTCCGCATGTGTACTCAAAGCAATTTTACTTGCTTTGTTCCGAAAAACAAGATTTGAAATGTGAAATGTTTATGTTCCAAATTTGCCTGCCTTTCAAACATAAACAATAAACTTGCGTCTGCGCTTTGTTTGTCTGAGTTAATTTTGAGATTTGGTTTTCAACACGGTTTATTAGCGTTAAGATACCTAAAAATTATCATTCGCGTAGGTACAAATTTTGGAACCAACTTTTGTTACCTTTGGAAATGGTTGTCTCTTGAAATTGAAAATTGTCGAAGAATAAATCATTTTCACGGTCTACAAAGGATTCAATTATTCCAATCCGACTTCTCGAAGGTTTAAGTTAAAATAAACGTTTCGAGGTGTTAAAAAATCAACTACCGGTTGTATAAGACAAGTTTAAAAGTTTGCCATTTTCCTAAACAAGGAAGTTGAAATTACCCGGTTTCCTTTCCAAACATTTTATGCAAATTGATCACGGATGTCTGAATAAACAAATGTTTCTCTTTATTTTCAGGGTATCACCTGGGGAAAAGCGTTTCTTGTTGCTGCTGACGACACGGCAGCTTTACCTTACCTCAGCACAAGAGAATGCCAGCTAGGAGGCTACAGGACTTACATCGTAAACTTCTACGCGCGTACATCTTTCCTGACCTCAAACTCGACCAATGACAAAAAGGACGCAGTCCTGTACATTGCTGTTCCGGACAACCGTCATTGGATGGGCGCTGCTCCTTTGCCAGATATTGCCAAACAAATCCTCGAATGTTCCGGGTCCTCTGGTCCTAACGCTGAATACCTTCTCCGATTAGCAGATTTTATGAGGCAAGAGGTACCCGAAGCGTTGGACGACCATTTGTTTTCTTTAGAGAGATTGGTGAGGAAGTTTGCTAGTGATATGAAGATTTGCTTGAGGAGTTTGTTGGGAGAAGAAGAGGGCACAGAAGAGAAGGCAGAGGCAAAGGCTGTTGTGCCGAGCTACCAGTTCGCCTCGAGAGTGCCAGAGAAGAAACTGCGTTGCGTCAACATGTGACGAGTGTTTCATGGTTGAATAGGTTTGCTTAAGCTCAAGTAATATAACGAATGGCTATGAGAATAGATGTTTAAGGGAATGGCCGGAGATATAACAGCGGATTTCAATTCAATTCAATCGATTATTATCAAAATAGATTGCTTTACAATATAGCTTCCATTGCAGCTTGTGATATTGTCTTTGTAAGGTTTGTATGCATTTGACGGTATATGGGAAATGGACCGCCATTGTTCGACAGTCAATACAATCATAGTCAAACGTATTATAAAATAATTCATGTTTTGTCTAGATAGAGAATATTTTTCCAAAACATCGCGGGTGCGTCAGTGGTGTTACTATATTTTTTAATCCGTTGGTTTGGGTGTAGGGACAACACTGGTTCATGTTAGTAAATTGTGATTTCAATTAGCGAAAAACAAACACTTATATTGTATCGAGCATATTTTTTTATTGGTTGTCATTCAAGAACAAAACAAGTACCTACTTGCACGATATCTTTGTCATTTATCCCTGAAGCGTCGTCGATTTTAGACTTTCATACATTTAGTATGGAACGTGCGGCAATGACGCCGTTGCCACCGACGACGAGCAGGGAGTTAATTATGGCTGACAGCTTTGCTTTGTCCATTATTTATCCTTGATTATTTGAAGCTGTTTATTTTCGAGATCCAAGAAAATATTGAAGTTTGTAGAGATTTATAGTTAAAAAATATAATATGCTGATGTTTTTATTATTTTTAATCAGTTCACCCAAATCAACGGTCTTTGTTTATTTGTAAGTTTTGTTAAGGACACAAATTAAAATTAACTCGACCAAAAAATATGAAATTGACAAGTATTATGTTATGAATCTAGATAATGACTAAGTTTTTATTTTGTGATTTATTTTTAATTACGTAATGCTATTTGTTGAGTATGATATTATGTTATGACGTTATGTTTGTCCATTTAATTTTGTTGAATCAAATCTTAAACTCCTAGTAAAAATATATTTAATTATGTATTATAATTTAAGTTTGACTCTGCTAGCTTGGTGTTGTTTGTGATTTAAGGACAAATGCTCTGAAAGGGTTTGTATCGGATAAAACATTATTTTGTACACGTCTGAAATGTTTGCTAGGATAATTTTGATATGAACAAATTTGTAAGATATACACCGCCATGATTACGACAAGAATAAATTTATGTACGAATTATCAAAATGGTTTTTTTATATAAGTACTACCGGTTTTTAAACTTTTGCACCATTGCTTGTTGTATCACCTAGGAATTTGAATGTGACGCAGTTAGACATTCCACATAAAATAAGGCGTATTTTAACTTTTGCGACCCCCAGCAAATTTACGTATTATGCCATCAATAGTCATCATTCTCCTGCCCTTATCCCAATTTATTTGGGGTCGCCGTAACACGTATTTTTTTTCATACTTCTCTATTTACGTATTATATATGTTAAACTGTTAATTATTTAAATTCCTCGTTGGTACTACGTAGGGATGTAGGTACTGGGTGTGTAATGTTTAGCATAAAAACAAATGGTCTAATGATCATTTTACATAAAACGAATTGCATAATTTCAATCTGTATAATAAACCATCGATATAATAGTCATGATGCATAAAACGAAATGCATAATTTCTAAAACTATAATGTTTATAAATTAAAAAATAAATATTTCTAACTGCTTTCGTTACTATTAATGTGGTCACAGTTCTAACCTAGTTAGAAGAAATTGACTTTAAATTTATAATACCAAGAAAATTACAGTTATACTAAATGAGTGTTATGTTATTCGATCGTATGCCGGATAAAATTATACAATTAGTTTTTATGCTAAACGTTCATTATGCTTTTCGTGGTTAGTTAAACGAAATGATACAAAATGTTTTTATACTGATTGAAGGGCACCCGTAGGTACTGTGGGTCAAATAAATGGTAGGTATTTGAACTTAAACACAACCTTTTACCAAGTACTTAGGTGTGTTGCTAAAGTCAAATCGACAGACTTATCATATCACTGTTTTATGGTTCAACGAAATCGAACCTTAAAAATGGCAACACACTTATTTTGACTCACTGGGGTGTTTTTACACGAATGAGTGAGATTCGTAAATCTCAGAAATTATTCTAATTTGACGCCAATGAGAATAGGATTAACAGCGCCATCTATTCATATAACGTTGAACTCTGAAAAAGCACGTAGCAGTACAAGGTGCTTAGTGTCAGAGACGTTCTATGGTAATGCGTTAGATGGCGCCCCTAACCTAAAATTTTACAAATAAACTCTCCGTACACGCTGAATTAATACAATTTTTAAATGTACCTAAACTTATACAGGCTAGTTTATTTTTTTTATTTGTATGGAGGACTTACGGTGCCTTAATTAAGGCATTCTTTAACGTTAACCAATGCTTTGAAACACTGTCAACGCCAATAACTCTGATTTGCATACTTACAATCAATGGCTAGCGGCTATCCTAATGTTTGGCTAATGTTTCAACACAATTAGTAACGTTATTTGTTTGATACTAATAACGACGTCTAGGCATTAAAACCCACATTACATTTACATTTACCCGGTTTCTACGGTTATGCGATAGATGGCGCCCCTAACCTGAAATTAACAGGTACACCCTTCGTACATACTGGATTAATACATTTTTTTTAACCTTTTCAACGCCAAGATCCACTAAAGTGGTCGTGTACTGTCGTCCCTATCACGCCATCGACCTATATAGTGGTCACAGATACAGTGCAAAATAGACCCGAGTATTTGTGACGTAAGGTTGACATTAGCTGTGGTTTTAAGCTGTCATTTGCGTGTGAGGACGACGTTTGTATCAAGTCAAAGGCGTTGAAAAGGTATGTACCTACACTTACATAGGCTAGTTTCTTATTTTTATTTGAATGATGTAATTAATGCCTTACTTAATGCATTATTCACCAGTTGACCAATGCTTTGAAACACTATCAACGCCAATATCTAACGACGTCTATATAAACTTAACTACTCTTACCTTGCCCTTTTACCGTTGCTACGTAGTTATGTCATGCCATTTTACAGAACCACAGACGCGAAAAAAAAAGGTTAAGGTGTGTGCGAATGAATAAAGCCATTTTACCAAGTTCTTATTTATTACTCGAAGGCTTATTGTCTAACGCACTCGCAATCGTAACCGGCTTCGAAGTGGAGCAATTGTTTTCATTTTGTATGCAGACAAGCCTTCGATTTTCAAAATGAAAACGATCGTGATTGCGAGTGCGTTAGACAATAAGCCCTCAGGCTCGTATAGGCTGACTTTCTTGTCTGTATACATGTTAATTTGGTTTTCTTGGTTTATTTTCACCCCCCATGATGGAAGAATGGTCGCCTTACGCCATCTAACGACATAAATTGTACTTACCTCTGGCTTAGTTAATCACGTGACACTTTAAGAGCTAAAGATGTTTACTTTAAGAGATGTTTACTTATTTGTATGATTAAGTTATTATTAAGATATTGGTGTTTAATTTAGGCCAAGCATTTTTATCTGTCAGATAGTCTTCGACCCTATAGAAAGCTTTAGACATCAACG
Source organism: Acleris cristana (assembly GCA_948252455.1). Taxonomy (NCBI): domain Eukaryota; kingdom Metazoa; phylum Arthropoda; class Insecta; order Lepidoptera; family Tortricidae; genus Acleris; species Acleris cristana. The sequence goes on along the minus strand of OX411791.1, from coordinate 3,552,777 downwards.
ACTTTTTCAAGTAATTTTTAAGTACTGGAAATGATAACTTTAAAACTTCGTAATAGAAGGGCAGTTCCATAGGCAATAGGGTTACGGTTCAATTTCTTTACATGGCATGGCCAGCTAATGTAAGTGGGATGACTTATATAAGTAATAAGCATTTGCTATCTCAAGACTATAATCTTAAGAGTGCAATTCTAACACTACAAATGCGTTGTCAACCCTGACGACTAAGCTGGGACGCCTAATGCCTCTATGCTAGTCATTTAACCGGTTTAATATATTTTAAATCCACTTAGATTCCTGTCGGAGTATTTACGTGTTCTTCTCGCACCGCGGAGCAGTGCCACGCTAACCAATTAACATACAAAATGGACCCAATTCTGAGTTCTCGGCATTTAATGCATTGAGGAAAACTATATAAAGTAAACAGCTTGTATACTTGGAGAGCTGACTCGTTTATTTTCCTTTGGACCTTTGAATCAGGAAGACATCGTTGTGTGCACTATGGCGGAATTATTATTGAAGCTGATCGTGTTTTGTTTTTTAATTTGTATCGGATTATGTTTGGAAACAGAGACAAGTTCACGTGAGTAATATGAAACGTAATTAAAAACCCAAGTGTAATGGCAAACTTTAAGCCGCGTATCCACTAGAGGCGGCCTCGGGTCGAGCGGCTACCTCGGTCCGAGGCCGCGCAAAGTGGAGACGCTGCCTCAACCTGAGGCACGCCGCGACACGAGGCAAATTCGTCGCCGCGAGCCGAGCCATATTTGGTCGGTTTTTTCGCCGTGCTTAAAGGAGCCTCACTCCGAGCCGTGTATTTGATGGAGGCGGGCGTGTAAACTGCGCACATTGCGGATCAAGCTGAGGCAACTCTTGCGCTTCGAGCTGATCCGCAACGTGCCTCGAGCCTTTGCCTCAGAGCGAGCAGCCTCAGTTTGAAAGGTCTGAGTCTGCTCAAATGGATACACCGCTTTAGGTACTTTCAGGGCGGATAGTTCTAAAATAATTTGTATGTTTAGTTTTGGTATTTATTTATTTATTTATTTATTGGGAAACAAACAGCTTAAAATTAAAATAATTCCTAGAGGAATATATTTTAAAATAATGGTGTTTCGGGAATGAGCGGAGGATTTATATCTGTAACTGAGTGGTGCTTAACGCATTCACTGCCGGCAACGCCTATAAGCGTTCTCCTTACTTTCACCCAGTGCCTTAAACGCATATGTGCGTTCTTAAAGTAGGCAAGCTCCGTATAAAACAAAAGATGTGGAATCTGGCGAAAGTTCGAAAAACAGTACTAGCAGTGAATGCGTTAAGGAATAAGTAATTCATTTCGAACTTTTACTGTGAAGTTAAGGGAATTGTGATGCTAAAAATATCCATACAAAATGCGATAACGTTTCTCTTCCCTTGAACCCGTAGTCCGACTTTTAAGATTTTGGAATATGTTGCAGATAACATGAAAAACTAGGTCTGTACGTTCTCCTTTTGAAGAAAATATTTTTTGGGAACATACAAAAAAAACGGAAACGTACGAACCTAGTTATTCACAATATCTATAACATATTCAAAAATCGTGGAATTCGGAATTGACTTAGTTGGAGAGAAACGTTATCGTCGGGAGCTAAATTTGTATGTTTTTTTTTTTACAGATCCGCGAATAAAGCTTCGCCTCATAATCCTCTTACATTCTCATTTAAAAAATAACGTGACTATATAGGTACATGTTCTTTCCGTGTACCCTTCATATACAAATAGATTGAGATGTTATAACGATTGTACAGTCACGAACCGGGATTGTTGAGCCACTTGCCATTGTTCGTAATTTAGCCGTGTATTCAATAACCGATGTCACCGACTGGCTGACAGCTATTCGATTTGCATTACACGACCAAATTAGAAAATTGGTTAAGTGGCTCAACAATCCCGGTTCGCGACTGTACCAGAGGGCGTGTATATATTATGAAGTGGAAGCTACTTTAAGGCACAAACTTACCTATTCCCATCCCGTTCACTGCCTGGACCTGTAGTGCCGGTTTGATACTTCATGGCACCAGGAAGAGCCCTCTAGGTCTACCAGAATCATTGCAAAAAGCACGGACCTAAAAAAAACACGGACGTAACGTCGCACTAAAAAAGCGTGAAGCATGCAAGGTCGGCACTTTCGTTCGTTATACATCAACTAACGGCACGCACACAAATACACTAGGTAAGACAACACGCCGAGCCACAGCATGAGTGACAGTTTACGTGTGCGTGTGTACGCACAAAGACAGCCATTTTGCATACTTCGCTCATGATTAGACGAGGTTACGTCCGTATTTTTTTTTGGTAAAACGCTACCAATCTTCAATATCAAATCTACCATTTCCTCGTTTTAGGGACATGTAATATACGTACAAGGATCCTGAACCATGGTGACCAATTCGAGCCCAGACAGTGCTTCATTTGCACTTGTCGCAATGGAGCCTTAGAAAACTGTGTCACAGCGGACCCCAAACAGTGTCCAGAGCTACCCTGCGATGCGGCAGTGCAAGTCTCTACGCCTGACAGATGCTGCAAAATCTGCCCTGGGACTCTAGGTAAGTAAATAACAGGATTAACGTTAATAAATAATACGTTTCAGTCAAAAAACATTTTTGGTACTTACAAGCTTTTGTTGTCAACTGAGGGGCTAGACAAGATGCATTACGCTAACCAGCGATTCTATTCGTTACGTTTTTAAACCAATCGCATCACTTGTAGATGACGTGATACGAAAAGTCACGTGATCTACCAGTGACGTGATTGGTTTAAAAACGAAGCGATTAGAAACGATAGTTAGCGTACCTAGTGCATCTTGTCTAGCCCCTCTGTACTTTTATTTGCAAAGTTATTATCTGCTTAATACGTCGGGTCCAAGTTAAGTGTAGCGGAGATCCTGTCGCCACCTTCCGACTCCATCATCAGATCTACCCTTAGATATTGCATTATCATCGGGTTTACATACGTGGTCTAAATTTCAGCCTATTCCATTAACGGGAACTGAGGGGCTATGTCTAACGCACTCGCAATGACAACCGACTTCAAAGTGGAACAATTGTTTTCATTTTGTATGCAGACAAGCCTTCGATTTTCAAAATGAAAACGATCGTGATTGCGAGTACTTTAGACAATAAGCCCTCTGGTTCATAGTTGACTTGCAAGATTTGAAGCAGATAAATTACTTGCATACAAATACATACTTAGGCCGGCATTACACCTGTAAGTTATTGCTGTAAGTTTTGAAACAAAGCTATATGCAAGAGAGAGATGCAGATATTTGCCACGCACTCTTACCCATAGTTGCGTCTTAAAACTTACAGCAATAACTTACAGGTGTAATGCCGGCCTTAAGAACAGTGCAAGTTAAATAAAAGCTTGTAAAAATCATCAATATCACACATATACCTACTCTTGAACTCTCGGCTTGAATGGTCAGTCGACACGTCAAAGATATGTTTTCTTTTGTACGCTTTTCCATTCATATAAAGGTGCAAAAATGGCGACTCATAGTACTATAGATACTTAAACATAATTATGTCTAGAAAAAACCCATTATATATTATATGTACTTATATGAATAAGTATCGAAGATATCCAAGACTCATGAACCTACTCGTGCTTATCATACAAATATTTGTCTTTAACGGGAATCGAACCCGGGACCGCTAGCTTCGTAGGCAGGGTCACTACCAACTAAGGTAAGGTGTGGCAAGTGCGTCAAACCCACAATATCTCCTAAAAAATATATGGTTCGTCGCACTTGCCCTTAACTTACCACAAGGTGGCGCAAAAGCGTCAACGCCAACGTGGTAAGTGCGACGAAAAAAATATTTTTTAGGAGATTGTTGGTTTTGCCCCGTAGGCGCACTTACCCCACCTTAACTTACATATTTTTTTAAATCACCCCGTGCCTTCACTATTACCTTCTATCAAAAGTGAGATTCCTTTTTTACTTAAGAATTAATAATTTTGTTCCCTATACCCTACATAGTCCCTTGTTTCCAGCCCGCTGCCGTTTCAACGGCATGTCCGTGGAAGACGGAGAGCGGTTCCAGCTGGACCCGTGTGGCTCCTGCGTCTGCCGGGACGGCCAGCTGACGTGTCACAAGTGCCCCACTGGCCAACCCAGCACGAAGACTCCGTCCCTTTCATAACCACTTTACAGTCCTCGGACAGTGGTGAACTGTGGACTAAAATAGACGTGGGTAAAGTCGCATTTGCGAGCCCGTTTACATACTTGTAGTTCATGGCGTTCGGTCTTATTTTCCCCTATAAGTCAGCCGTGACGGGCTGCTTTGCCCACGCCAATGTGCTCTACACCGCTGTCTTTGGAAATTTTGGGGGATTGCCATTTCTATTATTTTTAAGTTAATAATAAGATAATAATAATAAAAAGAATCTGACCTGACTTAATCTATAATATTATCACTTATACATTTATACAAATAAATAATATTAGAAGATAATAGGATGGATGGATAGGATTCTCTCCCTGACAAAACACTGCAACTACTAAATTCTATCGCATAATTTGAATTCGTTCGATGTGTTAAAGTCTCATGTTAGGTATATAGATTTAAATCCGCTATGTATTTTTGTTTTATTAAAAATGTCGTGACGCTAATCTAACATCACTTCGATTGTCGAAATCGTGCCACCCATTCATCCTAATGAGGGAAGAATGAACCATACATACAAAAACATCCATACAAAAATATAGGTTAACATTTCCCCCCTTCTGCAGTCGGGCCAAAAGGAAGCTCAGTCGCTACGTGCTCCCTAATTTTACTACGATATCTCTTAAATTGTATTATTCAAAATGTATAATTTTAAAGTAAACAATAAAGAATTAGTTAATTATCTTTTACTGTTTGTAGTACCTATTTACTGTGACTGCGTGTGTGCGTGTGTGCGTGCGTGCGTGCGTGCGTGCGTGCGTACTTGCGTGCGTGCGTGCGTGCGTGCGTGCGAGCGTGCGTGTGTGTGTTTGTGTGCGCGCGTTTACGGAATAGATCCTTTACTAGCATCTTGTGTTTAATTTGATGATCCATTTAACACATTTAATCTAAGGTTTTCAACTCAATCGCCTGCAACTTTTCTTTGATCTCTGGGAACGTTGGCCTGTCGTCGGGGTTGAAGGCGCAGCAATGCTTTATCAAGTCATAGCTGAAATGTTAAAACAAAACAATAGTTTAGTTTATTTGTTCATTAATTTGTTTATTCATCAAAAAATACAAAAATATAAATTTAGGGGTTTCTTCCCTCTATTACGCCGAAACTTTTTTTGCCGAATATAATTATAGTTACGCCGAGTTCTTTTTCACATAAGTAAGTTTTCTACAGTTGAAACGGCAATTAGGTATTTTTTAAAATGTTTTGAACAATCCTGCCTGTTGGAATAGGCTTGGTAAGGTAAGGTTTATTTTCTAACTGTTTAAAAGAGTCAAAGTAACTGTATATCAGTTGAATAACAATTCTGCGAAATTGTTATTATGCAAAATCATGCATTCGGACAATGGTGTTTATGCGTAAGCCCCCTTGCTTACGCATAAACACAAAACCATAACATTAATACTTATTAGTAACAGCTGTACGTAACCTTTTAAACAAATCTATTTTCCCTATCATTATCCCGCTCGCCCGTCTGCACCGCACCGTGCTAGCCTCCTGATTACCTCTGCGCTCCTGGTACCTGGTGCCTTTATTTAAACATGCAAACGCTTTGGTTGGATGCACGGCTTACAATATTAAATAACATACGTGATACTTTGAAGTCTATTATGAGGAACACAACGTCAACATTCCATAGCATGTTTGAGAAAACATACTTTTGTAGACAATTCGTAGACATGAACCATGACTTAGGAACAAATACTCTCGCTCATGACACATTTTTCACCAGGGACCGCTAACTTCGTAGGCAGGGTCACTTCCAACTGGGTACTAACGTAACCTAACCACGTCGTCGTTATATAATACTAACTTCTGCTCGCGACTCCGTCCGTGTAGATTTCTGCCATCGTTATTCCTTCGAGAACTGTCTAATTTTTCGGGATAAAAAGTGTAATCTATCTCTGTGCCAAATTAAATCCATATCTGTTCAGCCATTATGGCGTGATTTAGTAACAAACATCCAAACGTCCAAACTTTCTCATCTACATCTAAACTAATAGGTATTATGAAAAGGATTTGATTATTTGTTTGCATTGAATAGGCTCCGAAACTACTGAACCGATTTGAAGAATTCTTCACCATTAGAATCTTACATTATCCCTGATGAACAATAGGCTATATTTTATTTTTCTGCGCGGACAGAGTCGCCGGCAACAGCTATTTATAATGTTTAGTAAGATTATATTTAAAAAAGTAACTGTTTACAAAAAAACAACTTACGTCTCCTCGCTGCAGCTCGTCGGCTTCTCCACTCGTTTGCCTAACTTCAGGTAATGGTACAAGTAGTGCGCTGGAACATGCTGGTACGGAGTGTCCCCTAAAGTCATTATTTCCCATGTTAGTACGCCAAACGACCATCTGCAAACGTAATTTAATGATCAGCTAAAAGATGTCCATTGCCTGGAGGCTATTTCACCATCCAGTATTCATTATGAACACAGAATTCAATATACATTGCTTATTGTTAGTCAATAAATTTCTACTTCACTGGGCTTCATAAAAACTACGCAACGTACACAGAATTGTCACATGTCACCTGTCACGGTTATTGTACCGTCGTCGAATTCAACTATCTTAGAAGTTTGGAAGCTCGTAATCATTAAGTTGATGCTTTGACAGGTCGAGTAACTAACTATATCAGTGTAACTTCGATACCGAAGCAAGATGGGCTTAAGCAATGTAGAATAGTTTTTGCTGATGACACAAATGCCATCATATCTGCAGGAAGTATCTTGGAATTAAATGATAAGGTAAACAACGCATTGAAAGTCACACCAGAGGGCTTGAGCTTGGGCTTGGGCAAAATGAAAACAATTGCTCCACTTTGAAGTCTATTGCGAATGCGAGTGCGTTAGGCAATAAGCCCTCTGGTTCGAAAATAACAATCTAAGATTGAACTGCAGTAAAACCAATACTTTTCTTTTTAAAACCACTGCGAGAAACAATGATGTGCTACAGATCCATTTAAATTATGCTCCTATCCACCAAGTGAATCCCGTTAAATTCCATCCAGCTTAAACTGGAAAACCGAACGTCAGTGATCGCAAATTCCGTGACCTCTTACGCACTAAGAAGCTTTAGAGAGGAGTTAAACATGTCCCAAATTAAAATGTAACTATCCACTGGTGGAATCGATATTGGTATACCTAAGCTTTAAGTATTATGTTAACACTGCTTTTGTTTCCCAGAAGAGGGCTATCAGGATTATGGTTAGAATACCTCAGAAGTATGTCTTGTAAGAAATATTTCTTGGATTTTGAAATGCTCACTGTTCCTTGCCATCCATATATTTAATTCTATCTAACCTTATGAAGCATATCACTAACATAGAATCACCCGAAGAGCGAAAATAGCTGCTGGCTTCAAGTATTAAAGGACTCGGCGGGTTACCAAAAAATTATTCTTTTTAATATGTTGCCTGTTGAAATGAAGTTGCTTTCAAGTATAAATATCTTTAAAAATAAGCTTAAAGCTTTTTTGCTAAGGAAGTGTTTTTATTCAGTTTAGGATTTCTGTGAGTCGTGTGATTAATTAATTTAGAAAGAAAAGAAAGAAAAAACATTTATTCGTGACAAACAGAAAAACAAAACTCAACAAAATACTGACATCTAGACAAAATACCTGTTGTGACGAAATTAATTATGTTAATTTTTTTTTGTGATAAAATATTACGACTACATGCATGAATAGTATTTTTTTAATTTCTGTCCTAAAATGTATGTTTAAGTATTATGTTTGTTTAATGATCTATTAAGTATGTATCTTAAATTAATTTGTGAAATTTGTAATAAGATATTTCAAATGCACTGTATATTGTTTCTGAATAAATGACTATGACCACCTATGACTATTTACTATAGAGGGCCTGAGATAATGATGTGAAAATCACATCAAGAAATTAGCACAATATTAATTATTAGCTTTCTACGACTAAGTTCTATCATGACACATGACAGGTTTAAATCAGTTTTGGGACGTCGTTGACAAGACGTTGGTTGTTTATTTATGTTAGTGTCCGTACTGATTTTATTTGTGCAAGTTTTAACAATAATTATTTATTACTTCATTAGCTTGTAATGTTACTTACTTTTAAGTATATTTGTACGATTGGAAAAATACCTTCTGCTGGAGTTTCTTGCGGCGCTTCTTCTCCTTAAAAACCGAAGCGTCTTGTCCGAAGCGTTATTAGATTCACTCCATATTATCGACGTGTAAAAGAGCCCTCATGTGGCCAATTTATAATAAATACATTTTGAATTTTAAAATGTGAAGCATTTTTTTTTTTAATTCTCATTCGCCCTCTTTTTCCAAAATGGAACTTACACATCCGACTTATTGTTGTAATAGTTATCGCAAATCGATTCAGGCGCCATCCACTTGAGCGGCAGCTTGCCGGGCAAGTGCTTGCGGTAGTAGTGTGAGTCGCGCACGTCCCGAGCCAGCCCGAAGTCGGCCACCTTGAGCACGCGCGCGCCCGACACCAGCACGTTGCGCGCCGCCAGGTCGCGGTGGACGCACTGCGGAAACAATCAATCAGCAACATCATCAAACAAAAACATTGTCAAACATATCATACGGTAAGGCTTTTGATTTGGTCGATCATAGCATTTTGTTGAAAAAACTTAACACAATATGGCATACGCGGTAAAGTTGACAATTAAATAAAATCATAAGTACTTAAATGGTCGGCAACAAATGACACAAATCAAAGAAGTACCTATGCTTAGAATTAAAAAAACTTGTTCTTTGGATCTTGCTGGATTAAAATTTGGTGTGCCTCAAGGAAGCGTTCTAGACCATTACTCTATCTTATACATCATACAGCTAAAGTAACATTTTTACTGGTCGTAATGCATCGATGAAGGTTCTTAGGCAACCACTAATCAATAAGCAACATTCATACCGATCATTTTGGTTCCAGGCATACGGTCTTGCCAGAGTGGCTAAAGGTTACAGCATAATCCGCTATTTCCAGGGTAGGTGTTTAAAAATCGAAATTCGAAAATCTGACGCATGTACCTACATAAGAAGAGCGACACATTCCTCTATTTCACCATTAAAAGCGCTCTACTACCTCATAATTGATGCATCAATTTATTACAATCATCAAACAACGCACCAACAGTATATTTATGGTGCGACGAGCAGGAGGATCTGCCGTCCAGGATCGGCATTCGCACTGGTGAAGCTGGTGAAATGACTAGCAAAAGGCTTATATTTCTTATGGGACAAGTCCCGTGGTTTACGCGTCTAATTGTTTTCCGCGTCCCATGATAAAAAAAACTGGACGCGGTTAACAGTATATTCGCTCCATGTTACCGACGCTGGCGTGTAAAATATAAAAACCAGTCATGTGGTCAATTTACTAAGTAAATATTTTGATTTTTCAATATTGAATGCACGCACTCCACTTACTTCATTACTCCGTTTAAAAATATAAATTCCCACTCACCCCGCGCTTTACCAAGAACTCCATCCCATTAGCCACCTGCAATGCAAAGTTTACCAACTCCCGCTGCTTCAATTCTGTAGAATTATTCCTGGAAACCAAGAAAAATATTTTTAATAAAATTGATTTGGCCTGGCCCGAAGGCTGTTTTTGCAACAGTAATGTGAACATTTCCGAGCATGTTATCATATTCGTGTTGGCGTTCTTGTAGGTGTAGGTAGATTAGGAAATATTAAAAATAAAATTTGGTGATTATTATTCCTAAAACTGTGCGTTGTTAAGTGAGGTATGTTAGTTAATAAGTGCATGCAAAGAAAAGTAATCGGGCTTTAGTGGGTTTGAGAATAAAAAGTCAATGTTTGGAAATGATAGACGATTGATTTATTAATTTATCCTGCCGTCCAATGATAAAGCCAGTATAAGTGCGCATACTGCCTTTTTGTTTTGACCGGCAGTGTTATTATTAGTGTTGCGCTATATTTTTCTTTTTTTAACATTGATTTGGGTTCGTTAATTAATTTGACAGACTCAAAATGAGACAGAAAGTGTCTAAGACTTAGTTTGAGCAAGTGTAAGAGAAAGTTAAGGTGTGTCGTATCAAGATGTTAAAAATCTGGCCAGTAAGAGGGAAAAATATTAGTCTCTCCACAGACAAGAATTTAGCTCTTAAATTATGACGGAGACGTACAGTCAACCAATTTGATTCCTAGGCCACTATTGACTTTGTCAATGTGACGTTGTAAACAAAATCATAAGAAGTCTGTAACGTTTGGTTGTTAGCGTCACTTTTACATAGTCCAAAGTGACCTAGAAATCAAATTGGTTGACTGTACACTTACTTATACCCAGGTTTGTGTTTCCTAAGGAATTCGCGAAGACAGCCGTTTTCAGCGTATTCTACTATTAGATAAGGTGCTCCATCTCGCGTACAGCAGCCTAATAGGTTGACTATATTTTCGTGTTTTCCAACCATCTTCATTATCTCCATCTCCGATACAAATGCTATCATATCATCGTCTGAATGTCCGTCTGAAAAATGATATTAATAATTTTACCCATTGCAGTCTTCCTAGAAATAAGTGTCAAATACATACCTTTTAACATTTTAACAGCAACAGTTTCAGATGTGCTCGAGTTTGGTAATCGAAAACATTCTGCCTTCATAACTTTACCAAATTCTCCTTCGCCCAGGACCTTTTGTAATGTCACGTCTTGTTTGCTAATTTCCCAGGTGGCATCCAGGGGTAACACGTATTGTGAGGCGACTATTGAATAATTATACTCGTTCTTAACGTCACTGAGTTTTTTCTTTTCGATTGTGACTACTGGCATTTGCTAAATGGCATTAGAAAACATGAGATTAAAATGTTAATATCTTTTTAAAACCCCCGTTAAAATGGCGACCCCGCTTTCATAACTGATAAATGTTAAACGAGCCAAACAGTTTTCATCACACCAAGATAAGAACCACCTCAATAGAAGTAGCTGCGTGTTGTTTTGTGTACAGCAAACGATATGTGTAATGAATGAATCATATCATTAAGAAACCTATCGTTTAAATGAAACGAATAAGCAAAAATAAACTTCAATTTATGTTCTTAATAAAAGGTGAGATCATCGGTTATTAGGTTACTCACAAGTGAATGTGTGCCGTCAATGTATCCATTGTTCAGCGTCTGTTCTATGGAGACTATCTTCGTCCACTGTTCTGACATTATCTCCCTCGTTGCCCGTATGACTTTTCGCTTGTCTCGTTTGAGCTTCACTAATACCAGTACAATCAATACTATGATAATCATCAATGCAATGATCAAAGGTTTAGTCCAGCTTGTAACTGCGGAAGCAAGAAATTTATATAGTCTATATTTAGCAGGTTTTTAAGCAAGGTTCATATTAATTATTTTTCCATGATTTCCGTTTTCATTTTTAACTCTGCCGAAGCGTCAGATTAACTTAAATATAAACCTTTACATCAAATATGCCAAACCTTCTAACAATTTAACGCTTAAATGCACACTTCGCATGGATCAGGAAGAAATGGATTCCTGTTTAAGAGAGTGGCCAGAGATTGCTTAAAACATGGAAAAAAGTAGCAAAGGACTTTGCCCAGCAATGAGACACGACTGCAGGCTCATAAAAATAAACAAAAAGGAAAATAAATATAAAATGGGTATACGTAAAAAAAAATCTATCTGACTACAAATATGCCAACAACTATACAATGATACACAGTCGGGGACAATATTGCTGCAGCTCTGGTGAAGATCAATATGCCAAGAGATAGTAATGGTATGATTACATTAAACCGCGAATTCTGTAATATTGTACAAAACACAGATGATCTAAAAAATAACGTGTACCCTGATCTACAAAACACTATAAAGAATAGAGAAAGGTTGTGTGGGAGGGCAATATTAGCACCGACAAAAGAAATTGTCGGGTGGATAAATGAAAAAAAAATATGTCTTACGGGCAAGGCGATATTGTGGAGTACCTATCTCTGGGTAGACAATGACATGGACACCGAGGGCAAGTCACGTCCTACCCTTAGAGTACCTGAACTCTTTGGAGCTATCGGGAGTGCCCTCCCATAAGTGCATGCTTAATTGGTATTCCGGTACTCCTGATGCAGAATCTTGATTATGTAATTAATAGCACACGGTTGCAAATTACGCACCTACCTAGGTCGTAATATCGTATGGGCAATAATTATGTCTGGAAAGGCTAACGGAAAAAAAAATTATTCCCCGCATTCCTATAATTCCGATAGATTTACCATTTAACTTTAAAAGAGTGCAATTCCCTCTAAAAACAGCTTTTGCCATGAAAATAAACAAAGCGGAAGGACAAACACTAGAAGTAGCCGGTGTACATTTACGAGCAGACTGTATGTACCATGCTCACGAGTATCGAGCCTACGAAATCTTCATGTTTTAGCGAAAGAGGGCAAAAAATATATTAGGTATAAGTCAGTCAGGGAATAGTGTTATATGTATAAATTGTTAGATAAGGAACGTGTCTTTACCATGGTCCCGTACGGCTGTCACTGGGACAGCTGTGGATATAGAATTTTTGAGGTTAATCTCAATATGTATGTCATTTTAACATTTAAATTTAAAACATTTAAACAGACGAAACAAAAAAAGATGCGCAGTCATACATACACAGATTATTAACTAGTTCGCAAAAGTAACTTTACATACTATTTCTTTACATTTCAACTTCATTTTATGAATTATTAACTTACGGTCCGAAACAGTGAGGTAGGATACTCTCATTACGCTCATTGCTGCATTATGGATTGCGACACAAAGGTACCACCCCTCGTGTTCTTTAGTGACGTGAGGAATAATCAGGTCAGGAACGTCGGTAAGATGATAACTCTGTAATTCATGTACAGTGTCAATTGTTTATAGATATCCAAAAACTCCAAACTTATGCCAACCCGATAACCATAGTTTAACTTCAAAAAATAGGGCGAAGTTTTCGCCAAGACAAGAAAAGCTTTAATAAAACTGTCGCAGTTCAGGAAAAGAAATCTACAAATAGGTTCATCCAGTGTGTTGCGACTTCAAAAGCTTTCTACAAAACCAAAATAAAAAAACCGGTCAAGTGCGAGTCGGACTGGCGCACCGAGGGTTTCGTATTTTAGATAATATGGTTGGAAAACGCAAAAGAAAATACTCATTTTGTTACGAACTTTATGACCTATGTAATAAGGTCCATTTTGACTAGCCTAAATTTTAATATAGATTTTTAAAGATTTTTTATATTATTTTCAAAACTGTAAAGTTTGACAACTTCATTTTATTTTTCCTGTAAATATGTATGTCAGTATCTTTATATCAGGATTTTTTCAGATATTTTGGTCCATAAACTTCGGAGATAAGGGGGGGGACGGTCATTTTTTCAAAATTTTTGGCTATAAATCAAAAAGTACGTCACGGAAAGTAATAAAAAAATAGTTTAGAAATGCAGACTGAGCCCTTTCATAATTTATGACACCTCGTTTGCAATAATCTTCTGTTTTCAACCCCCCATTAGACCCCTTTTCAAATATTTAGATAAATAATTTCATTTTTTTTTTACTAAAAACAGATGCGGGCAAGCAAGTATACAACTATACCAAATTTCAAGTTATCATTAGGTACCATTTTGGTACAGAACCCTAAAAAGAAAAGGATTGGTATTGGTAAACGCACGACAGTTTACGTAAATCCCCTAAATATTTCGGCTTAGTAGGCCACTGTTTTAATTTTGTAAATATAACCATCTTCAATTCAATTCAATTTAAGAGTCAAACTCACAAATACATACTCGTAGATTAAATACCAAGTCATACATGCACATGCCAACAAAAAAGAGTTTAATGATAAAATCAGTTTCATTCATAAGATAAGTTTTTACACATGCATTACGTAAATGGAAGATAAGAAGTTAATCACGACTCCGGTCATCGCAGTACAATTTGTAACCTACTTATTCTTTGTTATAATTTGTAATGGAATGACATATTGTGTCACGATATAACTCTTTATTTTTTTACGTTAACGTATACCTTACCTCCACAATTCCTATTTTGTTCTCTAAGTAATAGGTGACATTATTAAAATCAAAATCATCTAACTTTTTGAAGTGTAGCCAATAGACATCAAAATACTTGTTAGTGAGAAACGGGAAAATGAAGTGCGCTGTTTCTCCAACTTCCTTAGTCTGGTTAACGATATCTCTTGTACGACGAATATTGTTGTAGGGACTCCCTAAAAAGCGTTGATCGAAAGTTAAATTTTTAAGGTCAAACATAAGTTTTCATAATTAACACTTGTGACATTTACAGATAAGTATATTTAATATTTCAGTCAGGCTTATTGTAACGAAACAAATATTGTTAGTAGTAAAGTAACCTTACTTTCTACTTGTAATACTACTGTATGGTTGATACATCCCAACTCGTTGCAAACGAGACAAGTGTAGTTCCCATTATCAGTTTCGGTCAATTCATAAAACGATATTGACCATTCTGCATAACTCGGTAAGAAGTGCGGTTTTTCTATGGTAACGTTGTTTTTGTACCACGTTATGTTTGGTGTTGGATTACCTGTGTGATGACAATAGAATTAGAAAAGTGGCTACATTTCATTACTTTAAAGTTTTAATTTTATTCCTACTCACCATCAGCAGCACATATTAGACTGCTTGGACTTCCTGCTCGCTCAGTGACCATATTTAACATTTTCGATGGGTCCTTAAATTTAGGAGCAAATTTTTTCTGAGCTGCATCCACGTGGCCAGACTCATGATTTTCATCATAATCATCATCATGCGCTCTAGCTATGTTTATTTTTCTCGATTTGTTATTAGTTGCTGTTCCGTCAATCGTACTTTTATCAATCATTGCAGCTGCTTGAATTTCTGGGAGTCTCTCGACATCGGAATCGGCTTGATATTCTGATGGTTGGATAAAATTTAAAAAATAAATGAAGTTGCATTGTATTCATGGTAATGATATGTAAGTGGAGTACATAATCATTATAAATGCCGAAGACATTCAAAATGCAATTTTGTATTGGCTGTAAGCTCCGCGCAATGTTTACGCATCTCGACTCTCGTGAAGTTGTCAACAACAACATACATCAACATAAACTCACGCCTTCATACCCAGAGTGGGGTAGGCAGAGCCACAGACACACCAACAACTCCAAAAACTTGTTGATAATTGTGTGACCACATTTTGCACAACCAGGCTAAGATGTTATCCAGTGTATTAGTGACAGGTTGCAAACCCATCGCCTAACAGCACTACACAGCCTTTAGTCCCTTAGTCGTCTCTTACGACATCCACGGGAAAACATGGAGTGGCAACATTCTAAACCCGGCACCACACGGGCAATAAAAGTAATCATAACTACATGCACTCTGAAGAATTGACGGTTGGATCGACTTGAATCTGCATATAAACCATCACATTTCAGAGTATTTAGAGAATAAAGGTTTTTTATGGCAAGTTTTAAGGCAAATGGGTACTCACGCCAACTGATGGTAAGGGGGATCTGAGACCCATAGACATTTGCACCCTCAAGACTGCAAATACGATGTCAACGCTACTGACTGCGATCGAATGCCCACAATGTAATGTAGGTAAAATGGTTCTTGAATAAAATTGTATAAGACAGGGCTGATGTAGTGAAATAACTTCTAAAAAAAATCGAGACAAATATGGCATAATTATTGTTCTAATGTTTAATGTAATGAATCTGAGTATTTTTTGTATTAAGGAACACTTTCGGATATTTAATTATTTATTAGGTTTACCAACAATTTAACGGTGCTATGAAGCGAGGTCTGTTTGGACTATGAAGCTAAATATCCCAAACAGAGTACGGACGTTTACCTCTGAACCAAAAAACCATGTATTGACTCTTCTTAAATATATGACAAGCCGTGGCTGACCGCATATTGTGACACAGGCGTAAGAACTTTGCAACACCACACGGAGACGAGCTCAGCAGCACTATGTCGTTTGCGTAGATATTATTAAGACAAATACCGTCAATATCACAACCGACACGCATGTTGCTGAGCTCCTCTATTAGACCGTTGACATACAGATTGAAGAGCTTGGGTTACGTAAGTCCCCCTTGCCTCACGCTGCCCTCCAACCTATATGCCGAATATGTTCCCGACGACGTTGACCTGGTTAAAATACCGACACTGGAGTGTTTTTTCCAACTCCGCACAGGCACAATGATGTTCTCTAATTTAAGTTAAAGCATTGGGGTTTTCATTGATTAGGCCAAGGCCTTCGACACTGTGCCAACAAAAATCCTTAGTAACAAATTTGAAAGGGTCGGTGTCAGAGCCATTACATTAAATTGGTTCAGTAGCTATCTCTATAATGCAGCTGATCAAGATAGGTTCCTTCAGAAGCGATCCTCTTTCGGTGCGTTTCCGGGTGCCACAGGGGAGCTTGTTGGGTCCGACCTTTGTTTAATTTACATGAATGACATTCACGTATTAAATATCCAAAATGACGAAGTTATCTGCTACGCAGGTGATTCCGTGGTTTTATTTAAAGAAGACTTCTGGAAGGATGTGATTCAAATATCGGAGACAAGGATGTTTTTATCAACAGATGGATGAGGGATAATTTGCTGACTCTAAATTAATAAGAAAACCAATTTTTTATGTTGACATAAAACATATATTACCCCTCTTAAACTTCACTCATCCGATATGAAGTCACAATATTTTTAACCAAAAGCCAACTTCCGGAGAACAGTTCCTACCATTTTAAAAGGAGTTAATTATTGCGTTTCCGAAAGCACTTTAAAACAAAAACATTTTTTAAAATTTTAATACGTATAAAAATTAAAAGTTCAATAAATGTACATTTTGAAAAACAAATAATCATTTTATACCTATATAGTCGCCGCAATTTCCGAGACGATCTTTTAACATTCAAAGCCGGCATCGATGAAATTATGCATGTCTATTTTATAAATTTAACTTTTTGTAAACGCTTAAAATTTGTCTTTGTATACCAAGGAACTTTTTTTGTTTAATATTATAAAACTTCCTATCTCTGTGTACGTTTAAAGACCAACACTATATTTCCAACAAGACTCAATTCCAGCTTATGAAGCAAGAGACTTGGTGTGTTTTCGTATTGCTGCAACTATGAGTTTACAGTCCCAAATGGGAATATTTCAAGCTCTTACATCAAATAATTGCAATAGTTTAGAATTCATTATTTTAATTTTTATTTTATTTATATACTTAAATCAAAGTTGTGATTAATATACAGGTTTATGAAAAACTCCTTTAATTTATTTTTAAATTGTAATAAATCTCAGTAACAGAACTTATGACACGGTAAATAAACTTTTGCAAATAAGAAGCTTATCTTATCTATCTTATTTAATTAAACTTTAAATTACTTACGTCCATTTTTGTTGTTAAATCCCGAAACAACTGCAGTAAAAATTAATATGAAAGTCAAACAGTTCAATGCAAACATGTTTTAAGTTTTCGAAACATTTAAACCAACGGCACAGTCGAGTATGATTGATCAAAGCACGCACACATGTAACGTTACCTACTAAATAACAAACCAAAAACATAAATGTTAGTTTATATCATAGGCCAAGTTACGCTTCAGTATTTTTTTTTTTAAATTTAATCAATCAATAGTGTTAAATTGAAGACCGACGTCAAGTGAAAAATTACTTTGATTATTTTCTCACTCCTCACCTTGAACCAAAAACATGATAAGAACACACTCAAAAAAAAAATTATGCGAAGAGAGATTTCTTTTACATAAATTTAATAAAATATTTTTACCGCCTGTTGTATTTGTTCAATAAAGTTAATTTTATTGTATTGTATTGCATGAGATTAACTCCATCAACCAATGTTAATTTTTGTTCTAGTCTAACGACGTGACTGTACATAATCATAATCTTGTCGGATAAACTAATATTATTTATTATATTATTATTTATATATTTAATATTTGAGTAGCTTAGTTATATTTAGTTTAGTTTAGTTTTTTTTTAGTTTTAATTTTTAATTGTATTACCTCAATTGTTGAATTCTGTAATATTAATATTTGTAGTGTACAAAACTTTTAACATAGGTACTTTAACCTTACTATTATTACTTTTCCAAAAAATATAAAAATTCGTTATGCGTAGCGTATTACCACTTGGCCGTTTCATTCCACGAGTAGCGTGATGTAAAATGACTCAAAATGGTTCGTGTAAAAAATGATCAGGCACGACGATTTTTAAACTTGGCTTGCGCACTTCCGTGCATTTTATGATGACTAAAATATGTCGGCGATGCAAATATAACCATATTTTCCTTAAGAGAAGTTGTTTATTTGAATTAAATTAGCGACACGTCAAAGCGCGCAGTGTTAAAACCAGTACCTGGAAGACCTAGCGTCACTTGGGTTGACATTGACAACGCATTTTCCTTACGATGACAACTTTACAGCTCAATTTTTAGTCACGGGTAGTCCAAATAGTGACGTCCAAATTTTTTTTTATAAAATCCTCACTCCCAGTTGTATCCGAAAAAATTATGGTGACGCGTGACGCGATTGGTTTAAGAACGAAACGAGTAGAAACGCTAGTTAGCGCAATGCATCTTGGCAGGGCCCTCTGACTATCCAGAGTCTAAGAAGAATTAAGATGGGTTCACGTCTGCTACGCTATACTCGTAATGTTTGGCCAATACTCTTCTCAGGATGCGAGTTTTGGACTACTAACGAAGAACCCAAGAAAATTGTAGAAGCGTTCGAGATGTGGTGTCACAGGCGAATGCTACAAAGTAGTTTAATTTAGCGGTACCTTAATGTCGAGGTCTTGCTGCGGAGAGACGCACGCTCTTTAGGATATTATTTGACGAGGGGAAGTTCCATGTCTAGGGCATGTAATGCAGCATGATTACAACCTTCTGCATCTCTTAGTGATGGACTGAGTCGCGATTGCTGCGCAACTGTTTTGCCTCGCGAGAGATTTATCTCTTTTTAGGGTTCCGTACGTCCGAATGAAAAAACGGAGCCCTTTTAGGATTTTTCACGTGTCTGTCCCTAGCCAATGCGTTTCAAATTTACTGAACCGATTAAGTTGAAATTTGGTACACATACCAAACACTTAAACACAGTCGTGTAACTTAAAAATGAATAATTGTTAAATTATACTTTTTTTGTAACAATATAACATAGCATTTTTTTTTTTTTTAACAGAAACGTCTGTACGTAATTCAAACTATATAAAACGAAAAAAAGTCGTCGGTCTTAGGCAGGATTCGAACCTACATCTCCTCTGGCAATCCGGACCAATGCAGGCGCATTACCGGATTGCCAGAGGAGATGTAGGTTCGAATCCTGCCTAAAACCGACAATTTTTTTTCGCTTTAATATAGTTTTAATATAGATACCATAGCAATAGTGTACTGCCGTTTCGGCAAAATACTTCCCTTCGTCCGTCCAAACGAACATATCGCACTAATTCGGCAAAATGAACTCTAGCACACTATTTATTTGGGTAAATTATCATTCGGTGAAATATAACATACCAAGTTTAATTTTGGCAAATTCTTCAGCAAACATTTTCACTAAAGCTTTGCCAAAAATATTTTTATATTATCGCTTTAAATACTAATTCATCCCATACTTTACGAGTTCCAGGTTAAGTTAGAACTGCAACCACAACAGAAACAATTTGCTAGGTTAGATTAGGTTACAGTTCTCGGTAAACTTCTTGAAAAACGAGTGAAACGACCTTAAGTCACTTAATTGATTTTAACAGGTCTTAAACTTGTATGAATTAGGCTGTATTTCACCAAACTGGAATAAGACTTGCTCCGAGATTAATGTATACAAATTCGGCGTTTAATCTATGTATAAGACCTTATTCTCGCTTGGTGAAATCCGCCATTAGGATAGAAATTGTAAACCATATTGTATTGGGAAAAGTATGTAAGTATGTTATGCCAATCGATACATGCGACGAAAAGATAAATGGCATATTGAAAAATTACCAAGCAAATATTTTTTAAACAACAGTTTGCCGAAACATTTAGTTGCCAAAACTAAAAGTGCCAAAAATTTATATTTTATTATTTATTTTATGTGTAATGTTATTTTGTAAACATTGCATTTTTTTTGGCTGTGTCCGAATGTGCTATTGTGCTATGTTTATTTTATGTATGGCGTATTTACATCGACAAACAAAATTCTCATTATTAGCAGGAGATACGAATAGGAGACGATTTGCACCGGGCTCGAATAAGCAGCCCGGTGCAAATCATCTCCTATTCGGATCTTAGACCATATGTTCAGTCGTTAATATAGATAAGTAGGTATGCTTAAAAGAAAACAACTGTGTAAGCACCTTTCCATAGATCAGTGTTAACAGGAAACTAAATTACTGAAAGTAAACCTTGGTAAAGAAAAACAACGCTGCTGGCTGAAGTGTAATTGTACTTAAATTAACAAAACGTTTAATTTTTTATCAATTCCTTAAAACTACTGTTTAATACAACAATGGTTGCCACTTCATTTTCCCCGAGGCGCGGCTTAGAGGGGGAGGGGTGGGGTCCTGCAACCAAACCTGAAATTAAATAAAGTTTTACACTGTAGGTTTTTTTGTAACAAGGTCCTACCGATTATACCTACCAGTATCATATGGTTAATTATTTGAAAAATTGAATGTAAGTACCCAATTTAATCTAAGATTTTCGTCTCAATCGTCTGCAATTTCTCCTTGATTTCTGAGAACGTTGGCCTGCCGTCCGGGTTAAAGGTGCAGCATTGCTTTATCAAGTCATAGCTGAAAATTTAAAAAACAAATAGTTCAGTGCTTTAATTATGTTCAAAAAATATATAATTTGAATTTTTGATTCTAAATTACTACTCAAAATTCAAATTCAAAATTCAAAATATTTATTCAGTAAATTGGCCACATGAGGGCTCTTTTACTAACTGATCTTAAATGAGATGTCCATCCTAAAATGTACCTATTAGAAATGTCAATGCGGGGAAGAGAAAGGGAGGGCTTTATTTCAATTTGCTTTAGCCCAAGAAATAGGATGTCATATTGTTGATGTTGTGATCGTTAACTATCTTAAGTTCGAAAAACTTTTGTCCGAAATTTTCATTTGTCCGAAAATCATTTTTCTCTGAATCCGTTTAACTTTCCTCTACAGGTTACGTGGGTGTCTCTTTAAACAATTTGAAAGGTTTAGAAAAAACTAATTTTCGGATTATTGAAAATTTCTGACAAACGAAACAGGAGCCAATTTTTTTCGATACATATTTAGGTTACTTCATATAGATAAGTAGGTAATTATATGAAATTTAGATTCTTCTCATGAAAAACCGTGTATTGTTAACAAAAGTTGACTTACGTCTCCTCGCTGCAGCTCGTCGGCTTCTCCACTCGTTTGCCTGACTTCAGGTAATGGTACAAGTAGTGCGCTGGAACATGCTGGTACGGAGTGTCCCCTAAAGTCATTATTTCCCATGTTAGTACGCCAAACGACCATCTGCAAACGTAATTTAATGATCAGCTGAAAGCTATTGCGCCACACAATCTTGATTTTGGTTCCAAAAACTTAACGTCATTTTAGGTATTTGCATCAAAAGTGAGATTGAACCTTTTTGCAACTTGAAATAGAGAAACAGTCTCAAAAACTTGATTAAACCTTTGCTATAGGAATCGACGGGCAACTTACACGTCCGATTTATTGTTGTAATAGTTATCACAAAGCGATTCAGGCGCCATCCACTTGAGCGGCAGCTTGCCGGGCGAGTGCTTGCGGTAGTAGTCTGAGTCGCGCACGTCCCGAGCCAGCCCGAAGTCGGCCACCTTGAGCACGCGCGCGCCCGACACCAGCACGTTGCGCGCCGCCAGGTCGCGGTGGACGCACTGCGGAAACAATCAATCAGCAACATCATCAAACAACAACATTGTCAAATGCAGCTTAAGTAATGACTTCGAAAGGAATGGTTTTATATGCTTAACCGCATGATGATAGTTTGCGCGCGCCTAAATTGCAAGTAATTGTTGTTTTCGATAGAACCATTACATTCATCAATTAAGAAGTAATAAAACTACTTAATCAAATCAAAGATCATCGTTAAAAACTTTAGGGTTTCGAAAATTCGACCGAGAACGTGAAAAATGCTCCACATGTTTGACAAACAATATTAACGAAGTTTTCTAGTTTTCTAACGTTGAAGATACGATAACGTGTCAAATGCAATATTGTTATGATTGGCAATATTGAGATCACACATGTCCATCTAAGGACATATTGGTTCTACGCGAGTCGTATTAAAAAATACTGAATGTGGTGAA
Organism: Acleris cristana; assembly: GCA_948252455.1. Taxonomy (NCBI): domain Eukaryota; kingdom Metazoa; phylum Arthropoda; class Insecta; order Lepidoptera; family Tortricidae; genus Acleris; species Acleris cristana. Next base: position 3,530,265 of record OX411791.1, on the reverse strand, counting down.
AAGTGCACGCACTGCATTCAGTTACCCATCATTTTACTCTTATCCCAATCATTTGTGATCTGCGCAGTAAGTCCATCTCTTTCTTCGAAACAGACCCTATCAGCCGTTATTTTAGTATTCACTCACTTCATTACTCCTTTAAAAAAATTTGATTCCCACTCACCCCGCGCTTTACCAAGAACTCCATCCCATGAGCCACCTGCAATGCAAAGTTTACCAACTCCCGCTGCTTCAATTCTGTAGAACTATTCCTGGAATTTAAGAACATACCTTAGTAAATGATTAGGACATTCTTTGGTTAGTGAAGGATATTTAAAATTGTAATTTCACCAGTTAAATCAAAGAAAATCCGGTAAAAAATGATACGGAACAAAACAGGGACACTTTCTACATACTCAAAACTCAAAAGTTTATTGTGTTCCACAATGTGAGTTAACAGTTGATCGGCTAATTTAAGCTAATAATATAGTAATTAATATACGATACGACGTTAAATTCAAGACAGAAGGGACAACCCAGACGAAGGTATTGTGCAAGAGAAAAAAAAAGTTAAAGTCATGTGTCGTATCAAGGTGTAAAGGATCTGGCCAATAATAAATAAAAATGACAGTCACTCTACCGATAAAAGCAAAGCTGTTAAATTATGTGATAATGTATTTTACCCAGGTTTATGTTTTCTGAGAAAATCTCGAAGACAACCATTTTCAGCGTATTCTACTACAATAAAGGGTGCTCCATCTCGTGTACAGCAGCCTAATAGGTTGACTATATTTTCGTGTTTTCCAACCATCTTCATTATCTCCATCTCCGATACAAATGCTATCATATCATCGTCTGAATGTCCGTCTGAAATATGCTACCAATATTTAGATACCCATTTTAATAAGCTTTCAAGAAATTAGTGTCTGATTCAATGTTACCTTTTAACATTTTAACAGTAACGGTTTTAGATGTGCTCGAGTGTGGTAATCCAACACATTCTGCCTTCATAACTTTACCAAATTCTCCTTCGCCCAGGACCTTTTGTAATGTTACGTCTTGTTTGCTGATTTCCCAGGTGGCATCCAGGGGCAAGATGTATTCTGAGGCGAGTACTGAATAAGTATTGTCGTTCTTAACGTCTCTGAGTTTTTTCTTTTCGATTGTGACTGCTGGCATTCGCTAAAAGTTATTAACACAATTTTTAATAGAATTTATTTACTCAAACCAAGTACCTAAAGAAAATTAATTTACAAGTGTTCAGGTGACACACAGCATGTTTATGAAATAAATCACTATTATATAGATAAAAATGCTCGATATAATGGCGACTCCCCACTCAAGGCAGCTCCACAGCCCCACTCGAGCAAGGCTAGGACAATTAAATAGGAATATTTAAATGTCCTAGCCTTACTCAGCGCATGCTTTTGGTGATTTTTTTCCTCGCAGACTGCTCCGCTACCTTGCAAAGCTCAATGCTAAATACTCAATTTTTTTTTTTTGGTCTGCCTCTGTTACGTGTTTCTGTTTATTTCTGAATATGCAACTTACTTTACTATAAACTGGGCTTATTTCGTTGTATGTTTTTAATTGGCTTAGTGCTAAAAAACATACCTCCTTTGTCTAATTATTAATTATTTAATTATTTATTGCATTTCATGAAGTATACACAGGTGGTACTAACATTAGCTTACAGTAATAAGACCATTATGGGTCCTGTAAGACATCGGTCTTTACTCGTAAGTTACTCACAAGTGTGTGTGCGCCGTCAACGTATCCATTGCTCATCGCCCGTTTTACGGAGACTATCTTCGTCCACTGTTCCGACATCATCTTCCTCGTTTTCTGAATGACTTGCTGCTTGTCTCGTTTGAGCTTCAATATTACTACCAGAACAAGCACCACTATGACAGTCACCGATGCAGCCATAGTAGGTATTAACCAGCGGGTGGCTGCGGAAGCTTGGAAGAAATAGCTGGTACTTTCACTCATATTTAACTTTGCCGAAACGTCGTCTTTAATAAAAAGGTATCGAAATTTTGTTAAGACCCGTGTTTAAATGAATACTTACATCAAATGCCAAAATTAGTACCTACCTTACTAAATAACTTAACGCTTTAAATGGAAAGAAAAATGGATACGAGCCATCTATTATCAATTATTCTTCTTCATTGATCGAAGAAACTTTCATCTCTTTGATAATATTTTACCCTATGCTTTGAGAACGTGGCATGACTATAGTAGACTAGTTAATTAATTAACTAATGAATAAATTACCTTTTTCAACCGTAAGATATCCAGTCGCACTGTCGTTGCCTAGGCTGTTCGTAGTATAACACGTATACCAACCCTCATCTTTTTCCTTCACATCCTTAATAATCAACTTGTCGTTGAACTGCACATATTTCTAAAGAGAAGAAAAGGAAACAATTGCGTGAGTTAAGGAAAATGTTAGCAAAGAGTGCTGATGCGATGCGATGCGGCGATGCATTAGTTTTGATACAAATAATTTGTATAAAATAATTAGGTACGCCAAGAACATTCTGACTCTCATTGGTTATTTATTTCTTTATGCCTGCGTCATAGTTGTCACCTGTTGGTGTTAAGTTACTAACTTTGAACTATTTTTGGTCATCTGAAGTGACCATTTGCGCTATTTGAATTAGCAGTTGATTGGGACTATATTCGATTTTTCAATTCTTGGACCTTTTTTGGAATCCAAATCTGACGCGACGCGGATCCGTTATCCAATATTCAATAAAACAGAGAATAAATAATAAAAAGAGAAATTACCTTCCTAAATAATACAGAATCTTGAGACGATTTGTTATATTTGATTCCAGAATTCGGTATCTTCATCCATTCAGTAATGCGTTCCGTACTGGTAGTCAGAGGACAGATCATCTCAACAGCCTGCCCGGTCACTCCGGTTTTGTTACCAGGATAACCATCTAGTATCACTGGTTGTGATATTGATGTGGGTTGACCTTGAAAAATATAAAAATGTAAAATTAAAACGCGAATGTGGTCAATTAATGTTATATTTTTTTATTTACCTCGTATTACTACAAAAAGCAGTATTAGGCAAGGCAATGATTTTGTCAACTTGAGATTTCAAAAGTTCATGAACATCAAAGACAATCAACAACAGGTGGCCTATTTGCTCGTTTGGCGTTTCTATACTATCAATAATATATCTGAAGAGTGGGCAATAAAGCGAAACATCAGGCTTCAAAAAGTTAAGTTTTTGCAGACGGGAGGCAGTTGTAAAAATAGAGGAGACGTTTTGATATAGGGTTGTCAACGAAAGGGAGGTTTTACGAAAGAGACATTTTATTCAAGAAAGAAAAATATATGATTACTATTATGTTCTTAACCAAATATTTCACTGTGACGTTTAGCTGTGGCAACAGGGTCAAACTCAGTGTGAGCTGGCTCCTGCTGGTGCACAAGACTCAGTGTTGTTTGTCCCTTTTGTTCCAGTTTGACCGTATTGTTTCGAAACTGTTTTTCTAATTAAGTGTGATTTAAAAGATTTTTTTACATTGCGAGTTCCATAATTTGTATTTTGTTTAGTTTTAATTTAAAACATCCAATTGTCATTTTGTCTTGGAGGGGTGGCGTAGTGTTCCAAATTTTGGCCCTATAAGGTAAACCTCCTTTGAGGAACCGTTTCCTCCTGGCGCCTAAAATTAGATCATCACGACAATCATCATCATCACCATCAAATTTAACATTATCGTCATCATCAATATCATCATCATTATCACTAAGTGGACTGTACCTGTTACAAGTAATTCAAACGTGCGCACTATACACCCCTTAGGGTTGCAGACGCGGCAACCATAAAGCCCCGTATCACCGCTGGTCAACTCGTGCATCCTCAACCTCCATATTTCATACGTCACCGAGAGAGGCGTTCTTCTTAACGGGGATGCATTGATCTTATTCCATATGATGCTGGGCGTGGGGTTTCCTGAAAGTATTCATTATTGATTTTATAGCATTGCTTTGTCGCCTCGCCTCCCCCAAAGTGATTGCTTTTTTGGAACCGTCGCGACTATCTTGTCAAATTGTATAGGTAAATGTGTCTTACACATGAGCACCCTGGCCACCTGACGGTAAGTAAGATCCGAGACCCATAGGTTATTAAATTGTCATGACTACAATCTCAAGACTGCAATTCTAATACGCCAAATGCATTGCCAACCCTGAGGACTGAGATGAAAGGCCTTTATTTATTTATTTAAATCTTGAATGCACAGAAATAAGTACAAATGACGGACTTAATGCCTAATGGCATTCTCTAAAAGTCGACCAAATAATCAAACAGAAATTTACATAGTAATTAGTGTAATTACACTAGTAATTTCACCGGTTGTTTTGTACCCCCACTCTGCTGGTTGGCGGTAGGGGGATATGATGGTAGTAGCGATCTGTAAGGACCGCGCACAAGGAACTACAACCACCAAAAAAATAACGTGTTTCTCTGTTTTTGAAATAGTTGAATTATGTTTAATTCTTCTATTCTGTACGTTTAAAATATTAAGCAATGTTTTGTTCTGGTATGGGATATGACAACCGGAGAAATGACTTGCATAGGCACATTATATTTTAGTTCTCTCATTATTTTGAAATTGCAAATATCTATGGACCTTAGAGGTTACTTACCACTAGGTGGCCTGTGTAATCGTTTGCCACAATATCAATAAAAATAAGAAGGAATTACATGCAGTTACCTTTAGATTCACAATTGAAAACAACATTTTCACCAGCAACTTTGTCAATTTTGGTAACAATTTCTTGTACAAATACAGGAAAAGTATATATTTCTTGCCTTCTAACTCTTTTTTTCATTGTATTTTCCGTTTTTTCCCCTTCTTTGATAATAGTTTTTTTCCCATTATGATTCAGAAGCAAACAGGTTGAGGGTTTTCCCGAATGCTGCTCTGCAATAGTGTAAAGTTGTCAATGTATAATTTGTTTCACGTACATTCATTATTATCGTCATTTGGATCTTTGGGTGATCTTATAAGATATTATTGTTACACTACTATCATTTCTACGATGAGCGCAAGTATTTTATTTCGTATGTTTCAAAGTATTTATTAATATTAATTTAAGTCGGTTAAAATTGCGATAGAAATTCTGTGACTAAGAAATACCGATTTTGGGAAGATGGTCTAACAAATTCCCCTACCCCTAACCGGATAGCAATAAAATTGTACCGATTCAGAAAAAAACTTTTATATTTTTATATTTTTGTATTTGTTGTAAGCACTTAATTTACGGCCTAATATGATATTAGAAACACTTAATAAAGGTTATAAAGCATCTTGTTTAAAATAAGTTCAAATAAAATAATAAAAATTTGGAAAAATTCCTTTCTTGCTTTGTTTTGTTTGCTTTTTATATATTTTTAACTTAACCTTAGTTGGCAAATTTTGAAGCGGACAACTTACATTAATACGAACTATGTAAAGTAAATAAAATGTAAAAAGGCGCTTCTATGTCTTTTGAATGTAATGTGTACAGTTTGTAAGTGACTTACCAGATTCAAAAACACGACTAACGTTCAAAAATATCACTAACAAAATCCAAACGGTGCTCATATTTGTAGAATTTCATCACTTACGAAATGTAGCAACTTATACACCCATTATTATATGACATGTGTTCTCTTTGAAATTGAGTTGAATGATGATTCATTGAATGTTGTCCAAGACTATTGTGTCATTCTAAGTACAGTTCTCGAAAATAAATTACTGCCATGTTCACATAACGAACCAACAACGAACTTGCTACTTATTCTTTTTTGGATGTCACTTCTTTTGTTACGGTTCTCTGGAAGAGATCACTATGTAGCGATAAGACCGCTTGTTGTTTACATCGCTACACGCACATTTCAGCGCGTGTATTCAATTTGGCAGCATGGATTCTCGAACGTATAAGGCTGCCTAATTGAGAATGCACGCGCTAATATGTGTTTTGCTCGCTCTGACGGGACTACTTAAACTCGCCGCTTGGACTTCACTCCTGCATTCGCTCACCTTTGCTTTTGAGAGAATCAACCCAGTATAAAACGAAGTTGCTTTCCGCATTTGTTTGTCTGTCTGTATATCTGCTAACTCCTTCTAAACCACGCAACGGATGTTGATACAGTTTTCACCACTAGTTACATAATTTTTCACGGAAGGTTGTTATGCGTAATGCATTCTGGTTTTCGTCTGCGTGTTACAGAAAACTCACATAAACGCAAGTGTAGCGAGGGCGAATCGCTAGTGTTACATAAAGTTGCTATTATTTGTTTCAAATTGTGAATCTCTGTGGTGCATTAAAGAGTATTTTATTGTACTTGTATCTTATTTTAGTTCTGGGATTTGTTAAATTAGTTAAGTATATATAAAAATACTTCTTAGATAGATAAAAACCCCGATGATAGGTGACTCCCTCTTTCAGAGCTGATATCTCTTACAAGGCTAAACCGATTTTCATGAAACCTAGCTAAGAACCACCGCTAGAAAAAATACTATTAAATAAAAAAAATCCCCATTCAAATCGGTTCACCCGTTAAAGAGCTACAGTGCCACAGACACAAAAAGCAGTCAAAATTATAACACCCCTCTTTTTGCGTTGGGGTTAATAGTTTTACGATAATAAATCGACTGTTGAGTGAACGAGGTTACACGAACGTTAATACCCCAGTACGAGTAGCACAAGTTATATTTTCTCGCTTGTCGCTCAGTGCGTCTCTATCGTTACTGACTAGATAGAAAGGGAGATCCAAGCGACGTACAAGTCGCGGGCAACTTGAGCTAGCCACACTATCCCAAGGCCGCATTTACACTTGTAAGTTATTACTGTAAGTTTTGAAACAAAGTTACATGCAAGACAAAGATGCAGATATTGGCCACTCACTCTTACCCATAGTTGCGTTTTAGAACTTACAGTAATAACTTACAAGAGCGAGTTGCACGTGTAAGAAATCAACAAGGTTCGAATTCGAACACGCTCAACATTTTGTTGACTGACTGTACAAGGAAAAGCTGTTACACTGCATTACATTGATCTAAATTAATAAATAGAATTTAATGTTATGTAATTTTTTTTGTATTTTATACAATATAAGGGCATGGCCAGTTGCAGTTACAGGAAAAGTAAATGACGTTCGTAATTGTAGATAATATCGGGAAAATGGAACTACCTAACACCCATATTCACAAACAATACTTAAGGGGTCCTTCTTGACCGACCTTTTGTTTATCAGACGATTTGAACCACCCGTGCGTTCGTGAGCACTGTGAGACCTCATAGTAACGTTTGTGAATAGGTACGGGTGTATGCCACAGTGACAAAATCAAAATGTAAGAAAAATATCAAATGTCAGGTTTCTTATTCTATTTTGTTACAAAGATCGGGCGGAGCTAATCCGACTGAGAGGTAAATGCGTAATTTAAAGATTTCAAAGGAGTAAAACTGATATTTTTGCTCCCTTTTATAGAAATGTACACTGAAAAAATATATTTTCTCATACACACATGAGTGAGTAATTAAATCGTTTCCACAAACTCATTAGTTGCGCGTAGCAAACTTTCCATTGGCATTTTCCCACCACTCAAATTTCTACCCAATCACATTTTTTTTTATCATTTGCTTGCGTCTCTATTCTCAAATACGCCTAACCGATATTTAGCTCAATATTTATATATCACCTTCCCCGAAAACATGAAACACGATACCCATGACGCCTTTTTAAAAACATCATGGCCACCATATTAAATTCCGAATCTGATTTTCGAATTCGCCATCCGCGAAAACATGAGAAACGATACCCATGATGGTTTTGTCGAAAACTTTATTTTCCGCCATCTTCATTTCCTAAACTGACATCATTTTCGAAATTGCCATCCCCGAAAACATGAAACACGATACCCATGACTACTTTAGAAAAGAATCATGGCTGCCATCTTGAATTCCGAAACCGACATCATTTTCGAAATTGCCAACCCCGAAAACATTAAACACGATACCTATGACGGCTTTGTCAAAAAACATCATGGGCGCCATCTTGAATTCCGAATCTGAAATCAGTTTCTAAATTGCGATCCCTGAAAACATGAAACACGATACCCATGAAGGCTTTTTCAAAAACATCATGGCCGCCATTTTGAATTCCGAGTCTGATAAAATTTTCGAATTCACAATCCACGACAGCATGGAACCTATGAGGGTTTTTCCTTTCTACGACCTTTCTTACTGGCGTTTTCACGCTTCCACATTCTGCATCAAGGCGGGGAAAGCGCGCTGAAAAACGCCTGTAAATTCATGCTGCTGCCACTGATTAGGCCAATTAGGGGGGCTTGTAGCATTGTATTGTCGTATATTCTTACACATCCCCCTGTTCTGAAGAATAAATAAAACTTTTGAGTCTTATTATCATACTAGACATAGAAGTTATGTTAAAAAAAAAAAATGCTCCGCCACTTTTTTTGAATTGCAGCATCACCATTTCGTTTTCCCCCGTTAATGACGAGACTAAATATATATATATATATCATCCGGTAGTCTTATCGAACTAGGTTTAGTGTCGTGGGCTCTCTAACTATTAGGAGGGTAGCATACTCCTTTGTAAGTACCTGAGGCTCTACATTGAAATCCGTACTTCGAACTTCGTCTATTGCTATCCCTTTTGCTCTCGACGCGTCACTAATTCGCAAGAAAGTGACGGAGCGATCCGAAGTTCGAATTACTGATTTCATAGTAGAGCCCCTGAGATAAATAAGTACTAACCGTTCGAAATTCGGACATTTTTAGTAGATTTAATTCCGAGTTCCAACTGCGGTTACTTGTATGGTTTCTTAGACCATAGTAATATTTATTAGGTTAAATATTATACGCGAAATAATATTATCATGGTTTTAAATGCTTAATTATATCTACGGTCACAACGCTACGAAATACTTATTTACTAAAAGAAAGAAAAATACAGTGATCGCCATGCCAATAGGATATAATAAGCTAAAAAAAAATAGTATAGGTATTCTCATTTTTTAAATCAATTTATTGAAGATACATTCCAATTTACAAAGTCATTTATATAATCAATCTCAATCGTATCTTATCAATATATGTAGCTCTTGTTATTCTGAAGTTTGACACGTTTTCCTGCTCAACTACGCTTGATATTTTTAATTTATATTTGTTGTTTTATATAATGCTAGGTCAAGTATTATCGTTGTCATAAGCAAGATTTAAAAAAATGACGGACTGTTGAGTTTCTTGAGGTATTTCTTTTGCCATGGTCTCCTCTGGGAAGCACTGGTAGATTTTGACGTGTAAAAGTTCCCGAGTGGCCTACTTACTGAAGTAACATCTTTTTTTAATACATATTCAACACTTAAGTTCAAGTTGTGAAATAGTTGCTGGAATCACTTGTTGAATCTGGGTAAATGCCTTATTTGAACTAAGCATGTATCTTAGGACCTCAACGTCATAAGGCTATATCGTAAACAAACAGCTTCATATCATTTCTATTATAAATTCATTATTATTCTTATTCTTAATTACTATTACAAAATTCGGCTGTTATTTTTGTAATTCAAGCATCATTATGTTGATTATTACGATCCAGAACAGTAAGGTATCCTTTGGCAGAAGCTCTCCCTAAAGTGTTGAGGGCAACACAAACGTACCACCCCCCTTTTTCTTTAGTGACGTTGTACAGAGTCAGGACTTCAGGCTTGTCGCTATCATCATCGCTCTGAAACACAAAGGGCAGAATGTAATTTTGTATTTTTTTTACAAGGACAGACGACGTGGCAAAAAAACCAATGGATGCCTATGTCTACCAGTAGACCGTCTTTTCGGCTAAAATGATGATGATGATTTTTTTTGAAGAGAAAGACAAACGGTCATACGTGCATAATAGATGGTCGTGGTTATCGCCGTGGATAAAACATTTGTTACTTTCTGACCAATATGTAAGTTCCGAGGGGTTACCTTTGTTTCGGGGATATATGTTTGCCAAATATTTATCGTTTCCCAACCGTTTCATTTGCCAACCCGCTTTATTTCCTGTAACTGTAAATATTTCAGGCTTTTATAAAAACTAAACTAACCTAACTTATAGGGTTTTACACGATGGTACTGAAATAAATCCTGAAATATTTATATAAAATTGGGCTGGCAAATGAAAAAGTTGGGAGACGATACATTTGGCAAACATATTTTTGCCAAACGGCAGGATCAAAGTTCGAGAGTGACGGATGATTTATCCACCGCGATAAAGATAAGTGGGCTCTAGAAATTTGCTTTCTTAAGACTTTTTTACACGACTGCCCAAAAAAAGGAGTGTAATGTTTTAAGGGATCAGAGTGTTGTAACGCCTTAGCCGATTTAGATGTGTGTGGTATCGTTAGAATTCTTTCACCGTTCCGGGTGACATTATGATTATTATTATTATGAAAATAACAACAATGGCTAAATGTCAATTATTAACATAGGTAGGTATATGGACGACAAAATAAAAAATACATTCGGGTTTTTAAAGCTTGCTTTTCATTTAGTTATTATTTAATGGCATGGAGAAGGCAAACGAGGTAAGTGGGACATAAGACTCTTACTGCCGCACTCAGAGACGTCAATTAAATTTAATGTTTGATTTAAGTAGATGCTGTCACTTTCTTTGCTATAGCAATAGAATAAGACAACACGTAACTAAACAAGCGTTAAATTTAATTGACGTCTCTGAGTGCGGCAGTTACGACTGCAATCGTCTGATTCCAAAATTGTAAATGCATAATTGCACAATATCTCAGGCATGAAGTGTACTCGAAAGGGCCCATAAGGGTAAGATAAGATACACAGTGGATCAATGGACCCACTTTTATGTACAGCATCGCTGTTAACTGACCACTTGAGAGCCTTATTGTAAAGTCTGAGTGGCAGACACGGATGATAAAAAAAATTAATCTGTAGTATTAAACTCGCGTAATATACAGTTGGCAAAACGGAACCCGAAACCACCATAAAACTATGTCACAGTGACACATTGTATGACAATTCTAACGATTTCAATTCAACATTGTGACAGTTCTATGGTGAATCAGGGTACTATTTTGTCAACTGTACCTTAGTAGAGAAAGGAAGGCCTGTGTCCAGCAGTGGACTAGAATATACTGATGATAATTAACAATGTCCTGAGTGCCGCAAGGACGCTAAGAGGATTCAAACACTATAATTAGATAGAGAGAGGAGACTTAAGAACGTAGACTTAGAAACAAAACTGGTCCTATTTTATCAAAAACTACTTTACTGACCTGTATTACCAAACCCTCTGGTATAAGTTCTTCTGCTCCAGCGTGACCATTCCCGATGTAATTTTTGGCTGGTTTTAACCAATACAAGAAATAATCCAGTTCAGACAGTATCGGGCAGGTCAGGCGCACAGTCTTGTTGACAAAAGCCGTTTTGTTGCCTGGATAGCCTTCTTTTACGGACGGCCTCGACGGATAGCGTTCTACGGGCATTTTTTGTCACATGTTAATTCAAAATACCATAGTAATAAACTAATATTAAGCGAGATCAGTCATAAGAGGAGTGAGATGCAGCAATCACATTTTTTCGTCAAATGTAGCTTACAATTATTATTGAACAGCCCAAAATATAATGATAAATCTAATCATCATCATCATCATCATCATCATCATAAACTCACGCCTTCATTCCCAGAGTGGGGTAGGCAGAGCCACAGACTCAACAACAACTCCAAAAACTTATCCGTGTGGTGCCGGGTTTAGAATGTTGCCACTCCATGTTTTCCCGTGGATGTCGTAAGAGACGACTAAGGGACTAAAGGCTGCGTAGTGCTGTTAGGCGATGGGTTTGCAACCTGTCACTAATACACTGGATAACATCTTAGCCTGGTTGTGCAAAATGTGGTCACAGAATTATCAACAAGTTTTTGGAGTTGTTGGTGAGTTTGTGGCTCTGCCTACCCCACTGGCGAATGAAGAATGGCTAGAATGGCTGGGAATGAAGGCGTGAGTTTGTGTATGTATGTATGTATGTAGCTAACGATAACGTTTCTCACTCCCTAAATCATGTCCGATTTTCACGATTATTGAATATGTTGAGGTTGTTATGAAAAACTAGGTCTGTATGTTTCCGTTGTTTTTTTTTGTATTTTTCCAAGAAATATTTTCATAGAAACGTAAAAGACTGTAATTAGCCTGTGGTGCCCTAAGACTTGAGAATTACTTTGACAAATCTCAAGATTAGCATTTTCGTCAAGATCAGTGGATTAGTTACGATTGCATTTTTAATTTAATATGTGTGTGTTACTTTTTTGTACTATTTTATGTAAATAAGATATAAGATCCTTTTGACTCAAAACTGCAAACATACAAATATCAGTGGTGTTATATTATGGAAATATCCTGCACCCAACAGTAGGCGAAAACTAGGTTCATTGGATGCTAATATCACAAGTAAAGTTTTAACGTATGGTTGGCATTGTTTGGGTTGATTTGCATTTTTTGTTCAATGGCGTGTAAGCGGTGAAACGGATTTGGATTAAATATTAAATAATTTAGGTAGCCCATAAATCGCTCATTGAATGCAAATCGGACACATTCCAAAATAATTTGCTCTTGCATTGAAAATCTTATACCAACAGCTTCTAAATTTAAAATGCAACACTGACTGATTTTGGAATGTGTCCGTTTTGTATTCAATGAACGAAATACAGGCAGAATTTAGACAAACACAAGTCAAATGAGATTAACGCAATCGATAGTCGCGGTCAATGTATTAATATACTTTACTGATATTCAAAATTATATTGCTAGCGACGAAACTCATAGCGTTAAGAACATTATTGACTAGAGCACTAGAATTCCGCTACTCCCCATATTAATTGTCCCCGCAGGGAGCCGATTTCGAAAAATCTTGAGTGTCAAACAGTCATGGAATAGCTTTATATGTATAGATAAATAATGCGTGTTTACCGTGGTCCGGTACGGCTATCACTGGAACAGCTGTGGATATAGAATTCTCAAGCTTAAACTTAATATGTATTGCAGCATCTAAATTCATAAATAAAGAGTGAACAATAGTCATTTCAGTTACTATTTCTTTATACTTCAATTTTATTTTACGGCGTGTAATGTAAACTTACAGTCCAAAACAGTAAGGTATCCTTGCGTAGATGTCATTCCCAAAACATTCATTCCGACACAAATGTACCACCCCTCGTGTTCTTTAGTGACGTTAAAAATAGTCAGAATTTCAGGTTCGTCGTTAGGATCTTCACTCTGTAATACATTTACAGTTTCAATTGTGTATAGATATCCAAAAACTTAAAAACGTATTCAAACCCGATAACCATAGTATTACTTCCCTTAAGCCAAGTAAAGCTTTAATTAAATCACTGTCACAGTTCAGGAAAAAATATACTAATAGGTTCCCTTTACATATTCTGCTCTCAAAAGCTTTCTACAAAACCAAAATAAAAAAAGGAAAGACAGTTATCCAGAGAGGTAATGCAGCCAGTGTCATAGGGACCATGCCGCGAGCGGACCTGCTAGCGGGGGTGTTCTTTTTATAGTGGTGATTATTATTAACATCTTTAATATATGAGTTGCTTTGTTCTATTTTAATTTAAATAAGTTTAGTTTTAACGTTTAATTGTATAAATTTAATAAATGTTAGTAAATCCTTTACACATTTTGGTTAAGACTAGTTTATATTTTGGAAAAATAACCACCTTAAATTCAATTTAAAAGTTAAAATCAAAAATAGATTAAATACCAAGTCATACATGCACATATCAACAAACACGAGTTTAATGATAAAATCAGTTTCTTTATAAGTTTTTACACATGCATTACGTAAAAGGAACATAAGAAGTTAATAACAACTCCGGTCATCTCAGTACAATTTGTAACCTATTCTTGGATGTAAGGTTTTAATTTTTATATTATTTCATTTTATTTCATAGGTAAAAAATATGATGTAGACCAAGGCATTCATTGCAAACTTAACTTAGTAAAAACATTTAAAAGGTCACTACGCAATTAATATTCGTACACGATGTAGTATTTATAACACCAAACATGTTTTATTTCCAAAATATTTAATTAAATCATATATATATATATATTTAACTAGCTTCGGCCCACGACTTCGTCCGCGTAGATTTCAATTATCGTTTTTCCCTCGGGAACTTTTAAATTTTACGGGATAAAATGTAGCCTATGTTTTAATCCAATGTTTAAGCTATGTCCATTCCAAATTTCATCCAATTCCGTCCAGCCGCTGCAGCGTGAAAGAGTAACAAACATCCATACATACAAACTTTCGCGTTTATAATATTAGTAAGGATTTGTACTGGAATGACAGGTGTCAGGATTTTTTAAAGTAGTGACATTATATACCTTACCCTCATCATAAAGCGGTTGTTCTCTAAGGTGACATTACTGTCATAAACGTTGTCCTTTATTAAGCGACTCCAAATGATATGAGTATGCATGTCAGAGAGAAATTCGCATCTGAAGTGCGCTGTTTCTCCAACTAGCTTAGTCTGGTTAACGGCACCTCTTACAAGTACAGGCTTGGAGTAGAGACGCTCTAAAATGATAATGCGTTGAAGGGCGGTAATAAAATAGTTAGATTAAATGGTGAAATGTTATAAACATTTGTGACATATTTGTACTGAATAAACACATCTTAATTGGTCGGAAAAGCTCAGTAACCATCAATAAGCTAAGATTTGTTAGATGTATTTTCTGAAATGTTTACTTTCTTGTATACGATTTTCCGAACGCCTTCTTTCCCTTAAGGCATATTTTCTGTTATTTTGATTTTCCTGTATAAAAATTTCCGAACGCCTTTTGTCCCATTCCAAAAATTTAATTTGACAGTGTTGACGGAGCTCCGCTTGGCTCCTACTTATGGGTGTTTTTGGCCCTCCGGGCCTGAAATAAAAACGAACCAAACGTAACCTATCTACGTATTACGATGTAATACTATTGGGAAAAATTCGCTACCACTTATGACAGAAATGTCTTCTGTGAAAATGATCTATCAAGACAAATATGTAGCTGTAAATATGTCCATAGGAAAAGAAAACGTCGGATTTTTTTATACAAGAAAATAATGATAACAGTAATACGTCTATAGGGAAAGAAGGCGATCGGGAAATTTTATACAAGAAAATAGAAATATCAGAAAAAACGTCTAACAAACCGCTGAATGAGTAAACGTGATTGAGTAACAAACATCCAAACAGCCAAACTTTCTCATTTATAATATTAAGTAAGACCAAATGTCTGAAATTTGCGAAAACTGAAGGATGAGAGATTTGAGTTTTATGATAGAGCAATTTTTAGGTGCTACACAAGATTTTAAGCTAACATTGGATGCATATAGTATATTATTATATCAGTACAGCAAGTTAGATTAGTTCTGTAGTTTATGCAGTAAATTAGATTTGAAGACTTACAGATGACGAGAAGAGGAGATTAATGTACTATATTATTTTATATGTGAGGAAAAGAACGTTTTATTTACGAACTCGGGCCTCAGATCTCGCACATGGATATATATTTTAAGGGAATCAACATCCTTACCGTCGCGTCATAAATTAAAGCATCATGTATGTTAGACATGAATTTCAACAGAATAGTGTCATAAATAATTTCAACACCACAAATTTGACCCAAACCCGTTTCCGACCGCCCACTTGTGGTAAAGACCTTAACAGATTTCTCTTGGAACTATGGTTTATATATTTAATACAAATCATCCGTTTGTAAAAAGTTATCAATAAAATATGGTTTTAGTGGCCGTCCAGGAATATTTTAATTAAAGTATCTGGTACATTATGCGCGACTTGACATCATCCATTCTTTTAATTGCCACGCAGTAGATACATGTATGCGTGCGTTACATTTTAGCAACATTTAAAAAAATTATCAATGATTTCTAATGTTTTGTTTCGCAATTTCATTTTCTTGTATGGCTTAAAAAATATAATTACCTTGTACGTGTAACATTACTGTATGGTTGATACAGCCCAACTCGTTGCAAACGAGACAAGTGTAGTTTCCGTCATCAGATTTGGTCAATTCATCAAGTGACATTGACCATTTACCGTAACTCGGTTGGAAGTACCGTCTTGCTATTGGACCGTTGTTTTTGTACCACGTTATGTTCGGTGTTGGATTACCTATAAGAAAAAAGATGGATATCATTTCATTTTTAATTATATTTCAGTTTTATAGTTCCGTAGCCAAAGGGTGACAAACGGGGCCCCTTTAGTAAGCCTTCGTTGACCGTCCGTCCAATCTTTAAAGAGCTCTTTAGAATTGTATTAGATAACCTTTTTTTACACAGAAAAGAAAAAATCGTAACATACAACAGCAAAGGACAGAGTAATACGCCCACGAAGAACGTAGTCACGAAATAACGAATATGTGAATAACACTATGTATAACTAGAAACGAATAAATAACAAAAACAATCAAAAAAACCCATACAATAAACCCTTTTTTTTCAATATTGTTTCGTGTTTGCTCTATGGTCGAAACGGAAATAGATACAAGCGTCAAGTTTTGTGAGATAATAGTAAAAACCCTAATGAATAATATCAAGTAATAAAAACTGGCCAAGTGTGAGTCGGCTGGTACGGTTTGGGTATGGGTGAGTTCAACTCGCACTTGACCATTTTTTCTCTAATTACCTTCAGCTGCGCATCTTAGTCTGACTGAGCTTCCAACTGGTTTCATATCCATGTTATACAATTTGGATGGATGCTTGAATGAAGGTGGAGACTTTGTTAGATTCGAAGGCAATTCAAGATTCTGTCCCATTCTATTGCTTTCAATTGCATGTTTATCATTATGAGTTTTGTTGACATCTCCAATTATATTATTCCTTGCTGTTTCGTCAATCGTTGTTTCATTAATTAATGAAGCTGCTTGTTTTCCTGGGAGACTCTCAGCTTCGGAACTGGCATTGTATCCTATAACATTTTTTAGAATATTTTAATTCTGGACTCCAATATGTTTACTCTAAAACATAAGTTTAGTTTTGATATTCTTCTTGCCCCACCTTGTGAGGTATTATTGAAAAGATCTCTTGTTACTCATATGTTTAAATAAATTCATATTCGTAATAATTCAAGTAAATAATTTATATAAAACTGACAAATAATATTATATTTTATTACATTAATTGCTGTTCAGATTTTATTGTAGAATTAATTACCTATGTGACAAATGAAAAAAAACTTTTTTTTTATATATATCCCTCACAAAAACATTTTGAAGTTTTAATGTGCATTTTATTTTATCGAAACACCTTTCAACGAACGTATTATTACGCAGAATTTTGATTTCATCGAAAGGCATTTCTCGCCGCGTGAGTTATTTTTTAGAAGGTCTAACCTAACCTACGTAATAAATGTTTAAGATATCCTGAAAACATCAAGGTTTCAGCAGAAAATAGCGCTTGATGAAGTGAAATTTGATATATGATGTGTTACCCTTTTTAGCGTAGGTAATTGAAAATAATTAACAAGTTACAAGAATTACCTACGGCATTTTTTATCTTACATTAACATTATGTTCGAAAAAGACTTTTAAGAATTAAAATTTAAATAACTTACGTTCGCCATTTTCGAATCCCGAAACAACTGTAGTGAAAATTAAAATGAAAGTCAAATGGTTCAGTGCAAACATGTTTTAAGCGAAGAGTTCAAAAGCTTAAATAAAACCAGCTGCAAGGTCTTGAGAGATTGATCTGAGAACGCACACATGTAACGTGGTAACTGAACGTAGTGAACGTGGACTAATGAAGAAACAAACCCACCAAAAACAAAATGTTAGTGTATAGGCCAAGTTATTCTTCGGTTATCTACGGAGCAAAAGTGTTAAATTAAGAATCGACACCAAGTGCAAAATCATTTCTCTACTTTACTTAATCCTACCCTTACTTGAAACGAAATCATGCGAGAGTACATTAAAAAAAATTAGAGCCAACCAGTGATTTTTTCTTAGTTTACATAAATTGCCTGTTGTATACCTATTGTTTAAATTGTACTGCTCCGTGTTTTGATTTGATGGTAAAACAAAATTATTAAAACATTGAAGAGTATTTTACTGTCTTATGTTGCAATGATACTTTATCAACCGCAGCTGATGGTATTAACAGAAAGTTCCTTTTTGATTCAACTTAAGATCATTTTAGCCCAAATGACTTTTAAGGCTCGTATGGAAACAAGACTTCAATCACAATATTGTTAGAAGCCATCGATATTTTGATAATTTTCGCGTTATCGTTGTATTTTGTGCAGGGTGGTGTTAAATTATTCAAAATGTTCTTACGGTTCGGGTCGATTTATGAACTTGCCTTGCGCTCTTCCGTGCGTTTCGATAACTTAACATTGGCATAAGAGTTTCTACGAAGTACCACAATTATTAAACCATATTTTCCTCAAGGAAACCGTTATCACTGCTTCAGTGAATTATAAGAGTTAAAGTGGCGACTTTTGCCGCAAACTCGGTTTTAGGTTAACCATTTTTTATATTTATAATTATAACGTCTAGTCAAAATGCAAAACGCTAAATTAGCGCTTTTCGAAAATCGACACAATGTTTATGATTGACTTAAGCTGATGAGTTGATGACAGATCGCGTCAACCACTTATGTCTCCATACATTTTAAGTCGATAGAAACATGATAGAACACAGAAACGTTTGCAGCGTTAGCACTCTGACTCCTAAAATAAATTCTCTTTTCTGTACCCCTACCAAGAGTTACAATTACCGTACTCGCTAGCGAGTCGAATGCTCTGTCCCTCGCAGACCTCGTAGTATTCTTATAGAGTGCGAGGGACAGAGCATTCGACTCGCAAGCGAGTACGGTAATTGTAACTCATGGTTAGAGTACTGACGTGCTATTCATTTTTTTAAACCTATTAGGTTTTATGGCCCCTCTACACGTCTGCGGATCATGGACGTGCGTAAGGGATGCATTTATAGCTTAGAGTGAGCGACATATTCTTGCATATCACTCTTACGTATTGCTCCGTCCCTTACGCACGCCCATGATCCACAGACGTGTAGAGAGGCCATTAGAATGCTACAGTACTAGGCAGATAAGAAGTCAATCCTGACACATTGCACGACCATGAAGTTTTTGACTATTGACATTGTTGACAGCAGTAAAATAATGCTAAACTTGTTTGTTGCGTTTGAAGGAATATTAATAACAGCATTATTTTACTGCTGTCAACATTATCCATATTCAACATAGCACAGGCCACTTCTATTTGCGGAGTTAAACTTCGTCTACTAATTGAAAAGTGATTTGTATAGTGAACATCTCAAGTACTTGCTCGTCAAATTAAATAACTATTCTTCGTAAAGGGTCTTAAGGTTTTTTTGTTGAATCGCTTATGTCCGTTAGAATCATTGTATTCTAACAAAGGGGTTATAAAAAGTAAAAGGGGGGTAAGGGTCAAGTAAAATTGATCAATTAAATATTATACACATATTTATTTATTTATTCAATTTAGACAACATTTTGAAATAGGACACTTTTCCAAAGAGTTTATATAAATTAAACTTATTTTAATTATTCACCTTATATTTCTCTTTTTTAATCTAGGGACTTACTTACTTATTGTATGCACTGTATTTATTTAGGTTAGAAATATTATCATTTCAAAATCACCCCGTGTAAGATACTTAAATAATAGTATAATTTATTTCTCCTACTTCTACTTAACTTAATAGTATATTTAATACAGTGTCATTTTACTTTTACACTTAAGTAACAAGCATAACTTAATCTACAATTACACAATTTCATTAATTATACAACTGGTTCACACATTTAATCTAGGCCCCATTTCCACAAATATTTGTGGAAATTGGGGCCTAGATGATAGTGATAGGTGAGAATTCGTGGTACTTCAATTCAAAGAACATCTTATCGACTTTATTGTTTTATGAAATGAAATCAGACCTTATCAGACTAATAATTAGGCCGTCTTGTCTAGGGCAACACGGGCTCTATTCTACTCGGTAAAACCATATTGCTTTTGACGTGAAAAGCAATAATAATATAGTATTACCAATTAGAATAGTGCCCCAATGCTTGAGCAACTCGGCGGCTTTGCATTCTATATCACCTGTCACTGATGTTCGTGAAATGGCCGCCTGTAAATTTTATCTGTAGAGGCGCAATTTCTTTCGTCGACATAATTCTAAACAAAACGACTTTTATACGCACTAAGTACTAAATGACTTCTTACAGTGTACATCAATTCTTGTTTGAGTCTAAAATGACTTATTTATTATTTGTGTTATAATTTTAGATACTGCTTTTCTAGTAATTCTACATTAAACATTGTAATGTTGTCGCAAGCAATTACATAATATACAATTAAAACTATAATGTCAGAAAGGTAATTTATGTATAGAAGTAATAGTAAACGTCCCAATATGCTTCCTTGGAATACCCCTTGGTGATCAACTCTTCACTCGGGCATTCTATTTTTCATTACTTTTTAATTACCTATCTAACTTATTTCAGGTCATTGCTTACGGTTCTTTAACCACTAAAGCTACTTAGCTAATCGTATATTTTATGTGTTTTTTTTAAAGATAATGCCATAATTTACCAAGTCGAAAGCTTTGGACGTATTCTATAATATGTTTTGTTACATTTTAACTGGAACTCAAGCTAAGCTATAGATTTTGCTCCGTTAAACCCAAAACTGTTCTGGTTTAAGTATCTTTTTTTCCGAAATAAATCCAACAAATCAATAAATTATTAAATTATGGCACTCAAGGTCCTTTCTTGTATTTTTTGTAATACTTATAAGACTGTATGTGGCCTAAAAAAAACGAAATAAATAAAATAAATCTATAACTTTCTTAAACAAATTAGTCGGTATGGAACGCCTAGGGTTGAGTCGCCTTGAGACGCCCTTTTCTTTAAAGTGGTCATCAGTGGTAAAGATTCTGATTATCCTCTGTATTTGAACTGAAAAAAAAAATGAAATGTTTGAATACGTACAAACAGGTCATGTACAATTTTTACGTAAAGTTGAGTTAAAATAGGTTATTTTTAAGGCGAAGTATTGGGTCCTTACCTATTAAATTGGCGTTATTTTTACGTGTTTTATTTCGTACGGAATTTATTCATTTCAATTTTAACTTCCAAATTATTTTCAAATTTCATTAATACAGTATGTTACAAAGGTTTTAGATACAAATAATAAGGTTCAATTTCTTACTTAGTGTTTAAAATTAAAGTGTGAACTCAACTTTTCATGTGCTGTGAGTTCAAGTGTTTCAATTACGCAGAGTTTTAAGAAGCTAACTATTTTTAAGTAATTAAGATATGTATTATAATATAGCTTAGAAGTGTCCAATATTCCTGATAGAATTTTGTTTGGTTTGCATTTGACGTTACTAAATAATCCGCAAAATTAAATGTATGAAAACCACCATTTTCATAAAATTCTCCATATAAAACGCCAATTTCATAGGTAAGGACCTAATATATTCTTTTGCTGGAATGTCAGTTAAAACGACATTCTGCCGTAATACCCAAGAAGGCATAGTAATAGTATAAACATTTGGAATTGAATGTGGTTACCAATAGAGCGTAGAGTGCTTTGACTATTACATTGCAGTTACTGTTCTTTGGTATGACGGCAGCATTGTGCTGTGAGAGTGCAATACCGCGTAACTGACAAATTAAACAAAGTGCAAAATACACATTAGCTAGTATGTCAGTAAGGTATATTTTTCCACTTATTAAATTTGTCAGTTACGCGGAATTACAGTATCACCGACGTTAAGCATTCTCCCACAGTTTTTTTTTACTCTACTTGCTTGAGCTCTAGTTGAATGCTAACTAATATAAGTAACTGTCTTTCTGTCTTTATGCTTTCACGGCTAACCCGCTGAATCGATTTAGATAAAATTTAGTATAAAGATAGCCTCAGTCCCTTCTTCAGCATAGTTCGTTCTTTAAATAATGTGCATTACAATTCTTTGAAGTCACCGCCACCGCTTTGTGCGCGCCGCGGCGGTTTCTTTGTACCAATAGTTGCGGCACATCAAAGCGTGCAAACTATTTGAGCGAACGAACTATAAATAAGGTACTTTTTCAAGCCAACGACGAATAGACTTCTACGTGGACGTAGTCGCAGGCAAAAGTTAATATTGAATGACATCGCTACTGTGTCGAACAAGTCATGAATTATAACCTGTCTGTTTTCTTCTTCTAATTAAAAAAACGTACTGCCGCTTGGCCAAATTATTTTTCGTTAAATGTATCATTTCGTCAAATGTTTCAGTTGGTCAAACGCTATTTTTTCCGAAACTGTAAACATTTCAGGATTTATTTCAGAACTATCGTGTAGAACCCTATAGGTTAGTTTAGTTGTATAGAAATCCTGAAATATTTACAGTTTTGAAAAAAAAGCGTTTGACCAAATGATACATTTGACGAAAAATAATTTGGCCAAACGGCAGAGATGCTAAAAAAACATAACTTGCACCCATCGGTTAGTGATAGTATCTTTTGACTTACGGTAAGTTGCTCGACGCTGCGTCTTTGATTTGGGACATAGTTTTCAGGGTTTGGACTAGGTCGAGGAATGTCGGCCTCCCTTCAGGATCAAAGGTCCAGCAGTGCATCATATATTTGTATCTGTAATAGCAAATGTTCATTAGGTATTAAAAAAAACAATGACAAAGATGTGAAAGATGTGATTACGCAATAAGGCTAGTAGTGACACTATACCTACTACATTTTTTTAGGTACGGGATCTTAAAGTAAACAAAAAACTGGACGAGTGTGAGTGATATATTACAGATTACAGGAAAATCTGGAATAAGTCTATGGTATGGTTTTAGTTTTTAAAGCACATTTTTTTTCATATATCATGCCTTATGTACAGTCACGAGATTAAAATTTGGTACAGTCAACGTCAAAAGTAAGTGATCAAAATTAACATTTCAAAACATGTTCTAGCATGACGCCCCAGATATAACAGATTATACTAAAGTGTCTTTTTCAACTGAATATTTAGTTAGTCAAAAGAAAATGATTATAAACGATGTCATAACTGTCTCTTTACAGAAATTTTCAATAAAGAATGATGAAATAAAAAAATTACCCAAGTGTCAAGTGTCAAACAAGAGAAAGTCGAGATTTCAAAATCTCCAAATGAAAACTAGGGTAATCACGGCAGTTAAAAAGGATGTATTTAAAATGTTGCAAAAAAAAAAAACAAAGCGAAGTAATAGGAACTTATTTCAACCCTTGACGGAAATGAGAGGTGATATAGTTGTTTCGCGTGTTTGTCTAACGAATATAACCGACATTAACCGAACGTCTGACTTGTATTCCGAGGTGGTCTTGAGAGGTCATGAAGCCCCAAAAATTCATATTCACTTACATATGATAGTTTGGCAGTATTACTGACTATTGCTATATTAGAGAATCAGTTTAATTTGAAACGCTTAGTAATGACTTTAACTTTTTGAATGGCATGTCACTTACTTATGACACATTACGAGTTAATTTACTTATGCTAAACTACAATAATCAGTGACATCTGATTTAATTTATTGTGTATACTATTTTGAGACCCTATTTCATCAGTTTCTTTTGCTGTTGACTGTACCCACCTTAGGTCCAAAGTCAATCTGACATTCTACAGCAATAAGGTTGAGTTTTCTAAAAGTTACAAATGACTTGACATCGCTAATTACATTGACGACTTCAAGCATATTTCACTTGAAATGGGTCCCAAATTAACGCTCGTGACCGTACAATATTTTGATTTTTCTGTGTAATATGTAAATCGACTCCGTGGGCAAGATACAGGCTCAGCCTAGTTTGGAATCCACCGGATTCTGCTTGTATATTTGTAACCGCGTGTTTTATTTAAATAAATTTGATCTTATTCTATCTCTGGGGGAGGCCTATGAGCAGGGGACGTATTTCGACTGAATGATGATAAGTATGTGTATCGTTATCTAGTAGGTAGGTATCCATAGTTCAAGCATAGCCTCGAGCTTACTCTAGAACAGTGTTTCTTAAACTGTGGTCCGCGGAACCCCAGTGGCCCGTTTCACGAAGCTACAAGTTACAAATTACAAGCGGAAGATTTTTTCTAACTCCTTTTGCTAGAAAGAGAGTTCCACTTGTAATTTGTAACTTGTAGCTTCGTGAAACGGGCCACAGGAGTATATTTACGGGGGTCCGCCGCGATTACGAGACTTTTGGGTGCATTTATTTACGCTTACAAAGCAGGGCTTGGTGCGCCAGCGAGCGGTGTCCAAGACTACCTCTGTGAAAAGGCATTCTATTCTCTTGTATATATTAAGAACAAATACAGAAAGAGATTAAAAGTTGAATCCGATTTGAGATTGCAACTTTATAGTCACATCAACCCTAATATCGTCAACTTAGTTGCGAAGAAGCATTATCAACCTTTTTTATGAATAAGTTTTTTATTGTATTTGCAGTACCTATGTACTAAAATAAATGGTCTGAAAGTTTTTTTTATGAAGACGTCCTTGGACTTGTGCTTGCTTTCCTAGGGGTCCGTGGACGGAAAAAGGTTAAGAACCGCTGCTCTAGGACTAAGTCAATTTGTGTGAGATTTTCCCCATATTTACTTGTTTTAAATATCAACGATTTATAAAATGCAACGGGTAAATTAGTTTATGTGACTGGTGCATAATGAGAGTCATTAATACACGAGTGTGGTGTTATGAAACGAGCCGTTGATGATAAGATCACACGAGTGTTTTAATGTTTAATTATGGGTAGTCGCATACACATTACGGGAAAATAGATTTACATTTCGTCGCTGCATCCTTTGGGTTTTTCCATCCTGTGTCCTTGTTTGAACCACTGGTACAAGTATTGCACAGGCACGTTTGGGTATGGAGTGCTGCCGAAAGTCATTATTTCCCATGATAGAACTCCAAATGACCACCTGAAACGTATGAAATACAAAATTTAGTCATGATGAAATAAAAAATAATAATTCCGCATTTAGGTCACAGAGGTATTTTTAAATTATGTCTGATAATGTCAGCTGCACTTCCAAAAGTCTGAAATCTTTTCAAAAGGAAATGTAAAAGACGTACGCATCGAAATCATAACGCAGTGGAAGTAAGTCAGTAACATACAAAAACTGGTGGGAAGATATTTATTTATACAAGTGACGTTTTGCGAATGTTAATGACCTGCAATAATCAAAGAATTTCAATAGGATTGACGACTTGCCGTATGCTGTCGTTCTGGGCTTGGGTCTAGGCGGTAAAAATCATATCGTCCTGACAGTAATGGCGGCCGAGTTAAAAACAGGTCAAATACGATATCGTTTGATCTATTGTTGGCCGCCTACCGATTATTGGCCCCATGACCTTTAACATAAGGTAATAGAGACACATTGCGAGAATGGACGAGAGTCGCTGGACAAGATGAGTCCTTGAATGGAGACCCAGAGCCGATACTAGAGAGCGCGGCAGACCACAGCAGCGCTGAATGGACGACATTCGACGGCACGGAGGTCGGGACTGGAGAGGGGCACAAGATCGCCAAGAGTGGAAGAAGAGGGAAGAGTCCTGCATCCAAGATTGGATTGCCAAAAGGCCACCATGATGATGATGATGATGAATTTTGACGATAATTCAACAATCAATAGGTGCCAGTAACTGGTGTTTTAGAGGCCAGTTACTAGGTGTTTACCCTATGTTTTTTACCACTTAGAATCCTCTGCCCTGATCCTAGCCATTTACATATGTAATGAATAGATTACTTACACATCAGAGCGCTTAGTGTACATATTCTGAATGATCGATTCAGGCGCCATCCACTTTATGGGTAGCCTGCCAGCAGACCGCTTGCGGTAGTAGTCCGAGTCGCGCACGTCCCGAGCCAGCCCGAAGTCGGCCACCTTGAGCACGCGCGCGCCCGACACCAGCACGTTGCGCGCCGCCAGGTCGCGGTGGATGCACTGCGGGACATCTCTACATCTTATCTTTTGTCTTTAAAATTTGGCATTTCAAAAATTTCGTCTCTCTATCCTCTGGGCCGAGATTCTAGGCGGTAAAAACCATATCGTCTTTGACCTGAGGGCTTAGCCCCTCAGAGGGCTTATTGTCTAACGCACTCGCAATCACGCTATTTTTCATTTTGAAAATCGAAGGCTTGTCTGCATACAAAATGAAAACAATTGCTCCACTTTGAGCCGGTTGCGATTGCGAGTGCGTTAGACAATAAGCCCTCAGGTCAAAGAAGATATGGTTTACCGCCTAGAATAGAGGCTATGATCTTTTGTGCACCCTCTTGTATAACTGGGCCCGTATTATGGTCGCCTTTATCGCGGTAGATAAAGCATCCGTCACTTTCGCACTTACATACTGGTGGGAAAGTGACACATGTTTTATCCACGCTTATTTGCATCGATAAACACGACCATAATAGACCCGCTGGGTATAGTCGACTGGGTAAATCCATATTGCCTTTGACATGTTGTTGTAATGTTTTTAATTCGGCCGCCATTACTGTCAAGTAAGAGCTATCTTAACGTCGACAATACAATAAACACGTCAAAGGCAATATATTTTACCCATTACAATAGAGGCCCTTTTCGAATATGCAGGTTATTTATCAAGACATTTCTCCTTTACCGTAAGAGCATCAGGTATTGTACAAACGGCAAAATGAAATCCGGACCCATCATAAAACTGTGTCACAGTGATATTTTGTTTGTCAATTTAACGGTTTGATTTATAACGGCACTGTGGCACAGTTTTAGGTTGGGTCAGGCTTTAATTTTTCCGATTGAAATTTAAGTTAGGAACAACCATTGGCGACCGCTGAGGTTTGAACTCAGTACCTTACGATCACAAATCGACACCCTAAACTACCGGTGCTATTCGATTTGCACTTGGCCTTTTTTTACGTTCCACTTCATCTTCACTTACCCCGCGCGACGTGAGGTATTCCATCCCTTTTGCCACCTGAAGGGCAAAGTCGATCAGGTCTCCTTGCGTGAAACGCTCTTTCATCAAATTCTCTGCAGGACTGTTGAGGGAAATTTAAATTATTTAGATTAAATATTTATTTAAATAAATATAAATGCCTACTCACAAAAAATGAAATGTTCTCAAATATTGCTTACGGACAATTTCTCACAAGAAACATTTATAGCTGGTACAATGCTAGTCTAGATTCCATTACGCTTCTGCAGCGCATCTGGTATGTTTGCGGATGCCGGCGTCGATGACTTTTACGCAATCATACGCAAGAAATCCGCATCCATAGTAAGGTGTATGCTGGGAAGCCGCAACGAGAATCTGCAGATGGTACCTGACAGGATAGACTCCAGCCGTCCTGAGCCACTTCGTGGACTTGCACGTGACACGTGGGAGTTCATGATGCCAGTCCATTTATTAAGAGCATTTAATTGTACTTACATACAGGGCGAACGATATGAAGTGTTACCAAATTAAAAGGCTACGTTTTTTTTCTGTTGTAAACAATTAATTTTTTTTAAGAATAAAATGAGAAAAATATATCAAAATTTAAAAATTAGTTTATTTTAACTCGATATGACCACTTTTTGCCTTGACACGAATGTGGTCCTGCGGTATGTTATGCCAATTACATACGATCGCTTTCTTCAGTGCATCTATACTGGCATGTTTTCTTCTCCTCACCTTGCTCTCTAAAATGGACCAAAGATAAAAGATAAAAAGATAAAAGATGTTTATTCAGTAAGTAGGCCGCACGGGCACTTTTACACGTCAATAATCTACCAGCGCTTCGCAAGAGACCACTGCTGAGAAGAAACGCCGCAAGAAACTCAACAGTCAGTCGTTTTTTAAACATTTCTTATGATATGATATTATACAACGAAAAATAAAACTTAACCTAGTATTATATAAAACAATGAATGTAACAAAAATATGTCTATATATATCATGCGTAGTTGAGCAGGAAAATGTGTCAAAACTCAAAATTTCTACAAGAACTCATAAATAGTAAATATAAGAAATAAATAAAAATTAAAAATTATACTTACCTATGACGGTGCAAAACAACACATAATTAGTTTCGATACATTCCCCTACAGAAACCGTGTCCCCTAGACAATACACAATGTTTATATATTGGTATGATTAGGTTATTATTAAGATATTTAGGTGTTGACCAGATAGAACAGTCCATCGGATTCGCGTCTGGGGAATTCGAAAGCCATTGTGTGGACAAAATGAAATATGGAACGCGGTTTTTCAGCCATTCTTGGTTCACACGATCTTTATGAGCCGGGGCCGAGTCTTGTTGAAATGTGCACGGTCTACTACCGAAATGTTTGCGTGCCCAAGGCTCCAATGCAGCTTCCAAAACAATTTCCCGATAGTGAGTCGCATTTACTTTGACTCAAGGTTCGATAAAAACGATTTTTTAATACTTCATATCGTTCGCCCTGTAGTTCTTAAGTATTCTTGTGAGTCCTAACAAATTATGGATTGATTTATCTTTTTTTTATTATTACTTCTTGTCAGGTTTGTGTTTCTTGAGGAACTCCCGCAGACAGCCGTTGCGCGCGTACTCCACGACGACGTAGAACGGCCCCTCCTGCGTGCAGCAGCCTAGCAAGTTGATGATGTTCTCGTGTTTGCCGATCAACTTCATTATCTCCATCTCCGATACCAGCGCTATCATGTCCGAATCTGAATGTCCGTCTGAAAGGCGAGCATTATATTAGACATTATCATTAATCATTTGCATAAATACATACATCAAAAAAGTCTCGGAATGCTCAGTATCCCTAAACAAATTTGATGTTTTGACTCAGTAGCCTATATTGAAATGTTCAAAACTGTCTAGGGATTAAAAATATCCCTAGGCACTTTTGATGTGTGTAATTACGTTAGCTCCATGTCATTCATGGTTAAAAGATATGAAGCTAATGTAACTTCGAGCTTTGTATTTTCAAAGTAGAGCTCATGTATTTAAATATGATTTTGTATTTGTGCGAATTGTTAATTGTTTTGTCTTGCGTGTTTTTTAGTGTTGTTTAGTGTATTTACTACATGTTCATAATCTGCTATGGTTTCGCTGGATGGTTCAAATGAAAGACAAGCGCTGGTTTTAATGCCAGCATAACGTTAAGTTGTCACAAATAAATGTTTTTTTTTCTCCATTAGCCCGAACAATCTCTTCCGATAACAGAATTCGCGCAGAATCATAGGGTTAGCATAATATGCTCACATTTTAACCCATTACAATGACGGAAAGTGGTTTAAAATTAACTTGCAAGATCTGACCATAACACACAAACACGCGAAGTGGTAAAACCTTGTAAAAACTACCACGGTTACTTGATGGTAAGATATCATCGCGACCCAAAAATATTCGAAACAGTAAAGGATCTCAAGTAATTAATCGTACGTTGCTGACATTGAAAAAAAGTAGGCTCCTTTCTTAGAATCCTTAAAATAATGTTTGAACGGTCCGAAAACACCGATAGAGAGAAGCTTCCACGAATTTTTGAGCAACTCATTGCTGTTAAATCCTCGCCGTTTCAATTAAGGCTTCAAAGTAATTGTGGGGGCGAGTTATTTCGTTACCTTTCAGCATCTTTACTGCCACGACAGTTTTTACTCCTTCCGAGATTATTCCAGTGCACTCCGCTTTAACAACTTTCCCGAATTCCCCCTGTCCTAGAACTTGCCCGGTAAAAGTCATGTTAGACCTCAAGATCTCCCACGTCGAGTCTACCGGCAGCTGGTATTCCGACATTAACGTAGTATCGTTGCCTACGATACCCACTTGGGTTAGTTTCTGTCTTTCTATCTTTACTATAGGCATGACCTGAAAGCAGACAGTACCCAAATAATTGATTTGTACTCGTTGTACCCGTTCAATAACTCAAAAAGTTGATGATCTAATTGCTTTATAATGTTATTTTTATAATATAATCTTACCAAGTCACCCGAACCAGCGGAAGTGTAATCGATTTCTGGTTTCTTCACGGTAATTTTCTTCATCCAGTATTTTACTATGACGTTTTTTCTCCGCTTTCTGACAACAACTATTGTTATGATGGTGATCAGAGCGACTATAATCAGCACCCCGGATGCTATGACCCCAGGGGCTGCGTCAGACCAAGGGGAATATAAAGTGCCGGTCCCAGGACCGTTGGTTGGGGTACGTAACCTAATCATTTCTGGTGGTTCTTGCACGTAGCTATTGTTATTCGGGTCTGAAAAAAAGAAATGCAAATATAATATAATTACGTTAATTATTACATATAAATTAATCGCCTATGTATCTTTTACTATGCTTTGATAACTTTAATAAGTAAGTATTATACCATTATTGCGCAGGTCATTAAAATGGCCAATACAACGTCAGACAGACAGACAACGATATAAGTGGCCATACTATCAAAATCAAAATGAATCAGCTTTTATATCGATTTAATATTGATTGGAGATCAATTTGTTTAAAGTAGAATTCAATTGTTATTTACCTCCTTCCACTGTCAGATATTGCCATGTTATTGCAGTTATATTTTTCTTATTGAGAATGCAGATGTACCATCTTTGACTGTAGCCTGATACATCCTTCAGAGTGAGCTCATGCCTCTTGAGTGAGGTGTTCATCTGAATCTAAAAGTTTTACATGAAGAGTATTTCTCAGCCTTTATAACTTTACAGATAGCTTGGCATAGTAAAATAAGTACAATATTCTCAAGTGGCAACCACCCATTAAATAGCAATTTTCGAGTGTTTTGATAATGTTGCTAATTGCCCTCTGAATAGTGTTCTTATTTTAACCACATAATTATGTGCCAAGCTATATGTGTCGTCTGCTGGGTCGTATCAAGAGAGAAACATTGAGTTTTTTAAAAGAAATTGGTTGGCGTTGATTAAAGCACTACTCAACGAAGATCACTTCTTAATGCTTATACTCCACGTACAAGCTTGCTGGAAGTTTTCATATACATTCGAGGAATTTTAAATCGGTCGCAATCAAAGAAAACGTAGATCAAATAAGATTATAAGAACGTAACTTTTGCTCGATGCTGGCAACAGTAAAGCATATTAGCATAGTGTTGCATTTGTGTACGATACACTTTTACAAAGATAAATATAGATAATAGAGCATGATTGAACGTGTAGCTGCAAAGTCGAGCATATCCTTAGATAGTCATGCTCGATAAAACTGTGCTCGTCGAGCAAGTATCTGCATCATCATAAATACCAACTTTTTTGTGTGTTATTTGTATTTCTTCTTGTTTTACTTTCTCACTTCCACTTGCCTGTGCCTTTTCTTGGTCGATTGCTTCAAAACTTACAATTATTATGGAACAGCCCAAAATATAATGATAAATATAATCATCATCATCATCATCATCATCATCATAAACTCACGCCTTCATTCCCAGAGTGGGGTAGGCAGAGCCACAGACTCAACAACAAATCCAAAAACTTATCCGTGTGGTGCCGGGTTTAGAATGTTGCCACTCCATGTCTTCCCGTGGATGTCGTAAGAGACGACTAAGGGACTAAAGGCTGTGTAGTGCTAGGCGATGGGTTTGCAACCTGTCACTAATACACTGGATAACATCTTAGCCTGGTTGTGCAAAATGTGATAAATATACCATTTGGAAAATTCCGTTGTCAAAGGAGAAGTTTTTGAGATTCGCCTGGAAACTCCTCGTCGATAGCCAGTATATCATGGAGTCGTTTGGGTTCACTGGGGGGCAAGACAGTGTTACCGTTTCCTTGTAGTCAACCGTTTGATTATATGGCACTGAGATGTAATCCTTGGCTTCATCTGTAATTTCATTAAATCCAAATTTACATCAGGTTTAATTTCACTGTACTTGTTTTTTTATTAACAAACTTAGTTCAACATTTCAAAGTTAAGTTAATTTTGAACCAGTTTTCATTATTGGACTGGATTGAAACAGAATGCATAACCTAGTGAGAGTTTAATAGAGGTATAATGGTGCTGTTACGGTAATGGAGACGCTAAACCCACCGATTTGGAAGCACAAAGAGAGAGGTTGGTGTCACAAGAGTACCTATAGTTTGCAAAATATTGGTCTTAAAATGTTTTTATGGCTAAAACTTATTAGTTAGGTACTAAGAATGGTCCGATGATGTAATCAGTAATTTGGCCTGACATAAAGAGCTCACAGAAAAGTTTAGCTAGCAGAGTAGCTTGTCTTATACTTTTTGTCAGTTACTTATTAGGGTAGTATATGTATGTTTATTGATATGTTAGATGAATCAAATCCGCGGTTTAAATACTAAAAGATAAATGAAAAGCCGAACTTACCTCCAATAAGGAACGTGATATTTGGTACGTTTAAACAACCAAGATCTCCACAAGCATCTGTAGACGTTCTGCCCTCTCTGATGTTCATGGAAAAAAATCTTCCATTTCTTATTCTCAGTGTATTGACCTCAACCCCTTAAAAGTATAAAAAACCAATAAATACCTAATAAAACAATTTTTATAAAGTAGTGTAGTTTTAATAAATATGACAAGTCGTCATCATCATCATCATTTCAGCCGGAAGACATCCCCTGCTGGACATAAGTCTTTCCCAAGGTTTGCCGCAAGGACCGATCCTGCGCCTCTTGCATCTTTTCCGGCAACCTTAACCACGTCATCGGTCCCCTTTGTTGGAGGTCTACCCATGCTGCCTAATAACAGGTATGTTCAATCATTTGACATGTAACTACGGAGTGACAATTAATAATTATAATTTGTATTGTTAACGAACTGTTTGTTCAATTTATTGCAAGTCAACTTTAGACCAGAGGGCTTATTGTCTAACGCCTCGCAATCGCAACCGGCTTCAAAGTGGAGCAATTGTTTCCATTTTGTATGCAGACAAGCCTTTGATTTTCGAAATGAAAACTATCGTGATTGCGAGTGCGTTAGACAATAAGCCCTAGGTATACGAATGGGCTGAAAAAATACATAATGTAAATCCGATGGCAATGCAATGGGAGCCCTTTGTTTCCCATAATTTTATTAGTCATAATGTCATTTTTGACATAATTATTGAAAGTCATAATTTTTATATCGCTGAAACTGGAAACTTTTCAGAGTTTCTGAAATATTTAACGTGTAGACAAGGCTAGGTCAGGTTAGGTTTGATTTATAACTTGCGATGATTATGACCTAAAACACATTATGACTAAGAATAATAAAATTATTGCAGAGAATATAGGCCCGTTATTCATGAAATTTTCGCATGGGGTCTGTATTGTCTGCCATAATTATTCTTAGTCAATATTAAATATTATAGTGCCTAAGAGCTGATCTGATGACGGAGTCGGAAGGTTGTAACAGGATAACTTGTTACTTTGGTCTCGAACAGCGGATAATGATTGTACAATAACAAAAGTACAGTCGGTACCTAACTATATTTTGACTCAAATTTAACCTTTTGTTTATAGAGCGAAAATTTTATAAATAACATGTATAAATTGAAAATACTCTCATACATTACACTAGCTTCATATCCACAAGGATAAACGCTGGCTGCTTATTCTTCACGCACAATTTTGCAATTAATTATAATAATGTGCCTACTTGATTGAGTCATCTCAGTCTGTATTTTTTCCTGCTAGGAACTCGACAATATTTACACGATACGATACCAAGATCGATGGGTTAAAAAAGCTAAATTAACCGGGAATGGGAATACACTGGGTACGGAGAAGGCAGACAAGAAACACCAGGCTACCTGATGGACTTTGTTCTGAGACCCATACACATTTGCAATCTCAAGATTACAATCCTAAGACTGCGCATACGATTGCCGGAGGATCAGTCCAAATGGCATGTCTCTACCTGGAGTCTTAGTGAAAAAGGGTATAAGTCTCCTGAAGATCAAGTGAAAAAGGGTTTAAGTCTAGTATACTACGTCCTGTATGTACCCTTTTTTATTAAGATTTAAGTCGACTTATACCTTATTTCACTAGGACCCCAGGATTATTTCTTCTGCCGCTTTAACAACTAAAAATTTAATTAAAAATTAAACCTTGGGAGAGACCTATGGCCAGAATGTACTGCTGAGATGATGATGACTGATAATGACGTCGAAAAAATGGGAGCTCATTGTTTCTTATATTTTTTTGGCCATAATGTAACTTTTGACATAATTATTCATAGTCATACATTTTTATATCGCTAGAACCGTTAACTTTGAAACATTTCCTAAATATGTAACGCGTATACAAGGCTAGGTTAGGTTAGGTTTTATTTATAAAAATCCTGAAAAACAAACAGTTTCTTAAAATAATACGTTATCTATGACTTGCGATAATTATGACCTAAAACACATTATGACTAAAAATTATTATGGCAGACGATATAGACCCCGAAAAAATACTTGATACATACCTAAAGCACATAGTATTTCCACAACTACGGAGAAAATGGAGATTATAGTTATTACATTGACGACGACAGACCCTCCTTGCTTAGACATTTTGGTCGATTGGATCATTTTTCATGTTTAATTCATTGGCATTTGAAGAAATCTTTAAAATCTGCAAATGTAAAACGCTTTTGAAACGCTGTCAAACTCTCGTTCAGGCTACCGATAGGGTTTGAGATATAATGTTGAATTTCACCAACCACTTAATAGACGATTATAGTGTTAACTGCTGTATGAACTAAGAGTCGATTAATATTTATTAACATTACATCGTTTGGTGACATTGGTACTAAAAGATAGGTACAGTAATTTCATTTCATGAAATCGGGTTCGTCATACTTGTAGTTGTAACATTTGTAACACGTGTAGACACACACACTAGGGCGTCGCGTCGCAGAGACAATAGCGGCCTGCACACGTAAAGTTCGGACCACGGGAAACGCCACGCGCCGTTCCAATGTTCGTAATTCCAAACTGTACGTGTATATGCAACTGTAATAGCAAAATAGTAAAAAATGTACGGTTCGGAATGAAGATTGGAACGGCACGGGTCAACCGATTTTGATAAATAAAACGTCATTAAGTAGATTCGTCTTAATAGCGTTAGTGCTGCTGGGTACATAAAATTCTTAAAAAATATATTTCAATCAGATTTTATGTGTTTTGATATTTTTAACATATATCGACGACAGTATCAAAAATGGAGTCGGGTATTTAAAGCTCGCTTTTTTATTTCTAAGATTAAAAAAGAAATATTAATCACAGGAAATAATAAAAAAAAGAACAAGCGCAAAGACGAAGTCATCCCTTTATTAGATTCCTTCCAGAATAACCTTGTTTTTTCAAGTAAAAGATACTTCTTTTCACAAACAAACAGTCTTTAAAAGAAAATAAGTAGTTATAATAATAAAAACAATGACAATTCTTTAATAAATAGACAACTTTGGGTGATTGAGGAAAATAAGAAAAGTAGAATGGTGGCAACGAGTAGACATTGTAAGTACAAAAACAAAGTTTACATGTTATACTTAGTGTACTAAATACCAAAAGGTTAGCTGGAAGAGATCCCTTAAAGGGATAAGTTCGCCTTTGAACATTTCTGTAAATATTGTACTTGAATTTCTGTCTATAAAGAGTTAACATACATACCTACTATCCGAAAACCAATATTATATTACAATATAATACATAAATACAACAAATAAATACACTTAAATACACACATAAGGACTAGTCATGGGGTAATTGAATTAAATAATTTCCCGTTTAATAAACAACGACTTACCTCAATCAGGAGCTCCACTTACGCGTCAGTTAACCACCACTAACAGTCAGAAATGATTAAACCATAACAATTCGAACTGGAACCTTATTCCACGCTGCATTTTCCCTATTGTTATCACATTGTCAACGTTATGTCAAGGGCCTTATAATACTTTGTCTCCAACCGCCTTACTAATAAGCGTTGAATAACGGTAGTATAGCTATACAATGTTTTGTCCTTATCTGTCATTGTGACATTTGGATTTCACAGATAGGGACCAAACATTGTATAGCTATACCACCGTTACTCAACGTTTATTAGTAAGGGGGTTAATGTATTATTATCTTATTGTTTTCTACTCGGCGCTATTACTGTCAAGTAAACATGAGTTATCATAACGTTGACAATACGATAACAATAAATTACCATTTTAAAATAAGTTATTTTTTGCGTTTTCGATGACAGTTTTTTTGTTTATTAAAACATTTATATTTTATTTACTTTTTAGTGATCATAATAAGGTAATTATGGAGTCCCACTTCTTAGTTCAGATGAAACTTTTAAACATTTCAAGCTCGCCGCAAGCAACGCCGCAGGGAAGTCATAGTCGTATTTAAACAATTCACCCCCTTTTTACCCGACTACGGCGAAGCAAAGGAAACGTAATGGCTTTGACACCCTATGTATGTATGTATTAATATGACTGTATGAATTTTCTACTCTATTTAACCGATTTTTACAAATGAGGTGATTATCTATTCATCTTTATTGTGCTATGGTTAAAGGCTACTCTTTTTGCTCTGTCAAGCGAAACCCAACAGGGTAATGAGTTAACAGACTTTGTATGTATGTGATTAAAGTAGCTCCTAAAATATATGTAAACATAAGTTACGTCATAATAACGTCGTCAACAAAATATAACAAGGTAAACAAATAAAACAAATGAAAATGAGTAATTCATATAATCATATGGTATGTACTTTACATTTACGCACGACATTTATTTTGTTCCTATAACTGCAACCGCACATATTGCATCAAATATACAAACACCATTTTTACCTATTTCTTACAAACACATTTTTGAGTATAAAATAGTCGACAACTAACGAAGAAGTCCATTTGACAATTCTGTATGACGTGGAGCCTATAGTACTAGGCAGATACGAAGTTGAATCTGACACATTGCACAACCATGAAGATTCTGAATATTGATGATTTTGAAAGCCGTCAAACAATGCTGTTATTACTATTCCTTCACACGCAAAAAGATGGTTTACTGCTGTCAACATTATCAAAAATCAGAAACTTCATGGTTGTGCAATGTATCAGAATTGACTTCTTATCTGCCTCGTACTATAGTTATGTCAACACAACTCTATTATCAAAATATTAAGAGCGTATTGATATAATATGAAAACGAAAAACATTAATTTACTTTCTTACTACGAGGGCAGGTTTTCATATCTTCCATGCCGCTTTATTAATTTATTGTGCTTGTATTATTACGATATTTAAAATAAGTTTCGTTTATTTAAAAAAAATATAACCAAATTAACAGGGGGATATAATAGTCATAATATATAATAGTTTTATTTCTAAAACCATAATCTTTTCAGATTTTTTCAAAAGGCCATTGTATAGAACCCATTGGGTTAGGTTAGATTTGTTTTATAATCCTTTCTTAGTGCTCACTTACATCATGAAAGGAACCCCTGTACCAAATTTCAAGTTTCTAGGTACAGTAGTTTAGGCTGTGCGTTGATATAAAAGTCAGTAAGTCAGGTTTGCCTTTTATATATATATAGATGATACGTACCCGAACAGGGTCACCTCGAATATTAAACAAAAAACATGCGCAATTATAGATGAATACTGAATTGAAGTAATTTACTAAATAATCATAAACTTCCACTTTTTCAAGTGATTTAACTATGTACATACTATCAATTTAATTGATACTTTCTAACATACATACATTGATTCATTTATTTAACTTAAAACTTACGATATTTAAGTACAAAAAGAAATATTTGGTGGTAAAATGCGTTTTACAGTTCTAAACTATGCTCAATAATTCATTACCTGTCTCATCGAACTCTATAAAAACTTGGGCTCAATTTAGTTCTAGTGTTATGTTCATGGCACTGAACTTGGAGATTCTTACGAAAATTTTAACCATAGTTATAGGCATTTATGGACGTTGTAGTGAAAACAACAAATACTACATAAAAAATGTATTACACTATTGACATTGAAATCTTAGATCAACAATTATTTTGATCAATGACAAATCCTTAAAAAAAAAATCGTAGATAATGTTTACATTTCCTTTTACACCGTTTTTAAACCACAGACTAGATCCTACATAATTATTATAAAACTATATAATTTATCATGGATTTTTCATCTCCTTTTCTTATAAATTCATAAAGTAACTTGAAAAATATTAAAATACGCACGAATAACGTATTTAATACATAATTCTGTCCTTTAATACATATAATACTTACTTTGGCTCCTACGATAAATATTTACAAAATTAAAAATAACCTTCTGTTACCAAAATAAATTATTTACATTTTATATATTTATTATGCGTGACTTTGATTTCTAATTTACACAACACTGTGGTTTATACTACTTTCAAACCAGATATTTTCTATTTCGTCTTATTTTTAATTGTTTTAACCAACTTATTATGTGATAACAAAGTTCCAGGTACAGTGTCCAAAAAACGGCTTGCTCTATTATAAAGTTTTTAACTAATGACAAAATACAAAATAAATATTTCCTTGAAATATGTCAACCTTTTGTTAACTGTAAACACCATGTTTATTTTTTTATTTTATAGTCTATTCCATTTCATTATTAAGAAAGCTGCATTTCAATAAGTCAACTCGTTGACGAGCAAACATTAATAATAATAATTTTTACCTACATTTTATAGATAACTCTTGAAAACTCAGATAACTTCAAAAAATGACTTCTTCAAGGAACGACACAAAAAAGGCTGCCATCACTTAACATCTAGAGTTAGTATTAAAATTCAGTCATAAATAAATTAAATCAATACTATTCATAATACTCCATTCGTATTTCATTTTATTTCAACTAGTCTAGGTGGGAAGTAAATAATCTCAGGAGTCGAGAAATCCTCACGTCAATGTTACAAAATTATTTAAAACACATAAAGTTGTAAAGGAAAACCAGAGACGAAAAATGCACAGAAGCTTTTCCTTACAAAACAAGTACCAACGTGACTTCTCTGTGCATCCCTTTTTGTCGCATAATTCGTATCCATTGGCATGCAACCCAATAAATTAAAGCTCCGCAAAGTGGGGCCCTCCGATGTACTTGAAGCTTCACGCCTAACATTAGATGGAAGTACAGAAGAACCAGAGTTTTAACAGTCCGGCTGTCTATCGCTTTCTTACCCTCTTAAATACATTAACAGATGCACGAGAAAGTGTGACAGCGATAGCTGCTACAATACCAAAGAAGGCGTCTAACTGCATAGTTACAGTATAAGTATTTCAAATTTTATGTGGGTACTAATAGAGTATAGAATGCTTCGACTAGTTCGAATACTACATTGTAGTTAGCCTCCTTGCGTATTGCGACAGAATCACATGGACAGCCAAATAACCTATTAGTACCTTTGTTTTACAGTAAACACCAATATAAACAAAAGTTTTGCCTATCATGTTTACTTTGACCATTGCTTATCACTTTTTTGAAGTGTAGCATCATATATGCAACGATGTCTAGTTACTTAAACCGTCCTAAAGGCCCTAAAACACTATCTACCACAACTTTGGATCGGTGAAAGGACCACACTCATATGCTAGGGTAAAATAAACCTGTTACTCGTACATTACAGTGTTACATTATCAGCAATCTACCAGGAAAAATATTCTTGGCACAAAACCGGGTAATGTATTAGAAACCTTCGTTCTTTCAACATCACCATGCGTTTACATTGCCAGTTATGTACAAGGAAGTAATTATATTGTGTGTCTGGTTTTGCTTGTGATCAGCTTTTATATCTACGCATTGAAAACAATTTATTTTACATCTTCGCACTTCTCAAAATCTAAGGAACTTCTATTAACCATTGTCTATATTTTAATTACTGATGAAAGGGAATTCACTATCGCTCTCTTCATCAGCAGAGCCATCATAACTGGAAGGTGGAGTGTCTAACTGCGGTAGACCGAGGTCCAGGTACTCCTGGTTAGCTGTGACTGTCAGGATCTTGTCCAGGTCATCTACCAGTTCAGCGAACGAAGGTCGTTCCACCGGGGAAAAGGACCAGCAGTCTCGCATTATCATGTAGCTGGAATTAAAGGATTTTTTTTTAGTAGTGCCTGTTCGGTATAATTTATAAGGAAATTTTAAAGAGTTGTTTGTATGCATTATCGTGTAGTTTTACAAAAAAATTACCTTCCTTTTCGTTAATGCATTATTTCCTCTGTTTATACCTAAAGAGCATTGTTTGGTTAGTTACATGCGAGCTAACTTTTAGGTACTATCTTACTTCGCTTAGAATTGGTAAATTCACCATTCCACGGGAACAGTGATTTTAATTAGGGTTAAAGGCACCCTGTGTGTTAATCCAGAGTAAAAGCTACCTCCATTTCAAATTACAAAGCCTTTTAGAGTGAAAGAGGAACAAACATACTAACTCGCACAAAAACTTCAGCATTTACCTATAATGTTAGTGTGACGCAAGCAAACTGACAAATTGAGCATTTGTTAGTCCTTTACCTCAAAAGTATAAATTCCTTGTAGCGATTCACCGAACCGCATTTTACCTCAAACGTATATTTAATTATCGCGTTGTGTCTCGATCCTTTACTTTTTTAGTCGCTATAAGTTTTAATCGCATTTAACCTCGATCGTGCATTTAATTATCGCGTTGTGTCTCAATCGTATTTTTTTTAGTCGATATTTATTTTTGTCGCATTTCACCTCGATCGTGTGATAAATTTTCGCTTTATATCCTAATCGTCTACTTCAGTATTAGACAATATCTTTAGTCACGATGCAGTCGCGGAGCCAGGTTCAAGCTCCATATTTTCTCACAAATGTTGAATTATATAATTATTGTATCTGACTTCAATGTCACTGTACTTCAATGTCGCAATGACAGAGTATTATCTATTATTTATTAGTCACAAAAATAACATTTCAATGAGTTTGATAGCACTTAAGACATTAAACTAAAGGTACAAAACTCATATTAAAAAAATGTTACAGAATTTTAGTGCTAACATCAATTAAGGCGTCAAATTAAATACCAAACAAACAACGATCGCGACGAAATGTGTCTAGAAATACTACACGAAACATGAAATGCTACAAATTAATTATACTAATGTAAAAAGCCACGCGAAAAATTTCTTCTAGTAAAAGATTCTATTGAAACTTTGTTCATTCGAGGTGAAATGCGATTCGATGAATCGCTACAAATAATTTATGCTTTTGAGGTAAAGGACTAACAAATGAAATTAGGCAGTGGGCTCAATAAACATTTTTGAGGGTGCCGTAAGACTTTGATCGCAGGATTTGTCTTCGAAGCAGCTCGGTCAAAGACTGCCTTATGCCAACTAGTGCGAATACGCGGGACAACTAAAACCGGGACTACACGAACGGAAGAACCTCGCAACTCGACAAAAGTCAAGTTATCCTTTAACCTGTGTGACGTGTAAAACAGTTGCGTGGATGTTCCGACCGTGTAGAATAGGTTTAAGCCCTAGAGCCCTACTAATGACTCTAACTGAATCTTGTATATTGTTGTCCAACTCGTCACTAGTATCGTCACACACAATTTGCTACAAGTTTAAAACTTACATCTCCAGGCTGCAGCAGGGTGGCTTCTCCATCCTGTGTCCAGCGCTCAGGTGTTGGTACATGTACTGGCCCGCCACCGTGGGATACGGGGTTCCGCCTAGGGTCATTATTTCCCATAGCAGCACGCCAAACGACCATCTGCAGATTAAACATAAGAACTAGGTCAATAATATACTAATACAATTAATGAGGTAGGTATACAAGACTGGTTAAGGATAATATTACACAATTGTTAGAGGAATCTAATTTAATTGTTATCAAGCGATGACAAGGTCGTCGACGTTGTACTAACTAACATGTATTATCTGCCTGTCTTGTAGAAGGCGCGAATATTGGAGTCTGATGAACAGGGGTCGGATTTTTCATCGCATGGTGAGATGAAAGAAAACTGTGGAGTCGGTATTAAAGCTAAATTTTTATTCATATTCATACTCATTCATTTAATTAAGAACGAAATTAAATCCTACTAATATTATAAATGCGAAAGTTTGTGTGTGTGTGTGTGTGTGTGTGTTTGTTACTTCTTCACGCTGCAACGGATGGACGGATTTGGATGAAATTTGGAATGGAGATAGCTTGTACCCTGAATTAACACATAGGCTACTTTTCATCCCGGAAAATTTAAAAGTTCCCGAGGGAATAACTATAATCGAAATCTACGTGGACGAAGTCGCGGGCAGAAGCTAGTTATAAATAAAATAAGTCATATGAGTAGAAATAAATTATATCGTAAATAAAAATAAAATAAAATATTACTTTTTTTTACCGCAACAAAGTAGTCTGAACCAAACAAAAGATTAACTAATTTGATATAGTTACAGGGTAAATGTAACCCTTTACCAAGCAAAAGGCTTAACACTTCCCAAATCATACTACACAAATAATTTTAATTACATTCAGTAAGATTAATTTTCGATTAACATTTTCGATCTGTCAACCTGCACAAGGGACAAAAGTATTACGGGACTAAGAAAATTGGTGAGTATGAGTATGAATATGAATTAAAATTTAGCTTTAATATCGACTCCACAGTTTTCTTTCATCTCACCATGCGATGAAAAATCCGACCCCTGCTGATGAATGTTGATACTTTAGAATGATTTACTAAAAAAAAAACACACTTTTACCATGTTATGGGTAATATTGCAGCAAACTTCATGAATGTAACACTAGGTCATTTTAAAAAGAGATTGCGATGTGTAGTCCGTCATCAAGACACAACATACACATGGAACAATTTGATGCTGCATATTTT
The DNA here is from genome assembly GCA_948252455.1 of Acleris cristana. Classification (NCBI taxonomy): domain Eukaryota; kingdom Metazoa; phylum Arthropoda; class Insecta; order Lepidoptera; family Tortricidae; genus Acleris; species Acleris cristana. Next base: position 3,487,383 of record OX411791.1, on the reverse strand, counting down.
TGCCTCAACATTAGCTCAATCAAAAGAAAGTTTCAACGGTAAAGAAAATATTTTGGAATGATATTTTTCCATGCTTGTTTGATTTTCAGTAAATATGCTACTTACACATCGGTCTGCGTGGTAAAGACTTTATGGTACAGTGACTCTGGCGCCATCCACCGCACGGGCAGCCGCCCTTCAGTCTTTTTCCTGTAGTAGTCGTTGCTTTGGACGTCCTTGGCGAGACCAAAGTCGGCGATTTTAAGCACACAGTCGTCTGAGACCAGAACATTGCGTGCTGCTAAATCGCGGTGGATACACTGGAAAGTTAATTAAAAAATTTAGCCAAAACACAATACAAGATTTGGAGTTAGAGCATAGAATAATAGACAATTGACAGTTCAGCAGGCATAGACAAACAGCAAAGAAAACTCCGCGTACACTTATAGAATTGAAACAGCGTAATAAAATCCAAGTGTTCGGGATAGAAGCTTTACGTGTATAGGATAGGACTACGAAATACGGCCAGATCGCTTTGTGACTAAATCTCAAAAGTATGACTCGCTAAATGACCAGATTTTATTTTTTATTTTATGTCTGTCTTAGCAATGTCGGTGGAGCCAGTGGCATGGTGGGGCTCCTATTCCAAGGAAATTTGCCTTTCGGGCATTTTAAGCTACTTAACGAACCTGACCTGCAAACGAAGTGGGTCATTTTGCAACTCAGACTTTTTGAGATGCTAAATGATGCAAATGCAATCTGGTCGTATTGTGAGCTAAGCACAAAGCGATGTAGTCAGATCGAGATGTAGTCTCAAAGCGATCTGGTCGTATTTGCTACCTAGCCCTAACGAGATGTGGACCTAAAGCTTCTATACTAAGTGTGCCTGAATTTGAATCAATATATTTCATAAGAAAACAATAATTCACTGGCTTTAAATTTTAATCGATTAGTAAATCTCTATTTATTACACAAGTAGAATGACTCACTCTTCTTGATGCTAAGTACTCCATCCCTCTTGCAACTTGATATGAGAACGATACCAAGTCCTTCTGGGTGAGAGTTTTCTTGTCTTTTAAATCTTCAATTGGAGATTCATACCTGAAAATGAGAGACATAATCATCATAAATAACCCATATTAAACGTCTCAATATTATTAAAAAAACAATGAAGTGTCTCTTTTTTGCTTACCTGTTTCCTGGCCTGTGGTTTCTGAGGAATTCTCTTAAGTTTCCATTGGGTGCGTACTCAACGATGACATAGAGTGGACCATCTTGGGTACAGCATCCCAGTAAATTGATAATGTTGACATGTTTGCCAATCATTTTCATCATCTCCATCTCAGACACGAGTGCCATCATTTCAGCATCCGTGTGGCCCTCTATCATTGAAAAATAATAAATTGCATTATAAACTATTCTATAAGAAGAACTTACTTATAACTCAAAAACGAACCATCGAAAAAAAAATTATTACGTTCCATAAAACACTAACCTTTTAACATTTTTACAGCCACCACCGACTGTACGCCTGGCTTTAAAATCCCAACACATTCTGCCTTAACCACCTTTCCAAACTCTCCTTCTCCAAGAATCTTCCCCAAAGACAGTGTCTCTCTCGGGACCTCCCAATCAATGTCAACTGGTAACTCATACTCCGACATCATCATGGAATCACTTGTGTTGCCTTGCACCTGAGACAACTTTTGCTTTTCGATCTTCACTACTGGCATCAACTGAAAACAAAGTTGTGGTAAACATTTACTTTTAAGTATTTAATGAAAATAATTACTTTTTGTCAGGAATCTAGTTTTTATAGAGCATACTGTGAAAATGCATTTGAAAAGTAGCTGTTTAAATATGGCGATGTTAAGTATATAGAGGAGTTGGTGCCTGTACTGTAAAAGATTTCCAACCCTGTCTTTCTCTTGTTTATTAAGACACTTCAAGTGACCAAAGTCAAAAACCCATACACCCGTTTTTAAAAATAGCTTACCAGAGCCTCTTCAGCACTAATCGGTGACCCATCTATCAGTGGTTTCTCTACTGTCACCTTCTTTGTCCAATGGGTCACTATTACTGCCCTTGCCGTCTCTATCGCAAGCTGCTTCTTGATCTTCTCTCGTTTCAGTTTTTTGAAGATCATTACTACAATGATGGCGGCGACGAAAAACATAGCGCCGAGAACAGCTGTCAGGATATTTATAAGTAACGTGTGTTTTCCGTGGTCTGGTACTGCTGTTACTGGAATAGCTGTGGATACAATGATGTACATGCTTAATTTCAGTATCTTTGTCATTTTAGCATCTAAATTGATTAATTTTAAGTTTACCAATAGTCTCTTCTTTTACTAATGCTAAATTATTAGGCACCATTAAATGTATTTTAAACTTACAGTCCAAAACAGTAAGGTATCCTTTCGCAGATGTTTTTCCCAAAGTATTGATTGCAACACAGACGTACCACCCCTCGTCTTCTTTAGTGACATTATAAATCGTCAGAATTTCAGGCTGGTCGTTAATATCATCATTCTGTAAAATATTTACAGTGTCAATTGTCTATAGATATGTAATGAACTAATAAAACTCAAAAACTCATGCCGACTCGAATATTCATAGCGTAATTTTAAAAGATAACAAGAGCTTTCGGCGACTTTCGAGTAAACCAAATTAAACTTAAATCAGAGTATTTTTAATATTTTTATAAAAAAAACTACTAAAAACCCCTTTCTTTCTGTATACTTATTTAATAGCCACTTGTAATTTAAAATAAGCATAAAAATCTGTAGGACTGATAGCAAATAAACAATGGAATTGACATAGACGTATACATGCATATCAAAATGCTAAATCTTAAATCCACTATCATGTCATACATGCAGTTAAGAAATGCAGAATATAAAGTAAAAAAATATATTAATCATAAGTTTTTACACATGCGTTAGTCACATTGACCCTCACCGTCATTATTCTACTATTATCGTTGACATCCTTTGAGTCAGCGGTGGCATTATAATTGTAAATATACTCGTACTTTTTGTAGTACATCCAGTAAATAGAAGGGTGCATGTCAGAGAGAAACTCGCAACTAAAATTCGCTGTTTCTCCAACTAACTTAGTCTGGTTAACGGCACCCCTCGTAAGAACAGGCTTGGCGTAGAGACGCTCTAGAATAATAATGATACGTTGATGAAAGGTGATAAAATAGTAAGATATAACGATTAAATATAATAAACACTTGTGACACATAAACCATAAGCTTCTCCAATTTTAGATGATGGATTTTGATACCAATATGATAAGAATGAAGCCGTCACCAATTGAAACCACCACCACTTAACATAATCTATACATGTATGTACACGAAAAGAACCGATAACCACATAGATGGAAATGAGAATGATGATTTCGTGATTGCTCTCCCATGATGTCAACATTGAGACCGTGAACCTTAAAGTATTGGAAGATGAACTGGATCATTGGTAAATTACAGAAGCACTGTAGCAGTAAGAGTTATAATGATTTATGAAAGAAACTATAAAGCACTGGAGTGTTTATCAATAATGAATAACCAAAAGAGTGCTTTGCGTTTTCAATCCAAATTCCGTCACCGACCGACCACCACCTTAAACTTGTGGTAAAGACCTCTATTTTTATTCCATCTGGTACAGGAAGTTCGTTCGGGCCAACTTCTCCGTCTTTCACGGTATAGTTGTCGTACGGTTTTACCCAGTATAAATAAGGTTCCAAGTCAGATACTGGTGGGCAGGCCAGCTGCGCAGTGTCGTTGACAACAACCGTTATATTTCCTGGATACCCTTCCTTAATATATGGCTTCGACGGATAGCGTTCTACGAAGTTTAATTTTTTATCACAACTATTTTTTTTTATCATGTCCATAATTTAATTACCTACACTCGCTTTCATTACTCATCCACTCTTTCATTTCCAAATCAGCAGATATACGTACATCACATTTGCACTATGCACATACAGTTATATTATTTTATTCATAATGTAGTATAATAGTATATTCAATATTTCAGTCAGATTTATTGTAATGAAAAAAAATATTGTTAGTGACCTCACCTTGCACTTGTAATACTACTGTATGGTTGATACAGCCCAACTCGTTGCAAACAAGACAGGTGTAGTTGCCGTTATCAGTTTTGGTCAATTCATCAAGTGACATTGACCACTTTCCATAACTCGGTTGGAAGTACCGTCTTGCTATGGTATCGTTGTTTTTGTACCACGTTATGTTTGGTGTTGGATTACCTGCGTGATGAAAATGCATTCAGAAAAGTGGCTACATTTTATTACTTTAAGGTTTTAATTTATTCCTACTCACCATCAGCAGCACATCTTAACCTAATCGAACTTCCTGCTGGCTTCATGTCCATATGAAACATTTTCGATGGGTGTTTAAATTTAGGAGCAAATTTCTTCTGAGTTGCATCCACGTGGCCAGACGCATGATTTTCATCATCATCAACATCGGTAGTGTTATCATGCGCTCTAGCTACATTTCTTTTTCGCGATTTGTTAATTGTTGCTGTTTCGTCAATCGTATTTTTATCAATCATTGCAGCTGCCTGGATTTCTGGGAGTCTCTCGACATCGGAATCGGCTTGGTATTCTGAAAATCATGCAGTTTCATTTTAATTGTATTTATGTACATACATCCATTATCTTCACGCCCTCATTCCCAGAGTGGGGAAGGCAGAGCCACAGAACCACCAACAAACTTTAAATGTATCACTCTTGTAATAATGTTTACAAAAAATGTTTACTTAGAAAGTTTTTTTTATAAAGTCAAAAAAGTTGTATTGTATTCATGGCAATGTAATGTAAGTGAAGCACATAAACATTATAAATGCTGAAGACATTCAAAATACAATTTGTATTGGCTGGAAACTCCGCGCAATGTTTACGCATCTGGACGCTCGTGAAGTTGTCAATAAAATGTAATAATAACTAAATGCACTCCGAAGGATTGACGGTCGGGAACGACTTGAATATGTATGTAAACCATCACATTTCAGAGTACCTATATAGAGAATGAAGGTTTTTTATGACAAGGTGAAGGCAAATGAGCACGCAGGCTACCTGGGGCACGTTTTATAAAGCTACAAGTAACAATTTTACAGGTCTAAACTGGCAACACTGCCCAAATGCTCTGGTCGTCATTGGTCGAGGTTGTGTCAAATAGATCTGAGACCCATAGAAATGTGCACTCTCAACACTGCAAATAAATACTAATAAATAAATAAATATCAGGAGACAATGTCATCCCAATTGACCTTGTCCCAAACTAAGCTCTAGGCTTTTACTATGGGTGCTAGTTAGACAACGATATAAATACTTATATAGAGAAATATATACTTAAATAGATAGAAAACATCCATGACTCAGAAACAAATTTTCGCGCTCATCACACAAATATGTGCCCTTACCGAGATTTGAACCCAGGACCGAATACGGTTTATATGATGTCAACGTAACTGACTAGTACAATGGAATGCCCACTATGTGGGTAAAATTGTTCTTGAGTAAAATCGTATAAGACGTAGTAAACTAACCTCCTAAAAAAATTCGAGAGACTTTTATTTGGCAGAATTATTGTACGCATGTTATAAGTATTGCATAACGTTTAGTGAATGTGAGTGTTTTTGTCTTACTTTCGGATGTCTGTATTATTATTGATTCATTAATAGTAGGTATTGAATAAAAGTTTTTTTTTCAGACTCATTATTATTTTAAATATGCTTAATTTTTACCTTCTATGCTGAAGACATCTGGTATGTGTTTGACAGTAACGCTGTATTGCTTCAGATTATCAGCTTCGTTGATGCAAGAGTAGACACCGGCATCTTTGGCTCGAAAACCTTTGATTCTCAGCCTGAAAATTAAAAATAAGGTATTTACATACATATCCTGAGGCAAAAATTATAGGTGCCGTTAATTCGCTTGTTTCTAATGTTTTGAGTATTTTTGCGGCAGAGTCAATAAGAAAATATATCAATGGCCTCGCCACTGTCAATCTCATAATGTTTCCATGTGGTGACTCACAAGTATTTTGTAAAGAAAAAAAATCTGTCATTAAAAATAATTGTGGTTCCGAATCAGATTTTTTTATCAAGCATATTGATTTGGCTCCCTTTTGTATGTAATTCAAGAAGGGCGGCACTGAACGTGCCAATCGAATGTCTAAATGTTTCAAATGTAATGAATAGCTTTATAATCCTATATTGGCATGTGATGGATGGTTGTTGTTCTGTACTTTACCATTGGCTTGTTGTGAGATGCCTTGAATAGAATCACGTAATATACGACCCGGCCGATGTTGTTTCTCTTCTGGATCAATATTTATAGTGGATTTCAAATGAACCAATCTAAGATTTAGCTTGGTTATTTTAGCCGTTAACTAGCTATATGAATTAGATTGTTTACATTGGTAAAAGGTTGCGTATTTGTTGGTTCTTGGACATATTTTTTTGCCTCTAGCTGTTTTTTCATCACCGCACGAGTAGCGGTTAGGTACTAAATTAAAAAAAAAATGTGGTTGACGTTAGTGGAGGCCTATGTCCAGCAGCAGACGTCTTTTGGCTAAAAGATTCCAACGAACTGAGAATGTGGATGAATGAATGAATTCGGAATAATGTTGAAGACAGTTACCATTGTCTCTGCTGCATGAGGCGCCCGCGCAGCTCCAGGGGCTGTCCGTCCCGGAACCACCTGACAGTCTGGACCTGGCTGCGCGGCCTGAGCCCGCACAGCAGGCGAAGACTCTCGTTCGAGGACGCCTCCACCACCAAGTGGGTCTCATCTGTGGACAAACGTAAATGTTACTATAAGTATAATGGTAACGTATAACGTATAATAAGTAGTGGTGTTACATCGTTCTGGGCGCGCTACTCTACTCGGTAAAACAATGTTACAATATTATAATAGAGGCCAGGGGGGTTACCATGACATACTAAAGCAGTTCAGTTTAGGTTGAGCGAAATGTACAGAGCTATAGCAGTTATATAGCTCTTTCCCTGTCTCTCAATCTTAACTGAACTGTTGTTGTTTCAACTCGGCCGCTATTACTGTCAAGTAAATACAACCTATCGTAACATTAGCAATGTGATAACATGTCAAAAGCAATATGGCTTTACCCATTAGAATAGAGGCTCCGATATCTTTCTATTTATTCTATTTTTGAAAATATTGATTGACGGATAAGTAGATTTGAGTTAAAGTTAGTTTAGATAGATTTAACTTAACGTGGCTATCTATTTGTAGGGTACAGCCGAAAGGTGCAAAACGGGACCCTATTACTAAGCCTACGCATTACACAGTAAGTACGTCTGTTCGCCTTTCCTACATTTATAAAGAGCTGTGTTCCAGGTTCACCGTTCAGGCTATTTGTTGAATGCCAGTCAGTCAGTCGGTCAGTGAAGAAAGAGTTTTGTATGAATAGAAGAGAAGACAAAGTTAGATTTAGGTTAAAAACATAGATAAATTTAACCTATCTAAGTAGTATGTATTTATAACGTTAAAACTTACAGTTAAACCCAGGTAGCAGAGACGTCTAAAGACTTCGCAACTCAAGTTGAGAGTTAAAATAATATGAGAGCAAATTTATTGCGTTCAGGTGCGCAGGATTCTATATTTGAACGCATTTCGTTCTACATCAGCGTTTTGCGCTGTAGTAAACAAGGATGCAATTATAATGCACGGAAACCATGTGCAATTTAATGCATGGCATGGCCAATTAGCGAAACAAGGTACGAAGGAAAATATTACATACTCAAGAGCTAAGATAAAGGGTCACTGTGGTTACAAGTTTGTACGTAAAGTGACCCGATTTAATTGCTTACATTCCCGATAAAATGATGACCCCTTCATTCAGAGCTGATATCTCTAAAACGGCCCGACCGATTTTTATGAAACCTAACTAAGAACTACCGCTAGAAAACCTGCTTTCAAATAAAAAAAACCGCATCCAAATCGGTTCACCCGTTTAAGAGCTACGACTTAACTTTTTTTTTGCGTCTATAAAATGTAGTACCTAATCAACTCGGCCTTCATTACTATCTAGTAAATAAGAGCTAAAACGTTGACAATACGATAACAGGTCGAAGACGATATGGTTTTTACTGCCTAGAATCTCGGGCCTGTAATATGTTTATCGAATACCTAATATTAAATTAAGATGACGAACAACGACAGTTATATATGACGTAGTTATCTACGGGTTTACGTCGGTAAATTGGTTCCCAATATGACGAAGCTTTTTCCTGTTGTTTCTTATTATTCTAAGCTGCAATAAATGGTCATAAATGCAATTCATATTATACGACATACCTACTTAGTGTTCGAATTGTTCATTCAAACGTCTTTGCACATATAATTTAAATATTAAATAAATAAATAAATATCGTGGGACAGTGTCACACCAATTGACCTAGTCCCAAACTAAGCTTTAGGCTTGTACTATGGATACTAGACAAAGATATAAATACCTATATAGAAAAATATATACTTATACATAAAAAACATCCAAGACTCAAGTACAAATATTCGCGCTCATCACACAAATATCTGCCCTTCCTTACCGGGATTTGAACCTAGGACCGCAAGCTTCGTAGGCAGGGTCACTACCAACATTGATATGTATGTAGGTGTATATGTTTTATTCTTTACTTGTAGTATTTATTGTATTAAACAATTCAAGACTCTACATATTTTAGGGACAATTTTAACTATTCTCTTTATGCCCTGACCACTAATTGGGACATTAAATCCACCATTTTTCCTTGTTTCGTGACATTTACTGTACTATAAAATCTAAATAAATTATATCGGGCGACACACAAATTCCATATAACTATTGGTTAATCTGAAAAAATAATCGATATTGAAAAGCAAACCAGTCAGGTGCGAGTCGGAGCCGCGCACCGAGGATTTATTATCAATATTATAATATTTCGATTTGAATTCGATTTCGAAATCACACTTAACCATTTTTAGAGTTCCGTAAAAACGGGACCCTATTACTAAGACTCCACTGTCCGTCCGTCTGTCTGTCTGTCTGTCTGTCTGTCTGTCACCAGGCTGTATCTCATTAACCGTGATAGCAAGACAGTTGAAATTTTCACAGATGATGTATTTCTGTTGCCGCTATAACAACAAATACTAAAAACCGTTTTTTTGCTCGATATTAATAACGGCAACAGGTAGACGCTTGAAATATTCACAGAATATTTAGTTGTATGTTCACTTTAAAAATGAATCCCTTCTTCACGCCTTCAGTCTCAGAGTGGGGTAGGCAGAGCTACAAAATTACCAACAACTCAAAAATGATGCTAAAAATGCTCTGGAAATGTGATGCTTGTTAACTCAAATGGTTTGCCAAATTCGTGTGTTTCGGCAGAAACATAAACTGACGCCGTGATGCATATCGCCCATGTGTGGCACGTTCGAGGTATCCCCTTGCATTATAATTATTTTTGACTTGCTACAGCCCGTGGCTTTGCTTGTGTATTTGATATTAAGATGTAGAGGTAGAGTGTTAGTATAGAGATAGGCAATTGCAGAGAAAATTTCTGATTTATATAATTGCTATATAACAAGAAAAATACTGCCAATTGATATAGTTTTTTAATGATTTGTTTTATTTAATTTTTATTGAACAGAAATACAAAAGATGAACTTAATGCCTAATGCCATTCTCTACCAGTTGACCTTTGGGCAAGTCAGAAAATTGTTGTAGACGGTGCAATATTGTACGAACAAATAAAAGAGAAGAGAAAGCAGCAGAAGCTAGAAAATAAAAGAATATGTTTGTTTTTAAGTGGTAATTCGTGTTCTACATTATGTATATACTTACATACGGATATAAGTATTGTAAACGTTTCGACAAACTCAGTCGTGCTTTGTTTGGAAAGTGGACGCGGTTGAAACTTTAACGGCCAGTGAGATTTGTGGCCTGTGAATTATGGCTTCGAATAGGGATGTGAGATATCGATTGTTAATGAAACATCGATATCGATAAATCCTTATAGGATGAATTAAGTGTTTTTAACCACCACCAACATCAAGGAGACTTAAAAATCTTCTTGTCGAACGGACGAATGAGCGTGTTAAATTATATGAGCGAGAGCTACCTATTTATAAATCCGCGAGATTAAGTTGTCCTGTCAGGGCGTACAAAGAACATTTTAGGGCATCCTATATTCTCAATTATGTAGCTTAGAACTCGCTTGAATAACTCAGTCTCAAATTCTCAACACCTAATTTTAAAATGAAATGAAGAATTGCACAAATGATCGTAAAATTAAATAGGTCGTGTCTTTGTAAATTGAAAACATTATGAAATATGTATGTTTATTAATATTTAAGCCATTTATATAGCTAAACTTGTGATAATGATTTTGAATCCAACAAGACGAACACAAAAATAAGGAATGCTTTCTAAAAACGAACCGTTCCAATTATTCACATTATTGTTTAATGAAAGACAAAGTAGCGGTAATGATATGAATTTTGTTACTCATAATTATAACGGGAAAAATATGTCACTATTGTGTGACAGACTATTATAACATGTGCGCACGCACGAATTTATTATAAAACATCCTCAAACTTCATTTAAAACCAGTCCAAAAATATTAATAATTATCTCGGGTGACGTTAAATACCTAGCTCTTGCTTTATTAGCCAAATAAGTTACCGAGGAATGCTATTATAATAATATTTATTCTACTCTACATTACCATAGTTTATTCAACCTGATATTAGTGTGTCATTAATGACACTTTAACAAAGTCGTTTTTATGAATTGTCTTGTAATTGTACTGATATAATACTATGTACCTTAATGTAAGTTAATTGCGTGGTTCCATAATTAATTAATAATAACTATATATGTAATGTGTTTTTTAAGTTAAGTATATTCTGTAAACTACAGCAAAATTAGTGTATTTCAAAGCTCTATGTAAATTTTGTCATAGGTACATTGGGGATATAATGTTTTATTTTTTTGATTCATTTTGATTCATGCAATTGATTCTTAATGCGAAACTTTACCATCATTTATCACTGTACGTATCTATCGATACACCCAAGACATCACTATTTTCTTTTGCAAACTCCTTAAAGGTCGATTTGGTTGCATGTGTTGAGCAGATGGAAGCACCCTTGGCCAAAAAAAGCCAGCCTCCAAACTCACTCAGCAGTTTCTGTGTTTTTGGAAACAATAGTGACATGTGCATTGTTTTTGGTCATTTGTGTCTGTCGGTTGTTCCAGATGGCAATTCCAGTGGTCATTTAAATATGTGATGTTTGTTTGCTTTCCGTGTGTGACTACACTCAAGAAAATGGGAGCCAAGAAACAGAGATTTTCTCTTAGTTGACTAAAAATAAATAGAATAGTTAAAATATTAGTTATATCAACCAAAGCTGATAGTAACAACAGCAATTTCTTTAGTGATTCAACCAACATCTTAGTTGATGTATCTAACGTCTTAGTTGATGTATCTAACGTCTTGTCAGGCTCGTATGGAATCAAGACGCTTATGCACAATAATCACAATCTTGTTAGAAGCGACCAATTATTTTTTTCAGTGTTAACTAACTGAGAGATAACGCATAACCAAAACCGCTTAAAAAGATAAGTTTATTAAATTATTTCCCTAAAAAAAACTGTACGGGTACTTTGAAATTGTTACATTCACATCCTGATTATAATATTGAACGCAGACCACCAGAGTTAAAGATTAGGCAGATTGAAGGTCCCATTGTTCCAAAATGTAATAATGCTCCCTTTAATGGAGCCAGATTGTATGGTGTACTCAGTATAACAATTATCCAAGGGGAACAAAAGGTCTTAAACATTTGGTAAGTTGTTGACTTCACGATTTAAAGGCAGAAAAGGTATGAGGGTTATAATATCGCGTACGTTCCGAATAAGAAAGAATAGGATCTGAAGATTGTTGTTGAATTCACAGGCTCCATTATACTAAATAAAATGATATTGCTTTAGACATGTTGTCGTATTGTCAACGTTATGATAGCTCTAATTTACTTGACAGTAATGGCGGTCGAGTTAAAGACACTAGATACTATGCCAAAAGCAATATGGTTTTACCGAGTAAAATGGAGCCACAGCCTCACGGGTCCCAGGTAGTAGTTTTTTTTAGGATCTTAGTTATTACAGTCATTAACAACTAGGCTAATAACTTTGTGTAAGTAGTTATCACGGCTACTTGTTTAGGGCAGAATATTCTCGAAGCAATTAAAAAAAAATGTTGCTTAAAGTAATTTTTCACCGAATCTTCCGTTATTATGAGTTCTTTGATTATCAACATTTTTTAAGTCTCTTTAAGTACATTTTTCTAAACCAGATCTCCAGAATTTCCAAAGACTAACCATACAAAAATCGTTATCCCAAAAAATAAAACCAAACTGTAACAAACTGTGGAAATAACTGGAATGCTTTTTGAAATTGTTTTGCGTGTATGGCTTTTTGATTGCTTGGAACTGGGCCAAAGAGAATTTTTCGCGTCGGCGTCTTTTAAAAAGCCACATGCTATATGTCCGTCAGTGTGATGCTCCGTACTAAACATAGTACATTTCGTGTGTGAAGTTCAATCATCTTTTAGATTATCATCATCTGGTTTTTTTTATGTAAGACAGGCGTTGTGATGATTTCTGGTTTTCTTTATAATACTTTTAAAGGCAAATCTATTTGCATGGAAGCACTATTATGTGAACAAGTATTATTGTCTTCCTATACTTTGGCGAGTTTGTCAAAGCAACACATCTGTCCAGCAATGATAGAAAATAATCTCAATAATAATCATGTAATTTAGAAAACATTGGGAAATAATGGGTAAAGTTGGTAAATTATACTAATTATATCCCTTTTTAAATGTCAACATAAAGTATTCATATTTTTTTTTCCTGTACATAAAATTGCCTGTTGTTTTGTAACAGCAAAGCAAGAACGCGACACAGTCAGGCGTTTGTGTTAATAATTATGTCATAAGTCATACCTAAGGTATGACAACTAAATCGATGATAATATAAATTAAATTGATTAGGAGACACCTGCAGATTTTTATTAAATTGATTACAATTTTATACAAATCTGCAGGTGTTTCCCAAGGTGGAATGTGAGGTCCCACTTTTCAAACGGTTTTTATTGTGTATATGAGAGAACTTTAATTTAAATATTTTGATCAAAGTTTATTAGTTTATAATACAATATGTAACTAAATTAAAATAACCAGTTAAAACAATCCAGACTGACGCAATTAAATTGTTTGCATTGTTGCATCCATAACCCCGATTCTCTCTTGGACTCAGTTTATTTCTGTTGATGTGTCACAGTAATTCATAACTCCTTTATTATTAGAAATTGTTGTTCTTTTGATTAATAAATATGGGTAATTTTTCATAACGTCTGAAGTGTTTTATTGTGTCTGTGATAAAGAATGTTTTGATCTAATTAAATTTGATTGATTTATTAATACATGTTTTATAATATAACCAATGCGTGAAGCAATTCAGTATTTTTTAAACATCATAACTTCTATAAATACGACTATTTTTCTTCCTTCATTGCAAAAAAGCCTATTAATCTCTTAGTATATAAATACTTTTACAGATACTTTTCTTTAAATCGATCACTTTGATTACGCTGTACGTGTAGCTTTTAGACCTTATTCGAGAACTAATACAAACATGAATCAAATAAAACTGTTGACGACCATAACTGCCGAGCGAGACGGAAGCGGGCTCGCTTATTATGTAGCACGACGCCTACGTTTCCTTCGTCTAAGACCAAACCGCCAAATACGGTGGTTATGCATTTGAATTATGAACAGGCGCATTCTTATTTTGAATGTGATAATTATTAAGTTCATCAGCATTACTTTCTTTACCTTTACTTGCAGTTGTTATTCTGAGTATAATAATTGTCTTTTTTATGATAATGCCATCATATTAATCAGTATTTTCCTCCTCTTTTGTCCGTTTCATATCTTTCTTAAGTAAAAACCTCTGCGCTATATGGATGACATGTTTTTTTTCTTTTTCTCGCATGATAGATCCTTTAAGAGCCACTATTTTTTTAAATACACGTAATGTACAATCGGCAAAATGGAATCCAGACCCTGTGTCACAGTGATATTTCGTTTGACAATTCTTATGATTTATAAAGTTACTTTGACGCAGTTCTATGGTTAGAAAATCATTTTGCCTATTGTACTTATGTATATTATTATTCCTGTAGGTAATGCACTTACCTATTACCCATTTGGAAATGGAAATTAAATCTACCTCCCAAAATAAATCAGACAATACACGGACAGAATACGCTCCTTATCACAATATTCCATTTCCTATTAATTCTGGATTTCTAGCAACCAGACGTTATGTAGGGCTGGAAACTACACTGTTTACACAGGAAACGTCGCTATTTCAAACGTCTACACTGAAACAGTGTGACGTCTGTCACACGATACTCACACAACGATACCATTCCAAGATTCAAAGGCACTTCAAACAAAATTAAGCTTAGAAATGGAAAAGATAAGGTTTAAAATGACACTAAAGGTGATAATTTCTATGAAATTGAGCGGAGAATCGTTTTTAGAATCGTCATCGATACTTGACGCCCTTTTTCACGTGCGGTTTTTTAATTACGTCATATTTTTAGAAGTTTGATATTTTGACGTTTATATTTAGAATTTACGTCATTAGTAAATTTGATACTAGATGGAAACTTTACATTGAACTAGCTTTTGCCCGCAACTTCGTCCGCGTAGATCGTTTTTTTTATCGCTATACCCTTGGGAACGGTTTGATTTTTCAGGATAAAACGTCAGAGCTATAAACTATCATAGTACCAAATTTAACATTGATTGTTGAAAGATGTCGAAATAAAAAAACTTGCAGAAAAAACTTCGTATAGTTATATTATAACCCTGATCCTCATCCCGAACAAGTATTTAAAGAACCAATTCGATACTTGCAACCGTATATCACACATATTTGAGATTTGAAAGACATCTTATAATACTTCAAAGATCGTCACAAAGATGAAAAGAACTTTATTTTTAATAGCAATCTACGTTCCGAATATAAAATATTAATAAAAACGACGCCGACATCCGTTTCCTCTTCTATTACAAAGTTATTTATTCTGGTGGGCACAGTTTGGAACCAGCATCTGATACATTCTTAGGGCTGAAATGCGGTGACAGAGCCGCTGTTACCTGATCAGATAACTTGGCAATCTTTGCAACAAGATGGCGTATTTTCCTAATTCAAAATGGCGGCTGTAGGAAGTTCGCGCCCTGTCAATGTTGTCAAATTGAAATATGATACATAGCTTCCGTTTGCTTGTAACGTTTTGTAGTTATGCAAAATATGCGTGCCTATTTTCGAGTCGGGCCTATGATGTGACTGAATGTATATTTGGGGAATGTGCCACATTGATTTAGATTTTGAGTAAATAAAACATTTAAATTAAAGAACCTCAGTTATATTATAACTCCTACCTATATCATAAAATGTGGAATTATGAATCGATGTTTGGATGTCGCTTCAATCAAAGCTGAACGGGTTTAGATGAAATTTGGCACCCAGAGTAGTACTCCTGGATTTTTACATAGAATACTTTTATCCAAACGAATTTGAAAGTTCCCAAAAAAGCGATAAAATACTTCTACTCGGACGGAGTCGCGGGCTACAGCTAGTGATTAGAGCTACCTGCTAGTTATTATCTTTCTTTATGATCGATCTAAAAAATGTAGCCACAATTATCACATAATTGTAAAGTCAATTAAAAGTTGTTGATCATTAATGCAGGCTGTCTTCTTATTTATTAGTAGTTTTTAACCCCAACGCCAAAAGAGGAGTGTTATAAGTTTGACCGCTATGTATGTGTGTGTGTATGTCTGTCGGTGGCACCGTAGCTCTTAAACGGGTGAACTGATTTGGATGCGGTTGGTTGGTTCTTAGCTAGATTTCATGAAAATCGGTTGGGTCGTTTAAGAGATATCAGCTCTGAAAGAAGGGGTCACCATTATATCGGGGGTATTTATCTAATACTTTAACTAGGTACTTCTATTTACCATGTTACTATACTTATGTAACTCAGGATCAGGATACAAAATCAATAGGTACAGTCGAGTTCAAAAATATATATACACTTTAGTACCTTGTCTATTTAATGTCATGTTTAAACTGCCATATATGAATTGTCACAACGATTAAAGTGAAAATGTACTAAAGTGTATACATATTTATGAACTAAAACTGTACCTAGCATTTTTTAATTTACCTATGAAAATGTTTAAAACCAAAATGGACATAATCGTCGCCACAAAAATCCCGAACCCCATGTTTTTGCAACCATATTTATCCAATTTAATTCCAAACACATTGCTAACTGCAAGCATAACTGCTAATACCTTTCCCCGGCTCCCGTATTTTTTGTCCCCCCAGGGGGCGCCATCTTGGATTTATTTATAGAAGGTGCGCGTGCGTTTCTTTCGGTTGCGTTCAATTAGTTTGATTTGTGGGAAATCGATTTCACAGAATGATTGATTAATAGTTTTCGATGATTTTAGACGAAAATAAAAAAGAGTGGTAGACAAGACTAAGACCCGCCATACACGGACTGCTTAAAGCAGTTGGGAAACGACTGCACTTCGTTGCTATTGGTCGATTTGCAGTTTCAATGCTTTAGAAAGTGCAAACCGACCAATAGCAACGAAGTGCAGTCGGTTCCCGACTGCTTAAATCGGTCCGTGTATGGCGGGTCTAAGTGTGAAATGGGCCAATGATTTGAGTAAGCAAAGAATATGTAGACTATAGAATAAAGTATTAAACGTTTTATCGGTAACCTCCTTAAAATAAAAACTGTAACTTCGCCTGACCATTTGTCGTATCTTTACATTAAAAGAACCACATCCGATACCTACTGGCAACCGTACCTATATCACAATATTTGAGATTTGAAAGACAATACTTCAAAGATCGTCGCAAAGATGAAAAGAAAAAACCGGTCAAGTCAGTCGAAGTCGCGCACCGAGGGTTTCTTTGCATAAGATAACCATTCTACGGTTTATAGTGTTCTAATGGTACCTGAGTCTGGGTAAATAACAAACTAGGAAACTGTGCGGAAAAAAATATTATTTTAATAGATCTAGATCTAGATCACATACTTACACATAATGCACAACATAGTAAAAAGTTAAATAAATTAAATAATAAAATATATCACCATCAAAAATACAACTAGGTATACCAACTGACCTAGTATTTTGATTAAATTCAATAACATTTTAAAAGTTCAATTAATACTCGAAAAATACGAGAAGAGTCCCTAAATAGCAAGCGAGAAATAAATCAGCTGTTTTACAGCAGCGAGTTAATTGAGTGTCTCGTTGGATTTACCATCGCATGCGCATACGATTTTTTTCTGTGCTGTCTTGATACAATCAAGGTCAATGAAAACTGTTCACTTCCTACGTAAATTTGTACGTGCACCGTCTTCAATTTTCCTAAGTGTACTTCTTACCACTTGGTTTTTTCTTTACATTCGACAAATATTGACACGTGTAGATTTCGACATGGCTAAGTTTTGTTTCTTCTTTAAATAACAACTGAAGATTAAGATAAAATTGAAGCAAGACAATTTGAATTATATGAAATTTTAATAATAAAAATTTAATAACATACAAACATAATACATACTAAAATAAGTTACTTATCTGTAATTTTAAGCCTTTCACACCTATCTTACCGACGATAATCTTACGTGACTTTTCGTATCACGTCATCTGCGAGTGACGCGCTTGATTTAAAAACGAAACAAATAGAAACGCTAGTTAGCGTAATGCATCTTGGCTGGAACCCCAGATTCAAAAGAATAAGTATTTGTTTGTTTGCCCATCATGTTTCAAGTAACTTCTGAAAAATAACCTGATTTCGCGTTCCGCTACGACAGGTGAACACCAGGGTTCAGCTGGAAACCAGCGCTGTGGCTCCAGCTGCAGCACATGCTGAGCTGAGTCCTATTCGACTTCACACTACGGTGCAACGATACAATTTCTGCTTTAACCTTGTTTCTTCTTCTTTCTTTTTACCATGTCTGTTTTGTGTTTTTAGTCAAATAAATGTTTTAAATTAGAATTTGATTTGAATTTGAATTTTGAAGCCATATTTAAAACCAACTGTACAAGAAATATCACTCTTCTCAATCAAATTGTCCACTTAGTCCAGAGCGGGTCAAACTAATAAAATCACGTAAGAACGGAGCTGGCGTGCGCAGGAGTTGATATAACGACTCGCCCAATCAGCGCGCTTGTAAAATCGCAGATTTATCTCATTCTAACTGGAACCCTGAGTTTAATCGAGTAAAATTTTCGCTTCTAAATAGTACTAGCTATTGACCGCGACTCCGTCCGCATAGAAAAATAAAGCATAGCCTATGTTACCCAGGGATAATTTGGTATTCTAATAGTGAAAGAATTTTTGAAATCGGTGAATTAGTGTTTGAATTTACTCATTAGAAACATGCAAAAATACAAATCTCTCCTCTTTATAATATTAGTGTAGATAAAATAAAGTCACTTCCCACCGTCTGTCCCTGTATGTATGCTTAGATCTTTCAAACTACGCAACGGATTTTAATGCGGTTTTCACCAATAGGTAGGGTGATTCAAGAGGAAGGTTTTTATGCATAATAAATTCTGGGTTATGTACGGGTATTACAGAAAACTCACATAAACCGAAGCGAAGCGAGGGCGGGTCGGTAGTTAGAAATAGGTATGCGTTATAATTTGGATAAAAATACGTCTCCAAATAGAAGGAGATTGCTCCGTCGCTTAAAGGACAATCAAAAAGTCACCCTTTAAAATTTGTATTTAACGATGATGATGATGATGAATATATCACAAATTGATGAGTTAAAAAAAAACTATATTATGTAGTAACGTCCAAACGTAAGATTTCAGTTACGATTAACCGAAAACAGACACAGCTGTGCCAGGACTATTCTAAACTGAAAGAGAGTGGAATTTCCTAGAAAATTTTCAAAAATTTCAATAAGTGCAGAAGCGTCATAGGGCTTTATTTGATTTTGTACTCTTTGATAAATAGAACATAGCTGTTATTTTACCAATTGCATCCCTTTGGACACCGTTGTGTCCAAGCGCTACCGCGCTGTCAAGTAAGTATGTAATAGTAGGTACATTACTTAACAAGGGCTGTAAAAGAAAGAAAGCCCGAAATCGCAGGTATTATTCGTAAATATGCGATAGAGGGCTTTCTTTTTTACTGCCCGTGATGAGTACACAATTTTACGTCTTCACCTGGCCACAATGCGAGTTTTACCGTGCGCGCAGCGTGCGATAAAACTCACATTATGGCCAGGTGTGACGTAGAATAACTTATTAATACGTATTACTTATTTACTTATTAACCCAATTATGTAAAATAGCCAGTGAAAAAAATATGAATGGCATATAGGTTTTCTTTAGTTGAGAATACTAGGCTGGTTGGTTTAGTCCCTCTATATCTATGAAAACGTTTAAGCACATTGATTTGTTATTGATGACTTCCTATGTAGTATTCTTGGTATAGATGCATTGGTGAATGAGGCTAATAAAACCGTTCCAACTGTTATACAAGGTGTTACAAAAATACCCGCAAAGCCGAAAGGGGGTTAAATGGTGCCTTATAACAAGTCCATTTACAATATTTGAGAACCGTACTATCACCGTATGATTTACCGGCAAAAAAAAAAAAACATCATTTTTTTCATTGATGTGCCAACCCTATTTCAGTAAAATTAAAGAGTAAACTACGCAGAATGTTTATGTACATTTTTACCTAATTCGTGAAATGATCAAGAGACATACTAACAAAATGTACAGAATTCGATTAGATAGATATTACATGTCGAGTTTTGGAGTCGTAATATTCTGAGTTAGAAAACATCGTCATTTTGGAAAAAACACGAAACAATTGTAGAGTATCGATAAGAAAATTTGAAATTGACAACATAACATTTTTTCCTTCTTGACGTTTTTTGAAGCCAGTACTTAAGCATAATGACATCATAGTATTGAACCTTTGTGGATGAAAACCAGACAAACCATTAAAGTTGACAATTATTAAATTGGTAGGTTGGCCTCTCTGTTAAATAATCTATGCTAACTCCGGTTCCCTGACATGACAGCTTACTAGGGTTGACAATATTTTTGGCTTTTATAATTTATTCGATTTTTTACGGGGTATTTTGTAACACGTTGTATAAGCCAATGACAATCGGGACCATCGAAACCGTTTAATAAAACTGCATCCATTAGGTGCTGCACTCATGGCCGGGCCTTTTACGATGCATTACGTGCTAATTCAACACCTCGGTACAGTTGAATCGAAAATAATAAGCGATGTTTACTATTAACACGCTTAATATGAGCTTCACTTGTAACTAATAATGTAGTAAAATCTTGAAAGGCGGTTTTAACTTATACGTCAAATTGAATTTACATTTTGCATACTTATGCAACTCCGATGACTGTACCCTCCTAAGCCCCACCATACAAAGAAATTTGTCAGTGAAACATGAATCTATTGGGAATGAAATAAAGTAAATTTTCAAATTTGATCACTCCACAGAACAGAAAAAACAGTAGAAGTGTCAAGTGGTCGTGTAACGTGTGGCACAGTTAAGCTGAGTTCCACATAACCTCCTACCATACTTTCAATATTTCGATATTTCTTAAATAGGAAATAAATCCAGAAGCATGCCTTATTGTGCTATTTTGGAATGTAAAAACGATAGCCGCACCAAAAACATTTCCGATGGTGGCGTGTTGCTTTTATGATGGTTTGAGTATTGGCGACAACAGGTCTGATACACAGTCTGATACTAAGCGAAGCTCATGCCACTGTTTTTTTCTATTCCGTGGATCACTCATCATCATCAATAGTAAAAACAAAAGAAAATTCACTTCACTTCCTTTACACTAGATCCATATTTCAAGGGTTGTATTATGTACCATTATTAGTATGAGGGACCTCAGTAGGATACAATAATATGATACCATCGAGCTGGTATGACGATTGAGAGGGAAGGTGGCTATAGGAACTCCTCAATGGCTCATAGTATCCATATAAAAAAAAGTCGAGTATGTGCTCAGTTGTCTGGTCTTTTAAAGATAAAGATAAAGATAAAGAGACATTTATTCACAACAATACAAGATTACATTAGGTAGATACAAAAAGAACGAGACAGAGAAATTGTTGCGAAACGGTCCAACTCAGCATTCGCTAGCCGTAAAGCCAGCACTGGTCTTCCGTTGGAACCGCTTGGTGAAGAGACGGAAAGTGACACACTTAACACAAAACATCATTGGGAGAAAAAGAAAAAAGAACAACATAGACAAATAACAATCATTCGTTCGTTTTGATGGTGAGTTTGTTATCAATGTAAGTACAGTTGGCAATAAAGAGTGTTATTAATGTTTTGAATGCCAAGCAGCGAAGTAATACGTATCTCAGACGCCAATGAGTCTTATTGCGGCATGTGAAGTTTAACGGCAATTGCCGACGTTTGGCGTCAGGGCCACGAATTTCCGATGACGTGATTTGGCGGATTTGGCGCTCAAAAGGTTAAAAAATGATTGTTTTGAAAATACTTTTTATATTTAAGCCATGGGGAATTTTAGCCAGTGCCAAAAATATGATATCGAATACATTTCTAATTGAAATCGGAACCCGGCAACTAATGTGGTAGATAAATTCAACATGCAATGCAGATCTTTGCGGATTATGATTGTCATCAAATATACTGGAACTAAAAAATATCTAAACATTTTTTTTATAATCTTTTTTTTTTGAGAACCTTGTCCGTTCCGATTTTTTCGATGACAACTGTATACTGACGTGTGGGGCTCGATTACTGTACGCAGTATGATTGTACCCAAGTTGGGTTGAGGACGCTTATCAGACTCTTTATTAGCCATCAAGAAGCCGTGATTGCTTTAGGATCGTTGTTGTTCTTAAGGGCACGTTCCAATCACTAAAGGTGCCATATAGTTATCAGAAATCACGGGACTCTATGAACGAGCGTTCTAGTTCAAAAAGGGGATTCAAAAGAAATTATTTTAAAAATACTACTTGATTATAAGTTATCAATTCGAAGTCCTGTTTTTGGTGGTAGAACCGTGTCACTCTAAAGTTAATTATTTTTATATCAAATAGCCAGAAGAATATATTTTTTAAATAGGATTTTCACTGCAAATTAACGGAAAGTTTAATTTCTGTATTTCTGTATTTTAAGATTAGTTCCAGCTTTTAAAATTAAATCATGTTTTCTTCACTTCCCAAAAAATTGCATGAATTTGTTTTAATAAAATAACCTCTTCTCTTATTTTGCAGATTTTTTCAGTAAGCGTTGCCATCACCGAAACTATTAAACAATGAATAGAGATCGAATCATAAGTGTCTCTCTCATTAATAACTTGTATCTCACTCTAACCCGTAACTTTGTCACCCGGAGTCACCCCTTCAAAATCGGTGAACATAGACGGTTCACCGATTTTTTTAATATGTAAAGCCAAGCGCTTTCCAAATCATAAAAAAGTTCAAATTGTGGTGACGTCTGCAGAAGAAAGAAATGCTATGCCTAATGACCCAGAATCCGCATCGCAGTGGGCATCCGGGGACGCGCACGCGCTGTGACTAATTACTTCCTACTGGGCCAAGTTTTTCTAAACCCGGGATAGAAATGAATTTTCATATTAGTAGGAAACAGAGGATCGTGAAGCTATAAATGTCCATACAAATTGCTATAACGTTTCTCTTCCCTTAAACCTAGTCTGATTTTTACGATTTTTGAATATGTTGTAGATATTATGAAAAACTGGTCTATACGTTTTCCTTTCCAAAAAAGATTTCTTGGAAAGATACAGATAAAAAACGGAAACGTTTAGTTTCCTAGTTTTACATAACAACTACAACGTATTCAAAAATAATGGAAATCGGACTTGATTTAAGTGGAGAGAAACGTTATCGCGCGGAGCAAAATTTGTATGGAAAAATCTGACAGCTCCTCGATTTAAGCCTCGCCTCACGATCTTCTTAACGGTTTATTCGAATTGCAGCAGGTAGTATTAATCAATTTAACTCTACGGTCCAACTCTACTGGGTGAAATTTAAGTCGTGGATCATTTGATCACCCCTGTGTTCTTCCCACGAATATGAACAACTTTCACTATGGGACCAACTATGAAATCACGAAAAAAAATCAGCTTCTTCATATACCTATTTTGGTTGAGTACGTATTGAACTATTGTATGAAACAGCTGTTTTTTTTTCGTGATTTCACAGTTGGTCCCATAGTGAAAGTTGTTCATATTCGTGGGTAGAACACAGAGGTGATCATTTGATCCACGACGTAAATTTCACCCTGTATAAATAAAGCCAACCACCACGGCTGTTAGCTGAGAAAAAGATATGAAAAATAAAAACCCGAAAGATCCTGTAAGGTCAAGTGGCGCTATCACGTCAATGGGGCTATTACGTCAGTGGGGCAATTACGTCAAGTGTCTTTAACTCCCGTTCTAAAATTCGTATCGAAGAGTGAAGTGACTGAGTGAGTGAAGAAGAGAAAAAATATCTACGTTTCAACTTTTCGATACGGACTTTAAAACGGGAGATAAAGCCATTAGAGGCAATTGCCCCACTAACGTAATTGCCCCGCTTGACCTTAGCATAATTATATTGAAAGTATTATTCCGCGTGCATATTTATCGATGTGGATATAACATCTGTCCCTTTTTGACCCATATGTAAGTACGACAGTGACGGATGTTATATCCAAGGCGATAAAAGCGACCATAATACGGGGCACGTAAGTGCAAGACTGACTGATGTTTTATCCACCGCGATATTACAGGAAGAGAGGCAGGTGATAGCCACTAGAACTCATTTACCATTCGTCCACGGTCCAAGTATTTATACTCTCTGTTTGTATTGTCCGCTTTTCACGTGAGGTGAACGACATTTCACTAGCGCAGTATTTTTAGCGTGTACTACGTAAAAATAATTACAACTTTTCCTACACTTGTACCAAATCTCTGACGTACCACTTACCACATGTTACGCCGTCGACATTTCATTAGCTCGCACTAACAGTTTTGCTTCGTCATCGTATATGGACTGCTAAAAGGTGAAATTGACTTTTCTGTCATCATTTTTTACGAAAAATGTAACTGGTGTGAATCTAAATTCACTAAATTCACCCTAAGGTCGTCAAACAAGAAAATCATTGTACGACTGATACCAAGTCCAAGCTTTCAAGTGAATACTGAATTATTTGTAATTTGAAAAATAAGTTTAGTTTTAACATTTAATTGATTATATTAAATGTATTCATTAATTAAATTAATTTATTTTTAAGTTAGAAAATAAGTAAGAATACACATGAAATTTCAATAGCTTATAGAGAAAAAGTGATAGTAATCACGTCCCCAAACTCGTCCATTATACATTATTGTATTGGGTATCTCCAAAGCATGAATTCTTTTGGTTCACTAAATGTTTTACCAAATCATCATTTGACAAACTATATTATTTTACAAACTTTCATTTCGCAAAGAGATACTTCCCGCCGCATTATTTTACAATTTCATGTGGTCAAAAGTCTAACCTAACCTAACTTATTGAATAAGCCCATGTAACCTTTGTAATATGTAATGGTTGAAGCACAAACACGTTTTTGCGAAATGAAAGTTTGTAAAATGATATAGTTTGTCAAATGATGATTCGGTAAAAGTCAGGATACCATTCTTTTTTTATTCTCATAGTCACTTACCATTAGATGAGATGCTAAAGTACGATGTTTCAAATAATAAGAAAGTCATTTTAAATTGATCTCAGAAAGAAAGAGACATGAATATAATACTTACAAAGACTTAGCAATATAGCTTAATAAACATACCCTTTGCGTTTGCACACGTGTTTGTAACCATAATCATACACAAGTAGAAGACAATCGCAACTGTCATT
Source organism: Acleris cristana (assembly GCA_948252455.1). Lineage (NCBI taxonomy): Eukaryota > Metazoa > Arthropoda > Insecta > Lepidoptera > Tortricidae > Acleris > Acleris cristana. Next base: position 3,462,319 of record OX411791.1, on the reverse strand, counting down.
CAATCTCACACAAAATGACGCGTGCGCGTCAATTTTGTTCAGAATCATGGTTGTGTTGGCTTTACAACTACACACAAACACTGCAACCCTCAAGTGATTCACCAATACATTGGTCTTTTTCCTCTGTACCTACCCTTACCATGAGTTAAAAATACCGTACTCGCTAGCGAGTCAAATGCTATGTCCCTCGCACTCTATAAGAATACTGTGAGGGACAGAGCATGCGACTCGCTAAAGAGTACGGTAATTGTAACTCATGGTAAGGATACTGGATCGTACGTTCATATGTAGTTCGCGCGAAATGCTCCTGCGCACAGTGCGCTTGCGTCAATGAGCGTAGTTATGGCGCGAACAAAGGGTTTGTGTTGATTTATAGCTTGTTTGTTGCACTTATTTAGGCAGGAGAATGTGGCATGTGGAGGAATTAAGATCAAATTAGAATTTAAGATATACGAGTATTACTCCCGAGGAGCTATTTGCCTAACGCACTCGCAATCGCAACCGGCTTTAAAGTGGAGCAATTGTTTTCATTTTGTATGCAGACAAGCCTTCCATTTTCAAAATGAAAACGATTGCGAGTGCGTTAGGCAGCCCCTCTGGACCATTATAGGAGTATACTAGACTATATAGTTGCGCCGTTTAAGAGGCCCGATTTGACATCTATCGACGCAGTACAAAATGTAACTAATATAGTCAAATAGCTGTTGTATTGTGCCTCTTGTAATGGCGCGACTATAGCTACAAGTAGGGCAAATTGGAAGAAGATTCAAGATACATTCGCTTCAAGCAAAAAAAAAAAGTGAAAAATTACAGAGCTACAAATTGTGGCTTTATTTTGAACCGCCATGAAATTATACTATCTTTTTGAAAATTATAGAGAGGAGAATAAAAGAAAAGAAGAATGACAGAGGTCAATACAGTACAGTGTCAGAAAGTAATAAAGCAGCGCCTAATTAATCCGCAGCTTTTTAGTAGAATAATGATAGATTTAAAGACAACTAAAACAATGTAGAATGTAAACAACTAAAGTGTTGTCTAAACCATGTCGCTTTAATGCCCCTGACAGATTAATGCAGTAGTTCAAATATGACTTTAAAGTGAATAGCACTAAAACGTACAGCTGTTATAAGTCTGACCATATCTAAACTCAATCGCAGGAACAAATTCAAGAAATGACAATCATTTAAATCATATGCCTCATCATCATCATCATCGTCAGTTGAAACGGTCGCTACTGGACATAGGTCTTTCCAAAAACCTTCACCATGATTGAACCAGTGCTTCTCGCATATCTTCGTAAGCTCGCATATTTTCGCGCCATATCGATCTGGCAAATACCTAACATGCCCGGTTATCTCCCACATTGTCGGCCGGAACAGAATTATTTTCCAAAAACATTCCAGAGCACATGTGTTAAGTGCGGAGCTAATGGCGAGATTAGGTATTTCCGCTCCTGCGCGAGTAAGATGTGCGCGTGACTCACAGTAGACCAGTCTGCTGGGACCGCGTTATGCTGTACTTGGGAAAGGTATTTTGGTCCAAAATTCCTTACTACCTTTAATAGATACAAGGAATTCCTTACTACCTACAGTACCTATACATATACAGGATGAGCATTCCAATTGGGTCAGTATAGCGAGAATTCGGAAGCTATAAGAGTTGAGTTGCGTAATCTGTTGTTAGCAACCGAGGCCTGAATTCAGAAGCAAGAAAACCGCATTACTTTTTATAACAGGTGCCACCCACGAACCGGAAATCAAAGCCAAAAATTGTCCAAATTTTTGCAAAATATCGGTTTTTGTTTATTTTGGACGCTGAGTTCCAATGTAAATCATCACCTATCAGTTCTGCCCATTAAAAAAAACGGCGCCTTGGTTTTAAAAAATAGATTACACCTCTTATAGTTTCCTAATTATCCATACTGACCTATTTATATTGCTTACCCTGTAAGGTATAGCGCGACAAGTAGAAATACCGCCTTCTTGCGATACAAATGAATACCTCCTGTCCGGACTATAGCCAACGTCAGAAGTAAAAGATTTTGTACCTTGCTGTTTTCACTCGTTTGACAATTTCTTATGGCAGTTTTAACCTGACTAGGTACAAAAACTTTGTCGTCCAGACTCTACAAAATGACCGTCATAGCTATACAAGCCTTTGTCTCGTTTCACGGATATCTTGAGACTATTGAACTCGAGCAAGCACCCTGTCAGCATGTTAAATTATCTTTACTACCCACTGTTTCTCAATATTTTAGTATGGACACTAAATACTGACTCTGTGGGAAGCGGTGAAGGTGTCGAACATAGATTAACTGGACAGCTGTTTCGTTTACTGTTGCGTAAAATATTGCACGTTGTATATTTTATGTTATAATCAGGACCTTAAAAGCGGCACATAGGATTTTTTTATTTATAAAACAATTTGTTTTTCGCGTCCAGAAATTGTCGATTATTGGTCTGATTTTCGGGAAGAAAATTTTATATCATGACTCCAACGATATCCATTAAACAATATAGGGCCTCTATTCCCGGCGGTAAAAATCATATTGTATTTGACCTGTTAAGGTATTGTTTTGACGTCAGCCGCCATTACTGACAAGGAAATAAGAGCTATCAAAACGTTGACTATACGATAACAGATCAAAGACGATATGGTTTTTAGCACCTAGAATACTGGCCTAGGTAACTATCTCCCCTTATTATTGTGTCATCAATATAGTTTAGTAGGTACAGGGGCTCAATTCTAATTGGTAAAACCTACTTCTTTTTAACATGTTATCGTATTGTCATTATTGTCAACGTTACAAAATAACACGATAACATATCAAAAGCAATTAAGTTTTACTATTTAGAACAAAGCCCTTAATACATATATGTAGTGCAATAAGACATACGACATACATATTTTGTCGGATAAGTTCTTACTCAACTAGCTTAATAGAAGACCGAATGAAAACTTCCGACCAAATGCGTCGTATGATATCACTACATCTTTAGTATTAATTTGCATGTTATTTTGGTTTGTAATTGCATAATGCGGTCCAATTAAATGTCTTTATTACAAGTTGACGGAGATTCCAAGCTTAACATATTTATCGTGATGTAGGCGGGGTATAATTGTGTCAATTGAGATCAGAGATTTTTCAGAGATTTGAACGATAGAATCAACTGTCCCATACAAGTTGCATTGAAATAAAAGAAAACTTAGATGTAAAATTGCCTTACTTCAGTTTGCGTTGGTGACTTATTTCAATTCCATATATTTTGACAGCTGTCTAAAGACGTTAAATTACGTTAAATGCAATTTCGGACTTGACAGAAGCGCGTGGAGCTAACCCCATGTGCTTCTGTTTAGCCCACCAAAGTTAATCTCTAACCGAACAATTGTCCTCGCGTGTGATATCCATGGACTTGTTTCTCTAATAAGTCCATGGCGATTGTCTAAAACTCGATACTGGCGAAATACACCTTGTTAAAACAAGGAGTGAAAGCCATTAACCAAGAAGAAAAAAAAATGCAATTTCTCTAAGAGCACTGGTAAAGTAAAACCATGCTATTGTCTATACTGCATGGCGTATTATGAACTGTTAGAGTTCGAGTTCGAATTCCCGGCAAAGAACGGGATAGACCTGTATGATTGCTATTATACTGTCCCTTTCCAAAAACCTTTTTAACCTACACTCAAAACTATAGATCATTGATTCATTGCTAGTCGCCCTATTAACTTAATGATACGTCTCAAACAATGCCCAGTACCACTTTCTCTCACCTCAATAGGCACTGGACTTTAATTATCTAGACTAGACCTTAATCACCAAGGGACGAAAGGTTTCTAGTTAGGAAGACGGAGAAAGTAAACGCGATAAAGACTGATCCTTGAATATTAAAGGTTGTAGGGGAATAAATAATAAAACAATAGGTATATATTTTATGGAGGCTTTATGGTACAGATACGTGACTATGTTAGCCTCAGGTCTATCTTGCCTTACAGTATCAAAATGTATGCAAAAAAATACATATACAAGGTTTGAGTTTGACTATCACAACTTTATGGGACGTTAAGAACGAGTATCTAAACTAAACAAAGAATTTTCGGTTATAATAGAGCTTTTGACTAGAAGAAGCAGATAGAAGATGAACAATATTCTGCCACGCGAACGTCATTGCTAGAATGGGTATAGAAGTCCTGCAGCGCAGGACATCTGCCCTGCAAAGCGAAATAGCAGCAATAAAACTCCTGTAGCAAATACAACCTTATTACTCACAGGAGAGGATTGAATCTAGGTACTTTGTTTATTGAACCGTAGATACCCGGCGACGCAGTTGTCGGCCGGGTAACCATACTTTGACATTGTTTTATTTGAAAGTCACTAGATAAAACCATAACGTTCGCTACGGTATCGGATCAAATCAGACCGACATAAGTATGTTTAACTACAGTTACAGTTATTCGGTAAAAAGTATTTTATATCAAATTTAATATGGTAATTAATATATGGCGAATAGAAGCCTATAGAATATACAAACGTTAGTTTGACTATTTTTTCCCATCATAACCATTGGGTAGGCAGGTAAGTCGGTACTAATAATTTGCACTTAACCTATAACCATTGGGTTGGTAGGTAAGTCGGTACTAAAAATTTTCACTAAACCTAACGTTTGCATATTCTATAGGCTTCATATTTTCGATTAGTATGTAATTGGTCTATTAAACAAGCAATAGTAATTTTAAAGGTGCCGCCGTAAAGGTGTTAAGGCAATATTAGTCAGTAGCCATCTTACCTTTCAAAGACGTAAAATTCTTTGATCAGTGTATTCAGTAAGGGGTTCCCTGATAAATTGACAGTGAGGTTAATTAAGAAGTTTCTCATTATAATTTGACTTATCAATAAAAGCGGCCAAGTGCGAGTCGGACTCGCCCATGAAGGGTTCCGTGAAAGGTAAATTGCGGTTTACGATTTATGACGTATTAAAAAAAAACTACTTACTAGATCTCGTTCAAACCAATTTTCGGTGGAAGTTTGCGTGGTAATGTACATCATATATTATTTTTACATTTATCATTCCCTTATTTTAAAAGTTACGGGGGGGGGACACACATTTTTCCACTTTGGAAGCGTCTCTCGCGCAAACTATTCAGTTTAGAAAAAATATATATTAAAAACCTCAATATCATTTTTGAAGACCTATCCATAGATACCCCACACGTATGGGTTTGATGAACAAAAAAATTGAGTTTCAGTTCTAAGTATGGGGAACCCCATAAATTTATTGTTTTTTTTCTATTTTTGTATGAAAATCTTAATGCGGTTCACCGAATACATCTACTTACAAAGTTTCCATAGTATAGCTCTTATAGTTACGGAAAAAAGTGGCTGTGACATACGGACGGACAGACGGACGGACGGACAGACATGACGAATCTATAAGGGTTCCGTTTTTTGCCAAAAAAGGCAATCATGGTAAATTCATGACATGATAAATGAGAAGGGTCAATGTTTATATAAATCTAATCGCACAATGACCCGTTACTTCACACAGTAATCATTTTTTTGGAATGGGTAATGTATTCTCAGATACTTCTAAAGATCTATAAGTAATAAAACGTAATGATTTTATAGCAAATACGGTTATTAGCGATGATTCATTGACCTTGTTCGACGAGACGACGGCCAGACGGCACGACCGTTAGTCATACACTTATAAGTGTCGCTGAAACGGCATAGAAAGGGGGAGAATATACACTTAAGGATTTGATTCAGTGTCAAATACGACTGACCAGAAAAATTACAACTTAAAATAGATAACTGTTATTGGCTTTCTCTTAATTTACCTAACCATTTTCTATGTCATGATTTTGGTTTCTTACAATAGTTTAAATCAAAACTGTTCATTTTTGAAGTGATAACTAACCATTTCGTTAAGTAACGCGCGATTAATGACAGACTGTCTGGCATCCCTTTCTCTCACGCATACGGCAGCGGTAGTATTAATTTAAAAAAAAAAATACAAAAAGATGCAGGAATCGGATTTGAATCGCGGCACCTTAGCGTCATAAACTTACCTCTCAGCCGCTAGGCAAATCTTAAGTTACAAGGTATGGACGAAAATGGTAAACGGTATTTGATCTTAGGTTAGACTTGTGACTATACAAAAACAAACAAAATACATGCGGCGAGAAATGCATTTCCATGAAATGAAAATTCTGCGTACTGATACGTTCGTTGAACGGGTTTCGATAAAACATTAGGTACCCATTTAGTACACATACGTGACTATGTCAGTCATGAACAAAAACCGTTCATGGCTCTTGATTTGTTTGAAAGCAAAGGACTGTATAATTCCCTACAGATTGATTTTAATGTCTACAAGATCGTGAAGCAACTAAAGCCTGCCAGTTCATTAAAGAACATTTCTCAACACCAAAGTCCAAAGTTTTTTACCATGACAAAAACTGTGGAAAACATTTGAACATCTAAAAACTATGTTTAAACTAACATAGCTACCGTTGTTTTTAACCATGCTTCGGGCTTGTGAAGTGCATGTCAAACATCATTATGGATGTCAAGTACTTACTCAAGTCGGAAGGTTAAAAATCAAGTAATGGACACTTCAAAACTCTCGACGGGTTTTTTGAAATGTGAATTACACGTTCACTGTTTAAAATGTTCAAATTAATACCTATCTAAAGAATAACAGCAATATACTCGTAGAACATACTAGTTCATCTATGGGAGATACATTTCGGATATGCATTTGCATAATTTATGTAAATTAAAATAAACGTCTTTGTTCTGTGTAACGAATCCTACAGCGGCCGTAGGCACTTTCTCAAATCTGGGTCTACCAAAGCTTCCTAAGACACCAATATTTGGTATGCACCACAAGAAACTCAACCGTCACTCTTCTTTTTAAATACATTACTACTTAAAATCCTCTCAAGTACCAGCCTGAAGCTAAAAAATTCCGTACAAAATACGATAATGTTTCTTTTCCCATCATTCCGATTTTTACGATTTTTGAATATGTTGTAAATATTATGAAACCCAAATCTGTACGTTTCCCTTTCCCAAACGGAAACGTACGAACCTAGTTTAACATCACAACTACAACATATTCAAAAATCGTAAAAATCGGATTTGATTTAAGTGGTGAGAAATGTTATCGCCCGGAGTTAAATTTGTATGGAACGTTTTTGACTGCTACGTAATTTAAGCGTCGGTTCACAATTCAATTAAGTTAGCATTACAGAAAACCGATTACTTCATTGAAGTATGTGTAACCATAATCCGCCGTACTCAGAGACATTTCGGAAACAATACAAATCGTTCCTTGTTCAAACTTGTGTATCAAAAATCGTCTATGGAACCACTTAATTGTCTTTAACTGATTCTGAACCTGATCTTAGCTGAGATGCTTACCTCAAGACACGTCAAATTAAACGTCAAGTCATAGATAACTGTAATATCTGACGTGTCTTGATGATGTTCTTAAAAATTTGCCTAATGTCCGACCTAAAGCGAGGAAGCAATAAAAATTATAGAAGTTGACAGCTGTCTTACTTTAACTTTAAAGTTAGAAAAATACAGAAAATGTGTGCTTCTTGCTCTAGAACTGAAAATGTAAGACAATCAATTCAATCAATTTGGAGATCAATTTTGCCAATTTTTATTGCCAGTCTAATTCGCGCTTAGGTGCCTTTTTTTTATCTAGAGACTTCACCTACAGTGGTCAACAATTTAGAAATACTCTGATCAGCTACAATCAGTCTATCAATACGGCCTTATGATACGGTCACGAGCGTTAATTTGTGACCCATTTCAAGAAAAATATGCTTGAAGTCGTCAATGTCATTAGAGATGTCAAGTCGTTTGTAACTTTTAGGAAATTCAACCTTATTGTTGTAGAATATCAGATTGAATTTGGACCTAAGGTGGGTACCAAATTTAATCCCGTGACTGTACAGTGCGATAGCACTTAGAAGATGCTTCGGGTTTGTACTTGTCTCTTATACGGTCTTATTAAGAGCGAGTGAGAGAGAAGTACAAACCCGAAGCATCTTCTAAGTGCTCACAGACTGTACGAGCACAAAATAGATAGGTACAGAAGTCAATCACATGTATGTACTTCACTTTTCATACCTACGCTCGGCGGTCGCTCTATGGTTGTCAACTATGGCTTATGCACAAACAACTATCGTGGTAGTGGCACTCGTAGGTACCTAGTTGTTTGATTTATCGTTGAGAATTAAACGGGAAGAATGTAAATATAAATTAATAATAATATTTTTATTTTAATGTCAATCTAAACGTATTACCCTAGTTACACAATTTCTATTGCCCTATCCGTTTTAGACCTAAACCTGTCAAATGACACTAAAAACAACACAATATCTACACAAACAAAAAAACATGTTTTCAACTTACGTAAGGTGGCGTGAATTTACCTTACAAAAATTTAGTTAAGTACTTCGTTTATACTGAATCAAAATAGGAAACTATTATATAAATCGATCTTACACAGTTTAATATTGAATTTAAACAACCTTCCACTGAACAGTTATAATTACTTTTTTTTTGTTGCTCCATTATTGCACAAAAAAGTTCACAGACACGCGTGTCTCAAGCGGATGGCACTCGCGCTCACACTGGTCCTAACCGGTCCGAGATATCGTGTCCGTGAGCAGTGTCTATGTGTGCGTTGCTCGAGCGCACTTTGTATGTAGATTGACTTCTGTACCTATCTATTTTGTGGTACGAGTATGCCTGCCACACAGGTAGATCACATTATACTGACTTACAAGATTTAGCGCAACGCCAGTCAAGCGTCACTTTTTACTTCGCGTTAAAAAAGTAATGCATCCGGATAATTTAGGTTCTTTTTCTGCGTCTGGGTTTTTGTGCGCTGGAGGTCAAGAGTCTAGACAGGTGGATTTGAAGAAAATCACATTAATCAACAGTAAAGTACATTATTTTTTTATGACACGTAGATAGGAAACCAACGCACAGGCCACCTGAAAAGTAGTGGCACCAATGATGGACACTTTTAGCTGACCAGGCACCAGTAATGGACACTTCACTCTTAATTCACATTTCATACGGTCCTAAATTGATTGTTGCAAAACAAATGAATAACCCTTATCTTCTGTAAAATAAGAATCAAGTGTCCATCATTGGTCCTTGTCTAGTAATGGTTCCGTCACCATAGGTTTAAGTTTTGATGCCAATAGATACTTGCAAATACGTTTCCAACCTCGAGGACTAAAGATAGAATGACTCTATGTTAGTCATTAAAACCGAAGTAAAACCTAACAAGTTTTAGTTTTTACGCATGATTTTTTACTTATTTCTCAAAAAGTTTAACATTGAAAAAATGTCTTCGAGATCTTGCAAAATTTATATTTAAGTAGGTAAAAAGGCAGTAGAAACCCGAATACTAATCTAGAATCTCTGCAATTCTACTCAGTTTTTCAATTTTTAGGGTGATAAGTATTGTCAGCATAACTATAGGGATTTTATTTTAAGCCAAGGCAAGTTATTAAATGTATTTTTAAATACAAAGGTGCATTCTCCATGACGACCCAAAACATTTTACGGGGAACCAATATTTCCACAGCAAACAAAGTCTCGGATTTCAGCCCTGTAACTAATTTAGGTTTTATTTACTATGATAACAAAGATTGCTTTGTTAGTGTCAAGTCGGTAGAGAAGTCAACAAAATAAGATTTAGATTGAAGTTAGATTTGTTGCTAGGATTTTTTATCATTGAATGTTTATTCCAGACTTCCAGAGCAGATGCAGATATGCTGAAACGAAAATGTTTTACCTTAAGTACATCTCACTTTAGAGAGCATTCAAGAATTCTAGAAAATAAGACTTCTTTAGTTGTAGTGTATACAACCGTTACATGGCATGAAAAAATGAGTGCGTTCTTATTTTCCCTCTTTCACGGCTTAACTTAATTGTAAAATTACTGCCTATCATACTTATTTCTGTTGTTCATTCGTTAATTTATCTTCTTTGGAAGGTCATGTATGACTTGACATTAAGCAATGAGACTACTGCTGATTGAATAGCAAACTAAAAACAATACGATAACAGGTCAAAAACCATATGGTTTTTACAATGTTGAATAGAGCCCATGACTTGATATCTAAAATTACTTTGATGCTCTCTTTCCTTGCTGTATTTGTAGGTGGTTTAATAAAGAGTTTTTTCATTTGTAAACGTTGAGACTCGAGTCAAAGCCAAAGTCATAAAACATTGGCCTAGTTGGTAGTGACCCTGCCTAGTTGCCTACGAAGCTTGTGGTCCCGGGACTCCCGGGTCTGATTCCCGATATGGACATATATTTGTGTTTCTGAGTCTTGGATGTTTTCTAAGTATGTATTTCTTTCTTTATCTTTCTTAATATCGTAGTCTAGAACCCAGTACAAGCCTTGAGCTTAGTTTGGGACTAGATCAATTGGTGTGAGATGGTGCCCTGATATCCACTAATATAATGTTTATCAAACCGTACAGTTAAACAATTTCCCGGCAACAGCAAACAATCGCAGAACTTAATTGCCACTGACTGGCAACTGCATATATTTTGAACACCAGTCACTGTTTCTGACCATAAAACGGACAATGAACACCAGTTTATCACGCCAGATCTCGCTAACAACCAATACATTCCCGTAGATATATCTAGAACCTTGAAAATCCAGGGGTCAATACAATTACTGCTAAGTAAATATTTATATGGCTACCCTTGAACCCTTGGTGAATACACCATGGAGCTGGAAATAGCTGGAGCAAGTAATAATAGAGTACCAGCGCCCCTGGCGTCGCCTGCATTGTTTACTCTTCGGAAAATTACAATTACTGGCCGATAGGGTTCAAGATGGTTTAAACGAGGGGGTTACAATGACGTTATTTAAACCGTTCTAACCAAAGTCAATAAGTCAGAAACTAAAAGGTCAGAAAAAAGGCAGTTGGGCCATTCTACTTTTCGTTGTATAAAAGTTTTTAGCCACTTTCTCACTAAACTATTTTTATTTCAAAAAACGATAACGTGCAGCGTTTTCTAACTTGAAACTCGAAAAGAGACGTAAATAAGCTTATATTTAGAATTATCCTAATTCATAAAAAGTTATTTGTAATACCTAACTATAAAGTGAGTAACGCAGTGGATGTTGATGTCCCCGCCTTTTCTATGGAAAAGGTGCAATTTACCACTGAGTTACCATGATTCTTCAACGATAATTGAGTAATTTAAGAGTTGTTTTTTGGCAACCATTAAACATTCTAAGTTTATGTTATTTATTTAGAAGCGGATTCATAATTTGGTATACTTTTTATCGGACGATAGCAAAAGATGTACTTACACTAAAAAGTAGAATGGCCCAGTTATGGTTTTTTAATGGGATGGAGAAGGCGAACGAGCACACAGGCCACCTGATGGTAAGTGGTATCTGTGACCCATAGACATTTGCATTCTCAAGACTACAATCTTAAGACTGCAATCCTAAGCCCGCAAATGCGTTGCCATCCTTGCGGACTAACGGCCAAACCCTATATTCAATCCGCGGATAGATAAGGCTTACCTCGGGTTAAAATTTGACATCTGTCCATACAAAATGTGTCAAATTTTAACCAGAAGTAAGCCTATATCCGCGGTTTGAATATAGGGTTCGGCCATAAGATGGAATGCCTCTATGCTAGCAATGCGAACACTGCTGCTTGGCGATAAAATAAAGGATGGTGGCGATCCGGAAGGACCTTGTACAAGTTTCTACCACCACTGAAAGACCTATATAACATTGACAGCTTGAAAAAAATATTGATTAAATGTTTGACCATTGTGACGGGATACTTTAGCATTAGTGATTCAAAAATCAATCAAAATAATCCAGAGAATGAGAATCAGAAATAACTTTTTATCCAGTTTTATGTGCGTCATTAAGATCAATCATAATGCCAAATTAGTTTTCGAGAAAAATCTCATAAGTCTTCTGAAGATCAAGTGAAAAAGGGTTTAAATACAAGGTACGTTTAATTATATAAATACCCTCTTTTATTATGAGCTAAGTCGATTTATACCCTTTTTCACTTGGTCCCCAGTAGTCTTATAAGGGTTTTGATTATCCTTTTAAGGTACGGAACCCTGAAAACATTTGGCACTGTAAATGTTATTGCTTTCGAATTGAACTAATTAAATCACTGACTAAAAGTTATAAAATAAATAAAGGTCTCGCCAACTCTGGATGTGTAATAAAAATACCCATCTCCAGTAAATGGCCGACATTTTTATTCTCAGTGCATTACTCGACATACATTTCGGTGCCCAGACATTTTTTTATGGTACTAATTACAATATTTTTTGCGTTACGCGACCCGATGTCTTTTTGGTCGTAAAAAGCGACAAAAAAAGAGAGCAATAAATCTGCAGGGTCGATAAATTAGACTATTGAATACTGTGGAGTCGCGCATTTATTATAAAATGAGGTCAAGAATGACAAAATGTGTAACTGATGACCTGTCTACGAACAATAAATGAACAGAAAGGCCCTTTGTTCTTCGGGCATTTTATTAAGTTATTTTAAATTATGTAAGTTAGGAAGTTTCTATTCAGACGGAAGCTACTATTAAAAATAAAGTAATTAAATAAGAAAGTGATTGGGAAACTTATCGTAACAAATTAACTACCTAATATTCAAATCGTTGATAAAGCAAAGAAAAATAGTAACTCCAATGTTTTATTGCATGAAAATTTAACCTTGCGGAATTTATAAACGGATCTATAGATCCCATGTTCTCAAAGCACATGTGCTGTGAGAAAATCATAACAGAACTGCATCGCTTTGTGCAGCCGCTAACAAGCCCGCTGCAAAAAATATTTATTGATACAAGAATTAAATAATCTGCTCCTGTGCCCTAAAAAACGTGGGGATATTTTTGTAGCAACAGGTTCACGCGGCAAAAAATTTAAACAAAAACAACCTTAATGCTGGCCGGATAGAAAATAACGACAGATTTCAAAAAAAGAATTCGTTGCACCGTTCCATTTCACTCTGACATACTAACGCAAACAACGTTAATATCTAATTAGTCAATGCTTTTAATTAAACCCAAGTTCAGTACAAAATTAACTAGCACAAAAGAAAATGAGAAAAGACGTACTAATAAATCCAGACAGCATCCAAACCGAGACGACAAATTGCAACTTATATCCCTTTCTGAAATTTCAGCAAAAGGAGGAACGAACGACATCTGGACACCTGAACTGGCGTATACTAAAATATGGAGGAATATTATTCCTAGAATAGCAGCAGACTGTAAAATGAAGACGGAGACATCTGCTTTCAAAAAGTTTACGACCAAATTAAGAATGCAGTTGGTAAAGTTAAAAATAAAGGAAATGCAAACCTACATCTCAAGGATAAGGCACATGCATTGCTTAGTTAAGAGTTGTTGCAGTTATTTTTTGGTGAATCCTGGTAAGTGTACGATTTGTCATTTGGCAGGACAGTGTTGATGTTGCGATTCGTCGCTAATGTGCATTTTGGGGGTAGGACTATTAGGGAATACGTGGAAAAGGCTTTTGATGTTATTGATCATGGGTTACCCCATGAACATGTGATGCAAATCTTACAGGTTCGAAATTGTAATGTGTTTTTCTCAACTTTACAACGACACATTATAGTTTCACCCCTTAAATTGAATAGAAATCTCTACTTATCTCATATTCGAATAAGAAGGTACGACGCTCGTCTCTTTGTTACGCGTTCAAAACTAAATCGTCAAAATGAATTTAATGAAAATTGAATTGAAAATCGGATTTCATCTATAGTTTTTTATAATTCCAAAAGTAACAGTGAACGAGTATTATATTGACAAACTCGCTGCGACTAAATCTTGTCAAAGATTTGCAATTGCTATTTCTCTCGCAAACTTGGTGTTTGGAAGTTGCAATATTCTTAATCCCGGAGCGAAATGGGACCAGCTTCCCTATGACAAATATAGATGGAGCAACGAACCGGGTATCATAGCAAATATTTACCGAGAGCAGCTGCGCCTGCGATCGCGGTGAATACATCAATGCCACTCTAGAAAACGCTGCGCAAATCTCGGTCCACGTAAATCATTTTAAGGATGCGGTCTTTAACTGTAGTGGTGACCAACACAACAATAATCCTGAACGAAATTGACGAGAATAAGGACTGCGCTTGTGCGAGGTTGAGTATCAGTTGCGACTGTCATTTGTTTCTACACGCTTGCGTTCACGCATGCAAATGAAAGGTTTAATCGATTTGGACAAAATGTTATGATTGCAGTATCTGTCAAGAGGGATCTTCAATATTGACGATGATGCCAAGTTATTTATGGTACAACGAGAAAGTGATCTTTGACGTTCGTAAACAAAACTTGTGGTGTGATTGTTTGACGTAAATCCAAATTCAAATCTAATTAATGTCCAAGAGGGAATAGAGCTATTTGAGGCTGTCATTTCGAATTGCACGGATTCCCTTTTAGAAATTGGTATCCATCAGAAATTTATCACAGTTTTGTACAGAAACTAGTGGCAGATTGTGTAAAAACGTGTATTAGATCTGTTTTTACGACTAGATAGATCTTCACCAACTATAAAAACGAAAAATAAACTGTTTTATTGTAGAGTGACTTTAGAATCGAACGTTTAACATCGTTTTGAATGACAAAGTTATTAATATCGTCTCACAATACAATAAATCATTTTTATAAATTAGCTGATGACGCGTCCATATTTACCATGGTATAATGAACCGTACATACCTATGTGCATATTTAACTTGTTAAAGGAACCTGCTTTCCGAAAACACAAACAACTCCAAAAATGTATGCTAGAGTTACAATTATAGCTTATTCCATTTAAGTTTAGAATGCGTCAGGGTTTCATTATAACTTGTGACATTTATAATATGTTTTATACAAGAAAACGTTCCCATACGAACATGCGACCGCGCATGACTTATTGACAGCTGGAGTTGACAGAAACAGCTGCCACGGAGTAATGCTGAATTATGAGCGACAGTTGCAATGTCCATTTACACTGGAATTTGTTAACAAAAAGATCAGAAATGTATATAAGCCAAAACAGGTACGACTCATAGTTAAGAACGCAAATGTTTAAATCCAATTGACGCTGGAAATACCCAGGGCAAAGCAATTCCTCGATAAACAAAAAACTTTTTGAAAATTTCACAGTTCAGGTAACTGTTGTAGAGCAAGTAATCAAGAAATTTCTAGAATAGACGTAAGAATATATCAACAAAATCATACTCAAGGCCTTCCTCAAAGATCATTGCTTCCTTTTCCCATCTCGTTAAAAGCATACCAACATTGCGTCTTCTGTTACGTGGGTGCCACTCCAGTATAGCGGCCTTTACACGTAAAGTTCGGACCGCGGGAAACTCCACGCGCCGTTCCAACCTTCGTTCCGAACCGTATTTTTTTTACTATTTTACTATTACAGTTACATTTACACGTACGGTCCGAACTTTACGTGTGCAGGCCGCTAATCTGTCGCCCTAACGGAAATCGGTTACAATACAACTTGATTATTATCACACGAGATCATAAATTATGAACATACGTACATTAAATCAGGCCTGTTTTCCAGAGGGCAGAGACCACTTCTTTCCACCTGCTACGATCCTGACAAATCTGTTTCACTTTTTCCACATTATACCTACATCGAGTCATGCATGCACGTCGGTTTCGGGTGCTTAAGATTCGGCCCTTTTCCAGTATTGACTCGAAAAAGTACGCCTAGGCTAGGGCGGCCCCTTCCGAATATAACATAGGTACCTATAGTTTAAATTATAAAAGCATTTCTGTTCACGGTTAGTGATATAAAAGCAATTAAGTTGCCACATCCACTTTGCAAAATTATATTAGAAACAAAGGATAGGTTGATTTCGGCTCTGGAAATGAAACTGAATTACCAGTGACGTTCATAAATGAGATGGTACACTTAATTGAGCAAACAATAATGACAAATGACAGTCTTACTTCAACTAATAAACTTAACATACGAATCAAAACTGCAGAGTTTAAAATATGAACTGTTACAGAAGAGCTTAGAATTGGTTTTGCCTTAAAATGAGTTCCATTTGGAGAGAAAATAACATAAATTTATGAGGTTTACGTTACAAGTACAAATCTGGCAAATTTCTCTCTGAGCGTGTTCCAGAATATTCCGAGTGAAATATTGTTTTAATGAGGAAATATTATACATGCAGTATTTGAAGTCTATGCAGAAATAGTTTCCATGAAACCGATATTTCAAATCCGTATCTACCGGTTATGATTCTTGGAAACAATTTCAACGATGAATAAATTTTATTATCATCCTGGTTTATTACAAGGATAACAATAAGAATTTCAATCACAATAAAATGTGGTTTGTATTTATAGATATCATTGTTAAACTTTCTAATCTCCTCCCACTTCCTTTGCCGTCGGATAGTCTAAGCCAATAGTAGTGCAGAATTAATGTCTTGCTCGGTAGGTAGGTCATTATAGGTTGATAAATGATTATGTTATAATATAGGCCGAATTAACCTAACCACGTTATTACATAAATGACAATCCCCATTCTAAACCTCACTAAATCTTCTAATAACAAGCAAAATCCAAGCCTGGGTGCCGTCACGATCTCCGAAAGTGCCGGTGCTGCTTAAACTGCCGTTAAAATTTTATAGTCCGAAAAGAAAATAAATAGTTTTTCGCCTGTTCCACTTAAGACTAGCGCAATAAAATCTTTACAGCTATAAGAAATAGACTTCGGGTTACATTCGTCGAGTCCATTGTGATGCATGTTCGGCAGGCATCGGAGTAGATATTGAGCAGTTTGGATTAAAACTATTTTTAATTAAAAATGAAAAAATGCCCTTTTGTTTTATACAACAATTTACCGTTTCAAAAATGAATATAGATGTTTTTAATACGGAGGGACCACAATAAAAACACATCCTTTAGCTCTACCTGAATGATAAACAGATGTAAACTACGAGTATTACAACTATAATTAACTAACTTTAAGTTTTTCTCATACGATAGCTACAACAATGAAAATATACATTTTCCAGTGACGCGATATTCATTCATTTAATTTTATTGGAGTTCAATACTAGTTTTTGATAGTTAAAACATGATTATTTAACAATTGTTGATAGTAATTTATTTAACAAAAATGTAAGCAAGAAAAAGGCGTAGATATTTTCCTTGTATGTTCTTGTGCTTAGTTAATCAATAAACTTATCTTATCTTATCTTAGATGCATTCCATCTTAGTCCTCAGGTTTGTTAACGCATTTTAGGTTTTAGGATTGCAATCTTTACATTCTATCTCTTCTCCGTGCCAAAAACCATGGTGTCGAAAACTATTAGATTTTTATAATGCCTCTAAAACTATGCAGCATTGTTTATTTATAAGCTGGTCCTTTATCGCTTTCGTTGTTTGTCTGTTTTACGATGGACATTAATAAATAACATAACGATTTAATAATAAGTTTTCCCGGCTAATATCAATCCCAAGCTAAAAGAATAACTTACGTTTTCAAAGAAACGTTCATGTATCATTAAAACATACAGAAACACGCATTAAATTCACATGCATTAACATTTTAAGAATACAAATGCGTAATCGGTCACGACAGACCAAGGCTGTGTGGGGACATCACGATTTATTATGTTGGTAATAAGATTCCCAATAAGATTCCCAGCTAATATTGGTAATGCAGCGGTCGTGCCAACCTAGCAGAAGGCACGCATTGCCCGCGTCCGTCAGGATGGCAACGCTGTGATTTGCAAAGGCACCGACTTCCGTCGATGTACGCGCTGCGTATTCGATACCATTGTAAAGTTGGAAAAAAGTTTTTTTTGCTCTAAAATGGACATACCTTTTTTATGGACAACGATGTAAAACATATGTGGCTTATGTATTTGCAAAAAGAAACTTAACATTACACACTTCAAAAAGATATATATAACCTAAAGGCGATGCTAGAGTAAAATAAATGTTTATTTAGGACAAGATGAAAAAAAATATCCATAGATACTTCGCAGAATGTCATCTTGACAAACAGTTAAAAAACCTTTTCGTCAATATTTTACAATATTGATTTGCGATAACATGCTATGTTTATTTTTTGATAAGAAAGGCGCCATAACAAAGATCTTAAAAAGTTCCGTTTTTTCCATACTTAAAGTAAAAATACTTTTCTTGATCTTTATAAACGTTTTAATATTCTTTTCCTAATACCAGGATAACATAAGTAGCCGAGGCATCACCAACTATTTTAACAAGACCCGTCCACCTTCCCCCGCTGATACAAAAATAATTCACAGATGACTCCCAAGACGACAGCCGAAGGATCATTTTGATTTTGACTGGTCATTACAATAATTGTCACGGCTTCCTGCGAGTAATTAGAACCAAATGAGAGGGTTGTGACACAATCGATTTGTCGCGGTGAAGCAGTTAACGTTTCCGCTATGATTATTATTTTGGGTGTAAATTTGTTAATTAAATATATGTGTGGTCTGAATGCAGATTTTAAAAGTTCACCATAACCATAAACACATCCCGAGACAAAAACCAACGATAAGTTTTTCGCCTGACATTAAATAATGTCAAAATAATGGCATAGTGCATGAAGAGAAATCATATCCGATTACCAAAAATAACGACCCACGATCTGTCGTCAATACCAATTCGAACATTTGTATGCAAAACAAAGTCGGATTTTAAATTCCGCGCAACGTATCGAGATTTTTGTCAATACATTAAATAAGTATGATCGAGGAATACGAAACGTAACGTTTCCCATAAGAAGGCTATAAAAATTCAGTATGCATTTAAGGCCTTTGTCATTTGACTTCACCTAAATTTAGTATTGAATCTAATGCGCTAAACAGGAACTCGATACTAAAAACTGTTTGAAATATTCAAATACCGATTAAAAAATGACGTTTGCGTTCCTAAATAAATAAATTTAAAAAAATACTGGCCACTACCACGTCAATAGAAAAAAACTTACCTAAAATAATATCTCTGGCTGAAGACCCGTGAGCCATTGCCAGAAGAACAAGAGTGACAGCGATTGACATTTCGCGCCAAAACGCAATGGCGGCTCGCGTCATGTTTCACGCTCTCAACTCTTCTTGTTGGGATCCATTAGTTTCTGGAACAATCGAAATGGACTGTTAAATGCGAAATCTAATATTAGGAACTAATTATGCTATAGTAAATATACTTCGGAAATGCTTTTGTATATGTGTGTATGTGTGTAGCAATTCATGACCAATAAGAGCTCGTTCCCACTATGTCGTGTGTCGGTCCGATTTTTAATCGGTCCTTCCAGTGGCAGAACGTTTTATATGAAGCTATTAACACTTGTCCGACAACGATTTTGTGTCGGATCCGACCAAAAATATCGTGTGTTTTGTCAGCCCTCCCGTTCGGAAAAAAATCCTGTCGGATAGTGGGAACAGAGGCGCCGACACCCGATTAAAATCGGAATCCGACACACGACATAGACACAACGAGCTCTAAGACCATTTTCAATTAATGTTTCATCTCATACAAAACTCATGTTAATGTGATTTGTGCTAGTACAGCTTTGTTGTGTTGGCTGCACAAATATATTCAAAAAGTCATCTCCCAAATTATGCATAGAGACATTGAATAAAACAAACCTATTTTGAAAGTAAAACTTCAGACTGACTTATTTTAAAATTCACCAACACCAAAAATATCGAAGATCAAGTATTATCCCCATTTTTTTCTATACTTTTTTGCGACGCGTAGCAAAAAATTTAAACAATCTAGGGATATTTTTAATCCTTACACAATTTTGGTAGGTTTCCTATAATGTAACTTGTTATAGTACCTTAGTACATACACATACATACATACATACAAACCTTCACTCCTTTATTCCCAGAGTGGGGTAGGCATATCTACAGAATTACCAACGACTCTAAAAACAGAAAAAGACGAAAAATAAAGAAAAAAAGTCGTAAGAGGCGACTAAGGGAATAAAGGCTTGTAGTATTGTTAGGCGATGGGCTTGCAACCTGTCACTAATATACCTACACTGGTAAATATCTCAACATGCGGGCCTATAATATGGTCGTGTTTATCGATGTGGATAAAGCATTTGTCACTTTCTGACCTGTATGTAAGTGCGAGAGTGACGGATGCTTTATCCACCGCGATAAAAGCGACCATAATACGGGCCCTGTTTGTACAAATTGTGGTTACAGAATTAACAACAAGTACACATTTAGTTTAGTGAAAAATCTAACAAATGCGTATTTCGTCGGCTAAATTTGTAATGCTTTCTTTCTCAGTTAGTTAGTTACCTTATCAATGTGTTGATACTAAAGCTAACTGAGAAAGTAAGATAAATGGGAACTTATCCGACGAAATACAATGACCGACTGACATGAAATTGCCGATTGAGCATTGAATTTTGCTGGGATTATATTTCCTTGCAAACACATACAATTTATTAAATAACCACTTCAAACGTAATATTAAATATGATTCAATGATATAACATTCTAAATATAAATATGTTTTATTTTGAAGAAATCTTGCTCGTTATACTAATGCTAAACGGCAATATTTTAGAGTTAATTGACGTTCCGAATAGTGATATAACTTATAATATTTCATTGCGGGCACTATGGCTTAGTGTTGATGGACAAAGTTATCATAACTAAGACAGAAATGGGTTAGGATTTTCTATATTGATGCGAGTTTAAGAAAATATTTCACGTAAAAATTACCGATAAAAAAATAAATGACAAACCATTGAGAAATTTTAACCCATCGCTTCATCTGGGCTTCTATTCTTAGCGGTAAAAAGCATATCGTCTTTGATCTGCTATATGGTATTGTTTTTTACTCGGCCGCCATTACTGTTAAGTAAATAAGAGCTATGAAAACGTTGACAATACGATAACAGGTAAAAGACGATATGGTATTACCGCCTAGAACATCGGCCCTGCGCCTCTATTCAACACGGTAAAAACAATATCGTTTTTGTCCTGTTAATAACGTATTGATAGCTCTTATTTTCTTGACAGTAATGACGGCTGACGTCATAAAAATACCTTAACAGGTAAACTACGATATTTATACCGCCTAGAATAGAGGCCCTGTTGACCTACTACCAAAGACAGCACAAGGAGACTAAATTTTCATTACAGGGTGATTTTAAAAGCGAGCACTCAGCCCTAAAACATCTGTATCCAAGCCAGGAATAGAGCGAGCAGTAAAACCAATACGTAATGCACTGCGAAGCGGACTCGGAAAGTGCGTGGAAAGTCATAAATGTCAGAACGCATGCCCTTTATGATCCAATGAGATATAGGGTTAGGCAGTCCGACGGTCCATATGTTGCGTAAAATATTTCGCATTCTTTGTTTCTTTTCGTTGTTTTTAACTGGATTCATTTAGACACAGAGTTCTATTCTAGTTCTTGTATTCTATTAACATAATCGTTTGGATTTACATCTACTTTTTTCGCTTTTTACTGCAGCAAAATTTCGAGATTGTAAAAACTAACACAAACTTAAAAATAGAACGCATCTTTTAGAAGAAACATAATTCACGTTGTAATTAGCACTGGCCAGTCATAAACAGATTTCAAAAGATTTATGCACGTTAAAACAAAGTTTACAAAACGAGGTCATCTTAAACGCTGCGAAAAGGAAAACATTTTCGGAAGGCATTAAGTCGTTTTATTTTTAAAATAATTCTCGGCTGGCAGTACGCGGCGAAAGGTCGTTGCCACTGTATAAAATTAAACATTAAAATAAACAACCATATAAAATAACGCAGGTTTTGATTCACTCCGATGAGTTTGGTTAATGAGGGGGTTGATGTTTTTATAAATCGGTGTCGCGTTACGTTTGAATTGAAAAAAGAACACGGAGTATCACAATAACGTATTTTTGTCATCATCAAATAAACTGATAATTTTTGTGTTGAAACATTTTCCGGTTGAGCGTAGGTAATTAATAAATTAGGTGTGTGGAACTCTGGACAGATCTGATAGCAAATAATAGCTTGAAAACATGAAAAAACTCCATTCAAGTTTTCTGTATAAATTCTACGCAACCATTTATAGATAAAATTTACGGCTAATCATAAACTTTGTTTTTTTAAGGCAACTTTTTAACACCAAGTCTTTTTAATGTTAGTTTTCATTAGGTCGTATAACACGAGCCAGTATATCACGCGTGTTGAAGGGTTATACCGGGTTGCCACATTTAAAATGGATACATCAACTGGTGGTTTTTTATTGTATTGTAACCCCACGTTAAAAATAGCTTTCAATAAGGCCCTTGTGGTTGATTTATTTGTAACAAAATGGGGGGTTTTTTAGAGAGGTGTAAATATATCGTAAACTATCGGATTATTATAGACCAATACAAGCCTTTCACGATAAAATTAGAATGGTTGCTAAGAGGGTAAAGTCAGGTGAGGTTGTTTTAGGGTTCCGTAAATGTAAAAAATGGAACCCGTAATAAGTAATAAATGAAACCACAAAGATAAAAAAACTGCAAACTACAAAGATAAATTTGAGATGACATCTTTTTGTCTGATAGAAACAAAATGATAAGTACTAAATCGATTTGCTTCGGTTTTCCTCAACTTAGTTTTTGATGGCGGTTTCTAGTATACCCTAGAAGTTGTTAGCGGAAAGCTAGTTATTAATCCATCTGCAAATCCACTATTTATAGGTTTTATCAGTTAAATAGAACACGCTGTAGGTACTAGGTTATATTATACAGTACGAAACAATACAAGAGGAAATTTCTCCTGTAAACACAAGTTGAAACATCCGCTATAGTCTTCATTTATACAATACAATCTGGCTAAAGTAATTTAAACGATATTTTTACCGATGGTACTCAAAATGACTATGCTATGTCTCAATCTTGCTATAGAAAGAAGGGAAAAAAGCAAAACAAACAGATCAAGTAAAATTGTGCTTAAAGAATATGGAATAAAAACCCATGTACAAAAGGCGATAAAGATAAAAGGTGATAATTAAATATTCTCACAGCTATCATTCAAGACAAGTAGTGAATTCTTTTGACACCATACACATTTGTTTACTATGAACTGCATAGCTTGGTTCAATGTTTTCTCCTTCACACAAATGATTACATAACGGAGCCCCGTGTAGACACCAGATGGCGTTTGAGGCGTTTTTTATATGAATATTAGTAAACACTGTTCTTTATTGGAATATACAGGGTGTTCTTTTTATCAGTAAGATGTTGCGCGTGTTAAGTTCGAATAGAAGTAATTTAGATTTAAATTCATTTAATAAATTTACTTATTCGTTAACTCTATCTAGTCCATTTGTTTTGCAAATTTGAATGCCTGCCAAATTTTTAAACTATTTTGTAGTAGCAATAAGACTGACATACCATATTACAGAATAAAAAGTGCCCTATTTACTTTAACTACTTAGGTCGCCATACTGTCTAGCTGCTTAGGTTTACTACCGTTCTAGGCTACGGTTAGTGAAGTAAACCGTTCTTTTGAGACTATTATTTATTTATGAGAGCATGAAATAGCCTAGAAGCAATTTGCTGGACTATTTGCTACTAGAAATGCAACTCAGTGTTGTGCAGGCTATAATATTTTATGCTCCAGCAATTTTTCCACATTTATTACCTAAAGCTTGAAATAGTGTCGTTAAGTGTTGGAAAATTATACATTTCCCGTGTGTTTTTTTTTTCGGAAATCTACAAGTATAGAGCACACTTATACTCGAACAAAAATACGAATTTTACATACCTATTTATTAAGATCGTACGAAAATCTAACCCCTAGCTTTAAAAACTTGCTCCTAATTTTTGAAACTTCAGTTTAAAACTAATGCGTAAGTTAAAACTACTAAATGTATACTAGTTTGTCTAACCCATTTATTTCACGTATCCAAGGAGCGCTGGAAGCTGGAAATCATCCACGCTTGCCAATGAACAGTCGCTTTAAATAAACCTAGGTTTATTCCTGCATTACCAGAGACAATAAACATTAGTGTTCATTACTGGCAACCCGATCGTGGGCAATTATAGCTTTACAGGGAATTAAAGGTATCGAATGATAAATTATGGTTATTACAAATTTTATAGCTGGTCCTAGTGAATGCTGAAAGGCTGTTTATAGCATTTATTATTATTTGTATAAATTAACGGTATATTTCATTAAATAACCTTGTGCTATTTTTTTTATAAATTTTTTAATGCTTCATGTAACTTAAATGCTTAAAATAAATACAACAGGTATTAATGTAACCTTCATTTTAAATTACATGACATATTTTGTTAAATAATATTTGTTTTGGTGCTCGATATTTTCATCTGTAACTGTAACATCATGCTTTCCAATAATATAATGCTATGGATTTGGTACCGATGTCATACAAAATACTACGACCACATGTGTAAAAAAAATACAAATATTCCATACCTGTCCACTAATGACATTTAAATAAGCCGCAGGCCACAAATCGACCACACACCAATAAAATCGCGATAAATACGAGTTCAACGCATTGTGGTTTGAAATGTTTGAATTCGCTATCGAATTTTAAAACATCCTGTGCGAGGAAGCGCGCGCGCACGTGCCTTATAAACTTCCTGTCGGCTAGCGCCTGCGCTCGAAAGTCTCGAAACTAACACCACCCTGTAAACTAAAATGTCGTATCTGCATTTTAAGCCATAGAAGATTAAACTCTCTGCTGCTGCGAATAAAGTCGTATGAGTAATAAGAGATTTGTATTTAAGTTGTTTTGTTGGTGGAGGCTAGAATAGACAAATGGAACGGATTTATTTAAATCTCGAAAGATTTAACGAACTTTTAATTGTTTGAATTATGTTAGATCTAGGTAACCATGGTTAATACCATATATAACTTAATGCATACTTACAAATTTGTTTTAGCTGTTAAGTTTTAAATGCTGTAGAAATTCAGTTTTTATGTAGCTTTTTTATTTGTTTTGTATAACCAACCATCACGCGCTTTTTCTTTGTTACATCATACTATATTTCTGCACAGCGTGAATATAAAAGTTTGAAAAAGAAAAGTATGGATTTATTGATTTTCGAAACTCTAGATCGGCACAACCGGTTTTCATGAAACTTAGTTAAGGATCACCTCCAACATAGAGGTTTTATATAAAATAATGGTTCCATTTTTGGAATCGGTTAAGTTTGGGTCCTTTGTGATTATATAGACACAAACATGTAGGTATATGTCGATGTGTAAGTCTATTTTCAAATACAGGAGGTGTTTTTTCACCGGCGAGGCCATTTCCTCCTCGCGCATCTTGGTGGAAATGGTTTCTAATACAACTTAAAAATCCCGCATCGCCTCGTCTTGCCTCGCTTTGTCGGTGGAAAAGCACTTTAGCATCGCTTTTTTGTTTCGAAGGTAAAAAAGTCACTATACAGCAAAAATTACAACTTTTACATCTTATATATCTAAATATATGTCTTTATTTTTGTGGTGGTAGAACCTTGTACTAGGTCTATCCAGATCGCTACCACCATCTTATCCCTTAACCTACCGCCAAGCAGTAGTGTTCGCATTATTGTGTTCCGGTGTGGGGATAACACAACCGGTGAAATTACGAACATAGAGGCATTCCGTCTCAGTCCTTTTGGCAACGCATTTGTGATCAGTCTTAAGATTGCAAACGTGTATGGGTCACAGATACCACTTACAATCATGTGGCCTGTGTGATCTTTGCTAACCCATCTTTTTATCGAATTTCACTTCATCGAATGTATCATTTCACCGAATTTCATTTCATCGAACGCTATTTTCTGCTGAAAGCATGATGTTTTCAGGATATCTTAAATATTAATTACGTAGGTTAGGTTAGGTTAGAGTTGTGACTACCAAAAAAATAACGCATTTCGATGAAATGAAAATTGTGCCTAATGATACGTTCGTTGAAAGGTGTTTCGATAAAATAATGGGTACCCGTGATCTTTCACCTTCACCATGCCATAAAAGAAATCTCTAATTCAAGGTTTAATTTAACACTTATTACTTACTCTCAAACTTACTGCTTTACCCACTTAAATATAAAGCTGCAAATACCACGTCTTCAGTATAGATGTTACGTTATTTTGCTCCTGAGTTGAAACCTATGAAACCTAATGAACCTATGAAATAACCATAAATGGCTGTATTAGAATAGGTACATAATTACATTAATAATTTATAGAGGTACCATTTTTAGGATTCCGTACCCAAAGCGCATCATTTGGACCTTACATATTACTAAATCAATCGCTCTGTGCGTCTCTATCGTTGCAAACTAGTTAGAAAGGGACATGCGAGCGACGAAATATCCACGGATATCTTGAGCTATCCACCCTGTATCTTTCAAACTAAAAATATGTCACATATTCACGAAATACCTGTTACATCAGCCTCTATCATAATAGCAAATATATAAAAAAACACGCTTCTTGAATGATTGTTTTTAGTACGTGTAGTAGTGCGTTGTATTTATATCGGAGCATCGTTAATAATGGCGGAAGCGCCATCGACAATAAGGTCCCTTTTCATAGATAACGCCACATATACATAAACGGAGTGTACTAGACTTAAACCCTTTTTCACTTGATCATCAGGAGACTTAAATATACCTTTTTTCACTAGAATCCCCAGCTGATTCATTTTCGAACGCTTAGGGTTGCCATACATATAATAAAGTATGTCCAGATTTTTTTGTGAATAAAATATCGTTTTGGCATCTTTTCTAGTGTCTAGTCTACCTTTATTATATGACACGGAACCCTCCACGTAAGTCCCCTCACTTGCCTGTTCTTATACCGCTAATACACCACGTACTAATGTTTAAGAGGTATGCAAACGACAGCATTATGAACTTGCACGCGTCAGTTTCATATTAACATTAACCATGGCTCGGACTTAAGATTCGAGTGCACTTGTATTAGGGGTGCCACTTGTTTAAAAAAAACTCTAAGAAAAGTAGTCCTAAGTAGTTTCAATATGCCGCTAAAATAGTCGGTACGGAACCCTAAGAAGGTAGAGAACACAGTTTTTTTGTAAGGCCATGCGCAAAAGGCGCCTAAATTTTACAGTCCGCCAGCCGATGTTGACCGGGCAATTTAATCGTATTAAAAGTATTAAAACAGACGTATAGAAGTTTCTCATTTTAACAGATAGCTGTAGTCCTTTCGGCCTGTCCGGACTGTTAGTAAGAATGTATGGATTGACGTAGGCGATGACGCGACCGTCTGACAGCTTACGTCAATCCTATATATTTTGGATAGCGATCACGAACTCCGAATGCATTTTGTGTTGGGCCTATTCGTTGGAAATTATATACCTAAGTCTGCTCAATCAACCGACAGAAAGGGTTCAAAAATTGTGCACTGAAAAAACAAATGGGTTGATTTAGCACCTACCCTTGACTTTGGTTGAGTTACATTGAAAAGGTTGCTTCAACCTTTAGTGGTTAACTCAACCAAACTCACGAGTAGGTTCTATATTAACCATAACATTTAGTAAAATCAACCCATTTATTTTTTGAGTGTGTTGAGTCATTACTGGATACGAAACAGGATGCAAATTTCCGAGCGTTTCCTGGATTTCCCGGCCATGTGGCAACCCTAACAAATCTGTGCAGTTTGAAACAGTGCGCTAGCGTATACAGTCCGTTCGTCGATATAACTATTTAGCACGCTTAGAATCTTGTCATCTATATATATAAAAGGCAAAACTGACTGACTTATATATCAACGCACAGCCAAAATTACTGTACCTAGAAACTTGAAATTTGGTACAGGGGTTCGTTTCATGATGTAAGTGCGCACTAAGAAAGGATTTTCCGAAAATCGACCCCCAACGGGAAGAAATGGGGGGAGTAGCGGGTACGCGTACGAAGTCGCAGGCGTCCTCTAGTTATGTTATAAATGTCACTGGCTAAATCGTACTTGAGCTAACCCCATGTGCTTCTGTTTAGTCCACCAGAGTAAATCTCTTTAACCGAACAAATTGTCCTCGCGTGTGATATCCATGGACTTGTTTCTCTAATAAGTCCATGGCGATTGTCTGACACCCGTATTCAAAAACGTCACTATGAGGTCTATCAGTGCTCAGGAACGCACAGGGTGGTTCAAATCGGCTCATAAACAAAAGGTCGGTCAAAAAGGACCAATCATAAAGTTGTATTGCACGCAGTGCGTTTACTCAGTGATCCCTTAAGTATTGTTTGTGAATACGGGTGTAAAACTCGATACCTACTGGCGAAATTCACCTTGTTAAAACAAGGATAAGTACGATTTTTTCCCCTTAATTAATGGCTTTCACTCGAGTGAAAGCCATTAATTAAGGGGAAAAAAATCGTACTTATCACAAATCAAGAACTCAAGCCGCCCCCTGGGGCTTATTGTGATCTTTAGGTTTCGTGTTTGTAATGTCCACGGAACATTTTGAAGACGCACGCGCTGCGTCCTTGAGTTATAAAGATTATTTATATGGTACAAACATTACAAAGGGTTATTGGTACTTGAAAAGAACTTAATGTCTAAAAGCATTGCTTGTTTCGTTTATCAGTAATGCTTACTGAGTGGTTTGAGTGCAGTAATATCAGCTTTGTTAAGGTAGGCTCGTAGAATAGAAACCTATACTTAAAAAAAACAAGAGCCGACCAATAGAGATAATAGCGGCCTGGGTATTGATTCTCTCAAAAGCAAAGGTGAGCGAATGCAGGAGTGAAGTCCAAGCGGCGAGTTTAAATAGTCCCCGCACACGTAAAGTTCGGACCGAAGGAAACGCCACGCGCCGTTCCAATCTTCGTTCCGAACCGTACGTGTAAATGCAGCTGTAATAGTAAAATAGTCAAAAATGTCCGGTACTGAACGAAGATTGGAACGGCGCGTGGCGTTTCCCGCGGTCCGAACTTTACGCGTAAAGGCCGCTATTCTCTTAGTTGACAGTAACAGCAATTTCTTTAGTGATTCAACTAACATCTTAGTTGAATGCATCTAACGTCTTGTTAGGCTCGTATGGAATCAAAAACGAACATCACAATCTTGTTAGAAGCTACTTTTTTGTTACCTTAAAAGTATGTTATATGAGTCATAGTGCTTAAAGCTTTATTTTTGTCATTTTGGGGGCATTTCAAACTCATGATCTTAGGGCCGTTAAAGTGATCTTCACTGTAATGCTCGTGTCAAGATACATCAAAAATGACAGTTTTCTATGGCTTGAAGTACACTTTGACGTATCTCGTGACGGGCATCTCAGACAAGATGAGTTTATTATATGGCCCTTAAAGCGACAAGGGGCTAAATGGTAACCTATTACAAGTCTGAAGTTGTAATTCGCCAAGATTTGTATTTATATTAAATCCTTTGCAAGAACAAAGATTACCTTGGTCCGCTGGCCACTCAACCTTCCAAGCTAAACAAAACTATATATAAACGCGGCTGTTTATTGTCCGTCCGTACGCTATCTGCGAAACTGTAGACCAAACAAGATATGACCTTAATACATTGAAGCGGCCGTACCAGGTAAACTTGTAAATAGGGTACGAATTAGGACCTGCTAAGTTCCAAGCACCGAAAGGGACAGAGCTATATGACTAACATAACTTTGTTTCTTTCACTGCTAAACTTTCAAATTGCGTTATTTTACACTAAATTTATAATTTGTATCACGTTATGAAACTATAGTTAGACTTGATTTTTGAATACCTATGTTGTACATATAAAAAAAAACCGGTTAAATCACGTGATTTGGCTTAAATATTTATTTTATTCTGTTTTTAGTATTTGTTGTTATAGCGGCAACAAAAATACATCATCTGTGAAAATTTTAACTGTCTAGCTATCACGGTTAATGAGATATAGCCTGGTGACAGACAGGCAGACGGACAGCGGAGTCTTAGTAATATAGGAACCCTAAAAACTAGGTCTGTACGTTTTCCTTTTAAAGAAAATATTTTCTTAACATAACAAAAAAAAACGGAAACATGCAAACCTAGTTTTTTATAATAACTACAACATATTCAAAACTCGTGGAAATCGGACTTGATTTAGGAGGTGAGAAACGTCATCGTCTGCATCGAAAGGTTGAACCGCACTAGAGCGGCGCTGCAGCGTGGCGGCGCGGCGCGGCAAAATATTCTCGGGGAGTCAACTGTGTCGCGCCGCGCCGCGCCGCTTCACTGCAGTACGCTATAGTGCGTTTTGTTTCATAAGAAACAGTGGCAAAAACATTTTGCTTGTCGCGCCGCTCCGCTGCCGCGACGCGCCTCTCCGCTGCAACGCCGCTCTAGTGCGGTTCAACCTTAAATGTGAATGGATTTTTTTTCACAGCTTTGCGATTTAAGCGTCACTTAACAATCCTCTTCAGAGTTATCAGCTCAGAAATTAGGTCGCCTTAATGTGAAAGTACGAGTACCTACGAAATATCTAAATTAGACATAACGTACAGTTAATTTTAAAGTACTACTATAGAAGTCAATAGGTACACACATATCGTTTTTTTGGTACCCTTATTATGTGTACGTGAATCGCGCCCCATTTTTCCCACATTAGCAGTCTATTTGGTTACAATATTGCTCATTGTCCCATTGAAGTACTAAACAATCAATTTATCGAAAAAAACTTCTTTACTTTAATATGTAGTTATTCTTACTCTGTCAGAGTCGGATTAAAAGTTTAAGGTTCCGTATAAAATTCAATAAGTTATATTTTTTTACTAGCATTTCTCTTAAGTCTATTGTTTCGTATAACAATGACAATATTGTGATAGAAGTTTGATGTTACAAGTAACAATTTTATCTTTACTACCCTTAGTAATATTATTAGTATGTGTTGTTCGTTTGTTCCGTATTTACGATTGAACGAATTAATTAAACGATGGATGTGACGTGTCCTCATTTTACTGAATTTCACTTCATCAGTTGTATCATTAAATTTCATCAAACGTAATTCTCTGCTGAAATTATGATATTTTCAGGATAGTTTAAACATTAATTACTTAGGTTAGGTCAGACATAAGCCTACCAAAAAAAAACTCATGTGGCGAGAAATTAAAGTTCCGCGTAATAATACGTTCGTTGAAAGGTCTTTCGATTAAATAATAGGTTCTTTGATGGAGAGATAATTATTTTTTTCCCGAGAAAATGCTAGAACTTCTATTAGTTTTATTTAAACTGCATGTGTAGCACAAGTTATATATTCTCTCTTGTTGCTGTCTCTATCGTTACTGACTATGGAAAGGGAGATCCGAACGACAAACAAGTCGCGGGCAACTTGTGCTAGCCGCTCCTACGCCGTTTAGTTTAAATAGTCAGTGAAACACCAACGCTGGTTTCAAAATTGCAATATGGCTAGAGAATATTTCCATCCAGTGTCTATTGGTTTTTAGGGTTCCGTAGTCAAACTAGGAACCCTTATAGTTTCGCCATGTCCGTCCGTCCGTCCGTCCGTCCGCAGTCTAGCTCAGAGAGTCTTAGTACTAGAAAGCTGTAATTTGGCATGAATATACATATTAATCACGCCAACAAAGTGGTAAAATAAAATCTTGAAAAATATTTTTTTTTAGTGCACCTCCCCTACACGTTACGTGGGGATGTTTTTTTCTTTCTTGTCTACCCCATAGTGTGAGGTGTCGTTGGATAGGTCTTTCAAAAATATTGCGGGTTTATTAAAACCATTTTTCTATTAAGGGACTCGTTTATGAAATATTAAGCTTTAAAGCGCTATTTTTTGTTAGAGTCAAGTGTCCCCCCCCCCCCTACAGCCAAAACTACAAATACTAAAAATCAGAAAAATATCTTCAACGAAAGCGCATATAACGAATTTTAAAGGAAAACTATCACTGCTAAGTAGGTAGACATGATTGGTTCCTGAGATACAGGCGACTAAAGTGTTTATACCTACCAAAATCGCCTATGATATGATAACTTTGAATAGAACAGTCGTTATTAACCGTCAAACGTTATTCTCGTAGTGGTAGTCCCCTACGTACTCAGAAGACGCACATTGTGACGGGCAACTACGGAACCCTACACTGCGCGTGGCCCGACACGCTCTTGGCCGGTTTTTCTGTCGTTTTGTTAGAGGAAGAAAACGTTTTTAATTTTCCTTTCGTTCTTTTTAAATCTGCCGAAGTCCAAATGGTGCAAAAACCAAACTACGGGGTTTCTAAATCTCTGTCTCTTGATACTGTGGAACTTTGCGGGTTTTAACAGGTCTCCACTGGATATGTAGCTATCCTTGTTGCACTCCTGCTAGGCCCGCTACGTCTGTCACGAGATCATAGATTAAATGCAATTTATCCTAAGGACCCCTAATTCAGATTGAAGATTGATACGGCCTTGTGACCATTATGGCTCCCCCAGGCCTATTGTGCGACGGTTCGTAAACTATCGATAAGTGCCGAGATTTACTCAAGGGATGCGGGTAATGATTATCGAATTATCGATGATTTTATTGGCTTACAAGGAATTCGCTACAGTCGATTACGTACTGTGAAAAAGATTTGTTTATTTTTAAAGTACCTAGTTTTTAAATACGCTTGACAGGAAGTTTTTGTAACGTTTATTGTACTTAATCTAGCTAACAAAACAATAGGAAATTCAGATTGACATTTTATACAAGCTTTATTGTATTTTTTTTAGTTACAAAGGAAGTTTTTAACTTCACCTTGTAAGCGGAAGCAACTGCATATATAATTTTAATATTTATCACTTATATAACACCACACACAACACTATCGATGACAACTTGTCGATTCAATTGACCGCGCCTGTACCCATAACGGCTACTACCAGACGTGGACAGAATTACTACTTACTACGAGTGTAGTTAACTTTTGAGAAGACCCCTGTCAAACTCACTATTGCTTTTAAAATAAGATACGTTTTTGTTTGACCCGGGGGCTTTGTTTAAATATCTACATAGTAGCCTGAAGCATTCTTTTGTTTAATTTGTAACCGTATTCTTTGTCACCGGCTGCATTTTTCGATTGTGCTTTGTTTTTAATGGGAACAACGTTCTCTTTTTGAAAATGTTAGTAGCCAGATTTTGATGTAGCGACGAAGTGTTTCGAGGATTGCTGTAAAGTTAAAGTTTTTTTTTATATTTTATGCATAACGATTTGTCACTTTTTTGAAGTTAGAAATTGTGTAACCGATGTTTTTTATAGGTTGTCCTCATGTAGAAAAGTGGTTGTAATCATAGTGACAAGGTACAAAAGTGTACAGCTACTTATAAGGCTGTTTGTACTAACACTTTACGGCCTGTTACTGTTTTTATTTATTTTCAAAACTACAGTCATGTTCTGTGTGGTCACCATGAACATACCTATCGTTTGTACTACAAAATTCGTTATGTAACGTTTGTTATATTATGTCTCGTGTGTCAGGCACAAATTATAGCTAACATGGTCGCCAATTGCGATTACGTGTTTTGTTTGCATGCGAACAAATGCTTTATTATTTTAAGCTATTAGTCAGCCCAAAACAAATCTGTATCTATACGATTATGATAACTTAAGTATTTTCTATTGGCACTTACTAAAGAAAACAAGTCGGCACAAAAATAGAAATTGCACAGATTCCAAATATAAAATCTGAACCCGGCCAATGCGAAACAATTTATACCATGCGTCAAAATATAAACAAGCAGCGATTTAATTCGCATTACTGGCGCAGAACAGAAAAAGACAGTCAATCGACTGGAAAAAAAACGCTGCGATTGCTAACGGTCAGTTTTAAAATCTAATCTGTAACAAATATTGTATTGTATTGTTATTAGATTAGTAGAGTAAGTCCCAATATGCTTCAGCAAGTTTTAAAAAGAGTTGAAGTTATTGAATATGATTTTCTTTTCGTATTTAATGACTTCAATACATCGCTTTGGGTTGACGGCCTTATGATTTTTCACACAAGATACTCTAGTAGGTACTCTACTGTCAGTTAAATTTGTCAAATTTTGAGCTACCCCTTCTGTATGTATTTTAAAATTGCTAAAGGATTCCATAATGTATTTCGTAAACCGTTTTTTACAATGGTAAATACAAAGGCGTTTTATAAAGAGTGAACTCTATGCCACCCTCTATTCCGAATTATTTATGGTACGGCACGCCGATGTTTTCACGTCGGATATATCGGGTGAAATACACTCGATATAATACCCCTCGATATTCCTTTATTCATATATTACAGCGCTATTTCTGTCAGTGCAGCCATCATCGTGTGCCGCGGCGACGGTTATCGACATTAATATAATTTATTTTATCGATACGTGGCGCGGCTCTATTTATTTTGAATTTGGAAATTATTTCATGTTTTAAAATAGAATTCTTAATAGCCAGTACGATTATGTAGTGTACAGTCACCCAATAAAAATGTTGAGCATACTTAGAACCTTGTCATTGTGAATGTCATTGTCATTGTCATGTGTCTCATTTGATGTTCTGTTTGAAGTTTACTATGACAACGCACTAAAGTGCTTAACATTTTCGTTGGGGTACTGTACAAGCTGGCTAATTGTTAGATGACCGGACTTTTTATTTATTATCTTTATTCATTTTGGAAAGTAATGTTATTATGATAATGATAGCAGTGAAAAGAAACCGTTTAGTAAAACGAAAAAACAAGTTAAGAATTGTCAGTAACAAACATGTCCTGCATAAATACTTGATTATCTCGAAATAGGTACATGTAAAAATCGTGACAAAGTGTTAGTAGGGTAATTCCACGATAATGTAACGAAAGATACCATTTCAATGCGTGTTTTTTTTTAACTTTTAATTCTAATATTTTTCCAAATATAAATTTAAACAAGTATCTAGACATAAATGAATTCTTCCGTTATTAAATATAACTAAAAAAATAAGCAGAATGCTAGAAATTGGTAACTTACGTTACTCTCTGCTATGGAACTGTCCAGAATCTAAACAGTAAAAGAAAAAAGGTCCTGCTTCAACGTTTTAGTTGTATTGCATAATAAATTACCAGCTGTAGCTTTAATTGCCTACTACAAATCACACGTACAAACAACGAGGTAATTTCCTTTCCTAAATCCCTCCTCAGCCCATTTATACATTAATGCTAACCAAATTACGTTTTCTGTCAACAAAACAATTAATTACTCAGTTTGCGCTAAATATATGGAAGTAAATCACTTTTATTAACGTGCAAAAGCGGCTGTAAATTTGCCGTGTAATTTTCTTCTAAACTGTTTGTGGTAAATCCGGCTCGAAGGGCCAAACGCAAACATTACGTACAGTGTAACACGTCGAGTACCAACCTCCTGCATTTTCATATGAAATTGAACTGAAATAGAGTCATCGGCTCTGAATGTAGCAAGAGAAAATAAATCAATACATTATGGGTTCCAAACAATAGACAGTCATACAAAGTTAGTAAAACAATTATTTCTTTAAATTACACATTATTGAAAGGGTATATAGTAACGCAAAAGAGGTGTTGACGACGCGCTGGCCTAGTTGGTAGTGACCCTGCCTACGAAGCAAGCGGTCCTGGGTTCAAATCCCGGTAAGGGCAGATATTTGTGTGATGAGCGCGAATATTTGTTTCTGAGTCATGGATGCTTTCTATGTATTTAAGTATTTATTTCTCTATGTAAGTATTTATATCGTTGTCTAGTACCCATAGTACAAGCCTAGAGCTTAGTTTGGGACTAGGTCAATTGGTATGACATTGTCCCCTGATATTTATTAATTTATAATAACAAATATGGTGTATAAAAATGAGAACATCATTGGTCATTTAAAAAAAATATTGAAGCAATAGTAGTTCAAAATCGACTTTTATATCAATACTTTTATTCTTTGCTCTATTCTACTGACTAAAGCTATATTAACTTTGGCGATTTTTTGTATTGTCAACGTCACAATAGCTCTTTTTTACTTGACAGTAATGGCAGCCGAGGCAATATGGTTTTAACCAGTAGAATACTGCCCTCCTAAGCCAAAAGGCAGTATCTGAGATGACACTCCTGTAGCAATATCAACCTTATTTACTTACGGAAGAGAATTCGAACTGCTTTGGTTATTGAATTTGGGATACTGCTTATTGGCTTAGGAGGACAGAATAGAGCCCCTGGGCTACATTCCACATGCTCAATTTTACGCCTGTTTCACCCTAGAAAAAAAATAAACAAAATCTACACATATAACCCATCGGAAGCCACAACAACAACTAACCTTTTAAACTAAAACCATTATAAAACTCGAATCACTCCAATAACCTTGTACCGAGACTTTATACAACACTTTCATCTTATAAACGTTCCTTTGAATTATACGACACAGATTTATATCCGAACAACATAAAAGTGATATCAAAGAGTTTCTAGCATTAGATGTTCTCTAGTTAATCATTACCAGATGATGCCAAGGTTGGGATATCCGGAGTATTACAGGACGTACATAATTTGTGTGAAAAAATAAATTGTTACTAGGAAAAGCAGTGTTTGTCAAGGATATCTATAACTAGCTTCTGCCCACAACTTCACGTAGAATCAGTAATTAATTAGCCATCCCACGGAATCACGGAAACAGTGAATTTTTCGGGATATTAAATAGCCTATAATATGTATTGTTTATTTGAGTCTATATCGGAATCCATTTTTTTTTTCGTTTCGTCGGAAATGCCGCCTGATGTTTAAAACTTTTTAGGATTGTAATAACACAACTCTAACCTAACTTAAACGCAGGTATTTTTGGAAATCTTAAAATGTTGTCTGGCTTAGCTGAAAACCAGTTTAGGACAAACGATAAATTAGGACAAATGACGATTAGGACAAACGATATTATGGATCGCGAATGACACCCTGTTTATTTATCATTATTATCATCGAAATATGTCCAGCCGTTTTAGCGTGAAGGAGTAATTAAAACAAACTCTCGAATCCCACATACATATAGGTACTTACAAACAATCATCAATCATCATTTCGCATAGACAATATTAGCCCTTTGACCTACTCAACATGAAATTAGTAATGTTTAGAAATTCGCGCGTACTGCGGTGGTCAACTCGAAGCAAGCCTAGGTCTCTATCAGAATGGACGGTAACAATCATATGTGACGTTATCTATGAAAAGGGACCTTATTGCCGATGGCACTTACGCCGCACTGCGTCACATGATGGTGTATTTACATCGGAGCATCGTTAATAATGGCGGAAGCGCAATCGACAATAAGGTCCCTTTTCATAGATAACGCCACATAATTATCGTCTCTGACCTGTAATGTTATGGTATTATGTTTTTAGCCTCGGCCGTTTTTACTGTCAAGTAAATAAGAGCTATCAAAACGTTGACAATACGATAACAGGTCAAAAATACGATATGGCTTTTACAGCCTAGAATCTCGGCCCTGCAGTTTCTCGTGCAAGTCGAGATTAAGTTAAGATACCTATGTCAAAAAAAATGGAATCTGACGTTTTAAATGTCGAGGAACACAAGACGGAATGCTAGCAGACTTGCGAATTTCAATTATTAACAGACGATTCAAGGTCTTCAAAGTTGTAGCAATGGACGTTTTAACAGACCTGATAGGTATTTCGCCTGTGACGCCATCTTTAATTTTGTCCAAACTCACCTCAATTGGGACACACGAAAAGCACAAACACTGTCTTTTCATTGCAAGCCACAATTTAACTTCACGCGTCTGTTTGTTTGTTTATTCGTTTGTATGTACGCTTGTCAAT
This sequence comes from Acleris cristana, assembly GCA_948252455.1. Taxonomy (NCBI): domain Eukaryota; kingdom Metazoa; phylum Arthropoda; class Insecta; order Lepidoptera; family Tortricidae; genus Acleris; species Acleris cristana. The sequence goes on along the minus strand of OX411791.1, from coordinate 3,424,520 downwards.
ACAATATACATATTACTATTTATGAGCTGATTTGATGATAGAGTCGAAAGGTTGTAAAAGAATATTCACTGTACTACAATTTTATCCAGATGACTAAATAGAGATGATAAAGTACAGTTAAACCAAAAGGTTTGTCACATTTTTTTTCAGAATCTTGTTAGAATAGAATAAAATAGAATAGAATAACTTTATTTCAGGCTACAAGGCCCATATTTACAAATACCTTACAGACTAACATACATAACAAAATATAACATAAAATTATCACAACTACATTACTAACTAATACACTTTCGCGGTGTCCACTAGCCGGCGGCCACGAAAACGCCGAAAGATGACACCCCTCGGCCAGAATTCCTCCTTTAAATATGTCCCCATATGTGTCAATCATCGCAATTCCCTGGAAAAATATTCAATTTTCTGGGATCAAAAGTATCCTATATTATTCCCCGGGACCCAAGCTATATCCATAGACTATCTACCAAATTTCATCGAAGTCGATTCAGTCGTTTAGCCGTGAAAAACACACAGACACTCAGATAAGGCATTTGACATGTTATCATACTATCAACGTTATGATAATTATGATAGCTCTTATTTACTTAACAGTAATGGCGGCTGAGTTAAAAACAATACCATAACATGTCGAGAGCAATATGGGTTTTCCCAAGCAGAATAGAGGCTCAAACCTTCGCATAAAAAATATTAGTAATGATTTTAGCGGGAACGATATTCAGTCCAGTCAATAGCCAGCGAATCTTGACTGGCAAGCGTTATATATAACTTGTTTACGTTACGGCGTCTGTTCGTTCGTAGTAAAAACTGTTGTGGTCACTATTATTAGACGAACCAATTAATCGGTGATGGAGCTGATGAGTCAATCGGACTTTCTTTATGATTTGTTTGGAAGGTAGACTCATCATCTTTTTTTTGAGGTCACTCTTATTAGTCGTTAGCAGAATTACTTGAGTATTGCGGTTATTAAGTCTAGTACCTATACCTATTGGTTAGCCAACAGTTTTTTTAGAACTTAATTGGCGCACTCACAATCGCGGTACTTGTGTTACTTTGACAAATTCGTATCTAAATACATGACAACATATGTTTGCAAACGCATTTTTATAGGTCATTATCCCACAAACTGACCTACTAAAAAGCTCTAGGTTTGTACAACAATGGCTACTAAAAAACGATAAACATTCTTATAGCAGGAAATAAATACATAGAAAACATACAAGTCATATGAACAAAAATACTCGTGCTTATCAAAAGGTAAAAATTTGACTAAACCCGGAGCCGAACCTAGAACCGCTAGCATCGTAAGCAGGGTCACTAATAATTAGGCTAATCGTATCGTCAGAATGCAACTTAGCTACAAAAACCCTATAAGAGTGATCTATATTCATAGAACTTAGGGTTATTACTTTTTACTAACTAAGCAATGATTTCTACACGATTATTCGTAAAGTACGTAAAAAATCAAGGGCCTCTATTCTACATTGTATTTACCCATCTTGCTTCAATATCGTAATCATTATTTGACATTAAGACAGCTCTTATTCACTTGACAATAAGAGTCGGCAGCAGTGTTATATATCGAAACGAAATGCCCTTCCAAGTGTGATAAAGGCCATTTTCTGCTTATCACATCATTGCCTTATCAATTATCATTCCTTTGACGTCCAAACTTTAAATAAAACCCAAATAAAAAAAAACCGACCACTCTCCACTTCCTACCCATTAAAATGATAGATTATATTGGAACACAAGACGCGGTTACCAAAATAAACATCTGACGGATATCCAAACGAAGCATCATTTTATGGCAACTCGCAGCCAGAAAAGTATTTAATGCGACCGCAGGCGGGGCTTGTGAAGAACATACGATTTTTGAGGGTTTTTTTAAGGTTTCCTACCCAACGGAACCCTATTAATATGCCTTCACTGTCCGTCCGTCCGTCCATCCTAACTAGAGCTGTATCTTTTGAAGTGTAAAAGATAGCAGGTTGTTTTTGTTTTCAAAATACCTTTAATCATGGCAGATTTAGTAAGAAATATCTTGACTAAAATAGCTAATACCTCATATTATATCCGTGAAGCCGTTTAGGCTGCAGAACGTGCCAAAGAAATAGACGTACAAACGTACATTTTTTATGGCATGGAGAAGACAAACGAGCACACAGGCCGATTTTATTTTTATTCCACTCTTGGTGATCTCTTTGACCGTATTTTCATATTTTGTTAAGAAAAGCGATTAAAAAAATCGATGCATATATTCCTTAATTTAAGTAGCTGTATACTTGAGTGAATTTTCGCTTTAAAGCATTTGACAGATTAGTGCCGCAGTTTAACACATGACGTTAATGTGACAAAGCACTAAAGTGCGCAGGAAGACATAATTGTGCTAACAGAAATTACATTAATACATACATACCTTTACGCCTGTAATCCCAGAGTGGGGTAGGCAGAGCTACAGAATTACCTACAACTTTAAAAACTTGTTGATAATTCAATAACCACATTTTGCACAAATAGGCTAAAATGTTTACCAGCGTGATAGTGACAGTTTGCAAGCCCATCGCCTAACAGTACTACAAGCCTTTATTCCCTTAGTCGCCTCTTACGACATCCACGTGAAGACATGGAGTGGCACTATTCTAACCCGACAACCAGAAATTGATCCTTGAAACTGTTGTTATAATTTTGTTGTAATGTAATATGCATCATTATTAAATAATTATGAATTTTGTGGCGCTTGCAGTGGAGACCATGGGACCTTGGTCAGCTGATATGAAAAGCTTTATTAAGGCCCTGTCATCCCGGCTCATAGACACCTCCGGAGATCCTAGAGCTGGTGCTTACCTCTCCCAAAGGATTGGGCTAGCTATCCAGAGAGGTAACGCAGCCAGTGTCATAGGGACCATGCCGCGAGCGGACCTGCTAGACGGGGTGTTCTTTTTATAGTGGTGATTATTATTTACGTCTTTAATATTTGAGTAGCTTAGTTTTTATTTTAATTAAAATAAGTTTAGTTTTAACTTTTAATTGTATTATATTAAATATAATCTTAATGGAATATTATAGTAACTTATGAGTGGTCGTTAGCCACTACTTTAAGTAAATATGTTTTCGTTCTAAATACTTTCACTGATTATAACTTATCAAACAATAAGGATGTTAACACTTATGTTACTAGGCGGATGCTCTATTTACTGTTATAAGTAGTATTTTTAATATAGTTTATTTAATTATATTTTTTACCATACATTTGAGCGTCGAAATGTTTTTATTATCATTTTACAAACTTTCATTTCGCATAGAAGTACTTCCCAGTTCCCACCGCATTACTTAATACTTTTTTATGGTCAAATTTCTAACCGAACCTGTCTTATTTAATAAGCCCATGTACCTGTTATAAGTAATGGTTTTAGCACATATACATTTTTGCGACAAAAACGGACGGACTCTTGATCAAACGAACGGACCCGTTGAAATATGTATTTCTACATATAATTAAGTTTATCGTTATCTAGTACCCAAAGTCCATGCCTAGTGCTTAGTTTGCGTCTAGGTTGTGTGAGAATGTCCCCTAATATTTATTTCATTAATTTACGACTTCGATCGACATGAGCGAAGATCAAAACTTCTAATACCTACTCTAACACTTTTTGTTCCAATAAACAACATAATTTGTTAACAACAAATCACTCATTCCGCCCTCGTACTGACTCAGCGGAGTTCTTTACGGGCATCGACACAATTTTAGGGATCCGTAAATAAAAAACAAAAAAAAATGTCTCTGGTTTTTGTAATTATAGTATTTCAATTTGTAAGTAAGTATGTAAGTAAAAAGTATTTATTCACAACAATATCAACCAGTCAAAAATATATAGAAGACATGTAGTGCTAGTGTTGCGAAATGGTCCCAATCACCATTTTATTCGGGACCAAATGCATTCCAGGTACTATTCAAATAGTGTCGAATTTCATTTAAATCCGATTTTAACTTTTACTTCAAAGCTTAGACTTTGTACATAATATTATTATAATTATAACCTGTCAAACCGCTGCAGTACCAGTTTCTGGATTATCGATGCTAGCCCAGATATGCCTTAGTTGAATATGGAGCATAATTTCTCAATATTCACGTCTTAATCACGCACACACTTCACTTTAGTCTGACAACTGACTATAACGGCTTACAACACGAAAACTACGCCTCTATAAGTATTCTAGGCGGCAAAATCGATATCGTACTTTACCTGTTATGGTATTGTTATGACGTCAGCCGCCATTACTGTCAAGAAAATAAGAGCTATCAAAACGTTGACAATACGATAACAGGACAAAAACGATATTGTTTTTACCATGTTGAATAGAGGCCCTGTAGTTATTCTTTTTGACCTAACCTGTCAATATTTGTAAAAGTACTTATATAATGTTTCTTTAATAGTGACCGGAAGGAAATAAGTATTTCTACAAAGTCCAGCTTTTTCATTTCCTCATTTCTAGTTGTACGCTTCTACTTAAAAAAAATTTTTCCTACAGAACCCTGCAACTTCAAACCCAAAACAGCCTTAACTAGGTTTTAAAACAAGCCGTTCTAAGAACTACGGGGGCTATTCTCGATTCGTCTCATGCACAGGAGCACGAATGTCGCATGACAATCGGAGATAACATCTCGGGGACAATGGGTGTCGTGTTTACACCTCGCCGGGAAGTTATCTTTTATCTTACATGGGTGTTAAACAAAAAAAGGCGTGATCAATCCATTAAAACGTAAAAAAACTTGAGCACGTTTGTAGAAGGAACAAGTAAACACACTGACATTTTTGACACTCCCAAATCAAGACCTTAGAAAATAGCTTTCCTTCTGTATTTTGGGTTTAATTACAGTTCTTTCATGTTTAAACAGAATAAGTTAGTTACTTTAATTAGCCATAAAGCTAATTTAGCTACAAAATGTTAACTAAAGCCCTCAAAGTACAAAGTAGCTAAATGTATTCATAGTTAGATGGTGTTACATAATAATTTCTTGATTGTACACATGGCTTTCTAATCTTAATACTACAACTTCAGAAAAAATAGTTAAAGGTTCCCGTACCCAATGTAAAAGCCAGAATTGATTTTTGGGTTAAGCCTATAAGAGATCAGAGCCTAAAATCCCAGAAGTAAAAGTCATAGAAAAATTGCCAGTGCACTATGGACTAAATCGAGGTAACACCATGTTTCTTCCACTCTCATTTTTAATTGAGTCGTCTCTCGAAGAATAGCCAATTACTTACTACTAAAATTTACATTACCCTTGTACGAACATTATTACGTAACATTTTAAATTTATCTTCTCTAGTGTTTTTATCCAAGAATTAACGATAAACCGAAAAAGTTAAAAACCTGAGTTATCTATAACCCATAACGCTTTTAAATTTTACTACGAAATTGGTTGATTTTAATGGCATGTATGTGTACAGCCTAACCCCGAACTCTCCAAATGTAAAGTGCAACGGCAACAGGGTACAAACGAGTCGATTTCACGCGACAACCCAACATTAGCATTCCCTAGTCGTTAATATCGAATTCCTCTAGCGTGTCGTGACAATCGTTCGTAGTCGACTGTTTTGAGAATAGCCGCCGAATAAAAATAGACCGTTACAATGTTTTGCGGTGTTCTCAGAATGTAAATTATTGGTTGCTAATTATTGTTTTGAATTTGGAATTTGTTCTTTTTATGGCGTTTTCGAATTTGAATTTCGAATGTTAACAAAAATGTTCGATTTGTCGATCGTAAATTAAACTCGTCAAGGTACACATGTCATAATAATAATTTTAGGAGCTTTTTATAGATGTTTTAATTATTAATAATAAGCAAGCGGAGATCGTTTAAGCGATAAGCCCACCTGTCATTTTGTTTGTATTTTATTATCTATAAAAACAATTTAACGATTAAGTTATGCTTCCTCGCGTTTTAGCGGAAAAATACCATTTGCATTTTGTAATATTAATTCACTTTAAACCTTATGGCCCTCGGCAAAAAAAACGTGACGGTATGTTTTTCATGTCTCTGTCTTTTGGGTCAAATCGGGAGAGTCTCTCCTGAAGGTGGTTACAAGTATTCGTTTCAGTATTAACTCTAAAACGGAAAAATATTCACATGTATAATTATTTACTTAACATTCTGTATCCATATTTCTTTTAATATCCAGACTTAAGGTGACCTTAGCCATACTTCGCTTGAGTACTAATCTAAGTACCTAATCTTAATTACTGTGATTGATTATTCATAGCCTGCTTTACTGGCATGCTAACGGTGTTCCGTGCTATGTGACGAATATAAAAACAAATGCATTTACGATTCGTGAAATTTATACGGGGGTCAAATAGCTCAGTTAATATTTGATTCTGTATCATAGACTATTTTTTAAGCAGTTAATAAATATGGTTGAGTTGTTTAAAATATTATCTAATTTCAGACACTTCTAATATAATAGCCCCAGTAATGGACAAAGACCAATGTTGGACTTGAATATCCTTTTATAGAAAGTCCGTGTAGATGGCGGTTATCGCTATTCCCTCGGGAACTGTCCAATTTTCCGGAATAAAAGTACCCTTTGTCCTTTCTCGGGACTCAAGCTATCTCTTTACCAAATTTCATCGAAATCAGCTAAGCGGTTTAGCCGTGAAAGAGTAACAAACGTACAAAGTTACTTTCACATTCATAATATTATGAATAAGGATTATTCATTCATTGTGCAACAATCTATATATAAACGTACCTACTAAAGGACGCCCGCGACTTCGTACGCGTGCAATTCCTTTCCATTGGAGCTCAATTTTCAAAAAATCCTTCTTTAATGCAGCGTTATAGTACCAAGAAATGTTTCCTCCAAATTTCAAGTTCCTAGGTCCAGCGGTTTGTGCTGTGCGCTGTCAGTCAGTCACTCAGTAGTGGAAGACGTTTCATAAATCAGAATTTAGAGTGTAGTTAATTGTCCATTATTGGTGCACGTCAGCTAAAAGTGTCCAGCACTGGTAATATTACCTTAATAAGTTATCTTAACGAATAAGTCCTTAGATCTGGATGTTGCTTTACAATTTAACAAATACGCTTAACTTAGTCACCACTTGTAAATCGAAAATGTAAATCGACTTTTCGAGTAGTCGCATGACTAATTTACAATCTATGGTTGGTACTTTTTAAACTTAGAACAGTAGTGGAGCATGGAAACTGTCGCTTGCGCAGACGTTGTAGATTACAGTGACTTATGGATACTAGGGACGTCCATGGAGTCGCCATTTTGGTTGAGACTGGTAAAGAAATGAATCTTTATGTCGAGTCAAGTAAAAATAGTTAGCAAAATTTAAAATGCATAGTTAATTGATTTTATTTGAGTTAAATATGATAACTTACCTTAGACCTTAGTAGGAGAAACGCCAGAAACATGCATATGGAAATGACGTAGGTTAGCAATTAAAACTTTACCATTGATAAATTTCATTCATGTTTTTTTTAATAATTTTAACGACTGCAGCTTATCTAAGGACTGATGCCAACAACAATTAAAGTTTATAGATATAAAAAACTTGCGAAAACATAAAAATCACCAAGTAATCATTTTTTGTTATTAAGAATGAACACAATTAAACTTTTTTTATGTTGTCAATAATATTAAATAATTATATACCTACAAACAAATTTTAGGGTCTAATTAAATTTTAAGCAAGGTCAATTAAAACAATTACCGAATTATTATTTAATTATTTCATTCATTTTACACAATCACAGTAAAGTCGACTCCATAGTTCCCCTATTCCGTCAAAACATTAAACTCTGTACCATAGAGGCTTCATTGTGCCGCACCCGTCTGGGACGTTACAAGTGTCCTGCATCATTGAGGAGGCGCCATTGTGGTCTTGTGACCTTTCTTTCTTTTTACCCTTGTTAAAGAGAGACCTACATATACAAATAAGTAGCCGCGGAATGTTACCACTGTAACGTTGTCTTGTTACTGCTTTTGTTTTAAATTTGTATTCCATGGTGAAGAAAGAGACAAGGAGCATAAATATGTGCTCCTGCGCTTTGAGAAGTAGAGTCGAAGGCATTAATATCTATACAGCCATCGCGTCAAATATTTACTCGGACCTTATTGTAAGTGGCATAAAGGCGTATAGATTTTATAATTTTGATGTCTTGGGAACTTTATTTATATTTATTATTTATTTATTAACCAACTTATATAGATTTACAGTTAAACATAAGTTTATTTATTTGACGTTGACTGTACCTTAAAGCACTGGCCTACAAGAAAGTCCGAAATTAGTAAATAAAATTTGTTTTTTTATTATTATTGTAACATTTGACAAAAAAAAACAAAGTTTTAAATAATTTACGCAAGAGATCTCTTCTCATAGTTACTAAAAGAAAAAAAAGATGATTTTTATACGTTTAAAAAATATTGTCTAAAGTATTACGGACGTTATTAAAAAAAAAAATAGCAAAACACAATATCTAAGCTTACAAACATTTATAAACCAATGTTGCCAACACCTAAAATTTTCCATTGTCATAGACAAGACAGTCAAATCTTCCAAGCGCCGAGTCAACGACTTGACAGACCGGAAACTCAATAATATCCCACAGGCTACCACGAATATAGATGATTGGCCGTAGGACCCTCTCTTTCTTAGTCGTTGGCTCGGTAGGCTAGGAGCGCACTGCGGGAATGACATGCTCGTCAGTTAATTTGTTTTCAAAATGAAGCTATATGAGCCGTGTTCATGAACTGATCTTAAGTGAGATACTAGTTTTAAGAGCAAGGCGCAACTGAGAAAATAGTTTTTGACAGTTATTTGATTGGTCAATTTATTTATTAATACGATACGGTCCTAAGTTCCCGTCCTAAGTCAATTACCGTACTTTTAAGTGCAATTTGAATTCGTTTGCATATAAAACTTGTCAAATTCCTTACCTAAAAATTTTTATGAGTAACTAAACACCAAAACCACTTTAAAGGTAGGTAAGGTAGGTAATAGCTGAGTGATTTTATATTAAAATTTAACAACACAGTGAATGATGGGTTTACTTTGGAAAAAAAATCTTAGACAAAACGCCTGTCCATTAATGTAAAACATACAACTTTTTGTAAAAAAATGTAATGCTAAAAATATTTGCAAAAGCTTAAATCATCTGCAAAGATTCGTGTATAGTTTGATAGTTAACGTCCTTTCAATTTTCACAGCTGGATCTCGCACTACCCAGTACTCTTGACGACTTCGATTATGCCTACCACGTACAAGGAAGTGGAGATGGAACAGAAATACTAATCGGTCGATTTGACGGAAGATTTAGAAGCGGGTGTTTTATAGATATGAATTATGGCTGGATGATGACAGGCTTATTAATATTCTTAAGTTTTCTAAGATAGGCCTTGGCATTAATTTATCTTTTAATTTAAACTTTATTACAGTGCGGAGCGAAAACCGGCGAAATTTTTTTTTTTTTTAATTTTCTTTTATAGCGGCTATAGAGATACACACACTATGTGAAAATTTCAACTGTCTACTTATTAAGGTGTTACAGCCCGCTGACAGACGGACATACGGAGAATGTAGGCTTAGTAAATAGGGTCTCGTTGTTGGTACCCTTTAGGTACGGAACCCTAAATAAAATGTGTTCGGGTTCGAGTAATGTCTGCATAAAAGAGCAATCACACTTTACGTAAACGAAATGAAATGATCGACTTACTGCCGCACTCAGAGACGTCAATTAAATTTAATGCTTGATTAAAGTAGCTGCTGTCACTTTCTTTGCTATAGCAATAGAATAAGACAACACGTCATTAAACAAGCGTTAAATTTAATTGACGTCTCTGAGTGCGGCAGTTAGCCCCTTATCCTAAATTGAATTTGGACAGATAGTCATTCTCAAAAAAAATTAAAGCTATCGCGCTGAAAACATTCCTTTCATTAAAAAAAATAGCTTTTTTCTCTATAAGTTACAGGGATAAGTTAAGAAATAGCACCCATTCATAAATAAATATTACTACTTACACTAAAAAACTTTTACGGAACAAGCTATACAAAACCCTTTCCTTCCACAGGTTCAAACACCATTGTGAACTTTTTGTCACGCGTCATAATCGTAAAATAACGATAAACAACTCAAATAACAATGGTCAGCAAACGTTCATGTCCATTTTATGCAATAGAACTTTTTACAACCCTAGTGGAAAACTAATTTAGTACTAAATTTCAACTCTATGGCTTTTAAAGTAAAACTCAAGATGTTTTATTTTCAAAATACATAAATCACTAGGCAGTAAATAAGACGTCATTGTTAAATGGTAATCAAATTACCTTTTTTGCATGTGAACAGGTGAATGAATAACGTCATCCGTTATTTCTTTACTCTTTTTAGTACCTTACTTGTAACTCGCTTGAAGTACTTAATAAGTACGTATTGCAGAAACATTCAGTGTAACGTTAGTATATTATTATCGTGATCGTTTTATAATTTTAATAAAATTGAAGAGTTCGATTTTCAAATCTTCGAATTTTAAATTCGTTTTTCAAATAAGAGAAAAGTACTTAATGGGTTCAAATGATACTTAAGCTGTATTTTAACTTTTTCTTCGGAACACGTATGGTGGGCAGTAAGGTAAGGTTTTTCATTGGATCTATACCAGAATATCCTAGAGGCTAAATCTCAGCCGCATCTGAAGACAATGCCGTGTGACCTGTCGACAGTATTAATTGAAATTTATTGCGTCTCATCCGCAATTCGGACCCAAAACGATACTTACTGCCCGACGCCGCCCAAGCGAGATTCAATGTTACCACTATAACTTAAGGTTAATATTAGTTTGGAGAATTTTGACGGCTCTGGTCCGTATCGCGGGTACGTCTTAATATTTATGGTCGACGGACAATCGAAGATAATGGCGGCGCACTCATGTGATTTGAGGCAATCGCCAGTCGTTTAGTCTCATTGAATTAGTTTAGTGCCGTTGCCGTTTGTTTTGGTTGTTTATGGTCACTCTTTAGGGCAAAGTTCAAGGAGACATTATATGTACTCACTCGAGACATTTTGACAGCTGTCATAGATACTTTTCAGTTTTTTTTAAAGTTCCCTATATGACTCAATTGTCACTGTTAAATTTAAAAGTTATTAAGTAATTTAACCAAGTAGGTATCTATGAATGGCTCATCAGATTTTGGTATTTTACTCACAATGTTTAAGTCATAGGCGTAGGTAACTACTTTTTATTCTGGGTAGTGATTCTTTCAAAAGCAAAGGTGAGCGAACGCAGGAATGATGTCCAAGCGGCGAGTTTAAGTAGTCCCGTCAAAGCGAACAAAACACATTTTAGCGCGTGTATTCAATTTGGCAGCATGGCTTCTCGGACGTATAAGGCTGCCTAATTGAGAATGCACGCGCTAAAATATGTGTTTTGCTCGCTCTGAGACGGGACTACTTAAACTCGCCGCTTGGACTCACTCCTGCATTCGCTCACCTTTGCTTTTGAGAGAATCAATACCCTGGAGAATTTTAAATTACCATTTACTAGTTTTACGTGGACGAACTAACTAAAGATTTAACTTAGCCATTTTATTTAGACATCAAACCCAAAATTAAACAGTCAAACTACACTCGTGCGTCCATAAAACCCTTAACAAGGACAATCGTAAAATCCAGGACTGTCCCATTAAATAGAGATTTTAGGGACATTACTGTCCTTAATTTTATGACATCGTGATGTTCATGTCTGGTGCATTAAGTGACGTTATGTCGTTTACGTGACGTGTGGTCACCCCATTATATGCCCATTTAGGGAACAATTTGGGTTTTGGGTGCAGTAATGGTTTAAGTGCTTATTATGTTGTTATCTAATATTCAAATGACATGAACTGTATGACAAAGCCTCTTAAGTGTACATACTCGTTTTAGATATTCATTGAAGCCATCTGGGCCCGTATTATGGTCGCTTTTATCGCGGTGGATAAAGCTTCCGTCACTCTCGCACTTACATACTGGTCAGAAAGTGACAGATGTTTTATCTACGCTTATCTACGTCGGTAAACACGACCATAATCGCCCCGCTGGTCGTAACCTCAATATATTTATGTACAGGGTAGTGATTCTCTCAAAAGCAAAGGTGAGCGAATGCAGGAGTGAATGTCCAAGCGGCGTTTAAGTAGTCCCGTCAGAGCGAGCAAAACTCATTTTAGCGTGTGTATTCAATTTGGCAGCATGGCTTCTCGAACGTATAAGGCTGCCTAATTGAGAATGCACGCGCTAAAATGAGTTTTGCTCGCTTTGACGAGACTACTTAAACTCGCCGCTTGGACATTCACTCCTGCGTTCGCTCACCTTTGCTTTTGAAAGAATCACTACCCTGCTCGAATGTTGGGTTGAAACTACTTTAAACAATTGGTAACGGTACAAGAACACCCATCATGCTAATACTGTTTTTTACTACTGGTAAAACTGCTGAACTGACTTTGATAACATTTGGTACAGGGACAGCTTAAAACCGAGAAAGGATATTGAATACTTATTCTCCCTAAAAAATTTATACTAGCGAATGAAATCGCGGCAAAAGCTAGTGATATATAGTTTTCCTTGTTCTATTTACCAACGTCATCATCATATATCAGCAATATAATAATCAATTGTAACAAAACTTCCGATTTTGTTACCAAAAGGAACACTTTCTCGACACATTGGATTAAATAATAATTGCAGTTTCACCCACCCTGTTCCAAACGTTTTTTTTTACCAGCTTGTTTTTTTTTTAATGTGGATATTATCCTTCGTTGGTGGTAGACGCGGTAGTGAATGTATTAACCGTTAACCCGTTACCGCTGCTCAATGTATACGTGAAGCATACTGACACGTCCAATTTGCCCGATTATCATTCCCATCGTTCACTCATTCGTTCGTTCCATCAGGAAGTGTGCCGGATATCACTCGATTGATCGGTCTAGACTGGGGCTAGAATTGGTCTTAGATTAGTCTTGAGGCTTACAATATCAAGTATGTTAAGAATTATTTTACACTAGCTTTTGCCCGCGACTCCGTCCGCGTAGACGTCATTTATCGCTGCTCCCTCGGGATCTGTCTAATGTTCCGGGATAAAAAGTAGCCTATGTCCTTCCCCGGGACTCAAGCTATCTCCATTCCAAATTTCATCTAAATCGGTTCAGCGGTTTAAGCGTGAAGAGGTAACAGACAGACAGACAGACACACTTTCACATTTATAATATTAGTATGGATAAGTCTTTGCCCGCGTCGAAGTCGTTTATTGCTATTTTCTGGATTAACTGTATACATTAGACCCGATTCTACGTGCACATCGCTTAAATAGCCTAAAACGAAATCAAAATCTGTCTAATTTTTAGCCATAGTTTAGACGGCAGATTTAACAAGTGCTATTCCAAAATGTCACGCTGACTATAATATAGACCGCCTTAAATAAGAAGCGTCAGATTCAAATTAGCGCTGTCATTTGATTATGACAGCTGCTCATAGAACAGCAAAGTGTTTTAGCGACACCTAAATAAAATTAGGAAGTTTAGAGGCCACTGTAGAATCGGGTCCATTTTCTGGATAAAATGTACCTTATGATCGTGTCCGAGCTATTAAATAAACTATCTCTGTACCAAATTTAACGTTGATTAGTTAAGGTGTGTCACTTTCGCATTTGTAATATTAGTAGGGAAGTAATACAACGATAACGATAGTAAGGGCCTGTTTCACAATCGTCAAGTAAAGCATATCTGACACATAAATTTAGCCCTTTCCCTTTCTTACACTTGAACATAGACAAGGAGAGGGCTAACTTTGACTGGCACATAAATTTACTTGTCGATTGTGAAACAGGCCCTAAGAATATGGATTTTTATTCGACGCATAGCCCCGTAGTTATAGAACCATATTTCTACGCCCCCGTTTATATCCTTATGGTATTTGTTATGCGGCTAAATTACAATGATTTGTCAGGTAAGACGTAATAAGTTGACATCAGAATGCAACAAGTAACGAATAAACGTTAAAAATAACCATCGTTATTATTCAACACATGCCTATTACGTGGAGGAACAAAACTACTGCCGTATCTCATACAAATAAGTAATAGCCTTTTGGAGCCGCATTAAAATTCAAGGAAATTCATTGAGCTTGTAATTGAAGATGGATTTAATATGTTAGCTAGAATGGTAAAACTAAAAAAATTTTAGTAAAATATTTTGGTAACTACTGTAACAATTTATACCTACATCACTTATGGAATGATACAAAAAATATTCTAAGCACTTAATTGATACCTAAGTACTATACTTACATTTCGGAGCTTTTAATATCACTTGCTTAGTTATAGAAAGCTAACAACCCTTACAATACATTTCACAGGACACCATCATTTATTATCTAATACCTTGCATTAAACTCTAAAAATATGCCACAAACATGAAACACTATATTTTTCTAGTGACGTCACACACGCGCTAACACATCATAAATCACTCTATGAAGAGACTTAGAGATTTAATATTACAAAAAACTATAAATAACACCACGTTAAAAATATAGTTATTTTATGAATAAGCAATATGCACTGCACGCAAAGGGCGATGGTACTGGCCGCATAGAATGTCGACACGAAAATAGAACGCATGTGACAATGAAAAGAGAACCAAATTAAAATTGGTATTCAAAATTGGAATGTGCTTTCAGACTCGTTTGATCGTTTAAAAAAGGAACATAATTCTTCTATTCTTTCGATTTTATAGGTTGTTTGAATGATTGGATTTAGATTTGTTTACATGTTTGAGCTAATGAGTCAGTAGTCAGCCATTTTGTACTTCCGAATTGTAAAGTTGAGGTTAAGAATATTATAAATTGGTAACTAAAAATACATTTCTTAGAAATAAAATATAAAAAATTGTTTTGTTTATCGTAATCTTTTTAGAAGCTCAATAAACTTTTTGATTATTCGTAGTTTCAGGCCACTGAATCAGCGCGTGGGCGATTCTCTGAAACGATGTTAGCTCGCCCGTACACTAGCGTGAATCAATCCATTTTCTTATTTCTGTTCTCTTTCCCGGAAGGAAATTAAGCGTCGATGGAATTGAAAGGTTTTTACCTCGTAAAAAATACCCAGTCTTTTTTATAAATAGCCATTTAAAATCACTTTTCTCCCATTATAAATATACGCGGAAAGATAGAAAGGAAGTCTACGCAGCAGTAGGATATACCGGGCTTATAACAACAATAAAAGTTCAATTTGAGTGACTATTTTTCTTTCCTTGTAAATATAATTATTTAGTTTGAACTCGTTCTGGTATTTTGTTCAAGTAAAAAAAAACCGGCCAAGTGCGAGTAAATATAACAAAAATATATTTGAGATCCTCATAACAAGCCCTTTCATTTGATTTCTTTTCATTTCCTAGTAAAATGTTGCAAATCTTTTTTTTAATATCCTAATTTGCCCCCAGAATATGAAACTTATTTAAAAAAAAAAAAACTTTGCACATCTGTGTTTGGTTCATAACATTACACCATCCTACACACGGTGACAGACGGGCGGACAGACAGACAGACGCACGAGTGATCCTATAAGGGTTCCGTTTTTTTCATTTTTTGTACGGAACCCTAAAGGGTACCATAAATGTTAAAATGTAACTGTTTTGCTAAATATCTATTAAGTAAGTATACTTTCACAGCTGATATCTTAACGGCCCAACCAATTTTCATAAAACCTAGCTAAAAATAATCCTGACTAAATCAGCTTTCTTAAAAAAAAACTCGTCCATATTGGTCTATCAGTTTCGAAGCTACGAGGTCATACATACATGATACACAGGTTTAAAAAACCATACCCCTCTTTCTTTTGGGGTTAAAAAAATTTTTTTGCCGAAAACTTACATTTTTGTAATCTTTTTCACATCTGGCAACTTTAATATTGTAACAGTCCAATTTAATAATATGTGACTCAATCAGCACAGACTTTAGTGGTATTAGTGGTTTGGCGATAGTGTTTATTGTTGCACGCTTCAGTTTTATGGCGTTTCCAAAAAACAAACGTGTTGGTCATTTGTTTATATTTGTCATAAGTCATAAGTTGCATAATTTGGTACGGAAATATGAATAGCGAGTTCAGTATTTTTTTAATGTATTCTTATAATACCTAGCATGTTTATCAAATGAGAAATATCAAAGATTGCGTGTAGTTAAAAAAAGTACCTCCTCGAAGCTCGAAAATAAGGGAACAAAAAATGAATTAAGTAGCTTAGTAATGTATTTTAATAACAAATTACTCCAAAACTACTTATTAAAAAATCTTAATGATTAAAAATATATGAGCTATACTTGCTAATTCTTTGATTGAATAGATCTTACCGCTATACTAATAAGAACTATTGTAGTACCAACAGTTTTTTTTATTAATCTACGATTGTGAAGGATCTCTCGTCGATTGACGAATTAAACTTGATTACATCAACGTGACAATTACCGACATATGTAATATAATAATCAGTATAAAACCGTAACTTGTAATTATATTCCAATCCAACTTCAACTTTGATACGCTACAATAGAGTTTAAAACAAACAGGAAGGTAATCTCATTTGTCTTTTTGGTTCTTAGCGTGCGGATTGTCTTTCGAAAAGCTGCGGAACCACGTGCGAGTCACACGTTCCTTGATAGAAAAGAACAGGGCGATTTTAAAGGTCATGGAGACGACTTTTAAATAATTATATAATCTCAAATAAAAAGTAACAACTGGTAGAGAAAATAATATACACACATAACAATAATGAATATTACATAAATAAAGGTTTTTACCGCATTTAACACATGTAATAATTAACGCGTAACGTAACCAATGCATATAAAGGCAATAATTATTGGTAATTGGTCGGAATGGTCGGTTAATAAAATACGCTGTAAGCGTAACTTAGGAGCATTCGCTAAAAAAAACTCGTTTAGCCTTACTACATTTAATCGGATACTAACGGTAAAACCTTTGATCTTCACTTAATTACCGTTAATGACATTTCTGTTATCAGAATAAATAGACATAAAATTAGTATCCTTTAAAGGAAAGGCCAAGTGTCAAGTCGTTTTGATAAGAATGTAAACATGTTGAATGCACTTGCTAAACAATTAAAGTTATCCAAAGAGTCTGCAAGATGTTTAAACCATTTATGTACAAACGAGATGCATTAAGAATGCTTAATGGTTGTTAATTATTTACATACGTAAGTATTGTTTGCTTTTCAAATGGTTGAGTATCTGTTTAATTATGTTTATTTAAACGCAAGCTATTTATAGTTGTAAAAAATCGTTAAAGTTAAATTTTTACTCGAAAATACTTGGACGGAAGTAGCTTTCTATCAGTAAAATTACTAGGTAAAAAAATATTGTATTACTTCGAAATAATGTCAATAACACATTTTTCACAACTAGATTTATCTTTACCCAATTTTTTTATATCGCGTCTCCACAGCTCTCTATGTTCGAGTAACAAAAACACATTGTTCGTCACGTGTTACGCGGTCAGAATTCTAAGGGCCCGGGTTCGAATCCCGAAGCCTTGACTGGGCTATGGAGATGCTTCGTTAATTGTTTAAATGTGTCAATGCCATGTTTTTGTCGACCTTCGGAGTTAAAAAAAAAACGGACAACATGTTCCGAATAAGGTTTCAAAAATGTTGTTTTAAGTTAATAGAAGCTATAGACTACACTCACGGACAAAAAAAACGAGTCAGAGTGCGTTTTTCATACTAAAGAGGCTATTTCGAAGCCTTGGTTCCTCGCCAGTAGA
Organism: Acleris cristana; assembly: GCA_948252455.1. Taxonomy (NCBI): domain Eukaryota; kingdom Metazoa; phylum Arthropoda; class Insecta; order Lepidoptera; family Tortricidae; genus Acleris; species Acleris cristana. The sequence goes on along the minus strand of OX411791.1, from coordinate 3,406,695 downwards.
GGCTTTTAGTGAAATCTGATGATGGATACCCCGAGCATCAATAAAGGACTTCCAGAGTGCCAAGGATACCCAACTGATTGAAGCTGCGGTTAACTCCGGAATTGTGCATGTTCAGGAAAAGATCTAAAATGGCAATAAAATGTAAGGAAATCCAAATGCTGACCCAAACTCTCTCGCTGTGGTGTTAACTGATTGTGCGATCAGTTAGGGATCTTAAGAACTTTTGACCTCCTCTATTGAACCTCGGAGTATCCGCCATTAAACCTCACAAAAATAAATCCCTGGCTAGTAACCAAGGCTTCGAAATAGCCTCGTTTGTATGAAAAACGCACTCTGACCCGTTTTTTTTGTCCGTAAGTGTAAAGTTTTTTTTATGGCTACGTGATGGCAAATAAGCTGGCCACCTGATGGTAGGAGAGATCTGAGTCCCATCGAAATCTGCATTTACAAGGCTGCAATACAAAAAAAAATCAATCAATTGGACACATGAGAGTTCTTTTACACGTCGGTAATACGGAGTGAAACTACTAGCGCTCCGGACAAGACCATCACTGCGGAGAAGAAGCGCCGCATGAAACTCCAAAGTGGGTAATTCCACGATAATGTAACGAAAGTTACCATTTCAATGCGTGTTTTTTTTTACTTTTAATGCTTATTTTTTTCTAGATATAAATTTTATCAAGTACATAGACATAAATGAACTCTTCCATTTTGAAATATAACTGAAAAAACAAGCAGAATGCTAGAAATTGGTAACTTACGTTCTCTGCCATGGAATTACCCAAGTGAAGACTCGCCGACTTACTTGTATTACCGACGTGTAAAAGAGCACCAATGTGGCCAATTTTACTAAACTTTTTGAATTTAGAATTTGAATTTTCAACGAATTGATAAGATGTTATGAATATCATCCAACCGAAACAAACATTTCTTTTTTAAATAAAAAAAAATATTAATAAATGTTGTGACTCGTAAAATAATGTTTCCGTCCGGTTTATAAGAAGATAAAATGTTTGTAAAGGATGTGATTTCGACAGGCGCGCCAAAATAACTTCGGATAAAAGACAAACATAATAAGTAAAACCGACAGCTTAGTAAGTAAACAGTGTAGCGGAATTTTAAGTTCGATGCGTAAGAGGGTCTTCGCGCCATGTCTGAGTTAGGGTTTTTAGGGTACCGTACCCAACGGGTACCAATAGGACCCTATTACTAAGGCTCGTCTGTCCGTCCGTCTGTCAGCGAGTGCATCTCATGACATAGAACCATACAAGGCGGTCCCCATAGGTACAAGAAAGGTACGGAAACCTTCGTGTGCGAGTCCGACTCGCACTTGGCCGGTTTTTAATAACAAGGTACAGACACCAGCAGTAATATACATATTTAACTAATAGAAAAAAAAAATGACAGTACATATTTATATCACAAAAATAATGAATTATTGCTGGTCTTCATGTTTTATTCTTGAGCTATCATAAATATAAATAATGACAGCGTACCTGACGCTTTAGTTTAATTTCACAATATATTACATGATACAGTTTCAACTTACAAGTGGAGGTATGGCTTTAAAGGGTGTTTGGTCCGAAACGGTTTTTACAATTTTAAGAGTGTTCTTTTAAATCATTATAAAAACTAACCTAATCTATCATAACTAATCTATACACTAGATATATATTAAATTCTCTAATTTCAGCTTCAGAATGTTAGGCGAAAACATTTTAGCCCAAACAATATATTAGAGCGTATATTTTATGCATTTCAAAGGGATTCCCTTTTTAAAGCTTACCCTAAATTGTACCTGGTGAGCCACTATAGAACCATGTCGCAGTTAGCCAATGATTAATTTATACGTATTTTTTCTATGATGGCTCAACAATTAATGTAGTTGACATAAGCATCCTCCATGGGCCGCTATAACTAAAATTTTGAAAATTAATTCTCAACCTTTTGAATTCTTTTCCGATATCAACATCACGCGTATTTAACTATAATACTTGGTACTTAATTGTATTTTTTAACCTTAATTATCAGATTTATCAGTCTTATTTTTTTTTTTACATTTTACTTTAATGCCTAAAATTTTGTCTGAACTGTTATGACTTAAAATAAACTTATTATAAAGCGTATGTGTTATCTTCCAACAATTTTTTTTATAATTTTATTACTAGTCAACCGTCCTCGCTGAAAAAACCAAACAACATCTTGAATTTTAAATTCAAGGAATATCCCACCAAAACCATTTCCTAGTATTATGATTCATTATTTCCTAATTACGCTTCCACATAAACATATGCATGCCAACGTTCTATATTTAATTATATCTTAAAATAACACAAATCGACTTACCAGCTTCTTGGAATGAATACAATTCCCGTACGGGGCATCCGCAAATACTGAAACTAACAAATGTCACTTTTCAACTGTCAAATGTAAACGCAGTCACTTGAAACACAGCAAACACTCACGCGCACTTCAGTATGGTTAAAGTTTTTAAACGTAGCAACGAACGATATCGATTTTTCAGGAGAAGCGACGTAGCAATTACGTCCGCTCGCCGCGAGCTTCGAATCAGAACTGAAGAATAACCGGAGCTTTCAGCGTAGCGATGCGCGCGCGCCGTTTTACGCGCACCAAAACAAAATAGACTCGATCTCTTTCTAACTTATTAGGCGCAGGTAACGACGTCAGACGACGGTGTCAGTTGTTGTGCCGTCTTGTTCTAGCCTAATGTCAGCGTGGAAATTAAAGAAAACGTAACCGGCCGTTACGTAATTGTCAGTACGTGATGATTTATTTCGCCCATGATTAATGATTTTTATGTTTTTACTTAACATTTTCCCGTGTGTTTTGGCTATGGTATTTATTTTAGCGTTGCGTTAACTAATTGTTCGGGGTTTGGCGAGTATGCTTGACATACTTGTTTGCTAGATAAATATGTTTTTCTAGTTTTTTTTGATGTTGCTGTCGTCGGTTGGAATCCTCACCTGTCCTGTCAAGTGCGTAAATATTTTTGATTTGACAGTGATATTAATATTATACTTAGAGTTATATTGACGTTCTGATAATTTCTAAGAACTTTCAATTGTGGTTATTTAGGTTAAGGTCTTAAAAAAATTACAGAGCCCGACATGGGATTTTGTTAGATCTAATAACTCGTTGATTATTAAAGTAGTTATGTCATATAGTTATTTTATCTAACAATGGGGGTTGTCAACGCGTTTAAGAAGTAAGGTTCAAATAACAATGCTTTACCCGCTCTCGGCCTCTATTAAATACGGTAAAAACAATATCGTTTTTGATCTGTTATCGTATTGTCACCGTTTTGATAGCTCTTATTTACTTGACAGTAATGGCGTCTGACGTCATAACAATACCATAACAGGGCCCGTATTATGGTCGCCTTTATCGCGGTGGATAAAGCATCCATCACTCTCGCACTTACATACTGGTCAGAAAGTGACAGATGTTTTATCCACCCTTATCCAAATCGATAAACATGACGATAATAGGCCCGCAGGTCAACTACGATATCGTTTTTACCGTCGGGAATAGAGGTGCTGTTTTATTTTTCATTTCAACATGTCATCTACGCATTCCAGAGCCTCTAATCTAGGCAATAAAAACCATATCGTCTTTGACCTGTTATAGTTCTGTTTTTAACTCGGCCGCCATTACTGTCAAGTAAATAAGAGCTATCAAGACGTTGACAATACGATAACGGGTCAAAGACGATGGTATTTACTGCCTAGAATCTCGGCACAGACATACAATCTATGAGCAAAGCCACAGGCTAGAGCTAGTAACTAACCATCATTTGAAGTCGTAATTATATATAACGTTTCCTACAAAGGGGTGTCAATTTATAGGAAACGTTACGCGGAAGTGAATTTCCCTCAAAAGTTCCCAGAAGATAATTTCGCTCATCCTCTAAAAATACATCACAAGTCAACATTTAACGTTATACTATTTCGAATCAAGAAGCTGAAACGCTAGGATTCAAAATTGTATGGTGGTTTATTTGTGTAATGGATTTCCATAAATTTTGGTGTTTCGTCGCGCTCGTGTCTTACTTGGAAATCGTTAAAAGTTACGTTTAATTGACATTTCTTGGTAAAATAAAATTAAGATATTTCCATGTTTAATGAAATTGTATTTCGTAAATAACAATATGTAATTTAACCCATAACATTAAGATTTTCGTGCAAATGTTACCTATCTATAACATATTAACACGCCAGTGACTACGTCTATCGAAGACGGTTGTTTTTTGTGTTATAATTAATTTAAGACTTGTGTAAGTTACTTATTTTGTTAAATTTACTTTTTAATGAAATAACCACTAATAACAATGCTAATTTTTGGAAATAATCTGATCAAAATATAAATTAGTCAATAAGATACAAGTTTTTAGAACAAGGATTACACGTATGTATACTAGTTTAAATTTGCAATATCTTAAAATGTGAAACAAGTGATTTACACCATCCTTTTTCTGTGGTATATTAGTGTTTTATTTGCCATAGTCACCTATGTTGTCATATATATCATTTTGGACTTGTACCAATACTATTTTAATTACAGAAATTATTGTCATCATTTTTATAATAAACACAAGAAACCTATGTAACGTATGATACATGAAATAAATATGTTTACCAACAATGTTCACAAAAAAACATAGGACAAGCTCACACAAATTGACCTAGTATCAAACAAGCTCTAGGCGTGTACTATGGGCGGTAAACAACGATATAAATACTTAAATACTAACCCCCATACTAATAAACGTTGAGTAACCGTGGTGTAGTTAAACTATGCTTTGTCTTTATCTGTCATTGTGACATTTGAATTTGACAGATAAGGACAAAGCATGGTTTAGCTACACAACCGTTACTCAACGTTTATTAGTAAGGGGGTAAGGAATTACTTAAACCTCACGAACTGACTCGAGGTGCGGCCTCTATCACCCGTATTCACAAACGTTACTACTAGAAAGGGGGATAGTGACGATTTTTAAAAATGAAAATTTATTCTTTAAAATATTGTTTAACTTTAGAAGTTGCCTATGATTCCAAAACTAGGCGAGGCATGTCCTGTGAAATCAAGGGCACAGTTGACAGGTTGAAATATTTTTAATATATGTATTATATTATGATACTATATAGCTAATGAACAGATAATAATGGGTTAATAACGCCCATACATAATGAAGACTGATGAAAACAGACAGTTTTACGTGACAATTTCAAGACAATTTTTTTTATACACAACTTTGAAAAAGGAACGAGTAAATTGTTTTTCAAAGCTTATGATCGTATTTTGTTTTCGTCGTTTATCTCATTCGGTATTGTATATAATATAAATAAACATCAGTGGGACTCTCAAATTTACGTAATCCCAAATGACATTCAACATTGCCAAAACAATATTGTTTCCAAACGTTTACCATATTGCTAAATGTTCACACTTTCTTCCTTTCCTTGGCAATAGTAATCACACCTCGAAGCGAACGAAGCGTGTAGGTAAGCTAGTTAAATATGAAAAATATCCAATAATAACCCCAAATATATTGCCAACCAAAATTAGAGAACTAACTTCCTTCAAGCAATGTAAAAATCTATGGGAACCGGATACCATAGAGCTTCTTGAAAAAAGAAATAAATAACGTTCGTACTTCCCGAGTGGCGCGTGCCGTTATGTGGTGCCGTAAGGCCCGGCGTCCACTCAAAGCGATTTGTAGCTTGGCAGTTTGAATCGGTCCAAGTGTTAGTTTGACTGTTTTGAATACACGAAGTCGCGTCCGTCCTTTAGAACTAAGTAGTAGGGTGAAATTAATGCCTTAGTGCTTTCTATACTAGTCAACGACTAGGCCAAACAGATAGTATTTAGTTAAGGTGAAGTGTTGCATTATGTTTCTTTTTATGCAGTGTTTAGTATTTATCAAATAAAACAAAACACTAGCAGGAATGAAAGGGTTGGAAGTATGCTCAGTGTTGCTCAGGGTTCAACGCCAGGTTAAGGGAATTCAATATGTCATATTGTCACTTAAACCAAGTAGATACTTAAAGTAATTTTAACCATAAGGGTGAGATAAGTACATGCGATGTTCAAAATAAATGCTTCCAAAACCACCGTTTCGCCACTGCCGTATAGCATAGCTGTAGCCCAGCTATTTGTAGTCCACGACCGCAGGGCGCCACGTTCCGACAGGAAGCGGATACTTGTGTCGTTGCGTGATTTAGCCGGTCGCACAATTCGGGCGCGTGCGCAACGTTGAGTGATTTCTGAACTGAGAGCTAATGTGGTAACACATTCAATACCGGGGATTCGATATCCATTTTAAAAGAATACCTGAAAGGATGGCACATTATGTTGACGTACGTACAATTCCAGAAAAAGACTACAATCACACTCAACTGAACTGTTATTTAGGTTACCTATTCGTTCCCCATTACTTCATTGGCTAAATTTTCATAAGTTTTTTTTCTTAAATCGTTTACTTTCCAGGTCTATTATAAAACAAACCTGAGGGGCTATTGCCTAGCCTTTGCCTAGCGAACTCGCAATCGCAATCGTTTTTATTTTGAAAATCGAATTACGCAGACAACTGCGTACAAAATGAAAACAATTATTCCGCTTTGAAGCCGGTTGCGATTGCGACTGCGTTAGGCAATAGCGACACTGGTGAAATAGAGTACAAGTACTAAGCGACCCAAACGCTCGGTGTGTATGCGGGACAGCTCTCCAAACTATGGCGCAAATGATGTCTTGCCTGGCGTGCCTACACCTGGGTAGTGATTCTCTCATAAGCAAAGGTGAGCGAATGCAGGAGTGAAGTCCAAGCGGCGAGTTTAAGTAGTCCCGTCAGAGCGAGCAAAACACATTTTAGCGCGTGCATTCTCAATTAGGCAGCCTTATACGTTCGAGAAGCCATGCTGCCAAATTGAATACACGCGCTGAAATGTGTTTTGCTCGGTTTGACGGGACTACTTAAACTCGCCGCTTGGACTTCACTCCTGCGTTCGCTCACCTTTGCGTTTGAGAGAATCAATACCCTGCTCCGAGCAAGATCTCCGAGACGCGACAGACAGAGCGTTAGCTACCGCAAGTTTCTGATCCCGCGCAGTTTAATGGAAGAAGGAACCATCGCCACAAGAACGAGAAGAAGAGACCCAACCTAACCTTACCCAAAGGTTCTGGAAATGAACGTATATCTCAATGAACATTTTGAAGACAAGACATACGTTGAAGATTTGCAAGTTTGGGTACATTTTTTTTCCTTAACCATCACTATAGTGCCCGGCCTATAAGAAGTCAACCCAAGAATAGGTTATAAATTGTACTGCGATGACAGCTGTCAGGATTGACTTCCTAACGGCCGGACCCTATAATACTGTGCGGAACCCATTTTGTTGAAGTTATTTACAAATAAAAAAGTGGGTAATTGAGTATTATTCAATATACAATGTTTTATCTACCTACAAAGATACAAATCCATTAATTGCAGCGACAAAATACATAAAAGTTAATCGATATAAATCCAATCGATCAAGCTATTCTAGCAACGCCTTTCAGCTGTAGCGATCATCGATTACTCTGAATGAATGGATCTATTAAAAGCTGCGCTATAATCGGCGAGTGAATGAAACGAACGTTTGAACGTAATTCATTACCTTGTTATTTTTATGGGTAACAACTGGCCAGGATGGTTTCTATACGAAATGGTCGTGATATCAAAGCTTTGGATATTATTCCCAGGTTGCCACAAAAAAAATCTCCCAGATTAGGAAATACAAGTAAAATTAGGCAATGCTTCGTTATTTTCGAATTCATAACGGGTTTTTTGAGTTCGTGTTAAAAGCGAGAAATTGAATGTCCCCAATCCCCATTGTGCCTTGTTGTCAGTCTTGCTACCAAAATCTAATAGGTAAATTTCTTGGCAACAAAACTGACCATTAACATTTTTCATTTTTCTTGTTCAGAACGATGGCCCCAACGGTCCCAATTTGTTTTTCCAAAATCGGGAGAAAAAATAAATCGGGTGCTTTTTTTTTAAACTTCCCAAGAATGTAAAAGCATTGCCAACCCTACGGGCCAAGACTTAGATATACATATAACTCTCCTAGTGTTTCACGCGCATGCCCTATTTATCATCAGATCACGGTCATATACTTCGCTCCTCTCATTGTAAAATACTTTTGCAATCGGTTTTTTTTTTCATATAAATTACCCCCCACTGCATACAAAGGTAACCTTTCGCCCACACATACTGTGCGTGTATTGTTTTATTTAACTTGAGATGACAAAGGATTTTGAACCCAGTTATATTAGTGTTAGGTTTAAATTGGGTGAGTAGTATGGTTAAGGTAAATTTTGTGTGACAACGGTTCTCAAACTTTGAAGACAACGCGTGATAATTCCAAAAAATAATAATAGAAGGTTGACCAATCCATTATACTGTTTGTAAAATGGATGAAAAGTGCGGATTACCTACCTATTTGTTTATTATTTTTAGTAAATTAAATTACCCTTGGCGCCGCAACAAAGAATGAAAGAAAGCTCTTGTCACCTTCTAAAATCTCGACACCGACCTTTTAACCACCAAAAATTTTACACCGGAGGACGTGCCGTGTCGCGACCCATATGACTCCTTGGGCTTGTCATAATTACTTGTATGTGTAAGGAATATATGCTTGCTCAAAAAAATACAAGTCGTACAGTGCGCCCAAAAAGAGTAGAAATTAAATGAGGGCGCCACTTTCTACGTAACTGTCACATTTTTGACGTAAAATGCTTGAACATGGCAACAATTTAGTATGGTATTTTTGTAGTTCCATTTTATTTAATTTCTACTCTTTTTGGGCGCACTGTACCTAATTGTAATTTGATCTTAAATATAAGAAATTAGCTGAAAACTCTTCTATTTCAGATAACAACATTCCGTAATTATTTCAAAGGGGGGAAAAGCCACAGCAATTGACTTAGTCCCAAACTAAGCTCTAGGCTTGTACTACGGGAGTATTTACTAGACAACGATATAAATACTTATATAGAGAAATGTATACTTAAATACATAATAAACATCCATGACTCAGGAACAAATATTCGCGCTCATGACACAAATATCTGCCTTTACCGGGATTTGAATCCAGGACCGCCAGCTTCGTAGGCAGGGTCACTACCAACTAGGCCAGCGCGCCGTTGATAAATATTAAGAACTATTCTTAGTACCTAAATAAACAAAAGGAAACTTTGAGAACCTTTGCCCTAACTCAGCACGCGTGTTCCGTATAATCAGACACCGCGAACGTTACACACGGTAATACATCAGAAAAATAAATGAAATGTCTGTCTGTCTGTCTATGGAGCATGTTCGATAGTATGCTCCTGAGTTCCAATAATAAATAATTTCTATTATTGTTATTAGGGTTCCGTGCGTTCAAATTAAAAAATGGAACCCTTATAGGATTCCCGTGTGTCTGTCTGTTTGCCCTTAGGAGTTTCTGTTACCTATTGCCGTTGATGCTATGTTTGCGTCGATGCGCGACGCACGCAACCAAACGCGGCGACAGCGCAGCCCCTACTAACCCGGCTTGGTGCGTCACGTTGAGATTGCTTGCCGCACGTACGGTCGAGGCACGCACACATGCAAGCCGCGCGATATACATGCTTGAAGATGAACTACTGCTTATACTGTGTAGACGTAACTTTGACTGCGCACGAGTGTAATAGTTTCGGTGATTTATAGCGCAGAAGATCGATAAGGAAACCACTAGACTGCGCGAGAGCGGAATAAGGAGAAATCTCATTGCTAATAGTTAGAACTATGTAATGACTCTATTAAAACACTAGGGCGTAGTTCTCTTAAGCAAGTCATGTCTCAATTCGTCGTTGAATCAACCAACGAGGTTAAATTGGCCTGCGAACGTAGGCACCTGGATTACGAAGTAGGTCTAATTAATCTAGTGGGACAGAGTTGGGTACCTATATCTATGGCATGAGAAGGTAAAAACCTATCACGTTTACGTGCGCCTTAAGAATACAAATCGATCGTACTTTTAGGGTTCCGTAGCCAAAGGGTGCCAACGTGACCCTAATACTAAGCCTCTGCTGTCCGTCCGTCCGTCTGTCTGTTAGGGGTTGTATTACATGAACCGTAATAGGAAGGCAGTTGAAATTTAAGTGTGTATTCTATTGCTACTTGTTGTGTTAATAAGTAAAACAAAATTTAAATTAAGGCGATCCTCTTACAAGAATCGTACGGGACCCTTCAGTGGCAGTCCGACTCGCACTTGACCGTTTTTTATGCATGATTTATTTTGTACACTAGTTGAACGTATCAGATTTTTATTGATCTGTGACATACGGCTTACCGATAATATCTAATGTCCTGTGTCGCGACATCTGTTGCCAATAACAATAGACAAATATCTCAAACGAATTGGTTCTGTCAAGTTCTACAGATGGCAATGGGATACGTAAAATAAATGCAAAAATATATCTGAACATAACTTTAAAAATATCGTCGGTGGCCTATCGTATTGGTATACTGTTTAGAATGTCTATTTCTTATTAACATTAAAATGTTTCTAAGTACCATGGCCTGCGACTGTTCCACTTGAGAAAAAAAATTGAGAGTGAGAGCACAAGGAGTTAGTAAAGCTAAGCGTGTTTCGCAGTGCAAATATCAGGGTTCACTGGTGCGTTGTAAGTTTGAGCGAAATGGTGTTTGTATGAACATGATGATAATTTGGAGTTGGTAAGACCGTCGGTGGTTTAGGGTGTCTCGTGATTGTAAGGTTCCGAATTCGAACCCCAGCGGTGGTCATGTACCTATGAGTTTTTCTTACTACCTACATTATCCGATGCTCTTATAGTGAAGGAAAACCATCATGAGAAAAACTGAACATTTGAATAGCTTAAGTAATGAGTAATTGCAAAATAGTACATCATTTTGATACAAGTGCGGAAAATATGTCATTTTGCACGAGTCCGGAGGTGTCTTGTCCCGAGCTGCAAGCGAGGGACAAAGACTCGGGACGAGTGAAAATGACAGTTCTGCACGTGTATCAAACGATGTTTTTTAATACATTTGCGAAAAAGGAAAAGTAAAAAGCACTAGTTCGAAAAAATCGATATAGTACAGCAACAAAAAGTACAATTTTTTAAGCAACTGTATTTAAAATAAAAACGCTAATAATTATTATCATATCCTTTATCGCTTTGCCCTCAGGAATTTTCCAGGATAAAAAGTCAAACTACCTCCAAACCAAATTTAATTTAAATCAGTTTTGCGGTTTAGTTCTGAAAGCGTAACATAGAAACAAACAAACAAAGTTTTATAAATATACGTATAGTTAGTAAAGATATCACTTTTCATATTAAAATAAACTTTCCTGTGCGATGACACAATTTACGCTACACAATAAATACTACACAACTAAAATTAATACCTAATTTATGATAAAGTAGGCAGTAAATCAATTAAATTCCTATTTATACTGTAACGTATGATGACAGGGTATTTAACAGTACTTTTTTAATTTACATTTATATTAATATTCACTAATAAATCGATAAGCTGTCGGTAAATCAGCATTTACATAAAACTATAAACCATTTGCGTATGCGCGTGTTGAAATATCTTTAGGTACAATTAACGTTGTAAGTATGTGATCCTTTTAGTACCTTGTCGTTTTAACGATCTAAAAGCTAAAATAAATAATGTAATGAGTGCAAGTGACAAAGAACATAAGAGTTAGGTATAGGTACGTTACAAGTTGTAGACTTATGTATAACGTTTTTTATGAAAAGACGACAATTACCTACTAAAGGTTTACAACAATATTACCCCCAAAAAAATATAATTCCAGTCTTTATAGAAAAAAATATATTGAAACTCGTTTCAATTATTTTAAATACATACAATTTTTCCGTTGTTTTTCTTTTCCATTCGGTCAAAAAAACAAATTTAATCTCGGTCGGTAATTTCACCTCAAATTGTTAAAATTATATATTTTTCATTTGCCAACAAAATCATACTTCTTTCTAAGTTAGACCACTAAACCAATAAAATTTTTGGATCATCGCTTTCTCAGCCTCAATACACATCTTTTTTGACCTAAATACTAAGGTCATCTTACAGTTCACTTAATAATCGCCGATCATTCACCACGCCTCATCATTCCATTCATTCATTCACTATTTCCGCATGTGGGTACCGATGTAGGAGGACAATAGACTCGGACCGTGATTCTATCACATCCGACACGCAAATGATTGAAGAAAGTAGGTTTTTAGTGAACGTATTGATTGAGATTTTGATTTATGGATAGCATATTGATTATTGAATCTCGATCTATAGGTGCTGCCAAGGGAAAATATATTAAGATTTAAGAGGATTGTAAAGATAAAAAAATCCACACAAAATGCGGTAACGTTTCTCTCCCCATAAACCTAGTCCAATTTTACGATTTTTAAATATAAGTACTTTAGAATTTTAGATATTATGTAAAAATCTGCCAAGTGCGAGTCGGAACTAGCCATTTGAGCAGTGTTGCCAGTTTAGACCGGTAAAATTGTAACTTGTAGCTTTATAAAACATGGTAGTAATGCAGTTACTATGGCTATGGTGTTTCATCTAAGATGCCGACGTTTGGTTTAGCGGGGCAGTATCTATTGCATATTCTGTGGCAGGGTCACTACCAACTAACTGTGACCGTGTCTTTAGAATCTAGGTTGCACTCTTAAATCTACAAATCACTCCGAATCCTTGAGCCATACTCGTACTTGCTAGATGATGCAATCCTTCAGCGAGCAACGCCGCGGGCGCCGGCTAGTCTATTTATATCGTGCGTCGGCGCGTTACTAACGACTTCCTACGATGCGCCTGTCTGTCTGTCCCAGCTATTGAACGGGCTTTGACAACGCTAATGTACTGTGGAGGTGGCTTTTATATGTATATTGGAGGACGCCCCTGAATTTGTTTGTGTAGAATTGGTTTCCCGCCCCCCTTTTTCTTGCTGGGTGTCGAGTTACGAAAAAACATATTTTGGCGCCGGCGCCCTTAGAGTACCCAAAATATACTCCCTCCAAATTTCAAATCCCTAGGTCCAGCTTTATGCTTTGCGTTGTGTATCAGTCAGTCACCGGAGAGTTATATATTGTAGGTATGTATAAGATAAACGATATGTAGGTATATAGATAAGTAGACAAGTTATACCCAAAATTCAAGATTCAAGAGATTTAAGAAGGATGGATAAACCAACAAGTAAGTACTTTCGCATTTATAATATATTATGTAGGTACGAGTAAGTAAGGATTTTGTTGATAGTTCTTTAATCGAGATACAAAAAAGTCTAAATATCGCGGTCCCAGGTTCGATTCCTATTACTTATAGGTAAATATTTTTATATAGGCCGAGTATTTGCTTCTGTCTGAATCATGGACGTTTTCCATGTATTTCTCTATAAATATGTATGATTATCGTTGCCAAATCTCCATAGTACAATCCTAGAACTTAGTTTGGGTCTACATTTGTGTAAGATTATCTCGTAATATTCATTTATTTAATATTAATATTTATAAACACTCTTTCCACTCAATGTTACCCTACAGGACATCATTAAGCATCGGACTTAGCCACAAACAACCAGTCAGTATAAAAAAATCATCGCGTCTAAAAGTGGAAAAAAGCGGATGCGCACGCGTCTCTATATCTTTTTAACTATTAATCGCTTCCTGACTCCCTTCCTTGTCGCTGGCAGAAAGGGATGAAATATGTCACAGCGCGTTTTGGGAAGTGACAGAGTGTAGTTTTAATTGTATGTTAGCTACAGGATGGTCCTGCGCAGTTGTGTTGAACAATGTTAAATAAAAGAAAAAGGAAGAAGTTAAATTGGTACATCTTTTTTAACAAGATAAAGTTATAAAATGAAACCAAAATTAAAAATGCAGTCGTATCGCTAGGATTAGCCATAACAAGAGATGAGTGGGTGGAGACATGAGGATTGAGGGGGAGGCCTTTGCCCAGCAGTGGGACACTGAATAGGCTATATAGAGATAAACTTAGAGAGTCGGATTGCCGCTAATGCTTTTTTTTTCGGAGTTATCGGTAAACAAAGACCTAGAAATAATATGCAGATTTTTGTGTGCTTTTCACTTTACTCTTTATGATCTCTTAATTAATAAATTTGGATCTATCATATATCTAAACACGTAGGGTGACTGCACCAATGATGGGCACTTTTAGCTGAAGGCACCAATAATGGACACTTAACTCATAATTCAAAGATGATAAGGTTACAAATTGATTGTCTAAAAATAAATGAATACCCCTTTTATTTTGTAACGTAAATATCAAGTGTCCATTATTGGTCCTTGTTCATTACTGGTTCCATAACCCTAACTCTCGAAAAGTATTTTGGGTTATTGCGATACACGTGTATCTATTTTTTGAGGTACATAATGTAGGTACTTACTTTCTTACAGACATTGCTCATCTTTCATACAGGATGCGGTATTAATGGATTAAACAAATATTTTAGATGTGTATCCTTAAACAATTTTACAAATAGACGCAGATGATTAATAAGCTACCGTTTCGCGATTGTTTACCACACAATACGCGCGCGCAAGGTCGCGCCTTATACTACCCTGCTAAGCCAAATGGCAGCATCTCAGACAAAATACTAGTAGCAATCGCAATCTTATTACTATCTGAAGTGGATTGAATCTGGCTTGACTATTGAAATTGAGATACCACTTTTTGGCTAAGGAGGGCAGTATACTCCTCTCAGATTGCATTGACACCTGCTGCATACTGATAATACTGTTATGCAATTCCTTTTGATTTCGTTAGGTATTACTACACATGTTTTTCAAAAATATGATTATTATTTTTGTTTCTATTATACGCTAATACTACGTCTGTAGTTGTCGAAAAAAAAGTGTCACTGACTCGTCTTAAAATAGACATGGACTGACAACACATTCAAGATTTAAAAATGGAGTAGCTAATGATTATTAGAATTTAAATAATAAACGTTGACCATCCGACGATAACAGGGAACAGTGAAGTTGAGGATTGGCAACGCATTAACAGTCTTAAGATTGCAGTCTTTAGATTATAGTCCAGAGATTTCAAATGACATGGAGGCAAGCCATACTTGCCTCATGCCATAAAAAAAGTATTTTCAAATCCGTCGAGACCCTTAGTCAACAAGAGGTAACCAGATACATGCATACACCCGAAAAAAATTAATCTCTTTTTGGCAGTCAGGTGTATATAGATATTGAAAGATTAGGACAACAGTTTGAAATATAGATATTGGTCGAGTGCACTGCGCGCGTTATTTCCGTGGACTATGAGGAAGGGAAACTGGGTCACGAGGCGAATTCTTTACGTCAGAGGAGAGATTTCAGTCTGTAAGCGCATCAGATGCAGTTACAGTGTTATTCACTGAATCGAATATTAATAAACTGGCAAGTTACCTCAATAATTCTCGCCATGTTTACAGAGCTTGACTGGTACAGTCGAGTTCATAAATATGTATATACTTTAGTACCTTATCTATTTAATGTTATGTTTAAACTGCCATATATGAATTGTCACTGCGATTAAAGTGACAAGGTACTAATCTATGTTAATGGCAACGCCTACTAGTAGGAGATCCGAATAGGAGACGATTTGCACCGGGCTGTTTATACGATAAAAAGTATTATATATCAAATTTAATATGCTAAGTAATATATGGCGAATAGTTAGGCTGAAAATTTTCAGTCCTAGACGGACGTACGGTGATCAGATTCGCGATGTACTGAATAAGGGCCAAATCAAAAGCACCCGAAACCGACGTACATGCATGAAGAGATTGATGAATGTAGAGGAAGCGAAAGTTGTATGTTTAGACCGGTGCACCTGGCGTTCCATAGTCTCTGCCTACCCCATTGGGAGACAGGCGTGAAGGTATGTATGTATGTAAAAAATACTTTTCATCGAATAAACAGCCCGGTGCAATTCGTCTTCTATTCGGATCTTAGACCATTACACTTTAATGTATCATATCAAAAGCCAGAGTATGTCAACGTTATTACCACGGAACTCATGTTTGTTTTCCGTGCCCGAAGGGAGCGTATCGGGACCCCATTAATATGCCTCCGCTGTCCGTCCGTCGTCCGTCTGTCCGTCTGTCGTCCGTCCGTCCGTCCTAACTTTAAAGAGCTGTATCTTTTGAACCGTAATGTCCGTAATAGATAGCGGGTGTTTTTTTTGTGATATTACGGCGGATTTACTAACAAATATAAAAAATAAAGAAAATGAAATAATAAACCAATCTTTGTATTATTATCGTTGTATCGTAAAAACGGTAAAACATACAAGTGTAAGGTATGATTATAATACAAACCCTGAAGAAAATCAACAAATACTAAAAGTCATCAAGTGTGAGTTGGGCAAAGAGGTCTCCCCATGATCTCCCTGAGCCCCTATTTGGTGCCTCTTCCGGCCAGTTGCTGAGGAATGCTTCCAAGTTGTCCTGCCACCTCCGTCTAGGCCTGTCCCGTCTACGTCTCGCCCATTTTGTGGCACCCACTTGGTGGTCACGCTAGCCCACCGGTCCGGGTGCATGCGGCAGACGTGACCGGCCCAATCCCACTTGAGCCTGGCGGTTTTTTCACCTACGTCAGCTATGCGTGTTTTGGAGCGCAGAGTGGTGTTCCAGAAGCGATCTTTCCTTTTGACACCCAATATACTGTGCTACATGGGTACCTATTATTTTATCGAAACGCTTTTCATGGAACGTATCATTACGCTGAATTTTCATTTCATCGAAAGGCATTTCTCACCGCATGCGTATTTTTTTTTGGATTTTGACCATTCTAACCAAACCTAACCTACGTAATCAATGTTTAAGATATCCTGAAAACATCTTGGTTTCAGCAGAAACTACCGTTCGACAAAATGAAATTCGATGAAATGATACAATAGATGAAGTGAAATTCGATAAAATGATGGGTTACCGTGCTACATGCCTGCAAACCTGCAATTTGGACTTTTGAGTTTACCCTTGTTTCACTCCCTATTTTCTGCTGAAACTGTGTTGATTTCAGGTTATCGTGTAATAATTACAAGCCTTAGGGTCTCCCCAGACCTATCGACGTGGAATCGACTTGAGCTGGTAAGAAAAAGTTTTATGTCCATGTAATAAGAGCGAAAATGACGTCGCTCCGTTCGCAACGCCGAATCGAGCCGAGCCGAGCCGAACGACGCCTTTTTCACTCTTACTTCACGGACATGAAACTTTTTCTTACCGGCTCAGGCCGATGCCGCGTCGATAGGTCTGGGGAGACCCTAACCGAAACTAACTTAGATTAATCATATTTAAGATAGCCTGAAATCGACACGGGTTCAGCAGAAAATAGCTTTCTATTAAACGAAAATTCTGGAAAGTTCTATGAAATGAGTGTCGGTAAAACAAGGAGACACCGGGCTTTGAACTCTCAGTGACCATAAACGGAGATCTAAAAATAATAAAATGTTGTATGTTGACGACCCTCTCGTAACTAATATCCAAGACGATGCAAGGCCAAGACAATTGCAGTCGATCACAGGCCAATTGATCGCTAAGTTCAATGATAATGCGACCGCGGCGCATTCAATTTGCATATTAATTACAAGGTTTTATTTGTCTTACGTTTATTCGTTACGAGTAGAAGTTTTAGTTTAGTTTTCTTCAAGAACCGCAACGCATGAGTATGTACCAGCAGGTGTTGATAAATATTCGACGCGGCAGAAATTTTCATCAGTTGGATCGTCTTCTTCGACAATTTTAGACGACAAATTTGAATCAGTTCTCCTTATTGGAATGGGCATAAAATTTTCTAGGTATACATGTATGATCTGTGTGTGTAGATGAATGTGTGTATGAATTTCAAGACCAATAAGAGTTAAGGACCTTCAAGAAACGAGCCTACTCTTTTCTTGGAGGTCGAGTGGGTTGGTAATCTGTTTCCTCAGCTTATTTAGCAATAAAAAAGTTTCACGAAGCCCTAGAAGGCGCTATGATGAAACGGTGTCGTGGTTCAAAATGGGACAAATTATACCCACGTACAACTGGCATTTAATTTCTCTCCTTTAAAGTTAAATTGTACAATATTTATATTTAATCGTCCCATTGCACCTGCAGACAACAATGCACTATAAAAATCAAAAAACGAGGCTTTTAAAACTTTTCCGGTAGCCGAAATCGCAAAAGCATCGGCCATTGTTATCGACTTTTAGTATTCAATCGATACATCGATATGTCGCAAATCGATCAAGATAAACGTTTATTAATACCATGGAATGAATTTCAAATAATCGATACTAAGAAATCTCCAAGACGTATACTTGTATGCAGATTTTGTATATCATTTCATATTGTCTTGAAATTTCATTCTCAATCTAATGATTAGGATTTTGTTGCATAGTACATAAAGTCTTTATTACCACATGTTTAAAATAAGTTACGTCTCTTTTAAGCGGGTTGTTATGTCATTTAAAGGACCTCTACTGTGATGTACTTATGATTTAAGCCGAATATTTAGGAGGTCTTATTTAGGTATTTGTAAAACAAAATTATAAAATAGGTACCTAGATAGTTAGCGCTACTTTGCCGGTATGGTAGGTATTTAGTTTAAGATAGTTTTCAGCAATACTCGGGAAATTTTAGAATCCCTGTGACCTATCGTTTTTACAAGATTTTTGTAATTAAGTAATATATCTACAGCTCAAAAAAGAGTGTAATATATATATATACACGACAGAACAAAAAAAGAGTGTACCTAATCACTACACAAATGCCGATATTTATTAGTTTTCGCTTTTTTACTCGTTTTTATTGCAAGTATAGCCCATGTTAATATTTCACGTCACTGACACAGACACCACAGTCAGTAGTATATTTTGTATATTTGTATATGTCCATATTGAACTAATTTCACCAGTCTCCTCCAGACAATGTGTCCCAATTTAACCCTTCCGGAAGCTTCTAGCAGGCTCAATATAACTAATCTCTTTATGTGCTATTCTAAACAGTAACAGCATAAAACACCTCTTTTCTTGACACTAACGGCGGAGAAAAAACATAACTTGTCAGTTGCAACATAGGCATAAAAACTAATGGGACGTTTTTCCAAGCCCAACCACTAGCGGACTATAAAGCTGATTCAGTAGCTTGCGGCTCTGAAATTAAAGTTTTATTAGTTGTTGACTTGAGCACGTCAACGTTACGGCTTTTGTTATGTTTTGAATTATTTACATTCGAGGTTAGGTTGGCTAAACGCGCTTTGTGGAATATTACGATCCGTATGTACAGTACCCCAACGAAAATGTTAAGCTCTTTATTGCGTTGTCACAGTAAACTTCAAACAGAACATCAAATGACACACATGACAATGACAATGACATTCACAATGACAAGGTTCTAAGTATGCTCAACATTTTTATTGGGTGACTGTACATATTAAAGGGCATTGGGTAAGTTTGTACTTATGAAGAAAATTGTAAAAAAAATTTCAGCGGTCGCGTATTTATTTTAGATAGTTATTTAGAGGACCTCTAAATACACATAGATATATATATAGCTTATGTCGTTAAGTAATATCGGAGCGGAGATATTAAAGATTTAAGAATTCAGTTTTGGTACTAAACGTTCGCCCGGGTATGAATGTTTAAATATCTTGAGGCTCCGATGCACTTAAGAGGATTACATTACATAACAAAATATGTTTTTCTACTCGCGTACTATAAACCGCTAATATTGATATCGTTAATGGTGTCAGAATACCACCTATAGCGTAACCGAAGAGTAAAAACAATTCTATAATTAGCGTTGCCATGGTAATAACAGTTCTATAATTTATTATAGCATTGTTATTACCATGGTAACGGTCATTCCGGATATCAGTCTTGGCGTTTAGTTAACACTTGACATCCTAATAATTTGTATAATAAGCCGCTAAAAACATTTAACACCAATTAAAATTACCTATATTAAAAGTAAAATTAATTTTGAGACTAAATATGTGTTTAGAATTACATTTTTATTAAGTTACTAAAAATAGATGAGTAATATCCATCGATTTGTTATTTGGTTACCATGGTTACGTTCAATATGGATATCAACAAAATGGCGTTTTGTTTGGCATTACAACTTCTATGATAAATTTTCAGAACTGTTTTAGTACCTAAATATTAAAAATTGCATGAAATTTGTAAACATTTAGCAATAAAATTTACAAACTATTAACGCCAATCGGAATAATGAAAATGACTTTGCTAACAAGTAATTTGTTAGCAGAAAAATCGAGTGAAGTATACGAGAAAAGTTAGCGATTGTTTATTTTTGTCATTATCATTCTAAGCTTCTAGAAAAAGTTATGTATGCAACGGTACATAATTAGCTCTTAAGGTACTCGTGCCTATAATTAGAGCGCTCGCAAGCTCGCGCTCTAACCTCGGCGCTCGTACCTTAAGAACCTTCATTATGTACCAGTTACATAAATAACTATTATTTTGAATAATTCTATTATAATTTACCACTTTTACGAATGGCCGCTCACCTTGAAAATGTATGACTTTTACGAATGACAACACTTTTACCCAAACCCCTTTCGTAAAAGATGGAAATTCGTGGGCCTTAGTAGCTAATCAGCGAATTGCACGCTGCCGCTACATTTTGAATAACGTCAAAATATACACTGATCAACTCATAAACTGCATCAATTTGTTTGACAGTTGTTCTTGTCTTAGCACCTAACTGTTTACGTTCTGGGTAGTGATTCTTTCAAAAGCAAAGGTGAGCGAACGCAGGAGTGAATGTCCAAGCGGCGAGTTTAAGTAGTCCCGTGAAAGAGAACAAAACACATTTCAGCGCGTGTATTCAATTTGGCAGCATGGCTTCTCGAACGTATAAGGCTACTTAATTGAGAATGCACGCGCTAAAATGTGTTTTGCTCGCTCTGACGGGACTACTTAAACTCGCCGCTTGGACATTTACTCCTGCATTCGCTCACCTATGCTTTTAAGAGAATCACTACCCTGATAGCTCTTTTAACCTTACGGTAATGGCGGCCGAGTCGAACACAATACAAATGCAAAACGGGAAAAGTCAATGTAGAATAAGGGCCCAAGGGCTCTATTCTACTGCGTAAAACCACATTCCTTTTGACATGCTATCGTATTCTCAAAGTTATGATAGCTCTTATTTACAGCAATACGATAACATGTGGTCGTTCGTCATCAGCCTTTGCAAGTAAATTCGATAGTTCAAGACTGTCAATTCAAGAAAAAATACACTGCAAAAATCATTTAGCGAAAACAACTAAACCGAAGGAAAATCCTGCACTCGATCCAAATCTGATTCGATCGATTGCCTAGGAAGCTGTTTATGGAAACGATGGTAAGTTAAAAATGATGGTATGCCACGAGATGATATGCAGTCGGTTCATCATTTGGTATCCAAACAATCAGTTCTATAATCCTTGACACGTTTGCGAGGGGCGTAAGTCGGCCACTCGTTAGTCGGCCAGCGGTGGGCCAATTGCCGAACTAGCCCCGGACCCACTCGACCTGACTCCTGCGCTGATTTGTGCACTGTTGTCTGGAACAGTGATGTGACATGATGGCAATGTATCGATAAATATAAGCTGTTTTGGGCTTTTTTTTTCACTATTGGAGAACCTGCTGTTGCTAGTCCGAACAACTCGTGCCTAATAGGCCTTCCACATTTTATATTTCATATTACAGCGTCTCCCTCTTGTTGAAAGCTAATTTTGTCGCAAAAAATATCAATGTCTATGTTGCTCTTAACATCAAGCACATATTTCCTTATTAACCAAGGATGTTCTTCTAAATAACAATGTTACTAAGTGACTTGATCTATAATTGACTGTACGATTCCGTGTCAAACATAGAGTACACTTCTTTAAATCGTTGACACGTTTGCGAGGGTTTCGAAAGTCAGACCTGCGGTGGGCCAATTGCCGAACTAGCCCCGGACCCCCTCGACCTGGCTTTTGCGCTGAATTGTGCACTGTTGTCTGGAACAGTGATGTGACATGATGGCAATATCGATATTGAGTCGATACTCTTGACTAATGGCCGTTCGACATTTTCAGCGATGATCAAGAATTATAAGGAATTCAGTGTCACAAAAGAATACAAAGAGTATTAATAAAATAAACTTACGTGAGATGCCCATCTTAGGACACATCAAAGAAAAGGTCACGACATAGAACTCATTCTTGAAGCATAACTGGTATCTGAGTAAAGGGCGCCTTAAGTCGGCCGGTCGTAAGACGTTGCCCGCAAGAGATTCGAATTATACAAAATGTCATCTTAAGTCACTAGTCTCTCACTTTACCTCATCGAAATCATCATGTTTTTTAAACTACTTCAAATTAACTGCTAAAAATTATAATCGAAGTGTCAAGTCGTAAAGCATTCTAAAACTTTGCATTTCAAACTTGGTTAGTGTATATCGATAATTTATCGATATATTGTAAGTAACATCCCTACCGATTACGTTCCCCTGTCCACATTAAATTCGTTATTCAATTGAGCACATTGTACATGGCGGCACTTTGTTCACAATGTCACGATTTGTTATTTTCCTATTGATGACCGACTTATCCCCCGGATTAATACCCAAAATTGGGTACTTTTATCCTTACTTCCTATTCTATTCTTAACAAACCGAAAGTTTATTTGTTTGTTTTTGTTTGTTTCGTCGGGTCAGCACTTCAACCAATTAACGCAATTAACGTCTATTTTGGTACAAAGAAAGCACGAAGATGGACACAGGGGACCTTATTTTGCTCTAGAAAATTAGCGAGTTGTCGAGAAAATAGCGAAAAGTGACATTTACGCGGGTAAATTACAGTACATTACTGCAGAGGCCGTGAAGTAAGGGATTGCTGGACGAGTTTGGGGTAGAGGATAAAACGAGTCCTGCAATCCCTGTTCCGGCCGAGGATTGTATAGTGCTTTTCTCAAGCAATGTAAGGTAATCAAGTAAATAATAGTTAATTAGGAAAAATGAATGTAAAAAATAATGTAGAATGTAAAAATAATGTATCTCCAAGTCTGTCTCACGTCACATCAGACAATGATCAAACAACTCATTGTCTAACGCACTCGCAATCGCAACCGGCTTCAAAGCGGAGCAATTGTTTTCATTTTGTATGCAGACAAGCCTTCGATTTTCAAAATGAAAACTATCATGATTGCGAGTGCGTTAGACAATAAGCCCTCTGATAGGTATTTCGCCTGTGACGCCATCTTTAATTTTGTCCAAACTTTAACCACAATTGGAACACACGAAAAGCACAAACACTGTCTTTTTAGTGCAAGCAACTTCACGCGTCTGTTTGTTTGTTTATTCGTTAAACTATCGCGATTGCGAGTACGTTAGACAATAAGCCCTCTTTGAAGCCGGATGCGATTGCGAGTGCGTTAGACAATAAGCCCCCAGAATCATGAGACATCTGAGACGCGGAAGGACTGTTTAACATTTTCTTCCGAATACTAGGAGAATATGAATCAAATGTATTCTCGATTAAAAGAGAAAGTTTACAGGAGTAGTATGACGTAGTATGACGTAGAATGACAAGGCTCCAAGCATACTGCGCATGTCCAGAGGTGTTATTCTCTCTTCTCTTTAAACGGCTTCTTGTCGAACGGCCGATCGAGCGAGCGAGCTATTACGAGCAAGCTACTCAATTTAGAATGCAAGCTCTAAAATGTTATAATGTAAGACGGTCAGCTTAAACTTGCCGGATAATAATTCGTCCGTCGATTTGAAAAGTGAGTCCTTAAGGTCGTAGCGCAAACGTGGAAGGATTGTTTAACATTTTTTTCTGGTTACTAGGAGAAGATAAACCAAACGTGGTGAAAGTGATAGTCATACAAGGGTAGTACGAGAATGACTTAATATGCCGCGTAGTACGGAATTTCGACCTTATGTTATGGCGCAAACGGAAGGGTTGTTTAAAAATTTTCTATGGGTACTAGGAGAAAATAAACTAAATGTGGTAGAAGGGTGGAATGACGTATTATATTCACGAAGTTCATGGTGCAATCGTAGAAGGGTTGCTTAATATTTTATTTCTGGTACTAGGAGAACATGAATCAAACCTTGATAAATTAGATGTAGTTACCAATTAAATGTCGAACCTGCGCAACAGGTCCTGGTCCTTAGTGCGCATGTCTGTTTTCATGAGGTTTCATGAGTCAAACGCTGAAGGGTTGTTTAATATTTATTTCTGGGGACTAGGGAATGATAAATTAAACGTAGTTAATGTTTAAAAGCGAAAGTAAGCGATATAAAATGAAACCGGAGTGCCTCGAAAAGTGCGTAGTACATACTTCTTCACATAAGTGGTCCGCATGAGCAAAATATGTTCATTGCTGTCGCCTCCGTTGTTTGGTAGATTCTGGTTCTTTTAAATCTTGGAACGTTTTATCACGTACGATCGAGTTTTCATAAATGGCGGTGAGTACTTTCTATATGGTGTTCCACAAGCCTATATGCCTTAATAATAAATAAATTTGATACATATTTTGTCAAGGATTATTTTCTTACTAGATTAACGATTAACGAATATAACGGTCAAAATCCCAATGAAAATATATAGACGACGATATCTAAATCCTGCGGTCGGTATTTTAAATTCGGCTATTCCCAATTGTCCGCACCCCTTTGTCCACACAGCAGACAATCGAGTTTTTTTTCCCAGTTGTCCGCAGTGTGGACCACTGGGAATAAAAAATCCCAGTGGTCCGCACCCTAGAGATTAGGAGTGGACAACTGGGAATAAAAAATCCGTCGAGGGTGCGGACAACTGGTATTTTTTTAACGTAATTTAAACGTCTATTCCCAGTTGTCCGCACCACAATAAAAGACCCTTCGAGGGTGCGGACAACTGCGAATAGACGTTTAAATTTAGCTTTAAACTTAATTCTAGATCCTTTACAATTACATGGATAAGTTTGTCTTTGTATATATACAACAAAACAATTTCTTTTTTGTGCAGCAAAGCAAAGTTAGTTCTAATCTCTCTAATGTAGTAAAAGCTTTAGTCTTATCTTATCCAATGATGTTATCCGCATGTGCATCACTACTAATAAACAATCTGTACGTACGTAAGTCCGGCATGTCGTTGTAATCACGACAGTGCTACTGTTTGATGGTGTTTTATGTTATTTTCTCTTTGACCGCGCCGCCTTTGATGTGCGCTCGCGCTTAGATCGCGTTCTAATTACAAATCGTTTACCTTTTTATTTATCTGTGGATTTTATTCGTTTGGCGCCATAAATGGTGAATAGTATTCAATTTTGACACGCTAGCAGTGCAGTTAGCTCTGAACGTGTAGCAGCTAAGATAAGTTTATCAATAAGCTCCAAGTCGAAATATCCATAGCAACGAATAGTGAAGCGGCAGGATGATTTATGTATGTATGTTATATTGTGTAGGTATTTATTTCTTTGTTATAGTATAGATAGTACAGTAGACTTCCAAGATATTACATAATTGAACCTTATTTCAATTTAGTTAGGTGAAAAAATGTAAATACTGGTTTGACTGTGTCTTCACCCGAATAGAATTGCCCACAACCACTTTTTTAAAAGGTCTTCTAAAAACACATGGTTATACAGGTTTGTCACAAAAGAAAACTTTTTTTTTCAATTCTTTTTTGATGATTTACTGAGAGGAAAAAAATAGAATATCAGTGTTTGCTGCGCCCGCTTTGGAGTAATGGTCGGAATGACGTCATTTTGTTTGTAACCGCGTTTTGCCAGGACTAGCTGTGACGTAGAAAAGACCATGTGGCGTTTAAGCTCTTTAATCATAAGCAGAAATTTGTTTATTTATTTTCTCAGTAAATAATGAAGAAAATATTGCCTTGATGTTTGATTCAAAGTCTCATAAAATATTCCGTGTTTGTAGTATGGGTGTCCCTCGGCATCCCTAACAACGTTTGCCCTAACACATCGTTTGTCCGAATTTTCATTTGCCCTAAACTGGTTTTCAGATGAGTCAGGCAACTTTTTAAGTTTTCCAATTATATCTGAGGTACGTTTTATAAAGCTACAAGTTACAATTTTACAGGTCTAAACTGGCAACACTGCTCAAATGGCTGGTCGTCATTGGTCGAAGTTGAGTCAAATGGAAACTTGTAACCTGTAAATTGTAATTTGTAGCTTTATAAAACAGGCCCCTGCAGTTCGGTTAGGTTAGGTTGGGTTTGTATTATAATAACACTGAAAACTTTAAAATTTAAGCGGAAATGGCTTTAGGATAAACAAAAATTCGGACAAACGATGCGTTAGGACAAATGACGGTTATGGGTTCCATAGGAACCTTGTAGTACGGGGGCCTTACGAGGAGAGGCATGTTTTTTTTTCAAAACTCGTTTAAAAAACTATTGTCACTGCATTTAATTTCAATAAAATAAAATGTTAAATAACAGAAACTTAAAAAAAAATGATAAAATTCTATCCTACAAGCGTATGCCTACGAGCACGCGGTTGTTCCGCTAAGCAACTAACCCTTACGTTTAAATATTTCGTCGACGAGATCGCCAATGAATTGTTTTTTTAAACGCCGTTCTTTGTAGAAACTGTTTGATTAGCACTCAGTTGTTTTGTGTGTCTAAATATCGTAGTTACTGTATAACGAACGTTAAACGAACAAACAAAGCTGCGTTCTTGAGCTCCACTAATTTTATTTTTAACATGGCCGTTGTTTTTGAAATGGTTAATTGGATTTAAATGGCGTCTTTGTACTGTTAATTTTAGCGTGTGTTATTTGTTATCTTTTTATTTGATTCGTAGGTAGGTACTATAGTACTTTTGTTGTTGCTTATGTATGAAACAACATAACATAAACTCACGCCTTCATTCCCAGAGTGGGATAGGCAGAGCCACAGACTCACCAACAACTCCAAAAACTTGTTGATAATTCTGTGACCACATTTTGCAAAACCAGGCTAAGATGTTATCCAGTGTATTAGTGACAGGTTGCTGCTTATTATGTTTGTTGTTGTTTATGCTTATTAAATAATTTAGTTTATTGACCAAAATAGAGTTTATATTTTTATCAGTTTTCTAAAAATCATCGTTATACTGTCTGCTGAAGCTTTTTTTAGTGGTTTTCCGTTCTGCTTTTCATGTTATTCGGTTGTACTTTCAAATAGCTAAGTTAAACTATCAAAAACAACATAGGAACTTTAAATTGGCATTAATTTAAAAAAGAAGAAATTTAAATTTTGCCACTACTTAAACTTTTGTATGCGGTGTAATTATTAACAGCCTTAAATAAAAAAACTGTTATGTGTGTATATGTATGTATGCACCTATGTTCAACTTATTTATAACACCCATTAAACTCATAATTAATTATAATTAAAATATTTCGACTTTATATCAAAACATGAACTAATAAATGCATGTCCCACGCTGACGTCTCTATCGCCCGCGCAGAATAAAACAATATCGCGATTTATTGCGTGCGCTGGCGCAGCCTTCATTACCGAGACTGCGCGGAGCGGGGCGTGCGCAAAGACGACTTTAGAAACTTTGAGAATATTTACAATTAACTATTTTATCCAATCCAAATCCAAGTCCAATTTATTTTTGTCAGTTAAATCACATTCTCAAATTGTGAAGGTTAGATGTTGGTAACTAAACATTTAAAAATAGTGTTTGCGCCACCAAAGGAAAACATTATACAGGGTGTAGTACCTACACATTTACACCTAGCTACAACTACCTAACCCACTCTTTAAAAAAATGGTGTTTGTGCTACCTAAGGAAATCATTTACCTACAGAGTGTTACATTTTTAAATCTCTTTCTTTAAACAGGAAATATTTAGAAAACTCTTGTGCAAACTATAAAATTTGTCAGTTACGTGGAATAGTGAGAAATAAAGTTTTAGAGTTTAATTTTGTGGTGTTGCCTCCTATATAAAGGGTTGTAGAGGGATGAAACTATGTAGGTATTTTTTTTTTCTCTACATAAAGCATTGTTTGGTCATAGTCATGAACTACGCTTGGGGGCACTTTTCCAAAGGCTATTTATTCTATTACACCCTTTCCATTCAGTGTGAACCTATTACTACAACCGCTATAACTAGGGTTGCCACCTTTTTTTTGAAGAAATATAGTATTTTTCTCCGAACCTTGCCAAAATATAGTACTTTTGGGAAATTTTGGAAAAAAAATAGTACACATTCATTCATTTATCATGTTAAACATTATATACAAATTACAATCCTATATCACAACGCGTCACTACGGGTACGTTCCAATTTAGGCGATGTTTATACAAAAAAGTGCAGCAGTGGAGTTAGCAATGAAAATATAGTATTTTTCATACTATATTATATTTCTATAATATATAGTACAATTGACCGCAATATAGTACGATACTATATAATATAGTACAGGTGGCAACCCTAGCTATAACAACAAATATAGTATAATCATCATCATCATCATCATCATCATCATCATCATCATCATCATCATCATCATCATCATTATCATCATCATCATCATCATTACCATCATCATCATCATCATCATCATCATCATCACCATCATCATCATCATCATCATCATCATCATCATCATCATCATCATCATCATCAAAAATAATAGAAAGTTATTAAGTTATAAATTAAACGAGCCCATACTCGAAACGTGTTTTTTTTTCGGCGTGATACGGCGCCCTAAGTGTGCAGTCTGAATCGCACTTGGCCGGTTTCTTACAAACTCTTTCTTGCTGTATTATGACGAATCGGGCTGGTAACACGTTGGAAATAACCCTCGTACAGATAAAGGGCAACATTTAATTGCAATCCACAATTAGAGGCGTCGATGTGTTGGAATACATCCAGCACAACTGTATTGAATTAGCTATCTGGATAGACATTCGCTTGACATATCAACAATTTATGCAAATATGTATCACAGTGCAGCAAAGTCTAGTAATTGAATTCGAATTTTACTAGCCACACTTTTAAATATTCATTAAGCTTACAATAAGTATTAAATAGGTAGAAACCAAGTGCCAGTCGAAGTCGCGCACCGAGGGTGCCGTACCGCCTAGGTTTACCATCCGTCCGGGTTAGTCCGGACATGTCCGGACTTTGTCCGCCTCTTTAAGTTGTTAGTATAATAAGACCTTTTGAAACGGAAAAAAAGACAAATCATTCAGTTTAACATCTTTTATTCATAGCAACCCTAATACCTTGACATCCACGCAGCTCCTAGCTCCCATAACTTCTAGGCACATGTCTCTAAATACATCCGTATCCTGTAGATATACATACACATCTCTCATTTGTCAGTCATTAATGCAGCGGAAATTGCAATTGTCGTCATTCTGTTAGTACCTACCATGTTGTCCATTTGACTAATCAATACTAATAAGTAAAAATCAAACAGTCCGTCCGTTGCACTCGTTAGTCTGGGAACTATGTACGTTTAATAGGCAAAAATATAAAAGATGTTTATTTAGTAAAAGTGCACGGGAATTTGTAGACGTCAAAAATCTACCATGCCCGTTAATGACAAGACAGCTACACAATAATATGAAATTAACTGTACAATAGACATAATAAGCAAATGGCTAAGTATAAATAATCTGCGAACAAATATGTAAATTAATTATTAATATTAATAATTACTAAATTAATTACATCGGTTCGTGTATACAGTCAGAGATTTGTCTTTTAAACTTCTCATACCGCCTCGCCTGAACAGTGATAAATACAACTTTTGCATTTGCCCAAATTTTTTATGACTAATGGCCGAACCCTATATTCAAACCGCGGATAGATAGGCTTACTTCGGATTATAATTTGACACATTTTGTATGGGCAAGTGTCAAATTTTACCCCGAAGTAAGCCTTATCTGTCCGCGGATTGAATATAGGGTTTAGCCGTAAGACGTGTAAATGTAAAAGTGCCCGTGCGGCCTACTTACTGAATAAACATCTTTTATCTTTTTTTATTTTTAAAGTTTCGGGTTTAGTTTAAGTAGGCCTATTATTTTTGTATGTTTGGTAGTCTAGAGTCTAGCTCTAGACCCTAAACTATAATACGCTTTAGACATTAACGGCTTTGGGTGAAGGCTGGTGAAGCCACACGAGCGTAATTTTTTGAGTTGTGTTGTCAGTCGCGTAGCTATTTTCTGCTGCACCTGCACCATCCCCCGTCTTCGTGTATAATATACCGTCATGATAATCATTGACTTTATCAGACGGTCCCGAAATACTAATAAAAAAAATTCGTCCGGATCGCTACATCCATCACAAGGGTAGGTAAACAGTTTAACTTCACGGGGAAACTAAACGATTGCGTTTTCTAATGTACAGCTAACGCCATCTGTCGTAAATTTAGGAACTAACGCAAAATTTGTTAGAACAGGCTAAAAATATGTAGCCAAAGCTTTCTGCTTGAAAATTTATTTTGTAAAGTTTGGTTAATATAGGATTATCCCTATGATATAAACACGTTTAACAACTTGTTTCTTTGACTTTAAAAAGGCGTTATCAGCGGCCCGTTTCACGAAGCTACAAGTTACAAATTACAAGCGGAACTCCCTTTCTCGCAAAAGGAGTTAGAAAGCGACTTCCGCTTGTAATTTGTAACTTGTAGCTTCGTGAAACGGGCCCCAGTATGTTGCCGGTTTTTTAGAGTAATTCATGGTAATACTACATTCGTACAAATCGTTCGACATTCAGTAATTTAAATAACTAATCACTTCTTTTTGTATGCCTTGCCAGTGAGGTACAGTGGCCATTTTAGCTACTGTACCTCATTTGTATCGCATTTTTGAAAATAGGTAGCGGTTTTGCGCGTCTTAATTTTGAGGGAAGAGAGTTCTACAACCTAATAGTCTGTAAAAAAGCCAGCGTACAATTGGAGAGAAGAAAAAGGAACCGTTAAGATGAAATTTTGAAAACAACGGACAGATGTGAAGTAACTAAAACGCTCTTTGAGATATTGGGGGGTGGCTGGAAAGAAAACAATGCCGTAAAGAAAATTAAACATGTAATAGTGCCGGTGAAGACGGATTGGGAGCCACTTTAGCTGAGAACGGAAGTTAGAGACATATTTCACATAAACAATTACAAATATTTTTTGCATCAATATGGATAATGTAAATAGGTGAACTTATACCATATGGGATCTCTTCCAATTAACCTTGGAGTAGAATAAGCAAGGATAATGCAAGAGGATAGGCAAGTTTACAAAATAACAGCAAAATAACAAATATTACATACATCCGAAAAACAGATACATAAAAAATAAATATCTGCTTTAATAAAATACATAGATAATAAAATATACTAATAAATACTTCCACATACGTAAACAGCAATTAAAACCTACATAGCAAAGGAACAACACTCACGATTCATCTTGATTTAACCACAGCTTCTTAAACGAACGGTTTTTGTATGAACGTACAAAGATTTTGATTATGCTCAAGCTTGTTAAGTTGCTCCTCAGTATAATGATAACATTGATAACACACATCCGCATAATCTACCTCTAGGATATGGAGAAGTAATGTTCGAGCGAGCGCAATTTTAGCCGCCAGAGGAAGAAAGTTGCAAAGTCGCTTGAGAGACAAGTGCAAAAAAACATCGAAAAGCCTCTCTTGAATATGTTACGAAGTTCTTATTTATTACACAGGAATAAAAAGTCAATACATTCTCATTATATATTCATTATCATTCATAGCGATTTTTAACGCCATCTCTTGACAAGTAGGTGGTTGCTTTTTTTGCTAAAAAAAGTTGCTCCTATTCGCCAATAGATGGCGTAAGTTACTCAAAAGTTTGTCTTCACGTGCAAAACAGAAAACAAAATTTTAAAACGAATTCTGTATGTAGATCAGTTTTAAAATTGGGCATGAATAAATGACCGAAGGAATCTTTTAGATATTCCCGTGCATTTCCCATATTAAGGATTATTACTAAAATTTCTTAAGAATATTTATGTCCATTGTCCATATATTATCTCCATGTACCAGTTCCAGTTATATTCGATTTTTTTGAAAACAAGTTTGAAAAATTTAATTAACGGTCAGTTGCGATTTCAAATGTGATGACCTGAGCCTGATAGCCATCTACATATTAAGCAACGCTAAGTATTAAGAAAATGGACTACTCGCACTTTGACTCGCACATCAGCTGACCACCGATAGCTCGTATCGTATCGTACGACATGTATATAGCTGAGTGGATACCATTTTCGCAGCACTACTTTTCACACACTGTAATAATTTATAGTTAAGCGAAATAAATGTTTTCTATTCTATTCTATTCTCGCTGTAACTACTTAACTGTCAACTGACGCAAATACGCACACATCGTGCCTCTGCCTGAGTCAAATTATTCTATAGGAATGGGGAGGATTGTCAAGTCAAGTCAAGAAGGGCAACGTTTGCATTAATCAGTAGTACTTCGCTTTACTGACAACCGAACCGACTACCCACTAGTACCCACCCACCCCACCACCCATCCAAATTCCGATGTAAGTACCTTTATAATAATTGATTGATTAATTAATATTTATTTAACCACCAAGGTTACAAGCAATGTAACGGGCAGTATCAAAAATAGACAAACGAACACATTAGGAATAGGTATTATACCTCAGGGTGTATATCTTTTTGGGGGAACCAAACGATTGCGTGTTCTTATCTACAGCTAACGCCATCTATAGAAAAATATAGGAACTTTGTGAGAGAAGTGTCCGCCTGAGGATTTAAAAAGGTTTCTTTAAATTCAAACCTTATTACGACACGACAGCTCTTAAAATAACCTTCGGATTTGTACTTCTCTCTCAATCTCGTCTGAGAGCGAGTAGGAGAAAAGTACCCCTGAACCCGAAATACTTTTTAAGGGTTATTGCGCTGCGCTGTACGGACGGCCTTAGCACACT
The DNA here is from genome assembly GCA_948252455.1 of Acleris cristana. Classification (NCBI taxonomy): domain Eukaryota; kingdom Metazoa; phylum Arthropoda; class Insecta; order Lepidoptera; family Tortricidae; genus Acleris; species Acleris cristana. Next base: position 3,373,690 of record OX411791.1, on the reverse strand, counting down.
TTAGTCCTTTGTCACTTTAACGTCATATTTGAACTACTACAGTAATCGTCAATAACGTTAAAGCGATACTTAAAAGATAACCCGTGTGGTTGCCGGGTTAGAATAGTGCCACTAACCCATGTGGTTGACGGGTTAGAATAGTGCCCCTAACCCGTGTGGTTGCCGGGTTAGAATAGTGCCACTAACCCGTGTGGTTGCCGGGTTAGAATAGTGCCCCTAACCCGTGTGGTTGCCGGGTTATAATAGTGACCCTAACCCGTGTGGTTGCCGGGTTAGAATAGTGCCCATAACCCGTGTGGTTGCCGGGTTAATATAGTGCCACTAACCAGTGTGGTTGCCGGGTTAGAATAGTGCCACTAACCCGTGTGGTTGCCGGGTTAGAATAGTGCCACTAACCCGTGTGGTTGCCCAGTTAGAATAGTGCCACTAACCCGTGTGGTTGCCGTGCCGGGTTAGAATAGTGCCACTAACCCGTGTGGTTGCCGGGTTAGAATAGTGCCACTAACCCGTGTGGTTGCCGGGTTAGAATAGTGCCCCTAACCCGTGTGGTTGCCGAGTTAGAATAGTGCCACTCTGTCTTCCCGTGGATGTCGTAAGAGGCGACTAAGGGAAAAAAAGGCTAACAAAGGCTAGTAGTACTGTTGGGCGATGGACGAATCATCTTAGTCTAATTGTACAAAATGTGGTTACAGAATTATCAACAAGTTTTTACGAATTGTAGGTAATTCTGTAGCTCTGCCTACCCCACTCTGGGAACGAAGGTGTGAGTTTATGTAAAATTATGTATGATGTACAGTCAACCAATTTGATTCCTAGGCCACTATTGACTTTGTCAATGTGACGTTGTAAACCAAATTATAAGAAGTCTGTAACGTTTGGTTGTCAACGTCACTTTAACATAGTCCAAAGTGGCCTAGAAATCAAATTGGTTGACTGTACCTATGTATGTAAAAGGCCGACTGTACTATGGTATGGTTAACGACGCGATTAGCCTAGTAGATAAAGATACGATAATATGTCAAAAGCAATTAGGTTTTTCCGAGTAGAATGACAACCAACCAAACCAAACCAACACATGACAATCATTATATGGCAGTTTAAACATGACATTAAATAGACAAGGTACTACAGTGTGTACATATTTATGAACTCGACTGTACCTTGTCTATTTAATGTCATGTTTAAACTGCCATACATGAATTGACACAGCGATTAAAGGGACAAGGTACTAAAGTGTACACATATTTATCAACTCGATTGTACTACTAGTAAAACCAGCCTTACGTGACCCCTTCACGCGATAGCAACGAGTTGTTTAAGACATTTTAACAGGTGTGTTTCGTTCCAACTGCAAGGTCAATGTTGCATTGGTGGATTGTAGCTGTAAAGGAATTGGGTTAGGAAAACATTCTGTAGACGTGCTATTTTTAAGACCGTTCTTAGAATAGGCAGACATCTTGTCGTTTTCCTTTCTATTAGAGTTGCTTGAGAGACAAATGAAGGACAAAATAGACTAGATCAGAAACTGAAAAAGTTCTAGAAGCAAATTATGTTACATTTTGGTAAACCATTTTTTGTATAATTATTTGTTGTTTTTTAGGGTTCCGTACCCAAAGGGTAAAAACGGGACCCTATTACTAAGATTCCGCTGTCCGTCTGTCTGTCTGTCACCAGGCTGTATCTCATGAACCGTGATAGCTAGATAGTTGAGATTTTCACAGAAGATATATTTCTAATGCCGCTATAAAAACAAATCCTAAAAACAGAATAAAATAAATATTTAACTGGGGCTCCCATACAACAAACGTGTTTTTTTTGCCGTATTTTGTTCGATAATGATACGGAACCCTTCGTGCGCGAGTTCGGCTCCCACTTGGCCGGTTTTTTTTATATCTGTTGTGGCTGACTTTTTCTTTCTTTCTAACGTCAAATACATGATAACTATATAAGAGCAACAAGCAAACAAAGTGGAATACGGCCTCTAGACTTTACAATGGGTAATCAAATCACGTCCAGAAGCCCGTTTCACGAAGGTACAATTTACAAATTACAAGGAGAAGTCTCTTTCTAACTCCTTTTGCTAGAAAGTGAGTTCCGCTTGTAATTTGTAACTTGTAGCTTCGTGTAGCGGGGCACAGGGGGCCTATTAATATGGCTGTGTTTAACGCGTGACAAAATGTTTATAAAACATCCGTCACTTTTTGACACGTATATAACGAGAGTGACGGATGCTTTATCCACATTTCTTCACGCGATAAACGAAACCATACTAGGCCGCAGTACCCATTGTCACGTACTCCTAAGCTATAGCTTGAACCTATTTTCGCATGGGGATCTAAATCGGCGCAGTAACGGCAAAACATCCTGCGCGGAAACTGCGCGTGCGCGTAAACTTCCTGCGATAGCGTGCGCGTTTGCCCAGTGCGCAGTGCACATTACACTTACTATGAGTTACAATTACCGTACTCGAATGCTTTCTGCATCGCATACCTCTTATGGTCTAAGATCCGAATAGACGATTTGCACCGGGCTGCTTATTCGATCAAAAGTATTTTATATCAAATTTGATACGCTAAATAATATGTGGCGAATAGGTTGTCTGAAAAAATTCAGTCCAGTATATAATTAAAAAATATGTTTATTCAACTGTTTGTTTAATCAGCTTTTATTGAAGCTTTCAAAAAAAATCATGAATATTCTCTATTACCGTACTTTGCTAGCGAGTCGAAGGCTCTGTTCCTGGCACTTTATACGATGATTTCCACCACACGACTCGCATCGCATCGGATCGGAACGGATTTTACAATCTTTAAACGATATTAAATCATGCACCCAGTATTTAAAGTCTATATTAAATTCCGCGCACAGCAGCTTGAACGCGGCCGTCTTCCGCGACACGCGATCGGCTCCGTAATACATACATACATACATTAAATCACGCCTGTTTCCCAGAGGGGTAGGCAGCCACTTCTTTCCACCTGCTACGATCTTGACAAATCTCTTTCGCTTCTTCCACATTCATACATCGAGTCATGCACGCACGTCGGTTTCGGGTAGGTACTTAAAATTCGGCCCTTTTCCAGTATTTCTCCGATTTGATTCGAAAAAGTACGCCTAGGGCGGCCCCTTCCGACCCTTAATTCCACTCACTTTAGCTCTGTATATCTCTTTCGTCAATCTTCTTTCATCCATCCTTTCTAAATGACCGAACCATCGAAGCATGCCCTTTTCAATCTTAGTCACTACATCTCCGTAATAAATAAAATAAATAAATATATAATAATAATTTTAGTAGAAACAATTAGTTATCGCCGCATCCATTCGTATCCTTTCCGATCCGATGCGATGCAAGCCGTTTCGTGGAAATCATCCTTATAACCATACAGTGAAGGACAAAGCATTCGACTCGCTAGCGAGTACGGTAATTGTAACTCATGGTAAGGGTACAGGTGTAATTTAGATTGAGTCGTTATTTTTAAACACAGCAGACATCTTGATTTCAATCCAGGTCGCGCCCTATTACTTAGTTAACGTAGGGACAATCGGCCAATTTAATCCCTGACCCACTATACAGGGTGACACATAAGTCGTGAACAAACTTATCACCAGGGTGTTCTACCCACAAATATGAACAACTTTCACTATGGGACCAAGTCTGATTTCTCGAAAAAAAAAACACCTCTTTCATAGAAAAGTTCAATGCGTCCGCGAGCAAAATGTATGAAACAGCTGATTTTTTTTTCGAGATTTCAGACTTGGTCCCATAGTGAAAGTTGTTCATATTTGTGGGTAGAACACCCTGGTGATAAGTTTGTTCACGACTTATGTGTCACCCTGTATAGATTACAGAGACCCTAGGCTCTAGACAAGATGCTTAACGATTGTCGAAAACGATATTCGAAAACTCAAAATGTATCGAACGGTCATAAGCACTTTACGCGACCATCTGGCAGCTTGCGACAATCCTATACATTTTCGATACCGGTAACGATCTCGCCAAAGATACATCGTGCAAGATTTATTATCAATCGAAAAGCTAATTTTTTTAAAAGGTGTTCAGTATTATGGGCGTGTTGATCGATGTTGATAAAACATCTGTCACATTCCGACCAGTATGTAAGTGCGAGAGTGACGCATGCTTTATCCACCGCGAGAACGGTGACCCTCGGTAACCATAATACGGGCCCTGATAAAAATCATGCTTATAATATAAGGGTTGGTCTCAAAAGCATACTTTTTTTCTACTTTTTTAGTTATTATTTACTGTTATTAAACGTGTTTGCTACGCCCGCTTTGGAATATTGGTCGTAATGACGTCATTTTGTATACCCGCGTTTTGTTTCTTTAAGACTAGTACAGTCGGCCTTATAAGAAGCTGAACACTTTTGTACCTTGTCGCTTTTAACGCCTTTGACAGATTAGTGCAGCAGTTCAAACATGACGTTAAAGTGACAAAACACTAAAGTGTGCAGCTTCTTATAAGGTCGACCGTACTAGCTGTGACGTAGAAAGCCCTTTTAGCTGTTAGCATAAATTTATTTATTTATTTTTCCAGTAAATAATAAACAAAAATAGTATGCCTTTGAGACAAACCTAAGCCTGACTTTTTTCAGAAAACCAATTTAAAAAGTTTCTGTTTTTAATTGACTAGTTAACTATTCTATTTTATTATACCTATTAACTTCTCTTACTAAATGTGTTGAACACTCCACATCGAGTCCATTTTCCATAAAAACCAAAAAGACTGACACTGAACGGGTTCAATACCACGACGAGGACGCAGTTAGCCTAGTTGGTAGTCCTGGGTTCGATTCCCAGTCAGTGCATACATTCTCGGGAGTTTTCTAAATATATAAGTATGTATTTCTCTATATTAAGTATGTTTATCGTTGCCAAGAACCATAGTACAAGCCTAAAGCTTAGTTTGGGACTAGGTCAATTTTTGTGAGATTGTCCATGATATTTATTATCACTCTTTAATAATTATTTCTTCATTTATCACGTTAGTAAATAATATTTTACTCACATAAATAGGTACGACGTGACGTGTTACTGCGCACGTCTAAATCAACACAATTTATTTGCCAAATAACTATGCGTAAATTTATCCATGCTTCGTTTCTTCCAGAAATAATAGGGGACCTAATTAACTCTTTATGAAGACCATAGGAGTTGCAACTCTTGCGCATACGGTTAAGATTGCTATGGGTTTGTGGCTGGAACAATTTCACGCATGTGTGGAACTGCATTTGGGTATGACTCACATTTTTAGTTCACTTTAGTTGTTTATTTGAATTAAGAATTATACATTGTGTTTGAAATATGGAACTTATTTAGGTAGAAACAAAAAAAAAATATCCTAATTATTTTGATATTTTGTCTTTTTTTGAGTCCTAGTTAACATATAGACCGGAACCATACAAAATTGCCCATCACCCTTTAAATCGATATTAAAGCTCACATTACCAAAATATCACAGTACTTATCTTTCTCCATTTGCTCCTAAACTAGCAGAGTCATTCTAATCGACGGTTTATTATTAAACCCATCAATTACCCACTGGATCGATGCCCTCCGCAAACAAACACTGTTTCATACCTCAAACAATCCACGCTAAGTGCTTTTAAACGGATCGGATGTTTGACATACTTATGAAGAAGCCCGGAAGTTCATAAATTTGAAAATGGAGTAAATGTCCGATTTTATGTCGTTACTGTATACAGTTATTTAAAAGAAATGGGTCAGTGGTCGCCTTTGTTGCGAAGGATAAAGAATTCGTCACTCTCGCACTTACGTAGTCAGAAAGTGACAGATGTTTTATCCAGTTTTATCCACAGCAATAACCACCATCATAATACTGGTAAGTATATTTAATAAGAATAACACTACAAGACAGGAATATCCATCCATCGATCACACTATTCCCACTATAGCCAATTAATAACCAAATTAATAAATTATAAATGCGAAATTAACTCTGTTTGTTACCTTTTTACAACAAAATTGCTTAACGGGGACCTTCATTAATTTTGGTAAGAAGACAGATTGTATTCTGGGGAAGGATATAAGGACACAACATTTATTTGTTATATTATAATAATTAAGTAATGATAACGCGAGCGTGTTTAAAACAACTGTCGCTAACGCCATCTCTCGAGGAAAAACATCATGAAATGTTTAGACAGTTCCT